>OX388352.1:64037121-65471993 GCA_947579665.1 Sympetrum striolatum
ATCAATTTTTTTTGGATTTTCGACCTCTTTTGAGTAAATTGCAACGAGAAATAGATAAATTCTATATTATTTGGTTATATCTTTCCATAAACATTGTAAAAAGTACATAATTGTCTTACTTTGCTATTTTGTTCGCAAAATATGGCCAAAAACATGAAATTTCACTTTTTTCGAATTTTGGAAGTTTAATGAGTTAATTGCAAAGAAATAATTAAAAATTTCTATAAAATATGGTAAAATCATGTCATTACCTTTGAAAATAGTCCAATGCTGTCTAGTTTTCCGCAATGTTTAGAAAAATATTGCCCAAAACATAAAATTTTAATGATTTTTTTTTAGTAATCGACTTTTTAGAGTTACCTGATGAAAATAAGTGAAAAATTTTAATGGATTTGGATATATTTCGTCAAAAATTACAAATCGAGTCATAACTTGAATAGATTTGCTCAATTTTTAGGAGAACAAGGCCAAAAACCTGAAATTTCACGAGTTTTTTTCGGGTTATTGACGTTTTTTGGGTAAAATGCTACGAAAAATTTAATGATTTTAATAAATTTATTCATATAGAGTCAAAAAATTAATGTGTAAATATTAAATAAAAAAATAATATAAGAAAAAGTAATATTAGTCATAATTTCACCAGGTTTCCTCAATTTTTATCAAAATAATGCAAAAAACCTGAAATTTCATCGATTTTTTTGGAGTTTTCGACGTTTTTTGAGTTTACTGCAAAGAAAATTAAAAATTTCTATAAAATATGGTAAATTCATGTCATAAACATAAAAAAGAGTCCAAAACTGTACAGTTTTGCTCAACTTTTAGCGGAATATGGCCAAAAACATAAAATTTCACACCGATTTTTTATTCGTGTTTTCCACGTTTTTTGAGTAACCTACTACAGAAAAATTAAGAAATTTAATAAATTTTGATATTTCTCGTCAAGAACTTTAAAATGAGTCTAAACTTGAATAGATATGCTCAATTTTCAGCAAAATATGGCGTAAAACCTGATATTTCACCAATTTTTGTCGAGTTTTTGACGACTTTCGGGTAAAATATTAAGAAAAATAAAAATGTTTTTAAAATTTGGATAGATCGTGCATATATATTCAAAATGAGTTAAAACCTGACAAAATGTCTTTATTTTAAGATAAATATGGCCAAAAACCTGAATTTTCATCAATTGTTTTTGGATTTTCGACGTCTTTTGATTTAATTGCAACAGGATATAGAAAAATTCTATTTTATTTGGTTATATCTTTCAATGAACTTTTTAAAAAGTATAAAATTGTCTTACTTTGCTATTTTGTTCGCAAAATATGGCATAAAACATGTAATTTCTTTTTTTTCGAATTTTGGACGTTTAATGAGTAAATTGCAAAGAAATAATTAAAAATTTCTATAAAATATGGTAAAATAATGCCATTACCTTTGAAAATAGTCCAATGCTGTCTAGTTTTCCGCAATGTTTAGAAAAATATTGCCAAAAACATAAAATTTTACTGATTTTTTTTTGAGAAATCGAGTTTTTCGAGTTACCTGATGAAAATAAGTGAAAACTTTAATAATTTGGATATATTTCGTCAAGAACTAAAAAACGAGTCATAACTTGAATAGATTTGCTCAATTTTTAGGAAAATATGGCCAAAAACCTAAAATTTCACGAGTTTTTTTTTCGGGTTATTGACGTTTTTTAGGTAAAATGCTACGAAAAATTTAATGATTTTAATAAATTTATTCATATAGAGTCAAAAAAATTAATAAGTAAATAATAAATAAAAAAAATAATATAAGAAAAAGTAATATGAGTCATAATTTGACCAGGTTTGCTCAATTTTTATCAAAATAATGCAAAAAAACCTGAAATTTCACCGATGTTTTTGGAGTTTTCGACGTTTTTTGAGTTTACTGCAAAGAAAATTAAAAATGTCTATAAAATATGGTAATTACATGTCATAAACATTAATAAAAGTCCAAAACTGTACAGTTTTATTCAACTTTTAGCGGAATATAGCCAAAAACATAAAATTTCATCACCGATTTTTTATTCGTGTTTTGCACGTTTTTTGAGTAACCTACTACAGAAAAATTAAGAAATTTAATAAATTTGGATATATCCCGTCATAAACTTTAAAACGAGTCCAAACTTAAATAGATATGCTCAATTTTCAGCAAAATATGGCGTAAAACCTGAGATTTCACCGATTTTTTTCGAGTTTTTTTTCGACATTCGGGTAAAATATAAAGAAAAATAAAAATTTTTTTAATATTTGGATAGATCATGCCAATAGATTCAAAATGAGTTAAAACCTGACAAATTTTTTTTATTTTAAGATAAATATGGCCAAATACCTGAATTTTCATCAATTTTTTTTGGATTTTCGATGTTTTTTGAGTTAATTGCAACGAGATATAGATATATTCTATATTATTTGATTATATCCTTCCATAAACTTAAAAAAAATACAAAATTGTCTTACTTTGCTATTTTGTTCGCAAAATATGGCAAAAAACTTGAAATTTCACTTTTTTTCGAATTTTGGACGTTTAATGAGTTAATTGCAAAGAAATAATTAAAAATTTCTATAAAATATGGTAAAATCATGTCATTATCTTTGAAAATAGTCCAATGCTGTCTAGTTTTCCGCAATGTTTAGAAAAAAAAATTGCCCAAAACATAAAATTTTACTGATTTTTTTTTTGAGAAATCGAGTTTTTCGAGTTACCTGATGAAAATAAGTGAAAACTTTTAATGAATTTGGATATATTTCGTCAAAAACTAAAAAACGAGTCATAACTTGAATAAATTTGCTCAATTTTTAGGAAAATATAGCCAAAAACCTCAAATTTCACGAGTTTTTTTCGGGTTATTGACGTTTTTTGGGTAACATGCTACGAAAAATTTAATGATTTTAATAAATTTATTCATATAGAGTCAAAAAATTAATATGTAAATAATAAATAAAAAATAATATAAGAAAAAGTAATATGAGTCATAATTTGACCAGGTTTGCTCAATTTTTAACAATATAATGCAAAAAACCTGAAATTTCATCGATTTTTTTGGAGTTTTCGACGTTTTTTGTGTTTACAGCAAATAAAAATTAGAAATTTCTATAAAATATGGTAAGTACATGTCATAAAAATTAAAAAGAGTCCAAAACTGTCCAGTTTTGTTCAACTTTTAGCGGAATATGGCCAAAAACATAAAATTTCACCGATTTTTTATTCGTGTTTTGCACGTTTTTTGAGTAACCTACTACAGAAAAATTAAGAAATTTAATAAATTTGGATATATCTCGTCAAGAACATTAAATTGAGTCCAAACTTGAATAGATATGCTCAATTTTCAGCAAAATATTGCGTAAAACCTGAGATTTCACCGATTTTTGTCGAGTTTTTGACGACTTTCGGGTAAAATATTAAGAAAAATTAAAATGTTTTCAAAATTTGGATAGATCGTGCTAATATATTCAAAATGAGTTAAAACCTGACAAAATTTCTTTATTTTAAGATAAATATGGCCAAAAACCTGGATTTTTATCAATTTTTTTTGGATTTTCGACGTTTTTTGAGTTAATTGCAACAAAATATAGATAAATTCTATATAATTTGGTTATATCTTTCCATAAACTTTTTTAAAAGTACAAAACTGTCTTACTTTACTATTTTGTTCGCAAAATATTGCCAAAAACTTGAAATTTCACTTTTTTTTTGAATTTTGGAGGTTTAATGAGTGAATTGCAAAGAAATATTTAAAAATTTCTATAAAATATGGTAAAATCATGTCGTTACCTTTAAAAATAGTCCAATGCTGTCTAGTTTTCCGAAATGTTTAGAAAAATATTGCCCAAAACATAAAATTTTACTGATTTTCTTTTGAGAAATCGAGTTTTTAGAGTTACCTGATGATAATAAGTGAAAAATTTTAATGAATTTGGATATATTTTGTCAAAAACTAATAAACGAGTCATAACTTGAATAGATTTGCTCAATTTTTAGGAAAATATGGTCAAAAACCTCAAATTTCACGAGTTTTTTTTCCGGTTATTGACGTTTTTTGGGTAAAATGCTACGAAAAATTTAATGATTTTAATAAAATAATTCATATACAGTCAAAAAATGAATATGTAAATAATAAATAAAAAAATAATGTAAGAAAAAGTAATATGAGTCATAATTTCACCAGGTTTCCTCAATTTTTATCAAAATAATGCAAAAAAACCTGAAATTTCATCGATTTTTTTGGAGTTTTCGACGTTTTTTGAGTTTACTGCATAGAAAAACTAAAAATTTTCTACAAAATATGGTAAGTTCATGTCATAAACATTAAAAAGAGTCCAAAATTGTCCAGTTTTGCTCATCTTTAAGCGGAATATGGCCAAAAACATAAAATTTCACCGATTTTTTATTCGTGTTTTGCACGTTTTTTGAGTATTCTACTGAAGAAAAATTAAGAAATTTAATGTATTTGGATATATCTCGTCAGGAACTTTAAAATGAGTCCAATCTTGAATATATTTGCTCAATTTTCAGCAAAATATGGCGTAAAACCTGAGATTTCACCGATTTTTGTCGAGTTTTTGACGACTTTCGGGTAAAATATTAAGAAAAATTAAAATGTTTTCAAAATTTGGATAGATCGTGCTAATATATTCAAAATGAGTTAAAACCTGACAAAATATCTTTATTTTAAGATAAATATGGCCAAAAACCTGAATATTCACTTTTTTTCGAATTATGGAGGTTTAATGAGTGAATTACAAAGAAATATTTAATAATTTCTATAAAATATGGTAAAATCATGTCGTTACCTTTAAAAATAGACCAATGCTGTCTAGTTTTCCGCAATGTTTCGAAAAATATTGCCCAAAACATAAAATTTTACTGATTTTTTTTTTAGAAATCGAGTTTTTCGAGTTACCTGATGAAAATAAGTGAAAACGTTTTAATGAATTTGGATATATTTCGTCAAAATCTAAAAAACGAGTCATAACTTGAATAGATTTGCTCAATTTTTAGGAAAATATGGCCAAAAACCTAAAATTTCACGAATTTTTTTCGGGTTATTGACGTTTTTTAGGTAAAATGCTACGAAAAATTTAATTATTTTAATAAATTTATTCATATAGAGTCAAAAAATTAATATGCAAATAATAAATAAAAAAATAATATACGAAAAAGTAATATGAGTCATAATTTCACCAGGTTTCCTCAATTTTTATCAAAATAATGCAAAAAACCTGAAATTTCATCGATTTTTTTG
Source organism: Sympetrum striolatum (assembly GCA_947579665.1). NCBI lineage: Eukaryota > Metazoa > Arthropoda > Insecta > Odonata > Libellulidae > Sympetrum > Sympetrum striolatum. The sequence continues at coordinate 64,042,388 of OX388352.1, forward strand.
GAGTTTTCGACGTTTTTTTGAGTTTACTGCATAGAAAAACTAAAAATTTCTACAAAATATGGTAAGTTCATGTCATAAACATTAAAAAGAGTCCAAAATTGTCCAGTTTTGTTCATCTTTAAGCGGAATATGGCCAAAAACATAAAATTTCACCGATTTTTTATTCGTGTTTTGCACGTTTTTTGAGTATTCTACTGAAGAAAAATTAAGAAATTTAATGTATTTGGATATATCTCGTCAGGAACTTTAAAATGAGTCCAATCTTGAATATATTTGCTCAATTTTCAGCAAAATATGGCGTAAAACCTGAGATTTCACTGATTTTTGTCGAGTTTTTGACGACTTTCGGGTAAAATATTAAGAAAAATTAAAATGTTTTCAAAATTTGGATAGATCGTGCTAATATATTCAAAATGAGTTAAAACCTGACAAAATATCTTTATTTTAAGATAAATATGGCCAAAAACCTGAATTTTCACTTTTTTTCGAATTATGGAGGTTTAATGAGTGAATTACAAAGAAATATTTAATAATTTCTATAAAATATGGTAAAATCATGTCGTTACCTTTAAAAATAGACCAATGCTGTCTAGTTTTCCGCAATGTTTCGAAAAATATTGCCCAAAACATAAAATTTTACTGATTTTTTTTTAGAAATCGAGTTTTTCGAGTTACCTGATGAAAATAAGTGAAAACGTTTTAATGAATTTGGATATATTTCGTCAAAATCTAAAAAACGAGTCATAACTTGAATAGATTTGCTCAATTTTTAGGAAAATATGGCCAAAAACCTAAAATTTCACGAATTTTTTTCGGGTTATTGACGTTTTTTAGGTAAAATGCTACGAAAAATTTAATTATTTTAATAAATTTATTCATATAGAGTCAAAAAATTAATATGCAAATAATAAATAAAAAAATAATATACGAAAAAGTAATATGAGTCATAATTTGACCAGGTTTGCTCAATTTTTATCAAAATAATGCAAAAAACCTGAAATTTCATCGATTTTTTTGGAGTTTTCGACGTTTTTTGAGTTTACTGCAAAGAAAATTAAAAATGTCTATAAAATATGGTAACTACATGTCATAAACATTAATAAAAGTCCAAAACTGTCCAGTTTTGCTCATTTTTTAGCGGAATATGGCAAAAAACATAAAATTTCACCGATTTTTTATTCGTGTTTTGCACGTTTTTTGAGAAACCTAATAAGGAAAAATTAAGAAATTTAATAAATTCGGATATATCTCGTCAAGAACTTTAAAATGAGTCCAATCTTGAATAAATTTGCTCAATTTTCAGCAAAATATGGCGTAAAACCTGAGATTTCACTGATTTTTGTCGAGTTTTTGACGACTTTCGGGTAAAATATTAAGAAAAATAAAAATGTTTTTAAAATTTGGATAGATCGTACCAATATATTCAAAATGAGTTAAAACCTGACAAAATGTCTTTATTTTAAGATAAATGTGGCCAAAAACCTGAATTTTCATCAATTTTTTTTGGATTTTCGACCTCTTTTGAGTTAATTGCAACGAAAAATAGATAAATTTTATATAATTTGGTTATATCTTTCCATATAATTTTTATAAAGTACAAAACTGTCTTACTTTTCTATTTTGTTCGCAAAATATGGCCAAAAACTTGGAATTACACTTTTTTTCGATTTTGGAGGTTTAATGAGTGAATTGCAAGGAAATATTTAATAATTTCTATAAAATATGGTAAAATCATGTCGTTACCTTTAAAAATAGTCCAACGCTGTCTAGTTTTCCGCAATGTTTAGAAAAATATTGCCCAAAACATAAAATTTTACTGATTTTTTTTGAGAAATCGAGTTTTTCGAGTTACCTGATGAAAATAAGTGAAAACTTTTAATGAATTTGGATATATTTCGTCAAAAACCTAAAAAACGAGTCATAACATGAATAGATTTGCTCAATTTTTAGGAAATATGGCCAAAAACCTCAAATTTCACGAGTTTTTTTCGGGTTATTGACGTTTTTTGGGTAAAATGCTACGAAAAATTTCATGATTTTAATAAATTTATTCATATAGAGTCAAAAAAATTAATATGCAAATAATAAATAAATAAATACTATAAAACTAGGAATATTAGTCATAATTTCACCAGGTTTCCTCAATTTTTATCAAAATAATGCAAAAAACCTGAAATTTCATCGATTTTTTTTGGAGTTTTCGACGTTCTTTGAGTTTACTGCAAAGAAAAATTAAAAATTTCTATAAAATATGTAAGATCATGTCATAAACTTTAAGAAGAATCCAAAACTGTCCAGTTTTGCTGAACTTTTAGCGGAATATGGCCAAAAACATAAAATTTCACCTATTTTTTATTCGTGTATTGCACGTTTTTTGAGTAACCTACTACAGAAAAATTAAGAAATTTAATAAATTTGGATATATCTCGTCAAGAACTTTAAAATGAGTCCAAACTTGAATAGATATGCTCAATTTTCAGCAAAATATGGCGTAAAACCTGAGATTTCACCGATTTTTGTCGAGTTTTGGACGACATTCGGGTAAAATATTAAGAAAAATAAAATTTTTTTTAATATTTGGATAGATCATGCCAATATATTCAAAATGAGTTAAAACATGACAAAATTTCTTTACTTTATGATAAATATGGCCACAAACCTGAATTTTCATCAATTTTTTTTGGATTTTCGACGTTTTTTGAGTTAATTGAAACGAGATATAGATATATTCTTTATTATTTGATTATATCTTTCCATAAAATTTTTAAAAAATACAAAATTGTCTTACTTTGCTATTTTGTTCGCAAAATATGGCCAAAAACTTGAAATTTCACTTTTTTTCGAATTTTGGACGTTTAATGAGTTAATTGCAAAGAAATAATTAAAAATATCTATAAAATATGAAAAAATATTGTCATTATCTTTGAAAGTAGTCAAATGCTGTCTAATTTTCCGCAATGTTTAGAAAAATATTGCCCAAAACATAAAATTTTACTGATTTTTTTTGAGAAATCGAGTTTTTAGAGTTACCTGATGAAAATAAGTGAAAAATTTTAATGAATTTGGATATATTTCGTCAAAAACTAAAAAACGAGTCATAACTTGAATAGATTTGCTCATTTTTTAGGAAAATATGGCCAAAAACCTCAAATTTCACGAGTTTTTTTCGGGTTATTGACGTTTTTTGGGTAAAATGCTACGAAAAATGTAATGATTTTAATAAATTAATTCATATAGAGTCAAAAAATTAATATGTAAATAATAAATAAATAAATAATTATAAGAAAAAGTAATATGAGTCATAATTTGACCAGGTTTGCTCAATTTTTATCAAAATAATGCAAAAACCTGAAATTTCATCGATTTTTTGGAGTTTTCAACGTTTTTTGAAATTATTACAAAGAAAAATTAAAAATTTCGATAAAATATGGTAAGTTCATGTCATAATCATTAAAATGAGTCCAAAACTCTCCAGTTTTGCTCAACTTTTAGTGGAATATGGCCAAAAACATAAAATTTCACCGATTTTTTATTCGTGTTTTGCACGTTTTTTGAGTAACCTACTAAAGAAAAATTAAGAAATTTAATAAATTTGGATATATCTCGTCATGAACTTTAAAATGAGTCCAAACTTGAATAGTTATGCTTTATTTCAGCAAAATATGGCATAAAACCTGAGATTTCACCGATTTTCGTCGAGTTTTTGACGACTTTCGGGTAAAATATTAAGAAAAATAAGCATTTTTTTTATATTTGGATAGATCATGCAAATATATTCAAAATGAGTTAAAACCTGACAAAATTTCTTTATTTTAAGATAAATATGGCCAAAAACCTGAATTTTCATCAATTTTTTTTGGATTTTCGACGTTTTTTGAGTTAATTGCAACAAAATATAGATAAATTCTATATAATTTGGTTATATCTTTCCATAAACTTTTTAAAAAGTACAAAACTGGCTTAGTTTGCTATTTTTTTCGCAAAATATTGCCAAAAACTCTAAATTTCACTTTTTTTTTCGAATTTTGGAGGTTTAATGAGTGAATTGCAAAGAAATATTTAAAAATTTCTATAAAATATGGTAAAATCATGTCGTTACCTTTAAAAATAGTCCAATACTGTCTAGTTTTCCGCAATGTTTAGAAAAATATTGCCCAAAACATAAAATTTTACTGTTTTTTTTTGAGAAATCGAGTTTTTCGAGTTACCTGATGAAAATAAGTGAAAACTTTTAATGAATTTGGATATATTTCGTCAAAAACTAAAAAAACGAGTCAACATGAATAGATTTGCTCAATTTTTAGGAAAATATGGCCAAAAACCTCAAATTTCACGAGTTTTTTTCGGGTTACTGACGTTTTTTGGGTAAAATGCTACGAAAAATTTCATGATTTTAATAAATTTATTCATATAGAGTCAAAAAATTAATATGCAAATAATAAATAAATAAATACTATAAAACTAGGAATATTAGTCATAATTTCACCAGGTTTCCTCAATTTTTATCAAAATAATGCAAAAAACCTGAATTTTCATCGATTTTTTTGGAGTTTTCGACGTTCTTTGAGTTTACTGCAAAGAAAAATTAAAAATTTCTATAAAATATGGTAAGATCATGTCATAAACTTTAAGAAGAATCCAAGACTGTCCAGTTTTGCTCATCTGTTAGCGGAATATGGCCAAAAACATAAAATTTCACCGATTTTTTATTCGTGTTTTGCACGTTTTTTGAGAAACCTAATAAGGAAAAATTAAGAAATTTAATAAATTTTGATATATCTCGTCAAGAACTTTAAAATGAGTCCAATCTTGAATAGATTAGCTCAATTTTTAGCAAAATATGGCGTAACACCTGAGATTTCACCGAATTTTGTCGAGTTTTTGACGACTTTCGGGTAAAATATTAGGAAAAATAAACATTTTTTTAATATTTGGATAGATCGTGCTAATATATTCAAAGTGAGTTAAAACCTGACAAAATTTCTTTATTTTAAGATAAATATGGCCAAAAACCTGAATTTTCATCAATTTTTTTTGGATTTTCGACGTTTTTTGAGTTAATTGCAACGAGATTTAGATAAATTCTATATAATTTGGTTATATCTTTCCATAAACTATTTTAAAAGTACAAAATTGTCTTACTTTGCTATTTTGTTCGCAAAATATTGCCAAAAACTTGAAATTTCACTTTTTTTTCGAATTTTGGAGGTTTAATGAGTGAATTGCAAAGAAATATTTAAAAATTTCTATTAAATATGGTAAAATCACGTCGTTACCTTTAAAATAGTCCAATGCTGTCTAGTTTTCCGCAATGTTTAGAAAAATAATGCCCAAAACATAAAATTTTACTGATTTTTTTTTGGAAATCGAGTTTTTAGAGTTACCTGATGAAAATAAGTGAAAAATTTTAATGAATTTGGATATATTTTGTCAAAAACTAAAAAACCAGTCATTACTTGAATAGAGTTGCTCAATTTTTAGGAAAATATGTCCAAAAACCTCAAATTTCACGAGTTTTTTTTCAGGTTATTGACGTTTTTTGGGTAAAATGCTACGAAAAATTTTATGATTTTAATAAATTTATTCATACAGAGTCAAAAAATTAATATGTAAATAATTAATAAATAAATAATATAAAACAAGGAATATTAGTCATAATTTCACCAGGTTTCCTCAATTTTTATCAAAATAATGCAAAAAACCTGAAATTTCATCGATTTTTTTGTAGTTTTCGACGTTCTTTGTTTTACTGCATAAAAAAAATTAAAAATTTCTATAAAATATGGTAAGTTCATGTCGTAAACATTAAAAAGAGTCCAAAACTTTCCAGTTTTGCTCAACCTATAGCGGAATATGGCCAAAAACATAAAATTTCACCGATTTTTTATTCGTGTTTTGCACGTTTTTTGAGGAACCTACTAAGGAAAAATTAATAAATTTATAAAATTTGGATATATCTCGTCAAGAACTTTAAAATGAGTCCAAACTTGAATAGATATGCTCAATTTTCAGCAAAATATGGCGTAAAACCTGAGATTTCACCGATTTTTGTCGAGTTTTTGACGACTATCGGCTAAAATATTAAGAAAAATAAAACTTTTTTTAATATTTGGATAGATCGTGCTAATATATTCAAAATGAGTTAAAACCTGACAAAATTTCTTTATTTTAAGATAAATATGGCCAAAAACCTGAATTTTCATCAATTTTTTTTTGGTTTTCGACGTTTTTTGAGTTAATTGCAACGAGATATAGATAAATTCTATATTATTTGGTTATATCCTTCCATTAACTTTTTAAAAAATACAAAATTGTCTTAATTTGCTATTTTGTTCGCAAAATATGGCAAAAAATTTGAAATTTCACTTTTTTTCGAATTTTTGACGTTTAATGAGTTAATTGCAAAGAAATAATTAAAAATTTCAATAAAATATGGTAAAATCATGTAATTACCTTTCAAATAGTCCAATACTGTCTAGTTTTCCGCAATGTTTAGAAATATAATGCCCAAAACATAAAATTTTACTGATTTTTTTTTTGAGAAATCGAGTTTTTCGAGTTACCTGATGAAAATAAGTGAAAACTTTTAATGAATTTGGATATATTTCGTCAAAAACTTAAAAACGAGTCATTACTTGAATAGATTTGCTCAATTTTCAGGAAAATATGGCCTAAAACTTCAAATTTCACGAGTTTTTTTCGGGTTATTGACGTTTTTTGGGTAAAATGCTACGAAAAATTTTATGATTTTAATAAATTAAATCAGATAGAGTCAAAAAATTAATATGTAAATAATAAATAAAATAATGATATAAGAAAAAGTAATATGAGTCATAATTTGACCAGGTTTGCTCAATTTTTATCAATATAATGCAAAATCCCTGAAATTTCATCGATTTTTTTGGAGTTTTCGACGTTCTTTGAGTTTACTGCATAAAAAAAATTAAAAATTTCTATAAAATATGGTAAGTTCATGTCATAAACATTAAAAAGAGTCCAAAACTGTCCAGTTTTGCTCAACTTTTAGCGGAATATGGCCAAAAACATAAAATTTCACCGATTTTTTATTCGTGTTTTGCACGTTTTTTGAGTAACCTACTAAAGAAAAATTAAGGAATTTATAAAATTTGGATATATCTCGTCAAGAACCTTAAAATGAGTCCAAACTTGAATAGATAAGCTCAATTTTCAGCAAAATATGGCGTAAAACCTGTGATTTCACCGATTTTTGTCGAGTTTTTGACGACTATCGGCTAAAATATTAAGAAAAATAAAACTTTTTTTAATATTTGGATAGATCCTGCTAATGTATTCAAAATGAGTTAAAACCTGACAAAATTTCTTTATTTTAAGATAAATATGGCCAAAAACCTGAATTTTCATCAATTTTTTTTCGATTTTCGACGTTTTTTGAGTTAATTGCAACGAGATATAGATAAATTCTATATTATTTGGTTATATCTTTCCATAAACTTTTTAAAAAATACAAAATTGTCTTACTTTGCTATTTTTTTCGCAAAATATGGCCAAAAACTTGATATTTCACTTTTTTTCGAATTTTGGACGTTTAATGAGTTAATTGCAAAGAAATAATTAAAAATTTCAATAAAATATGGTAAAATCATGTAATTACCATTCAAATAGTCCAATACTGTCTAGTTTTCCCGCAATGTTTAGAAAAATAATGCCCAAAACATAAAATTTTACTGATATTTTTTTTGAGAAATCGAGTTTTTCGAGTTACCTGATGAAAATAAGTGAAAACTTTTAATGAATTTGGATATATTTCGTCAAAAACTTTAAAAAAAGTCATTTCTTGAATAGATTTGCTCAATTTTTAGGAAAATATGGCCAAAAACCTGAAATTTCACGAGTTTTTTTCGGGTTATTGACGTTTTTTGGGTAAAATGCTACGAAAAATGTAATGATTTTAATAAATATATTCATATAGAGTCAAAAAATTAATATGTAAATAATAAATAACTAATAATATAAAACAAGGAATATTAGTCATAATTTCACCAGGTTTCCTCAATTTTTATCAAAATAATGCAAAAAACCTGAAATTTCATCGATTTTTTTGGAGTTTTCGACGTTTTTTGAGTTTACTGCAAAGAAAAATTAAAAATTTCTATAAAATATGGTAAGTTCATGTCATAAACATTAAAAAGAGTCCAAAACTGTCCAGTTTTGCTCAACTTTTAGCGGAATATGGCCAAAAACATAAAATTTCACCGATTTTTTATTCGTGTTTTGCACGTTTTTTGAGTAACCTACTACAGAAAAATTAAGAAATTTAATAAATTTGGATATATCTCCTCAGGAACTTTAAAATGAGTCCAAACTTGAATAGATATGCTCAATTTTCAGCAAAATATGGCGTAAAACCTGATATTTCACCGATTTTTGTCGAGTTTTTGACGACATTCGGGTAAAATATTAAGAAAAATAAAAATTTTTTTAATATTTGGATAGATCATGCCAATATATTCAAAATGAGTTAAAACCTGACAAAATTTCTTTATTTTAAGATAAATATGGCCAAAAACCTGAATTTTCATCAATTTTTTTGGATTTTCGATGTTTTTTGAGTTAATTGCAACGAGATATAGATATATTCTATATTATTTGATTATATCTTTCCATAAACTTTTTAAAAAACACAAAATTGTCTTACTTTGCTATTTTGTTCGCAAAATATGGCCAAAAACTTGAAATTTCACTTTTTTTTTTAATTTTGGAGGTTTAATGAGTGAATTGCAAAGAAATATTTAAAAATTTCTATAAAATATGGTAAAATCATGTCGTTACCTTTAAAAATAGTCCAATGCTGTCTAGTTTTCCGCAATGTTTAGAAAAATATTGCCCAAAACATAAAATTTTACTGATTTTTTTTTGAGAAATCGAGTTTTTAGAGTTACCTGATGAAAATAAGTGAAAAATTTTAATGAATTTGGATATATTTCGTCAAAAACTAAAAAACGAGTCATAACTTGAATAGATTTGCTCAATTTTTAGGAAAATATGGCCAAAAACCTCAAATTTAAGGAGTTTTTTTCGGGTTATTGACGTTTTTTGGGTAAAATGCTACGAAAAATGTAATGAATCAAAAAATTAATATGAAAAAAATAAATAAATAAATAATATAAAACAAGGAATATTAGTCATAATTTCACCAGGTTTCCTCAATTTTTATCAAAATAATGCAAAAAACCTGAAATTTCATCGATTTTTTTGGAGTTTTGGACGTTTTTTTGAGTTTACTGCAAAGAAAAATTAAAAATTTCTATAAAAAATGGTAAGTTCATGTCATAAACATTAAAAAGAGTCCAAAACTGTCCAGTTTTGCTCAATTTTTAGCGGAATATGGCCAAAAACATAAAATTTCACCCATTTTTTTTTATTCTGGTTTTGCACGTTTTTTGAGTAACCCACTAAAGAAAATTAAGACATTTAATAAATTTGGAAATATCTCGTCAAGAACTTTTAAATGAGTCCAATCTTGAATAAATTTGCTCAATTTTCAGCAAAATATGGCGTAAAACATGAGATTTCACCGATTTTTGTCGAGTTTTTGACGACATTCGGGTAAAATATTAAGAAAAATTAAAATGTTTTTAAAATTTGGATAGATCGTGCCAATATATTCAAAATGAGTTAAAACCTGACAAATGTCTTTATTTTAAGATAAATATGGCAAAAGACCTGAATTTTCATCAATTTATTTTGGATTTTCGACGTTTTTTGAGTAATTGCAACAAAATATAGATAAATTCTATATAATTTGGTTATATCTTTCCATAAACTTTTTAAAAAGTACAATACTGTCTTACGTTGCTATTTTGTTCGCAAAATAATGCCAAAATCTTGAAATTTCACTTTTTTTTCGAATTTTGGAGGTTTAATGAGTGAATTGCAAAGAATATTTAAACATTTCTATAAAATATGGTAAAATCATGTCGTTACCTTTAAAAATAGTCCAATGCTGTCTAGTTTTCCGCAATTTTTAGAAAAATATTGCCCAAAACATAAAATTTTACTGATTTTTTTTTGAGAAATCGAGTTTTTAGAGTTACCTGATGGAAATAAGTGAAACATTTTAATGAATTTGGATATATTTCGTCAAAAACTACAAAACAAGTCATAACTTGAATAGATTTGCTCAATTTTTAGGAAAATATGGCCAAAAACCTCAAATTTCACGAGTTTTTTTCGGGTTATTGACGTTTTTTGGGTAAAATGCTACGAAAAATTACATGATTTTAATAAATGTATTCATATAGTGTCAAAAAATTAATATGTAAATAATAAATAAATAAATAATATAAAATAAGGAATATTAGTCATAATTTCACCAGGTTTCCTCAATTTTTATCAAAATAATGCAAAAAACCTGAAATTTCATCGATTTTTTTGGAGTTTTCGACTTTTTTTGAGTTTACTGCAAAGAAAAATTAAAAATTTCTATAAAAAATGGTAAGTTCATGTCATAAACATTAAAAAGAGTCCAAAACTGTCCAGTTTTGCTCAACTTTTAGCGGAATATGGCCAAAAACATAAAATTTCACCGATTTTTTATTCGTGTTTTGCACGTTTTTTGAGGAACCTACTAAGGAAAAATTAATAAATTTATAAAATTTGGATATATCTCGTCAAGAACTTTAAAATGAGTCCAAACTTGAATAGATATGCTCAATTTTCAGCAAAATATGGCGTAAAACCTGAGATTTCACCGATTTTTGTCGAGTTTTTGACGACTATCGGCTAAAATATTAAGAAAAATAAAACTTTTTTTAATATTTGGATAGATCGTGCTAATATATTCAAAATGAGTTAAAACCTGACAAAATTTCTTTATTTTAAGATAAATATGGCCAAAAACCTGAATTTTCATCAATTTTTTTTTGGTTTTCGACGTTTTTTGAGTTAATTGCAACGAGATATAGATAAATTCTATATTATTTGGTTATATCCTTCCATTAACTTTTTAAAAAATACAAAATTGTCTTAATTTGCTATTTTGTTCGCAAAATATGGCAAAAAAATTTGAAATTTCACTTTTTTTCGAATTTTTGACGTTTAATGAGTTAATTGCAAAGAAATAATTAAAAATTTCAATAAAATATGGTAAAATCATGTAATTACCTTTCAAATAGTCCAATACTGTCTAGTTTTCCGCAATGTTTAGAAATATAATGCCCAAAACATAAAATTTTACTGATTTTTTTTTTGAGAAATCGAGTTTTTCGAGTTACCTGATGAAAATAAGTGAAAACTTTTAATGAATTTGGATATATTTCGTCAAAAACTTAAAAACGAGTCATTACTTGAATAGATTTGCTCAATTTTCAGGAAAATATGGCCTAAAACTTCAAATTTCACGAGTTTTTTTCGGGTTATTGACGTTTTTTGGGTAAAATGCTACGAAAAATTTTATGATTTTAATAAATTAAATCAGATAGAGTCAAAAAATTAATATGTAAATAATAAATAAAATAATGATATAAGAAAAAGTAATATGAGTCATAATTTGACCAGGTTTGCTCAATTTTTATCAATATAATGCAAAATCCCTGAAATTTCATCGATTTTTTTGGAGTTTTCGACGTTCTTTGAGTTTACTGCATAAAAAAAATTAAAAATTTCTATAAAATATGGTAAGTTCATGTCATAAACATTAAAAAGAGTCCAAAACTGTCCAGTTTTGCTCAACTTTTAGCGGAATATGGCCAAAAACATAAAATTTCACCGATTTTTTATTCGTGTTTTGCACGTTTTTTGAGTAACCTACTAAAGAAAAATTAAGGAATTTATAAAATTTGGATATATCTCGTCAAGAACCTTAAAATGAGTCCAAACTTGAATAGATAAGCTCAATTTTCAGCAAAATATGGCGTAAAACCTGTGATTTCACCGATTTTTGTCGAGTTTTTGACGACTATCGGCTAAAATATTAAGAAAAATAAAACTTTTTTTAATATTTGGATAGATCCTGCTAATGTATTCAAAATGAGTTAAAACCTGACAAAATTTCTTTATTTTAAGATAAATATGGCCAAAAACCTGAATTTTCATCAATTTTTTTTCGATTTTCGACGTTTTTTGAGTTAATTGCAACGAGATATAGATAAATTCTATATTATTTGGTTATATCTTTCCATAAACTTTTTAAAAAATACAAAATTGTCTTACTTTGCTATTTTTTTCGCAAAATATGGCCAAAAACTTGATATTTCACTTTTTTTCGAATTTTGGACGTTTAATGAGTTAATTGCAAAGAAATAATTAAAAATTTCAATAAAATATGGTAAAATCATGTAATTACCATTCAAATAGTCCAATACTGTCTAGTTTTCCCCGCAATGTTTAGAAAAATAATGCCCAAAACATAAAATTTTACTGATATTTTTTTTGAGAAATCGAGTTTTTCGAGTTACCTGATGAAAATAAGTGAAAACTTTTAATGAATTTGGATATATTTCGTCAAAAACTTTAAAAAAAGTCATTTCTTGAATAGATTTGCTCAATTTTTAGGAAAATATGGCCAAAAACCTGAAATTTCACGAGTTTTTTTCGGGTTATTGACGTTTTTTGGGTAAAATGCTACGAAAAATGTAATGATTTTAATAAATATATTCATATAGAGTCAAAAAATTAATATGTAAATAATAAATAACTAATAATATAAAACAAGGAATATTAGTCATAATTTCACCAGGTTTCCTCAATTTTTATCAAAATAATGCAAAAAACCTGAAATTTCATCGATTTTTTTGGAGTTTTCGACGTTTTTTGAGTTTACTGCAAAGAAAAATTAAAAATTTCTATAAAATATGGTAAGTTCATGTCATAAACATTAAAAAGAGTCCAAAACTGTCCAGTTTTGCTCAACTTTTAGCGGAATATGGCCAAAAACATAAAATTTCACCGATTTTTTATTCGTGTTTTGCACGTTTTTTGAGTAACCTACTACAGAAAAATTAAGAAATTTAATAAATTTGGATATATCTCCTCAGGAACTTTAAAATGAGTCCAAACTTGAATAGATATGCTCAATTTTCAGCAAAATATGGCGTAAAACCTGATATTTCACCGATTTTTGTCGAGTTTTTGACGACATTCGGGTAAAATATTAAGAAAAATAAAAATTTTTTTAATATTTGGATAGATCATGCCAATATATTCAAAATGAGTTAAAACCTGACAAAATTTCTTTATTTTAAGATAAATATGGCCAAAAACCTGAATTTTCATCAATTTTTTTGGATTTTCGATGTTTTTTGAGTTAATTGCAACGAGATATAGATATATTCTATATTATTTGATTATATCTTTCCATAAACTTTTTAAAAAACACAAAATTGTCTTACTTTGCTATTTTGTTCGCAAAATATGGCCAAAAACTTGAAATTTCACTTTTTTTTTTAATTTTGGAGGTTTAATGAGTGAATTGCAAAGAAATATTTAAAAATTTCTATAAAATATGGTAAAATCATGTCGTTACCTTTAAAAATAGTCCAATGCTGTCTAGTTTTCCGCAATGTTTAGAAAAATATTGCCCAAAACATAAAATTTTACTGATTTTTTTTTGAGAAATCGAGTTTTTAGAGTTACCTGATGAAAATAAGTGAAAAATTTTAATGAATTTGGATATATTTCGTCAAAAACTAAAAAACGAGTCATAACTTGAATAGATTTGCTCAATTTTTAGGAAAATATGGCCAAAAACCTCAAATTTAAGGAGTTTTTTTCGGGTTATTGACGTTTTTTGGGTAAAATGCTACGAAAAATGTAATGAATCAAAAAATTAATATGAAAAAAATAAATAAATAAATAATATAAAACAAGGAATATTAGTCATAATTTCACCAGGTTTCCTCAATTTTTATCAAAATAATGCAAAAAACCTGAAATTTCATCGATTTTTTTGGAGTTTTGGACGTTTTTTGAGTTTACTGCAAAGAAAAATTAAAAATTTCTATAAAAAATGGTAAGTTCATGTCATAAACATTAAAAAGAGTCCAAAACTGTCCAGTTTTGCTCAATTTTTAGCGGAATATGGCCAAAAACATAAAATTTCACCCATTTTTTATTCTGGTTTTGCACGTTTTTTGAGTAACCCACTAAAGAAAAATTAAGACATTTAATAAATTTGGAAATATCTCGTCAAGAACTTTTAAATGAGTCCAATCTTGAATAAATTTGCTCAATTTTCAGCAAAATATGGCGTAAAACATGAGATTTCACCGATTTTTGTCGAGTTTTTGACGACATTCGGGTAAAATATTAAGAAAAATTAAAATGTTTTTAAAATTTGGATAGATCGTGCCAATATATTCAAAATGAGTTAAAACCTGACAAAATGTCTTTATTTTAAGATAAATATGGCAAAAGACCTGAATTTTCATCAATTTATTTTGGATTTTCGACGTTTTTTGAGTTAATTGCAACAAAATATAGATAAATTCTATATAATTTGGTTATATCTTTCCATAAACTTTTTAAAAAGTACAATACTGTCTTACGTTGCTATTTTGTTCGCAAAATAATGCCAAAATCTTGAAATTTCACTTTTTTTCGAATTTTGGAGGTTTAATGAGTGAATTGCAAAGAAATATTTAAACATTTCTATAAAATATGGTAAAATCATGTCGTTACCTTTAAAAATAGTCCAATGCTGTCTAGTTTTCCGCAATTTTTAGAAAAATATTGCCCAAAACATAAAATTTTACTGATTTTTTTTTGAGAAATCGAGTTTTTAGAGTTACCTGATGGAAATAAGTGAAACATTTTAATGAATTTGGATATATTTCGTCAAAAACTACAAAACAAGTCATAACTTGAATAGATTTGCTCAATTTTTAGGAAAATATGGCCAAAAACCTCAAATTTCACGAGTTTTTTTCGGGTTATTGACGTTTTTTGGGTAAAATGCTACGAAAAATTACATGATTTTAATAAATGTATTCATATAGTGTCAAAAAATTAATATGTAAATAATAAATAAATAAATAATATAAAATAAGGAATATTAGTCATAATTTCACCAGGTTTCCTCAATTTTTATCAAAATAATGCAAAAAACCTGAAATTTCATCGATTTTTTTGGAGTTTTCGACTTTTTTTGAGTTTACTGCAAAGAAAAATTAAAAATTTCTATAAAAAATGGTAAGTTCATGTCATAAACATTAAAAAGAGTCCAAAACTGTCCAGTTTTGCTCAACTTTTAGCGGAATATGGCCAAAAACATAAAATTTCACCGATTTTTTATTCGTGTTTTGCACGTTTTTTGAGTAACCTACTAAAGAAAAATTAAGACATTTAATAAATTTGGATATATCTCGTCAAGAACTTTAAAATGAGTTCAAACTTGAATAGATATGCTCAATTTTCAGCAAAATATGGCGTAAAACCTGAGATTTCACCGATTTTTGTCGAGTTTTTGACGACATTCGGGTAAAATATTAAGAAAAATAAAATTTTTTTAAATATTTGGATAGATCGTGCCAATATATTCAAAATGAGTTAAAACCTGACAAATTTCTTTATTTTAAGATAAATATGGCCAAAAACCTGAATTTTCATCAATTTTTTTTGGATTTTCGACGTTTTTTGAGTTAATTGCAACAAAATAAAGATAAATTCTATATAATTTGGTTATATCTTTCCATAAACTTTTTAAAAAGTACAAAATTGTCTTACTTTGCTATTTTGTTCGCAAAATATGGCCAAAAACTTGAAATTTCACTTTTTTTCGAATTTTGGAGGTTTAATGAGTTAATTGCAAAGAAATAATTAAAAATTTCCATAAAATATGGTAAAATCTTGTAATTACCTTTGAAAATAGTCCAATGCTGTCTAGTTTTCCGCAATGTTTAGAAAAATATTGCCCAAAACATAAAATTTTACTGATTTTTTTTTTGAGAAATCGAGTTTTTCGAGTTACCTGATGAAAATAAGTGAAAAATTTTAATAATTTGGATATATTTCGTCAATAACTAAAAAAGGAGTCATAACTTGAATAGATTTGCTCAATTTTTAGGAAAATATGGCCAAAAACCTCAAATTTAACGAGTTTTTTTCGGGTTATTGACGTTTTTTGGGTAAAATGCTACCAAAAATGTAATGAGTCAAAAAATTAATATGTAAAGAATAAATAAATAAATAATAAAAGAAAAAGTAATATGAGTCATAATTTGACCAGGTTTGCTCAATTTTTATCAAAATAATGCAAAAAACCTGAAATTTCATCGATTTTTTTGGAGTTTTCGACGTTTTTAGAGTTTACTGAAAAGAAAATTAAAAATTTCTATAAAATATGGTAAGTACATGTCATAAAAATTAATAAGAGTCCAAAACTGTCCAGTTTTGCTCAACTTTTATCGGAATACGGCCAAAAACATAAAATTTCCCCGATTTTTTATTCGTGTTTTGCACGTTTTTTGAGTAACCTACTAAAGAAAAATTAAGACATTTAATAAATTTGGATATATCTCGTCAAGAACTTTAAAATGAGTCCAATCTTGAATAAATTTGCTCAATTTTCAGCAAAATATGGCGTAAAACCTGAGATTTCACCGATTTTTGTCGAGTTTTTGACGACTTTCGGGTAAAATATTAAGAAAAATAAAAATGTTGTTAATATTTGGATAGATCGTGCCAACATATTCAAAATGAGTTAAAACCTGACAAAATGTCTTTATTTTAAGATAAATATGGCCCAAAACCTGAATTTTCATCAATTTTTTTTGGATTTTCGACGTCTTTTGAGTTAATCGCAACGAGATATAGATAATTTCTATATTATTTGGTTATATCTTTCCATAAACTTTTTAAAAAGTACAAAATTGTCTTACTTTGCTGTTTTGTTCGCAAAATATGGCCAAAAACATGAAATTTCACTTTTTTTCGAATTTTGGACGTTTAATGAGTTAATTGCAAAGAAATAATTAAAAATTTCCATAAAATATGGTAAAATCATGTAATTACCTTTGAAAATAGTCCAATGCTGTCTAGTTTTCCGCAATGTTTAGAAAAATAATGCCCAAAACATAAAATTTTACTGATTTTTTTTTGAGAAATCGAGTTTTTAGAGTTACCTGATGAAAATAAGTGAAAACTTTTAATGAATTTGGATATATTTCGTCAAAAACTAAAAAACGAGTCATAACTTGAATAGATTTGCTCAATTTTTAGGAAAAATTGGCCAAAAACCTCAAATTTCACGAGTTTTTTTCGGGTTATTGACGTTTTTTGGGTAGATTGCTACGAAAAATTTAATGATTTTAATAAATTTATTTATATAGAGTCAAAAAATTAATATGTAAATAATAAATTAAAAAATAATACAAGAAAAAGTAATAAAAGTCATAATTTGACCAGGTTTGCTCAATTTTTATCAAAATAATGCAAAAAACCTGAAATTTCATTGATTTTTTTGGAGTTTTCGACGTTTTTTGAGTTTACTGCAAAGAAAAACTAAAAATTTCTATAAAATATGGTAAGATCCTGTCATTAACTTTAAGAAGAATCCAATACCGTCCAGTTTTGCTCATCTTTTAGCGGAATATGGCCAAGAACATAAAATTTCACTGATTTTTTATTCGAGTTTTGCACGTTTTTCGAGTAACCTACTAAAGAAAAATTAAAAAATTTAATGTATTTGGATATGTCTCGTCAAGAGCTTTAAAATGAGTCCAATCTTGAATAGATTTGCTCAATTTTCAGCAAAATATGGCGTAAAACTTGAGATTTCACCTATTTTTGTCGAGTTTTTGACGACTATCGGCTAAAATATTAAGAAAAATAAAAATGTTTTTAAAATATGGATAGATCGTGCCAATTTATTCAAAATGAGTTAAAACCTGACAAAATTCCTTTATTTTAAGATAAAATGCAAATATTTATAATTTAGCTAATGTTATCCGTTTTCGTTGCCTTTTTCGATCATATCTCAATAAAATGACGAAAATTAAGGCAAAATAGAGGAAAGAAATTCAGATTTCGGTGAAGTCATCTGTTTTCGTTGCTTTTTCGAAGATATTTCGATAGTATGACGAGAATTAAGGCAAAAAATGACGAAAATTGTAATTCCGCTAAAATTCTCCGTTTTCGTTGCTTTTTTCGATCATATTTCGATAAAATGATGAAAATAAAGGCAAAATAGAGGATAGAAATTGAAATTTCTTTGAAATCATCCGTTATTGTTGCTTTTTTCGATGATATCTTAATAAAATGATGGGAATTAAGGCAAAATAGAGGAAAACATTAAAAATTCGATAAAATGATCCGTTTTCGTTGCTTTTCTCCATCATTTCTCGTTAAAATGACGAAATTTAAGGCAGAATTGAGGAATGAAATTGATATTTCTCTAAAATTATCCGTTTTCGTTGCTTTTTTAGGTCAAATCTCGATAAAATGCCGATATTTATGGCAAAATAGAGGAAAAAATTTGAAATTTAGCCGAAATTATTCGTTTTGGTTGCTTTTTTCGATCATATCTCGATAAAATGACGAAAATTAAGGCAATATATAGGAAAAACCCAAAATTTCACTATACCTTTCTGTTTTCGTTGCTTTTTTGGATCACATCCCGATAAAATGACGAAAATTAAGGCAAAATTGAAATTTCGTTAAAATTATCCGTTTTTGTTGCTTTTTTCGATCATATCTCGATAAAATGACGAAAATGAAGGCAAAATAGAGGGAAAAAATGAAAATTCGCTCAGTGCCCCTATTATGTAACTAACGCGTAAAACTATAGAGTTGGCGTTGGTGACGTACCACTTACGCGATCACAAGAGCGATTCTAGAAGCTTTTTAGTTCGGAGGCGTTTCTGGTGTGCGCGATGCGTATCGTGTTGCCAAATCTACTGTATTCTGGTTAGTAGTGTTCGTTGTAAGATTTACGCCAGTGCATATTTTTAAGTTACATTGTATGTTATAATCTAATGAGATGTTATGCGGTTGTTAGAGATACCTTTTATATTGTAGATATAAAGGTATTGAAATGAATCTTGAAATGCTTGTAATTACATGGTACATGTTGTAGTGTAAAAGAATTCCTCACTAAATGTGCTACATTCACTTTTCTGGCAAAACATGGCGAATTTGCGGATCTTGTGGAGAGCAAGAAGTTTGCGTTTGCAACAGGAAGAGAGGAGGATGGGCTTCATAGAACAGAGCCTGAAATTGCAACGCCAGTCCATGCCATTGGAAAATGAGATCAAGTTCCTGGTGCTTTCCCTTTTGGAGACTTACCTGATTCTCGATTGCTTTTATTAATTAAATTATTCAATCACATTTGTCTTTTAATTTGAATTGCTCTGTTTAAGTATCTCATTTCATTTATCAAAATGTTTTTTATGTTTCTATTTAATTCTTTATATATTTGCTTGTTGCTTAGATTATTCAACAAGTTTAACTAATAAAAACATGAAAATGGTATCATTTTTCATTTGGAAATCTTGCCTTACCTTTCTGTTGCATCTTCATAATACTATTAAGAGTGGATTGTGAAATTATCAGTGGGGAACCAGCTGGTTTTAGACAAAAATATTACGTACAATGATATTCATTCATTGGGAAATGAAATTATCAGTTTCTTCGTTTCCGCTACTGTAAAAATATTACTGGTTATTTCAGATGAAAAAGAGGAGAACCTATGGCCATGCCAGTTTGCTGGGTCTCAAGATTAGTATGTTCCTCAAAAGGTGAAGAGAACAAGTCAAGGAAATCGTTGGTGGTTCATTTTACATGAGGTTAATCAGTAGTACTTTATTTATTCAAACAGATTGTACAAGGGTACTAAACAGAATAATTATATAAGCAGCATATTTCAACATACCTACTAGCCAGCCATGGTCCGAAAATTTTCTGTTAATTATTTTGAATGCTTGCTTGATCAATTGTAACTTAAAATCTTACTTTAATCAAAATTTTGTAATTTTAAAATTGACTTCTATTTGCAAGTTTTAAGTACTTATATTTAATTTTAAGTTTTGATTTGGGCTTAAATTCATTTTCATATGCAACTCCAAAGTCTTATTTTAATTTTCAATGCGACTCAAATTACTTGTCTGAGAGAGCATTTCTCATTTAATTTTTTGGAAAAAATTTGAACTAAAATTTTGCTTTTCTTGAGCTTATTCAAAGTAAATTTCATTTACAATTCCAAAATCTATATTTTCAGTATGGCTCACGTGAGCATCTTAACAAATTTCATTTAATTTTTTTCAAGAAATTCACATCTCTGATAGTTAAATTTTTACAAGCATTGAATCCACTTGACTCAATATTTACTTCTGTGCATGCACAATAAGAAACTTTTTTCTGGGAAGTACTCCTATTTAACAATGTGCAAGACCAAATTTACATGAGTAGATTTTTCTACAAGGAGGACTCTTTGCTGCTCCACTCCAATTTTTCTTCAGCACCAGACTAGTGGAGAGGAGAAAAGAAAACTCATACCACTCTTGTTCAGCCATTTTATTGAAAATTTTAAAGTGTACACTTTATTACAGCATTTTATAAGTTTCGAACTTGAACAGTTCAAATTTTCATTGAAAATCCTTTCAGCCTTGTCCTGGCCACTCTTTTTGGTATGAGAGTATTCACCTGGCCAGAAACTCTCCAGAGTTGATATTATAGTTAGAAAATTTCTTGATGATGCTCATTGCTCCTGTATCCATCAACTGCGTCTGTTGTTTCCAAGTACTAGGTTTAGTTTAAGGCTGCATTTAGAAATCAGAACTCCAATTTCTGATTACAGCCAAAAATTAACTCAAGTATCTGAAATATAAAGAAAATGTTATGCAAAGAACATATAAATAAAAGAATTAAAAAAACATGAGAATATGAATACAAATTGCAAGAAGTTAAATAAAAACTTGACACAAAGAATTTACAGATGATGATATGAATAAAATTGAGACAAAATTATTGTCACAAATTTCAATGAGAATTTATCATTGAAGTTGAGTTTCTCCTTTTAGTTAAACATAATGAAGAAGCCGAATGCCATATGGCAGGTCTTACTGCATTCCATTCATAAATCTCTGACTTGTTGAGTCAAAGTACTACATTCAATACCAGTCACCATGGCAATACTGATGTATGATGTAACATACCACCAGGGTAAAAGTATGTGAGGCCCTTATCAAATCCAACCTGTCCACACTCCCTTGACCCCAAACATTCATACACGCATTCACACAAACAGACAAACACCCAAATGCAATGATACACACAGCACACATTAAGTAAAATAGCTCCGCACCTCTATCCCTCGCACAGTATTCCCTTCCCTTGCCGCATTCATCTCCAAGGGGAAGTTGAAGATGATCTCTTCTACCTCCAAGTCGATGTTTTGTGGCAAGGGAACCTTATAGTGTAGTGCCATATTGTGGAGGATGGCGCAGGCATTCATCATGATTCCTGAAAGAACAAGATGTTTGATTATAGTTGCAACTGTTGAATCCTAGAAGTACTTCTTTCATTAACATTTAAATAATACTTCATTGGTGTAGGTCAAAGGCATGCAACACATCTACTTCTTGCAGATATTGAATTTTCATTAGTTATGATAGTAAGATAAACCATAATTTAAAGTATGAGAACCATACCATCTTTCCATGGGGTAATGTAGGTAATGTAATGTAGAGTTCAGTCACACATCAGGCACCGAAACCACCCTTTAAGGACCCCAATGCACCTCTCCACTGAGTTTATTAATAATAATGCGAAGGTCCTAATCACATACCTAAAGTGGAAGAGAAATTATTTAAAGACAAGAAAGAAGCAACTGGGAAGCAGATGTTAACGTTATAAGTTTACTCACTATCATGACATTTATACTGTGAAAGTGTTTTCTATTCACATATCTATGCTACCTATCTTTGTCGAGAGAAACAATGGTTACATGGGTCCCATCCACTGCACCTATGAGGCCCAGCATACAGTTCTTTCTAAATATCTGAAACAAAATAGTAATAATATTTATGAAATTGACAGATT
Source organism: Sympetrum striolatum (assembly GCA_947579665.1). Classification (NCBI taxonomy): domain Eukaryota; kingdom Metazoa; phylum Arthropoda; class Insecta; order Odonata; family Libellulidae; genus Sympetrum; species Sympetrum striolatum. Next base: position 64,064,402 of record OX388352.1, read on the forward strand.
TCCTTAGACTAAAATAAAAAAGGCAGATGGTAGCATTCGAAAAGTTTAATGCTTGATATAATAAGGAAACCAATCTAATCAGCTTTAACTTTATAAATACAGCTAAATTTTACCCTCTCAACTTCTTCGGCCGTTTTAGGGAATTTTACCCATCTATTCAGCAGCCGTGCGTTAACTGCATCACACACTTGCGTAATGCAAATGCTCACGGCTGCTTGGGAGAGGGCACGATGAAAATCCTGCCTAATGGTACCCAACACAAGCCAACAAATTGACTGCTGTCAACACCTATAGATATCATTAGCATATTAACTAAATTCTTATACTTCGAAATTATTTTACTGTATGGAAAACATCATGGAAGTAATATTCTACGATTCCATGCAAAACTGGTAGAACCGTTCGCATTATTTATGTAAGAATAAAAAACGGATACAAGTGAGTACATGACAATGTAAACACCACTACAAATCAACTTTAATTTTGCCAACGAGAGACTTATTCCACCGGTATCTTAATATATTGTGCACAGTTAACACATAAAGCACTTCCTTGGAAGTTTCGGCAATTACTTGAAGTTGATCGAAGTTATAATGACTTGAGTTAATCATACTACCATAAGATGCAACTCACGAAGGCGTTAGAGAGAATACTTCCCCAACTAACTTTCACCTATTTGTAGTCGAACATATAGAATTAGTTTTACTTCGTTAAGCTATGTCTTAAATTATTTCAATAAAAATAATCTAAAGACTATACTTACTCTTATGAATGAAGGTATTCCCGAGCTACTTCGGGTTTGCGGGAGCATTGGTCCGATTTATTAAATTAGATATTGAATTCCCTTATTAGGAATTCGATATAACTCAATAAAATACCCTTCGGAGAGCTCAAATGGATAGCTCGCGTCGCGTAATTGTCTTCTCCTTGCTCGTTTATCTCCTTATCTCGTTTATCTCCCCCTTCATCTCCTACGAGCTTTGATGAGCGCAACACACTGAAGAGGAGCGGCCATCTTACTTCACTGAAAATTTTTCGCTAACACCACCTCCCTAGGGGGCTATGCGATACGTCGCACAAAATCTGTGACGTCACCTATCACTGGCTTACATAATCGCTCTAAGCCGTTTTTTGGCCATAGCCATAAAAACATGGCCGACTTAACGCGAAAACCGGCTTAACGCGGAAAGTGATGAGATACATAATAGGGGCCCATATCTCAATAAAATGACGAAAACTAAGGCAAATATGGGAAAAAATTGAAATTTCGCTAACATTGTCAGTTTTCGTTGCTTTTTTCGATCACATCGCGATAAATTGACGAAAATTAAATCAAAATAGAGGAAAGAAATTGAACTTTCGGTGAAATTATCCGTTTTCGATGCTTTTTTCGATCATATCTCGATAAAATGACGAAATATAAGGCAAAATAGAGGAAAAACATTGAAATTTCGCGAAAATTATCCGTTTTCGTTGCTTTTTTCGATCATATCTCGAGAAAATGACGACTATTAAGGCAAAAGAGAGGAAAAAAAATTGAAATTTCGCTAAAATTATCCTTTTTCGTTGCTATTTATCGATCATATCTCAATGAAATGACAAAAACTAAGGAATATAAGGGAAAAAAATTGAAATTTCCCTCAAAATATCCTTTTTCGTTGCTTTTTTATATCGTTTCTCGATAAAATGACGAAAATAAAGGTAAAATAGAGTTGAAAAAACTTAAAATTACACTAAAATCATCCTTTTCGATACCTTTTTCAATCATATCTTGTTAAAATGAAGAAAATTAAGTAAAAATAGAGGAAAAATATTGAATTTCGTTAAAATTATGTGCTTTCGTTGCTTTTTTCGATTGAAATTTTGGTGAAATAATCCGTTTCCGTTTTTTTTTTCGATCGTATCTCAAACAAATGACGAAAATTAAGGCTAACTATAGGAAAACAACTGAAATTTCGCTAAAAGTATTCGTTTTCGTTCATTTTTTCGATCATATCTAGATAAAATGAAAAAAATTCATTCATCAAAATAGAGAAAAAAATTGAAATATCGCTAATATTCTCCGATTTTGTACATTTTTTCGATCTTATCTCGATAAATTGACGAAAATTAAGGCAAAATAGGGGAAAAAAAGGGAAATTTTGCTAAAATTATCCGTTTTCGTTGCTTTGTGTTGATCACAATTCGATAAAATGACGAAAACTAATGAAACAAAAGGAAAAAAATTGAAATTTCGCTAAACTTATCCGTTTTCGTTCATTCTTCGATCACATCTCCATAAAATGAAGATAATTGAGGCAAAATAGAGGAAAAAAATAGACATTACGGTGAAATTATCCGTTTTCTTTCCTTCTTCGATCAGATCTCGATAAAATGTCGAAAATAAAGGCAAAATAGAGGAAAAAACATGAAATTTCGCTAAAATTTTCCGTATTCGTTCATTTTTTTGATTACATCTAGATAAAATGTCATTAAATCAGGAAAAATAGAGAAAAAAATAGACATTACGGTGAAATTATCCTTTTTCGTTGCTTTTTTCGATCATATCTTGATAAAATGAACAAAATTAAGGCAAAATAGAGGGAAAATATTGAAATTTCGCTAAAATTTTCCGTATTCGTTCAAGTTTTCCATTACATCTCGATAAATTTCATTAAATCAGGAAAAAAAGGTATAACAAATAGACATTACGGTGAAATTTTCCTTTTTCGTTACTTTTTTCGATCATATCTTGATAAAATGATGAAAATGAAGGCAAAATAGCGGAAAAAAATTGGAATCTCGCTAAGTATATCGGTTTTCGTTGACTTTTTCGTTTAGATCTCGAGAAAATGATGACAATTAAGGCAAAATAGAGGAAAAATATTGGAATTTTGGAGAAATTGTCCGTTTCTTTTTGCTTTTTTCGATCAGATATCGATTAAATACAATAGCTAAGGCAAAATATAGAAAAAAATTGAAATATCACTAAAATTATCCTTTTGCACAGCCTTTTTGATCATTTCTCGATGAAATGAAGAAAATTAAGGCAAAATAAAGGGAAAAAATTGAAATTTGGCTAAAGTTATCCGTTTGCGTTCGTGTTTTCGAACAAATCTCGATAAAATGAGGTTAAAAATGGCAACATAGAGAATAAAATATAAATTTCGCTAATATTATTCTTTATTTTCATTGCCTTTTTCGATCATACCTAGATGAAATGAAGAAAATTAAGGCAAAATAGAGGAAAAAATTGAAATCTCGCTAAGTTTATCGGTTTTCGTTGCCTTTTTCGTTTAGATCTCGATCAAATGATGACAATGAAGGAAAAATAGAGCAAAAAAATTGAAGTTTTGGTGAAATAACCCGTTTATTTTGCTTTTTTCGATCATATATCGATAAAATGCCGAACATTGAAGCAAATCAGAAATAAAATTGAAATTTCGCTAATATTCTCCGATTTTGTTCATTTTTTCGATCTTATCTCGATAAATTGACGAAAATTAAGGCAAAATAGGGGAAAAAAGGGAAATTTCGCTTAAATTATCCGTTTTCGTTGCTTTGTGTTGATCACAATTCGATAAAATGACGAAAACTAATGAAACAAAAGAAAAAAAATTGAAATTTCGCTAAACTTATCCGTTTTCGTTCATTCTTCGATCACATCTCCATAAAATGAAGATAATTGAGGCAAAATAGAGGAAAAAAATGGACATTTCGCTGAGAATATCCGTTTTCTTTGCCTTTTTCGATCAGATCTCGATAAAATGACGAAAATTAAGGCAAAATTGAGGAAAAAAATTGTAATATTGAGCAAATTGTCCGTTTTTTTTGCTTTTTTTGATCATATATTGATAAAATGACGAAAATAAAGGCAAAATAGGGGAAAAAACATGAAGTTTCGCTAACATTATCCGTCTTCGTTCATTTTTTCAATCACATCTAGATAAAATGTCATTAAATAAGGAAAAATAGAGAAAAAAATTGAAATTTCGCTAAAATTATCCGTTTACGTTCATTTTTTCGATGATATGTCGATAAAATGACGAAAATAAAGGCAAAATAAAGGAAAAAATTGAAATTTCACTAAAATTATCCGTTTTCGTTCATTTTTTCGATCATATCTAGATAAAATGAAAAAAATTAAGGCAAAATAGAGGAAAAAAATTGAAATTTCGGTGACATTATCCGTTATCGTTGCTTTCTTCGATCATATCACGATAAAATGAAGAAAATTGAGGAAAAATAGAGGAAAAAATTTGAATTTTCGCTAGAATTATCCATTTTCGTTGCTTTTATCGATCATATCTCGATAAAATTATGTATATGAAGACAAAATAGAGGGAAAAAAATTGAAATTACGCTAAAATTAACCGGTTCCGTCGATCTTTTCGATCAGATCTCGATAGAATGTGGTTAAATAAAGCAAAATAATGGGAAAATATAAATGTTGCTAAGAATATTTGTTTTCATTCCTTTTTGTCGATCATACTTCGATAAAATGACGAAAATTGAGGAAAATAGAGTAAAAAAATTGAACTTTCGGTGAAATTATCCGTTTTCGTTGCTTTTTTCGATCATATCTCGATAAAATGACGAAATATAAGGCAAAATAGAGGAAGAAAATTGAATTTCGGTAAAATTATCAGTTATCGTAGATTTTTTCGATCATATCTCGATAAAATGACGAAAATTAAAGCAAAATAGTGGAAAAAAATTGAAATTTCGGTGAACGAATCCGTTTTCGTTTTTTTTTTCTATCATATCTCGGTAAAATAAGGAAAATTTAGGCAAACTAGAGGTAAAAAACTGAAATTTCGCTAAAATTATTCGTTTTCATACATTTTTTCAATCATATCTCGATTAAATGAAAACAATTATTGCAAATGAGAGGGAAAAACATTGAAATTTCGGTGAAATTATCCGTTATCGTTGCTTTTTTCGATCATATCTCGATAAAATGACGAAAATTGAGGAAAAATGGAGGAAGAAATTGAATTTTCGCTAGAATTATCCATTTCAGTTGCTTTTTTCGATCATATCTCGATAAAATGACGAAAATTAAGGCAAAATAATGGAAAAATTGAAATTTTGCTGAAATTATCCGTTTTCGTTGCCTTTTTCGATCAGATCTCGATAAAATGATGAAAATTAAGGCTAAGTAGAGGAAAAATTTAAAATTTCGCTTTAATTATCCGTTTTCATTGCATTTTTCGATTATATCTCAATAAAATGACGAAAACAAAATCAAAACAGAGGAAAAAAATTGACGTTTCGCAAGAACTATCCGTTATGGTTGCTCTTTTCGATCATATCTCGATAAAACGTAGAAAAGTAAGGCAAAATAGAGGAAAAAACATTGAAATTTCGCTAAAAATTTTTTTTTGTTCATTTTTTCGATCTTATCTCGTTAAAATGACAAAGAATGAGGCAAAAAGTGGGATGAAATTTAAATTTCAATAAAGTATCCGTTTTCGTTCATTTTTTCGATCACATCTCGATAAAATATCATTAAGTAAGAAAAATAGAGAAAAAAATTGAAATTTCGATAAAATTATGCTATTTTCGTAGTCTTTCTCGATCATATCTCAATAAAATGAAGAATATTAATGCAAAATAGAGAAAAAAAACATTGAAATTTCGGTAAAAAATTTTTTTTGTTCACTTTTTCGATCTTATCTCGTTAAAATGACGAAGAATGAGGCAAAAAGTGGGAACAAATTTAAATTTCAATAAAGTATCCGTTTTCGTTCATTTTCTCGATCACATCTCGATAAAATGTGGTTAACTAAGGCAGAATAGAGGAAAAAAATTGAAATTTCGATAAAGTATCCGTTTTCGTTCATTTTTTCGATCTAATCTCGATAAAATGTGGTTAACTAAGGCAAAGTAGAAGAAAATATTGAAATTTCACTAAAATTCTCCGTTTTCGTTCCTTTTTCGATCGAATCTCGTAAAAATGACGAAAATTAAGGCAAAAATACGGAAAAATATTGATATTTTGCTTAAATTATCCGTTTCCGTTAATTTTTTCGATCATATATCGATGAAACGAAGAAAATTATAGCAAATTGATGAAAAATTTGAAAATTCGTTAAAATTATTCGTTTTCGTAGCTTTTTCCGATCATATCTCGATAAAACGACGAAAATTAAAGCAACATAGTGGAAAAAAATTGAAATTTCGGTGAACGTATCCATTTTCGTTTTTTTTTTCGATCATATCTCGGTAAAATAAGGAAAATTTAGTCAAACTAGAGGTAAAAAACTGAAATTTCGCTAAAATTATTCGTTTTTGTACATTTTTTTCGATCATATCTCGATTAAATGAAAACAATTAATGCAAATGAGAGGGATAAACATTGAAATTTCGGTGAAATTATCCGTTATCGTTGCTTTTTTCGATCATATCTCGATAAAATGACGAAAATTGAAGAAAAATGGAGGAAGAAATTGAATTTTCGCTAGAATTATCCATTTCAGTTGCTTTTTTCGATCATATCTCGATAAAATGACGAAAATTAAGGCAAAATAATGGAAAAGTATTGAAATTTCGCCAAAACTTATCCGTTTCCGTTCATTTTTTCGTTTAAATATCGATGAAACGTAGAAAAGTAAGGCAAAATTGATGAAAAATTTAAATTTTCGCTTTAATTATCCGTTATCGTTGTTTTTTTCGATCATATCTCAATAAAATGACGAAAACTAAATCAAAATAGTGGAAAAAAATTGAAATTTCGGTGAACGTATCCGTTTTCGTTTTTTTTTCGATTATATCTCGGTAAAATAAGGAAAATTTAGGCAAACTAGAGTTAAAAAACTGAAATTTCGCTAAAAGTATTCGTTTTCGTACATTTTTTCGATCACATCTCGATTAAATGAAAACAATTATTGCAAATGAGAGGAAAAAAATGGAAATTTCGGTTAAATTATCCGTTATCGTTGCTTTTTTCGATCATATCTCGATAAAATGACGAAAATTAAGGCAAAATAATGGAAAAGAATTGAAATTTCGCCAAAACTTATCCGTTTCCGTTCATTTTTTCGTTTAAATATCGATGAAACGTAGAAAAGTAGGGCAAAATAGATGAAAAATTTAAAATTTCGCTTTAATTATCCGTTTTCATTGCTTTTTTCGATTATATCTCAATAAAATGACGAAAACTAAATCAAAATAGAGGAAATAAATAGAACTTTCGGTGAAATTATCCGTTATCGTTGTTTTTTTCGATCATATCTCGATAAAATGATGAAAATTGAGGAAAAGTAGAGGAAAAAATTGAAGTTTCACTAGAACTATCCGTTATGGTTGCTCTTTCTGATCTTATCTCGATAAAACGAAGAAAATTAAGGCAAAATAAATGACATAATTGAAATTTTGAAATAAGTATATTTTTCATTGCCTTTTTCAATAATATCTCGAAGAAATGATGGAAATTAAGGCAGAGTAGAGGAAAAAAATTTAAATGTTTGTGAAATTATACGTTTTTGTTGGTTTTTTTCGATAATATTTCGATAAAATGACAAAAATTAAGGCAAAAATAGGAAAATACTAAAAATTTCGCTTTAATTATCAGTTTTCATTGCTTTTTTCGATTATATCTCGATAATATGACGAGAATTAAATCAAAATAGAGGAATGAAATTGAAATTTCGGTGAAATCATCCGTTTACGCTGCATTTTTCGATCCTATCTCGATAAAATATCATTAAATAAGGAAAAATAGAGAAAAGAAAATGAAATTTCGATAAAATTATCCATTTTCATAGTCTTTTTCGTTCATATCTCAATAGAATGTAGCATATTTATGCAAAATAGAGGAAAAAAATTCAAATTTCGCTAAGATTTCTTTTTTTGTTCATTTTTCGACCTAATCTTGTTAATATGACGAATGATAAGGCAAAAAGTGGGAAGAAATTGAAATTTCGATAAAGAATCAGTTTTCGTTCATTTTTTCGATCACATGTCGATAAAATGTGGTTAACTAAGGCAAAATAGAGGAAAAAATTGAAATTTTGCGAAAATTATCCGTTTTCGTTACCTTTTACGATCATATTTCGATGAAATGAAGAAAATTAAGGCAACATTGAGGAAAAAAAATAAAATTTCGGTAAAATAATCCGTTTTCGTTCTTTTTTTCAATCGTGTCTCGTTAAAATGACAAAACTTAGGCAAAAATAGGAAAAAAATTGAAATTTCGCTGAATTATTCGTTTTCGATGCTTTGTTTTGATCATAATTCGATAAAATGACGACAATTAAGGAAAAATAAAGGAAAAAATTGATATTTCGATAAAGTTATCCGTTTCTTTTTTTCGATCACATCTCGATAAAATAAGGAAAATTTATGCAAACTAGAGGTAAAAAACTAAAATTTCGCTAAAATTATTCGTTTTCGTACATTTTTTCGATCATATCTCGATAAAATGAAAACAATTATTGCAAATGAGAGGGAAAAACATTGAAATTTCGGTGAAATTATCCGTTATCGTTGCTTTTTTCGATCATATCTCGATAAAATGACGAAAATTGAGGAAAAATGGAGGAAGAAATTGAATTTTCGCTAGAATTATCCATTTCAGTTGCTTTTTTCGATCATATCTCGATAAAATGACGAACATTAAGGCAAAATAATGGAAAAGTATTGAAATTTCGCCAAAACTTATCCGTTTCCGTTCATTTTTTCGTTTAAATATCGATGAAACGTAGAAAAGTAAGGCAAAATTGATGAAAAATTTAAAATTTCGCTTTAATTATCCGTTATCGTTGTTTTTTTCGATCATATCTCGATAAAATGACGTAAATTAAAGCAAAATAGTGGAAAAAAATTGAAATTTCGGTGAACGTATCCGTTTTCGTTTTTTTTTCGATCATATCTCGGTAATATAAGGAAAATTTAGGCAAACTAGAGGGAAAAAACTGAAATTTCGCTAAAATTATTCGTTTTCGTACATTTTTTCGATCATATCTCGATTAAATGAAAACAATTATAGCAAATGAGACGAAAAAAATGGAAATTTCGGTGAAATTATCCGTTATCGTTGCTTTTTCGATCATATCTCGATAAAATGACGAATATTAAGGCAAAATAAAGGAAAAAAATTGAAATTTCGCCAAAACTTATCCGTTTCCGTTCATTTTTTCGTTTAAATATCGATGAAACGTAGAAAAGTAAGGCAAAATAGATGAAAAAATTGAAATTTTGCTAAAATTATCCGTTTTCGTTGCCTTTTTCGACCAGATCTCGATAAAATGATGAAAATTAAGGCAAAATTGAGAAAAAAATTTTAATATTTGGGAAATTATCTTTTTTTTGCTTTTTTTGATCTATTATCGATAAAATGACGGAAATTACGGCATACTAGAGAAAAAAATTGAAATTTCGCTAAGATTCTCCGTTCTCGTTGCCTTTTTCAATCATATCTCGATAAAATGATGAAAATTAAGGCAAAATAGAGAAAAAAATTGAATTCCAGCGATATTCTAACCTTATGGTTGCTCTTTTCGATCATATCTCGATAAAACGAAGAAAATTAAGGGAAAATAGATGAAAAAATAGAAATTTTGAAATAATTATTTGTTTTCATTGCCTTTTTCAATCATATCTCGAAATAATGATGAAATTAAGGCAATGTAGAGGAAAAAAATTTAAATGTTTTTGAAATTATACGTTTTTGTTGCTTTTTTCGATAATATCTCGATAAAATGACAAACATTAAGGCAAAAAAGAGGAAAAAATTGAAATATCGCTTTAATTAGCAGTTTTCATTGCTTTTTTCGATTATATCTCGATAAAATGTCGAAAATTAAATCAAAGTAAAGAATAGAAATCGAAAATACGGTCAATAAAGTCATCCGTTTTCGTTGCATTTTTCGATCATATATCGATACAATGATGAAAATTAAGGCAAAAAGTGGGAAAAAATTAAATTTCGCTAAAACCATCTGTTTTCGTTGCCTTTTTCGATTATATCTCGATAAAATGTCGAAAATTAAATCAAAATAAGGAATTGAAATTGATATTGCGGAGAAATCATCCATTTTTCGATCATATCTCGAAAAATGACGAAAATTAAGGCAAAAAGCGGGACAAAATTGAAAACTCGCTAAAGTATCCGTTTTCGTTAATTTTTTCGATCACATCTCGATAATATGTGGTTAAATAAGGCAAAATAGAGGAAAAAACTGAAATTTCGCTAAAATTATCACTTTTCGTTGCCTTTTACGATCATATCTCGTGGAAATGAAGAAAAGTAACGCAAAATAGATAAAACAAATTGAAATTTCGCTAAGAATATCCGTTTTCGTTGCCTTTTTCGTTCAGATCTCGATGAAATAATGATAATTAAGGCAAAATAGAGGAAAAAAATTGAAATTTTGGAGAAATTGTCCGTATTTTTTGCTTTTTTCAATCATATAACGATAAAATGACGATAATTTGAAATGATAATTTGAAATTTTGCTAAAATTATCCGTTTTCGTTCATTTTTTCGATCATATCTCGATAAAATGACGAAAATAAAGGCAAAAAGTAGGAACAAATTTAAATTTCGCTAAAACTATCTGTTTTCGTTGCCTTTTTCGATCAGATCTCGATAAAATGATGAAAATTAAAGCAAAATTGAGAGTAAAATTGTAATATAGGGTAAATTATTTGTTTTTTTTTTGCTTTTTTCGATAATATCTCGATAAAATGACAGAAATTAAGGCAAAAAAGAGGAAAAAAATTGAAACATCGCTATAATTATCTGTTTTCATTGCTTTTATAAAATGTCGAAAATTAAATCAAAATAGTGGAATGAAATTCATATTACGGACAAATCATTAGTTTTCGTTGCATTTTTCGATCATATCTCGATACAATGACGAAAATTAAGGCAAAAAGTATGAAAAAAAATTAAATTTCGCTAAAATTATCCGTTTTCTTTGCCTTTTACGATCATATGACGATGAAACGAAGAAAAATAAGGAACAGTTGAGGAAAAAAATTGAAAGTTTGTAGAAATCGTCCGTATTTTTTTGCTTTTTTCGATCATATATCGATAAAATGACTATAATTAAGGCAAAATCGAGAAAAAAATTGAAATTTCGCAAAAATTATTTTTCTCGATCATATCTCAATAAAATGAAGAATATTAATGCAAAATAGAGGAAAAAACATTGAAATTTCGGTAAAAAAATTTTTTCGTTCAGTTTTTCGATCATATCTCGAAAAAATGACGAAGATAAAGGCCAAACAAAGGAAAAATGTTGAAATTTCGCTAAAATTATTATTTATTATCATGGCCTTTTTCAATCATACCTAAATGAAATGAAGAATATTAAGGCAAAATAGAGGAAAAAAATTGAAATCTCGTTAATAATATCCGTATTCGTTGCCTTTTTCGATCAGATCTCAATAAAATAATGAAAATTAAGGCAAAATAGATGTAAAATATTGAAATTTTGGAGATATTTTTTGTTTTTTTTTGCTTTTTTCGATCAGATATCGATAAAATACAACAGCTTAAGGCAAAATAGAGAAAACAATTGAAATTTCGCTAAAATTACCCATTTACGTTCATTTTTTTGATCATATGTCGATAAAATGACGAAAATAAAGGCAAAATAAAGGAAAAAATTGAAATTTCGCTAAAATTATCCTTTTTTGCTCTTTTTTTCGATCACATCTCGATGAAATGACGAAAATTAAGCCAAAATAGAGAAAAAAATTGAAATTTCGCTAAAATTATCCGTTTTTGTTCATTTTTTCGATCATATCTTCATAAAATGAGGTGAAATAAGGCAAAATAGAGAATAAATTGACATTACGGTGAAATTATCATTTTTTGTTGCTTTTTTCGATCATATCTCGATAAAATGACGAAAATTAAGGCAAAGTAGAGGAAAAAAATTGAAATTTCGCTAAAATTATCCGTTTTCGTTCATTTTTTCGATCACATCTAGATAAAATGTCATTAAATAAGGAAAAATAGAAAATAAAATTGACATTATGGTGAAATTATCCTTTTCGTTGCTTTTTTCAATCACATCTCGATAGAATGACGAAAATTAAGGCAATATAGAGGAAAAAAATTGAAATTTCGCTGAAATTCTCCGTTCAAGTTGCCATTTCGATCATATCTCGTTGAAATGAAGAAAATTCAGGAGAAATCGTGGTAACAATTTGAAATTTCGATAAGAATATCCATTTTCGTGGCCTTTTTCGATCCTATCTCGATAAAATGACGAAAATTAAGGCAAAATATAGAAAAAAAATTGAAATTTCGCTAAAATTATCCGTTTACGTTCATTTTTTCGATCTTATCTCGATGAAATGAAGATAATTAAGGCAAAATAAAGGGAAAAAATTGAACTTTTGCTAATATTCTCCGTTTCCGTTCATTTTTTCTATCGCATCTCCATAAAATGTGGTTTACTAAGGCAAAATAGAGAAAAAAAATTGAAATTTCGCCATAATTATTCGTTTTCGTTGCCTATTTTGATCATATCTCGATGAGATGAAGAAAATTAAGTCAAAATACACGAAAAGAATCGATATTTTGTTAAGATTATCCGATTACGTTGCCTTTTTCGATCAGATCTCAATAAAAAGATGAAAATTAAGGCAAAATAGAGGAAAAAATTGAAATTTCGCAGAGAATATCCGTTCTCGTTGCCTTTTTCGATCAGATCTCAATAAAAAGATGAAAATTAAGGCAAAATTGAGGAAAAAAATATTAATATAGAGGAAACTATCCGGTTTTTTGCTTTTCATGATCTTATCTCGATAAAATGAGGTTAAATAAAGAAAAATAGAGAAAAGGAAATTAAATTTCGCTAAAATTATCCGTTTTCGTTCAACTCTTCGATCACATCTAGATAAAATGTCATTAAATAAGGAAAAATAGAGAAAAAAATTGAAATTTCGCCATAATTATTCGTTTTCGTTCCCTTTTTCGATCATATCTCTATGAGATGAAGAAAATTAAGTCAAAATACACGAAAAGAATCGAAATTTTGTTGAGAATATCCGATTTCGTTGTCTTTATCGGTCAGATCTCGGGAAAATGATGTAAATTAAGGAAAAATAGAGCAAAAAAATTGAAGTTTTGGTGAAATAATCCGTTTATTTTGCTTTTTTCGATCATATATCGATAAAATGCCGAACATTGAAGCAAATCAGAAATAAAATTGAAATTTCGCTAATATTCTCCGATTTTGTTCATTTTTCGATCTTATCTCGATAAATTGACGAAAATTAAGGCAAAATAGGGGAAAAAAAGGGAAATTTCGCTTAAATTATCCGTTTTCGTTGCTTTGTGTTGATCACAATTCGATAAAATGACGAAAACTAATGAAACAAAAGAAAAAAAATTGAAATTTCGCTAAACTTATCCGTTTTCGTTCATTCTTCGATCACATCTCCATAAAATGAAGATAATTGAGGCAAAATAGAGGAAAAAAATGGACATTTCGCTGAGAATATCCGTTTTCTTTGCTTTTTTCGATCAGATCTCGATAAAATGACGAAAATTAAGGCAAAATTGAGGAAAAAAATTGTAATATTGAGCAAATTGTCCGTTTTTTTGCTTTTTTTGATCATATATTGATAAAATGACGAAAATAAAGGCAAAATAGGGGAAAAAACGTGAAATTTCGCTAACATTATCCGTCTTCGATCATTTTTTCAATCACATCTAGATAAAATGTCATTAAATAAGGAAAAATAGAGAAAAAAATTGAAATTTCGCTAAAATTATCCGTTTACGTTCATTTTTTCGATGATATGTCGATAAAATGAAGAAAATAAAGGCAAAATAAAGGAAAAAATTGAAATTTCACTAAAATTATCCGTTTTCGTTCATTTTTTTGATCATATCTTTATAAAATGACGAAAATGAAGCCAAAATAGAGGAAAAAAAATGAAATTTCACTAAAATTATCCGTTTTTTATTCATTTTTTCGATCATATCTTAATAAAATGAAGTGAAATAAGGCAAAATAGAGAAAAAAATTGAAATATCGCTAATATTCTCCGATTTTGTACATTTTTTCGATCTTATCTCGATAAATTGACGAAAATTAAGGCAAAATAGGGGAAAAAAAGGGAAATTTTGCTAAAATTATCCGTTTTCGTTGCATTGTGTTGATCACAATTCGATAAAATGACGAAAACTAATGAAACAAAAGGAAAAAAATTGAAATTTCGCTAAACTTATCCGTTTTCGTTCATTCTTCGATCACATCTCCATAAAATGAAGATAATTGAGGCAAAATAGAGGAAAAAAATAGACATTACGGTGAAATTATCCGTTTTCTTTCCTTCTTCGATCAGATCTCGATAAAATGTCGAAAATAAAGGCAAAATAGAGGAAAAAACATGAAATTTCGCTAAAATTTTCCGTATTCGTTCATTTTTTTGATTACATCTAGATAAAATGTCATTAAATCAGGAAAAATAGAGAAAAAAATAGACATTACGGTGAAATTATCCTTTTTCGTTGCTTTTTTCGATCATATCTTGATAAAATGAACAAAATTAAGGCAAAATAGAGGGAAAATATTGAAATTTCGCTAAAATTTTCCGTATTCGTTCAAGTTTTCCATTACATCTCGATAAATTTCATTAAATCAGGAAAAAAAGGTATAACAAATAGACATTACGGTGAAATTTTCCTTTTTCGTTACTTTTTTCGATCATATCTTGATAAAATGATGAAAATGAAGGCAAAATAGCGGAAAAAAAATTGGAATCTCGCTAAGTATATCGGTTTTCGTTGACTTTTTCGTTTAGATCTCGAGAAAATGATGACAATTAAGGCAAAATAGAGGAAAAATATTGGAATTTTGGAGAAATTGTCCGTTTCTTTTTGCTTTTTTCGATCAGATATCGATTAAATACAATAGCTAAGGCAAAATATAGAAAAAAATTGAAATATCACTAAAATTATCCTTTTGCACAGCCTTTTTGATCATTTCTCGATGAAATGAAGAAAATTAAGGCAAAATAAAGGGAAAAAATTGAAATTTGGCTAAAGTTATCCGTTTGCGTTCGTGTTTTCGAACAAATCTCGATAAAATGAGGTTAAAAATGGCAACATAGAGAATAAAATATAAATTTCGCTAATATTATTCTTTATTTTCATTGCCTTTTTCGATCATACCTAGATGAAATGAAGAAAATTAAGGCAAAATAGAGGAAAAAATTGAAATCTCGCTAAGTTTATCGGTTTTCGTTGCCTTTTTCGTTTAGATCTCGATCAAATGATGACAATGAAGGAAAAATAGAGCAAAAAAATTGAAGTTTTGGTGAAATAACCCGTTTATTTTGCTTTTTTCGATCATATATCGATAAAATGCCGAACATTGAAGCAAATCAGAAATAAAATTGAAATTTCGCTAATATTCTCCGATTTTGTTCATTTTTTCGATCTTATCTCGATAAATTGACGAAAATTAAGGCAAAATAGGGGAAAAAAGGGAAATTTCGCTTAAATTATCCGTTTTCGTTGCTTTGTGTTGATCACAATTCGATAAAATGACGAAAACTAATGAAACAAAAGAAAAAAAATTGAAATTTCGCTAAACTTATCCGTTTTCGTTCATTCTTCGATCACATCTCCATAAAATGAAGATAATTGAGGCAAAATAGAGGAAAAAAATGGACATTTCGCTGAGAATATCCGTTTTCTTTGCCTTTTTCGATCAGATCTCGATAAAATGACGAAAATTAAGGCAAAATTGAGGAAAAAAATTGTAATATTGAGCAAATTGTCCGTTTTTTTGCTTTTTTTGATCATATATTGATAAAATGACGAAAATAAAGGCAAAATAGGGGAAAAAACATGAAGTTTCGCTAACATTATCCGTCTTCGTTCATTTTTTCAATCACATCTAGATAAAATGTCATTAAATAAGGAAAAATAGAGAAAAAAATTGAAATTTCGCTAAAATTATCCGTTTACGTTCATTTTTTCGATGATATGTCGATAAAATGACGAAAATAAAGGCAAAATAAAGGAAAAAATTGAAATTTCACTAAAATTATCCGTTTTCGTTCATTTTTTTGATCATACCTTTATAAAATGACGAAAATGAAGCCAAAATAGAGGAAAAAAAATGAAATTTCACTAAAATTATAAGTTTTTTATTCATTTTTTCGATCATATCTTAATAAAATGAAGTGAAATAAGGCAAAATAGAGAAAAAAATTGAAATATCGCTAATATTCTCCGATTTTGTACATTTTTTCGATCTTATCTCGATAAATTGACGAAAATTAAGGCAAAATAGGGGAAAAAAAGGGAAATTTTGCTAAAATTATCCGTTTTCGTTGCTTTGTGTTGATCACAATTCGATAAAATGACGAAAACTAATGAAACAAAAGGAAATAAATTGAAATTTCGCTAAACTTATCCGTTTTCGTTCATTCTTCGATCACATCTTCATAAAATGAAGATAATTGAGGCAAAATAGAGGAAAAAAATGGAAATTTCGCTGCGAATATCCGTTTTCTTTGCATTTTTCGATCAGATCTCGATAAAATGTCGAAAATAAAGGCAAAATAGAGGAAAAAACATGAAATTTCGCTAAAATTTTCCGTATTCGTTCATCTTTTCGATTACATCTAGATAAAATGTCATTAAATCAGGAAAAATAGAGAAAAAAATAGACATTACGGTGAAATTATCCTTTTTCGTTGCTTTTTTCGATCATATCTTGATAAAATGAACAAAATTAAGGCAAAATAGAGGAAAAAAATTGAAATTTCGCTAAAATTTTCCGTATTCGTTCAAGTTTTCCATTACATCTCGATAAATTTCATTAAATCAGGAAAAAAAGGTATAACAAATAGACATTACGGTGAAATTTTCCTTTTTCGTTACTTTTTTCGATCATATCTTGATAAAATGATGAAAATTAAGGCAAAATAGAGGAAAAAATTGAAATCTCGCTAAGTTTATCGGTTTTCGTTGCCTTTTTCGTTTAGATCTCGATCAAATGATGACAATGAAGGAAAAATAGAGCAAAAAAATTGAAGTTTTGGTGAAATAACCCGTTTATTTTGCTTTTTTCGATCATATATCGATAAAATGCCGAACATTGAAGCAAATCAGAAATAAAATTGAAATTTCGCTAATATTCTCCGATTTTGTTCATTTTTTCGATCTTATCTCGATAAATTGACGAAAATTAAGGCAAAATAGGGGAAAAAAGGGAAATTTCGCTTAAATTATCCGTTTTCGTTGCTTTGTGTTGATCACAATTCGATAAAATGACGAAAACTAATGAAACAAAAGAAAAAAAATTGAAATTTCGCTAAACCTATCCGTTTTCGTTCATTCTTCGATCACATCTCCATAAAATGAAGATAATTGAGGCAAAATAGAGGAAAAAAATGGACATTTCGCTGAGAATATCCGTTTTCTTTGCCTTTTTCGATCAGATCTCGATAAAATGACGAAAATTAAAGGCAAAATTGAGGAAAAAAATTGTAATATTGAGCAAATTGTCCGTTTTTTGCTTTTTTTGATCATATATTGATAAAATGACGAAAATAAAGGCAAAATAGGGGAAAAAACATGAAGTTTCGCTAACATTATCCGTCTTCGTTCATTTTTTTCAATCACATCTAGATAAAATGTCATTAAATAAGGAAAAATAGAGAAAAAAATTGAAATTTCGCTAAAATTATCCGTTTACGTTCATTTTTTCGATGATATGTCGATAAAATGACGAAAATAAAGGCAAAATAAAGGAAAAAATTGAAATTTCACTAAAATTATCCGTTTTCGTTCATTTTTTTGATCATACCTTTTATAAAATGACGAAAATGAAGCCAAAATAGAGGAAAAAAAATGAAATTCACACTAAAATTATCCGTTTTTTATTCATTTTTTTCGATCATATCTTAATAAAATGAAGTGAAATAAGGCAAAATAGAGAAAAAAATTGAAATATCGCTAATATTCTCCGATTTTGTACATTTTTTCGATCTTATCTCGATAAATTGACGAAAATTAAGGCAAAATAGGGGAAAAAAAGGGAAATTTTGCTAAAATTATCCGTTTTCGTTGCTTTGTGTTGATCACAATTCGATAAAATGACGAAAACTAATGAAACAAAAGGAAATAAATTGAAATTTCGCTAAACTTATCCGTTTTCGTTCATTCTTCGATCACATCTTCATAAAATGAAGATAATTGAGGCAAAATAGAGGAAAAATAATGGAAATTTCGCTGCGAATATCCGTTTTCTTTGCATTTTTCGATCAGATCTCGATAAAATGTCGAAAATAAAGGCAAAATAGAGGAAAAAACATGAAATTTCGCTAAAATTTTCCGTATTCGTTCATCTTTTCGATTACATCTAGATAAAATGTCATTAAATCAGGAAAAATAGAGAAAAAAATAGACATTACGGTGAAATTATCCTTTTTCGTTGCTTTTTTCGATCATATCTTGATAAAATGAACAAAATTAAGGCAAAATAGAGGAAAAAAATTGAAATTTCGCTAAAATTTTCCGTATTCGTTCAAGTTTTCCATTACATCTCGATAAATTTCATTAAATCAGGAAAAAAGGTATAACAAATAGACATTACGGTGAAATTTTCCTTTTCGTTACTTTTTTCGATCATATCTTGATAAAAATGATGAAAATTAAGGCAAAATAGCGGAAAAAAATTGGAATCTCGCTAAGTATATCGGTTTTCGTTGACTTTTTCGTTTAGATCTCGAGAAAATGATGACAATTAAGGCAAAATAGAGGAAAAATATTGAAATTTTAGAGAAATTTGACCGTTTGTTTTTGCTTTTTTTCGATCAGATATCGATAAAATACAAAAGCTAATGCAAAATATTTAAAAAAATTGAAATTCGCTAAAATTATCCGTTTACGTTCATTTTTTCGATCATATGTCGATAAAATGACGAAAATGAAGCCAAAATAGAGGAAAAAAATGAAATTTTCACTAAAATTATCCGTTTTTTATTCATTTTTTTGATCATATCTTAATAAAATGAAGTGAAATAGGCAAAATAGAGAAAAAGTTGACATTACGGTGAAATTATCCTTTTCTGTTGCTTTTCTCAATCATATTTCGATAAAATGACAAAAATTAGGGCAAAATAGAGAAAAAAATTGTAATATCGCTTAAATTGTCCTTTTGCAGAGCCTTTTTGATCATTTCTCGATGAATGAAGAAAATTAAGGCAAAATAAGGGAAATAAATTGAAATTTGGCTAAAGTTATCCGTTTGCGTTCGTGTTTTCTATCACATCTCGAAAAAATTTCGGAAATTAAGGCTAATTAGAGGAAAAAAATTGAAATTTCGCTAAAATTATCCGATTTTGTTCATTTTTTCGATCAAATCCCGATAAAATGAGGTTAAAAATGGCAACATAGAGAATAAAATATAAATTTCGCTAATATTATTCTTTATTTCATTGCCTTTTTCGATCATACCTAGATGAAATGAAGAAAATTAAGGCAAAATAGAGGAAAAAATTGAAATCTCGCTAAGTTTAATCGGTTTTCGTTCCTTTTTCGTTTAGATCTCGATCAAATGATGACAATGAAGGAAAATAGAGCAAAAAAATTGAGGTTTTGGTGAAATAACCCGTTTATTTTGCTTTTTTCGATCATATATCGATAAAATGCCGAACATTGAAGCAAATCAGAAATAAAATTGAAATTTCGCTAATATTCTCCGATTTTGTTCATTTTTTCGATCTTATCTCGATAAATTGACGAAAATTAAGGCAAAATAGGGGAAAAAAAGGGAAATTTCGCTTAAATTATCCGTTTCGGTTGCTTTGTGTTGATCACAATTCGATAAAATGACGAAAACTAATGAAACAAAAGAAAAAAAATTGAAATTTCGCTAAACTTATCCGTTTTCGTTCCATTCTTCGATCACATCTCCCATAAAATGAAGATAATTGAGGCAAAATAGAGGAAAAAAATGGACATTTCGCTGAGAATATCCGTTTTCTTTGCCTTTTTCGATCAGATCTCGATAAAATGACGAAAATTAAGGCAAAATTGAGGAAAAAAATTGTAATATTGAGCAAATTGTCCGTTTTTTTTGCTTTTTTTGATCATATATTGATAAAATGACGAAAATAAAGGCAAAATAGGGGGAAAAAACCTTGAAATTTCGCTAACATTATCCGTCTTCGTTCATTTTTTCAATCACATCTAGATAAAATGTCATTAAATAAGGAAAAATAGAGAAAAAAATTGAAATTTCGCTAAAATTATCCGTTTACGTTCATTTTTCGATGATATGTCGATAAAATGACGAAATAAAGGCAAAATAAAGGAAAAAATTGAAATTTCACTAAAATTATCCGTTTTCGTTCATTTTTTTGATCATATCTTTATAAAATGACGAAAATGAAGCCAAAATAGGTTAAAATAAAAATAGTATAAAAAAGAGGAAAAAAAATGAAATTTCACTAAAATTATCCGTTTTTTATTCATTTTTTTCGATCATATCTTAATAAAATGAAGTGAAATAAGGCAAAATAGAGAAAAAAAATTGAAATATCGCTAAAATTATCCTTTTTCAGAGCCTTTTTGATCATTTCTCGATGAAATGAAGAGAATTAAGGCAAAATAAAGGGAAAAATTGAAATTTTGCTAAAAATTCCTCCGTAACCGTTCATATTTCTATCGCATCTTGAAGAAATGAGGAAAATTAGGCAAAATAGAGGAAAAAATTGAAATTTCGCTGAGAATATCCGTTTTCGTTGCCTTTTTCGATCAATTCTCAATAAAAAGATGAAAATTAAGGCAAAATTGAGGAAAAAAAATAGTAATATAGAGGAAATTATCCGTTTTTTTTGCTTTTTATGATCTTTTCTCAATAAATGAGGTTAAATAAGAAAAATAGAGAAAAGGAATTTAAATTTCGCTAAAATTATCCGTTTGCGTTCATGTTTTCGATCGTGTCTCGTTGAAATGACAAAAAATAAGGCAAAAAGTGGGAAATAAATTGAAATTTTGCTAAAATTATCTGTTTTCGTTCAACTTTTCGATCACATCCAGATAAAATGTCATTAAATAAGGAAAAATAGAAGAAAAAATAGACATTACGGTGAAATTATCCTTTTTCGTTGCTTTTTTCGATCATATCTTGATAAAATGAACAAAATTAAGGCAAAATAGAGGAAAAAATTGAAATTTCGCTAAATTTTCCGTATTCGTTCAACTTTTCGATAACATCTCGATAAATTTCATTAAATCAGGAAAAAAAGGTATAACAAATAGACATTACGGTGAAATTTTCCTTTTTCGTTACTTTTTTCGATCATATCTTGATAAAATGATGAAAATGAAGGCAAAATAGCGGAAAAAAATTGGAATCTCGCTAAGTATATCGGTTTCCGTTGACTTTTTCGTTGTAGATCTCGAGAAAATGATGACAATTAAGGCAAAATAGAGGAAAAATATGGAAATTTTGGGGAAATTGTCCGTTTCTTTTTGCTTTTTTCGATCAGATATCGATAAAATACAATAGCTAAGGCAAAATATATAGAAAAAAATTTAAATATCGCTAAAATTATCCTTTTGCACAGCCTTTTTGATCATTTCTCGATGAAATGAAGAAAATTAGGCAAAATAAAGGGAAAAAAATTGAAATTTGGCTAATGTTATCCGTTTGCGTTCGTGTTTTCTATCACATCTCGAAAAAATTTCGGAAATTAAGGCTAATTAGAGAAATAAATTGAAATTTCGCTAAAATTATCCGTTTTTGTTCATTTTTTCGATCAAATCTCGATAAAATGAGGTTAAAAATGGCAACATAGAGAATAAAATATAAATTTTCGCTAATACTATTCTTTATTTTCATTGCCTTTTTCGATCATACCTAGATGAAATGAAGAAAATTAAGGCAAATAGAGGAAAAAATTGAAATCTCGCTAAGTTTTATCGGTTTTCGTTTCCTTTTTCGTTTAGATCTCGATCAAATGATGACAATGAAGGCAAAATAGAGGAAAAATATTGAAATTTTGGAGAAATTGTCCGTTTGTTTTTGCTTTTTTCGATCAGATATCGATAAAATACAAAAGCTAAGGCAAAATATAAAAAAAAATTGAAATTTCGCTAAAATTATCCGTTTACGTTCATTTTTTTTGATCATATGTCGATAAAATGACGAAAATGAAGCCAAAATAGAGGAAAAAAAATGAAATTTCACTAAAATTATCCGTTTTTTATTCATTTTTTCGATCATATCTTCATAAAATGAAGTGAAATAAGGCAAAATAGAGAAAAAGTTTACATTACGGTGAAATTATCCTTTTTTGTTGCTTTTCTCAATCATATTTCGATAAAATGACAAAAATTAAGGCAAAATAGAGAAAAAAATTGTAATATTGCTAAAATTATCCTTTTGCAGAGCCTTTTTGATCATATCTCGATGAAATGAAGAAAATTAAGGCAAAATAAAGGGAAAAAATTGAAATTTGGCTAAAGGTATCCGTTTGCGTTAGTGTTTTCTATCACATCTCGAAAAAATTTCGGAAATTAAGGCTAATTAGAGGAAAAAAATTGAAATTTCGCTAAAATTATCCGTTTTTGTTCATTTTTTCGATCAAATCACGATAAAATGAGGTTAAAAATGGCAACATAGAGAATAAAATATAAATTTGGCTAATATTATTCTTTATTTTCATTGCCTTTTTCGATCATACCTAGATGAAATGAAGAAAATTAAGGCAAAATAGTGGAAAAAATTGAAATCTCGCTAAGTTTATGGGTTTTCGTTTCCTTTTTCGTTTAGATCTCGATCAAATGATGACAATGAAGGCAAAATAGACGAAAAATATTGAAATTTTGGAGAAATTGTCCGTTTGTTTTTGCTTTTTTCGATCAGATATCGAGAAAATACAAAAGCTAAGGCAAAATATAAAAAAAATTGAAATTTCGCTAAAATTATCCGTTTACGTTCATTTTTTCGATCATATGTCGATAAAATGACGAAAATGAAGCCAAAATAGAGGAAAAAAAATGAAATTTCAACAAAAATAATCCGTTTTTTATTCATTTTTTCGTTCATATCTTCATAAAATGAAGTAAAATAAGGCAAAATAGAGAAAAAGCTGACATTACGGTGAAATTATCCTTTTTTGTTGCTTTTCTCAATCATATTTCGATAAAATGACAAAAATTAAGGCAAAATAGAGAAAAAAATTGAAATATCGCGTAAATTATCCTTTTTCAGAGCCTTTTTGATTATTTCTCGATGAAATGAAGAAAATTAAGGCAAAATAAAGGGAAAAACTTGGAATTTGGCTAAAGTTATCCATTTGCGTTCGTGTTTTCTATCACATCTCGAAAATTTTCGGAAATTAAGGCAAATTAGAGGAAAAAATTGAAATTTCGCTAAAATTATCCGTTTTTGTTCATTTTTTCGATCACATCTCGATAAAATGAAGTTAAAAAAGGCAAAATAAAGAAAAAAATTGAAATTTCACAAAAATTTCTTTTTTTGTTAATTTTTTCGATCTTATCTCGTTAAAATGACGAAACATAAGGCAAAGAGTGGGAAAAAATTGACATTTTGCTAACATTCTCCGTTTCCTTTCATTTTTTCTATCGCATCTCGAAGAAATGAGGAAAATTAAGGCAAAATAGAGGAAAAAATTGAAATTTCGCTGAGAATATCCGTTTTCGTTGCCCTTTTCGATCAGATCTCAATAAAAAGATGAAAATTAAGGCAAAATTGAGAAAAAAAATAGTAATATAGAGGAAATTATCCGTTGTTTTGCTTTTTATGATCTTATCTCGATAAAATGAGGTTCAATAAAGAAAAATAGAGAAAATTAAATTAAATTTCGCTAAAATTATCCGTTTTCGTTCAACTTTTCGATCACATCTAGATAAAATGTCATTAAATAAGGAAAAATAGAGAAAAAAATTGAAATTTCACTAAAATTTCTTTTTTGTTAATTTTTTCGATCTTATCTCGTTAAAATGACGAAACATAAGGCAAAGAGTGGGAAAAAATTGAAATTTTGCTAAAATTATCCGTTTTGGTTCATTTTTTCGATTACATCTCGATAAAATGTGGTTCACTAAGGCAAAATAGAGAAAAAAAATTGAAATTTTGCCATAATTATTCGTTTTCGTTGCCTATTTCGATCATATCTCGATGAGATGAAGAAAATTAAGTCAAAATACACGAAAAGAATCGAAATTTTGTTAAGAATATCCGATTTCGTTGCCTTTATCGGTCAGATCTCGAAAAAATGATGAAAATTAAGGAAAAATAGAGCAAAAAATTGAAATCTTGCTAAAATTATCCGTTTTCGATGCTTTGTGTTGATCACAAGTCGATAAAATGACGAAAACTAATGAAACAAAAGGAAAAACATTGAAATTTCGCTAAACATATCCTTTTTCGTTCATTCTTCGATCACATCTCGATAAAATGAAGATAATTGAGGCAAAATTGAGGAAAAAAATTGTAATATTGAGTAAATTGTCCGTTTTTTTGCTTTTTTTGATCATATATTGATAAAATGACGAAAATAAAGGCAAAATAGAGGAAAATACATGAAATATCGCTAAAATTATCCGTTTTCGTTAATTTTTTCAATCACATCTAGATAAAATGTCATTAAATAAGGAAAAATAGAGAAAAAAATAGACATTACGGTGAAATTTTCCTTTTTCGTTACTTTTTTCGATCATATCTTGATAAAATGATGAAAATTAAGGCAAAATAGCGGAAAAAAATTGAAATCTCGCTAAGTATATCGGTTTTCGTTGCCTTTTTCGTTTAGATCTCGAGAAAATGATGACAATTAAGGCAAAATAGAGGAAAAATATTGAAATTTTGAAGAAATTGTCCGTTTCTTTTTGCTTTTTTCGATCAGATATCGATAAAATACAATAGCTAAGGCAAAATATAGAAAACAAAATTGAAATTTCGCTAAAATTATCCGTTTACGTTCATTTTTTCGCTCATGTGTCGATAAAATGACGAAAATAAAGGCAAAATAAAGGAAAAAATTGAAATTTCACTAAAATTATCCGTTTTCGTTCATTTTTTTGATCATATCTCGTTGAAATGATGAGAATTAAGGCAAAATAAAGGGAAAAAATTAAATTTTCGCTAAAAATATCCGTTTTCGTTAATTTTTTCGGCCATATCTCGATAAAATGACGAAAATGAAGCCAAAATAGAGGAAAAAAAAGAAATTTCACTATAATTATACGTTTTTTATTCATTTTTTCGATCATATCTTCATAAAATGAAGTGAAATAACGCAAAATATAGAAAAAGTTGACATTACGGTGAAATTATCCTTTTTTGTTGCTTTTCTCAATCATATTTCGATAAAATTACAAAAATTAAGGCAAAATAGAGAAAAAATTGAAATATCGCTAAAATTATCCTTTTTCAGAGCCATTTTGATCATTTCTCGATGAAATGAAGAAAATTAAGGCAAAAGAAAGGGAAAAATTGAAATTTGGCTAAAGTTATCCGTTTGCGTTCGTGTTTTCTATCACATCTCGAAAAAATTCAGAAATTAAGGCAATATAGAGGAAAAATATTGAAATTTTGGAGAAATTGTCCGTTTGTTTTTGCTTTTTTCGATCAGATATTGATAAAATACAATAGCTAAGGCAAAATATAAAAAAAATTGAGATTTCGCTAAAATTATCCGTTTACGTTCATTTTTTCGATCATATGTCGATAAAATGACGAAAATAAAGGCAAAATAATGGAAAAAATTGAAATTTCACTAAAATTATCCGTTTTCGTTCATTGTTTCGATCATATCTCGATAAAATGAAGAGAATTAAGGCAAAATAAAGGGAAAAAATTGAAATTTTGCTATAATTCTCCGTTTCCGTTCATTTTTTCTATCGCATCTCGAAGAAATGAGGAAAATTACGGCAAAATAGAGGAAAAAATTGAAATTTCGCTGAGAATATCCGTTTTCGTTGCCTTTTTCGATCAGATCTCAATAAA
The DNA here is from genome assembly GCA_947579665.1 of Sympetrum striolatum. Taxonomy (NCBI): domain Eukaryota; kingdom Metazoa; phylum Arthropoda; class Insecta; order Odonata; family Libellulidae; genus Sympetrum; species Sympetrum striolatum. The sequence goes on from OX388352.1 coordinate 64,090,354, forward strand.
ATGATGAAAATTAAGGCAAAATTAAGGAAAAAATAGTAATATAGAGGAAATTATCCGTTTTTTTGCTTTTTATGATCTTATCTCGATAAAATGAGGTTAAATAAAGAAAAATAGAGAAAAGGAAATTAAATTTCGCTAAAATTATCAGTTTGCGTTCATTTTTTCGATCGTGTCTCGTTGAAATGACAAAAAATAAGGCAAAAAGTGGGAAAAAAATTGAATTTTCGCTAAAATTATTCGTTTTCCTTACCCTTTTTCGATCATATTTCGATGAGATGAAGAAAATTATGGCAAAATAGAGGAAAAGAATCGAATTTTTGTTAAGAATATCCGATTTCGTTGCCTTTATCGGTCAGATCTCGAAAAAATGATGAAAATTAAGGAAAAATAGATCAACAAAAATTGAAATTTTGGTGAAATTATCCTTTTTTGTTGCTTTTTTTGATCATATCTCGATATAATGACGAAAATTAAGGCAAAATAGAAGAATAAATTAAATTTTCGCTAAAACTATCCATTTCGTTCAACTTTTCGATCACATCTAGATAAAATGTCATTAAATAAGGAAAATAAGAGAAAAAAATTGAAATTTCGCTTAAATTATCATTTATTTTCATTGCCTTTTTCGATCATATCTAGAAAAAATAAAGAAAATTAAGGCAAAGTAGAGGAAAGAAATTGAAATTTCGCAAAAATTTCTTTTTTTGTTTATTTTTTCGATCTTATCTCGTTAAAATGACGAAAAATAAGGCAAAAAGTGGGAAAAAATTGAAATTTCGCTAAAATTATCCGTTTTCGTTCATTTTTTCGATTACATCTCGATAAAATGTGGTTCACTAAGGCAAAATAGAGAAAACAAATTGAAATTTTGCCATAATTATTCGTTTTCGATGCCTATTTCGATCATATCTTGATGAGATGAAGAAAATCAAGGCATAATAGACGAAAAGAAATCGAAATTTTGTTAAGAATATCCGATTTCGTTTCTTTATCGGTCAGATCTCGAAAAAATGATGAAAATTAAGGAAAAATAGAGCAAAAAAATTGAAATTTTGGTGAAATAATCCGTTTATTTTGCTTTTTCCGATCATATAGCGATAAAATGCCGAAAATTGAAGCAAATTAGAAAATAAAATTAAAATTTCGCTAATATTTTCCGATTTTGTTCATTTTTCGATCTTATCTAGATAAATTGACAAAAATTAAGGCAAAATAGGTGAAAAAAAGTGAAATTTCGCTCAAATTATCCGTTTTCGTTGCTTTGTGTTGATCACAATTCGATAAAATGACGAAAACTAATGAAACATAAAGGAAAAAAATTGAAATTTCGCTTAAATTATTTGTTTTCGTTCATTTTTCGATCACATCTCGATAATATGAAGATAATTGAGGCAAAATAGAGGAAAGAAATTGAAATGTCGCTGAGAATATCCGTTTTCGTTGATTTTTTCGATCAGATCTCGATAAAATGAAGATAAGTGAGGCAAAATAGAACAAAAAAATTGAAATTTTGGTGAAATAATCCGTTTATTTTGCTTTTTCCGATCATATAGCGATAAAATGCCGAAAATTGAAGCAAATTAGAAAATAAAATTAAAATTTCGCTAATATTTTCCGATTTTGTTCATTTTTCGATCTTATCTAGATAAATTGACAAAAATTAAGGCAAAATAGGTGAAAAAAAGTGAAATTTCGCTCAAATTATCCGTTTTCGTTGCTTTGTGTTGATCACAATTCGATAAAATGACGAAAACTAATGAAACATAAAGGAAAAAAATTGAAATTTCGCTAAACTTATCCGTTTTCGTTCCCTTTTTCGATCAGATCTCAATAAAATGATGAAAATTAAGGCAAAATTAAGGAAAAAATAGTAATATAGAGGAAATTATCCGTTTTTTTGCTTTTTATGATCTTATCTCGATAAAATGAGGTTAAATAAAGAAAAATAGAGAAAAGGAAATTAAATTTCGCTAAAATTATCAGTTTGCGTTCATTTTTTCGATCGTGTCTCGTTGAAATGACAAAAAATAAGGCAAAAAGTGGGAAAAAAATTGAATTTTCGCTAAAATTATTCGTTTTCCTTACCCTTTTTCGATCATATTTCGATGAGATGAAGAAAATTATGGCAAAATAGAGGAAAAGAATCGAATTTTTGTTAAGAATATCCGATTTCGTTGCCTTTATCGGTCAGATCTCGAAAAAATGATGAAAATTAAGGAAAAATAGATCAACAAAAATTGAAATTTTGGTGAAATAATCCGATTTCGTTCATTTTCTCGATCATATCTCGATAAAATGGCGACAATTCAGCCAAGATAGAGGAAAAAATTGAAATTTCGCAAAAATTATCCTTTTTTGTTGCTTTTTTTGATCATATCTCGATATAATGACGAAAATTAAGGCAAAATAGAGGAATAAATTAAATTTTCGCTAAAACTATCCATTTCGTTCAACTTTTCGATCACATCTAGATAAAATGTCATTAAATAAGGAAAATAAGAGAAAAAAAATTGAAATTTCGCTTAAATTATCATTTATTTTCATTGCCTTTTTCGATCATATCTAGAAAAAATAAAGAAAATTAAGGCAAAGTAGAGGAAAGAAATTGAAATTTCGCAAAAATTTCTTTTTTTGTTAATTTTTTCGATCTTATCTCGTTAAAATGACGAAAAATAAGGCAAAAAGTGGGAAAAAATTGAAATTTCGCTAAAATTATCCGTTTTCGTTCATTTTTTCGATTACATCTCGATAAAATGTCATTAAATAAGGAAAATAAGAGAAAAAAATTGAAATTTCGCTTAAATTATCATTTATATTCATTGCCTTTTTCGATCATATCTAGAAAAAATAAAGAAAATTAAGGCAAAGTAGAGGAAAGAAATTGAAATTTCGCAAAAATTTCTTTTTTTGTTAATTTTTTCGATCTTATCTCGTTAAAATGACGAAAAATAAGGCAAAAAGTGGGAAAAAATTGAAATTTCGCTAAAATTATCCGTTTTCGTTCATTTTTTCGATTACATCTCGATAAAATGTGGTTCACTAAGGCAAAATAGAGAAAACAAATTGAAATTTTGCCATAATTATTCGTTTTCGATGCCTATTTCGATCATATCTTGATGAGATGAAGAAAATTAAGGCATAATAGACGAAAAGAATCGAAATTTTGTTAAGAATATCCGATTTCGTTTCTTTATCGGTCAGATCTCGAAAAAATGATGAAAATTAAGGAAAAATAGAGCAAAAAAATTGAAATTTTGGTGAAATAATCCGTTTATTTTGCTTTTTCCGATCATATAGCGATAAAATGCCGAAAATTGAAGCAAATTAGAAAATAAAATTAAAATTTCGCTAATATTTTCCGATTTTGTTCATTTTTCGATCTTATCTAGATAAATTGACAAAAATTAAGGCAAAATAGGTGAAAAAAAGTGAAATTTCGCTCAAATTATCCGTTTTCGTTGCTTTGTGTTGATCACAATTCGATAAAATGACGAAAACTAATGAAACATAAAGGAAAAAAATTGAAATTTCGCTTAAATTATTTGTTTTCGTTCATTTTTCGATCACATCTCGATAATATGAAGATAATTGAGGCAAAATAGAGGAAAGAAATTGAAATGTCGCTGAGAATATCCGTCTTCGTTGCCTTTTTCGATCAGATCTCGATAAAATGATGAAAATTGAGAAAAAAATTTGAAATTACGCTAACATTTTCCGATTTCGTTAAGGCAAAATAGAGGAAAAAAATTGAAATTTACGCTAAAATTTTCCGTATTCGTTCAACTTTTCGATTACATCTCGATAAATTTCATTAAATCAGGAAAAATAGAGAAAAAAATAGACATTACGGTGAAATTATCCTTTTTCGTTTCTTTTTTCGATCATATCTTGATAAAATGATGAAAATTAAGGCAAAATAGAGGAAAAAAATTGAAATTCTCTAATTCTTCTTTTTTTGTTCATTTTTTCGATCTCATCTCGATAAAATGACGAACCTTAATGCTAAAATAGGAAACAAATTGAAGTTTCGCCGAAAGTGTCCGTTTTCGTTGCTTTTTGTTGATCACAATTCGATAAAATGACGTAAACTAAGGAAAAATAAAGGAAATAAATTGAAATTTCGCTAAAATTATCCGTTTTCATTCATTTTTCGATCACATCTCGATAAAATGAATATAATTGAGGCAAAATAGAGGAAAAAATTGAAATTTCGCTGAGAATATCCGTTTTCGTTGCATTTTCGATCAGATCTCTATAAAATAATGAAAATTAAGGCAAAATTGAGGAAAAAATTGTAATATTGAGGAAATTATCCGTTTTTTTGCTTGTTTTGATTATATCTCGATAAAATGAGGTTAAATTAGGCAAAATAGAGGAAAAAAATTAAATTTCGCTAAAATTATCCGTTTTCGCAGCTTTTTTCGATCATATCTCGAAAAAATTACTAAAATAAAGGTAAAATACAGGAAAAAAATTGAAATTTCGCTAATATTATCCCTTTTTTTTATTTTTCGATCATTACTCGATAAAATGATGAGAATTTAGGCAAAATAGAGGAAAAAAATTGAAATTTCGCTAAAATTTTCCGTTTTCGTGCAAGTTTTCGATCACATCTCGACAAATTTCATTAAATAAGGAAAAATAGAGAAAAAAAATTTTAATTTTGCTAAAATTATTATGAATTTTTCATAGCCTTTTTTGATCATATCTCGATGAATTGAAGAAAATTAAGGCAAAATAGAGGAAAAAAATTGAAATTCCGCTAAAATTTATTTTTTTGTTCATTTTTTCGATCTTATCTAGATAAATTGACGAAAATTAAGGCAAAATAGGTGAAAAAAAGTGAAATTTCGCTCAAATTATCCGTTTTCGTTGCTTTGTGTTGATCACAATTCGATAAAATGACGAAAACTAATGAAACATAAAGGAAAAAAATTGAAATTTCGCTTAAATTATTTGTTTTCGTTCATTTTTCCATCACATCTCGATAATATGAAGATAATTGAGGCAAAATAGAGGAAAGAAATTGAAATTTCGCTGAGAATATCCGTTTTCGTTGATTTTTTCGATCAGATCTCGATAAAATGATGAAAATTAAGGCAAAATTGAGGTAACAAATTGGGTTAATGGTAGTTAAGTGAGGTTTTTTAAATGTCCATCCCTAGGCGCCGTTTAAGCAGCTTTATCACAGTTTTTTTCCCACGACTCGAACTCGGAGCTGATAAGGGACCTCGATTTATCAGCAGATATCAATTGAGAGGTAAAGAAAGGCGTGCAGTACGACTTGAAAAGTTATAAACCATTGCAATATACAACAATTTGATATATCAGTCGTATCCTTCGTCTTAAGACAAATATATGCGTCTTTTGATCTACGTTCTACGATGAAAATTAAGGTTTTAAAATTAAGGTTTTCTATGTTTTCTATAGAAATTACCTGGTGAGTTATGTCAATGCTGCATTGCCAGGAGAGTTGGGTTGGGATGGGTTGGGTTTGGTTGGGTTGGGATGGGTTGGGTTGGGATGGGTTGGGTTAGGATGGGTTGGGTTGGGCTGGGATGGGTTGGTTTGGGTTGGGCTGGTATGTAAAATGGATATGAATAACAAACTATTAAAGGGATATGAATATCTTCCGCATTCAAATACATGAAATTCTCGCCTCTGGATCTCCTGGCAATAAAGCATTGCCATAACTCACCGAGTAATTTCTATAGAAAACATAAAAACCTTGATTTTTATCGTAGAGCGTAGATCAAAAGACGCATGTACTTGTCTTAAGACGAGGGAAAAGCCGAAGATATCAAATTGTTGTAAGCTGCTCTGCTGTCTGCTGATAAGTCTGCTGATAAGACGAGGTCCCGTATCAGCTCCGAGCTCGAGTCGTGGGAAAAAAACTGTGATAAAGCTGCAAAAACGGCGCCTAGGGATGGACCTTTAAAAAACCTCACTTAACTACCATAAACCACAAATTGTAATATTGAGTAAATTATCCGTTTTTTTGCTTTTTTTGATCATAGCTTGATAAAATTACGAAAATAAGGCAAAATAGAGGAAAAAACATGAAATTTCGCTAAAATTATCCGTTTTCGTTCATTTTTCAATCTCATCTAAATAAAATGTCATTAAATAAGGAAAATTAGAGAAAAAAATAGACATTACGGTGAAATTATCCTTTTCCGTTGCTTTTTTCAATCATTTCTTGATAAAATTATGAAAATTAAGGCAAAAGAGAGAAAAAAAATTGAAATTTCGCTAAATTTTTCCGTTTTCCTTCAACTTTTCGATTACATCACGATAAATTTCATTAAATCAGGAAAAATAGAGAAAAAAATTAAAATTTCGCTAAAATTATTATTTATTTTCATAGCCTTTTTCGATCATATCTCGATGAAATGAAGAAAATTAAGGCAAAATAGAGGAAAAAAATTGAAATTTCTTTAATTTTTCTTTTTTTGCTCATTTTTTCGATCTCATTTCGTTAAAATGTCGATAATAAGGCAAAACGTGGGAAAAAATTGAAATTTCGCAAAAATTATCCGTTTTCGTTCATTTTTTCGATCAAATCTCGATAAAATCAAGAAAATGAAGGTAAAATGGAGGAAAAAATTGAGATTTCGTTAAGAATATCAAGTTTCGTTGCTTTTTCTGATCAGATCTCGATAAAATGATGAAAATAAAGGCAAAATAGAGGAAAAAAATTCTAATATTGGGGAAATTATCCGTTTTCGCAGCTTTTCTCGATCATATCTGGATGAAATGAGGTAAGTTAAAGCAAAATAGAGGAAAAAACATAATTTCGGTTAAATTATCCATTTTCGCGGCTTTTTTCGATCATATCTCGATAAAATGTTGAGAATTAAGGCAAAAAGTTGGAAAAAAGTTGAAATTTCGCTAAAATTATTCGTTTTCCTTCCCCTTATTCGTTCATATCTCGATTAGATGAAGAAAATTTAAAAAATAGAGGAAAAGAATAGATATTTTGTTAAGAATATCCGATTTCGTTGCCTTTATCGGTCAGATCTCGAAAAAATGATGAAAATTAAGGAAAAATAGAGCAAAAAAATTGAAATATTGGTGAAATAATCCGTTTATTTTGCTTTTTTCGATCATATATCGATAAAATGCCGAACATTGAAGCAAATTAGAAAAAAAATTGAAATTTCGCTAATATTTTCCGATTTTGTTCATTTTTTCGATCTTATCTCGATAAATTGACGAAAATTGAGGCAAAATAGGGGAAAAAAAGGGAAATTTCGCTTAAATTATCCGTTTTCGTTGCTTTGTGTTGATCACAATTCGATCAAATGACGAAAACTAATGAAACAAAAGGAAAAAAATTGAAATTTCGCTAAACTTATCCGTTTTCGTTCATTCTTCGATCACATCTCCATAAAATGAAGATAATTGAGGCAAAATGGAGGAAAAAAATGGAAATTTCGCTGAGAATATCCGTTTTCTTTGCCTTTTTCGATCAGATCTCGATTAAATGACGAAAATTAAGGCAAAATTGAGGAAAAAAATTGTAATATTGAGTAAATTGTCCGTTTTTTTGCTTTTTTTGATCATATATTGATAAAATGACGAAAATAAAGGCAAATTAGAGGAAAAAACATGAAATTTCGCTAACATTATCCGTCTTCGTTCATTTTCTCGATCATATCTCGATAAAATGACGAAAATTCAGCCAAGATAGAGGAAAAAATTGAAATTTCGCTAAAATCATCCTTTTTTGTTGCTTTTTTTTATCATATCTCGATAAAATGACGAAAATTAAGGCAAAATAGAAGAATAAATTCAATTTTCGTTAAAACTATCCGCTTTCGCTGAGCAAAATATTGAAATTTTGGTGAAATAATCCGTTTATTTTGCTTTTTTCGATCATATATCGATAAAATGCCGAAAATTGAAGCAAATTAGAAAAAAAAATTAAAATTTCGCTAATATTTTCCGATTTTGTTCATTTTTTCGATCTTATCTCAATAAATGACGGAAATTAAGGCAAAATAGGGGAAAAAGGGAAATTTCGCTAAAATTATCCGTTTTCGTTGCTTTGTGTTGATCACAATTCGATAATATGACGGAAACTAATGAAACAAAAGGAAAAAAATTGAAATTTCGCTAAACTTATCCGTTTTCGTTCATTCTTCGATCACATCTCGATAAAATGAAGATAATTGAGGCAAAATAGAGGAAAAAAATGGAAATTTCGCTGAGAATATCCGTCTTCATTGCCTTTTTCGATCAGATCTCGATAAAATGATGAAAATTGAGGCAGAATTGAGAAAAAAATTTGAAATTACGCTAACATTTTCCGATTTCGTTAAGGCAAAATAGAGGAAAAAAATTGAAATTTACGCTAAAATTTTCCGTATTCGTTCAACTTTTCGATTACATCTCGATAAATTTCATTAAATCAGGAAAAATAGAGAAAAAAATAGACATTACGGTGAAATTATCCTTTTTCGTTTCTTTTTTCGATCATATCTTGATAAAATGACGTAAACTAAGGAAAAATAAAGGAAAAAAATTGAAATTTCGCTAAAATTATCCGTTTTCATTCATTTTTCGATCACATCTCGATAAAATGAATATAATTGAGGCAAAATAGAGGAAAACAATTTTAATTTTGCTAAAATTATCCGTTTTTGTTCATTTTTTCAATCGTATCTCGTTAAAATGACGAAAATTAAGGCAAAAAATAGGAAAAAAATTGAAATATTGCCGAAATTATCCGTTTTCGTTGCTTTGTATGTATCACAATTCAATAAAATGACGAAAACTAATGAAACATAAAGGATAAAAATTGAAAATTCGCGAATATTATCCGTTTTCGTTCATTTTTCGATCACATCTTGATAAAATGAAGATAATTGAGGCAAAACTAAGGAAAAAAATTGTAATATTGAGGAAATTATCCGTTTTTTTTGCTTTTTTTGATCACATCTGGATGAAATTAGGTAAATTAACGCAAAATAGAGAAAAAAAAAACATAATTTTGCTAAAATTATCCGTTTTCGTTCATTTTTTTAATAATGTCTCGATGAAATTAAGAACATTTAGGCAAAATATAGGAAATAATTGAAAATTTATTATGATTATTGGTTTTCGTTGCCTTTTTCGATCATATCTCGAAAAATGATGAAAATTAAGGCAAATAGGGGAAGAAAATTGAAATTTTTGTGAAATAATCCGTTTTTGTTGCATTTTTCGATAATATCTAGATAAAATGATGAAAATTAAGGCATACAGAGGAAAAAAAATGAAATTTTGCTAAAATTATCCGTTTTAGTTGCTTTTTTCGATCATATCTCGATAAAATTACCTAAATTAAGGCAGAATAGTCTAAAAAAATTGAAATTTCGGTGAAATAATCCGTTTTTGTTGCTTTTTTCGATCTTATCTCGATTAAATGACGAATACTAAGGCAAAATAGAGGAAAAAAATTGAAATTCCGGTAAAACTATTCATTTTCGTTTCTTTTTACGATCATGTCTCGATAAAATGACGAAAGTAAAGGATAAATAGAGGAAAAAAAATGAAATTTCGCTTAAATAATGCAACGAAAATGGAATTTGTTTCTAAAATTCAATGCTTCTGCACTATTTTGCCTTAAGTATCCTTGTTTGAACGATATCATATTGAAAAATGTTTCGAAAAAGGATAATTTTAGCGAAATTTCAATATATATCCTCTATTTTGCCTTTATTATCCTCGTTCGCACGAGATAATATTTAAAAGATGCAACGAAAAGGATAAGTTTTGCGAAATTACGTTAATTTCCTATATTTTGCCTTTATTATCCTCGTTTGAATGAGATAATGTTGAAAATATGCAACAAAAAGGAATAAGTTTCTCAAAATTTCAATTATTTCCTCTATTCTTCTTTATTATCCTCGTTTGAGTGAGGCAATATTAATTAAAAAGCAACGATAAGGTATATTTTAGAGAAATTTTAATAATTATCTTCTGTTTTGCCTTTATTATCATCGTTTGAACAAAATAATATCGTAAAAAGAAACGAAAAGGGGATATTTTAGTGAAATTTCAATGATTGTCCTCTAATTTACATTAATATCCTCGTTTGAACGAGATAATATTGACAAAATGCAACGAAAAGGGATAATTTGATCGAGATTTTTAAATTAAATCCTTTACTTAGCTTTTATTATCCAGGTTTGAACGTGATAACATTGAAAATATGAAACAAAAATTGGATAATTATTGCGAAATTTCATTAATTATCCTATATTTTCCCTTTTTAATCCTCGTTTGAACTAGATAATATTGAAAAATACAACGAAAAGGAATAATTTTAGTATGATGTAAATAAAATCCCTCTATATTGCATTTATTATCCTCGATTGAACGAGATAAAATTGAGAGAATGCAACGAAAGTTGATAATCTTAGCGAAATTACAATAAAAATCCTCTATTTTGCCTTTATTGTCCTCGTTTGAACGAGATAATATTGAAAAAAAACGAAAAGGGACACCTTTAGCTATATTTTGATATTTATCTTCTAATTAGGCAATATTATACTCGTTTGAACGGGATAATTTTGACAAAATGCAACGAAAAGGGATAATTTTATCGAAATTATAATATTAAATCCTTTATTTTGCTTTTATTATCCAGGTTTGAACGAGATAACATTGAAAAAATTGAACGAAAAGAAAAACGTTTAGCTAAATTACAATAATTATCATATTATCTCTTTATTATCCTAGTTTTAACGAGATAATATTGAAAAAATGCGACGAAAAGGAATAATTTTAGCGAAATTTTAATCAGAAATCCTTTATTTTGCCTTTATTATCCATGTTTGAACAAGATGATATTGAAAAATTTCAACGAAAAGACATCCTTTTAGCGAAATTTCAATTAATATACACCGTTTGCCTTATTTATCCTCGAATGAAGTAAATAATCTTGAAAAAATGCAACAAAATGAGATAATTTAAGCTAAATTAATTATCCTATATTTTCCCTTTATATCCTCGTTTGAACGAGATATTATTGAAAAATGCAACGAAAAGGGATTATTTTAAAGAGATTTCAATAATTATCCTCAATTTTGACTTCATTATCCTCTTTTGAAGGTGATAATATTGAAAAACTACAACGAAAATGGAATTTTTTATCTAAATTTCAATAATTATACACTCTTTTGCCTTTAGTATCCTCGTTTGAACGATATAATATTGAAATAATGCGACAAATGGGATAGTTTTAGCCAATTTTCAGTTTTTATCCTCTATTTTGCATTTAGTATCCTCGTTTGAACGAAATAATATCGTAAAAAGAAACGAAAAGGGATACATTTAGCTATATTTTGTTATTTACCTTCAGATTTGGCATTATTATCCTCGTTAGAACGAGATAATATTGAATAAATTATAAAAGGAATAATTTAAGCGAAATTTCAATAAATGTCCTCTATTTTCCCTTTTTTATACTCGTTTGAACGAGATAATAATGTGAAATTGCAACGAAAGGGGGAAAGTTTTAGCGAAATTTCATAACTGTATTCAATTTTGCCTTTAAGATCCTCATTTGAATTAGATAATATGAAAATAAGTATCGAAAATTGAAAATCCTAGCTAAATTTCAATAATTATCCTCTATATTACCTTTATGATCCTCGTTCACTAGAGATAATATTGAAAAAATCTGATGTGGCCAGCCCATGACTTTCTCCATACATAAAATGTAAATATTTACCTGCGACAGTAATTTCGCACTCTATATTCCATCTAAACTTGGAAGATGAGTGATTAATTTATATATTATTATCTTTTACGTCACAAACATTATAAATAATGTTTTTTGGGATGTGCTCGATGAAAAACGATGAAATTTGCCTTTCGCCCATAGAGCCCAGAGCGCCCACACAGTACATAATCAGCAACTTCCGGTTTATCAGTATTTCACAAATAACTCCTACACAATCAGTGATACAAAAATATGTTTAATACAAAAGTTATAGTAAGTTAAATTTTCTAAAACATTTATAGTTAATAGTATAAACCTAAATATCATATTTATGGAGATATTTTGAAAACCGGAAATGAGCTTTGAAGAATGAAGCTCGACTTCCGGTCAACCGATTTACTCCAAAAACTAATCAACTCTAACGACACCAACAAAAACACTATATGTGGAATTTGGTGTTGATACAAGGAATGGTTTTCATGTAAGAGCGCCCACAAAGTACATAACAGCTACTTCCCGGGCTATCGGTATTTCACGAATAACTCTTAATCAACCGGTGATACAAAAATATGTTAAATACAAAAGTTATAGTAAATTATATTATCTAAAACTTTTATAAGGAATACAATATACCAATATATCATATTTATGGATATATTTTGAAAACCAGAAATGAGCTTTACACAACGTACATAATCAGCAACTTCCGGTTTATCAGTATTTCATGGATAACTCCTAAACAATCAGTGATGCAAAGATATGTTTTTTACAAAAGTTATAGTAAATTATATTTTCTATAACATTTATAAATAATAGTATATACCTAAATATCATATTTATGGAGATATTTTGATAACCGGAAATGAGCTTTGAAGAATGAAGCTCGACTTCCGGTCAGCGGATTTACTCCAAAAACTAATCAACTCTAACCACTGTAATAAAAGTACTATGTATGAAATTTGGTGTTGATCCGACAAATAATTTTCATGTTAGAGCGCCCACAAAGTACATAATCATCTTCTTCCGGTTTATCAGTATTTCACGAATAACTCCTAATGAACCGGAGATACAAAAATATGTTAAATACAAAAGTTATAGTAAATTTTATTATCTAAAACTTTTATAAGTAATACAATAGACGTATATATATCATATTTATGGAGATATTAAGAAAACCGGAAATGAGCTTTAATGAATAAAGCTCGACTTCCGGTTAACGGATTTACTCCAAAAACTAATCAACTCTGTCAGCACACACCACAGTACTATATATGAAGTTTGGTATTGATACGACTAATAGTTTTCACATTAGAGCGCCCATTATTACACACACACATACACACACACACACACACACACACACACACACATACACACAGACATCATTCCGAAAATGGTCAAAACGTGTTCTAGAGACCCCAAAACATGTATTTCCGTTGAAATCTCGAAGTCGAATTTTTTCATGAAAACAATACTTTCTCTATACTTCGTATATGGAGAAAGTAAAAATGAAACGTAAAGGGATAATTATAGCAACATTTCAATAATTATCCTCTATTTTGCCTATATTATACTTGTTTGAACTAGATGGATATATAGATGGATAATAAAGGAAAAATATAGAATAATTATTGAAATTACGCTAAAATTATTCCTTTTCGTTTCTTTTTTCAATATTAACTCTTGCTAACGAGGATAATAAAGTCAAAATATTCAATAATTGATGAAATTACTCTAAAATTATCCCTTTTCGTTGCATCTTTCAACATTTTCTCGTGCGAACGAGGATTATAAAAGAATAATAGAGTTTAATTATTCAAATTTAGCTAAAATTATCCCTTTTTGTTTCTTTTTACTATATTATCTCGTTCAAACGAGGATAATAAAGGCAAAATAATGATAATAATTATAAATTGTCTTTAATTGGGCGAGATTGTGACTTAAATGTCTCTTCTTCCATCTAAGCCCTGACGATATATTATTATTATTATATATCTAAATAGAGACGATTTATTATTATTATTATTATTATTATTATTATTATTATAATATGGAGAAATTAAAAATCTGATGTGGCCAGCACATGACTTTCTCCATATATAAGATGTAAATATTTATCTAAGACAGTATTTTCGAACTCTATATTCAATCTAAACTTGGAAGATAACTGATTAATTTATATCATATTATCTTTAAGTCACAAACGTTATGAATAATGTTTTTCGGCACATGTTCGATGAAATACGATGAAATGGTCTCTGTCCCCAGCGCCCAGAGCGCCCACAACGTAAATAATCAGCAACTTCCGGTTTATCAGTATTTCACAAATAACTCCCACACAATCAGTGATATAAAAATATGTATAATACAAAAGTTATAGTAAAAACTTTTTCTAAAAAGTTTATAAATAATACTATATACCTAAATATCATATTTATGGAGATATTTTGAAAACCGGAAATGAGCTTTGAAGAATGAAGATCAACTTCCGGTTGACCGATTTACTCCAAAAACTAATCAACTCTAACGACTTCAACCAAAGTACTACATATGAAATTTGGTGTTGATCCAACAAACAGTTTTCATGTTAGAGCGCCCACAAAGTACATAATCATCTTCTTCCGGTTTATCAGTATTTCACGAATAACTCCTAATCAATCGGTGATACAAAAATATGTTAAATACAAAAGTTATAGTAAATTACATTATCTAAAACTTTTATAAGTAATACAATGTACATATATATCATATTTATGGAGATATTTTGAAAACCGGAAATGAGCTTTAATGAATAAAGCTCGACTTCAGGTTAACCGATTTACTCCAAAAACTAATCAACTCTGACAGCACACACCAGAGTACTATATATGAAGTTTGGTATTGATACGACCACTAGTTTTCACGTTAGAGCGCCCACTATCACACACACATACACACACACACACACACACATACACACAGACATCATTCCGAAAATGGTCAAAACGTGTTCTAGGGACCCCAAAACATGTATTTCCGTTGAAATCTCGAAGTCGAATTTTTTCATGAAAACAAGACTTTCTCTATACTTCGTATATGGATAAAGTAAAAAGCTATAATTCTCAAAATCTGTGATTCAGTTCAGGATGAAGTTGATTTCGTACGTAAAGACATGTTTCTACGAAAAAGACCAAGAAAGAACGGACATGTAAATAGTTTTGCAAGACCGGGACTAGAATCCAAATCCGGAATCCTGGGAAAAGCCTGATTGACTATTGTCTCGCAAACGGCAGGTGTCCCTAATAGAACGATTGGATGGATGCAACCGGCAATTAAGAGATTCAAAGTGCAGGGGAGAGCAGTAAAGTAAAAACATTGATGCAAGAAAGGTGAAGAACTAAAAATATAAGATAGTAATTAATATTAAAGGGTTTGCAGTGAAAAGATAGTTGAAGAAATGTAGGTTTGTCTACATAATACAATGTAGTCTTGGCATCGTGTAGGCTTACAGTTGTCACTTTCTTCGCAATACTGAAGATCAATTGAATCTGAAAGTAGATTATTTATAAAGCGTGTTAGTATGTGTCTAACGAAAAATTAAATAGTCAGGAGAGTTGAGCATAGAGCCTTCTTGAAAATTTAGTGAAGAAAAATTCTATTTTCCACAAAACCTAAGCAAGACAAACTACAAAATGTTGGTGTGGATTGTATGTATTTCCCATGAAAGCAGAGTCAAAAATACAAGAAACTATACTTCCTTTGTGAGAAACTGATCTGTAGAGAGTACATAACATGCTTTATCGTATTATCATTAATAGCGGAATAAGCATCAAAGGATGAGATTGGAATTTGGTAAAGTCAAAAGAATCTCCACTAAGTGGCGACTCAGTCGAATCTTCGGGTACAGTTTAGTTCATATCCTACCCTGAGATTAGATATTTATCGATTAACAAAAATATTGATTGCAGTCTTGATCCTGTTGCTAGTTTATGAGTGACCTATAAGTTAAGCCATCCCAGAAGAGGGTAAAACTTGTTTTATGACCTTAACAAGGTCATTCTGGAAGTCAGTGAAAATTTGATACTGCCAAAGATCGTCTTCTTTGAAGAAATCAACTTGTTCTTTTGGTCCACCACATACATATATAGGCACATCCTGTTAGGGCTGAAAAATATCTTCATACCATAAAAGAGCGCAAGGTGACCTGATAATGAGGGGTTAATCCTCATTTTTGAGGTAATAATCTAAAGGATGAAAACTTTATACACGCATGTTCAACAATCAGCTTCATGATATTTCATGTTAAAAGAAAAGGGAAAGGTATATACAATAAATATATACTTGACAATTTCTACAAATTGATTCCTGCTATCAATTCCTATAAAAGCCGCATAGAAGGAGCATTTAATATGACAAGCGGAGCACCAACTTTCTCGAACACGATCGGAAAAACAGGTGGTCGAGCAACAGTTTGCGGTCAAAAAATGGATCAAAGGCTGCCATGTAGAAATATCTAACAATTTTATAATTTCTCTCCTAGAAAGGACTAGATAGAAATATGGTTATTAATAATATAGACAAGAATTGCTTCAAATGATTTCTTGCAGCCATGTGGTATATTTCCTTGCATTATTTCTTGTTTTACAATGGTCTTTTTTCCTCCTGCATTTTCGTTTCGCAATTCTATGCAGTTATAATGTGAGTCCTTCCAATAAATCCTGCCTTGGCCTCAAGAGTATGCTTGAGAGCAAGTCAACACATAAATTTCGCATTATTCTTCCAAGATTTCGCCATATTTGATTTAATTTCAAGAAAGATTTTCACAGACGATTATCTGAATGGACATGCGATTCCTGCTACACATCTGTTCTGTTGTCTTTCTAGAAAATATTGCAATTAATAATAATAAGTCGCATTTACTTATAATTTCAAAACTTTAAGAGCAGGAAATAATATTGTGAGATATAACAACTATGATGCAATAATTTGAAACGGTGTTATGAAATGGCTCGTACATGATCAAAAAATCAGAAACTTTCCTAAATAGTCAGTAAAAATTTAAACTGTATCGTCTATGGTACATCCATTACACGTTCTAGTTTTTCAAATTTCTAAGTTCCCGAGAAGAAGGCATAAAAAAATTGTTACTGTAAAAGATATCACCTGCCTTTTAAATGTATATAATATCTCAATTTAAAAGGCATGTGATATAATATATCACTATAGCTGAACCCAATTAACTATCTCATCAGCTCCCTCCTGAATCCGAGGCTTCCTTCACCCATCTTTTTGCTCGAAACAGTTGCAAAAGGGTTGTGGCTTATTGTTAGATAACACCCAGGCATAATGTTGTGCACGCGTGGATCTCTATTTGCCACCTATTGAATTTGCCTCTATTGATTTCAGCGGTCTTCATGACAATATTCAGGCTCCTAGTTGAATTCTCGGAAAAGCAAAATGGTATATACTAACAGAGCAACCAATGAAAAGGCCGAGCTACCGTTCGATTGATGACACAGTGCTACAAATTTCTCATTCCCTCCAACGATATACAAACATTTACTATTCAACGAGACCTTTATTTGACGATGTTACGGCACTTTTGGATATCAATGCATCAGAATTTGCTTACCGATTCAACAATTAAATGTAATGACTGACATGATTAACGATTACGGAAGCTGTCCTGGATACGAATCGGTGACGAAGTTGGTTTTTAGAGTTCTTAAATATCTGAATTTAAGCTCATAAATTTAGTAAGTAAATGATTAGCATTAACATCAGCGTCACTATATAGAAGCTTATCTAACAATCTCTGCCATCAAGTAGCGTAAGAACCAGAGATTACTCTTGTCTAGCTGATGTAATAAGAACGATATTATCTAAGTTAAAGTTCTTAAAGGTGTGGATTACAAAGGTTAAATGAAAGGTATTATTTAATAATCGTGCAAGTAGTGATTTTGGATAGGTCCAACCAATGTATGGAGATGCATTCCTGCATGCAAATAGATAGTTTGAAATCGACTTGAGTACGAATATTGCCACATTTTTACTTCATTTCTCCATCCCTTTTTGTTGGGGTGTTGAAGGAACTACATGCCTTTTGAATTTTCTATCCCTGGTAATTTCCTAAAACTTCATTTGATCAAATCGCTAGAAAACTATTTCTTTCACTCGTTCCACTTTTCCCATCTTAACTCACTTATCTCCAGTCCTATTACCACATATTCTGTGATTGCTTTTCTTCTTCATCTTTCATTTTCACATTTATCATAATAACCTCTTTCCACCTATAATTCATTCCATTGTCATCTCCTAATCCAAAGGATCCAAAGTATTACTCCGTTAACCAGTTCTCATTCTCTATTAATGACCCAGTATGTATCATGACTCTTTTGTACTGTCTATGTTACATTGGTATCTTCAGCTATTATTCCTTGCTATTTCTATTGCTAATGCTGTCCTTTCTAGTAGTATCTTTCCTATTTTAAGAATACAGCACCTATTGATAAGTATCCATTAAAGACCCTGAAGAAATGTTTCATAAAAATTGTAAATGACAGAAAAGATACCTATCACTAATCATTTTATCATCCCAAATTGCCATAATTTTCGTTGATTAGCACTCTCATATTTTTCTTCCTCATCTAATTCTCCTTAACTCGTCTTTCAATTCGAAGGGCTTGAAAAATGTCGTTTGTCGGCACCGCCGGGCATCGCGCTGAGCACGCGCAGATTTGCCGCCCACCAAATTTACATCTATTGATTTTAGCAATCTCCAAGGTAACCATCCAGACTCCAACCTGATTTCCCCGAAAATCAAAGTAGAAGAAAATAACAGAGCAGCCAATCGGAAAGTAGATATTACATACAGGTGTGGCCTTTCGCTGGATGTGATAGACCAATTAGGTTCTTATTACCTCCTGGGAAAGACAGACATTTTATTTGGCGAATTTATGGCAGAATAGCCATAATTAATTTTATAGCCATTAATTTATTTTAAAATAAGTTTGCATATTCAAAATTTTAATAAATTAAACTATAAAATGAAAAATTACTTTATAACTGATGGAGAAAATTGTATGCATGCTTCTGGAATCGTCCCCAATATATGGTATAATAAAGGAATGAAATGACGATGGAAAAAGAAGCATACAAAAAATTAAATTCGGAATGTATCTTTGTGCTATTTATGATGATAACCAGTATGTTAGTTTCATAATAACACTTAATTATTACTTTATATTTGGTAAAATATTACCAGATTTTCAAGGGTCATTCAAAAAAAAACAATACATTTTTCGTTAACAAGGTCTTCGTCTAGACTAAAAACTAAAGGTTTATTATCCATGCATGATTTTGGTTCGTTCGATTTCCATAAGAAGGAGGATTTTTTTGATATGATTGTCTAAGTGGATATGACGGTGCCAATGCATATATCCTGTCATTTTTCTAGACAATTTTGTTACTATAAATATGTAATCACAGTTCAAGATAATTTTATTGTGCAATTCATAAACAGAATGAATTTTCATGATAAATAAATGCTATTAAGAGTTATTTTTTAACATAAGTATATCTAAGAGGAGAAGTACTCTGGATCATAAATGAACAGAAGGTAATAGCTTAAATACTACAGAGTGTTTGCTAGATCTGTTCATCGTATTCTTCGTTAACATATACAGAACCGTTTTGCAAAGACATACAAAGATATTTAAAAAGATGATTAAAAAATATAGTCAATTATATACTTATAACTTCAACTTACAAATTAAATCCTCTCAAATACTACCATACGTCAAGTACTATCAACTAATATCATAATCAAAGTGCAGAAATTGTCAAGTATATATTTATTGTATAAATGTCTTTTCCCATTTCTTCAATTTGTAATATCATGAAACTGATTGTTGAACATGCATGTATAAAGTTTTCATCCTTTAGATTATTACCTCAAAAATGAGGATTAACCCCTCATTATCAGGTCACCTTGCGCTCTTTTATGGTATGAAGATATTTTTCAGCCCTAACAGGTTGTGCCTATATATGTGGTGGACAGAAAGAACAAGTTGATTTTCTTCAAAGAAGACGATCTTTGGCAGTATCAAATTTTCACTGACTTCCTGAATGACCTTGTTAAGGTCATGAAACAAGTTTCACCCTCTTTTGGGATGACTTAACTTAGGTGTCACTCTTTATGTTAGCAGCAGGATCAAAGTTACAAATAATATTACACTCATCGATTTCCCTAGAAATTTTATAATAAATTGAGTTATTTTCCACTCAGCCCTCTCTTACTATGTACCATAAATAATACTGATTTCATTTTCTTAAAAGTAACGGTTCACCAACAACTGATCTAAAAAATGTCAATTAAACTGTTCAAAAAATTTTCAGTTCAGTCTGATATATTTGGTTGATTTGATTTTCACAGTTATATCATACGTTACAAGGATATTACTTGAGAACGGACAAATTTAAAATGGTTTTATGAGTATAGTGCAGCCTCTGGCAACTCAATCGTATTTCCTATCGGGTATTCGACGTAGTTTTATCAATATGTATTCTGATTGAACGGTATTTGAGACTCAGTCATAAAACAAACAAATGGCGCTTAAACTATGAGCATCGGTAAGAAACCTTAGGACTTATACTTTGTTTTTCGCAAACCTTGCTGTAATTTCACCGATATTTTCTACCTCATAATTGTGTGTTATTTTTGCTATATATAGACAGGTTTCTTTTTCTACCTTATCTACTTTTTCACTTGATTATTAAATAAATAAAACAAAAATCTGATGTGGCCAGCACATGACTTTCTCCATATATGAGATGTAAATATTTATCTACGGCAGTAATTTCGAACTCAATATTCCACCTAAACTTGGAAGAAGAGTGATTAATTTATATATTATCATCTTTGACGTCAAAAACATTATAAATAATGTTTTTCAGGACATGTTCGATGAAAAACGATGAAGTGGCCTTTCGCCCCAGCGCCCAGAGCGCCCACAACGTACATAATCAGCAACTTCCGTTTTATCAGTATTTCACAAATAACTCCTACACAATCAGTGATACAAAAATATGTTTCACACAAAAGTCATAGTAAATATTATTTTCTAAAACCTTTATAATTAATAGTACATACCTAAATATCATATCTATGGAGATATTTTGAAAACCGGAAATGAGCTTTGAAGATTGAAGCTCCACTTCCGGTTAACCGATTTACTCCAAAATCTAATCAACTCTAAAAACATAAACCAAAATAATATATATGAAATTTAGTGTTGATACTACGAATGTTTTTCATGTTAGAGCGCCCACAAAGTACATAATCAGTTACTTCCGGTTTATCGGTATTTCACAAATAACTCCTAATCAACCGGTGATACAAAAATATGTTAAATAGAAAAGTTATAGCAAAACACATTATCTAAAACTTTTATTCTGTATACAATATACCTATGTATCATATTTATGGAGATATTTTGAAAACCGGAAATGAGCTTTAATGAATAAAGCTCGACTTCCGGTTGACCGATTTACTCCAAAAACTAATCAACTCTGACAGCACACACCACAGTACTATATATGAAGTTTGGTATTGATCCGACTAATAGTTTTTACGTTAGAGTGCCCACTATCACACACACACACACACACACACACACACACACACACACACATACACACAGACATCATTCCGAAAATAGTCAAAACGTGTTCTAGGGACCCCAAAACATGTATTTCCGTTGAAATCTCGAAGTCGAATTTTTTCATGAAAACAATACTTTCTCTATATTTCGTATATGGAGAAAGTAATAAAACGACTGGCCAATGAGAATGAAAAAATATCCCACTTAGCCCTATTTTCACCAAATAAAATGTCCATCATATAAAAAATATAATAGCATTATTTAATGAAAATTATTCTCTCAATTTTATTAAAAGTAACATCGTACCATAGGTATAATTAAATAAGCTCTTTCGGACGAACAAAGTCTTAAACAAACTTTCTTAAATTATCCATTTTAGCTTAAATATTGCACCGTATATGCTATATTAATTCTTTGTTCTACTACGTTTTCAAATGCAGAACTTTTTGATATGGTCTTTCTGTGGTAAGTCGCCTATGCGACAAGACCATCACTCCGATTCCCACGCTTGGGCCAAGTTGGGGTAAGGACGCAAAAGCTCCATTACGATGCTGCGGTCTGTGACATTCCAAGGCGGGAGGTATCTCCAGATGGAGGAAGCGGCAAGGTGCAATTGTCGAAACCAAAGGCAAAAGGTGCCGATATTTGTACTTGGAATCAAATTCCGCATTTATAATCTAAAGTAATGGTCTCAAACTCATATCTTAAAGTGTATTAAAACAAGTTTTTAATATGGTTTGCCAGAATTAAACATAAAAGAAGCCAAATTTTCGACTCAACATAACCAAAATGACACCGAAACCGGATTTGGGGATTCTAAGGCGCCCAGCCGGACCGCACAGCGCTTAGGAAAAGTCCACCGCAATCACAGGGTAGCAGGTGAAATGGAACGGTCTCTTCAGATTCCATATCTAGAAGCCTTGTAGATTGACGTGGTATAAGAGACTTGATAGTCCATTGCTGTTTACCTAGTTGATTTCCTTACTTTATCTCGAAATTTGTCCGAAAAAGGTGTCCGCCATTTTGTTGCTTTAAATAACCAAAGAACCATCTTAGAGCATGAAACATTCAGCGAATTGAAAGACAAAAAGTAATTCTAGATTAATGCTGTATTGTTTTTTCTAACAGCTTCTCTCAAAAGGAACTATATATCAACGAACTTGAACGTTTTTCAAAAAAATCCGAAACTTCCCGTTTTCGTGAACATTTCTCAAGTTTAACACCCTGTATCTATTTGACGCCTGAAAATTTTAAAATACGACGAGCGGGAACATAAAATTCAATCATTTTGCAATAACTATGCCAAGTTTCAATAATCGCACTCAAAAAAAAAAACATTTTTAGCCCCTTGTCCAGGTTTTTTCGATTCTAGCCCACTGTGCGACCCCGCAAATCCGTGCGAACACAAAGAGAGCCAAAGGTAGCGAAATTTTCATTAGTAAATTGTTAAAATGAACAAAGTCTTTAAATAACGAACTCTACGTAACACAGAAACATCACCTTTTACAATGCGCGTTACGAATTTTCGAAAATATGTAAAAATCTGTTTATAAATACACAATCGATAACAAATTTTATAACTGTCATTTAATAATGATACAACAGCAAATGCATTTATCTGATAAAATTAACTCCTATCTATTATCCGAGCCAACCCACACATAATTTTGTTGCAAAAGGTCGAGGCTTGACAATTAACTCCAAGTAGATCCTACTGCTCGCCGGGTGTCAACTTTCCGGCTATTGCGTTAAAGTTTCATTAGTCTCTATGGTAACCATCCCGGCTCTCGCTAGAATTCTCGTTAAGGAAAATAGACATTATTAACAGAGCGCCCAATGAGAAGGCAGAGAGTCATACACGTGCGGCCGTTCGATCGATGAGATGGTACCACAATTTCCTTGTTCTCTTCTAGGATATAGAACATTGTTGATTAAACATCACGTGCAAACTAGAGAGGTCAGGTCAACCCATGAATCTCATCTTATTCATCCAAGATTCCGCATTTTTTTAATTCCATATAAAAGAAAATATTTTAGATGTGATTTAATGAGTGGATGTAAGAGTGCATACTGATAAATGCACTGTCATCCCTTTTAACATAAGTGCTATTAAAAATTGATAGTCCTCGATCATATCATTATTGTAGAAACGAAAAGTAAGAATTTCTGCCGGGAAAAACAAATTGAGGAAATAATTGTTTCAGTTTAAAAAATGATTTTCTTACAAAATAACATGGATGAAAACTATATGCACGCATTACTTAAGTATAGCAAAATTATAAATTATCCTTAATTGTCAACAAGAAATTAAATATTGCACTGTGTTTAATATATCTTCACATTGTTGTAGTGTTTCTAACTTATGAATAAGTTTATCTCCAAAATAAAAATAAAAACAAGGCAAAGAAAGCATTCAAATAATATTTCAATTAAGAAAATTATAAATACCATATACCACTTACAATTGATATAATTTTGAAACGCACTCATCTGAAATAATAGAATCTTTCATCAGTTCCCTCCAGAATCAAGTGACTACCTTAAGGGGCATTAACTTGCGGAACAGCTGCAAGAGGCTTAGCAAATACCGCAAGCATAAAGTTGTGCGAGCGTGGATCTCTACTTTGAGGCTCTGGATCTGAGGCTCCTGGCTGCATTCCCGGAAATACCAAATAGACAACATTAAAAGAGCAGCCAAGGACAAAGTACAGATTAATACACGTGTGGCGATTCGATCGATGAGATAGTCCCTCCTAGGATAGAAAACATTGTTGATGAACGGGAAAGATTCTTAAATTATATTTCTCAAGATTATCAACATATTTTTCTGCTAATTATAACCACACAGATTTTTTTTTTATTTCGGTAAGGTACTAATTAATCCTAGGCTTAACATAATTCTTAACTTTGAGTTCCTCCTTTCCGGTATTACCTTACGGATACTTTCCATTTCGTGACATCTTAACGGCCTTAAAAAGTCTAATAAAAGTAGTTGTTAAGGAATCACAGATTGAGGAAATACACTCACCCTGCTTCAAAATAAGGACAATTATGGCTTAATGTGAGTGAAAATGAGATTTACTGATTGGAATATGTTGTATATAAACTAAAAACGACGGTATAAAATAAAAAGCTATTAAAAAGCTAGGAATACAGAGGATTTGTTTGTTACGCACATATCCTTTCTAAAAGAACGCTAAACATGACGTAATTTAATCTTTCCTGTTAATATAATCAGGAGTTCCTGCAATAATGAGAACTTAGTATGAACTGAACTGCTACACGGACCTCCTTCGATAAATGACTTTCCTACTTCTCTATGATCGCCAGACGAAAACGAAGACCCGTTTCGGATATAGGGAGCTCCTCACCCCTGAATCTTATATACCCGGTGTTACACAAAGCAGTTTCGCAATGGTGTCGCTGCAGTCGCTGTAAGTCATCTTATCGTTGCCCCGATATTTCTTCAAAGATAAATAAGGATACATACATGGTGTTAAACCTTTCAGTAGGTTCATGTGCACTCAAAAATCAGTATTGAGCGCCATCTACATTATCTACAGTTAACCCCACCCCCCATGTCATCCAACATCATTTATATTTGTCTTCCTCTCTGTTTTTTCCCCTGAATTATAGTCTGCACCAATCCCTCTCCCCTCAACATTTCACCCAGCCATTCCTTCAGTAGATGCTTAATTACTTCAATTAGAGCCCTCTCCTCCCCAACCATCTCCAACATATCCGTGTCTGTTTTCTTATCAACCAAACACATCAACGCCATACCCACATTTCAAAGGCCTCCAAACGTTTGACTTCCTCATTTCCTAATGTCCAAATTTCGCACACGTAAAGCAAGACACTCCAAACCAAGGATTTTACAGATCCTTTCCTGATTCTTTTATGAAAACTTTTTGCCATCAATTCCTTTCGCTTCATGAATGCTTCATTGGCCAAAGCTATTCTTTATCGAATCTCATCTTTGCATTTTACATCCCAAGAAAGAGTGTTCCTAAGTAAGCATATTTATCCACTTGCTGTAGTTTTTCCCCATTCACCCTTACCGTTATTTTAGCTTTGTTTTCATTAGTGAACCTCAATACTTGAGTTTTATTTACGTTAACTTTCATTCCAAACTCCATTGCTTTATCGCTTAGAGAATATACTAAAATTTCCAAACCCTTTACAGAATCAAAGACACAGTAGCTTCATCGTCTGCATACAGACTGCTTACAGACTTCACTACTTCCTCATCAACATTTACTCCTTATTCTAATTCTTCCCAGGCTTATTTCACCACTTTCTCAGCATATATACTAAAAAGCGCTGTTAGCATAGGACACTCCTGTCTTACCCCCCTGCCCAATTCATCCCAATCCGATTCCCCATCAGCTAACCGAACGCGGACTGTTTGATTCAGATACAAACTTTGTAATAAACGTATGTTTCCAGTCTAATACATATTTATTTAATATCCCCATTATTTTTGGCCACTGGACTCTATCGAAAACCCTTTCAAAATCCAAAATCTAAAAAAAATGCACAAAAATCCTTATTGAATTCTAGACTTCGTTCCGCAAGTACTCTCATCACCCCAATTGCATCTCTCGGTCCTTTCCCTCTCCAAAAACCTAACTGGTCTTTTTCGATTTGCCCTTAGATTTTTCCTTCTATCCATCTATTCAGAACCCTTAGAAGTACTTTTGCCGCGTGAGATATTAGGCTAATTGTACTATAATCCTGACATTCTGCCTTTTTCTTTTTCTGTAAAGGAATCAAGATAGTATTGGTAAAATTCTGTGGTCATTGCCCTTCATCATAAATTTTCCTTAGAAAATCATAGAAACATTTCTTGCCCTTATCCCCCAGGTTCTTAAGGAACTCCACTGGGATCTCATCAACTTCCGTTGTTTTATTTATTTTCATATCCCCCAATGCCCATTCCATCTCCGTTCTAATCCACTATCAAGTACCTCAGGTCCAACATCGTCTTCTTCAACATCTTCCTCACTTTCTCTATCGTCCCCTTATATTGACTGTATCTCTTAATAGATCTCCCTTGCTGTATTTAACCGTCCCTTTTCTATTACTGAATTTATTCTCCGTCAATTGCTTCACTATTACGTTTATTAGGTCGGTCCTCCCGCTTTTCCCCAGATTTTCCATATGGCTACACTTTCTCTTCCGCCTTCACTACTCCTTACCTTTATTTGTTTCCCTTTTTATTTCATTTTTCAGTGCTCTGTATGTTCTACACCCATGCTCGGTGTTCACTCCTCTCCATTTCCTTCGTTCCTACATTTTATTTAACATTTCTACATGGAGTGATGGTTTCCTAATGTTGGTTTTTTTTTAACTCCCAGCAGTTTTTGAGCACTAACCTAGGCACAATTTTTAAATATTTTCCATTCTTCGATAGGGGCTCGTCTCTTCCTCTTACGAACCTTACTGACTGACTCTGGAAATTTTTTAGACTTCCCACACGTTAGAGCTACTAAATTCCATTTTGGTGTACGATTAGGCCGAAGGATCTTTTTAAACTTGATTCATTCATCATGACAATGTTATGGTCCAAATCGACATCAGCACCAGGATATCTCCGCGAGTTTTTGATACTTTTTGTAAACCTTTTACTTGAATTGATCAATTTGGTGTCTATCTGTATCCATTGGATTTTTTCATATGTACCTCGGTCTGTTGTGGTCTGGTGAGTGTGATTGTGATGCAGAGATTATTTCTCTTGCAAAATTCTATCAGTCTCTGTCCTATGCTGCTCTTATTCCATAAACCGAATTAAATAATAAACTAATTAAATTAATTAATAAACCTCTTCTTTATCTTTTCCTCGCCAAACTACCCCACTTCTCCCATAACAACGAGATTCTTATTGCCCGTAACCCTTCCCACAGCCTCCTCCATTTGTTCATAACATGAACTATAACCGTTATTATTAGTTCATAGTCTGCTACGACTGAACATAACCCGATCGCTTATTAGCTCGGTGGCTATCACGGATTCTTCTGCTCTCTTGTCCAACACTACAGCTACCCTCCTCTGGCTAGTACTTCCCTCACTGAAAATGACTAATACTATCGATCCGGAAGTCTTCCTCGTCTTTCCACCGTATTTCACATAACCCTAGTACATTAATGTTGGACCTTTTCATTTCTCCCTTTACATTTCCCAACTTCCCTTTTCTGAGCTTTGTCCTAACATTCCATGTCCCCACCCTCGTTACCATCTTCCTTCTTCTTCTCTTTTCGTTCCTTGTGTAAGGGTTTTATAGAATTAAGACGGACATGGCATTACTATATCACTGCCTGGCATGACACCCACCCTAGAAGGTTGAGTCTCTCTGCCAGTGCCTATATTATTATGGTGCACATTATGGCAAGGGATAAGTAGTCGAGGTGGTCTCCCCTTGTCTTCCTAAAGGATGATTTTTGAAGTGACAACAACACTCATTATTACCACCCCACTGGGGTACAGACACCTTTGCAGCCGCCTCACTGAGGTACAGACGCTGCGTGAACTACTTTTAGTCTGGCCAGTACCAATTGATCTTTCTGGCATGGGTGACCCTTACCAGAAACTATTTTCCAGTCAGTTTAGCTCTTTGGGTCATAGGAACACGCAATTCCATCCACCACGACAAGGTTTTAGTCCAGGTGCGATTCAGAGGAGGGAAATAAGGATATACAGTACCTATCAAAAGAAATACTACTGTTCAGCGTGTTTTAATGATTTTTTCTGGAATAACCTTTACCCTATCCTAATTCCAAACAACTTATAATCATTGGCAGTGTGAATAAATTCAAATGAGGAATTTTCCGTTACATAATTAGATTGGAATTTCAGACAATGTTAAAGAAATACGGGTTTAAGAAATCCAAATACCTCTAATGCCAAATGTCTACTTTGATATTCCGGGAATACAACCCGGAGCATTGCAGTCTGGAGCCATAGATACTGCTAAAATCAATAGAGGCGAATTATATACCATATTTTATGTCTGAAAACGAAAATTGTTTTGAGTAGTTTCTAAATATATTTACAGTAGCACTATTTTCAGCCTTATTTCTCATTTCAGAGCGGATTAGAGTTTACTGTTAAATATTTCTTTATAATTGGAGATCTCCCACAAGCGGTCCCGAATTCTTTTCCCGGTGGGAGCCCATGTGCGGAATGGCCTAAGCCGTTGAGGCACTTTTAACAATACTACTACTGGAGCTAGCCGCGTCAATAAAGTTTCATTTTTTAAATAGTAATATTTTATTATTTCGTCAAGATGCTAACGATTGCGACCAAGATCCTAAGTTTTTCAATGTCTGATATAATTTCCTATCGAATAACATCGCTAATTTTTTTTAGCGTTACGAATCCTAACATATTCTTAATTATCATATTAAATTATAAGAAAGTCAAGCAATGTCAGTTGAAATAATATTCTACTTATCATTAAAGAAAGAATTTGGAACACGGCTGTTAAGGAATAAGAGGGTAGAGAAAATATCCAATAGCCATCTTTGTCGGCGTTCCTTGTTTCATATATATTCTAGTATTGGTCCATAAAAACCAAGAAAGTGTGGTGCCCTTTCTTGTTTTCTCGGAATACCGGTGAATAAGGTGAGAAACTTCGACAAAGACGGTATTTGGAGATTTTATACCTCCAATTCTACTCAGCCCTAACCCCCCCAAATAAATCCGTCAAATCAAATATGTCAGCAGTTTAGATGACAGAATTAGGAAGCAGCTGGACTATGACATATATCTAACGCCCGTAACTATTTGTAATTCGGGCTTTCTGATCGTTTTTGTTCCTAGGATGTTATTTCCGAGAATTCAAACGTGATCCTGGACGATTCCATGAAGAGTAACAAATTAATAAAGGTAATTTACGTGGGCGGAAGATGGACATCCGCGCGGATTCATCATTATTTATAACGGTAAAATACCAACAAAGGGGTGAAATAAAACAAGTGGAGATCCTTACTGCTTTGTAAGCGATTTGATCGATGAACTTTGTTAAATTAAAATATACATTCGAAGTCTAGAATGAAGAGACCCTTTAGACGTGCTTATTTTTTCAGAATTTCGTAATGGTCTTCTTAAGGTAACGCAACAGGTTGACCAGAAATATCCAGATGGATCAACATGTGGTTCGTTTTCCACGTCGGAAGCGCCAGATAGAGGACCTAAAGTCTCATAATTGGGTGACAAACCTCGCGATGAGTCGGTCCTTCACTCCCAAAACCCCGGAACAAACCTTTGTGCCCTCAAAATTCGTATATACAGGGTTTAGTCCAAGGCAAAGTCGCTCAATGCCCATCGTTCGCCGTCCCATCCGGTTTGTTCCTCCCATGCTAGACCTGTCCAGCTAGGTGCCAGAGTCATTCCGTAAGTGTTAGCCATAGAAAATATTTTTATCTTGCAAAAACCGTGTCTCGGGCTGGCCTTTCTTTTAATAATGTCACGGCGACAGCAGCAGGATCAGCGACTGTATCAGTACCATACTAACAAAAATAGAGAAAGTTTCCATCTTATAAATAAAAGTATTTATTTGAATCTCAGAACTCTGACTATAAATCAAATATAGTACAGAATTCAGGTTTTTTATTGAAACATGAAGTTACTTCATATGAAAACAGTCCTGGAAATTTAAAAAAGCTGTTCATCGAAATTTGCAGTGAAGTCATAATATTTACCGTTGATAACATTTTCAAAGAAAAAGTATGGAGGATGTCCTTATATTTATCAAATATTTTGTTAGATAATTTGAGGTTCAGAGTGTGTGGCAGTTGCACTTACTTTCGACAACGTTTTTTTGAAATGTCATTCCAAAGAAGACTTTTTATCCAAAAAGGTAGTTAGATATTATGTTATTAAAAATATCAGGTTAGTTATTAGTATAAATAAAAGTGATAATAATAATAGTGTGAAACATTCCTAAACGCTTCCCTACACTCAAAATTTCTTTAACTATAAACACTCGTATTACTGCATTTTTATGCCCCTCACCCTGGGCGATGAGCCAAAACCAATCGGAAAATGAAATACTTCTGTGTTGAAATCTATAAAATTATTTCTATTTTCATTTAGAATATAGAAACGAATCACGGTCTAATATGACAGAATTTATAAATTACACATCCCCGTAGGACAAATTCTTTAATTTTGTAAGGTTATTTCTGTACTCACGATCATTTATCACTACTTTATGCTGGTGAATTCAACAGAAAGCTTGTTTACCTTCCTTGGTGTTGATTACTCTTTATATTCTCCTTAATTATATTAAATGAATAAAGTAACATGTGTATAAGGGCGGGATAGTAATAAAAACAGACCTTAAATGTCCAAATAAAGGGCCGTGAAAATGAAAATATATTTATATACCAGGAGAGAATAAGGAAATTGTGGCACTATGTCATCGATCGAACGGCCAGTCTGATTTGCCATCCGTGCGCTCTGATTGGCTACTCTATTCCCTTTGCCTAGGCTTTTCCGAGAATACAAGGGAGGTGACCACGAGGAA
The DNA here is from genome assembly GCA_947579665.1 of Sympetrum striolatum. Classification (NCBI taxonomy): domain Eukaryota; kingdom Metazoa; phylum Arthropoda; class Insecta; order Odonata; family Libellulidae; genus Sympetrum; species Sympetrum striolatum. Next base: position 64,121,237 of record OX388352.1, read on the forward strand.
CTGCAAAATCAATAAAGGTAAATTCCCTGGGTGTCAAAATTTAAATCCGCGCGTGCTCACATCTAAAGCGGTGCAAAGCCGACCTTCCGCATGCGTAACGCAAGGAAAAAGGGGTGAGGGTAGGTTCAGATCGGGGGTAACTCATACTTTTTGATGCGCCATGTTAGGTGGCAGCACCTGAGCTCCACGGACAACTCCCCTCACTTGCGTTTGAGATTTCGAAGAGAGTGGACGTTGAGAAATTTACTCCGAGCTAACCCCTGCGGCTAGTTGCTCATGGGGGTAACCGCCCCTCGTCAGGTTTCCGGACCTATCTCAATATAGCACATCCCAACACATTTGCATCAAGGACCCCGAGGAGAGCAGACGTTTTGAAACCAGTGGAGAGTGACTCCTGCAGCTTGCTTTTTTAAACATCGAAGGGAACCACCCATTACCAGGGCTCCCGGACCTACCCTATTAAGGGCAGCCTCATTTGCATCGAAGACTCCAAGGAGAGCAGACGTTGAGGTACCAGTAGAGAGCGACTCCAGCTGCTTTTTATATAGCCAAGGGAACCGCCCATCATCAGGGCTCCCGGATCTATCCCAACGAAGAATACCCTCATTCTGAACGTAGAATTCGAGGGGAGCAGACGTTGTGTTACCAGCGGAGAGTGACTGATATAGCTTGTTTCTTATACGTAGCCAGGGGACTGTGGCACAGGGATTTGAGAAAATATTTTTACGAAGTAGGTTTCGTTTCGTTAATGACTTCCAACTCTTAAGACTTTGTTAGAATAATATTGAAAGAATAATCCAACTTATTCTAACCTTTCGCCAAAAATTAATCCAGGATTCGAGAAACTATCTTCTACAATTAAGTGCAGTTACTGTTTCTTGGAGAAAACCAAGGAGCTCATTCTTCAGAAAACATGGGAATCATTCATATCCAGGGTTTTTTGACGCTTTCTTGCTCATTAACTGTATAAGTAAAATATATGTAATGGTATTGTGCAGTTTCTTTGTAGATGTAGACGTTTTGTGTAGGCTTCAATTAGCAGACGTTTTGTGACCATCTGAAATAGACTCCTACAACTCCTTATTTAAATAGCCCTGAACTTTTGTGATCCAGGGTGTTTAAGTTCATTTCCAAAATTAAGTGCTTTTGCAGTTTTTTCAAACATATTTAAGAGGACAAATATTGTGAGATCAGCTGTGAAAGACCCCTGCAGTATGTCCTGATAGCTCGGGAGCCACTGTTAAACAGGCTTTCAACGCAATTTATTTCTACGACCTTCTGCGCCTTCAGTAAGGAGTTTGAAGAAAGTAGACGTTGGGGACCCGAACGGCGAGCGGAGGACTCCCGCAGCTTCTTCTCCGGACGACCCGACATATTCGAGATTTTCCGACAGTACTTGATGCAACTAAAGGTACATATGCAATATATTTAATTCTTTGATTCGCATGGTTGCCAACTGTCAGCATCGGCAGTTACTTAAATCACTATTTTATAAACAATTCTGTATGTCAAGAAACAACTTCATCATGACTCAAGTGTCTCAAGTCGCATCACACCTTTTCTAGTTTTTCGATCGATAAATCGAAATTCAAGCAGTAAAAGTAAAGGCAGATAAGACTTTTAAAACAGCGTATATATGGCGCGAAAAGTTCATAAAAAAGAATTGGACTTTCTTTACAAAATACCTCCAATAATTAGATCTGTTATTAAAAAAAGGTTTCCCTTAATTTTCAATGACCCAAACTGACTGTTGGCAGCACTTCTTTCATAAATTGGCTGCCTTGGCTTAGTATATATCGAGAATTCAATTGCTACTACTTAAAGATATGTGCTGAATTTCATATTCAGCTGTAATTAAAATAAATCAAAACAATGTTAAAATCTATATCTGCGTATTCTTGTTAGGTATTTACGAAGTGTTTTATCTCGCAAATCAATTTGACAAGTCCGACAACTGTGAATTTAACCCTTAATTAATCGTGTGGGGTCAATAAGCGGTGTATTTCCTTCGGTAACACAGAAACCAATGAAGACATTTCAACCAAATTTTTGTTTTGTAAATATGTCTTCTATGTTATGATTATCTGAGAATTCCGTTAGTTTCAAGCAATAAAATGCATGCACTTTTAGCAGTGTTACCAAATTTACAAAAATAAATTTTTATAATTATCTAAAGAATATTTTGTTAATTTTAAGCGCCTACACGTAAAATAATTCATTGCTAAGTGCCTCAAAAATAATGAACACCATATCATGCATACCAACTGAAAAAAATCAATTTCCTAAACATGAGTTTTCGCGGATATTTTTAAGATTTTGCCGAATATTTTTTGGATGCATATATATTTTTAGAATACTCTTAGGGTTCACAAAATACTTTACTAATGCTCTCTGAGTAAATCTTTGTTCTTATACATCCGATATAGATACAAAGAGCTACTTAATGAAAATGTTTAGATAACTTTGTAGATAACCCAAGAATTTTACTTTCCTTTTTTCCATAAAATTTATTAATTTCCTCTTTTCTTTGACTTCCTGTAACACTTCAACGTTAGTTATCCTTTCCATCCAACTGATTTTTAACATTCATCTCCATATCCACATTTCTGCAGACTTTTAGGCGGTCTCTCTCCATCTTCCCTAAGTCCAACATTCGCTTCCATAGAGCAAAATGCTGCAAAGCAATGCTTTTGAAAATCTCTTTCTTATCTCTAAAGTTGTATATTTACATGTTAAAAGATTTATTTTGCCTTGAAAAAATTGTTTTGTAAGGACAATTCTTCATTTCATCGCAGCTAAGAATCTATTGTCACGAGTTAGTACATAGACTAAATAGCAAAATACCTTCACCTGTTTCATTTCATATTCTTTTATCATTAAGTTTGTTTCTATATTTTCCGAATTATTTTTGAACTATCACTTCTGTTTTTTTATGTAATGTTCTGTAATGTTTATGTTTGATTTACGTTTCCCTAAGGTATCAGATAAAACTTCTAAAATTCTATTGGTTTCTTTTCCTGATTCTGAAACTATGACAGTGTCATCAGTAAATCTTATACAATGGATACTAATGAATTGCAAGTCTTTTGTTTTGCCTCATGATATTTATGCTTTCTTCAATGTATAAAATAAATAGATAAGCTGAGAGAGGGCACCCTCGTCTCACTCCTTTACTTACTTTAGCTTCAACTTTGGTTCCATTTATGTTTATATATGTAGTTTGGTTTTGATACAGTTTAAGTATCAATCTTCTGTCTCCTGTTTATTTCCTTCTGTCTTTCCAATAACATCTGGAGATCTAATCTAGTTCCTCTTGCATTCCTAAATTCAAATTGGTCATCTGCTATGTAATTATCTTATTTGCTTTTTGATCTGCTCTTAATTACCTAAATTAACACTTTTGAAGCATAATTTGATAGTGAAATCGTTCTGTAATTTTTACATTTCATTGATTTTCCTTTCTTTGGCAGGATTATTGTTTTACTTATTATTAAGTCCTTTGGTATCACCTCTCTTTCATAACGGTCTTTTACTAACTTGAAGAATTCTTCCTTTACCTCATCTCCTAAGTTCTTTAATAGTTCTGCAGGTATATCATCGATTCCCGTAGCCTTGCCCTACTTAAGGTTTTGTAATGCACTGTCAAACTCTTCTTTGGTTATTGGTGAGCCTAGATTCTTCTTTCGATTCCTTCATCTTTTTCAATATATCCATTTCTCTCTTCAGTATCATTTCCCTGGTAGAGTTCCTCAATGTAATCCTTCCTTCCATCACGCATTTCATCAATGTGAATCGGTTTACTGCCTTGGTTTGCTCTAATAACTGTAGATTAATTTTTCGGTTTATAAAGGAGAGATTTTATTTTTGCATAAGCCTCGTCCATTTTCCCTCTTTTAGAATATTCTTCCATGTCCTCGGTTATTTGCTTGGTACATTTCTTTTTCTCTAATCTGCATTTCTAAGTGATGTCGTTCTTTTTTCTTAAGAGCTTTAATATTTCCTTATTTTCTCTTTTAATTCCTCTCTATAATTTAATTCAGTATTTCTTCAGTCATCCAAGTCTTCCTGGGTTCCAGTTTCCTCTTTCCAATGTATCTCTACTGTACTCTGAGGCATCCGCAATACATTTATTTATGTTTTCCCAGTCAATTCCTTCTCCTTTTTTATCAGGTAATCTTTCAGGATATTGCCTGAAAGTGTCTAGCTATTGATAAATCCTTCAGTCTCTCTAAACGCCATTTCTATTTAACAGCTCTCGTGATGTTCTTTATTTTAATGTTCAGTTTATCCATGACTACTTTGAGGTCGCTATTCTCATCTGGGCCTGGGCAGCTATGACTAGATTTTATTGTATATTTATAAGCGAGGGCTGAATAAAATAATTGATCATATATTTTTGTATTCATTCAGAAGGATTCTAAGGAATTCTAGGATTTCTAAGGGATTCTAGGATTATTCCTATGTCGTTTTTAGGACTTTTCATTTTCATACTCTCCATTATTATATAAATTGGTAAATGGACTCCTCTTCGCCACTTGACTAGTTCACACAGCTTCTAGGCATCATTCTCTTGGATGGATTGGACGAACGTGAATGATTAATTAAACAAGAGGTAGGTAGAGGTAGTCCTAACGCTGGCAATATCATAATTTTTATATGCATGGGGTAGATTTTAAATATACTCTCACTATGCAAGTACTATAACTCTCACTGCAGTCATCGGTCCTTAGCTTAGTCTTTAGTAGCTCCATTGCCAATCACTGCTTTTTAAAAATATATATACATATAAATATAAATATACAAATAATAATAATATATATAAATATACATATTTTACTCCAATCTCCCTTAAAACTTTATCATTTTTGGTCCTTTCCACCTATTGTATTCTAAATATTTACCTAAAGCACAAATTTTCAAAAGATTCTCTCTCTACCTCCATCTTCTCAAGTAATCATCTATCAGCTATATCATTCACTATTTCAAGCATAAGAACTTAGGAACCTTTATCACTCTTCCAGATCGATTTCTATATCAGTTAGTTTACATCTTAGACTTACACTTTACTGCATTCATTCCTAAACCGGTTCTGTTTAAATATCTCTTTTACTTCGCTTATCTTTATTGATCGATTAGGGAAGTAGAATCCTGATTCTTGCAGCCCCTGCCAAACGTCGATTTGAGGCTTGCTGGATGTATATGTGGATTTTAATTTGCAAAATCATGTTATTCTTTCCAAATGTATAAATAAAGAAGTTTTTCAACAATAAATAGGAATATGTAAACGCGTTTACAGTAGACATGAAGAAAAAAATTATCAATTTATCTTAATTAACGATCTACCAAAAAAGTATTATTCTTCGTGAAAGCGTAATCTTGGATATATGTTTTTGTTGGCAACCCATTGTTCAAGGGAGCGGAGGGTAACATATGACAAATGGAAGGCGTTGATGGAAGATAGAAATGGAATCTGTTACTTGGAATCGATGGATGTGGTAGTGGTGGAGTATAAAATACTGAGAAAGAGGGTAATAATGTAGGAAAAAAATAAAATCGATATAAACTGACTTTACTTGGTGGAACGCCATTAATTAAAATGAACAGCAGACTTTGTATTTTCCACAAGAAATATTTTATTACACGACCGGTTTCATAGGAAAAAGATGCTCAATTACTATGCAGAAAGAGTTCAAACCATTTATATTAATTTGTGGAGTATTGACAAAGTTTTGATTACAACCTCCTTTCATGAAGTTTAATTTCACCACACCAAAGTAGGAAATGCGAAGGATTCCATGTGTAATTAAACCTAAAGACGAATACTGTGTAGAAGGTCAAGTTTCGGAGAAAACTATTTCAGGAAAATAAAATATTTGTTGGGATGATTCTTGGCGTGGCAAACATGAGGTCACACGGATTCTACGAGTTGGAATCGGAGGCAGGGGACTCCGGTTAGAACCTGCGGGAATTTGGGATACTTCGATCTGATTGAATATCGTGGGTCGTACGGGGATGACCCGTTGAACCGGAGTGATATCTCGTGTGAAGGGACATTTGGATACCCAGGGTTCGAACTTTCGGGAATTTGGGAAACCTCGACGTGTTCGATTCTCGGGGAAGGCACGTACATGTCAGGTCGCGGACCAATTTGGGTGCGCGACGTCTGACGATGGGTGGTTGATGCCTCGGTACTTGGAAGATAGTTAGGGGATCGATTGTTGGAGGGGGTAAAACAAAAGACGCAAGGTATATCGTCGTAAAACGTGCTCTTCGGTCACCTCGATCACCATGTATCACATTTCGGCTAAGGTTTTTATACCCACGAGGAGTTAAAATGAAAATTAATTACAATGATAAAAAAATCATTTTTCCAAACGTTCTTCAACCATATACTAGCTTATAGTTATGTATGCCTTACTTTGGTTACAAAAACCTCAAAAGTTACAGGGCAGGAGCAAAAATCTAAAACCTCACGCACCAACGCTCTATAAAAACAGTCTAACATTGATGCCGTAGTTGAGTAGTAACATATTGGTCTAGTTATACTTATTGCCGCTCATAAGCTCTCTTTAACACCGAAAAACGACGAACTTCATTCCGCCACGGTACTCACTTGTGTCCCTCTGTACTGTAGCAGCGATTGGCCTTTCTTAGTTACGGAATAGTACTAGGAAATTAGCTTATTAGGAATTCCTCATATTTTAAGATTAGTGTTAGTTGAACAATACGTTGTATCGCTACTTCAAGAGACAAGAAAAAACTATCGTAGCAGTGTGGCATCGGAAAAGAGGAGAATACTGTAATCATTCCGCGAATTGATCAAAAGTCAAATTTAAAACGAAAGAACACGTAAAATGTCTAGAATGAACAGTACCTTTGACCTTTGCCAATTTTGTCCGATCGTTTGAATGGCCTTGTTACCGAAGAATGATTATCCTCAAAATCCGACATAGCTCAACGTATAGGTAGTGTTTCATGTCAACAGCCAGAACAGGGACACAATGATTACCAAACTAATCAAATTAGAGAGAGTAAATTGATATATAATTGTATTTATTTGTCTCTGAAAACTCTGATAATAAACCAAATATAATGCAAAATTCCGCATTTTGGCCTAAACCGAAACAGTAGCTGAGGACGAAAATAGAAGTGGAAAATACAAAATCTAAATTTTCATTAAGGTTTTCAGTTAAGTCAGTGGTTTTATCGTTGATAAGTTTTTATAGGAAAATCATAATTGATTAGTATATGTGGACAAATTACTTAAATATTTTGATGTGCTTTGTATACTACATCCCGGGAAGGGATGTTTTACTGTTGTTTGAATATATTTTTGTTGAATTCTATTTCAGAACTAACAGCTCCCGCACTTCAGTCGAAGATTTCGAAGAGATTCTGCGAGACAAGCAGACAGAGAGCCCTGCATTCTTCAAATAGCTGTGGAATCCAGGCTTCAAGACCTCTTTCCACGATCAAGAGCTTCTTCAACTTCAGCAGCGACATCGAAGAGAGACTTTCACGACCAAGATGTGAGCGGACTCCTGCAACGCATCAGCCCTAGAACTCGCCTATTTTATGTTTTCTGACAGTACTTGCTACAACTATTAGGTAACCTTATGCAACGCATTCAACTGCATTATCGAATTATTTGGCAACCGTCAGTATAGGGAGTCAATTGCATCGTTAATTTACGAAAAAAGTTAAGACATAGCTCCGCTAATGCTCTTGTTCCTAATTTTTCGTCACACTCACTTCTGAGCTATCTTGTTATAAAATTCGTAAATAAAGTGAAAAGTATGGCAGGTAAGGCTTTGAGCTAAACTTGGCGCGAAACGTTCCTATAAATAGACGTAAAAATTCTCAGTACAACATTGTTTGTTCAGTAAAATTTCTCCAAATCAAACTGCGTATGTGTGCGTATACTTAATAGTTCACTCACACAAACCTACTTTGTTGTATCATTCTTGAAGAGCGATAGACAAAATACTAAAGAGCGTGGTTTTTATAAAACCAATTTTTAATGCCAATTTTTTAATTCCCCCTTTTTTTGGCTTATTAAGTGGACATTTTGTTAATCTGCAAGGCGATGAATATCTGTAAGGCTTAGTGGGTCATACTGTCTTTGCGTCGTTAGGGTCCTTTGGTGACTTGATTCACCCAGAAGTAAACCGCGTACATATGGCGCTAGCAAGAGAGGGAGCGAAGTTTTTCGATTTTGTTTCATATATTTAAGATACTGTGATCATATTGCAACAGTACAAGGAGATTAACTTCACGGTTGAATTCTAAAAATTAAATTTGTTTTAAATATATGACTCCGCCATTCTCATAGTTAAAACTGACGGTTGGCAGCTATGCTTTCATAAATTGATTGCCCCGGCTTGCGCTTAGAATATTTAGACAACTGAATTGCTAATTAGTTAAAGATATGCACTCCAATTTTATATGGGGAAGTAACTAAAATATTATAGCTAACGTTAAAATTTAAACTTTTTATATCTTTGGTAAGAAGTGGATTTACGAAGTATCGGACGTCACAAATCGATTTCATTAGCTCAAAAGCATGAACTAAATAGTTACAGAGCGAAGTTCTCAAGACTTACCATCCCCGTTTCACAAAATTTTCTTTAGGACAGAACTAGAGTAATTCCTTCTAACAATAAAATATAAATTCTAATTATTTCCAGAACGCATTCCAAGAAGGCTTCTGACGTGATATTTAGCATTTTAAATAACGAAACGTTGAAACGGTTTAAATATAACGAGTTTTTTCATTCCAATCGAGCATATGAATTGATACAAAAAGGTTAACATTGCCACGAATGATGCAAATACCATCCAAATTTTCAAATGTCTCTGAAAATCCACTTTCTTAAGGCAAGGGTAAGTAATTAGCTAATGTTGCACATAAATAAATATTACTCAGTTATAGCTGAGTTTTTTTGCATGTATTTTTCTCTTTCAGCATATTAATCATTCCTTTCAGTCACAATTTTTAGTTGAAAAAGTGTTTTGCTAAATTTCAAACATCAATCGAAGTGTGAGATAACAAGTAAGATTTGCTGGGGAAATACAACCGCAGTATATGCAGCCTATTGTGCAAAAATGAGCTTGAACTGCCGCTCTTCCAGAGCGTTTTTCATATTAGTAGCATGATAAAATTCACATTTACTCACCAACATATCGACCTTTGGCCCTTTAATACTAGAAAAATTATGGTAAATCTAATTCTCGAATGATAAATATAACAACCGTATGGTGTGGATCTCCGAAGTCAACCAATTGAACAACAAGTAACTGGGTACAGTTATCATGAACTAGATAAAAAGCAGCTGGACCAAATTCAAAGCATTGGTCTTGGGATTGGGATGAATGAAAAATATAGCAGGAAGGGCCATTTTGATAAGAAAACCCATAAAGGAAGATTAGAAACCCTGGAGGCGGTATGGCTCAAGAAGAATCATCAACGGACGCATAATGGTATTCCGTCGAGGTTCCAAAGGGAATGGAATATCCATTTGGTTTTCAAGAAGAATGATAAATGTGGGGCTTTAGGTAATTAGTCCAAATAAAAATTGTTCTTGTTCCTTCGGAGAGAGTGGTAGTGTGGTTGTAAAACAGATAAATCTCTACATCTCAAATTAACCAACAAATAGATATGGATTTAGAGGTTTAATTAGGTCTAGTTCTTTTACAGCCGTGTCCCAACTTCCCTTTCTTTATGATAGATACGGGATGTGTGTAACCTGTGGTGCAGAAAAAATGAAGCCGAATCGCTTAATAAGGCAATCCAAAAAGAAAATAGCCTTGATCGGATGCCTTTGATTCACAGAAAATGCAACATATAATGGATCCTAGAAACTTTATCATGGGAAAAGCTCAAGCCAGAAATAGCATAATGTAACTGAAGCCACTGAAGTAAGAGAACGATTACTCGGAAAGAAAAGTACTGGAACGGGAAGTATTAACAACAGTGAAACGAATCGCTAAGTGTATAGACAGCAACCAGCAACTAAATACTGCAGATTTAACTAACAAACTAAGAGACATTTGTCAGTTCTTATGAAGATCTGGAGGGCCTCATACCTAAGGAGGTAAACATTTGATTTATAAACAGTTGATTAAAAAATATCAGGATTCCGTTGCCTTAACGATTATCAAGCGAATATATTTCACTAAACTTTTCACCGAGAATTAGAAGAACTGCAACCGTCGTGAAACCATGTTTATTTATACAAGATGATTATAGTACGCAATTCCATTCAAAGACAACTAAGGAAAGTAGAATTATGAGAAGAATATCGAAAATTTTGCTTGAAATGGTGCTACTTTCCAACGTAGGTGTATTACCTCGGAGATGTCAGATTAGAGCAAGTAAAGGCGTCCAAATTGGCAAAGCCAAACTTGTGAAAGACCGACAGACAAACACCAAGTTCGAAACTTTTGAGACCTTTCATGTGAGCTTCATTTCGGAGTCCGCTGACGAAGGGAACATCCAAACAGATAACAGAGAAGTAATCAAATCTTTGGCATCACAGCCATTTTTCTCCATAGCATTGCTTGTCCCTGAGATCATACAATTATTTGGATAAAAGGCTTTGGATTCCTATCTTTTACTGGTTAAAACATTTCTGTTATGTAATTCCGCGATGAACTTTGAACATGAGCATTCTTACAAGTGATTAAAAGTGATGACAAGTGATTAGATGTGATTAAAAGTGATAAAAAAGTGTTGAAAATGTGATGAAATGGTAATTAAAAATTATTAAAAGTGATCAAAAGTGATAAAAGGAATTAAAAGCAATTGAAATCGATTAAATGTGTTCTACAAACAACTTATTATTTATCACAGAGATGTGGAATTTTGAAATATATTTCAATATATCATGACATTAAATAATTTACAGCCACAACGCTGATCCGAGAAATTAATCTCATAATGTATATTTTGATAGTGGAGAGGAGCCAGGGAACGGCATATTCAAAGAGTCGACAGGGAAGCTTAACTCATCGGATGAAGCAAAAGACTCAGAGAGTAATTCAGATGAAATATGACGGTACTTCATTATAAGAGAAAAAATATTTCAAATAACATGGAAATTATTTGAAGCGGAGGAAAGACTTTGAAGATTCAGAGGCCAAAACCTCAGCTATTTCTATTTCATTTTCCGCCATATTTAATTGAATATGCGAAAATTTGAATATAAAACCTGATTTGGTGATAAATATTGTTTTAATTAAACAAGGAGTAGAAAATAGCGAAATAACTGGGAATCGAACCCAGATCTACAACTATTCTGGCAGGTATTAAAACCTCTGAACTACTATGCCATAAGGATCTCATTTCTAGTGAACGGGTCCTGTTTTTGCATCCTATTAATCTATCCTATCCCGTCTTTTTCGTGTTTAGTAATGTTCACAATTGTTTTAGTTTTGATTATTCGGCGATGGATGGAAACTTTCCCTACCTTGCAAATGATTTACCGGTGTTCAACAAGTTGTAAAAAGTGTTTCACAAACGAGTCAGTGAAGCAGAGTTGTGAAATGAATTTATACGTATTTTAACCTACAAGATTCTAATACATGTTAAATGAAGGACAACTATATAGGGCTGATCTTCTGTTCCATTTTCATTTCCATACCACTTACAGCAATACATTTTGTACTATTTTTACTTAAAATACGGGTAAAAGGTATATGTTTGAGGTTAGTTTTCTGTTTTGTATCACATGATTACTTTACATGACATCACATAAACATGATCGGAATTAGATTCATAAGTAGCTACATAATTGAATTTATCACCTGATAATGCAAGGAATTATCCATGAGGTGTTATTTCAGATAGTGGAGAGGAGCCATGGATTAAGTTTATTATGAAATGGAAAGTAAATCTGAAACCATTGTATTAATTTTTCGAATACCCCAAAAAGTTTTTCTGGAATATAAAAAATCACTTTAACTTATACTTTGATAAGTTAAATAATTAAAATTAAATGTAAATAATTTGAAGTGAACAAAAGATTAAGAAACTTAATGATGACTGCTGTGGTACGGGTATTGATGCTACATTACCTACCGATTTAACAGGCTTTCTCTAAGTCACGGAGCATAAGATGCTTTTCCAAATTAGAGCTATTTATAAAAATACTTTTTGCGATTGTAAATTCGACACGCTATTCTAATCATTTCAGCGAGAATGGGGTCCTTTCATTAAAGGAATTTCGTATTCCGGGATTCCGGATCCAGACCCCAACAACCATATCAGCACACGTATACAGGAAGAGCTGATACCGAAATCGGTCGACACATATCATCAGGAGGGGAAGAAATGGATTCCATAGGAATTCCTGCCCGTAGAGCAGAGCTCTACAATACGAAGGATAATGTAGCTAATGCTGCTGCTGAAGACTCAGATGATGAATATGTATTAGCTTCAGAGTCCTCTCCTGGGCATTTTCGAAGACCAAACGCATTTAGACATGGAGATATAGATTCTGACTGGATTCCAGCCACCATACCACAATTCCACAAAGCACCACGTTTTCCAGAGGCTATCATTGATATAGATTCGGATGATGATGATGTTGTAATAGTTTCGGAGTCATCACCTGATCCATCTAGAGTCTTCAAAACCCCACGTTTTCCAGAGCCTACCGTTGATAATGATTCCGATGATGATGTTGTAATAGTTTCAGAGTCATTTCCTGGTTCATCCAGAGTGAGGAAACAATTTCGAGATGCAAAAGTTGGTAGCGACGATGGTTATTTGAATATGCACTCATGTCCATGTGGAGGACATTATAAGAAATGTACCCACTGTGGTTTCCAATTTGATGAATCTTGTATTCGTTGGTGGTTCTTAGCAGCCAAAAAACATTTTGGCTGTTGTCCTAAGTGTAACACCAAGGCTGTGATTCATGATATACGTCCATTTTTTGCAATAGCCATGGACATTCTGAGTAAAGACGAACGTGAAAAAGTTTTGAAGGAGTTACAGTATGTAAATGATGATGGGATGATGTTATCTCTAAGCCTTAAAGATTACCCCTTATTTTTCCTTAAGGACGGAAGAGAGTTTTATGATCTGGTTCGTGAAGTACATGATATAAGAGTAAGAATGGCTCCTGAAACTGTTTTATCGGGGCTCATTAATAGGGAACCGGGGGCTGAACAAGTGCCGACAAACCCACTGCAAGGAATTGTACAAAATGGAAGGTCTTGCCTTTTCACTTTAGAAAATGTAGAGGTGATCGACATCCCAGGATCTAGAAATGTCATGGGTTACTCCGAACCTTTGAATCTTCTGACAGTCTCTCAACGATCTGTTTACGATTTCTTCGCTGGTTTTGGAGTGAAGCTGATTGACACTGAACGGATGCAGGCTGTACAATTCATTTCTGCCCATCGCAAGCCCATTTCAGCCATGGCGTATTCCACTTATTTTACTCCCCCTCTCCTCCTCTCCGTTTCGGTAGACGGTACGGCTCGTCTTCTGGATGTAGCTGGTACTGCAAATCCGGTTGCTGCAACAATGAGCACAGATGCACCTCTGGTAAGCTGCTGTTGGGATTCCACAAATCCACATCTGGTGCATGTTGGTAGTGAGGGAGGAATGATATCGGTGTTTGACATCAGGCGTACATCTGAAGTATTATTTCGCAGAAAAGCTCGAGATGACTCCCCAATAATCTCTCTAGTGTCCATTCCTCCAGAGCCTGGAAGGGCATTACCACAAGGCGGACTGATATCAAGTCAAGCGTTCAACGTCGAGATTCTGGAAGATGGCGCAATTATGGCCAAAAGATTGAATTTCAACGTACCATTGAATTTCATACAGTACGAGCCCACCAACAAATTCTTCCTAATTGCAGCAAAGAATGATTACAAATACCCTTTTGAACGATTCATCTCGTGTGAGAGAGCCTATGCTAGCCCCCGTACGTATATGAATGGACTGACCACTGCACTTTCGGTTTGCAAGCGTCCACTTCGGCAATTCCTTGGTGGTACCGCAAGAAGACTTAGGTCTAGACCTTGTATTTTTCCCATCGAAAACGATCTGTTGATTTCTTCGTATCAATATAGCAAGAACGATGTCAAGTTTTGGAGTGTGGGCTCAGATCAGTGTATAGCATCTATTCCAGCCGCCGATCGAGTGATCGACACCTGCCCTTTTAAGGTGAATGAGGAGACTTATGTAGCACTGCTGACATCGAAAATATTGAGTTTATACAAATACCGTCACAACTAAGATATTTTAGGAAATATACTTTATATTTTCTTTGGCTATACAAAGGTCAACCATGGAATTTGCATAAAATTAGTTCTTCAACTGGGAGTATTTTTGATTGGAATAATGAATTTTGAAAATTATACATAACTGTTGACTTGTTTAGATGAGAAGCTCATGTTCAAAAAGCATGAATTTACAGAATATACTAATTCGGCCACGACTGTGTTAGATGTGTTAGTTCTCCATAATAAAGCTTGGGAAAAAGAAGAAGGTATAAGTTCTCTTCTTTTTCACAAGCTTTATTTAGCATGAATTTACGTGAAGGATGATATTTCAATTTTAGATTACCGCAGGGTATTTTCCATTCTTAAAAATGAAAAGAAATAAATATATTTGTGTACGTTACTATATCTATAGCTTTTGCTAGAAACAAAGTGTATTCATTTATTAAGTCGTGGGAGAAGATGTTCTTCAACAAGTCTATTAAAATTCAATTACAATCAAGATTTCAAAATTAACAAGAAATAAAAATGCAACAATAATGTTTTACTGGAATCGGAACTAAAACTGTGCTATGCATTTTTATATATGAAGAGAAACAAAAATGCATAGTGTTAACATCTTTTATATTTGCTTCGTATATTTTCAAGCATACTATTTTGCTCTGGCACTCAACTGTTGCTCTGTGCTTCAACTCACGAAAATATGTTGTATAAACAGAATGTCTCAAGGTTATCCTAAACAAAGTTATTTGTACTCTTCACAAGAGAATATTAATTGTATAAATTATTGCTGTTGAGTTTAAGGAAGATAAATAATCAATTTTGTGAATATTTATGGTTAAGTAACGCAATTTTGCTTTGAAATCCTCTAAATGGGGTTTCTTAGAAGAGTTTTCAGTCTCGACCATGCATTTTTCCCGTCGAAAACGATCTGATGCCGTCTTCGTATCAATGTAGCAGCAGAATTGAAAAAAACTGCTATTCCAAACTCCTATCCAGTGGTAGACAAATGTTACGTGATGGTGAATGGGAAAGATAATGTAGAACAGCTAACACAAAAAATATTAAGATTGAAAATACCCTCATACATAAGGTATTTGAAGAAGTATTTTCGATTTTATCTTCGGTGATAATAATATCATACTGATGGAGTTGAGGTAAATAATAGTTTTTGAACTGAAAGGAATTTTGATTGAAATAATGCATTTTGAAAACTTTACCTAATTGGCGACTTTTATAGATAAGAAACTCAAGTTCTACGATCATGGAGTTTTTGGGAAGGATGATGCTATTTCAATTTTGGATTACCGCAGGGTATTATATTAACCATACTACTCTTGAGAAATGAAATAAATATATTTGTGGACGTAAATATACCTGTAGCTTTTGTGAGAGACTAAGTGTGATTATATTAAGTTGCGGAAGATTTGTACCATTCGGTAAGTTTGTTACGATATGTTCACAAGCATGATTTTAAAAATTAATAAGAAATAAAAATGCTAAAGTAACATCTTATAAAGAGTGGAACTAGAAACATGTGGAGGTAGCATATCTTATGTTTCCTTCATACATTGTCAACTCGACACTATTGCCTATCATGTAACTTCGGCTCTGTGCTCTTAAAATATACTGAATGTACTGCATAGGTCGAGTTTATCCTAAATAAAGTTATTTGTGCTTTTCTCAAGAGAAAATTAAGTGTTTAAACGATTGCTGTTGAGCTTAAGAAAGAAAAATAATTAATGTTGTAGACATATGCGTATTTTATGTATACTACCTCCATACCTTATTAATCGTCTATTGTGCTTAGTCCCGCATTAAAATTATTCTATTTCTGAATAGAATGATTTTAACCCGAGTCTAATTAATCTTTGAATGTGCCTGTGACTCTAAAAATCAGTTCCAATGCAACCTGTTTCTCGGAAGCTATATTTTTCGATGTGTCAAAATAAGGATAATGTATTTATTGCATGATAAGTGACATTTTGTGAACTCTGATGCCAATACTAATTGATTAATATAGGTTTTCGCCATTATTTGATCTGCAGAAAAGCAAATTAATTAATTGGATAAATATATTTACAGAGATAACTTATGTGGTAGGATAGGACTTGGGTAAATATGAAGGAGTGAGAATTAAAGGAGGCTGTTTGTTTTAGTGTAAGTATTTTAAAATTTTTAATCCGATGATAAAAGAACATCTTCCTAAAGTAATTAGAGATATATGATGATACCATTCTATTGTCCATTTATGATAACATAATAATGGAAACGAGTTTATGTCATGGATTTGAAGAATGGGAGTCCATATTTTTTTTCAAGTTAATGGCTTACTTTAAAAGAGATGGTTAATTTAGGGATATTTCAGTGATAACTCTTGAATGTGTCTAAAGATAAAGGTGATTTTAAAGAACCATATCTTTTTATGTTATGAGTGTATACATGTATCGTTATTAATATGTGGAAATTACCATATTTGTCTTTTCGCTGTTTACCGTACATTTGTATTTTCGCTGTTTACCGTGAATCACATTGTCCTGTTAAATTAATTGATTTTTTTGTTTCAACGCTGAATAAAAACGGATATAGAATTGATGTTCTTAGTTCGGTGATATTGGTGGACATTAATTATTGCGAAATTTCAAGTTATAAATTAACTAGATTGCACACCTACATGTGTATATGTTGTAATATGTTTACGTAAATATTAAAATCTCGCTGTCGAAAATAAGCTTTTATTTTTTTAATCTCCTTTATCACGTTCTCTAAAAAATTAGATATTATTTCTGATTTAGCAATTTCAAATAAATATTTATGTACATTCCATCCGCATAATTCCGTAGCAGTAGTCTTTGTTGTGCATCGATCTCTAGTAGTTTGTTTCCCCAAAGTTTCTTTTGGCTGATGGTAACCAAAGCACTAAAGTTTTGCAGCATGAATTATCAGAGCGCACGTTCATAGTGTTTAATAGGCTTTCAGTGTTATATATTCCTCGTTTTAAACCAAAATATTCTTCGTGTGAAGTCTGTTTGCATTTTGGTTATTCCGTAATTTTCTTGTTTCATTCCTTCATTTTTTCTACTTTACAGTTCTTTAAGCATGGAAAAGTGTATACGCTGTGGTACGGGCATTCCAAATAACTGAACATAAGAAAAGTTTCCAAAAATGGAAATAAAAGATCTTTGTAAAATTTATT
The DNA here is from genome assembly GCA_947579665.1 of Sympetrum striolatum. Classification (NCBI taxonomy): domain Eukaryota; kingdom Metazoa; phylum Arthropoda; class Insecta; order Odonata; family Libellulidae; genus Sympetrum; species Sympetrum striolatum. The sequence goes on from OX388352.1 coordinate 64,138,671, forward strand.
ATATTGAGTGATTGGTATCGTGTGCACGTATGTGGTGTATCGACAAAGTTCTCAAAATCTTTCTCTACGAGAAAGGCGAAAGGAAAATGTATAGAGATCTTTAAGTTCAAAGGCGAAAAAAGTGTTAATACCTTAGTGAGTAAGAATTCATGCTACTAATACAACGCAGCTTAAAAAGTACAACAGAAATGAAGAAAACTGTTGTGCATGGCCCCATTTTACTAGAATATGTTTTGAAATGTTTGACAAGACAAAATATATTGCAATTAATGGCCAGAAAGGTATCCAGAATGGGCCTCCTTCAACCCATGCCGGTTGAAGATTCTTCAAGTCCAAGATGCCCGGTGGGAGAACATCTTTGCTTGAACCTTAACCTAAACCCAAGGAAAAACAGACTTAAAAAAGTCTGACAGGGCCGGGAATCGAACCTGGGATCTCTCTCTTCCTATCCGGGAAGCTGCTTTAACCATCTGAGGCCAGAACATATTAACTTGAATGGGCTGCTGCAAATAACTACAATCGATTGATTCTTATCAAAAATTAATAGTGGCGTGGTTAGACCTTTTTTAATCATAATATCGGGGTTTGGCTCATTGGGATCGGTGCGATGACAAAACATGAAAAACTAGTGCGGGCACTATATTTACATTTGAAGGATGAAAAACAAACTAAGCATGTGGGAAAAACTGAAATAGGAATACATAAGGAAAGACAGCATGATGTCATTATGAAAAACGTGGAAAGGGAGAAACCCTCTCCAGGGAATCAGTAAAAACCTGAATTTGTGAAGAAAATTCCGGATGGCCATATAATGTGACATGGATTATAGATCCGAGTCATTGAGTGATCACAAATATATGTATTGCTGCCTTTATCCTTCGAGAAACGATGCCTAAATTATTCCTTTTATTTACACCATCACGAGTGGATAGTTTATTCTTTTCGAAATTTCTTGAGTAGGCGTTCGACTGGCCCAGCAGAAAATTTCCTGGAATGGAGGAGACAACCTCTGGAGGAAGCTGCGAAGCAGGGAAAGCACATATATGGTAAGGAAGCTAGATGAGTTAATTTTCAATTAAGGAGGGAATGTTACTTTCACTATTCTATTCTCTTTATTATTTTTCCATTCAGGGCAGGATTGGTATTTACATAATTATTGAATTTATGGTTCATCCATTCTGAGAACGTACCTACAGTGTGGTTACAATTTCAATGAAAAAACACCATCAAAGCCGGAAATTTTCAAGTACGGGTTGCCATTATATTTTAATACATCATACACAGATTGAACAATCACTTTCTTAAAATTCCTCTTAGCCTGAAAAATTCCTACCAAATAAACAAAACAATAACTCGTGAATTCCATGAATTTGAAGAAGTTATCTTTTCATTACATCGATCATGGATGTATGTTGGATTTTAAACCTTTTTCATTGCATCCATAGATAATTCGATATTCGATTTTTTTTTATTTTTAAGTACTAATCATGTTAATATTCGAAAATGAAAAAAAACACTGTGAATTTTCCACACTATTTTATTTTAAAGTACTGTATAATATACTGGTACTTTAAAATAAAATAGTGTGGAAAATTTACAGTGTTTTTTTTCATTTTCAAATGGCTTTCCACAAAGTAACGCCTGAACATCTTGATTTCATGTTAATATTCGTTTCTTAAATCTATAATAATTCACAAACAGCCTAAGATACATCACCAACCTACGCCATCTCCTCCCTCCTCGCTTCTGCCTCTAACAACTGTCGTTCCTTGACGCACTACAAACTGTGGTGTTATTTTTTTATACATATTTGACAACTATTTAGTTAATTTATATGGATAGATTTTCCTTATCTTTATATAAAGTATATTACTTGTAAAAGTTGTGAGTAATGCAAATACAGTGAATCTTGGACACTACGAACTCCTGTATTTCGAATTCATCTCTGATTCCCTTCTTTTTCCTAGTTTTTAGTTTTTGGGTCAAACTATTTTTAAAATTCTAGGTCAGAAAGAATTATTATTTATTGATAGGCACATTACACAACAAGGATAAAGTAATCTCACTACGCTAACGTCCGAAATATCGGCCAGCAGACGCTAAATATGATATATTTGTAACTACTTGCTCGACTGTTATTAATAGAGAGCTTCATTTCTTTGATTCGACCTTTCTCAAGGTCCTTTAAGTTTCGAACAGTCCAAGTTAGACTGCACTCGCTAAATAGGGATGAGTTTTTGCCTCTTTACTTCACTTTATTAACATTTCCTTCCTGCACTCAGATATTCTTCGTGGTTATGAAGTTTAATTCGTATAATAATTCAACACTCTCACCTTTCAAACGCATTTGCAAACGTAATCTAGCTGCAGCAGAAAAAATTTTGGGGCATTTCTTCAATTCAACAAGTTACACAAATCAAGTGACTAATTAGAAAAACAAACATAATTTTAATTGCATAACTTATTTCTGTAAGAGCTTTAGTAGAATAAACGTAATAACTGGTTGGCAGTGCGTATGAAACTTATCCTCGATCGCTATTCTTCTGATTCAATTACGGTGAAGCAACCATTTATGACTTTTATACCACTTACGAGGAACCGAGATTCATTGAGCTATCACAGGAAACATCTTACATACATTCCGTTCTTTCCCTTGAAATATCAATAATCAAAACTTTCATAATCATACAACACGATAAACACCCATGATGCATATTTCTTAATATTCATGCTCAGCGATTGAATTTGATTATTGCAACCATGACGTGGGATTGAAGTTTGAGATACAGGCAGCTTTCTTCCTTAAAACTTTTAAGAACGCCCAAAAGATCCTAATGTAACAGTAGAGAGATGAATTGTACTCACTCCTTCACACTCGGTAAAAAGTTTTTCTCTTGAATTCAGCTTACAAATCACAACATTTTGAGTTATATCATGTACAAGTAGGCAGTCTTTCATTTTACTTGAGTATGTGAATATTTGCCTTATGTATTTTTAACTTTCATTGCAGGGCTGACTACAGGTGAGCAGATCGAGGTGAGAACAGCGGTGGAGATGCATGGATCCTCAAGGGGCTTCCAGTAGTAGTAGCTTCTAGCTGGCAGCTTAGCGCTCGCAAAGAAACTCTGATGGGGCAGCCTCTGCCGTTTACTGATTTTTGCTTAAAAAAGATGTAACGATTATCAGAGAATAAACTATTATGTGTGACTTGTGAACCCTTTTAATATGAACTTCCTTTATAGTACCATATTCCCATCCTTAAAGTGTCACTAAATTCTTGGTATTTTGAAATCAATTATATTTTGCCGAACTTAACATTACTCAAAATATATTTCCAAACTTAACATTACTCAAAATATATTTCCACTATTGTTTGATCCTCGTAAGCCCATTATGAATTTTTTCTTCAAAAATCAGTTGTAGGGAACTAAAACTCCTTTTTGTAATGAGGTGCTGATGATAAAATCACAGATCAACAATTAAAAGGGTAATAAAATTGTACCTGAGTAAAATACAATTAAAAACTGAAATACTTTGATTTTAGTCATAATTTGTTGTATCATAGTACTGTGAAAATCAAAAAACTCCAAAAATGTCATTCAAAGATACAACACAACTTTAATTCTTTTTAAGGTACTGAATCCATCACCTAGTTCACCTCGTATCAATGGAACAAGTAAGTATAATCAACTTAAAAAATTAAATTTCAAAAGAGGACATTTTTTTCTTGCATAAGTTACATTAAATAAATGCAAATTAAAGGCAATACGTCAAATATGAATATTTTGAGTTCCAATGGCAAGGGAACATTAAAGCGATTGTGTATGATTTTCGATGAAACTGAAGGGTAAATATTTGAGTAATAGTATAATATGTGCAGAAATAGTTACGATTTTTCCCTACCAAAGAAATAATTCTTTGGAGGTAATTTCTTTTAAAAACCAGGATTCGTGGAAAGTCATCGTAGAAATAAGAAATTTGGTAATTTTCTGGTAAACTTTAATAGATGATCTCACGTGTGCTTGCATATTCACTATCTGAAGAACTAAAGATTATTATTCTATTTTTAATTATTTTAATAAATTCTTCGTCATCTAAATAAGCAAAAAAATGTATGCTTTTGAAATCAGCAAACCAAAACCACTAATTATCGTACGATATGTACGACTCTATATTTTCGAATTTACGACTAATAAAGATATAAAATGCAGAGAATGGTGCATTTATCAAAATTCAAATAAAATTAATACTTTAAAATCTCAGTTCTGTCTTAAATAGAAAGAATACTAATAAGAGTAATTTTAAGAAAGATTGGTCAACTGGCTAAACAAAAAATTCCACATACTCGTAAGATTTACGAAAATCTTAAAACCTTAACCAGGGTTTCCAGAGACCAATCATGCAAAACCGGGATATTGAGTACTTTACGGATGAAAAGCTCGGGAAAATCAGGAATTTTCCCGAACGAATCCGAGACAATGAGAGAATATAAGGAGTATTAAAATAATTTTAATTTGGTGATTTCTGTCGTTGCCTATTAATTTCAACAAAATAGCCGTTTCATGTATAGATTGTCATTAAATGCTATTATTTTTAATGAAAAACAATGAAATAGATAATAATATTTTATATTGAAACTATGTATAAAAAGTTATAAAACTTATCATATAAGTTGTAAAATGTTTGAGACAGAATATATACTAGGACTTAAGACTAATATATAGAATGAAATAGAACAGGTTTGTAATGAAAAGATTACAAAATTCAAGACTGATTTTGGTTGAAAAAAACTGATTCAAGGATTATTGACGCTCATATCAAATTTATTAGAAGAATTATTTAATTAATAACAAATATACCAGTTGATTAAAAGAAACTTATTTAGTAGAGAATAACAAAATATCTGACACTATTGAGCGCCCCGAAAATGTTTTTTGGACACCAGGTGTAATAATTGAAACCTGAGAAATCCCTGTTTGGACACCCTTGAGCTGTTACAAATACGAAGAATTTAAATTTCCTGTATGTGTAATACAAAGTTTTTTTTGGACAAACTTGATTTATTTGAATCTTTCAGTAACGAGTTTTTATGTCTCTGTTTGAACCAACTTCCAAATTCGCATCACGTAACTCGATATGGACGACTCATTAAAAGATCATAATGAATCAATAAATCGCATCAATAGAACTCTCAGCGGCCACTCGGAGAACTAAAATTTACAATTGTTCTTAAAAAGGATTAAATCAACATATATTTCACATGAAGCTGTAATGGCAGCGGAGAATAACTCCCACCTCTCGCTTTCCATATGGTGGGGGGAGCCACCAATCACCAGAGCTCCCGAACCTATCCCAACGAGGACGACCCTCAGTTGCATCGGAGATCTGGAGCTGAGCAGAGGTTGTGATGGACTAGCTGCGAGAGACTCTTGCAAATTGGTTTTTATGTAGCCTAACGCCCATTGCCAGAGCTCCCGGACCTACCCTATAAAGGACAGCCTCATTTGCTTCGAGGACAGCAGACATTCCGACACCAGCGGAGAGTGACTCCGGCTGCTTTTTTACATCGTCAAAGGAAACGCCCATTACCAGGGCTCCCGGACCTACCCTATACAGGGCAGCCTCATTTGCATCGAGGACTCCGAGGAGAGCGGAGGTGAGTCCAGCTTTGAAAGACTCCCGCAGTTTATTCAGATTGGAACCACGGTGACCCAGTTTTTTGTGACACTATCTCACGTAATTAATATTTGAAGTTTTTTCGAAGACTTATAACTGTGTAGAGGTTGTGTGACCAGCTGAGAGAGACTCCTGCAGCTCATTCCTTACCTCAGTGTCATGGGTTCGATTCCAGAGGGCCCCAAAGTCCCGATTTTTCCCGTTTAAATGCATTGCTTTGATATTCGGGAATTTTTAAAACATACTTCCGGGACAGGTAGAGAATCAAAACTCAAGGAGCCTATATACATGGTCATTATCTATCGAAAACATAAATGACTTCAACGGAAACAATCCTGGGTTCGATGCTAGGACGATGCAAAAATCGGCCGTTTAAAATACATTGAGGTAGATTTTCATTATTTTTTTTCATGCACTTATCTACATGATAGGAAGTTCGTGCTCGGCTAATAGATGTATATTAAAAATTAGTTTCAGAAAAAAATTTAGATAAGACCATACTGCTCCTGGGTTCAATGCCAGAGCACATTAAAATTTCTCTCATAAGGAATATATGGGAAAAGTAGGACGTCGTTTGAGGCAGTTGAACCCAAAATTTCTGCTTGAATTTTCACTCATAGTTAGAGGTAGTGATCTTCGTTTGTGCTGCATAGAAAATATTACCAGAATGACCCGGGTTCGAAGCCAGGTGGTAAATATATCCCCCATTTAAGATACAGAGAGGTAGTTTTCATTATTTATTTTGATGCACTTATCGAAAAAATAGGAGGTTCTTGCTTAGAGAGAAGATGTGTATTTATAATTCGTTTAAGAAAAAAATTTAGAGAAGACCGTACTGTTCCTGGGTTCGATGCCGGGGCATATTAAAATTTCTCTCATAAGGAATATATAGGAAAAGTAGGACGTTGTTTGAGGCAGTTGAAGCCAATATTTCTGCCTGAATTTTCAAACATAGTTAGACCTAATAATCTTCTGTTGTGCTGCATGGGACTTATCACCAGAAAGACCCGGGTTCGAAGCCGGGCTGTGAATATATCTGCCATAAGAAACACATTGGGATTGTTTTTAAATATTTCTTTCATGCGCTTATCGAAATAATAGGGAGTTCTTGCTTAGATAGAAGATTTAGATTAAGTTTCGGTTTAAGAAAAAAAATTAGATAAGACCAGGCTGTTCCTGGGTTCGATGCCAGAGCACATTACTATTTCTCACATAAGGAATACATGGGAAAAGTAGGACGTCGTTTGAGGCAGTTGCAGCTAATATTTCTGCTTGAATTTTCACACATAGTTAGAGATGGTGATCTTCTGTTGTTCTGCATAGTAAGTTCACTAGAAAGACCCGGGTTCGATGCCAACCGATTGATTTGCAGCGAATTTAAGGAATATTTTCAATCCATTTTTTTTTTTTTTTTGAAGAACGTCCCGGTAAGTCGCCAACCTGAAATTAGTGTTGTCGATCTGCTTGCAGTATGCAAGCTACATTTTTACTCGTATATATATATATATATATATATATATATATATATATATATATATATATATATATAGCCCTGATCCCTAATTACAAAGGTTTTACGTCACTTTTTTCTAGAATCAAGAGCTTCTTCACTTCCGTCGAAGATCTCGGGAGGGATCATCTTGCGAGACCAGTTGAGAAATTCCAGTTCATCCTTCCGTTAGCCTGAGAACCATTTCGATCCAGACTTTCGAAGCACCTTCGTCAAGGATTTCGAAGAGAGCAGACTTTGACAATCTTGGAGTGAGCGGGAGAAGACAACTGCAGGTTATCTACAAGACAGACCGTGAACATCTCCATTCAAGGTTTTCTGACAGCACTTGCTTCAACTAGTAGGTAATGGTGTACAATCTATTATATTCTTTAATTTTCTTTTATTGAAATTGTTGGCCACCGTCAGCGCAGGTAGTTTATTACGTTGTTCTTTTACGAAAAATTTCTGAGTGCCAAAAAACAACTCCACCATTACTCTCGTGTCTCATTTCACGTCAAATCTATCGTTACTTGGTCCTTTTGCCCTATACAAATCAAACTTCAAGCAAAAAGGTACAAGGAAGATAAAGGCATTGAACTAAATCTGCGGCCAAAAGTTATTTAAATAGATAGCAAACTCCTAGAATATACTCTACTTCTTCTGTAAAATGTCCCAAAAAGCAAACTAAGTGTGCGAATAATTTTAAATTCACTCCTACTAACTTCAAGTATTTCATCATTCAAAAAACAGTGCATACACTTTAGTCGAAACTCAAATTCATCTGTAAAACTCCTTCAAAAACTGGTAAACTTATACTAAGAATTATGATTCACTCAATAATTCGTTGAAACATAAGTGTTTCATCTTTCTTATATTTTCCGAATAGATAAAGACAAAGTAGCAAAGAGCGTGATATTTTCTAATTTTACTTCCTCTCTCGATTCCTTAAATGTTAATTTTGTTAAACTTTAGAGTTGAACATATCCAAAGAAATTCGTCATTCAGTTGTTTTCTACATTTGTAGCCTATATATTTCAAGATGTCGGAATTCTAAGGTAAAATCACCTAAACACAAACCGTTTAAGAGTGCAAAAACTCAAATATTTACTCCTACTTACTTCAATAATTCTATCATTTAAGAAAATAGTAGAAAATCCTTAGTCTAAACAAATTTTTCGGTAAAGATTTTTCAAAACTAGTGAGATAAGGAGCGAAGGTTTTGGATTTTATTTAATAAACTTACAGAAGTGCCCGTTGATTCTCAGCGGGGGTATTAAATTTCATATATACCAGTGTAACAACCTTAATCGTAACACATGCTTCATAATTGTCGGTAGATAGCAAATACCAGACTTTCCAATCCAATATACCAAGAAACTTAAGTTAAAATTAAGTCTACAAAGCTGTATCAACTCAATATTCAATCTCATATAATTTGAATAAAAAATATCTTCAACTAAGACAGTGTAAAAACATATTCTAATATCACATTAATCTCATCGATACCATCTTTAAAGAGACATATGGAATTACGCATTAGCTCGAAATCAACAATCGCCTTGATCTTCAGGGGGATGGGCTGTTTACGACCTCAAAATTTCGATAAAATATTCACGTACTTTATCAAATTGTGCTCAATATAGAATCGAAAACGATATTCCACGACCAAAATAAGAATTTTTATTTTATTCTCCTTTTGGTATAACATTCACACACACACACCCACACTCTATTTTATATTATAGATTTAAGAGAGACCTTATTTATGAAGGTCAAAGGCGAGGTTAATCAAGACAGAACAGTGTTAAAATTTCAATATAGATACGACAACCCTTTCATTAATTTCCCGGATTTGTAGCATATATATTTCAAGATGGCTACCTACCTAGAACTTCTAGGGCAAGGTACATATTAGTGCAGGTAGTTCCCCCCCACTCCTCTACATACGTATGGCCCCTGGGAATAGCACACACATTAGGGAATGCACTCAACAAATGAACAAATTATTGCATGCAGCAAATACAAAGGAAAAACTGCAAGGCATCGTTTATCAAAAGTTGGACGGATTTTGAAGGAATTTTTAATAGATAAGATTATACCCTAGTATAAAACATCTCCGACCCTAGATGGATATGTTACTTTTTGCTTACATTTTACGTAAAATTAAAATCAACATAGCCACAAATCAGTATGCATTGATACGAAAATGATAGCTGGACACAAAGTTTAAGATAGACATATTTTTAGCCATAGAGATTTCCGTTAGCTCGCATTCATTCTTTGAAAAGTCATTGCTATCAATCTTTCCTAACTTGCCTCATGCATAAATTCTAATGTTCTCAATCATCCTTCAGAAGATTAGTTCCATGTATTTCATACATTAAATCAAGTTAATCACGTTATAGACCAAGAGTATTGCTGAAGTGTATGTCTTTGAACACAATGACACATTGGCTTAATTGAAAATAGTCTTGCGAAACTGCGAAAGCGAAAGAAGCATATTTCTACCTTCATTGAGGTACTACTATTCATTGTCATACATTCTAGTAAGAAGAAGAGAGAGGGATAAAATATTTCATCAAGAAGACAATCATAAATTTCGCGTTTCATACAGTTAATGTGTTTGGTATATACATTCCAGACAGTAAGAGTAGTATGCCCGATTAATTCGTATCTCATTAAAGACTTCTCTACTGATTCTCTTCGTTTTTACCAATAAAAACTACCCGACACACCGTTCCATGTTTCACAATTTCAATTGACATTCGCACAAACTTTGAATGAACAATTATCCCGACTAGTTATGTCTAGGTAGAAATATTTTTAGATTTCCAAGGCCTATAATTAGCCTCTTTACCTTTATCCTACACAATTCTAAAATAGTGTTAATTATTTCTGATGAGCATAAATAAAGGAGATACGAAACAATTCCTTAATAAGAAATTCCAAATAAGAAATATATATATATTGGTCCTTGCTAAATCTCCCAAAAGATTTCATAGAGAGATATATTACGAGCAGCATTCCCTTTAAGTAAAATATGAATAACCAGCACCTTCTATAAAATACAAAAATGGGAATATATCAATAGAATAATTCATAATACCTCTCGTGAAAAAATTAATCTATAACACACCAAGGTCTGAGAAGCCCATTGAAATTCCATATTACTCTGGGTTATATTCGGAAAATTTGATGACCCTCATTCCACGACTTTCGTTATCCTATTTTGGTTACTTAAGTGCAAAGGTATACGTTAGATTGATGATATTTTTATCAAAAGTGTATTTCAAATAATCTGTACTGACGGTTGGTAGACCTTCTTTCACAAATTGTCTACCCCGGCTTTTTTTTCACAATCTTCGACAACTGAATTGCAATTAACTACAGGCACGAGCTCCAATTGTGTATGGAGAGCCATTACATTAACATTAAATATTGTTGAAATTTAAATAATATATATCCTTGCTTGGAAGTGGATTTAGGAAGCGTAAGATGTAAAAACTTGATTTGACAAGCCGAAAATTGCGAATATAATATTCTCAGAACAAAATTTTCAAGATTGTTATTCCCCGTTTCAAAAAACGTTTTTCTTCAGGAGAGAGAAAAAGAGAGCGATACTGGATTTTCATTATTCACTAAAATATAACTCAACTCTCCTGTATCTTTATTAAATACAATTTTAATCTGTATTTTTGTTTTCTCATTGGTCCCCTCTTTAATAGAAACCCTAATTCATATATATTTCTTGATCCCACCCACGGTGGGAAAATACACGAAATTTAATAATTAAAATAGTGCTTTGACACCACAAACTATTATTCATATAAAGTCACTTTAAATATTACGCAAAGCTGCCCAAAGAAAGTTAACTGCTCATAAGTTAAAAGAGTTGAAACATAATTTTTAATGTTTTTATCCCACTTAAAATTATTAATACTTCTAAATAGTGATAGCATTTTTACGAATACCAATTTTCAATAAACACTGAAAATCCACTTTCTTATGGCAAGGGTAAGTAATTAACTATTATTGCACATAAATAAATATTACTCAGTTATCGCTGAGTTTTTCTGCTTACGTGTGTTTCTCTTGCAGCATACTAATTATTCCTTTCAGTCTGTGTTTAGTTGAGAAGAGGTTTGCTTGATTTAGAACATCAGCCTTAGTGTGAGGTACCATGTAAAATTTGCTGGTGAACTAAAACTGCAGTAAATGCAGAAATTATGTACCTCTTTTGCAAAAAATAATCCTGAAGAGGCACATTCGAAGTGCAATCCTCATGTATGTTTATTGGAATAGCCGATTCATAATGAGTCTAATGAGAGGAAATTGAAAGTATCTTCCTGTCCAACTCTATTTTCTTATACGTGCAATCCAAAGTTAAGAGGGTGATATTTGGAAGCTGAGTAATTTATTCAAGTGAAGAAGAGATGAAACTGTACTCAAATCACCTAATTCTAAAGTAATGGAGAAAAAGATACGCGAAACAGTTGGGAAAGCAAAACGAGAAGAAATCAAACTGCGAATCATCAGCGAAGAAAACAATTACATCCGATCTTAAAAGGTATTCAGCTGGTCGGGGCCACATTTCCTCCAACATTTCCAACCATGAATAAGAGTAGTATGAATGTTACTAGACAAGAGGAGCAGTTAAGTACATTACCTTTGCTTTCGTCACCGAGCAAGAATTCAATGATGGAAACCCTTCTATGAATTACGTGAAGAAGATTGGTTTTATGCATAAAACTATTAGTTGCAATCTACATGGAATCTTTTATCATTGCTATTTTACAGAATGGCTCATACCCATTTTAATGGCTCTAGCCCATTTTTCTATTCAATTTAAAAAAATTCTAAGACGAAGGAAATGGAAGAAATATATTTTTCTCTTTCTTGTAACAAAGACAAATGAATGATAACCCTTTTATCAAGATATGTGAAATAAAGATTCCATTCATCATTCAAAACATAAAAATACGTATACTTATACTTATTGTATACCAGCAGTATCGAAACATCGATTGCTTGAGGTAGCTCCATTTAGTGAGGATTCACCCTGTCTTCTGACAGAGGAGTGATCGTGTGGTTAATGGCTAGCGGACTTTCAGTGGCTTCTGTGCTTCTCTAATCTCCCACTATGTAGAACCAAAGTGTCAATTATATCCCAAACCAAGAAACGCCGTTCTATATCAAGTATATATCCATCTCCGATCCTGATACGAGATCTTCTCGAATCATAGTTAATTCTGCAATGGTTTGAACCCAAAATCTTAAAACTAAGAGCATCTTATGTGATGTGATGCTGTTTCTAATAATAGTGGTATGTAATGATATTGAACGATAATGAAAAATTCCAAATAGATTATTTTCTTGATTCCTCAGAAGGGGTGGTAATACAATTAAGTCTCAGTAATTAATATCAACAAAATAATAGATACAGAGTATAACCACTGATGGAAAGGAAGGAAAAGAACTCTAACTGAAGAAAAAGGCTAACCGGAAAGGAGACAGCCTGCGTGGATGACTTTGATTCTTTATGGAGGCGACTAGACTTTATTAAATTAAACATCATATCTGAGAAGGCGGCACAAAAAAACTGTAATCTTTGAAGGGACACAGTAGATTAAAACGTCTAATCTGTAGCCTCGTAGACGCGCATTGTATCCTTCTAGTTCTACGAGAAATTCGTCTCTCTATGTACGCGTTGACACTTGCCATATCCTACAATTTTTATTTCTTCTTACATTCTGAGTAAATAAATATTTATTTTTCCACCAACCTTCAGTTGAATCATATGCTGCAATCAATTCCTAGTAACAATGTTTATTCATCATTATTTACCTTGGGTCGATATCAATATACTAAGAAAAGCAGTATATTATACGAGGCATCGCAGATTTGAGAGATACCGATTTCTCATAAAAAGCTGGGAAAATAATGGGCGTTTCCGAGCTTACAGATAAGCCGCTTTCATCTACTCACCACTGAGTACTCTCCTCGCTGTGCCTGAAATAATTGCTCCAACTTCGCAACCGAGATGATAAAATGTATGAGGCATGGTGCGTCTGAAGATTGATAAGGAAAATCAAGGCCAATAAGAAAACATCCCGAACGTCTACTTTTGGCAGGACATATAGAAGCCAAATGATTATTAATAATATAAAAGGACAAAAAATTTAATTTAGTGCACCATTGTGACTCTATGAGTTGGACTTACTCGTTTCAATAAACCATTTCTTGTGGAAATACACATACTAATTACCTTTCGGAAGTCCTTTCACAAGCACATTACATTATGAGGAGAAGGTCTTTAACTTGACTTGTAGAAGTGCCACTTTTCAAAGGAGCAATATTATCCTGAAGACTTCATCAAATGTAACTGTAGCAAAGAGCGGCATTTGATTTATTTTTATAAAGAGCAAGTAGTCCAAGAATGGCACAGACAGATACCACGTACGAAGCTTTAGTGATCTCTGCATCATTTTAGAAATCCGCAGAAGAAGGAAATCTTTTTTTGTCTTCTGTTCTGTTGAGGCCATAAAATAATCGTGGCTTAGATTCGAAGTCTTTATTGGTAATTATTTTTTACTGTCATTACGAGATTTGCATAAAATATTGCCTTCCTAACAAGTGAAGAAACGAAGGAGAAAAAGTCTACCACAGCCAGGACTCCACTTGCCGGGCGGATGCTTTATCCAATTAAGCTACCGAGACAGCACAATCTCCTCTTCATTTCTGACGCTATGATGGGACACCATGGAAGATTGCACCACTCCTGCGCACACGCAGGACATCAAAGATGCCTTCTCACCATCATAGTGGACTTCTAGAGGGCCAGGAATGGCAATGTAAATAAGCGATGGGAATAAGCGTGATACACATGCTTGAAATTTAGAATTACGAGTGATATGAAGTGATCAACAAGTGAAAATGTGTAATTATAAGTGTAATAATGTGCTTGAAAAGTATTTAAACGAGTTTAAAAAACGTCCAACGATGGTGATGTAAAATATGAGAGAAATAGTGTTTTTTTGATAGGGGTGACGAGACGGGTTCGGCTTGCTTAAAAATTCGACACAAAACCTAAACTCATTGAATGCAACAAAGTTTTGAGACAGTGATTCCGAATATTGAAATATAAATGTACTAATGTTTATTTTGGAGATACAAAATAGTACAAATAATGTGTAAATTTTTTGAAGGAAAGGAAATATTTAGAAACTTCAGATGCCTGAACCTTTGCTACTTCCATTCCATTTTCCATCGAATTTAATAGAATACGGGAAGATTTGTATACGAAAAAGGAGTCGGTGATATACTTTGTTTTGGTTATTAAGTGGTTTTTTTGAACCTCGATCTTTCTTGCAAGTGATTTACCGGTGATAAAGAGTGATACGAATTTGTGAAATGAATGTATACGTATTTTAACTTAAATGGTTCTAATGAATTTGAAGTGAAGGAAAAATTAAGAAAACTATGACGATATAGGTCGGCTTCTTGTATCAGTGCTATTTGCATACAATTTACTGAAATACATTTTGTAGTATAGTTTTCCTTGAAAAATGCGGAAATAAATAAAACAAATGAATGTTTGAAGTCAGTTTTCTGTTTCATATCTCATGATTAGTTTGAATCAAGGCCAACATTAGATTCACAAGTGGCTACATAATAAATTGTCTCTCCTGTAATGCAAGGAATTATTAATTTTTATTTCAGATAGTGGAGAGGAGCCGTGGATTAAGTTGTTTAAGAAATTGATATAGAAGCTTAAATCATTCTATTCACTTGTTGAAAGCTTTAATATATATTATCCAGATATATTAAACATATAGCAACGTATTTTAAGGTTACAGAAGCCGAATGGTTACAATGATAAGAAATTAATTTTAAGCAAACATTGTGAAATATCAGCCTTTTTTCCCATCAAGATTCTTTTATCACCCACCATTCTCCGGTTATAGAATGAATTACAAATTCCGCGGTATGGCTATTGATTACCTACCGACTCAAAATGCTTTCCGTTAGCTACGAAGTCCAAGATACTTTGCCATATAGGAGATATTTCATTAGAAATGCTTGTTGCAATGATAAATAGAAACGTTATTCTGATTATTTCAGTAAGAATGGAAGAAATGAGTTCCGTAGATATGGGCACAGAAACACAGGTTGATCCTACACACTCATCGGAGGCTGCGGACGAAAGACCAACAGTTGTAGCACCACAACTATGGGTATCTACAGTTGAAACACATAAGGAACTCCGTCAACTGCTGGAACCGACCTGGAAATTCAAACCTATTGCTTTGAATTCCGTGCCCCTTCACGTGACCAGACCGAAGCTCGACAATATGGACAAAAATGCAGCTTACGCTGCTGATAAAAATTCAGATGACATTGAAATGGCTTCAGAGTCATCTCCTGAGCGATCTAAAGATTTTGAAGTGTTTGAACAAGCAATTGTTGGCAGAGATGAAAATGATGACAGATATGCTTATTTGAATACGCAAGCGTCGGGTGTCGTCAAAGTTAGAGTAAGGTCAGTAGCAGATCTGATTTGCTGTAAAAATTGTGGTTTCATATTAGAGCCGTCATGTATCAAATGGTGGATCAAGGCACCCGACAAAAATTTTGGCCGCTGTCCTCGGTGCTTTGTCAAAGCTGAGATTCCTGATGTGGGACCACTGCTAGCAAAAGCCATAAAGGTCTTGGATATAACGGATCGTGAATGACTTTTGAAGCAGTTGAGGTACGATTCTGAAGACGGGGACTATTTGTCTCTAACACTTAAGCAGTATCCTTTAAAGTATAAAAAACGCACAGAAGACTATCATTACCTGAATCTGGAATCATATTTATTTCGATTAAAAATAGCTACTGTAACTGCTTCGTCCACAAAGAAACTGAAAGGGATAGTAGGAGATGGAAGATCTTACCTCTATCCTTTAGCCACCAAAATTGAAATCGACCAACAAGGCCCATGCGAAATCATGGAATACTTTGAACCTTATAACATAATGACAATCGCTAGACGATTACCGAAAAATTTGTACTCTGCTTATGGAATGACGATACTTGACGCAAATCAGATGCGCTCTGTGCAAAACATTCCTGCCCATCTCAAGCCCATTAAGGACATATCGTATTCTCCAAATATAACTAAAGCCCTCCTCCTCTCCGTTTCGTTGGACGGTACGGCTTGCGTATTTGATGTACGTGGTAACTCAAATAGAGTTGCTGCAACAGTGCACACAATTACTCGTCTGTGGAGCTGCTGTTGGGATCCCAGAAATTCACATATGGTGCATGTTGGCAGCGAGGTGGGACTAATATTGACGTTTGACATACGGTATGCCAATAGACCTATTTATTGCACTGCAGATCCGGACATCACTCCAATCGTCTCTCTAGTCCCCGTTCCTCCATCACCCGGCAGAGCATTACCTGTCGGTGGACTGGTATCGTGTCATCCATCAAATTTCTGGATAAGTGGCCATGATTGCGGAACAACCCATGGAATTTCTTTTGACGGACAATTAACATCCCTACGCTACGAGCCCACCTCACAATTATTCCTCTTTCAATCAAGGGCTAGTGCAAAATATCCATTCGAAAGATTTCTCGTGAGTGAGAGAGCCTTTAATAGCTTTTATAATAATAAGAATGGGGTAAAAAATTCAGTTTGCAATCCTCCATTTCAATTGTTCCGTGGGGATACTGAGAAGAAATCTTATTCTCGACCATGCATTTTTTCCATCGGAAACGATACGGTGATCTCTGCGTATCAAAATAGCAACGCCATTTTGTCGCTTTGGAACGTCGACTCAGGAAACCGTGTACTCGCTATTCCATCCTCGGATCGAGTGTTAGATACATGCCTTGTGAAGTTAAATGGGGAGACTCACGTAGCACTTCTGACATCGAAAATACTGAGGTACGTCAAATACCCTCAGGACTAAGAATTTTGATAGAATAATACATTAAATATTCTCTTCGTTTGATGGTATGTTACATCGATGGAATTGTTGTACACAAGAGTTTTTTTATAATTGAGAGGAGTTTTTGATTGGAATTCTGAATTTTGAAAACTTTACAGAACTGGTGAATTTTTGAGGTGAGAAGCTCATGTTCAGCAAGCATGATATTTCAATTTTGGATTACCGCAGGGTATTTACCATACTATTCTTAAAAAAGAAAATAAATAAATATATTTATGTACGTAAATATATCTGTTACGTATATGAGAAACAAAGTGTAATCTTTTATTAAGTTGCGGGAGAAGATGTTCTTCGATAATTATATTACAGTGTATTCACAATCATGATTATAATAATTAATAAGAAATAAAACGTCTACAATAATATCTCCCCTAAAGTGGAAGTGAAAGCTTGCAGTGTTAATTTATCTTATGTTCACTTTGTGCATTGTCAAGTAGACTCTAATGTCTGTTACCCAACTGCTCGGCACTTCAGCTCATGTAAATACATTGTGTGAACTCAATCATGATCGGTGAGCATGACTTAAGGTGAAAGATGATATTACAATTTTGTGATACTGCAGGGTATTATACTTGTCATACTATTCTTAAATAAGAAAAGAAATAAATATATATTTAGCCTTTGTGAGAAGCAAAGTGAGATAATTTATTAAGTTGTGGGAGAAGGCGTTCTTCGATAAGTCTATTAAAATGTAATCACAATCCTGACTATAAAATTTAATAGGAAATAAAAATTCTACAATAACATAAAACTGGAAGTGGAAGTAAAAGCTTGAGGTGTTAATATATCTTATGTTCACTTTATGCATTGTCAAGTAGACTATTGCCTGTTACCCTACTGTTGCTCTGTACTTCAGCTCATGAAAATACTTTGTGCTAACTCAATCATGATCGGCTGGCATGAATGTAGGTAAAAGACGATATAAGAATATTGTAATACCGCAGGGTATTATACTTGTCATAAAGAAAAGAAACAAATATATTTGTGTACGTAAATATATCTTTAGCTTTTGCGAATAACAAATTGGGATAATTTATTAAGTTGTGTAAAATTATGTTATCATTAAGCCTATAACCATGTGTTTACAAGTATAATTTAAATATTTAAAAATAAATGAAGAGATGACAATAAAATCTTACAAAAATGGAAAGCAAAAAAAGTTGTGTTAACGTATTTTATGTTCGATCAGAAATTATCAAGTAGCAGATACATCTTGTCACGCAACTGGTGTTCTGTTCTTCACGTAATGAAAATACATTATGATAACTGCAAATCATTTTGAATCTCAAGATTATCCCAAACAAATCAATTTGTGATTTTCTCATGCTCAAGAGGAAATGAAGTGTTCCAAAGATAGCTGTTGAGATTCGAAGGATATATTATTAATGTATAAGCATACAGAAGAATCTCCTATATGTGATTTACCTGGACTACTTTCATACATTACTAATCTTACACTCCGATATGTCCCACATCAAAATTATTCTATTTATCAATAGAATGATTTTAATCCCCGTCATATTAACCTGTGACTGTGCCTGTTTCTCTGAAAAGACTGTACTTATGGAACCTGTTTCTCGGAAGCCATATTTTTCGATGTGTCAAGATAAGGATAATGTATTTATTGTATGATGAATGTTGTTTTGTGAAGTATTATTCCAATACTGAGTAATTATGAGAGGCTTTCGATTGCTCAATCTGCAGCAAAACAAGTAAATTACAGACTTGCTTCTCCGAAAGCTATATTTTTCGATGTGTCAAAATTAGGAAAATGTATTTGGTATATTATGAATTGTAGTAATAATTTTGTGCAATAAAAGATGAGGCTTCAGACGTTGCCTTCCTGCAGCAAAGCATGTAAATAATTGGATATATATGTGCTGACAGATCTAACTTGTGTGCTAGGTTAGCACTGTTAGATAAGGAGAAGTAATTGAAGGTGATTGATTTTATCTAAGCCTTTTCACATTCTTAATCCGTTGTGATTGTTGTGATAGTTGTGACAAAATAATCTCTTCTTTAAGCAATCGCAGAACTGTGATGCTAGTCTTCTTGCTCATCTATGCAAACATAGCTGTGAAGTTTCGTGTATTTCACAAATTTTACAAATCTGCGTTCTTATATATATTATGGTTTGTTTGAATATAGAGGGTTATCTTTCTGTTATTTTTGTGATATCAACTTCATGTGTCTAGGAATTAATGTGTGTTTATGTAACGTAATATTTGATGTCATAACAATATATGTGACTCTATTACTCGGTATAAAATAGACGTATTTGTCATTTCGTTGTTTACTGTGAAATGATTTTGTTCGATAAACATCAACCGAAATTTCATATTTCAACGATGATTTGTGGATATGGAATTGATGTTCTTGATTCGATAATGTTGTTGGATACAATTCATGATTTTGCAACTCTCAAGTAAAAATTAATTCAATTGGTGGCACACATATCCATGTGTTTCAATAAATTTATATGTATATTAAATCCTCAATGTCAATAATGAGTTTTATTAATATCCTCATTCGGGTGGCTGAGGTGGAAAATAGTATCTCTAATACAATAATTTTACATAAAAATTATGCATCTATTATATAAAAACCATTAGCGTCAATGGCTTGAAATGTTACAGCATATAAGTCAGAAGGAAATCGGAAAAAGTCACCCTTATCTATCAATGGCTCGAACCTAGGAAGACCAAAAATCAAATTTGGAGTTCCACCTTAACCAATTTTACTGTAGTTTAATTTGAACCACCGTGTACTAGTCGACCGTTTTCTCGCATTATTCGCAAATTGTAATTACACTATTTAGATATTTAAAAAGTCTTGAAAATAATTAACAGCGAGGAGGTCAATGAAACGATCATAAAAACAGATTAATTCAAGATTGAGAAGAGAGTTCAACAAGGTGAAAGAAATATTCAAAACCCAAGTTTGTCGAAAGAAGGGTTTAAGGATACACCGGGAGTACCTCAGTAACAGGCGTTTTGCAGATAATATGTTCTCTTTTCAGCCAACGCAGAAGATCTAACTGTAAAACTTAAAGAACTATACAAAGTGGGACAGAAGGAAGGACCCCTAAGGATTGGACCTAAAAAAACACAAAGGTGATGTAGTTTTTAGCACAAGAACAACTTAGATTCCAAGAGAGACCTCTGGATTTCTTCTCTGAATGCACATACCTAAAACAACAGGTAACAACAGGAGAGAGAAACAAGATTAAATAAGTAAACAGAAGACTAAAACTATGCTGGATCGTCTTCAGAAGAAACTTTCACATTTTAAAGTCAAAAATGTCAACGGTTTTGAAGAGGAAGGTTCATTTTCTCTTGTTGTATTTTAACCATTTCCTATAAACTATGTTTTTGATAGTTTTCTGTTTACTAGACCTTTTAATCTTTCATTTGTGTGTATTTCTTAATTTAATTTCATTCTCTTCATTTCTTTGATATTTATCTCCCATTGTTCAACGTTTATTTTAATTCATCTATAATTAAGGTCAGTTTAGTGAAGTTTTATTTATCTGATTGTTTGTAGTGCAGTAGTTTTTCCCCTTTCTTTCTGTACATTTTTTATATTTTCCTTGTCTGTCTTTCATAACTCTTTTCTTTCTCCTTCATCAAAAATATAGTTTTCTATCTGCAGGTTTCGCAGGTTTTTCACACTCCTCTTCATGTGAGTGTTTTCCCGCAGTGGAATATTTTTCTTGAGCCTTCAGCTTAGGTTTTTCAATCCACATATTTCATTCGTGTACTTTTACTAACTATCTCTTTCTTTCTGTCCCTCATCTGACGATGGGTTAGATGTAAGAAGAGACTCCCTAGTCTCAATCTCGCCCAAATAAAGACCTCTTATTATTATTATTATTATCAACCAATGTATTTTACTAAGTTTAACGTAAAGAAGAGAAACTTGTGATATATGTGAACAAAATAGATGGGATAAAGTTAAAGAAGAAAGCGTTAGCGCTGCGAAAGAAACCATTGGAAGAAGGAAACGTACAGTAAGGAAAACATGGATGACTGAATAAATATTGGAATTAATGGAAGAAAGGAATAAACTAAGAAAACAAGGTAGTACTGAAGATTTAAAAATGTTAAGAATAGAATTAAAACCTTTTGCAGAGAAGAAAATGGAAAATGAACTAAAAATGTTGCGGAAAATTATTGAAGGCGATGCAAGAAAAGGAAGACAGGAAAAGGCATATTCAAAGATCAAATTTCTACTTTATTAAATTGCTACGTTATAAAAGATATGGTGGGACATAGACAATAAAATGGTAATTGAATGATGGAAAAATTATATAAAGAAGTTATTAAATGGAAAAGATACAAAAAACAAAATTGAACTTATTGAAAATAAAGAGGAAGTAGAGTAGAATAAAGTAGGTCCACCAATAACAAAAGAAGAATTTGAATATTCCCTACAAAGTCTTAACATGGGCAAATCAGACGGCGGAGATGATGTGCCAGCAGAAATGCTCAAGTATTTTGTAGGGGAAGCAAAAGAACAACTCGTAAATGCCGTTAGAGAATCTCATCACGAAAGTAAACTACCATATGATTTTACAACCAACTTGACTGTAGCCACACCAAAGAAAGGTAATTCAGAAAAATGTAACAACTATAAAAATAGCAATGTTGTTATGCGCTTCTAAAATAATAATCTATTTGGTGAAAAAACGAGTAAAAGGAAATATAGAACAGTGTGAGGACAAGTTTGCTTTCAGAAATGTGAAAAACACTAGGGAAGCTATATTAGCTCTACGCATAGTAACGGAAAAATTAATGGACATGAATAGACCCTTCTACTTCGTAACTACAGATTTAGAGACAGGAAACTGATAATGAAGTTATTAGAAAACCAAACAACGAATATCAACTTCAATGAAATTGGAAGTAAGGCAAAGATAAGGAAAGGAGCAACACAAGGTTGTCCCATATCACCATACTTATTCAACATATATATTGAAGAAAGCATAGTGAAAATGAAATAAATAGCAAGCTGAATAAAAATAAAATGTATAAAAACTCACTGAATTAGATTTGCCAATGATGCCATTAACCAATATGGGATTCCGATATAGAAATGAACAAAATGTTACACATTTTATCCGCTTCGTTTGACAATGAAATGAAGAAAACAAAACCAATGATGATGAGAAAATAGAACAAGTAAATCAGTTCTGTTATTTAGGAAGCACGGTGACTGAGGACGAAAGGTATATCTCGCAGAGATTGAGAAAGGGGTGACAATGGCCAAACAGGCCTTCCACGGCAATGTTGCCCCGGGGTTGAGTTGGGTTAGGGGGGGATTTCTAGCAAACATCTAGAAATCCTCCCCCCAACCCAACCCACGTTGAGATTCAACAGGTACCTTACCTAGTTGATAATAAGACGGCAAACCATACCAAGTGGGTCAGATGAGCTATTTAAAACACCCGCCTATCTGACTGAGCAACGTTGCCGTGTGTCAACGGGTCATTTCTAGCAAAATCACGAAAAATCTTAATTTTCATCGTAGAATGTCTATCAAAAGACGCTTGTATATCTTTTTGAACGAGTGAGACGACGAAGATAATGAATATTTGCTCATTTGAATTGTTTATAACTTTTTAAATCCTATTCCACGCGGTCAGTTTTTTATGGTCCCCCCTAATGGGAAGGTCGGGCGCTCAGTACCTGCGAAGGCGAGCTAAGGGTCTGGATTAGCACGGAGACCCTCAAAATATTTAAAAGGCAGACTCGAATTTCATTCGCAGTGGAAGCAAGTACTTGCCTGAATCTGGAATCAAATTAGTGGCACTACAAATATCAAATCACTGTCAATTAGAAGCGAAGGAGGTATTTCGTCTAATCAATCCAGAAGACAAGAAACAATTAAAAGTAAAACATGAATATTTTTCATGAAAATACAATAACAAATATAATCACCTCCGATTCCATGTTCATCTTGAAGAACATTGGTTGTAAGATGAAAGAAGGAAAAAGAAGCCCACGATCTGAATAGATAAATGGTTTGACACTCAATGGAGATGTAGAAACCTCCACTTCGAAATCAGTAAAGACATAAATTCATGAAAGAAAAAATTTCGGAGAATTTTACATGTTTTCGAAAGTCGAGACCTCAAAGTAATCAAATATGTCACGACTGGATAGTGTATTCTTTTCGTAATTTCAGGAGAAGAACCCTGTAAAGTAACACCCAGGAAATAAGAATATAAACTTAGCAGCCCAACGAAGCAATGCACGTTCTTTTATGGTAAGTAAACTGATTGAGTTAATTTGCAATTATTAATATAGCAAAAAATTAATAATAAATAAAATAAAAGGAAAACATTTATAAAAGAAAAAAAACACCAGAATAAAAAAACAATGATAATAAAAAAATATAAAAATAAAAAACGAATCTCCATGACAACACTAAAACTATGTTTATAACTGTGTCCCTAGCATTTATCCCAAACAATACACATAAATAGCTTGCAAGAATTAATTTAGCACCCAAGCCAAGGTTTTAGTCACAAAAGAGCCAAACCACATTATTGTATTTATATGTCTATGGTACAGTGGGTCAATACTGTAAAGAAGGAGAAAAAAGCTGTAATGCCACATGGTGGTAACAGTTCCAAGAAATACAAAAAGACAACAACACAAGTAGTTTGTAATTAAAGAGGGAATATTCTTTTCCTTGCTAATTTCTCTTAGATTTTTGCATTCATGACTGGACTGACATTTACATAATTATTCAATTCATGGTTCAGCCAACCTGAGAATGTAAGAAAATGGTGCTGATGAAAACAACTACAACTAACACCATCGAAACCGGAACATGTCAAGTACCCGTGGTCATTATAATTTGATACATCATGTAATGATTCAAAAATTACTTTTCTACGATTCCTCTGATGAAAAAAGGCCGAGAATTCCCTACCGAAGGAACATTAACTGTAACGGATGAATTTACTGTCATTGGATAAGTTACCGTACCGTTCACATTATTATGTTTTTCTTATTTATAAGTATTTATCAAGTTATTATTCTTTTCTAAAATCAATAATCATCTACGAGCAGCATACATCGTCAAACCATCATAATATCATCATATGCTCCTCTAATAACTGTGATTCCTCAAAACACTGAAATCTTTGGTGTTTGCTTTGAATACGTGCATCAATAAACAATTTATTTATTTATTTAAACAACTCTTGATACTTCTTTGCTTTATATCAAGTATGCTATGGTGAACAAAGTTTAAGCGTCATTACTAAAATTTAATGCAATGCAAATAAATAAGAGTCTAATTTTAAAAAATCACACATTTATTGGAGGACTAAACCCTGTCATTATATACGTTTGACGAAAATTGCTTGTGTAGCTAATTACAAAGCTGGAATTAAGTTTTCATTAATTTATTTTCCCACATTTATCGACGAAAAATTGGAAAAATATATTCTACATACGGGTTGATATACATCCTTAGCATGATATTGATAACAATGAGATTTAATAGTCAGCATCAATAATATAAGCGATATTTAAAAAATGTAATAAGTGGTTCGCACTGGGTATAAAATTAATTACCCTCGATCTCTGCGCTTATGATTCTCTAAAATAAAGGTGAAGCAGTCATTTCTGCATTCTTATCACTGAAAAGAAACGAGAATCTACGAGCCATCACGGGTAACTTCTTACATACATTTCGCTCTTTCCCGTGAAATATCAATAATCAAAACCTTCATAATCATACAGCATGATTAAGACTCATGATTCATATTTCTTGATATTCATGCTTAGAGATTTAATTAGATCATTGCAATCATGACGTGGGATTGAAGTTTGAGATACAGGCAGCTTTCTTCCTTAAAACTTTTATGAACGCCCAAAAGATAGAGCCCTAATGTAACAGTAGAGAGATGAATTGTATTCCTTCACACTCGGTAAAAAGTATTTCTCTTGAATTTAGCTTACAAATCACAACATTTGAGCTATATATACAAGTAGGCAGTCCTTTATTTTACCTGAGTATATGAATATTTGCCTTATATATGTTTAACTTTCATTGCAGGGCTGACTACAGGTGAGCATATCGAGGTACGGACAGCGGTGGAGATGCATGGGTCCTCAAGGGGCTTCCAGTAGTAGCTTCTAGCTGGCAGCTTAGCGCTCGCAAAGAAACTCTGATAGGGAAGCCTCTGCCGTTTACTGATTTTTGCTTAAAAAAGATGTAACGATTATCAGAGAATAAACTATTATGTGTGACTTGTGAATCCTTTTAATATGAACTTCCTTTATAGTACCATATTCTCATCCTTAACGTGTTACTAAATTCTTGGTAGTTTTAAATCAATTATATTTTCCAAACTTGACATTTCTCAAAATGTATTTCCGTTATTGTTTAGTCCTTTACAGCAGATTATGAATGTTTATCAATCGAAAATTGTATAATAAAATACTGAAATTCCTCTTTTACTAGAAGTACTGATAAGAAAATAATATATCAACAATGCAAAACAGAAATAAAATGAAACTGGATCCCAAATCATTTGAAAAAACAATTACTTCGATTATAATCATAGTATTTAAGATTTATATTAGTAGTCGAAGATACTTTACAGCTGTAGCATTTGTTTTTCACCTCCACTTTTTGTTGTTACAGTGGAAAATAACGACTTCTGCAAAGGCTCCTCTACCTTTCAATATTCCCTTAATCTTTCGATTATTTAATGTGATGATACGCTAAACTTAAATTATTTCGAGTTAAAGAATCTAGTCATCACGTAACACTATGACATGAAGACTTATTCAACATGAGAAACAAAATTGAACAAGAGAGGACGTTTTCCTGCATCAGTCCTTTTAACATTAAAATTTGAACTGATGACATTGCGTTAAATATGAATATTTCGAGTCCTGATGTCTGGAAAACATTATAGCGTTTGGGTAATGCTTTTGACAAAACTGTTGGAAAAAATTTCAGCAATAATATTATTCTAATATGCTGAGAATAGAATGCCCTTTCCCAAGAACTAAATAAGAAATTGTTAGAAATGAACGGCTACGTCATCTCAGAATGTAATATCTCTGGATATACAAAATAAATTAAGATATTTTTAAGCCATCTATCTTTGAAAGACACACATCCTTCGTCGTGTAACATTTGATCAACTCTTCCTGCTTATCAACGTTGTACTACTTTTAAATCACAAATATAACCTAAACGTTTTTGGAAGGGTACCATACATGCATTCGAAGTGTGGTTTCGTGAAAATGGTCAATGACACAATAGGCGTCACAATAGAAATACCTGCAAATAAATTAAGCAACTGACGGGAGTAACTCTGATCCGTCTGATCTGGTCTTTTTCTGATCCTTCCCTCTGCTAACAAGTACTTCCCCCAACGCAATTCAAAATAGTTCCTAATTCGGCATTTTACTCTCATGCAACACGTAGAGCGGTCGCGGATATCAATTTTCCGCCCTCAGCACATACTTTTATTGATTTTGTTATTCTAAATGGTAACCATCCGCACTCTCATCTATATCCTCGGAAAAGCAACACAGCAAAAATAGAGCAGTTGTTACAAAGTTACGTTTTTCAAAAAGGGGACGGGCGGGCTACCTATGCTATGGTTTAACAACTTCCTTATTCTTTCCTGGAAAACCAAGTCATGTCTTGGGGTAGGCTACACTGAATTATGCGGTGAAATTATAGCAAACAATAGAATCCTAATAAACCTGTTCTACCATACGGTTTTTATATTATTGACTTAACTGAAAAATAACATAATGACTGAAAAAGAAAAAATATTGAATAAGAGATCTGATTCAGCAGAACCATCCTAGGAAAACATTGCCAATAATCAAGTTTCAATTGTCAGTCCCTCCGATATTCATAAAATCCATATTTTGAGTTAAATGATCGAATCCTTTACACTTGATATTCCTGGTTAATATTTTTTGGAGATATTTTATTAGTTACTTAACTAAAAATGTATAGGATCATATTTATTAAAACATTTTCCCTGTTTTTGTGCACCGTTATTTTCTCGCTTTTGAAAACATTCCAAATTTATGTACTATATTTGGGCCAACTCCACACTTTTTTATCTTTCTGGGAAGTTTACGGAACGGAATAAAACTAGTACGTCACTAAACTGAAAACGAATGAGCCTTTCTTAGACTATATCAAGCTCCATATTTTTCTAACACGTAAAATATTATACTTATGGCATAGAAAGAGGATAAATTAGATAGGGGAGAGTTCCCTATCTTGTGCCACTTTCTATATTTTATTTTGTTAACTCTGATGTATTGCATAGAATCTGATAATTAAGCGTTTAAAATCACACCGTTAATTGGAAAATATTTCTGAATTTATAAATACCTGCAAGTGGTACAAATTTGGAAACTGGTTTCCTATTAACGATTTTTCTGCTTTAATCTATCGAAGAAAGAATTAATACAACCGTCTCTAAGAATTATTTTCTGAAAAATTCAAAGACATTTGCCAATTCATTCAAAAACAGAAATCTAAAGGAAACTTCAAAGATTATAGATACACCACAACAGTTTGTTTCTGAGAAATAAGAAAATGTAAGGGTCTGAGATATGGGTGTGTCGCATTCCAAGGACCTCGGTTATTTGGAGGCCCTCGACCCTTTCTTTGTCTGTCTCCGGCTCTTTCCTTAGCCCAACATATGTGTGACCGTTGCAGAGCTGGTAGTCTAACTGAGTTATTTATTTATTTATTTTTTTACATAATTAATCTTACAAATAGAAACAAAATCAGGTGATAAGATTTATCTGACACGACAACTTTATAATACCTTAAAGTATTTTAAAATATATATTCCTAAAGTCTTTTTTGCTTTTCGGGTAGGGTTTGAGAGCCTCTTCAGGTAAGATATTCTAATCTTTAATTCTGCCCAGGCCTCACCTCCGTTTCTAACCTGGAAGATTCCTACTAATCGGTTTATCCTTCTCCTTTTTTCTAGTAATTCCCAGCCGAGCTTCTCCAGCATCTCTATAACGCTGTCTTCTTTCTTATCTTTTCCTAATGTATATCTTGCAGCTTTCCGTTGCACTTTCTCTACCTTTTTAATGTTGAGTTTATCATGAGGATCCCATACGTTGGTCGTATATTCTAATATCGGTCCTATTATTGTTTTATATGCTAATACCTACTGCTACCCCTTAGATTTCTCATCACGAAATGTAAATTTTTAAATGCTTTTGAAACAATTTTACTTATATGGCCCCTAAGTATCTGCATTAATTTGCTATTTGAATTTTCTCACCATTTAAATCATATCTAATCTCTCTCTCTTTCCTTTTATTTGTGAATGTAATATGATTACGATCCTCCGAAAGCTCAAACACGTCTCAAATTAGGGGACGTTCTCTATGTCAGCAGTAGGCTAAGAGTAAGAGTCACTATCACTACTATATTTATCAATATAGGTAAAATGTCATAGGAATAATATGTTTTTTCCACGAAATCTACTTATAGACCAAATATTGGATAGAATTCCGAATTCAGCTCTCAACCGAAAAATAACCGTGCACGAAAACAGTGCTGTAAAATAAAAGAAACTGCTCATAATGACATCCAGCTAAGCCAGGATGTTTCCCGTTTCATATGATTTACATGAAAATTCAAATTGAAAAATATATGAGTATTGGCTAAAATATCGACAGCTTTATTGAAGATTGCAACGTCTGGCACTTGAATCCCACCTTCAAGTAATTTACTGCATTTTTTCCTAAAAAGAGTTGTAAACCAAAAGTACCGGCATACATTGACATAAAATAGGTAGTGTAGTAGTATGTTTTCTGAAGGATGGACATATTTCTCGGCTAGTAATCAAAACTCATTTTCTCATGTGATATATTAATAATAATTAAAACGAACAGCAGGCGATTTTAGGTTAAATTGTGTCATACTTTGCCTTATTCTCGCCACAAAGTCTCGCTCAGTCAAATCACAAGTGTCTGTATTTTCCAGGCGAGAATTATAAATTTGTTGGCATATCACTTCGATCGAACTGCTGAACGAAATCCACATCCTCTAATTGGCAGCTCTTTTATTCTCTCTATTTTACAGACTCGAGCCTGGATGGTTGCCATGGCGAATAATACAATCAATGGAGGTACATTCCCTGGGCGGAAAAGTGAGATCCGTGCATACGTGACGCATGGCGGTGCAAAGCCGAAGCACGACCTTTTCACATTTTCCAAGGATAAACGATGGAGAAAAAGAAATTGGGGAAAAAACGGGTGAAAGATTTAATTAAATTAAATAATGTTGTGTTGAGATAATAGCGATTGTAAGAGACAGCTTTTTTATCATGGACAGTTTTTACGAAACATTTCCTTACATGCCTGTATGAGAACATTTTAGAATAATAGCCTTCCTCGGTTACATTCACATCGTAAATTAAAAGAACAACTGTAAAGAAACTCTTAAAAAGCGCGGTGTCCTTTCTTGTTTTCTCGGGATATCGGAGAATGAGAAGAGGAACGCCGACAAAAACGGCCAAAGTATTGGAGATTTTAAGCCTCTAAATTAGAAGAACAACGTCCTTTCGTTGTTAAAATAACAGTTAGAACTTTATCTGGTAGGACTTGCTCAAAGAGGAGAATGCTATAATCGGAAACTCGCCGTAAGAATCACGGGAAACTATTCAATTAGAATGGATGTAGGAAATGGTTGTGAAACATCGAGTTTTATCATTGGTTTAATTGCATAGTTGTTTTGCTTTTTATAACTTAAATGGCTGCTCCAGAGGATGTGTTACGCACCGCCATGCGATTCCGAAGTGGACTATCCCAATAAATCAATAGTTTTACTAGCTCCAGATAGTTAGGAGCTCGGCTCCCGCAGTGGTAGGTTGTGTTGTGCTTCGCTCTGATATAGTTTGCTTTTTCGAAGTATTTTTTAAGACTATTGCACCGAATTTGGAGTTTTTAGCAGCATGAATAATTAGATCCCGCGAATATCGTGTTCAAAGTGCATAAAGCGTTACACTTTCCTTGTGTTAAGCCAAAATATTTTTCATCCCTTTGTTTACATTTTGGCCTTTCCGACATTTTTTCGTTTCACTCCATCGTTACTTCATCATGGGAAAGTGTTTACGTTGTTATGAAGACCTTCCGAAGCTTGGTAAATTTGTGACATGTTATGGCTGTGGCGGTAAACTCCACTTCGAGTGCGCCAAAATTCCTCGGGGTACCTACAGAGTTCTATCCGAAAAGAAAAAAAGTTTGTGGCGCTGTGGAGAGTGCATAGCAAGACTAAGGAGAAGTGGTGGCAATAGCAATATATCTGTTTTAATAAAAAAGATAGAAGATCAACAAAGTAGTTTCCAGGAGCTCATAGAGAGTACTATTGAAAACAGGGTACGTTTGGCCAAAGAAATGGAAGAAACCATGGGAGCAATGGCAGGACTTTTTGGCGCACTGAGGAACGAAGTATCCGAAATGGACAAAAACTGTGGTAAATTGAGGGAAATATTAGATAAACTTGAAAAAGAGCCTGCTGAAAATGGACAAACGTATGTTTTACATAGAAAACAGGATACAGACTTGGAGAAAACGAAAGAAGTAAAAGATTAGAGTCACAACAGAAGGAGACGAGGAAAAGAATCATCTTCTTCACTCTTTAGAGTAGTTGGCCTCTAACCTAAAAATCCCTTTTGTTGAAGATGACATTGAAGATGCCTATCGTATGCTATAACCAGACTCACCCGCTCCTGCAGTGATTTACTTCAAATCCAAGAACGAGAAGGACCTTTCGATGGGAGCGAGGAGGAAAAGGTACTAAATAATACTAGAATCTCAATTGGGAGCAGTGATAGGAAAAATTCCATTAATAAAAACCTGACCCCACAATGTAAACATTGGATTGGTCAAACTAAAAATAAATGTAAGGAAAATAATTTAAAAACTTGTGGGTAAAAAGCGGCAGAATATATGCGCGAAGAGCCAAGTGTGTCTCCTCAATCAGAATTACTATTGAGGAATGATTGAGGAGGATCTTGATAAAATTTCATTAAATTATGGCTTGTTTCGATTTTGCTGATTCGTGTCTTCCGATTGACTTTGATTTAAATTAGTGCTTTAGAGGATAGACATAAGAATTCTCTCTCGGTCCCGTTATCTATTATATATACTACTTCCTTCTCCGGATTCATTCATATATATATAGGAATATAGAAAAGATACAAATTCACAAGCTAAACCACAAGCGTCATTGACTTGATATTCTTACAGGGTATAGGCCCTAACGTGAAACCCCCAGGAAAAGTGAGAAATCGATCATTCTGGCCATGGGTTCGATCCCAGAAGGCCCCAAAATCCCGATTTTCCCATTTAAATGCATTGCTTTTATTTTCGGGAATGTCTAAAAAATACTTTCCACGATAGGTATAGAATCAAAACTCAAGGAGCCTACAGATATGGTCATTTGCCAACGTCTCGTGACTATAAATCGCACATAAAAGCTTAGCCATGGCCGAGAAAGTGATGCAGAAAGATGAAATGGGCTCATGATACAGATCTTATTATAAATTCCAACAAGACTGTTGTGATGCATATTCACTCGCCTTATATTTTCATATCCCGTGAATTAATTTATCCATAAATGTTCTTGTCTTCGTCATAACTTCAATAATTGACACTGTTCTACTGTTAAAAATGCCTATGAACATACTTATCTTGGACTGGTAATTATTATTATTATTATTTATCATTTCAAGTGGGTTTTTCACACACATAACTCATGCAATAAGGTACGATGAATCCTTCTTAAATTTCATTATTTGCGGGTACCAATGAGTCACATATCAGATATGGTATAAGTTGATGGAGTGGTGCTTCCACTTACATCATTGAGAGAGAGAAGAAATTTCAAATTAGAGTGCTGAAACCAATGTCCACTTCCAATGGTTGGTCACAAATAACTGCAGATAATGAATTATTTAAAATCTTAAACATCATGCCTCCTAATTTTATTGATAACCAATGCATATTAAACAAATTCGATGTAAAGAGTACTTACTGTATTATTCCGATAAAAGCTAATGATTCGCGAAATGATAATTTCATTGTTCCTTAATTCTACAATTCCTACAGGAAAGAAAGACTGGAATATGCTATACCTCATCTGTGGAATGAATATAAAAGGGTGTTTGTTTTCATATGTAATTTGGTATCTGTTTCCAGCTATTAAGTTTTGATTCGGAGATCCATTACTAAGAAAATAAGTCAATAAATCACTGATTCACATTTTATGTTATTGTAAAGATTTTTTTGTTTGCATTTCTTTATTCATGCCCAAATTTGTTCTCATTACAGTGCTTGTTTTTTATTTGGCTGTATTCTTTGTTTATTTGGATCATTTACAGCCCTTTATTTATGTTTTTATGCGAGCCTTTTTTGCTGTTTAGTATTATTATTCCGTTGCTGTGATTGTTGATATCCGTCTTGTTGACAGGCTTTTAGTCTGACGGGGCGTTAATGTTCCCAATATATAAATAAAAGAAATAGATTCAACACCAACCAAATAAAGCGGAAGGCGAAAAAAAGGGGTTACAAAGTAAACGAGCCAGTTGCTATTCATTTTAAGTCGTTCAGCGGAGGGGAAGGAGGCAAAGAAGGTGCATGCCAGGTCATCAATATAGAAGGGTTCTCATACAAAAGGAATATATTGGCAAGAGAATGGGAATTGTGGAGATAGCGGGGTATCTAAATTGTGCGAGGGCAGGAATGGAGGATTAGAAGTGAAATCGGAATGGTTTTATTTATCTAACAGATGTTCAGCAAAGTTTTATCTACTAAGAATATCATTTAGGAAAGCTTAATGGTTGCATTTTACAAGGTACAAAGAGCACCATTGTATCTTGTAAAATATTTCTGCGACTATGGTCGAAATCAATGTTCACAGTCAACTGGTTCTAAAATCTCAGGTTTAAAAGTCGATATTGTCTTTACTACTATAATATTAATATATTAATTCTATCATTATGATATTTTTTGATGCTTTGGTAAGCAAAGCGAAATACTTGTTAAATTTTCCGCTAATTCTCAACACAGAGTATTATAGCTGAATAAATATATTTGTCATCTTTGCTCAGAATAGAATGTTACATGTATCATGCTCCTTAGTTAGTTTGTCATTCACCATTGTTCAATGGGACAGGTTATCGAAAAATGAATTTTTCCGTGAAAATTCCAGCATCCTATCAAAGCTCTCATAATTTGTTACCTAAATCTAAAGTGCATAGTATGAATACAAATCTTTACAGAAATTTTCCTATAAAATTTGTATCTTGCTCATACAGCCATTCT
Source organism: Sympetrum striolatum (assembly GCA_947579665.1). NCBI lineage: Eukaryota > Metazoa > Arthropoda > Insecta > Odonata > Libellulidae > Sympetrum > Sympetrum striolatum. The sequence continues at coordinate 64,172,192 of OX388352.1, forward strand.
TTTTCGTTTAATATTGAAGTTAAATTAGAGACGGCTATTTATAATTTCTTGTAGGAATGCTTTAATTCATCAGGAATTTTATCGGGGCGCGGTCAGTTGTACTAGAGCTCGATCGCCTCAGTAGTCCTAGCTTTCAATTTCCCGCGCTCAGTTGTCGGGTCACTTTCATTTGAACCTATTATTCCTTCAAATTTCTTTTTGTTCTGCCATTCTTTTTTTCGCTATTATTGTTGCTCTTGCTCTAATAATGCGATGATTGAATCTCATACGTGCGTTTGTGTACATTGTTATTTTCCATGTTTTATGCATAATAAAGGCATAATTGGATGAGCTTGAGAACTTGCGTAATCATTTTTATTATTTTTAAATAATAAAAATAACAATAATAACTGAGACTTACAAATTTTTATCGGTATTTGTTTTCTGTAACATCAACATGTCAGGATCCCATATTCATAGAAAATTTTCTAATTGGATCCGTTTTGTCTCACTTTTAATAGATCTGACGTTTAAGGAAATAAAAGAGACAAAACACGTTTCCAACACTGTCATTCGGCAACGAAGCGCCTTTGGAGGGAGACAGCAAGTCTCCCTAATCTCACTTTAAAAGCCTTTTTATACTCTAGTAAGTAGTGAGAACAGAGGTTCAATCAACCTCTCAGTGTCATCTTTGTATTATTAGCTATTACAATGCACTAGTCCTAATTCTCTTACTTCGGTGAGAATATGTAGAATATTCTTACTATCCATTGGAGTGGGAATTTTTCTGAATTTTTTGTTTGCCTTAAGAGCCTCTGTTGACGGAAAACATTAACTGTCTTCGATTTTGGATTTTTTCGATGGCATTGGTTTCTTCTTGGAAAGGAATGACGTGTCTGATTTTCCACTTCCTATTCCTTTAGATATCTTTCCATCTGTTGGAGTTGTGTCTTCACAAAATAGATATGAATAGCTAAAATAGATTTACGGGCCGACCTGGACATTATTTCTAAATGGTGTGAAGATTGGAAACTCGGTTTGAACGATGAAAAATGTTTAGCAATGAGCATGACCCGCTCCTTGAACATAAAATTGACTGAAACCTCCTGCCAGATCAGTGGCGGGAGATTAGAATTCGTGAGGCAGTAAAAATACTTAGATATCCTCTTCAGTACTAAACTTTCATTTAAAATGCACATCCAGAACGTAGTTGGGTCAGCCGATAGGACTCACATATGAACCAAATTTTTGTATGCTATAATAATATCCATATCGCTACGTACTTCCCTCCATAAACTGTATCCATAGGAGGCATGTAGTCGGTACTAGAGGTACTTGCAAAAATTTCCAGCACTGTTTTGGTGATTTTCTAACTTTCTGGCTTAAGAGATAAATTCAGATTGATGCGCTATTATTGGCCAACTAATAAGGCTTGTCTTCCTCTTAAAACTTGATTTCAAAATATAATACTTTTCTCCTCTTGAGGTGGAAAACGACCCCTAAATTGAGCTGTTTCGGATTTAATGGGTAAACCTGTTGCGTTGCCTCAACAGGGTCTAAGATAACTCGCCGCCGCCGACTCGCCGCGGGGCAAACTCGCCGCGGGGCCAACTCGCCGCGGGGGCAACTCGCCGCGGGGCAAACTCGCCGCGAGGCCAACCCGCCGTGGGGCCAACTCGCCGTGGGGCCAACTCGCCGCGGGGCCAACTCGCCGCGAGGCCAACTCGCCGCGGGGCTAACTCGCCGCGGGGCCAACTCGCCGCGAGGCCAACCCGCCGTGGGGCCAACTCGCCGCGGGGCCAACTCGCCGCGGGGTCAACTCGCCGCGGGGCCAACTCTCCGTGGGGCCAACCCGACGCGGGGCCAACTCGCCGCGGGGCCAACCCGCCGCCATTCCCATCTCAACAAAGCCATTGTCGGAGTTTGATACGATTGAGTACGTTCCAGAATTCTCTTCATTCGAAATATCGAGTGTGTGTTGTCGGTTTTTCATAGATCATCCATCATTCAATCAATTTCTTTTAAGTAGTATCCTTCGAGCATCCTATTTCACACTGTGCGACAGTGTGAAATTGCTCTTTGTTGCAACGGTTCTTATAGATTGAAATCTTACAATGAAGAAGTACTTATAAAGAATTATGTGAAATAAATAATCAAGCAGCACATGAAATATTTTATACTATCTAATACCATTTAATTCTAATTCCCTTACTACTTGGTTATTTTAGTTTTACACTTTCTCTATAGCTTTAGACGAATTCAAAATATAGGTTGTATGTAATTTAACAAAGTAGAATAAATGGATGTAACCTTAGAATATACTGAATAATATATCTGAACATAGAATATACGTAGTAAAAGTGTGAATAGCATCCGATTGGAGGGGTCCATAGGGTGGCCCTAAGCCATAGATCGACTCCTTTGTGAAGATGCGTGTTTCAGTGAGAAATTTCGCTATTTTGAATGGATGCACACAACAGCTGTGAAATACCTCTTGTTTCATTTAAAAATTAATATTATTTTGTAACCTACAAGAGCAATGGCTGCTCCTGAATATGCGTTACGCACCTCTAAGCGAATCCCATTCCAATGAATCAATATATTGCGCCGAAACTAGCTCCACGGTGAGACTAGAGACTAAATTTCATATCGACTCTTAACAATAAGTCAAGATATATTGTATTATTTCCGCAGGGTTTTAATTTATTTAAACTTCATATGAAGCTGATTTTTTAATTTTATTGTCGTGCTGGAAATGCGGGCGTTACTTGTTACGAACTACCTCTAAAAATTGCAGCAGTGAAAAATAATAAGTTAAACTTGATAAAAAGCAGAAATAGCTATGATAATGAACTAACCCTGTATTAATTCACATATCTTTACTCCACAACATAAATATACGAGAAAAAGCATCAGCTATCGGCCAACACATGTAGCAATATATCGAGCCAGGCTCGGCGACATAGAATCCCCAAATCTAGCTGTCTTTTTGGTGCGGTGAAGTCTAACACTCAGCCTCAGTCTAACAATCGGCCAAAAATGTTTATTTTAGTTTACAATATATTTCTTAATGTAATCTAAAGATTTTATTTTTATTGAGGTGATACTTTATGAAAAACAAAAGCTCAAAGTGAGCAATCCGTGAAATAGCGCGAAAAAACAGGCACATTTTTCGTTCGTCCTTCAATTAGTACCAAAAGTAATAGTAATAAAAATTTTTGGACCATGTAGAACAACCCAAATTAAAACACGCTAAATTTTGGTGTAATTATGTTTCCTGTGGGATCTCTAATTTAGCTTTTATTCATCTCCAAACTCGGGTATCCTTAATAGAACACCCTAATGTTGTATAGTAAACTAGCAGAAGCGCCAGTTGATTCTCAGCAAGATGAAAGTAGAGAATTAAACGAAATAGTTTCATAGCCATTTAAAATAGTAGGCATAGAGTAACGTCAAGTGTATATTATTGAGGGAACGTTTAGGAAACGAAAACGTTTTAACTTCTACTACTAGCACTTTGAACGTAGTGTCGTGAAGCTCCTCAATTGCTTCCCTTCAAACAACTTTCATTTTTCCTAGAAACTGAACTCTTGCTTTCACCTGGATTTTCCAGTCTATTCACATGATTTTTACTTGAGACATCCCTTCCCTTGGTTTTCGAAATTGGGAGAACTTCTAGAAAGACGAAAATAACGAATGATATTAGAATGACAAAAGCAAGAAAGTGCAACCATTTCATCAAGATTTAACTATAAGATCAATATCTAAGATACAACATTTATGAATTAGTTAAGTTTTCATTTCTTTTTACGATTATATTCATATCGACGATTAATGTTTACACGAGTTCCGTCTTCATTTATTGAGGAAAAAACACAATTATACTTATATTCCAGCCAAATTTAGCCATTGTATAAATGTGATTATTGTTCCCCTAACATTAACCTATAAATTTGCCATAGGCGGGGAAGTAATATTGTTTATTTTCTTTTATCAACAAATTTCTTTATTTTATATTTTATTTTTATTTATTTTATTTATTTTAATGTACACACATAACTGTATGCGTTTCAGAGCAATTGAGTTCTGTTTTTTGCGGCTACAAAATGAGAGTAGGGAGACTTCTTTTCGAAAGATTTAAAATATTCGCTGGATTTTATGTTAAAATTTCTTGAAGTCTGTCCAACAAAAATAGCGGGCACTCATTACAGTTTAATATCTGAACTCCACACCTATTCAGAGGGTCAAAACGATCTTTATGGTTGCAAAGGGATTTACTTATACTTGTATTGTTGAGAAAGACAGGCATAATGTTTTTTGAGAAATTTGGCATGCTTGTAAGAAGTATTATTTTAGAAGGGCAGGACAACGTGCCGCGATCTTTCAGTTTTTGAGTGAGGGTCGCGGGAGAAAAGGCGGGAGAAAAGATTAGTTAGGATGTTAGTATCCTTGCATTTAAGAATTTAGTCAATGTTAAAAGAGGAGTACCGGTTTGCTTTATCAATTTGCTTGATAGTCCGAAGTACTTTAGTAAAATTCTATTTCGTCTAATTTTATTTCTTCCAGTTGGACAAATCGCAATGGCCGAAGTGGGAATTACAACACTGGTATGCCGTGCGGAACATTATTTCATATCATCTGTGGCGACTTCATTCTTAACTCGCTCACTTGCTACCCCCTTTATAACGTTCTATGACACCTACTCCCACACGAACTAACTCTGTGAGTATAAAATGAAGAAGTTAAACAGAAAGGTAGTTGCTCTGCAGCGGATGACAATCGCCCCCTTCCAGTGTGACACCGCCACCCAAGACGAGGTATTGGACCCATCGCACCACTTCCACGAAAGGACCTTGAATATATCCCACCACTGTTCCTGAAGAAAATATCATCTAAGAGAAGAGACTCCAATGTTTACCCCCATCTCCAAAGGATATCACGGACCTGGTAGTGGATTGCGAAGTGGCCCTTGCACGATATAAGTCGCTGATATATAATCTTCAAGAGAAGGAGATTGGCGATGTCTTGTCGGTGAGAAAAAATAGTAAGGTGAATCTTTTACATAATACAGAGTATTGTTCCTTGGAATACGTGAAACATAGCCATAATACGAAACTCATTTTTACGAGAAATTTAATCTTAGATCTGTGAACTGGGCTCCAACTAACGCTACAATATTCGAGTGTCAATCTAATGATCAGTACAATATTCGACAGTAAGATCACATTCGTGGAAAAAGTCTTCTTACTTTTAAGTTTCCTTTAAGTATTTTTCAAGAAGACCTAGTAATTTGCAGTACATAAATAAGTTTCTCCCGCTTGTTAAATGTTTTATTAGTAGTACTTCTTTAGTTTATTATAAAATTATAATAGATGTTTTTAAATTAGTGTTTGTAAGCTTCTAACTAAGTGGTTAATATTTGTTCACAATAGCAGTACTAATTTTATTAGCAATGAAAAGGAAAATGTATTCAACCAAGATTTATTATGGGTCTAGATACCAGTGGAGTTGTATGGTACAACAGGAAACATACTTTCCTACGTTTATTGGCTGGTTCATAAAGGTGAGTGCTGAATTTGAAGTTTTCATCTATTGTTATGCGTAAGTACTTGTAAATAGTGATTTGGTCTATGTATGTACAATTGTAAGTATCTTTGTAAATTATAACGTATTTATCCCACTCAGAAAGGCTTGTGGAAGTAATTGAAACATTGATGAACCACTTGTGGATCCGCACATGTTGTTTTGCAGAATGATATTTTACCTCACAAAGGAAAAGAGAGTAATGGTTTTAGGTCGTGATGAATATTTCCAAATTAAGAGTAAAAGTGTAATAATACATTTCAAATATAATTCTTCTATAGAAAATATTAGAGATAAACTATAAAGACGATGAATAAAACCACAGAAATTAAATGAAAACTTTATGAAATAATTTTACATCAAGTGAAATTGGTATCATCTAAAGCATTGGATCCTAAACTTTATTTAATCCCGATTCTTTTCAGATTTTTGAAAAGTTTTCACAACCCCTTCCATACTCATCTACCAAACTGTATCAACAAAACCCCTATTTTACGGTTTCTTAAAATATATTTTACACTTAACAAGGATCCTACAGCCTACTGATTACGGGAAGGTCCTCTAGTATGGGACAGCTTAGCCATTTTTGCAAATTGAAAATTTTTAACGGCTAAATGAAATTTAAATTTATACTAAAATTAACTTCAAAGGATTCAAAGACCCTTAGAAGGATTTACGTCAAACCGGATCGATACAATATTTTTTCATTTAAAAAAAACCCTTACATTTTGCTCATTTGAAAAGTTGGAGGGTTGTATGGGACACCTTGTATAGGTTACGGAATAATCCAGTCCCACTTGTAATTCAACCTTATACAACACAAAATGCAATAATATATGTTTTAAACCATTTCTACAAGCATATTTATTCTAATATTTAATTCAAAATTTGCCTCTTTGAGATTTAAACGGGTTAGGAAAACAATCTGTCATCACAAATGTTTATTTGTTTGGCACAATTTAGTAAACAAGTGGAAAATGGTAAGAAATTAGAAATTCTTTTTAAAAATGAATTATTGTTTTACATTACAGCCATCTCATTTGTAAAAAAAGACTTTCCTCAAGCAAGGCTTGATTTCGTGTACTCCATCCTGCAAATTTTTGAGAACGCCGTACCAACTAATCCAGCAATATCTTTGAAAGAGATCTTGATCTTGGGATATTCACGCATTCACAAAAAACATGCCTATTGATTGGCATTTTTAAAATGCATCATCACAGCTCTGTCAAGGTGCTGAAGCCTATAAGAAGTGTGCGGTGGAAGGATCAGCATATGGATGCGGTGATCTTTTGCAAAAGTTGTTACTTTGGGGGGGGGGATTTTCTTTTTCGGTTGGGTTCACTCTTTCCACGAACAGATTAAGATTAATTAATCATAATCGCATAATTTGAGCATTCCAATTTTATTCCATACAACCCTCAATGTATGTACCTTTCTCATACAACCGGACTGTCACGCAACGCAACTTTCATTCTCAATGGCAAACTACCAATCCGATTAGAAAAAATCGCTCATAACTTACTAACAATAACCTTTACTTGCTACCAAGACAATTAAAACATTTGAGTACTTAATTACAATAAAGGTAGGATGGTCTAGAGTTCTCTCCGTGCACGGAAATGTTGTGCAAAACCACTAAAACACTCGTTATAAGAGAAGGTGTTGCAACACAAATCCAATATGGCTAGAACTGATCTTTGGCATCAATGTGCTCATGCCAATGCCAAAGTAGGGGCTGCCACTATCGTTTATTGGCCACCCATACAACATGCTGTCCCGTATCTCGCGTGTTAACTAGTATAATGATCCCTGGGAGGATAATTGCTTCGGTAGCGTGCTGTTTTATCCACTGTGGCGATTTCAGTAGAAATGTTTTTCTTACTCAGCGTCTTACTTTACTTACTCTTTCTTTTCTCCTTAATCACATCAAATGATTAAACCGACGAGTAAGTATGCAGGAGTAGTTAACCGAACGGTCTTTGTTGATTACCTTTTCAATTATTATAAAATAATTAGTTTACTATGATGAATATCATTCTGCTATACTTGGTGGAATTTCACTATAGAAGAATCTTTAATATATATATTTTTTTCTTTAATAGAGTCCATCAAAATGAAAATGACAGGAGGACATGACGAATTTTTGGGATTACCTTATCGATCAAGCGACCACTCCGACCTTGAATCCGTGCCATCAGAGTTACATCCGCGCGTGCTCAAACAGATGCTAAGCTGTGAAAAGCTGAAACACGACCTTCCTCAAGGGTACCGCAAGGGAAGAGGGGTGAGGATAGGCTCATATCGGAGCGGATGTTTTTTGAAGCGCCCAGTTTGGTGGCATCACTTGAGTAGAACGTAGAATTCCCTTCACTTGCGACGGAGAATTCGAAGAGAGTGGACGTTGAGAAATTTACTCCGAGCTAACTCCGGCGACTTTTTCCTCATATAGTTAAGGAAACCGCCCCTCAACAGGGTTCCGCATCCATCGTAACGAAAAGCACCCATATTTGGATCGATGACTCCGAGGTGGTGATACCAGTGGAGATACTCCTGCAGCTTGTTCTTTTATGTAGCAGGAGGAACCGCCCACTACCAGGGTTCCCAGACCTACCCCAACGAGGAGCGCCCTTAGATGTATTAGAGGCCTAAAGGAGAGCAGACGTTGTCATACCAGTGAGAGAAACTAATAAACCCGGCTTTTACAGAAAGCCCAGGAACCACTAAGACACAGGATTTGGAGGCAATATTTTCCACGATTAAGTGCTTATTAAGTTTTGTCAAAGACTTTCAAGTGAGTATGTCTACTCACTGAAAGTGAGTTGTGGGACTACTCTTGATGTGCTCTTGCATCTCATTCTTCAGATAGCCAAGTAACATTGTTACCTGGGGTTTTGTGATCTTCTAAGACCAGTGCTTCTGTACTTCAGTCGAAGACCTCGAAGGGAGAACACGTTGTGAGACTAACTGACGAATTCCACTGCAATTCATCCTTCCGATAGAGTGAGAACCACTGAGACTTCCAAGACAGCTGTTTCAGCGATCGAGAGCCTCTGCACCTTCGGACCTCAAACAAAACAAACTTTGAAGACCGAGTCTTCAAAGTTTGCTAGTGGAAGAGTGCATTAGGCTGATCTCCGGACAGCACGGAAGTCACCCAATACAAGGTAATTCTACTAATTGGTAATAGTATATAATTTATTCCTTTTTTTATTTTCCTTTATTAGAATGGTTGCCAACCCTCGGCATTTCATTACGTCGTTATTTTGCGAAAAATATCTATACATCAAAAAAACAACTCTACCGTTACTCTTTTGTCTCAGGTCGCGTCACCCTTAATTCTAAGCCATCTTTAGTCTTTTTTGCCCTCGAATTTCAAGCAGCATATGGCAAGATACGTACAGTTTTGAACTATATCAGTTGCAAAACTTTCCTATAAAATAAATAGTAAGCTCCTAGACTAAACTCCAATTCTTCCGTAAAATTAAACCTAAAAAACAAACCGTGTAAGAGTGCAAAATCTCTAAAATGCACTCCTACTAACTTTAAGAATTTCATAATTTAAGAAATTAATAGAAAATCTTTAGTCTTAACACTAATTTATCGGTAAAAGTTCTCCAAAATTAGCAAGATAGGAGCGAAGTATCGGTAAATGATTCCATTTATCAGGATCTAGTCAAACAAAGGCTCAATTCGTGCAGTAAGTCCTACAAATATTCATTGTAATAAAGAAAGGGGGTATTGAAACATCCACCGCTTGAGATAGAACAAGCTCGACTTTTTGAGACTTTGTTGCCTGTTCTGACAGAGGAGTATTCGTTGGATTATTGGTTGATGGACATTCGCTGGCCGTAATACTGCTATGGATCAGTCAAACGTCGCCACCTCGACCGGATATCGATACCAGAATCAAAGTATCCCAAACCAGGAGATGCCATTCTGTCTAAAGCATACATCCCAGTCCGATCTAGGTACGTAACCTTATCAAAGTATGCTTGACTCTCAAAGGGTTTGATGAGTTTAAAAATCTCTCTGAAATATACTTGTCCACTTTGTTTTAGATCAACGAGTAAATATCATCGCCTCCTTAAATTGTGTTTCTTTGAGGCATCTTGAATGAATATAGAATTTTTGCGATGAATCTGCAATGAACCAGGAATCTGACTTGGATATCGGAGATTTTAATGCATGCAGTTCTGAGATATCATAATAATAGATCAACGCCTCTTTTATAAATGAAGAAAAATTTTATCTATTAAATCATGCTTCAATTTTAATGATAGACTCCATTAAAAAAATGACCACGGAAAAACCGATTTCTAATTTTATTATATCAAGAAAAATCTTTCGCGGAGCATAGGAATCAACTGAAATAAATTTAAATTGAAACACCTTCATGAAAGCTTATTTTTGGGTTCATCCATAATTTTCTGTGGGTGTTTCAAATTTGGAGCATTGCAGTGAAATCTTTTCGAAATCAGTGACTTATGAATCAAAGGAGATGACAATAATTTTCAATGATATGTACCTACACCGACAGTAAAACTTTGTAACACAGAAGCCTAAGGGACCACGTCAATTTTCCGGGTATTACGGCTTAGGACGGATTCTAAATTGGCGTTAAAAATTCGTTCTAAAAATATGCGTTATAAAAATATTTCAGCTAAAATCGGCGAAAGGGGGGAACCCATTGCTGTCACTAATGGTTACACAGTTAAACTCATTGACACTATCCTCTCACCCAAACAAAGAAAACTAAACATCCTTAAAATATACACCAACACTTCTTATTCCCTTGTAAAACCCCGATGGGGAAAATTACCCTTTCTCGGTCCTATAAGCTACCACACACAGTGGCATCAAACCAGCATTCTATACTACTCACAACATAGGGAAAGCCCTTTTAAATAATAAAGACAAAATTGGCAAAGAAAACAAATCTGGTATATATAAATTGAGTTGCAGTGACTGCGGTGCTATCTACATCGGACAAACAAAAAGAAATTTACGCACCAGAACTAAAGAACACCGACAATCTTTCAATAACAACTCCAACACCTCACACTTTGCCAAATATTTGCTCGAAGAAAAAAATTATTCTGATTTCTCCGTCACCCTCCTCCATGGCCACTCCAATGGGGATAAATTGAACTACCTGGAGTAACTCGAAATAATACAACACAAATAACATAATTACACCCTCACGAACATACATCTCTTCCCTTATCACTCCCCACTGCTGCCGACCGTTGGTCTCCATCCGGCCCTTCCCCCAATACACCTACTTAACCATTTTGACAAGTTGCCCATAACTAAGTTCCAATTTTACCAAGGTCCCACTTCCTTCTTTTTGGCCCCTGTTGTATATATAAGGCCCTGCTTGCTTGTAAGTTTTGCCTGATGATGAACTAATTTGTTCGAAACCGGTCGTCTTAATAAATGTACCTCAGTGGGATTTTTACATAGTTATTTTATTTTACCTGTGAATATTTGATCGTTCAAAAATGTTCAGTGAAAAGTTTGAATTTCAAGATAAGGTATAATGTTTTTATTTTTCCATTTTCCTGATTAATTTTTTTCCTCAGGAATACTACGAATATAGGAGTTGTAATCTACTTATTCGTATTTTTTTCTTCCTAGCAATTTTTAAATAACGTGGGTTTTTACTTCTACCTGCTAAATTGTCACCAATTGCGGCGAAAAAAACGAAAAAGTTTCGCTCCTTTGAAGAGAGACCTTCAAAGGACTTTTCTACGTACAATTATAACCTTTTACTAGACAGTCATCATCGCCGATCCTTTGTATTGCAATGGCGAATGATTTTCCAATTTTATGTACCTGCTATCAACTTGGGTGAACATCACATGCTTTCTCTATGGAGGCAACAAATGCAGCCCCGTGTCTTTTCATAATACTTCGTGATCATCCATTTGAAGTAGAAAAGCCAATAATATACGGATTGGCTGAAAATATAATTAGATACTATGTGATAACTATTTGGAGACACACATAAACTAATGACCTGCAAAGAAAACAAATTTATTAAATTACTCAGCCAAAAAGGGAAAATATGAATCCAATACTGATGATATATGTAATAATTTTGGGGGTTTGATAACGGATAAATTTCTTAGATAATCTGTCATACTTGATAAATATTTCTTATATAACCTCAAATTTAATATAAATAAAACTGTTCTCCAAAGGTTATGACCATTTTGCACATTTACTGTACCAATTATGTGCACCAGCTACGGTAGTAACACTTTTGAAATCTATATTACCATAATAAATTAGCAAGGATATTATTAAATTAAAATACAGGTATTCCTGGCCAACTGTTTGTCCAAAGCGCGGTTGGTGTAACATTACGTATACAGGAAATAAGGGTTTAGGTTTACGGCCCGCAATACTGTAAGTGAAATTAAGTAGAACTTCATTTTCGCTGTATTATTACAAACATACATGGGTGTAGATATGTTTCCTCCAAAATTCTGACACGGTCTATCTTACGATACTCCGGTGGCGCCCATAACTGTTACGATAAAGATGAGCAGAGTGAACAGTTCCCTCTGCTTCGGATATTTTTGCTCTAATTGGTCCACTCTGCCACAGAAATTTCACTTGACAAGCAATTTCCTAAAAATAAAACCAAAGGTAGCAGAAACTTTCCTAAAGATTTTCCTTTCTTAATCTCTTCTACTGCGATCCTCCGGATCACACAAATTCTTCGAAAAACGGATTCCCCGAATGCTTAATTCTTCGCAAGTACACCATACCAACGAATCTGAATTTAACCGAAATTTATATTAAAGGGACTTATTCGGAGTTAGATTCTATTCAGTTAAACTGCGAGCCTCCTTGAAGTTTGGGTTTGGTGTGGGAATTGCATGCTACATTTTTACCGTGGTAATATTTTAGAAGAATTTATCATTCTAACAATGTATGTTCCGAAGAATTTCCACCATCTTCATCGAGTTCGGAGTAACATTTTTACTTCTATTGGTTTTTACTTTCTCCATATACGAAGTATAGAGAAAGTATTGTTTTCATGAAAAAAATCGACTTCGAGATTTCAACGGAAATACATGTTTTGGGGTCCCTAGAACACGTTTTGACCATTTTCGGAATGATGTCTGTGTGTGTGTGTGTGTGTGTGTGTGTGTGTGTGTGTGTGTGTGTGTGTGTGTGACAGTGGGCGCTCTAACGTGAAAACTATTAGTCGTATCAATACCAAAATTCATATATAGTACTGTAGTGTGTGCTGTCAGAGTGGATTAGTTTTTCAAGTAAATCGGTAAACCGGAAGTCGAGCTTCATTCATCAAAACTCATTTCCGGTTTTCAAAATATCTCCATAAATATGATATATAGGTATGTTGTATATCTTATAAAAGTTTTAGATAATGTGTTTTACTATAACTTTTGTATTTAACATATTTTTGTATCACCGGTTGATTAGGAGTTATTCGTGAAATACTGATCAACCGGAAGTAGCTGATTATATACTTTGTGGGCGCTCTAACATAAAAAGTATTTGTCGGATCAACACCAAATTTCTTTCATAATATTTTGGTTTGCGTCTTTAGAGTTGATTAGATTTTGGAGAAAATCGGTTAACCGGAAGTCGAGCTTCATTCTTCAAAGCTCATTTCCGGTTTTCAAAATATCTCCATAAATATGATATTTAGGTATATTCTATTACTTATAAAAGTTTTAGAAAATGTTATTTATTATGACTTTTGTATGAAACATATTTTTGTATCACTGATTGTGTAGGAGTTATTTGTGAAATACTGATAAACCGGAAGTTGCTGATTATGTACGTTGTGGGCGCTCTGGGCGCTGGGGCGAAAGGCCATTTCATCGTTTTTCATCGAACATGTCCTGAAAAACATTATTCATAATGTTTGTGACGTAAAAGATAATAATATATAAATTAATCACTCATATTCAAAGTTTAGATGGAATATAGAGTTCGAAATTACTGTCGTAGATAAATATTTACATCTTATGTATGGAGAAAGTCATGTGCTGGCCACATCAGATTTTTATTATGTACGTTCGAAATATTTTCATCTAAACACACGCATGAGTATATAGCCATTAAAAACTCTTAGTTTGTATGTGAGCGGTGCTGAACGCAAGCTCAGGCAGATTTACAAAGGGTTTAAACCTGCCCATGTGTCTGTGTAAGCTTGCCCCATCGCAAAGTTTTAGTTAAAACACAACCTCCTAGCTTTATCCATGAGATAAGCAGTCAGTTAAACAGCTTTAAATATTACCAAAAGAGGAAACAGGTTGCATTAAGTATAATTATTTATGATGATCTAATGGCATAGGTTTTATTAACACCATTAAATGGGTGTATAAGTTTACTTGTAAAAGGAAAAATAGAAAAGCAGTTTACTTCACCGGTAACAAGCGCAACTGTCTCCTAATTGACGTGAATTCTAGTAATGGCATCGGTACTTCTACTGATATGACAACTGGCTCATTTCGAGTAATGATAAGTGAGCAATGAGCATTCTGTAAACTAACCCCTGTACCAAAGGGGTCTCCCCAATTTATTGACCAAGGAAACTATCCTACAGTATGCAAAAAATGTTAAATATTCGTTAATTTTCAGAAAAAATAGACAAATTTCGGATTTTAGTGCGGTTAACGACACAGTTTCTGCACTTTCTTGCCTAAGAATTTCTCTCTCATTTTGAATCATTTTGATCCATCCCAACATTCCTCTGTACAAATTCCGCCTTTCCGTAATTAAATCCCTCCTTCTTCCATCCTATTCTGAACCCAACCCCCGTTTTCGAGTCGAGGATTATAGAGTCTTTTTCTGCAGAAGTATGACTCGTCAAAAAAACGAAAACGTGTGCCCCAAAAACGATATATACAATGCCAAACCAGGGGGTTCAGGAAAGATACTACGTTTCTTTACCCCACCTGCGACGGATTGCCCCCACTCTGCTTATTCCCATGTTTTGTGGAGTTTCATTGTAAAATAACATGTGATAACATTCTGATTTGCATATATAGTGTTAAATCAATTATGTTACGTGGAAAAGCAGCAGCCTGTTATCATTTCAAATATTGGGGAATGTTTAGAGGAAGACCCTAAAGCTTTCTGGTCCTACGTTAGAGAGGTACAGGGAAAGATACAAACAGTGAGCTCGATAAGGGATATTGAAGGTAACATTACTTGCGATTCGAATAGGAAAGCGAATATTCTAAACGAATTTTACCAAAGCGTATCCACATCAGATTGTAACATAGAGATCCTCCCTAAGGTTAATATACTGGATTCCATGCCAAATATAACTTTTATGACAGACGGTATGGTTAAAATATTACGCAAAATTAAGCCAAATAAGTCGCCAGGGCCAGAAGGCATTCCAGCAAGAGTGCTTAAAGAACTGGCATAAAGCGTCGCCCCTTATCTCAAAATTATATTTTGTAAATCGATAAATGAAGGTAGGGTCCCATCCGATTGGAAATTAGCTAATATTACTCCTGTTTACAAAAGCGGATTAAAGGAGGACCCAGGAAATTATAGACCCATATCATTAACTTCGCTGTCCGGAAAGGTAATGGAACATATCGTCGTAAGCTCACTCATGGGATTTTTAGATAGAAATGAATTCCTCGACGCAAACCAGCATGGTTTTCGAAAGTCCCGATCATGTGAAACCCAACTTGCTCTATTTGTACACGATATCTTAAAGTCTGCCGAATGTAAAAAGCAAGTGGACGCTATTTTCCTAGATTTAAAAAAAGCATTCGATAGGGTCCCCCACTACAAACTAATTCACAAAACTTAAACTAGCGGGCATTAACGAGGAAGTAGTCGACTGGGTTAAGGATTTTCTCTACGAGAGGGAACAACAAGTTGTACTGGATGGCGTTAGCTCAAATAGAGTCAAAGTTACCTCTGGCGTACCTCAAGGCAGTGTAATTGGACCTCTTCTTTTCCTTATTTATATCAATGACTTGAGTGACGAGATAGTTAGTAATGTGAGGATATTTGCGGATGACTCGGTTATATATAGGGAAATAACAAACGAGGATGACCGGACATCTCTCTCAAACGATTTAGTCCTTATCCAAAGGTGGTGCGAAAAATGGGAATTAGATATTAACGTAAGTAAATGCTCCGTAGTTAATTTCTTCGAAAAGAAAAAAATGCGTCCAAATCACCCATACAAAATTAATGGAATTAGTATCAAAGTAGTAGATTCAGTTAAATATCTCGGGATCAACATTACTAATAACTTAAAATGGAGCACGCATATTCGAAAAATCTGCGGCAAAGCAAGTAAAAGACTTGGCTTTGTAAAGCGCATTGTCGGTAAATGCGATGAAAAGGTGAGAGAGCGATGTTATTTTACCTTGGTCAGACCCCTTCTGGAATATGCGTAAAGTATATGGGATCCGGCGGATGAAACGTGTACTCGCGAACTCGAGAAAGTGCAGCGTAAAGCGGTTCGTTTTGTTAAGAAATGCTACGATAAAAAAGCAAGCGTTACAAAAATGCTCTCAGACGTAGGTTGGGAATCCTTGAAAGAAAGGAGATTGGAAGCTAGGCTGCGATTGCTTAATAAATTCAGGGAAACTACATTTTCCGAAGATACAATCGGTATCATGCAACCCCCCTGCTACGTCGGTCGATCCGATAATGACCGTAAGTTAAGAGAAATAGATGCTAGGACGAATCGTTTTGGAGATTCATTCTTTCCGCGAACAATACGTGACAATAACCGAATAAGGAAATAATTTAGATTCGACTGGTGTTTACACCCCCTGCCACACGCCGAAAGGCGGCTTGTAGGGTATTAATGTAGATGTAGATGTAGAATATTCCTAAGTGAACGAAATAAAGGATCCTGTACTATAGTTAATAGCTAATATTTGTCTAATATTCTTTAGCTTATGAATTGATTGAATTGCAGCTATAAGTTTTTGTAAATACATTTTATGATTCCAGCGTTGTGGTATAAATGCGTAAAACGATTAGTAGCTAAGAGGGATAAAGAGATCTAATACAGGTGACAACTCGAATATGATCCATTTAGTGCCGATAAATTACCGATAACTGTGTATTTTCAACTCTATGGCAAATATACTAAAGGAAGGGATCGACTTTCAATATTTTAAACAATTCTTCTGCGAGAAATATAAAAGCTCAAAAAATTACGTTTTTTTTCAATCTAAGTTGGAGAAAAAATTCTAAACGCGCAGAACTGTAATAACTAATAAGTAAATACATACATAATGAAGGTATATTATAATAAAATTTTAATTTTGAGGAAGAATTCGCGTTGAAAAGCGAAAAGAAACATTCGGGCGTACTTTACGAGAGATAGTGGGAGGTTATGCAACCACGCATTTCAGCAACGAGTTGCTATCCAGGGACTGTGGACGACGATCGTTACCAAGGCCGCAATTCCGTAATGATTCCGACCCGAATGGAATTCAGTTTTCGTTGGAATTGTACGTCATATTGGCGTTTTCTTCGAGTAGAATTGCTGGAGCGATTCAGTAACCCATAATTCCGATTTCCGCCGGAAAATTTTCTCTCACCTACAAAAAGTTGGCGGAATCATTTGTAAACAAGAAACATGGCGGACAATCTGATCGCTTCGATGAAATATTGGAAGAACAGAATGAAGTAGTGCACTGTAGAAACTTCAACGATTCTTCAAATCAATTTTCAATTCAGCAGAACTTTATTTAGGAGATATTAAGATCATCCTGATATATTTAAACGTATCGAACGTAAGTCTTAATACCCCAGCTGGGGCATCCGGTAATGAATGTGTAATTATTTGTTCTTTGCAGAAATTCCAGTGCAGTGATTCCTCCTCTTGCTGATTCGTTGTGCCCTTTCATTGTCGTAATGGGAAGCAAGAAAGAGAATAGTGAACGATACAATTAGGTATCTTTTCCTTTCATCTTTGAACTTTAGAATATGCACTTCATATGTATTACTGTATATTATAAATTTCAATATTTATACTTAACTTTAATTCAGTATAGAAGAGTGCCAAGGAACGGTATTAGAATATTGTGTCGGATGTAAATTGTATATGTATTCCTTTACTACGAATGTAAAGTTCACGAAAAAATAGATTATCATGGGTTAAGGGTGTTACCGATGGCATTTAAATAGTTATTGTTTATCCTTTTTGAGAAAAGGACTATATATATATATATAGTCCTTTTCGACGATATATATATATATATATATATATATATATATATATATATATATATATATATATAGTCCTTTTCTCTTGTGTCATCGGTTAAGGGTATATAAAACTTCTTTTTGGTGCATAGGTTTTACAGGGAAATAAATTGAGTGAGTATGATTTATTATACGATGAATTGATAAATTTAATGTCATGCTACAACACTAAAATCCACCGAAGTAAGTTCTGCAAGGTGGAACAGCAACATAATAATTGGTTGCAGAATAAAACTATCTGCTAAGAAATATCCTTAATAATTGCTTAAAATAAAGTAAATACATATATTTCCGCATTCGCACAAATACTTTACAATATTCATGAATGACACAAATAAATAAAACAATATTGCAGTCTGCTTACGATGTTCAAGAAACCAAAATAAACGAACTAAGAGCTAGCAGACTACCAATTCTCGTCCACACGTATTTGCATGGATAAGAAATTAGTCAAGCAAGACAGCGGAGTGGAAAAACTGGAGAAACTAAGCGATATCGTTTCGACCGAAATTACTCCTCCCACTCGTACGCGGAAAAAGTCACAGAAACGCAATATCTCACATTCTGTCTCATTCGGAATATTGCCTGGTGGCAATTTCGGGAAATTCCATTCCACTCGTAACGGAATTATTACAGAATTCACCCCCAAATTATAAATTTAAAAAATGGAAGCAAATATTTTTTAAATTTTTTTCTCTTTCAGTTCATAATCCTTCATATAAATAAAAACTGTAACTAGCAAAAAAATAATTCAGTCACCGGCAAGAATTCAAAATTTTCCCGTAGGGTTGAAAGTGTTAATAAAAAATGCTTAATGCGCTAATGAAATTGACACGTTCTTCTGATCATTTCAGCAAGAAGGAAAGAAAGGAATTCCATAGATTTGGGCAAAGAAAAACTGATTGATCCTTCACACTCATCGGAGGTTGCTGTTCCAGACCGAACATCATCAAACATATTCGAAATCACAGTAAAATATCCAACTACAGTCGACCCGATCGAGTCAACTTCTTCATTTCAAGAGCAGAACACATTTAAAGTATCCAAAAAGGATTCCGAATGCGTTCCTGCCAAGGTACCAAAGTTCTACAAGGAGAGACGCGATACTCCTGATGAAGATACAGATGATGAAGTTGTAATAGTTTCAGAGTCATCTCCTGGGTCACCTAAAGCTAAGAAAGAATTAAGAGATGCAGAAGTTGGTAAGGATGATGATTTGACTGTGAATCCATGTCCGAAATGCGGAGGACATTTTTTGCAATGTTCAACCTGTAGTTACCTATTTGACAAAGCATGCATCCGTTGGTGGTTCTTCACAGTCGACGAAGATTTTGGCCACCGTCCTAGATGTAAAGGTAAGGTTGTGATTTGTAATATTCTGCCATTATTCGCGCGAATCATGGATATTTAGGATAAAACCGAACGTGGAAGAGTTTTCCAGCAGTTAAAGTTTGTAATCGAAGACGGGAAAGTTTCAACCCTAACATTTAAAGATTATCCAGTATAGGGGAGACCGGGGCTGGTTGGCCATAGGGGCTGGTCGGCCCAGTCGAGTTTTTTAATACAATAAACGCTAGATCGTGCTAGCAATCAATCAGTAGGTTGTTAGTACTGTCCCCCTTTATCTACAGGACCAATATTGCCGGCGGAGCAGTTTTGGACAAGTTGTAGTGATTAATTGTTTTTGAGAGTGCTTCAGTAAAATTCTACTCTTTTGTTAAATGTGTTTTATTTAACTTTTGCTTACATTAAGCGCAACAGGTGAATAGTATAGTTAGAGGTCATAGTTTAAGGATTATTTCTATATGGCACACATTCGAAATAGCTTCATTGGTCTTTGTCACTAATAGAATTTATTGTAAACATGGCGATGGGGCTGGTTGGCCCAGAAACGACGGGGCATGATGGCTACCCGGGCCAACCTGCCCAGTCCTATATATTTTTTTAAACTCGATGAAAGGTTAATTTTAATGATAATAATATGTATAATTCATCCAGTTTATTCAATTATTAATATAATTTTCGAAGTTTAAAATATTTTGATACGTTACAAAGATCAAAAGATCGTCATAATCATGAGATAAAAAGCATTTCAAAAGAAAACACGAGCCTCTAAAATTTGTTATAATCTTAAATAATAATAATAATTTTTATTTATCCAACGACACACATATGCATGAATAAGACATGTCAATAATATACAATCAATCAGATCAACACAACACAGTCAAACTTTACATTATAATCACATTATAACATACATTAGAGTAATGATCCAGCAAAAAAATTGTTCTTAACCGTTTTCGATAGGTCGAGGTTGCATCAAAGTCATAATCGATCGACAATCGACCTAAACTGCCAACCATCAACGAAGGGCAGTCTTCCACGGTTAGTTGCTTTGAGTCATAGTTAAATTATTTCCTTTCTGACGCATTATATTAATTTCCATATTTTACTAGTTTTTTTACTACATAGCTTGTTGTTTATAGACACACACTGATATCTGCCTCTTAATTAACTTTCTAATATAATTTTGAAAGTTTTTTTTTTATGGGAAACACTGTCGAATGCCTTACACAAGTCACTGAAGGAAACTAGAGTTGTTTCATTGATTTCAAAGGAACGATGTATATCACTGATCATTGACATGATACATTCTATGGCACCTCTGCCTTTCAGGAAACCAAATTGTGTGGGACTGATTAGAATGTTTTTTTTTCAAAGTAATTACATATTCTTGAAAATAATGTTTTCTCTATTATTTTAGAAAATACAGGAATTATTGATATAGGCATGTAGCTTGAAGGGTCATTTTTCTCACCTTTTTTTGTGTATTAGGATAACTTTTGTGATTTGTAATTGTTCTGGATAATTACCAGATTCAAATATCTGATTAATAACTTTTGTTAGAGGATATGCTATAGCATTTGCTATGCCTTTTAACAGCTTTGAATTCATTCCATGTATATCACAGCAGTTACTGGTTTTTAACAAGGCAATTATATTGAATATTTCTTTTTCAGTTACAGGTGCTAAGTAAAATGACTTTGAGTTGGATTAATTAAACTATTAGATATATTATACTATAATACATTGTGCTGTTTTATGTTAGAGCCTTCAATTAACTTTTCAATTACATTGGTGAAGTAATCATTGAAGACATCAGGTGACATATCTGTTAAGCAGCTTTCAGACTTAAGTTGAGTCTCAGCCTTGATTTCTTTCCACAAAGCTTTTGATTTATTATTAGATGTGGCAATGTATTTATTGTTTGCTTCCACTTTTGCTTGCCTAATCCTGTAGCCTTTTACGGTCTTTACTGATAACCATTAGTTTTATTTTGATTTCCTAAAGTTATACTAGTTTAACTTGTCAAAAGATTGTATGAGCCAACGTGCTTCAGCCTCTGGGCCAACCAACCCCGATGTAGGGGCTGATTGGCCCACTCGACATACATCCAGTAATTATTATATTTTGTAATTTTTAACTCATATTTTCAAGTTTAATAATTGCCATCCAGATTCAGTAAGAATGCATCTAAAATTTAGCAATAATTTCATAATTTTAAATATGTACACAAAAATAATATAAAATAAATAAAAAAACCGGGCCAACCAGCCCCAGTCTCCCCTATTTTAGAACAAATGCGGTAAACCCAAAAGGCAAGCTTTATCAAGTGAACATACCCCAATAGGTGTATTTATAGTGATACGAATTGGTAAAGTAACACAATTTTGCTTTGCAACCCTCCAAATGAGGTTTCTGGGAAGAATGTTGAATCTCGGCAAGCATTTTTCCCGTCGAAAACGATCTGATGTCGTCTTCGTATCAACGTAGCAGCAGAATTGGAAAAACTGCTATTCAAACCTCCAATCCATTGATCGACACATGTTATTTGATGGGGAATGTAAGTACTATGTGGAACAGCTAAAACAGAAAATATTAAGATTTGAAATAAGATTCATAAGATATTTGAAGAAGTACTTTTCATTTTATTTTCGGTATTAATAACGTTAGCTGATAGATTTGAGGTAAAAAATAGTTTTTGAATTGAGAGGAATTTTGATTGAAATAATGCATTTCGGAAACTACGTAAATGGTGACTTGTTTAGATGCGAAACTCATGTTCTACGACCATGGGTTTCCATGAAGGATGATGCTATTTCAAGTTTGGATAACCACAGGGTATTATATTAACCATGCTACTCTTAAGAAATGAAATAAATATATTTGTGGACGTAAATATATCTGTAGCTTTTGTGAGAAATTAAGTATGATTAGGTATTAAGTTGGGGAACATTTTTGTCCTTCAGTAAGTCTGTTACGATATGTTCACAAGTATGATTTAAAAGATTTATAAGAAATAAATATGCTTAAGTAACATCTTACTAGAGTGTAACTACAAATATGTGGAGTTAACATATCTTATGTTTCCTTTATGCATTGTCAACTACACTCTATTGCATATCATCTAACTGTTTCTCTGAGTTCTAACACAAAAAAATACACTGAATGTACTGCATATGTGGATTTCATACTAAATAAAGTTATTTGTGCTTTTCTCAAGATAAAATTAAGTGTTTAAACGATTGCTGTTGAGCTTAAGAAAGATAAATAATCAATGTTATATACATATATGTACTTTATCTATACTACCTCCATACTCTACTAATAGTTTATTGTGATTTTTCCCGCATGAAAATTATTCTATTTCTAAATAGAATGATTGTAATTCGAGTCAAATTTACCTGTGTCTGTGCCTGTCTCTCTAAAAAAGACTTTCCTTATGTAACCTGTTTCTCAGAAGCCATATTTTTCGATTTGTCAAAATAAGGATAATGTATTTATTGCATGATAAATGTTGTTTATTGAAGTATAATGCCAATACTAAATAAAGAAAAGAGTTTTCAATTGCTTGGTCTGTAGCAAAGCAAGTAGAGTAATAAGATAAATATATTAACAGAGATAATTGGAGTGCTAGAATGGGACTTCTAAATATGGCGGAGTGAGTGTTAAGGGAGGCTGTTTAATGCATGCATTGTATGTAAGCATTTTAAAATCTCATAACGTTGGTAAACAAAAGAATCTCTTCCTTAAATAATCATAAAACTATAATGCTACCATGTTTTTGTTCATTTATGAAAACATAATAATGGGCATTAGTTATGCCATTGATTTTAAATTGAGATTTCGTATTTATTTAATGTTTTTGGTTTACTTGAAAATTGAGGGTTCTTTTAGTGATATTTATGTGATTATCCTTGAATGTGTCAAAAAAGTCATATTTAATGTCATAAATGTGTAAATGTAACGTAATTAATATGTGTAAATTGCCATATTTGTCTATTCGCTGCTCACTATGAATCGCATTGTCCTATAAAATTAATTTATTTTTTATATTTTGACGTTGATAAATAATGGATATGGAATTGGTGTTTTTAATTTGGTAACATTGGTGGATATTATTTCATTATTGCAAACTTTCAATAAAAAAATTGATTTGGCTCCACATCTGCATATGAATGTGTTGTAATATGTTTGCATACAAATTTTAAAATCCTAATTGACAATAAGTTTTTATTATTTAAGCCCTTAACCGTGTGGCTGAGGAAGTAGATAATATCTTTGATATGTGACGTTATTCCTTGGTGGAAAATACATATTTGTCGTTTTGTTCTTTGCTGTAAACAGATCTCATTTCGATGAAATCAATTGAAATTTCTGATTTCAATAAATAATACTGATATGGAATTGATGTTTTGATGGTTGTGCACATACATATGAATGTGATGTTAAATGTTTATGTGTGAATTAAAGCCTCACTACCAAAAACAAGTTTTTAATTTTTTCTAACAGTTAGGAACAATTTTAAAATTAGAAATAAATATTATGCGTATTGAAATCAGAAGCAGTGAAAAAAGGATAAATCAGCTAATGGGGGGCTACGGTTTTCAGTCGTACCGTTACAGTTCAGAATCATCTATTTACTACTACTAGCATTTACATCTACAAAATATCCCAACCATGTGGGCTTCAATTGCATCTGTCCAAATACAAGCTGAGTAAAACTGTATACCCATTACCCTATTACAATAATCATAATAATGTTCGAGTACAGCCAAACAGAAATGTACTGCGTATTGAACAAAAAAATTATACTGCCAAAATATAACCTTCGTGAAATATGAAAATCATCTAGATAGATATTCTTAGACAGTAATCAAAATTTCGCTATAAAAGCAATTATGATTTAAACTATTAGCCAGTACAACATAATTCGCAGTACATGTACATCTGAAATTCCAGTTTCCGTTTAGCAATAATAGTCAAGACCTAAAGTATACTTCATTATACTTTACACATTATTTTATGCTTAAAACATTCTTATATTGTAATTATTTTCTTTTAAGAATTTTCAGGATGAATTACAAACAGTTATTTTTCTATTTCAGGGTAGAAAACAAATCTTCGTACGGCTAAAATCTCAGGGAAATTTATTTATGGATAAATGATTCATGATATGGAATACGATAAGAAAGGACGTTGAAAATTATTGTGAGAAATGCCTTTCTTGTCAAGAAAAGAAAAATCCCCACAGAACGCAGAAAGCCCCTCTTCAACCCCTTCCCGAAGTTTTAGCACCCCTTCAACGCGTCTCCATGGATATTGTCGGTCCTTTACCTTCTACCTACAAAGGTAACCGATACATCCTCACCCTCCAGGATGCTTTCACTAAGTATCCTGAGGCTATAGCGTTACCGAATCAAAAAACGGAAACGGTAGCGAGAGCATTCGTAGAACAAATTGTACTACGTCATGGAGCACCGCGCCAATTACTAACAGATAGAGGGACCAACTTCACCTCTCACCTCATGAAGGAAGTATGCCGCCAATTGGGAATAAAGAAACTGCAAACAACTGCGTATCATCCCGCAGGAAACGGATTAGTAGAAAGAAGTCATCGCACCTTTATGAACATCCTCTCACATTTCGTCGATACGAAACAACGAGATTGTGACGATTGGCTTCCCTTCGCTTTATCCGCATACCGCAGTACCCCTCATACCGCCACCGGAGAAACTCCCCATTACCTAATGCATGGGCGCGACATCGAAATGCCTTTCGATGACATCACGCAGCCCTTGGAGATCAATTATTCGACCGATACCAATTACGCCGCAGAACTGCGAGCCCGGTAGAATATAGCATTTAAGGAAGTAGGAGAAAAATTGCAGAAATCCCATCGACAACAGGCGAAAAATTATGACCGAGGTGCTAAAGAAACAAACCTTCGACCAGGTGATAAAGTATTCCTACATATACCATACGTAGGAATAGGGAAGAAGAAGAAGTTAAGTCGTCAATGGCAAGGACCCTACCGGATATTAGAAAAAACCAGCCCGGTAAATTTCCGTGTGCAACATATTTACAGATCAAAAGACTGTCAGTTAGTGCACGTAAATAGATTGAAACCTGCCATTGGAACGGACATTCAGCTATATTCCCCTCTATCGCGTCGAAAAGAATTTTTGACCTTGCCCTCACCCACAGTTCCGCCTCGAATTCCCTCTAAGACCAGCCCAACTCCCCCCTTTGTGTTCGAATCCGATTTACTCCCTCCACTTCCCTCGTCGCCTCCTCCAACGATATATCCCCCTGACCCTCCTCAACCACCACCCCCTCATCGGTATCCTCTCAGAAGTAGAGGACCTGTATCATCGGAAGAACCGCAGAGATCCTGACTAAACAGCTGGAAGACCATTCCTAATACTTATCCCGAAGATGATGGAGAGTACCTACATACATGAAGATAAAGTGATCACCGCCCACACAAAACTTACCCTTATTTTTCCCACACATATCCTATCATCCCCTCTTTGTATGTTTTTAATTTTTCAATTAGTAATTTTGTTTTTTATTCTTTGAGTTTCGAGGTAACTACAACTTGGATTAAGATAGCTCTTGGAGGCAAATGAAATTTATCCAGGAAGCTGCATAAGACAAGTATGGTTACCGCAATGGATGGAGAGCCTCCTCATTTTTTCAAGATTTCACCGATCCTGTTACCAATCTACTTCGGAAGCAGTTTCTACAATGCCTTCCCCTGTGTGTTTCACCCCCAAAATTATTGCGAAATATGTCCCAATAGCGAAACCAGTGATTTATTTTTTCCTCTCGTGAAGTGAAATAGAAAGTGTCAAGTGCACGCTATTGAATAACTTGTTCAAGACTATTAACCGATTGAGTTATTCTTGGGTATTTTTTTATTATTTTATTGGATTTAATCTATGAACAAAGTATTGAGTTATTTTTCAGAATGTGACATTTAATTTTTTTATGGAATTTTAGAAATTAATCTGTTTATGAATCTTGAGTATTTTAAAAGTAAGTTGCCCTGTGAGGCAACTGATTTTTTCCACGGGAGGGAGTATTGTTATGGCCACCAAATCTTGTAGGTGGGCCATTGCGATAACTGGTAATTGTATCCCGCACTCGTCCCACCCCCACCCCTTCGGAATTACGCCTAAGAGAGGATCTTTAGCTAGACGAATACCCACGCGGAAACAGACTTTGTCCCTCGATTGTGGTGGGCATAAGAAAGGCCCTTTGTTCCGATTCAACCTCTCTGGTTGTGGTGGACATTGGAGGACTCGGCACCACGTCTGATACGCATTAACGCGTGTCGGTGAAGGCCCGCGTGGAAACAGACTCTGTCTCTCTCAACCTAAGCACGATCGCCCCCCTCCCCTAAGTTCAACCCTACGAGACTGGCCCCAGTACTGCGTAGAGAAAGGCCTTTGTTTTAATACAACCCCTCTAGTCGCAGAGGACCCGGCGTCACGTCTGATACATATTAACGCATGCCGACGGCTCTGCTCCCATCCTCATCTCAGTGTGGCATAGAGAAGGGCCTTCGTTCTCTCACGTCCCAAAACCTCCATCACGTGTCGTCCCTTTGGGCTCCCTCGTGCGACCCCCTCACCGACGACATTTTTCTCTATTTCCCCTTTTCTGATCAAGAAAGCATATCTAGTATATATAGATGTCAAAAAGGGAAATAGCTAGTTTTTAGTTCAGTTCAGTTCAGTTAAGTTCAGTTCGCTCAGTTCAGGCTCTCTTAAGTTCACTCTCGCACCAAGACTCTCGCACCAAGGCTCACGCTCTCACTCTCGCACGGAGATACGTCAGACTCTCGCACCAGACTCTCGCAGATTCGGAAGGACTCCCTCTCATACGAAGCTCTCCCAACGGACCCGGACTCTTTCTCGCCGCCACACGGACCCTCGTTCTTGGACCAACCCCTTTTGAACGCAGTAGCGTAGATTCATTTCCTTATTTAAAAAGTCTCTTTTTAAATAATACAGTCGTGTCGTGGCTGTTCGTAAATTCCCCCCTAGTTGCGAAGAAGCTACGTCCAAAAGGATCCTCCTAGAAGGCGATCAACCCTTTTTATTCCAACTTCCCGAGTGTGCCCAATTCCCCTGGACTCAAGGTAATAAAGAATATTTATTTTATCTTTTAAGGAAAGTGTTTTCTTCCGGCAATCAAGAGACAACCAAGGGCAAGAATCCTTAAAAAATAGTAATCGCTAAACCTCCATTTAAATCGGGGGCGCGGCATTACAATAGTGGTTAAGAATAGTTGCGGAATCAAATATTGTGATATGATCACAGATTCTTATTTTAAATAGAGTGTTTTTATTGGTGATATGGGCTTGTTAAATATTAAATGAACTTATTCTTTTTCATACCTTAGCTTCGAATCCTGAGATTTTATCTTAATTAGGAATATTTTAGCTTAATAAGTATCACAATATCTAGATATTAAAAATAAATCGAAATACAATAAAACATAACTAACAGTCCAGAGGTTAAAGAGACGAATGAAAAAAATATGAATTTATACATTACAATTTATAAATACATATTTCACCGAATAAACTAGGTAAAGATATAAAAAGAACAAAAAAGTAAGTATTTATATTTATTAAAAAGTAATAGAAAGAAAATAGTAAGAAATTAATGAATCAGCGACAGTGTACAAGTGAAATTATAAAATTTGGGTGACAATAAATATAATAACCGGTTATTGGAATAGATCTTCGATTATATTTAGGAATATGAGACGACTGGGAATAGTAGCTATCCGAGACTGAAAGAAGTTACGAAAACGAGCCATTGAGAAAAATGAGGCAATAGAAAGAGTTCATCATTATTTGTCCGTTCTTCATAGACATTAAGTAGTTGAACTTTAAGCTATATAGCGCTATTTAATATTGCAGCTTTTGTCACGCAAAACGTGATTACAAAACTGTTAACTTAAAATACTTCTGGCAATATACTCTTGGATCAAACTTATTTAAACTCAATAACAAAAATTATCAATCAAAAAAGATGTTTTGTTTGGCAATCACTGGCACCCCTCATGAATTTTAAAGGCCAATGACCTCTACCTATTACGCGAAATTAGTGTTTTTTTTCCATTTTTATAGAAAAACCTTCGTACTTAATACATACATAATACCTGTCATGATTTAGTTCTTTAATACAGTTTGATATACTTTAAATAACTACAAACAAATTGAAATATTTGTTTGCAAAGGTTTTCCTCGGTATGGGATAGTTACTCATTATTACAAAAGACAAATTCAGAGATTTTTAGCATGCAATATCGGAAAGATGTACCCTCCGTCTAGACCATATTTCCCCCTTTTTTCTGGCTCTGTAGGTTGATATTCACTAATTCCTAGGTATCCACACCAAGTGGAAAAGTTTCGCAATGTTTACTTCTATTTCCAAAATTTTATTACCAAATACGAGTATAATACTAGTAGAAGTACTACACGCAACGAGCATTTCGAAGTTGACAAAGTCTTTATTTTAGTAGTGCAAAAGTAAATATTTAAGTAGCATGGGCTTCATGATCAAAATGGTAATAGAGAATAAAAATATGCATACTTCTAACAATTCCCTCTTAGCTACACTTAATAAATAAACACAGTGAAAGATAATAAACTATTCGGGCCAACGATACAAACCTCGCCCGAAAAATCTGCGTAGCTGTCGTACAATAAGGAACAGATAACTCAGAGAATAATTAAGGATAAAATAACGAACTCTAATTCAATCATAATCATTATCATCAAGGTAAATCTGTCCTGGGAGAGGTTTTAGCTGAATACCTCCTAACTACTCGATTCCGTCCCTTCTTTTCTGGTAGGAACCTTAATCTTGCAAATCTATGACGATATCAAACTTTGGCCTTCCTTTCCTACGCTTTTCTCTTACCTTTCCTTTGATTATCCTCAATGTTAAGTAATCATACACAATAGCGTGTCTAGGCCAGTTAGCCTTCCTTCTTTTCATGGTATTCATTATTGTTTTCTCTTCTTAAATCGGTTCCAGAACTTCATTATTCCTCACTTTGTCTTTCCAGCTCACTCTCATCACCTTTCTCCAAAGTCACATCTCAATTCTTTCAAGATGCTTTATTTCTTTTTCCTATATGTCCAAGTTTCGACTCCATATGAAACATTCTTTGTTTAATTGGTTGGCATGTTTTGGCCGTTAATAGATCTTTTGCATTTTCATACGCACGTATTCCCATGGAAATTCTGATCTATGGAATAGCTAACTCATTATCTTCAGCTAATTTAGCAAATGAGTCATTGAAACGATTTTTACAGGAATGTCTTTGGTCCCAAAAAAATTATTAGGTATATCACAACGAAATTTGGATACTTACATTGGATATTGCAATGCATTAAACATAAAGCGTAGTTACGAAATCGTTAGATCATATAGTTTAGCAAAACATATTTCTGAATGAAAAACATTTGCACAAGGGAACAATATACTGTTGGTTTAGTTAGACTCCCGGGGTACTCAACCTTTTTTGATGCCCGGGCACATAAGGGCGCTTCCGAAATCAAAGAGGGCACCACATAAAATTTCCGTCCATGGTGATATTCAGGCCATTCCTTGGCAATATTATCACTTTACCAGTTAACCGTTGGTCGTTTGTAAAACAAAAAGGTTCCATTGTAAATAAGATCCAAATTATTACAACGTATATAATTTCATCACAACCTCACATCTTTTATGTGAGAATCTCTCATGTGAGAAATTCTTTATCTCCAAAGAAGATTTGATAACGGGGAATACATCTGGTAAGAAGGTTTTCGCTGCATGTGCACCTCTACGTTCCGAAAATTTGCAGTCATTGATTATGAGGAGTTTGAGACATTAATAAGCTGAGCCGAGCTGAATCTTCCCACTCGCATAATGAACTAAATATGACATAGATACGCGTCTTGTTAATCTGGACATAGGCGATAAGAGGGATAAAATGTTTATGAAACCCATGACCATGCCGACCAAGTTTTTGACCCCTTCCCCGCCATACTCCCACTCTATCCCCGCTAGTGAAATCCAAAGAAATGTTGTATCAAATAAAAAAAATCTTTTTACCAAGCTTGGCGGGCACTGTACAAGATCACTTCGAGCACCTAGGTGCCCGCAGGCACCAGGTTGAATACCGCGAAATTAGACGTTTAATTGTCATTAAAAAAATCCCTGGGACGTAATTTTGTGTACAACCAGACTCATCCATGCAAAAAATATTGGCCGGTTTTGCAACAAAATCGTGCTTGTGATAAACAACAATACCTACTTGGAATGATGTTATAAATCAGCGAAAAATTAATAAATTGCCCAAAAAATCTTGCAGATAGAAAGATGCCTTCCAACTAGTTGACGAACACTGCAGAGTATTTTTGTGGAAGTCCTTAAAACTTCTACGATTGAGGCATCTCTACCGTGAGGCGTCTCACCCGGACTTAAATTATTGTTGCGAGGCAAGGATAAACAGGAAAAAGGTTAACTACTAAATGCATATAAGGAGGAGAATCACAAAAACAAGTCGGTTTCATTAATAAACGAAAAAGTATTAGAAGAAATTAATGAAAGGAGAACACTCCTCCAAACAATCCACTCCAGAAAAACGAACTTATAGGTCATTTAAGTAAGGTTTTATTGCTAACATAATAGAAGGTAAAGTATCGGGGAAGAAAACAAGAATTTCCTTACTTTGCGAGGTATGCCTAAAACAAACTTCAAGTCCATTAGGGAGACAAAATCAACGGCTTCAGACAGAAACACATGACTGATGTGAAAAGCCTTTGGAGAAAGATTATGAATTCAAATTCATAGAAATACATTACTCTTTCATGTACTAATAAATTTATACCTTATAAATATGCTATATTTTAACTTATTACTTCGTAAACGAGTCTGGTTATGTTTTTTCTTTAGTGTATTATAAACTTTTTCAAATACAAGGAAAGGGTTAAAGGTATATTACACATAAGGGCATGCACCCAGGCAAAATCCCAAGGAAAAACGGAAAAAAGACTGACGGGGCCGGGAAGGCAGTCTACAGGATAGAGAATGATCCCGGGTTCGATTCCGGGCTCCGTCAGACCAAGTCCGTTTTTCCTCGGGATTTTTCAAATACATTCTACGTAAATTTACATCGCCATTATCCGAAACAATTACCTCTCTCCCGATCCATAGATTGATGATAATATCAGCTTCAAGAACTCCGAAAGCAATCGATTAAACTCATCAAAATGGACCTCCACCGTTATATGGCTTGAAAACTTGTACGATATCCTGCTCAGATTGGGAATATTTGTGTAATCATCACCCCTGCATCTTCTATAGCAGGTGTTACACGAAACAAAAACGAATCGATATGACTTGCGGTCTCACTGTTCAAGTTACCTTCAAATATACGTATGTATGATATAGTAAAAGGGCGAATTTAGTAAACGCATTCATAACCCGGTAGTAGTACTACTACAAAATGTTGGTAAGACTTAGTAGTTAGTAGAGTTATATACGTCTAAAAATTTGATGCAGCACTAGCTTACACAAAAGGAAAACCCAATCCTTAAACAATTGGAGAGTGTTTCCTTCATTGTCCAAACGATGAGGCTGTATGGCTGCAGGAGCAACCGCCGTATATAACAATTAACGTGACAATAACCGAATAAGGAAGTAATTTAGATTCAACTGGTGTTTACACCCCCTGCCACACGCCGAAAGGCGGCTTGTAGGGTATTAATGTAGATGTAGATGTAGAATAACAATAGCAGAAGACGCCTTAGTGCAACTGCCAAGCTTCTCCAAAATAACTTCATGCACGACTTGAAAAATACCCTTAATTTTCCGATTTCTTCGTGACAGACTCAAGGTAAATATTCTTGTACAGAATTTGAAGTTTGTTTGACAATTATAACGTCTCATTCTAGATACTGAACGTTTCTTTTCATAACACAAAAAATACATGCTTCAAGGAATCGGATATACACACTCAAACAGAATAGTCATGCTTTTTCTATGCCATATTTCCCGCTATTCGCTGGCACCACAAATTGCAATTCACCAATTTTCATGCATCCACAAAAAGTGGAATATTTTCGTAGTGTTTACATAAAACTACACTATTTTTTAAATTGAATATTTCATTTGAAAACCATTAAATACTAAAAAATAATGAAAAACTAAATATCAACATATTAATGACCTCCTAAAAATACACGGATTACAGAATAAAATCCAAATTCATACTTTGAAAAACTCCAAAATCATTCCATATTAACCTTTTCCAACAAATAAGCATATTGGAAAATAATATACTCCATGATCCAATGGCACACTTCTGGCCAAAATTAACGCAGCACCTGACCAGCAATCCAAACGGCCACCGGAAGAACTGCTAGCAGAGACTTTAAATGGCAACGGTGGTCAGAGAAGACGATGTTTTTGTGCGATAAGAATCTCGTTAAGAATCGAGCCACGAGATAAGCGCGGAAAATTGCAGATGGATGTTCTAGCCGAAAGAAAATACCTTGCATGGTGTAGTGAGGATCCTCGCACTTCCGCGGGAGTCCAGAGAAGGTTTATTACGGCAGAGGCCATGAATATTCGGTTGCGGCACTGATCGAAGATTTTCATCGTAAAGCTTATTACTTAAAATTCGGTCATTGAGAAAAGAAGGGTTTTGGTTATGAAGAAAATATATTTTCATTTAAGCGCAAACAGAATTAAGACATATTTAGAGATACACTCTTCGCCTATGCGAATCAAGTATTTTAGTGTATCCGAAATGCCACAGTGAGATATATTTGTAATGCTAAAAAATCGAATACATTTCATAATCATACACTAAATTTTCTTGGTTAACGTTAGAGTCGCGGAGAAAGAAATATATTCTCTCAACTACTTAGAGCACCTCAAATGCAAGGTTTCCGCACAATATTTTTCAAGTTTTGTTTCTTTCTATAAAATACATTATCTCATCAGCAACGGCAGCAAAAACTCCTGATTGCTCAACACACTAGAGTAATTTTAGGCAAGTTCTCGTCAGAGCCAGCAGTTTTTGTACAAATTAAATAATCGATGGCATCCAAAAAACAGAGAGCATAGAAACCTACGTAAATATTTAATAGAATCCATGATCGTACGCATAATAACTTCTATCAAAACGACTTTTTTTTAAGGTTTTACAAGAGTTACACCAGTCAATTTTTTATTTAAAACAATTATCATATGACTGTACGTGAAATATGTTTTTATATAAATCGGCAAGCTATTTAAGGTTTAACTGTGTCTTCTTAAAACATATCCACGTCGAATAAAATATCTGAGAAATATGTAATTCCTCTTATTCCCCAAAGAGAGTAAGAATTTTAAACCATCGTAAATAAAACAATTCTTGGACAATCGAGTATCACAACGATTTAACAGCCATAACTGTGCGGAATTCGAATCCTCTGATTGGCTGTTCCATTTTTTATTTCTATTTTGCTTTTGCGAGAACACATCCTGGAGCCAGGACGGTTACCATGGTGATTAATACAATCAACGAACTTAAATCCGTTCGGAGGAAAATCGACAGAAGGGCGCGCTCAACGTGGTGCATGGGCGACCAGGGGGGTGTTTCAGAGTCACTCGTTCCGAACGGAAATTCTGACGTCCTCCGGATTTGAAGTCATTTACGATCGAAAAGGCTTTTCGCCTGTTTCAGAGCGCTTCCTATCGGAAATTCAGAGACTTTCCGTTCGAAAAGTTTACTACTGCTATAGAGCACTCGAAAGTCTTTCCGTGAATTCCGTTTGTTTTGATTATTCAGAGGTAAATACACTTAAAATGTTTTTTATCGTCATTATTTGGCTATAGTAAGATAATAATGCCGTATTTCATGAATGCACAATTATATGGATGTTCTACAAGTAAAATAAAGGTGTAAAACAAGCTAATTATAATGTAAACGGATAGATATACGAGTATGTGCAATCATTGCTGCGCAAGTTTTGTTGACAAATCATTTTAACGTTCTTGTCATCTTCAGAAAGATGAAATAAATTGAAATGCATAGCATAATAACTTATAAATATCAAACCTGGTATATTATATTGAAAACGTATAAATAAAATAAATAAATATATTACTTTTGTTAGTTTTGCGATGGCTTTTTACGTGCTTTAGCTTCATATTTACATCAATGCGAATAATAGACTTGGTTATTAATGTCATCTGTTTATGCCCGTATTGTATAACATAAATACTATTTATCTACGTGAATATTAGTTACAAGTGACGTTTCTCCAGCGTTTTTCACTGTTATTTCTACTTCCCATCAATCAGCTGATTTTCGATTTCACCAATGAATTTCGATTTTCTTGAGTTTGTTACACTTATAATTCGTGATGAATCCAAAAAGATGCTGAAATTGGCTGTTATACGTAAGCTCGTTGTCAATAGTATATACCATGAATGCTTTGAGGAACCAGGGGTTTGTGCAGATGAGAGAGAAAAGCAAGTTTTAAGAATACAACGCCTGAGGCACATAAGAAATAACTCAGACCACTTCATTCAGTCATTTCCCAGGAAAGGAGGCTATACATTTTAAAGTAGATCTTTTGCATGCTATTGGCAATTCGTTTATTTTCATCCTCCTTGGGGAGGTAAATTACAATATATATCTGGGGTAGTAGAGGTGTACCCTTTGGAAGTTGTTTCTTCTATATTCAATGATGTGTCCACTTCCAGTGAAAGTACACCTCTTTCTGAACTGCAGGCAACCCCTTCTCCTACTCCACCACCTCACAAGAGAAGGTGCACACAAAAGATAAATAACTGCACTAAAATGGAATTGCATCCTACGCTTATATTACTACAGATAACTTAAATATATATATATATATATATATATATATATATATATATTATATTATATATATATATTTATATATATATATTCATACTCTTTAAATAACATAAATTAAAAGAGCACCTCTATGTGAATAGAAAATAATTTTACTTAATTAATGCCCAAATTGTAAGTCTCAATCCAAAATACACCATTAATAATTTAACTCTTCCCTTGTCATTAATCTTATTTTGTGAGTTTTCAGGTATGTGACTCAAGTAAAAATATGAAATGTACTGGCCATCTCCTGTAAAAATATTTGACAAGCCTATCCGAAAATATTGTGCCATCCTTCAGTATGATCAATTTATGGAATGACAACCGAGTATAACACGGTATGACAACTAAGAGCATGATTTTAAAGTTTATTTATGTAAAGTATGTTTGTATGAATGTATGTTTTATGTAAGGTATTTTATATCCATATGTTATTTCATATGTATTGCCTTCCTGAGTCTATTTGTGAGTCACAGCACATGTAGAAATAATATAGTGTATTGTAATGGTAAATAAAAACAGAATCGAACTGAAAAATTAGTTATTTTTAAATTGCCTTTCCTTCTCAGCCTTAAATAATGTACTACTATCCTTAGATATTATCAAAGCATTCCAAAAAAAATCAATTGCAATTTCTTTTCCCCAATACTTAAATTAATATGATGGTTTATCTCCAATCTTTACAAGAGAAACTTTATAAAACCTTGTCAAAACTCATCATAAAAAGAATTGGTGTGATCAAGTCAAGTTATCTGTAGTAATATAAGCGTAGGATGCAATTCCATTTTAGTGCAGTTATTTATCTTTTTGTGTGCACCTTCTCTTGTGAGGTGGTGGAGTAGGAGAAGGGGTAGCCTGCAGTTCAGAAAGAGGTGTACTTTCACTGGAAGTGGACACATCATTGGATATAGAAGAAACAACTTCCAAAGGGTACACCTCTACTACCCCAGATATATCAGAATCGAGCAGGAATTGATATAGTACAATGTTGAGTTAAATATGCTATTCAAAATTTGATAAAAAAAGTACTTGAAATCATCAATATATGAGAAAGTCCGGCCAGATACACGTATGCTAAGAGCTTAGAAACGGGAAATTACAAATCATTAATAAGGTTCGACTGCAATATAAATGCACTTAAAATGTTTTAAGCAAGATATTAATAAAAACCTCAGTAAATAAAGTGATAATTTTCAATGGTAAAATATAATTTAAAACGGGTGCATAGGTGGGATTATTCGAATTTATTTTTCTACATGTGGCCCAAATAGTCAACTGCGTACTGTTTCACTTACGAGTCTGAAGAGCAAAATCGTGTAAAATGTATACCTTTCCGTCTCTAATATTCAAAACGGCACGAGATTACATTACAAAAATTAGAAACGGACAATTCTAAAATAATTTTAATTCACGATTACTTCAATTAGGTATATGACAACGTATCATAACTAGTGATGGGAAGAAAAAGTTTTTCTTCATTCGAACGTTTTAAAAAGTTGAAAAAAACGTATTTTATTCATTAAAGAAACGTTTTTTACATTTTATTCCCATATTGGAATTGAAATTAGACACTTATGTCTATATTATTCATGGACAATATAAACTGATTCATTATCTCTTCCAAGTGATAGTTATTCAACAAGAATTGAAATAAATGACGTAATTTTATTGCAAAATTATGCACAATGAGGAATATAACGCATAGAAAATCACAAGTGAATACTCAGTGGTCTCATACACGTTAATCTTGCTGACTTGTCATATTAAAGAGCCAATAAAAGAACCAAATTGATTGAGTTATTTCATGTAATAGTTATGATAAGTATAATAATATTAGTATTGGATACAAAACTATTTCAGCCACTTCTAACTTGCTGTCCTGAATTTTAAAGCAAAATATTCAATTGCTTATAAACGCTGAGGAATCCTCCAGTTTTCGCTAGGTAAGGGTGGAGTTTAAAAAAATAGTAATACGACTTACCTCGAATATCAGAAACGTCTTCGAAAAATGTTTTATATTTTCAGTATTTCGATAGTGGTATTTATCTAATACTATAGGGAATTAATTTAGGATTAAAAACAGTAAAATCAAAAACAAACAGCAGTTACATATTTGTTCGACATTTCAATCTAATTACGATGAAACATGTATTTTTTTAACGATTCTGTTTCGTAGCTTTGATGCTCGAAATAAAAGAGTAAAAATGTTCTTGGTAAACTATAAATATGAAGGATACATTTTTTTATCATGGACAATATCACTTTCATTGCATTAATTGCAGCAATACTTGTATTATTTGTAGTTAAATTATTTTCTGTATTAGTTGTAGTTAAATTATAGTCTGTAGGGCACAACACTAAAGATTCATAAAACTCGATACAAATGCAAATCAACCAAAGTGGCTCGTCATATATGTTTTGGATTGGATAAGTCTGTAACTGTGTCTTTAAATTCCTGCACTACGCCATCTAGATCTAATTCCTCGTTGGAAATGAGTGAAGAAATGTTCCCATCTACACCCGCCGATGTAACAACTTCCTCTCCCTCCTCATCAGCGATCATCTCCCATCCCGAGAGATGATCGCCTGAAATTTTAGCTTTTTCGGTTTCCAGTAATTTCAAGTCGTGCTTGAAGAAAATAAGTTTCATAGCTGTCTCATTAGTCAAGCATTTTCTTCTTAGGTTATGGATATTTTCGTGCGTGCTGAAACTTCTTTCCGTCGCCGAAGATGTAGGTGGAAGTGGAAGAATCTTTACGGCGACTCGTGAGACTTTTGTTTTTGAGCATATTCCCTTCCAAAAAATGAGAGACGAAAGTTTTATAGATACTGGAATGACGTATGGTTTCTTCCACATACCTTCGTCAGTCGTGTAGTTTACCATCTCGGAACGAATGTCAGCTATATTTTCTTCGCTGAAGGTAGGATGTGATTTGGCGAGAATATCAAACATTTTGAAAACATCAGAAATTTCTGATGGTTCCAAGCTGGAACCTTTTCTTGAAGGATAAAAAAATTAGCTGCCAACGGGGCCTTTGTCACAGCCATATCTTTTCTCTTTTTAACTAAATTTATTATTTCACTACGGCGACCATCAGTAATATCAGTTGTGATCATAAAAAAATGTTCAACTCTTTCAAAGAGATTTAGGAAAATGCGTGAATGCGCAATGAATACGTGGAGTCAAGAAAAAACTATGAACACTATTTTCTGTTCAGCAACATGAAACTTAGCGGTCACTAGTGAACCACATGTGGCCAATTTTCGAAATTCGCTTCATTTTATCATAGGATGCTTTTACAAAGCTTTTAACTAGTTTTAATTTTATCATGAAGACAAACTTCCATAAATTTACGCCTGAAAATGTTTATTTTATACAATGCATCAGCCTTGAAAACATATAAGCACTTTTAAAATCGTTTTGAAAACTAGAGAAATGCATTCATTGTAAGCTATTTGGGCCAGGTCAACTGCAAATTTACTAATCAGGATAGTAAATTTATCGGATAAACCAGGAAGAACGCCATTTCAAAAATTAACGAAAAAAACGTTTTTTCACGTTCTTTTCAAGACGAATGAAAAAAACGTTTTCTTCGAACGTTTTAAACGTTTAAAACATTTCATTCTTTTCGAGGTTCCCATCTCTAATCATAACAGCCTTAGCATAAATATATTATGTACATACATTTTTCCTCCATTGTGAAATTGGCGCAAAGGGGCTGTTTTTCTGTGCTCACTTGTCTCTTCAAAACGTGCGACCGCTTATATTTTTCATAGTTTCCGGAAAATCGCTTTCCGTTCGAGTCTCTGAAACGCATGGGAGACCGCAGACGGAAGACTTCACGATCGACTAGTAAAGTTTCCGTTTCCGTTCGAGAAGACTCTGAAACACCCCCCAGACCATAAATCCTTCGCAGCTTCCAAGAATAAGGATAAATGGATGATCGGATGGGATAAGAAACGAACGAGAGAATTAATTGCGTTAGGTGATGGCCTGCTGAGATTATATCAATTATGATAGCTATATTTTCTTCATTGTAAAATTTCATGGAACTTACTTCATGTGATTGTAAGACCATGAAAATGGGGCATTCGTAAAATAGAAAAAAGTAAAGAACTAGGCTAATAATTAAGCTAACTTAGGGACTTTATCAAAAGAAGAACGACAGTTTTCAATCCATTTACAGAATTAATGAAATCCTTTACATGCATAATTTTACGTTACTTCAAAATTGGCCTTCATAAGTAATCGCAGCAGCTTCACCCAAAATCATCCAATAAAGCTCAAGGTAGGGGTCGTTGCCCATGCGAGTAGTAGGACCAGTATCGTAATTAATACCATACTCATCAAGGCGTTGTATATGTATATAATTTTATTGATAGATAAGATAGCCTGGCGGCAACAGTCGAGGGAGGCACAGTTAAGATCGACTTCTTCGAACAGTATAGTTTAGCAAAAGGATTTCTGATTGAAAAATATTTGCACAAATAATTTATTGGCTTCGTTAGAAGTTAAATTACCATCAAATCAATCCCCTTAGGACAAACGTCTCGGATTCTGCATAGTCTTATGCAATTTAATCCTTTCGATATTTACTTTACGAGAGATTTAAACAGACTGGATATAATTTTCTGTAGGAGTTAAGAGCAATGTCATATTTTCACGCAATTTACTGAATAATTATATCAGACTTAACTAAAGTTAAGCAATATCATACTCTGCTTTCACCTCTCAAAACCAATATGTGACAAAGAAATTGTCTGCAACGAGAACGCAAAAATAAGGAAGTAGTCCGACTATCACATCGATCGATCGGCCATACGCACTCTCTGATTGGCTGGTAACGTTTTTTCTTCTTTTTTGCATTTCGGAGA
The DNA here is from genome assembly GCA_947579665.1 of Sympetrum striolatum. Lineage (NCBI taxonomy): Eukaryota > Metazoa > Arthropoda > Insecta > Odonata > Libellulidae > Sympetrum > Sympetrum striolatum. Next base: position 64,212,146 of record OX388352.1, read on the forward strand.
ATAAATCCGGAATCCAGCACGGTTAACATGGTGAATAATACAATCAATGTAATTAAATTCGTTTGGCGAATATTTGACTTAAAAAATTGCATGTAATTGAATTGCTCAGCATGTAAAGGGCCAATGTCACAGAGGATATTTTTTGATTTCGAAAAAAATAATGTTTGTAATTTTCTTGTGGATGGGCCACTTTTGCCGGGTTTTATATTTCGATAAGGAAAAAAGTGGCAAAACGTTCCACCCTAGTACTTACTAAACAATACCTCATTTTTTGATCGTGCATAAAATGCATTCGGCCGAGGATTTAAATTAGAATTGAAATTAAAATGTAGAGTATAAATGTTTTCTTAAAAAAGCATTAATCAGTGTCGCTTTAAAGTTAAATTGACACTAATAAGGCACATATACCTAAAGATAGCACTGGGGCATCTACCCCGAGAAGAGGCGGGGTACACTTTGTCTAAGATGGCCAGTCACTGCACGTGGATATTAGATGAACCTATAGCTACAATTTTTCGCCCTGTAATTCAAAATATTCAAACATTTAAACTGATGCCAACCAGAAACATTTTACCCTATCTTATAAAAGGGCGGAAAAAAACAGTACCTACATGAAATGATGCTATAAAAATGCGTAAAAAGATTTAATCGCCGTGAAACTCTTGCAGATAGACAGGTGCCTTCCAAATAACTGATGAACACCGTCAGTAGAGCAAACTTGCGGTGTTCCTTAAAATTACTACGACTGGGGCATCTCTCCCGGTGGGGCATCTCTCCCTGTGGGGCATCTCATCCGGAATTACTTTATATAGATTATAATGGACGGTGAATATAAATAACATAATATACTATACTGCCTCAAACTCTCTCAAAAAAATACGCCACATTTGAAATGTCTGCAATGTGATGGAGAGAATAAGGAAGTTGTGCGACTATCACATCGATCACTTTTTGCCTTGTATTTCGCTTTTCTGAGAACGCATCTGGTATCCTGCACCGTTAAAGTGGTGAATAATACGAATCACGAAGGTAAGTTCGTTTGGTGGAAAACTGACATAGGCACGTGCTCAGCGTGATGCATGGAGGACCAGATCACGAACCCTTCGGAGCTTCCTAGGATAAGGATAAAGGACGACCGGATCAGGGAAATAACGGGCGAGAGATTTAATTGCGTTAGATAATGGCCTGCCGAGATTATAATCCTTTATATAATGTAGCTGACATTTATCGATTAACCGATTGCAATAAAATTTACTTTCATTTACCACACCAAGTGTAAAGAAGCTTCTTGAATATTTGGGGTGGAAGGGCTTGTATGGATACACAAGCATAACATGATGACATCATGATTCTCAGCATAATAAAGTAATCGGGAGCAGTCTCTTCTAAGCTTAACGTCTCTCGAGAATAGAAAAAGCGCGACGTCGAACCTTTATGGAAGCGGAAAACGAAGACGCAGTACCGTTTTCCATTCAGATGATCACATTTAATTGTCCTGTTTGTTAAGGAATTCATTGAAAGCAAAACTTCACATGAAAATTACGAGATTTATGATTTGTCTTGACAAGGTTTCTAGTGCTTACATAGAACTATCGAAGGCTCCATCTATTGATTTAGTGGACTATTCCAAATTGAAATCGGTTAGGGGTGCGTAACGCATATGAGAGAGCAACCATTGCTTTTGTTAACGAGATAAAATGCTACGAAACTAAACCAATGGCGACTTTCCCTGTCTTACATTCATACATCTTTTCCGCTATTCTTTTTCACCTCTAAATATCATTTCTCTGTTGCAAATTTTCTAATACCCGAATTTATAATGTTTGACTGCCCCCGCTCAAGATGTTGTGACAATTTATATGAAAAAATACAGCAGTGATTTACAATTTAATATTCTCAAAAGACCATCATCAGGAAAAATCAACGCTCTCATCCGTAACATCTCCGACTCTCTCCTCACCTGTCTGTCCGAACGAAGCACTTTAAAAAGTTTGCATCGGTAACGTCATGCATCACTCTGAGCACGCGCTAGTCAATTACCGCCTTCACCTCTATCGATTTCCTTAGTATCCATGGCAACCATCCAGGCTCCGGGTTTCATTCCCGGAAAATCAAAATAGATAAAAATAACGGAGTAGCCACTCCGAAGGCACAGCTTATGAGTAGGTGTGACCTATGAAGTAATCCAACAGGTTCTTCATTCCTTCCTGGGAAATCAGGAAATTTTAGATTTTATATAAGTGACACAATTACAGCAAGGTATTTGAAACTCAAAATAGCTGTCCTCCGAATGTGTCTTACCCGTATTTGCGGTGCTAACGACACTGATATGTTTCATTAGAATGTTTTACTTACAGCATAAAACACTTAACGAAATAAAATGAAGACTTAGTAATTACCACATGAAGGATTCTCATGTGGAAATTACCAAGTTGTTTTATTTCGTTATGGCGTTCCACCAATTATAGCTAGAACACCATTGATTACATAAAATACTTATCCTGGTGAAAACTAAATAAAGATTTTTATTATTGTCGTATAATATCGTATTAAATAAAGTTAAATTGTGAGAATTTAAACAAAAATGGCGAAATATTTGTGTAATTTTATGTGCGTAAACAACTCCGTAACGACGAACGTGAATCTTAAACTCTACTCCCATACGAATATACGGAAAAAATAACCTCATAAGATATGTATAGGAAAAAGGAGCCAACATTTTTGGCTATAAAACCATTATAGCCCAGTGAAATTAAACACACAAAGGGCCAGACCTGACCAGACCAGAGCTGAGCAATACCCAAAAAACCATTAAAATCTGTGTGTGAGAGGGGGAGCAAACGCTGCTGTATTTTAACAAAGTAGGCAAAGTAGTAAGTACATGAGATCACTTTAAATCCATTTCTTACTTTCATAGAAAGTCGTGTGTAGTTTTTTCAAGATAGAGAGGTTATAAATTGGACTTTTATTTAACTTTGTGTTGATTCAACTAATCATGAGAATGTAGCTATTTTTCGGATTTCATTTTTTCATCGCTAATAGAGAGATAAATACCATAGCTACTACTTTTTGTCATTTTTTCGTGACTTGCATGGTAATCGGTAAAGATAAATAAGTGTATGAATTGCAACTGCACTATATTAGAAATGCGTCCAACGGAATATTTTGTGCTTACATATTTTAAATAAGATACAATTTCCTTCAATGTAAGTGCAAAATAACCTCCGTGTGTCCAGGAATCTCGAGAAACAGCTCTTCGAAAATTCGGAATTTTTTTCCAAAATAAGAAATTTGTCGTTCTGGTGTGTATTTCTGGAAATATCGTGAAAAATACTCGCACCAAGAGGAAAATTGTGTCTCATTAATTAGCAAAATACTTATTTAGCTTTAATTTGAGCCCAAAGCGACGGCCGTTGAACCATATCAATTTTTCATAAGGTGGTACAACACTTTCCCTACACACACAACTACACTACTACCCCAACGCAAGCTACACTATGTCTTCGGCGATTAATTGAAACTAGCCGCATCATGCCCCTTCCCCCTCGAAGTATCGGGATTATTTATATTTTCGGTAACTATAATTAATTTAAATCCCGTTACTTTGACAGGGAATTCATTAGTAAGTGTAATAAACATTGTAACCCTGGTCCAGCTTATGACGGGAAGAGCGACCCCCAAGATGTGCCATATCAGAGTTAAAGGGTAAACCTGTTGCGTTACCTTAAAGAGTCTATTCTGAAATTCGGAGGAAGTTGGGAAAGGTCAAGGATTCTCTTTATTGGAGAGAATTAACTTTCTCTGTTTATGTTGCAAGATTCTTTAGGGGAGTGTACTTGTAATTTTTATTAGCACCGTATGTACACTTGTGAAAACCGTTAAAAACTTCGTTCTGTTACGAAATTACTGAGATCGTGGCATAATAATGCGGGATTGGTGAGTTGTCGCGTCTTTTAGCATCTAGTCTCGTCATGGAGCTGGGGAAGCCCAAACATATTGATTTACTGAAATGGTCAATATTGGATTTGTGTAGAGGTGCGTACTCCACATTTAGGAGCGTCCATTGCTTAGTTTTATTACAGATTTACATGAGGAAATTAAACCAATGTAACAACAGCCCTTATAAGGCAGTATTCTAAATGCATTCTAATAACCACTTTTTAAGGTTTTAAATGCGAATAATATATTAAAAATAATTTTAAAATATGCAAATGATTTATAAAATGAATTTATACAAAAGATGCTGGTAATTCACCTACCACCTTCTGAAATGCTTATCATGAGTTTACATAACACATTTCTAGTACAGCATAGTTGTACACTTACACATACACTGTTGCTCGACCACCTCTTTGGTAGTTACGAAAATGGCGCCCCTTCATTCAACTCAAATGTGAACATCAAGACCGAACTATCAACTTATTCTTAAAATACATATGTTAATTTTATAACTGCATATAATTTTAAATATTAAATGTTTAACAAGTTCTCTTGTGTCTTAAGATTCATGCTTTTAGAGGGTGACCTTAAAAGCTGAATTCAGCTACGTGATATAAGTATTGAAAGATATTTTTAATTTATAGGAGTCCCTTTCCTACTTATTTGGCATAACATTATTGAATTCAGTCTGAAAACACAACTCTCAGAATCACTTTTTAATGAAAATATCAAATAATATTTTCTTAGAAAGGTTTGTTTGAAACCTGGAAATTTCTCCCGTCAGATCTAGCCAGTATTAGATTGGAACTCTCAAACTGGCTGACCACATCATCCATGGCTATACTGGCCAACACGTGATCTATTTCACTCAGTTTTACTTCACTCAAACAGTTAAATGTTGGGCAGGGTAGCTCTTACCACTTGAATGTTAGAATATAGAACATTACAGCTGACAGATATTTCAAAGTGTTTTAAATCTACTGGAATAGATTGAAGTAAAAGGGCATATATAGAGATGACCTCGTGATTGAGAAGGGAGTAGGGAATAATAAGCCAAGATATATGAAGGGGCCTTGAATATATTCTACGTAATTCTCCATTAATTTATAAATAGTCTCAGTTTAGTAAACAAAGAGTGTCCATAGAAACTCCGAGAGTTAGTTAATGTATGTTAACAGCAGGATAAGATCGAAATCGGCTCCATACTTACAATTTTAGATATCATTATTATGAAAAGTAAAATATTTTTTACCCACGGATTTCTTATCATGGATAAAATTAGGACCTAGGTAATTGAATCTTTTCATATTTTCAAAGTGTACTGCCGAAATGCTAGATTTAGGGTCCATCCTCTGTCTTCAATTGCGGACATTTTCATGTATTCTATTCTATTAAGTTTTACCCCCCTATTCTGACTTTTCAGCTTTAAGATTTTGGATATTTCTTTCAGTGAGTCCACACTCCTTGGCCCTAAAAAAATTTCGGTAGCATATACATGGACCTGTATAGATTTATTTCATATCTGCCCTTTGAGTTCAACGGTTTTGTAAAATATTCAGCTCATCTGCTTAGAGCTTCTTCTTCTGTTCCAATCAACCTTCCATTCTTTTCTTTAGCGGTATTTTTTCTTGGCTGTTATTCTTTCTTCACTGGTTTGATTACCTTTAACTTTCTAGTTTCATTCTGTTTATTAAATTTCTCAATCTTCTCCCCTTAGGAATTGCTTTTTTCTTGTTTCTTATTATTCTATTAGCTTGTCCTCTGCTTTCTTTGTACATTTCAAAATTTTTCCTTGTCTCCATCAAGATAGGTCAAGTTTGCCATTCTGTATCTTTGTGAAGCCTGGAAATATTACAAAAAAACGGAAATATAAAATTCAATCTTTTTGCAATAACTATGCAAAGTTTCAAGTTCCGAACTCGAAAAAAAAACTTTTTGACCCGATGTCCGTTTTTTTCGATTTCAGCCTACTGTGCGATGTTTGGGTACTGCTAGTAAATTATCAGTATGCATATTCGTAGATCTTTCTTGAAGAATGGAATATTTATTTAACATCATTTTGATAACTAGAATATTTTATACTTTTGATACAGGAAGTTTTCGAAACTATATCTTTCGCTCTCTTCGTATCAATCTTGTCCATGGTTGCGATGAAATAAAATTTGTCGAGTATGAGTGATACTTTACAAGGGCGTTGATTTAGATGTACCTTTCTGAAATCCTACAAAAGTGGATACTGTAGGCTTTGACGTATTTCGACGTACTTCGATAGTATAATTTCGTCTGTAAAGTGTGGAGGACCTCCTCAAAAGTATGGAGCTCCTCGATGTAAATTCATTAGTCGCAAAACTATGGACGATGAAACGAAACTTAAACCACAAAACTTAGACCACAAAGCGTTATTCTTCGTTTTAAAAGGTCAATAAAATCACGGAAGGTTGAGCCATTGGATGTTGGCTCTTCAGAAATACCATTTGGAGATATTTTAATGTCCCGGAAAGGAAAATTAAGTAGCGGGCTGGTTAAGCAGATCCCCAAGTGAGTCTCTCCCGCCGAATATTTTCGTCATTGCCATACTCGATCTGCATTTCCCGAGCAAATACCTCCCCACTTTTCAACAAGAAGACCAGGAGGTCGTGAAATTTTACAAGAGAATGAGCTCCCAGAAACAGAAATTCTCATGCACTTTTAGAATTTTAGAAGAGTTACCAACCTTCTCAGAAACTTATGGCTTTTCTGAAGTCTTATTTGATAATTAAATGTTATTTTGTACCATATTTACTACGTAAACAAGTCTTGCAAAATTCTTTAAATAGTAACTATCCATAAACTATGAATATATTCTCACCCCAACCTCCACAAAATAACGGAGAATACATTTATCTATCTATAATATAAAATAGAGTGTGGGGGTGTGTGTGTGTGTGTGTGTGTGTGTGTGTGTGTGTGTGTGTGTGTGTGTGTGGGTGTGTGCGCGTGTGTGTGTATGTTCGCTAAAAACTCAAGAACCGAGAGTCGCAAAACTTTGAAATTTTCTAAATTATTAAAAGCCGACCCCACGCAGAGTATAGGCTACTTTTTATTTCCCTAAAGTCCACGGTTCGAACCCAGACGGGCCAAAACCTTTCCATAAGAAATACACGTAGAGGTAATTTTTTTCGTTGTAGGGTTCATTTCTTTTGCAAAATTAAATTAGAAATAATATTCCTAGAAAGTCGAAGCACCAAAAGAAGGAAAATTAAATAAGAATTTTTAATTTGGTCGTGGAATATCGTTCTCGATTCGAAATTGCGCACATTTTGATAAAGTACGTGAATCTTTTATCGAATTTTTGAGGTCGTAAACAACCCATCCCCCTGACGATCAAGAAGATCGTTGAGTCCCCAGCTCAGATATTTCTCTGTAAGAACGCATTGAGAAAATATGTCTACTTCAAATTAATCTTAAGAATAAGTGATAGATTATATGAAGAGGGAGAAATTTAAGGAGATATTAGTAACTGCAGCTATGAACGATGTACTGTGAAGAATCGAGCGTACCAGTATTCAAGACAGATTTTTAATTTTATGGAAGCCTCTGTAGCAACCAAGTTTTATTTATATCAACGTCATTGTTTACTGACTATTTCGTGGGATAAATGGGTTTATAGTAGTTTGTTAGATGAAATTTATTTCTCTCGATCAATACCACTGAATGCGTTAAAAAAACCTGGTAAGTTTCGGATGTTTTTATTACAATCTTGGGCATTACGTATTACAACTTATCAATTTACATTGATAAATATTTAGCTATTGACGAAAATAGATTTAGTGAATATCGTAAAGATTTCCCAAAATCAGTGTTGGAGTTAAACGGCGATTTGTAAAGCTGTAGCAAATCTCCAACATCGTATCCCTTCATTGAAAATGTAAAGCAAGTTTATGTTTTGTTATACGCAGAATAAAAAAGTAATTCATTGTGGTTTTTTCAAGTGCTTCCAATTATCACATATTTACTTTCTTTCTGCTATCGGTTTTTAATCTTTGGTTCTCTTTTGGCACTGTGATTACATTTGTGTTATTTGTATTATTATTACATTATATTAATATTGGTATAATATAAAAATTAAAGTCTGATTTTTCCGACCTTTTCCGGAGAAAAAGAAATTTTAGTTCAATATTTTGATACTTCTCGTTGAATTCTTCAAATCGAGTACAAACGCGATAAGGCTTACTCGAAAAAAGGCGAAATGGCGCTAAAAAAACTGAAAATTTCGCTAAAATTCTTATTTCTTGATGATTTTTTTCGAACTTTTCCAGAGAAAAAGACGTTTTAGTTCAATATTTTCAAAAAAGTAATACCTTCCTATATTTTTACTTATTTAACTTCTGTGGTTTGCAAACTATGACCCTAATGATTTCTATATTCAATCGTTTCATTAAAGTTTTTTAATTTTCACATCAGTAATGCCTTGTTTCGTCCCTCAAATATGCACTATCGTACTCATTGTCAAACGTAATCGGTTTCTCATTTGCCCCTTACCTTTTTACCCAGCTATGATATGCATCAAGGCCGCATGCCTGTGTTCTCTTGCTCTCTTTCTTTCTCTAAACAAAACATAAACATCTATAGGGTTTACAGGTAACTTATTTGCACCTGATTTCGATTGTGAGGGCAGCCATATGCAGATAGGTTTCTCTTTCTTGCTCTCTACTCTTCATCGTCTTATAGTCGTATTTAGTTCGATGGTTGAGGAGCAGTGGCGGCGCGTGACTAAGAAAACGGGGGGTTCGCTTCAAAGCCGTATTTTTTTAAGTGGCTGCGAATATGGTTGAATATTGTGGCGCGTACTGGAATATTGCCTCCGCTTTCATGGACGAAGGATAATTCACAACAACAGCGGATAAAAGCAATAGAAATATTAAAATAAATGTTTCGGGTTGAATCAATGCATGACTTTGTTGCACAAAATCTTCACATTAACGAAAATTGAAAATTGTTTCTTTTAATTCTCGCTTCATATTTCTTCGTATGTATTTTTAAAGACCGAAGTACTTTATGACTAAGTTGCATTTATTTGTTGATAAATCAAATATAATTGTAATAAAGTAAATCAATAACCTTATATTATTTTATTCAAGGTTGAAGTATTTCTGATCACCGTTTTACCCAAAACTGAAAGATCCAAACTGGAATTCTTGTGTCAAATAGATTCCTCATGCGTTGTAATTTTTTGAAATAAATGCCTTACATCGAACACACATATTTTTGTCCAGATTGCGTCCTTGTATTTCGCAAAGTGCAAACAGGGGAAACAGTATAGCCTATTGGAAGAGTCACAGCCACAAATCCAACAGTTTCTCTAATATATTTGTGGCTTAAAAACTCGGCAGTATCTGTTACTCTGACTTTGAGATAGGTTCAGCAAAGGAATAGGCCTCCGTTCTTCTTTTATTGCACATTTTTCTTCAGCAGATAGAGGGGAAATACTAATGTCTTTCAGAAATTGGACACTTGTCATTGTAAAGAGCGAGAAAATCTGTTCACAAACTCGTAACGCAGTAGGTTTGTGTACTGAATATGCCACAAGCAACCACAACAACGTAACTGAATATGTAGACTGGATACGAACGAACTCCGTAAATTCTCAATATTGAACCGTATTATGAGTAGCCATTACATAGTTTTTAACCTAAAGTTTTATGTCGATATCATTCCGGGATGATCCTAAACTAAGATTCCACTATCCCTTTTTGCAGTGCATAGAGGAATGTATATGGTGCTCTGGAATCGAACCAAGGATCATCAGGGAAACATTAAACAGTGTATATGTAATGTATTTATGATCTATATTCACATGCCGGGTTTTAAGTTTCCATTTTATCAGGAAGGCATAAAAAAAAACTGAAAAATCGTCGCAATGCATTTTAAATAGGAGAATATTTACCCTGGCCTAGCGTCGAAACAAGGATAATCTTCGATAGTAAGTTTGTAGTTTTCGTTGGATATGCACGGCTTCCAGCGATCTATCGAATTTCAACTCTCTAGTTTTCCGGGAAGCGCCTAAAAAAAATTCCGAAAATCCTATGAAGCCATTCTCGTCGGCTGTCGCTGCAACGTAGTGCAGCAATCGGCCCATGTTTAAAAGCCGTATGCCCCTCTTTCCCCTCACCGCTCATCACCTATAACGCGACGTCTGAAGGGGCTCACTTCGGAGTTTGAACCTCGGGCGAAGTCAAGCTAGTTAGAACCAAAAGCGGCAGGAATCGCGACTCAACGAAGGAAAAGTTAGGCCCAGTGAATGGTGTCAAGGATATTTGGGTTATGGTAAGAACATTGGTACATAGAAAAATAGTGTAGTAGTTTTCTTAGGGGGTTCAGTGAACCAGTGAACCCAATGGACCATCCGCCACTGTTGAGGAGTTAAGATGATATAAAAGATACATTATGATGATATAAAATATAACTACCCATTCCAAGCCGAAAACTTTCCATTCCCAGATGAAAGCATTTTTTGCCTGATTTATACTGGAAAAACAGGCTATCTTTGAAACTTCTTGAGTAAACTTCACGAATAATACAAAACGTACACTGGTATGGGCAGATGTACACAAATCTTATCTTCGTCAAACGAATCGTCGCAAGGCGTAAAAGAAAATACCATAGTGTAGCGTCCCATACCGCGGGAAAGAAAGGGTGAAGGAGTCGCAAATGGGACAGTCCCAGGGTCTGAAACCTCCCTGCGTGGCTGGCCGGAAATCCCACAGCGGGATTTTCCGAGGACAGGATATAACGGGACAGGGGAGAGGCGGGAGGGAAAGCGGCAGCGGAAGGCAGTTGGGGTTTGGTCTGAGGGAGTACATACGTACGTGGAGTAGCTGGGAGTGTATATTCGTTGGAAATAAAGTTTTCGTTTTGGCATTTTCATCAAGCCCCCAGGGCAAGAACCCAACCTTCGAGGACCTGAGCCCTCCTTCATCAGCTCAGGTGGTGGCAGCGTAGCGCTACAGTACCCACCGTCGGCGTCGGTCGGCCGCGACAATAGGTACTATAATTTGACGATCATCTTGAGTATACGTAGCGAGTATAGGACCCAGCTGACTTGAGCTGTACTCGAGAATGAAAAAATATTCGGTGAAAGGCGATTCGTTTTTATTATTGTTAAGAAAAATCGACAAGCGTTGACAATATATATTAATACGTAGTAAGGAAATCTTAACAAAAAAAGTATTTAAACTTAACACTGTATTTTCTCAAAATTTTCAAAGAGAGTACATCCTTGGAAGATGTTGCCGTTATCACCTTATTAAAAATGCCGATTAGATATCGCAAGAAAAATCAAAGAAATAGATGCTTGGATTAGTCGCATCAAAAAAATTAAAGGAGGCAAATTTATGGAATTCCGACACAACGAAACATTGTTAAATAAAACTAAGTTTTAAAAACTTAACCTAATGTGGAGATGTAAAAGTTACTGATGTTGTTTTTAAAACCATTTCTTATTTGTTTAGGTTAATGGTAGTTATAATTCAATAGTCGCTTCAAAGCCTTTTTTCCGCCATAGCAACCGGCAATGGATTATATACATTCCAACGCCCTTTTTTTAACACATGGAAAGCGACTTGAATGTTGTTACATAGACATAGATCCAATGTTTTCTTATTGGTTTGATTGAAATTGTATTGAAACACGCAAAGATTTTTCGGAATGTGCTTCTTTAGACTACGACATCCGCAATTCCAAAAAAATGCGCAAGGGCTTACGAAGTAGTTGTACCGCAAAAAAAACTAGCACTAACAGAAGACCCGCTGACATTCGAACGCGCCGAGCGATTCTGATGGGGCACCGATAACTGACCACCAGAACGTAAACAAATTCCGACTTCATAATACCCTTGAATCGGAATTTCCCCATGATGAGCGTCGAGTGCCGCATGCACGTTAGGTTCAAAGAAAAATACGACAGAAGGGAGGAATCTTACTCACCGTCTTGGGCGCAGCGAAGCTTTCGAAGTCCAGCTGAATCACGTTGGATGTCCAGCAGCGTTGTCACATGGTGCAGTTGCTGGAGAAAACGCAGCTGCGACTTCGTTGCCCAAGGCATAAAGTCTTCAAGAGAGTGAAGAATATGAAGACCGGTGATTGATGATGGTTTCTAGTTGTGCTTAGATTTTGGTAATGAAAGTACAAAGTGACCTCTGCTATCGAGGCACCCTTATAAAAGTACAACTGCTACTAATGCTATCAATTCCCTTTTAAGTTATACTTCTACCATGCCCTGAAAGAATTGCGAGACCCTTCTCGTTGGCCCTGCCCATTAAAACCTTCATGACAATATACGAGATAAACCGAAAATTGGTTCAATAGAGTAACTCAAGCAGTGTATGTATAAATTTCCTCTAAAGCTAGTCCGACGCAATTGAAAAGAAACGACTAAAGGTACGAAACTTGAAATCCGGCTCCCGCAAACGAAGGCGATCCAAGCTTTCAGTATTATTATTTGGTCGCCCCGAGGTCGTTTTAGAATTGTGGGTGGGGAAAGTTGAGGCAATACGAGGAGAAGGGGGTAGTGACAGTGGCCTTGCAGAGGATTAGAAAAGTTTGTAGGGAAGGAATTCATTAAAAAGAATTTGAATAATTAAGGAAGATTATTTCTCAAAGTTTTGGTTTTATTTTTACTTTGTACGTATCATTCATGTATAATTCTTTACGCAAATTATTTTGTCTCTCCGCAGGTAATGATGCCTTTAATTAGGAATAATCAGTGAGCAAATCTTTCACAGGAATTTCATTACGTTAGGGAGTAAAATGAAACTGATATGTATTTTTCAAACCGTGAGTGTAAAACATTAACGTCTTTCTCCTTGTTTATTAAATTTTTGCTTTATATATTACCTGATCTATGACATAACACCTGCAGAAAACAAGGAGGTCAACCCTTATCGTCATGTAAGTGAAACAATTTTCGTTTTAGCCAGTTGATGGAAGGAAAAGTTTATTACGCGTGAATTTATTACAATTTCATGAAGGTCGAAAATTGCTGTTGCAATTTTGTCCACTTTTAATCAAAATGAGCAGCAATCCTTATCATCACATTATTTTTAACCTCTGTAGGCCCGGTATTATAGTGTGTAGTTATCTAGAGGATAACTTTAACCTCCGGGATAACTCAAAAATTAATTTATAGTGATAATAACCAGTGTAAACAAACAATACGGCGGATAAGCTTTAGTCCTCAGCTGGTTTCTTATCGTTACTTTATCACCTCAGCTGGTTTTCTGATGTAAATTAAGTTTTCCACTCCACTCTGGAAAACATATGTGTAGATACTTTAATTGAGTTTGTATGACTCCTCTTCATATGCAGGGCCGTGCACAGGATTTGCTCTTGGGAGGGGTTTTGTTCGTGAAACTCGATTTCTGATTAGCGCGAAAGTGTGACTCACCGAGACGAAAGAAGGAGTCCTGAATGACGTTAACATGAAAGTTGAAAGTGGCACTAAAAATTTTGGAAGAAAAAGTTTACTAAATGAAACATTAAATAAAATAATTTCATTTTATCCTATCTTCAATTCATCATTCGTGGAACTTTTTGTATGAAGGATCCTCATGGGGGGGGTTCGAACCCCCAAAATTCCTCCCGTGCGCAAGGGCCTGTTCATATGTATATGTAATATTTTACGGTCGTTATTTCTGTTACATTCAATACGCGTAGATCTATGTTCGTTCCGGTCAAGCGTACAATTTTTTATCTTATACGTAACAAATACGACTAGTAATTTGAGAATGATTTTGAGTATTAAAGATAACATTCCAAGATTTAACGACCTCTCTATTTTTTGATGTGGAAATTTTTGATGTTACTGGTAAAAACACTCAAATGTCGTGTACCTTATAAGAACATTGAAAATTGAATGGAATTCGTGTGAAAGTAAAGGTAGGAACTGAAGAAAAATATTAAACAATGATCTAAAATAATACTAGGCCTGTCTTTCAACAAGTATGGTCTCGAGTCTTGCTTCCAAGGCTTCAATGAAAGTATTAAGAAGCAATGTGGAAATGAAGATTAAATGATGCTTGGCACATATTGTCACAATAATGACGTTTTGATTGATATGTTTAGGCTTCTGAGAACGTAAGGACTGACATGACTATTTCATTGACCTAGTTCTTACAAATGTCTACAGAGTATAAATATCTTTCATACCAAACTGGACATCAACATAATCCAACCTTGTAAACATAAGCAAGGCATACCAATTCCACATGCATTGAGAAGAGAGCATTAGTGACAACATCCAATAGTTATTTTTAGGATCTTAACTGGCAATATTTTTGTTTTAATTAAATTCTCTCTTTCCAAAGCCATGCACTTTTCGTAAACCCGGTTACGTCTAATACTGGATAGACCTCCACCAGTTTACCTTAAACAATGCTTCTCCATAGCCATGGCCTATTTTGTTTCTTTCTTAATTGAGTCTTATTTAGATTTCATCTTCTCCATGGACCAGTGCTACCCGTCTGCACGTCAAATTTGCCACTGATCTTTATCCATGCTGCCTCCTGTATTTATTTAGTACTCTCATGTAGAACTTCATATTAGATAGCACACATGACATAACCCCATAACTTACCTTCTGCTTCCATGTAGTTGAGTTACTAATTTTATTCTCAACTACATTTCTCTCCTCCTCAACTAAAATTAATAATAAGGTCTGCTCCTTCTCTGTAAAGTTTCTACTTCTTTTGGCATCCATTTCTCATTCCTTAGAAGCATCTTAGATATTGCAAAGGAAAAGAGTGACAGATATATAACCAGTAGTTAAGCTTAACCTTCAGGTTACATAACTATCAGATTTAACTATGCATTATAATAACAGGCCTTAGAGAGCTTTAACATTGAATTTCATGAACACTTTTTGAAATATGATAGATGGCTGTCTGTAAAGTATTCAGCCCGAAGGCTGTTTGGCACCTAATTATCTCTCTCATAAGCTACTAAGAGCTTGCAGAGAGGAATGAGGTATATTAGGCAGGATGATGTTCATTCATCTTCACCCAGCACCCTGGGTAAGGATGATGACACGAGTGACAGACATTATAAACCAGGTAAGATCACTAAAATGGAGATGGGCCAGCCATGTGAAGAGAAGAAATGGCAGCTATTGGACATCTGCAGTTATCAACTGAATACCAAGAAAAAGAACTTAGGACAGATGGAATAGAGACATCATGAAGTACTAAGGTGTAATAAGGCAAGGAGAAGCTCAGGACAGAGAAAATTTAAAAGTACTTGGGGAGGCGTACATCCGACATGAGATTGTAAATGGCTTATGATGATGATGATGATGATGTACACACTAATGAATTCCATTTCCTGATAATATAAAAGGGGAAACCTTTAATGGAAATATTAAATAGTTATTATTGCATCTTCCAAATATTCATGTATCATATGTGATGCTAAGGAATTGATAAAGACAGAATGGTTTTGTTACAACAAACAGATATGTTCGAGAGCAAGGTTTCTCCTTGGCAACACCAGGTAGAATCGGAACTCTGAATAGATTTTAAACCTAGCAGCAATATTTGGCATTCCTTTCAGGATTTTGCTCTTATCTTCCCTTAACCCATTTGCATTGGAGGCCGCCGGTTGGCGGCCTACTACATTTTGTATATACTTTCTTCTTTCGCTTCTTGATAAAAAAATCTAGAGGTTTCCTAAAAAGAACTCATATTTTTCTTTACCTATGGTTCCTTGTAATTCTGTGATTACAATCATTGGTGATATTTAAGTAAACCTTCTGGTATGAAAATTCCCTCAGTGATACATGCTGTCTTCCCCAAAATAAAAGTTATTACTTATATAAAAGAGGCAATTTTAATATGTTCTATAATTGTCATAATTCATCAAACAGTAACTATGTTAGAGTAAATATATTTATTCTATGTACCTACTCTGTGAAAATGGTCCAGAAAATTCCTGGTAGGAGCTCATGTTTGAAATGACCTAATATGCAGTGACTTTTGAACCAACAACATCTATACTCACAGTGACAAATGCATGTGTAAATAGTGCCTGATATAAAACTAAAAATGTATGTCCCACAAGAAGGGCTAAATGACATTTCTCTAAGGGAAAATCCTTTCAGGTACCAGCTGGATTCAACACTGAAAAAAATTTGAGAAAATTTGATTAAATCTAATAAAAAATGATAAAGTTATAAGACTTTTAATAAACTCTTCATAAAATAATACATTATTTTATTTTGAGAACATTCTGTACTTGTTACAATACTGAAATGGTTTAATTACCAATTATATATTTTTTGTCAACAATTTGTCAGAGCAGTAACATTATTGTAATACTGAAAGTGACAGAAACCGGACACACAATAACCTGTTGATCTTTTAATAACAATAAGTATATAGTTAAAAGTATTACGCATGGAAAATCATCCTTCTCAAAATGAGGCAACCAAAAAAAGAAAGATCAATGAGAGCTGAATTTCTTTGAATGTAGAAAAAATAAATAAGAG
This sequence comes from Sympetrum striolatum, assembly GCA_947579665.1. Lineage (NCBI taxonomy): Eukaryota > Metazoa > Arthropoda > Insecta > Odonata > Libellulidae > Sympetrum > Sympetrum striolatum. The sequence goes on from OX388352.1 coordinate 64,228,601, forward strand.
ACCACTAAAATTTACACAACCAATTACAGAAGATAATTAATAGTAGACCATGTAGTTATCAGTAATAATAGATAAATAATGTGTAACTAAGGTGAAATAAATACCATCTATAATAAAACTATTCTATTTCTAACAAAGTAACAAAAGTTAAAAATTAATACATGTAGAAAAATAAGAAGTATTAATATTTCATAATATTAAATCATCTGCAGTATTATTAAAATAAAATTAATATAATGAATTTTTAAAATTCAAATAAATTATAATATCAATGAAAGTTACTTAGGAAAAGCCATGCCATTTTGGTAAATATAAAGCAATAATGACTAGGTTTCATTTACTAACAACTGTTAACAATTTATTGTACGCTTCTATGCATGAGATATATTCAGCTTTAGATTATTTTTTAATCAGATATAAACAATTTGGCACATACCACCCAATGCATGGGATTGCTTATTTATGTTACAAAAATAATGCATAAAACATTTCCATGCATTATTAACAATTTCATGACTATAAACAACAAACAATTACAACTTATATTATTTCTAGCTACATCTTCATTAACAAGATACCTTGGTTAAGAAACAAGTATTTATTCATCAACAGCTTTTTGTATTGGCTCACATCTATTTAAGGAGATGTCAACAATTATTGTGATTGATCAGTTCATATCTTTTGCAATTCCTTGCAATAACCTCATAATTGTATAATAGTAAACAAGCCTAAGTACTGAAAATATAATTTACTCTAATTACATCAGGGTCTAACACTTATTTTGTCTGAGCAGACACAAGGCCTTCATTAAAATGTTTTAAAAGAGTGTGTCACTCAACAAACATGCACACCCAAACACTTAAGAAAATCATCCTGTTAACCTTTTCATTTTCTGCAAGCAAGTCAGGATATCAACTACTGATCCAATATATTTTTAATTATTTCAGGTAGCTTTCATTAATAAATCATCTGCTTTTTGACCGCAATAAATGTATACTATAGGCATAGGCATAAACTTGAAGGATTAATAGGATTGATATGAATGTTAGAATGCCTCTCACTTGCATCAAACATAGTTTACCTGAAGTACATCAGGTTCTACACATTATTTCATCTGAGCAGACATAGCACTTTCATCACAAGTCTTAAAGAGCAGTATATCCCCACAAACATACAAATCCTAACACTTAATACAATCATTCTATCCATCCTCTCAAGTTCCACAAGAAAATCTGGGTTAAAACTCCTAATCACATACATTAAGATTACATCAGATAGATTAAGTTTACCATCTGCTTTTTGACCGCAATAAATTTATACTGTAGGCATTCAAATCCTAAGGATGAGAGTAAAGAAGTATTACAAGTAATTGGAAATCAGTTTTGCACTTCTTCACCTCTGTTTATCCTTCAGGTTATCAAAGTGCACGCCTATACATTCAGAGTTCATCATTTATCCCAATCTAAGGGATTCATCAAATCATGCTTTATCATCCAAAATGAAAGCAATCAAATTTGATTATTGAAATTCCAGAGTTGTGAATTAGAATTCACTAAACAGTATAAAATGGTTTTAAGAATGGAGAATCTAGCAACTATCATAAAATTCTTAAGACAAAAATACTTATGGGAATCCTCTAAATCATTACAGAAATTTCATATATTATGTTAAAATGTTGAAGATAGTGTTCATTACCCACTAAATCATTGTGCTATTCCTAAAAAATAAGTGAATCTTTGTCTTTCAATCCACCATGGCAATAGTTACACTGACAACGTGCACTCCTCATATTTTTCAATTATATTTCTTTTTATGCCTATAAAAATAGTTTAATAAAGGTCTTCTAATATCTACAGGTTTTTATATATTTCTTAAATACATATGCAAAGAATCATCATATTTTACACTTCAATATAAATATAATTTAAAACTGAGGTCATATGTGAAAGAATTATGACAATAAACCAAATTTTACTAAGATTTGAAAGGTTTCAACAAAATGTTTGAAAAAAATGCTATTGAAAAATGACAAGAATGAAGCCAATATAAATGCAATATTATTATAAAATATTCATATATATTGAACTGAAATGAAAGATTAATGTATCTTTTATATCATCACTAATGATCTTCAATGTGTAACTTTCAATACTTGTCATATTTTAGAGTAATCGTTTAGTATACCTGTAAACATTATAGAAGCTATTTGAATTCTATGGGACGAGCTTAGTTATTTATTTATACCATTGCTTTTACTGCAACTATCTTTATTAATTTATATTAAAGACTGAGATTGAAGCAAATTGTTGACAGTTATTCCATATCCAGCCACAGAAAGCTGCTAGTAACAAATGGAAGTGCAAATCACTTTAAATCCATAATCTTATTATAGTGCAATAATTTTCTTCTAACCACCAAAAATAACAAAATATTATTAATAGAGAGAAGCATAAATTGCATTACCATGGATAATATGAAATAACTGAATACTGAACTCAAAAAATATGTGATAAATTAAAAGGCTTATGTTTCAACAGAGCAGGCATGGGCATTGTGCAATGATACATTTTTAAGTTTGAAAATAAATAGCAGAATAAATAAATAAATAACACTAATCTAAAATCAGTAATATCCAAACCTAAGTGGTAGAATTTTTAAGAGTGCTGGAATTACTTCACTGAGTTCCCAGGCTTGACTCCTGGTTAACCATGTTTTTCCTGGCTTGGGCATGGACATTTGTGTTTGTCATGAATCCTTCATAGTTATTAAAACTGTTGTGCGACTGAAGAAACCTGTTTTCATTGAAGTATTAACAATGAATAAGAGATATACTACCAATACAGGAAATCAATTTATGTTCCTCAATAAATTTAGAGCATCAACTAGTCTCAACCAATCCTCAGCAATCATTCACACTGAATACCTTTGTTAGTTTAAGATGATAGAAATATAATATCCACCAATTTTTAGAACAAAAGATCAAACAGAGTAAAACTGGGTTGCAGCTGATGACTGAAGCTCAATCTGGCCCATCTTGAACTGTAAGCGCTGGAGCCAACGAAGTAATGCTCCACGACAAGCAGGTTTGGTCCCTCCAGAGCTTTGTGCAGAGGTTCTTTGCTGGGATGACAAAGAATGTGATGTGCCTCCATGACTCACCTGGGGAGAGTGAGTTACAGTAGGGGAAGAAGGAGGACAACCAGGTACAGGTGATCCTGATGGTGGAAAGTTTCGGCAGCCTTGTAGTCGTACTTGTAAATGTCCAGGAAGCTGTTATTGAATAACATAACACATAAGAGAAGAGTCAGGAGTATGAAATGAAGACATTTTGACAAACCTTGGTTGGATGGCAATAAAATGTTAACAAACTTCATGGAAATCTTTATGATTTCCATGAAGTTTGATAACATTTTATTGCCATCCTACATAGGTTTGTTAACTTGATTTTCTAATTTAAATAGAAAAATATCTAATTTATGAATACACAATTAAGGATATGAAGGCATTTCATTATTTTTATAAGCAATTAAAATTAACTCTTATATACCAAACCAATTCTGAGGAAAAATCAAATACTGATAGAATGAAGATGGCCATTAAACCTTAAAATAACCTAGAGGAAATCAATTGGCCCCAGATTTGATGTAATCTTGATTGTAATTCTGCATATGAAAAATTCTTTTATGCCTCGAAGGAAGCTATACCATTAATTACCCCAATAACATACATTAGGAATGGGAGTTATCCTAAGTGGTTTGCATCCCTCAAGGATCTCACTCAGGTGCTCTTTTATTTTTTATCTTTATCAATGATATTGGAGAACATCTTAGTCCCATCAATTACTTGTTGAATGTAGATGATTGAAAGATGTTCCACCCTATTTACAACCATAATGATAGTTTAGAATTACAGGATTGTTTAATAAGGTGTATTATGAAAAACTTTATTTAATTAAAAATTTCAAGTTGAAAAAAAATTGTCACTATGGTCACATATTTCCCTAAAAATATTTGAGTCAAATTGAAAAATATTTAGGTCTCCTGCAACAGGCCCTAAAGTTTGAATTTTTTGTCGAAATTGAAGATTTTAATTCTTTTAACATAATTACAAACCAAATTTTTGTTTTCAAGTACAAAAATGTAAAGTTTAGATAGTTAAATAACATTATAAAAAAATTATCTGTTGTGTAACATTTACGCCTCTGGGATTAGCAGTAAAATTATAATTTTTAGCAAAATTAAGGTCTATTATTGACCATTTCATTTACTTCTAGTCGACTTTTTCATTTCAAAATTTCTTAAAACCATACAAATAAAGAGGTTTCCAAATATAACATGTGTTTAGTTGACCCAACTTATATGTTATTTTATAAAATTAAGCCTATTTTCGGAGTTACAGAAATAGAACTGAAAATAAAAAAGAATTTTATTTTCTAAAAAAAGATTACAAAACTTTTAGAATGAAACAGTCATTCAAAATGAATCTCGATTACATTATCTCTTTATCTTGATAATTGATGAAAATTTCAGAATATTTTGGTTTTTAGTTCAGAATATTCTTATTTCATATGACATCACAGTTGTAGGCAGTCTCTCAACCTGCAACCAAAGTCGATTTCATTCGATCGATTCTCAAATCGAGAGGGTCCTCAAAAGTAAAAAGGTATTTAAAATATTCTAAAAATTCGCTGCAATTTATCCGTCCAGCATCGAACCTGGGTCTTCCTGGTGGAACTTATTATGCAGCACAACAGAAGATAACCTAATTAACTATGTGTGAAAACTCAAGCAGAAATATTGGCTGCAACTTCTTCATACAACATCCTTCTTTTCCCTCATATTCCTTGTGTGAGAAATTTTAAGGTGCACTGGCATCGAACCCAGGAACATTATGGTCTTATCTATATTTTCTTCTTAAACCAATTTTTAATATACATCTTCTAGCTAACCAAGAACTTTGTCGATAAGTGCATGAAAAATATAATAAAAACTAACCCTTTGAGTTTTATATGAAAGATATACAGGAACTTGGCATTGAATTCATGCGGCTACACATAGAATATCATTTGGAAAACGCGATTGGTTTACAGAACCACATTTTAAAGGCAATGGAAGGGGTTTTGGATAGAAAAATACTGCCTCCGAAAATGTGAGATGTTGCTGTCAAAGTAAATGGCAAAGACAGGTGCCACGCATGCAGCAACGCTACCCCATCAAAAAGGGAGAAATTGAACAAATTGGCAAAAACTACAATTATATTTGCTAAATGTAGCAGGTATGTTTGCGTTAAACATAGCGTAAAAACTAATGTATGCAATACTTGCAATAATGTAGAATTTTCAGAAGATTCAAGGTGATCTTTTACAACTGCTTGCTAATGGTAATAATTTTGCAAATGTATTGCTATAATATGCACATCGATTAATAAATACTTATGAAAAGATATTATGATCTTATACATTTTATTTACTAATAAACATTGTAATTCTGGACTCAGGTTGCAAAATGCTGATTATTTTTTTATTATAACTTGTTGTTGATTTATAAGCATAACTAACAGTGATTGACAAACCTATTTTCCGAATTAGAGCTTTAAAGCCAGTACCATTGAGAAGAAGCTTTATCACATCCTCGTCTTTGATGAGTTTCTTTTATATAAAAATTTCATTATTTTTATCGCTATAGTTCAATTTTTAGCAACAAAAATCATTGTTTGAAGTTTTTAAAAATCCAAGAAGGCAATTGCTGAAGAGATATTATGTTTCATTATTATTTTATCGAAAAAACAAAAGTGGACAATTTTTGACCCTCCCTTGGTCCACGGAGTAACCAAAAGAGGTTGGACCTTTAAGGGTTAAGTGAAGCAAACACTCCTTGTACATACCTCCTTGTTCCACAACATACTCCTTGTACTGGGTTTTTTAAAGCCTTTTCTAATAATGAAATTGATCTATTAGAGACTCCAGTATTTGATGCGGTACCATTACACCCAAGAGCTTTAATAGTTTTCTCATCAATAAAGTTTTCTTTCATAAATTTCAGTATTGCTGATACTAAGTCTTTCCCAGAGCAACTTTCTGGAGTTGCGTGTCCAAAATATGTTGAATCTGGTTCTTCCACCAAAGATATGTTCTTCTTGTACAGTTGTCCGGACACATTTACCACTTAGAATTTTTTTCTTATTGTTTTATCTTTTCAACCATCAAAATAGAGTGTAGTTATTTCTGAGGTATGAATAGAACTAATACCTTGACAATATTTCACCCTTTCACAAAAAAACCTTCGATTTATCGATTACCGCTGCCTGGTTTTCTGGCGTTACAACTCTTAAATCTTGCAAAAGAGCACTTACTAGTTGAGCTCCTGCTCTACTGGAAATGGCTCTATGGTCACATGCTCTAGAAAAAGAGGCTAGATTTTCTGGCAGCCCTTGTTTCACTGAAATACTTGAACTTTCTGGCTTTTCCCCTCGTGAAAGCATTTTACTATCAAATAGAATTTCATCACTCCAACTATGTGATACTGAATCATTTTCAATTACATTGCCTTCATGTCTCAAAACTGGGGTCTTTGTTAGTTGGAGACTTCTATTTATTTCGGATTGCAAAGACTTTTCCTTTCTTTTACTATGTAGTGACAATTTTTTATTGACTTGAAATTTCAAATTTCAAATAAACGTTTTTCATGATAAACCCTATCGTTTAAATAGGCTTGCCAACTGGTGTAATTTAAATTCTATGTACCTTAATCTAAATAAATATAGCATTCTAACCTTTCAAAAAATTTAATTTTGATCCATTCCATTATTCTCCTTGTAATAGCAGTCTGATTAGAGTTCAATTTGTTTCTGTTTAAGGGGTTACTTTTGATGCGAAATTAGGGATTCAACTACATATACAGAATGTAGCTACAAAGGCTTATAAAACTTGGATTTATATTTTGAGGGACCAAAGACTTCAAGAATATTAACTGTTTTAAGCTGCATTTGTTAGATCTATCTTAGAATATGGGTCAGTTGTTTGGAGCCCTTATTATACAAAATATGAGCTCCAACTTGAGAAGATACAGAGGAAATTCTTTAGGATTATTGCTGCTAAAATTAAATTGGAAAGAGAAATTGGTGAATATGAGGGTCTTATGAGTTGCTTACAATAACCGCTTCTCTCCTCTAGGAGAAAGCAATTAGGCTTAATATTATTACGTAACATTTTAAATGGCAATATTAAATTTTTTTTAAACTGCTCTCTTTCATAAATTTTAATTGTCCATTATTTATAACCAGAAAACCTGATTTTTTTAATATATGTACCTCATTTACAAAGAAATTATATGTTTTATTTACCTTTCTACCACCTCTCAAGAGAGGCTAACAAGTTCTGTAAAGGACTATTTCAATACTTCAAATATTATGTTAAAAAAATTTATTAGGTCTTACGTCATGTACCTTTAGTATAATTATAACTATCCTGTATGAGTGACCTGAAATTCTTGTTTACTTTCTATTTTTTGCACTTTACCCTCTATGTACATATCCTATAGTAACTTTATTACATATCTTGATTTATATCTTAGGGAATTTCTTTTATCTGAGATTGTTATGGTTAATTGTTTCATAATTTATTGTATTCTTTCTATAAATAATAATTTCCTTAAGCTAAGAATTTCTATTTTTTCTTAAATACATGTTTTATCTTTTAAATCTATGTATGATTTTATCTTTGAAATGTCTATATAATTATACCTAAAATGTATTATTTTTTATGTTACTTTCTTGCCAATTTTATTATTGATTTTATTTTAATCGACAATTGTAATTGAGAAATATTTAAACCTATGCATAATTTATACTTATTTTTTGTAATTTTTTATAACTTTGTATTTCTTTCATGCAAAAGGACTCTGCCCATAAATAAAAAAATATTATTGTTATTATTAAATACATTTTCAATGAAAAGATTTAAAAATTTTTAATTTGAAAAAGTACCTGTGTATGATATGCAAAAAGCACTGGACTCCATAGAGGAAGCAATTTGCTTAAAATTGTTGAATTGCACTCAAGTAAAGCTTCCATGAGACTCAGAAAATGTAGATTCACCATTTCTGCCAACTGAAAGAAAATGGAAATTTTTCCCTAAGACCAAGTCAATTTTGTCACCCCTAATATATATATATACATACAGAATTGTTAATTGGAAGATCCTTTTTATATACATTAAACATAACAGGGATTCAAGGGAGAGACAAAATTACCGTATATGCCGGCGCATAAGTCGACCCCTAAAATTTTGAGGTGAATTTCAGGTTTAAGCCTATGTTCAGCATATAAGTCAACCCAAAAAATAAGGCAATGCCACTTCTGCAGCTCTATTTTATGGGAAGAAAAACTACGGTATCCATAAATATACGATAGCTTAAGAAATATTTACTTCAATTTGATATCAACTTCTTGCCCCTGTTTAACTATTACACAAGTATATTTCCTTGGTATCACTCAGACCTCACAAATAAAAATGTGTTACGAAACAGAAACACAATGGTATTAAAAATTTTTTACAGAAATAATAGTAATATAGCATGTTAATATCAAATCACGACACTGCTAAAACAACTTCCAGTAACTCCTAATGCTAAGACAAATCAAAACAACTACATATATAAACAAAAACAAACTATGATGCGCTTATTGATCTTCAATCGTAAAAAGAAAACATTGAAATATATATTACAGTTTTGTAAAATAAAAATACATGTGAAAAAATGAATATGATTTGCAAAGAATAAATATGTGTCAAATTTATTTTAAAGATATGAAATGGTTTATTAATTCAACTCTTTTATTATGAAAACATGTCATAACATAACATACTTTCAGCAACAATTGTATTTTGTAATGAAATTTGTTTTATACAATATTTACGTTAATTACACATGCCAAAAATAAGTTTTAGTAAGAAATAATTGAGGTGAGTTGCGAGTTTGTGTACAACAAGTGTTAAGCAGGCAGTTTCACTTATTAACCCCTCGGTGGTAAAGGGTTAAATTTTATGTTCGGTGTATAAGTCGACCCCTGGTTTTTGAGATATTTTTTAAGCTTCAAAGGTCGACTTATATGCCGGCATATATGTGGTATTTATTCAGGAATTTTATTAATAAATATTGACAATTTAAAATTAATGAATTATAGTTTAGTTTACATAGCATTAGAAAAATATATCCTTTCTGGGTACCACATCGAATAGAATTTTGAATGATTTTGTAAATGTTAAAAAATTCTGCAGCAAGTACTTACCACTTTACAATGAGAAACTAGTTGTAAAATACATGGAGTCACCTTTCCCCAAAAGTCGAAAACAATCCCCATAGTTATAGCATGAGCTTCGCTGCTTGGAGCCCATCCCCAGGCCATTTGCTCTAAGTATACAGTCCACAACTAAATGACCCAAAAGAGATGATAAAAATATTTTTACAATTACAATAAAGTTTAAAACATACTCCAGTAATCTAAATGCAAATATCACAACAAACTATAGTTAACAATAATAGTATATGTTTCATATTAAGTTCTTTTGCTGCTTAGAAATTTCTATTTAGCTGGTTCAAACATTAGGTGAACTTAAATGACTATAGGTGTCACTAATTAAGCTCAAGTGAACTATAATGATGATATAAAATTAAAAAAATTGTAGTAACACACATTTAAGGGGGTGCGTAAAAATGGAGAATGTTAAATTATTCTATAACTAGGAATAAAATATTTTTGTGGGTCAAATTAATTTCATTTTTCAACAACCTCACCATGCCTCCCTAAACAATTGGTTTAGTATTTTCAAAACATTTGATCTAAACCAATACAATTACTTTCATTTTTAATTAAAAATAAATTACTTGCAGATCCCACAACTAATCTCAGACAGAACTTTTCTTATGTTTGTATGTTTAGTTAATAAGCAAGCAAAAGTGAAAAGAAAAATCTAGATATTATATTGGATTTTATCAGGAAGAAAACATGCATTGAAATTGTCTTGAAAAGGTCCTTTCATAATTTTAGTGAATTAGATTGTATTACCTGGCAGAGTATAAATGCATGGAAGAGTGAAGACATGTGTAATACTGATGCCTTTGATTGCTCAGCAAAACCAGCCAATATCACTTGCACATGATCAGCAACATGACAAGAAGCCTCTTGAGGAATTGGCTGACAAAGAAAAGTATTAGTGCTACTCATTGCAGCTGCACCACCAGCAGCAGAAGCCGATGACCCAGAGGAGGCTGAATTGGTAGGAGCAGCAACTAAACCACCTCCAATCAAAAGGCAGCCAGGGCCAGTAGCATTAGATTTACCGCTACTGCCACCAGCACCACCACCAAGGAGAGCAGTATGCATTAGTGAGCCCAAAAGCAGCCAGGAGAGGAGGCGAATATGAGCTACACAATCAATAAATTCACGGGGTCTGAAATAGAAGAAATAGATTCAATTGGACTATTCTTTAAAATACATCCAAGGAAATGTTTTACATAGCAATTATACAAAAAGACATTAGCTAATAATTTTATTAAAAGTCTTAGATGCCAGAATATAAGTTGAATCATTGCATGAAAACTTCTTATAATTCCACAAGATACGGAACTTCCAAATCAACATTTCATCATATCCTCAGCCATATACTATAAGAAGAAAAAACTATGTTGTCACATAAATGTTGTGTGTACATGGATAGATTTATAATTCAATACATTGGCTACTAGTTGAGGGACCAATCCAAATGGTAAAGTAAAGTCCATGACGCGATATCCCTAAGAGGGGATTTGGCCTAACCAGGCGGCACTCATCAATAGTGACACATGGTCAGCTCATCGACTCCCACACCACCATAATTGGCTTTTCTAAACCTGGGCCCTAGGTAGGTAAACCTGGACCTAGGATGCTAGGTAAACATCATTGCCCCTATCAGAAAAATCGAACCTCATACTGCTTCCAAATAGTAGCTTATTCTAAGGGGAGTCTCTAATAAGAAACTGCTATGGAATTTGATACAACATTTCCAAAACTTAATCATCAGTACGAAATACAAAATAATTCCATTGCTTCCATTGCTATTGATAATAATGGTAATAATCAAACACTTGTTTCTCTCACCAAAATGTGACTACATTTTCTATGGTTAGTATTTCTTTATATTTTACAAAATATAATCTTATCTTTTATTACAATATACTCAATCAACAGCATTAATCAAGTCATCACTCTTCAGGCTTTCGAAAATATAAATTCCTTCCAATGAATATGGTAGTTTAACAACTTACTAAAGTGAACTGGCCAACCTCTTCCCATATATTCCCTCTTCATATTTTGAGATGATATATATCTCATTAATAATTATATCAAATGAGCTTAAAAACTTAATTTGATTTTGTTTAAAATAATTTGCTGAGAAGTCATATTTTAGCCAATGGGTATACATTAAATAGGCCACCAGATGAGAAGCACCATTGCCTTGAACCCAGGACAGCTTTTACTGAAACACTCAAGAGAAGGCAAATATGGTGGCGTAGGAATTGATGCACTGGCCATTTATCTGTCAAGGTGAATTCCACCTGTCTAGACAATATCTCTGAAAGGGATGCTGCTCCACAGACCTATCTTTGAAGTAAACTATGTGATAGGCAGGCAGGTTTTTCTTAATAACCCCAAAGTTCTAATATTTGGATCTAAATCTACATCAATACAGCAGACGTCCATTATAATGAGTGATCAAAATCTGAGGTATTGTTATAACGAGTGTCACGGTTCTGTATTTGTCTTGCAGGTAGTACACCTTGTAATCGAAGACGTCTCACGAGTTTCACTATCCCCTCTGTCCCTCACGTCTCCTATATCTAATCCCCTTGTATCTTGTTTCTTTTTGGCGATAATCCATCTAGTCAGCAGTTTGAATCGAGTTTCCATTATATTGTCATCCACCAGTGAGATTTGTTTTCATTCAAAACTTCACCAAATCGTCTCATGGAAGGGAATATCTATTATATATTAGTGGTGCCTTTCCACATGATGGTCATCGCCCTTCATCAGTCGATCATTAGACGTGAGTCCGTTCAGGAGAGCTTTCTAATAACTGAGATTCTAGTGTGACAGTTTTGTGATGGAGAGTAATAGAAAGGCTTTAGATTTAGTAAAGAAATTTGAAATTGTGCGAAGGAGAAACAGCGAGTAACTCCAAAATCGGCAGATGGTATTTAAGGCAGACATGGCAGACTAAGGGGCACATTTCGGGAAAAAATTAATGCGAATTGACTGGAACAACGATATTTTTTGGCTAAAATTTGACTGAAGGATTCAAGTACGTACCTGCAAGTGGCCATCAATTGTAATATTGCTTTGTTACAATGTTTCAAAAAAAATCCTTTCCAGTCTTACATAGTTTATCCGATTATTTTTTCCTGAAAATTAGCACCATTACAAGAAAAACATTTTTTCTTGGTTCCCTTGATTAAGATTTCAGAAGTGAGAGGTGGCATGGCTTTGAAGGGTGGGAGTTGAACGGGGAGGTTTGTGTTTGTACCTGGAGGACAAGACAGGAAAGATGAGAGCTGCCGTGGGGGAAGACGATATATGAGAGTAGAGAAGAAACAATTCTGGTCTTACTAGCTGTGTTGAAGAATTACCAGCACAGGAGAAAAGCTCGTGATTAACGGGCATGAGTCTCGTAACTACTTATCCTACTGGAAAGCCATGTTTAATTATTAAGCTACATCACCAAATCCTAACTGATACGGTTATCTAATGTTATTATTATTAGCATCGACGATTATTGAGCAATAATGATCCACATTTTATGCTAGAGGACGCACTTTGGTTATGGTTTATGAGGCAATGAAATTATATATTTGATGCAAATGTACTCTTTTACGCATTCTGAAGCATTTGCATAAGAATTAAAACCCCAACAGTTCCATTCTAATGGATTTGCTGCCCTTGGATTCAAGAGGACGGACATTTAGAATAAGAAATCGGCTATAACAAGTACTTTTCCGATTTTTGTCAGCTCTCGTTATAACAGACTTCTACTGTATTTACATGTATACCGTTTATGCCACCTTTCGGTGTGTGACTTTGGCTGCATGCATTATGATTCTACTTCCGTAATTGATTACTTTCTTATATCATTTGCACTAAAATGGAAATTCTGAAGCAATTCATTTTAATATCTTTTCCTTACACCTTCCTGGTAGGGTCTGAATGGCTTATTTGACAGGGAGGATGCATAATATTGGCTACATACTCTGAAAATGTACTTTCTCTGAATCTATTTAGTCAATCCCTGTTTTTTTTATATTCATTAGGCTTCAAATGTTGACTTATGACCCAGTAATGCAGTTTGTTAGAAAATTAAAAAATGTTTTTGTTGCACTAAGAATTATTTTAGAAAAATTTGAGTCAATCATTAACATCAGAAAAAACAAACCCTTGCTGGAGAGAGGAAGGAGCATTATAAAGCCATGGTAGATGGCGTGCTATTGCTCTGTTGTCTCTGCTGTTCCCTCTGGTTATTTCTAAGGCCACAAATTGGGCAACCCCACTCTTGATTGTTCCTCCAAGAGTGTCTTCATTCAGACCCACTGAAACTCCTTTGCAATAACTCTGAAAAAGAAAACAAATTAATCACAACATTTATATCAGGAATAAGACCTGTAAGCAGAAATAAACTTTACTCTCAATAAGTAGGTAAAAAAGTGAGGACAACAAAAATATGACAACATCAGAACTACTTAAAGAAGAGAACAGATTACCTAATTGTCACCTTTAAATAATCTTATTCAAATCAATGTTCTCCAATTTAGCTGCTTAGATGAGAGATGAATATACCTTTATTTTGCTGAGAGTATGGAAGTCTGAGAGGAAATCTAAGCAATCGCTTAAATGGTGCCGCATTATTTCAGAAGCAGAGGTAGAGTACAGAGGGGGAGCATTGGCACCTGCAGAGGAGGAACCTAGATCCGGACATGGAGTTGGAGGAAGATCCTCTTCTAATAAAACTCTGAGAGGAAGGCATCCTCCAGCATCCTTCAATAAAATGGAAATTATCACAAAAATTATATAAAAGTACATGTATCTCAGTATGCAAGAATATAAAATTCAACAGGTACATAAAGTTTTGCAATACCTATTCCCAGAAGTTGATACCTTTATGCAATTGGTACAAAATTGGTACAATTGGTACAAAATAAAACAGGCTTAACGACAATTTAGAGAATATCATGTGGTTTAAAAGCACATACCTGAAGGACAAAATTTATCAGCATCAGAAAATTTGTATCTGGCACAGACGTCTTGAATTTCAAGGCTTGAACAAGTTCAAATATCACCATACGAGTTAAAAAGAGTTTGTCTCGCTCCTGCAGAAAATATTTTGTAAGCTTCAATGAGGCATATTCAATAAACATTTTTAAAAAGCAAGCAGAGAAAACAATGCAGTAGTAATAATACATTTCTTACATCAAAGAATGAAAGCTTTTAAGGTTAAATTAGTTGAGAATGATTCCTCTTCTAGAGTAATTCTAAAACTTATTACTTTCATGGCACACTTCACTATAACTGCAACAATTGTGCTGCACCAAATTTGTGATAGTTATAATTTTTTGTTTGAATGAAAACTAATAAGGAAGTTAACATCAAAAAAGAATAAATTTAAATCTTTTTATTGCAAAAACCCAATAATAAAAAATTCTGATTTTACATAAGAATGTGATGTAAAATTAAAAACATACAAACAAAAAATATCCTATGTCTAATAAGCACGTTGCAGCACACATATGGTACATCTTACAGATGGAAAAGCTGCTTCATTCTTAGTTACAATCAAATAAAACTTTGAAAACTTATTCATGAAATTTATTTTATCAATGAGAATTGTAATTGCAACGAGAGTAGAGGTCATTTAAGAAGGTTTGTTAAAAATTCTGATTTTTATTATTCATGCTTACAAGTGAAGAGCGTTTCAATCTATGAATGAGTAATAAAACTACTTTTTCTTCCAGAAAAATCATTAATTACCTTAGAAAAGGCTCTGTTGCAAAGATAACAGAGGTCCACTAATGACTGGTACTTCATCACATGATTCTGAATGGCACAACTTAAAACTTTGGAGAAAGGATCAAGAATACCCTAAAGAGAAGAAAATTTAAACAGTTAAATGATAGTAATGACAGTATTATCATTAAAAGTGCTTTAACAACATAGGTCAATTCACATGTACATGCTCCCACCAGGAATTTAACACTGCATTGACTAGCTTGAGGACTGCTTTTACCAAAGACAGCAGACTAACCACTTGGTTTTCCAGGAATCCTTTAGGTAAGAGTTCATAGAACATTTTTTTTAAGGAGCAAAATGTTAAATTGGTTTAGGATATTCAGGTATACTTTAATTCAGCTTACGAATGTTTTGATCCCCAGAGAACAAACTGGATAGAATTCTCAATTTTGGTAAATGCAATCCTTGTCTTAGTAAGTTCATTATATTCTGTATAAATGAATGAGAAAGCAGGAAAGGTGATGGGCAAGTCACCACACATACATGTCCATTCTAGATAGTCTATTCTTACATTTGTTGTTAACTCTTACTTTGTCATCAACATATTTTCCACCTTACCTTTACCATGTCTAGACCATGTAAAATACTTACACAGATATCTTGTATAGTAATCGTTGTAATAAGATATATAATTAAATTCCTATTTTCCTTATGAAATACATTTTACCTTGAATGATGCTACTCCAGGAACTTTAAGAACAGCAGCCATTATTCGTAGCAGGGCTCTCATGGCAACATGCCCACCTCCAAGAGAGTTCAATGATAAGGATAGTCTCCTAAATAGCAGCTCCATCTGAGAGATGAGGGCAGTCCATCCAGAAGGAGGTCCTCCACTTGGCTGCTGTACACCAGCACCACTTGGACATCCCCCAGAGCCTCCCCCTCCTGAGCCTCCAGAACCACCTCCAACCCCTACTTGTCCCACTCCACTACTACCAGGTGCACCAACACTGGATCCAATGACACCTCCTCCCCCAACTGTTGGGCTAGGACCCCCTCCACATGTTGAAGAAGCTGGCATGGCAGAGAGGGTGCTAGTATTTGGTCCACCAGTGCTTGAGCAACAAACTCCAGGGTTGCCTCCTGAGCTAATGGGCATGCCACTTCCAATGCCTATTGTGCCTCCAACTCCCATGCCCATAGAAGTTCCACCCATTCCAGCCATTCCACCCCAACCACTCATCCCACTACCTCCACTTCCACCACTCCCAAATTCCAGCAATGGTAGGCAATCTAGGTAACATGCAACATTATGCAGAATGCAAGGCAATGTATCCAGTGGTAAGCTTTTTCTAGAGTTAAGGTTCTGAAAGGAATGGAAAAGCAATCAGGTCTAGTTTGTATAGTTTTTCTAGTTTCCTAGCTTAGTATGTGAAAGATAATTTTGTGTAATATAGTTTGGAATAATTAACTTATAATAGTAAATTCATGATATTAAACATAACTGGAACTCTAAAAAATGGAGGATAACAATAAAAATATGCTTTTTAATTCATAGTAAAATCAGGGATGAGATATTAAGTTATTTCAACAAGTTGCTTTCACATACAAACAGAAAAGGGTGAATTTATAATTTAAACATAAAGAAAATATTTCAGAATTTTAGAGTGATTTCACATTATATATATACTTTTTTTCTGCTATAAAATTTTCCAGTCTCCTAGCATATCTTTTTTTTAATACTTAGCCACAGTTGCCCTTTATCAGTGAAGTTGCCCTAAGCTCTCATGAACTTGTCAGGGGGTGCTTCACCGAGGCAACAGCAACAAGAAGCACACACAACCATTCCCTGATCAGCAAAATCTGATCGTCTGGGATTCAAACCCAGGACCTTGGTGTTTGAAGTGATAGCTTAGATGGAATGCTATCCATTCTGCCACCAAGGCCAGTAAATCTTAGATTTTATGGATTTTAGAATTAAATCTGCACAAATGAAGACTGTTTGAAAAACAATTATGTGAAATATTTTGATTGGAAATTTTATGGTTAAATTACAAACCTCCAGTAGCAACTGAAGAGGAGCTATTGGATTGAGCTCATTGAAGTCTAGTAAAGCCTGAGCAACACTCCTAAAGAATCTCATACGTGTTACATCTGAAATTGAAAGAAACCACAAAAAGAACTCTCATAATTGAAAACAAAACTATGAATTTAAAATATAATTACCTACACTTCATACATTATTTTCAAGTAATCTAAATTGTAATATAGATTTAAATTTAAACCTGCCAAATTAGCAGTTATTATTTCCAAAATCAAATCAAAAACATAATGAGCAAAATATTAGTGGAATATTTTGGTGCAATTAATCATGTATGCTAAGTTTTCTATGATATGGTGTTACAATTGAACTGGTCCAACTCAGTACACACATAATAAAATTTAGATAAGCTTTGAAAGTTTACCAACAATAACTCTTTTGACACTTATAAAAATGGATAACACGTATTCTTATGTACATAACTTTAATGCGCTGAAAGGAGAGTACGCAATATATGAACTAATATCCAGTTGCCATCATGTAACTGAGGCAGGATCTTAGTTAAAAATTGCAATCCAATGATAGGAACAAATTATATGAAATGATAATATGAATTAATAAGTTTTTACTCATTTACTATTCAAGGATATCATATCACTAAATATATTTAGCTGCTCTATCTTTATAAATTATCATTAAAGATCAAAAGACTTCATGATAAAATATGGAATAACAAATATTAGTAAGAAAGATATTTATAATTACCATCTACTTGTGTCTGAAACATTTGTACAAAAACTCCATTTGGTGCTAACTGATGTAATACACAACGCAGGAACTGATGAGCAACACTGATAGCTCCACCAGGAAGATAAATATTTGTTTCACTCTGCCATGGGTAAGTGGCATTCAAAGCCACCCTACAAAAATAAACATAAAAAGTATCAAGGAGAGTTCCTATCTGAAGAAATCATTTGACAGAATCTCATCTTTAGGACACACATTTCATAAAATCCAGCTTTTCACAAACAAATTCTTTGTAAGCTTTTCAGAGATATGAGAATGGGAATGGCATTCAATAAATTTTAAACAAAGCTTAGGTTGTAAACCAAACTTTAACACAGGGGTTCCCGGAACTTATATTTTGAACTAACAAAGCAAATGAAGAGATATTATTAAAGTCAATCAAAGAAGATTTTACATTACTTAAGTTGGTAGAAGTATTTCAATTGAATATTGTTTAATTTACCACATTATAAATCTTGCAAAAAATAGTTGATGATCAAATTTTAAGTTTCTATTTTCTTTTGAAAATGTTAAATGTAAAAATTTTAATTTTAATAAAAAGTAGATATATCAAAATAATTCTCATTTCATTCTCTTTAAGCTTACTACATAGCATATAATACACTTGTTCAACAGTAGTTTAATATTTAATTTATATTTAAAAGCATATTAACATAATAGTAGAAATATTAGAGATACTAAAATTCATGAAAAAATACTAGTTGCATTAAACATACTTTGCAACAATTCTCAATACTTCAGGAAGTAGAGGTGCTGCTAAAGCTGGTTCACGATGGACAAATGTTCCAAGGACAATGATACAAAGGCCAAGCTCCTCATCACTGTATTCTTCCCTTACAGCTCCACATTCACAACACCTATAATAAATAAAGAATTTCAACATAAACAAGATTAAAACAAAAACTCAGGGATTCTGTATTTTCTGGTTGTAACCCAAAAAAATGGATATAGCTGAATTGGAAAATTTAACGAATGATTACATTAGATTTAAGCTAGCGTTAGTGAATTCAGAATCCTAGATACCTAAACAAAAATCTATGGAAAATTAACCCTCATCAAATCCACATCTCATAAAATTGGTTCTTTTGAGATATACATTTTAAACTAGAAGCAACATGAATGTCTCAAAATGCTAACTTAGCTATTATTTTGATTTCACAAAGAAAAAGAAGTGATTGAGAAAAATTCTATGGTATTTGTGAGAATAGTTTTATTAACTATTGAAGAAGAAAATACATTTACAGATATATAAAGTAACATAGAAATCAATATATTCATGCTTGCTCTTTGGAAAAAAACCAAAGAGATTACTAATCAAGACTACCAGAATAAAAAAAAATGTTCAAGGGTAAGAACATTAATGGATTTGATTTCAAAATTATGGTATACATTTTTCTTCCTGAGTATCCTATTTAAAATAGGGATTTGCCTAATGGCCACAGAACATATATGAATAATTTTATCCAAATGCTGTAGTTGTTAGGATAGTTAGTGCCAAAGTATCTTTTATGAAATGTAATTTCTTAGAATATATGCAATACTTCTTAATTCATCTCTTACAAGAATAACTAACCGTTCATACACACAATCTTCTCCATATCGTAGTGCACTCTGTTTGAAATCTTGAGGGGCTGCATGGCAGGAGTCTTGGCTTACCAGAGAAGGATGTTTAGTTTGTGAATCAACACTTCCTGGGCCACTCCTAAAGAAAAAAACAACATTGTGATTAACTCCGAGTGGAGGAACATGTTCCATGCAAAAATTCAGAAAACTTTGAGAAGAAAAATTCAAAACACATAAGATAAAATAAATATGATAAATGATTTAATTTAGAAAAATCGCAGTTTAAAAGGAACAGAATTGATGTTATGAAATATGATATATATGTGATAAAAAAAGAAATTCACACAAAACGTACTTTATTACATAAAACCTAAAATGCAATTCAAAAATGATTCTTAGAAACCTCAATAAAAATTTAAAATCAATTCATTAGAAGGAGCCAAATTTTAATATAAACTTATCTTTGATTCTTCTTTGACCTTAACAGATTCTTTCTAAAGTGAAGTATAAATCACTATAAATGATATTGAGCAAATACTTGAAGAATACATTTGCCCAAATATTATATATTATATTATTAATAATGAGGACCTACCAAAACCCTGGTCTGCTAGGCATATCTGAGACTGAATGGGGTCCCATTGTAAAAACACCCACTTTTCTTCCTCTTTGTGACTGCTGTTGTTGATGAGGATTTTGTTGATTAGAGCTTCCTTTATGAGACTGACGGAGGGATCTTCCATAATCATCATGTCTTGCTATGTATATACAAAGGTAATATATACAACTATTACTGAGGCATTAAGATATATTTTCAAATAATCTTCAAATAATCTTTAAATAATAAATAATGAAATTTTCAATATTTTGACCAAAGCATGTGAAATATATCCTCAAAAATTTATCTTCCACTTTTATGGTACATTGGCAAAGTTTTAAGGACATAATTTAGCATTTTAATTAAAATGCAGGAATCTCAGTTAACTTATCTAAATTACCTGGTTTTCTGTCATAGTGCACAGTACGATAAAAATGAGAATGAGTGGATGCATCATCCACCACACTGTCTCCTATACTTGATGGAGGGCATACTGGTCTCATAGATATGGCAGTGGACATGTGAGGAGGAGATTCCAATGCAACCTGTTTTTTTAGCTTCCTTGGACTTGTGCTTCCAACACATCCTCCTCTAGAAGCCAAACTCCCTTCTTGTCCATGAAGTTGTGTAGACACAAGGCTGGTCTAAAATGATACATAAAAATATTCCATACTGTAAATAATACTCACTTAATACATTAAAAACTACTAACTCACATATCCCGAGCACATCAAATAGTTACATTTCTATCAAACTTAAGGTGTCTCATAAACATAAGAGAAAAACAGCATTTCTGCAAAATGAAACAATTAGTAACTTTCCTTCTGAAACAATTACACTTTACAGGCAGTTTTAAACAGTTGAACCATTAGACCACCTGAGCCAAAGTGTAATATCTCATCTCATATTATAAAATGTTAATTTAAAACTTTAATGTTAGAAAGACAAAAGAATACTCTATCTCACTAAGATGTTTCATATTTTCTAAATAAATTATCAAAAATATAGGAGATGAATACTTGAATCTTGATATTAGTACCCCATTTGCAGGACCTTGCTTTCAGGCATCCTCAAGCCTCAGGGATCAATTTTTCGTCAAATGTTGGCATGCATTCCTTTTAATTGCTACACAGAGCAGACTTTTAAAATAGCTATCAATCTATCATAATCTTAGCCAATTAACAAAGATGTTCGGCAATTGTACATACATTTATCTGCCCTAATAACCTATACCAAATTATTTAAATCATATAAAATGTACATAAATTAATTCATATAAATCATTTAAACACTATATTCATAGTAACTAAAAGTAAATCTTACAGGCTGGCATGATGGGTCATGAAGTTTCAAAGGTTTAACACCAAGTGCACTCTCTAACAAATCGGGTGTTGATTTATCAAATTTTTCATCATTGGAGAACCTTGTTTTATTCATAGGCGACACTGCAAAAAAGTAAAAAATATTACAATAATAAATCATTCATTATATTTTTTCCAAATAAAAATATCCTTCAAGTTCATTGAATAGTAAGAAGTGATTCATTATCAGCAAATTGTAAAAAAATAAGGCACTAAAAATCCACCATGAATATAGTAAGAATATTCTGTGAAATTCTCCATAGTCATATCATTTGTAACTGAAAATCATGCAAAGATATGTTTTCCAGAGTAGCCATCTTTTTGAATATGTTTAAGTTTTTTTTACACAGTTGAGAGAGAGGGATTATTATTATTATCATTGTAATATCAGGTTATTTCTGTAGCTATTATCTAATGAGATAGCATAGAACTAACCATAACAACAAAAAAATGCCAATACGTTTTACCTTACATTCATGGAGAAGTTGATCCATCACATCAGGCACATGCATATACATAAACTTACTATAATTTGTACTATAACTGAATTAATCTAGTATAATAGTGGAGATTTTAGGTGATAAGCATAAAATAAGCAAATATTAAGTAATTATAAGTACAAGGTCAACAAAAAGTAATTTTATGAATCTGATTGGTATTAAAAGGTATCTAAACTTATTCCTTTATGATAATTATTTTAAAAATATTAAAATTTATAGAAAATATACTTACATGCTTCGGGACCTCCGATTGGTGGTGGTGTGGTAGGACTTTGAGGAGATGGTTCCACACCCAAAACATTACGAACCCTTTCAACTAAGGAGGAAATGCTTTCCACTTCCTGACTTCCACCAATAGGAAGTAATCGTTCAGGAGTTGGTATAGAAAGGATAGACTGATTTCCAGCTTTGTCTGATATCAATGGAGGAACTTGTGTTGATGGTGGAGGTGAAGTTATGTCAGATGAGGAAGCATAATTTTCACTGCTATCTGCCTCCATTAATGAACCTTGAGAAATTAATTTATTACATAAATTAAAAGTTGATTACTGATTGTGAGATGACAACAAGGTGAAAATCAATGTGAAACTGAAATACTTGCTGTATTTCATCATTAATTTTGAGCTATTAGAATATTTTTAAATTAATAAATACATTCATTTATATTTGAATGGGAAATATCCTATTCCTTGATTAACTATGACCATATGGATATTTCCAACATCTACTGCTTTATATGCTGTTAGAATTAAGAAGCAAAAATGCAGAAGCATATCCAGGAATTATCTCAAGACAATTAGATTTTTATGATCTCTAAATATGGCATTGATCTTACAAGATTTGGATAATAAAAGAAGTAATTTAGATAAAAACGAGGAATAAATTTTCTTCATCACACTTCAGCTTAGTGATGGAAATATTGTAATTCATAAATTTTATTGTAATTATATTATTATAACATAGCATAAGGAAAATAGCAATTTTATATTATTCTTGAAGTCTTCTAGGAGGCTGAAAGTAATTTTTTACATCAAAAAGAGATGGTATGCTATTTTTTGTTCTCCTGAATACACCACTGCCAAAATGTATCATTTTCTGCATGAAAAACAGATATAGGGGAACCATTGATACCTAAACTTGTGCCTAAACATTAGCATAAAATTTTGCATTTGAAGGAAATACTCAATAAAAATATAGCAAGAGATGAGTTGTGACACATGAAGCTACATACTCTAAGATTTAAAAATATAATAATGAAAACATGACCATTCCATTATATACTTTATGTTTAAAACCATATTACATTGTATGTCTATTAAATAACAATATCGTGATTCCACCTACTGATTAATAAAGCAGTCAAAACCAGTTAAGTCCCCATGAATAGTTAACTGGTTTCCCAAAAATGTAAACAGATGCGAAAACCAATTGAAGGCTGTGCTGATATCAATACTTCCAACAAATACCGTCTTGCTGCTGTTCTGAGAAAGAGCAATCTACATGTATGGCGATTCCACAAAGACACAACTGCAGATGATATCATTAATTATCTAATTAAATTATCTATCTATTAAATCTAATGTAGTTTTGCTATGATTGGTGTTTATAGATCTCCAAGTCCCTGCACAAATACCTTTATTGAATCTTTAAATGATGTTCTTCACTTGATCAATCATCATAACATTTATAATATTTTACTATTTGGTGACTTTAATATCGACATTCTTAGAACCACATCTGCGAAAGTTGAACTTATAAACCTGCTGAATTCCTTTGATTTAAGGATCATAAATTCATCACCTACCAGAGTCTCTTCCCAGTCATCAACCCTGATTGATTTATGTATCACAAGCTTTCCAAGCAACAATACTTCCTGTGCCAATGTTCTGCATGAACTCTCTGATCCTCAAGCCCTTTATAGTAAATTACACCTGCCTTATTCTTTAGATAGTAGGCAAAATTTTATGTTCAAAAGCTTATTTAATTCCCATTCAATCAGTGCCTTCCTTAACACTCTTTCACAGGAAGACTGGTCTAATGTTTTTTCTAAGACTAACGCTGAAGATAAATTCAATTGCTTCTTTGATTCTTTTCTCTTCCATTTCAATCATGCCTTTCCTGTCAAAAGAATTCATCTCAACTCATCTACTAAGAAATTGAAATTCCCAAATTAACTAATTTTAAAAGGTCAGTACATACGTAATCTACATTATGTTTTCAAACATGTTGATAGTTCTATTCATGACTTATACCTAACAGAACTTAAAAGCTACAAGCTTGAAATTCAAACTTTCATCTGTGCATCGAATGATAATTATATTTCTTCTTCTAATAATAGAGTAAAAGCTGACTGGAACATCATTAAAAATCTCTCCAAGGCCAAAACTGCTGAGCAGTTTCCTCAAACTGTTAACTTTCAGGACTCCTTGTCTTCCAACTCCTTGGACATTGCTAACAATTTTAATCATCAATTCTGCCTATCCTCTCCTAGGCCAAACTTGCAGGCTTTCCAATCAATATCTGTGTCTCAATTAATATTTTTACTCCCATCAACCCTAATGAAACCTTAAAGGTTTTTCTTTCTTTCAAAAACAGTTGGTCATCAGGTTTTGATGAGATACCTATGGCCATCATCAAGCAGACTGCATCTTTGATTGCTTCCCCAATATCCAGCATTTTTAACTCTTCCATCTGTTCTTGGACCCTTATTGTTCATAATATTTATCAATGATCAAACAAGTGCCTTTTCAAACAGAAATATTGTACTCTATGCTGATGATACTTCCACAAGCAGCCGTTCAAAAACACTGAGTGACCTATATTTCAATGCCAGAAAATCAGTTGAATCCATGGCCAAATGGTGCTGTGACAATAACCCCCTAATGATAATAAAACTGTTTTTCTTCAATTTCATACAAAAACTTCACTGGTTACTACTCCTCTGCTTAAAATAAACAATAGTAACATCACTAGCTCAGATACTGTCAAATCCCTTGGACTATACATTAGGGATGATCTTGATTGGTCTCGTCATATCAATCAACTTACCAGCAAACTTTCGAGTAACATCTTTCTCATTCGTAGGTTAGTCAAGATTGTTTTTCTAGAATCTCTTATTGCAGTTTATTATACCAATATTTATTCCCATTTATCTTATGGAATTATATTCTGGGGAAACTCTCCCTCGGCAATCAAACTTTCTCTGCACAAAAGAGAGCCATAAAAGCTCTTCTAAACATTTCTATCAAACTCCTTGACATCCGCTTTTTCTACATTTAAAGTTTCTCACTCTTCCCTGTATTTATATCCTTTCTTGCGCCATATTTGCAAAAAATAATCTTCATCTTTTTCCTTCCAACTCCAACATCCATACCCATTATACTTGCCAAAAGAATGATATTCACCTATATGACCACTTACTTACCCTCTCCCTTAAAGCCCCTCAACACTCTAATCTCACTCATTTACAACAAACTTCCTACAACCATCAAAGTTTGCTTGTCTACTAAATCTTTTAAAAACAAAGTCATGAGGCTCCTTACAAAAAAGCCCTATTACAGTATCCAAGGACATCTTAGTGATAACTGGTAATCTTACATCACTTTCTTTTATTTAAAATCTATCTTATGAGTACTTAATTTGTCTTAGTAACCCTTCCCTCCTTTCCACTTCCTTTGATAACTTTTTTATGTATTCTTTGTATATTATGTGATTTTATATATACTTTGTATATTATGTGATTTTATTTTAATTGTGATTATGCTTTGTTTGTTTGACAAGGCCTATACTACTATGTAGTCCTTTGGCTTAATAAAATTTTAATTTGAAATTTGAATCTTGAACAAGTCTGACATTGCATCACAAGCAGCAGCAGACTATGATGTTCAGATTATTATGATTTAAACGAAACCATTTCAGGGTTAACATTATGGTACTTCTTAACTTGTAAAAAATTCATGTTAAACAAACTTTTACTAGACTACTAATTTAATTTCTGAAAAACACAACCTAGGTTTCGTAGCGTCGCTACATCATCAGGTCTAATTAAATTAGTGGTCTAGTAAAATCTACTACAGGTCTAATTAAATTAGTGGTCTATCTAAAATCGCTACATCATCACGTCTAATTAAATTAGTGGTCTAGTAAAAGTTTGTTTACCATGAATTTTTTATTATGATTTGCTATCCAAAATGTATGTACATATTTTAAGTATAAATGTTGAACTACATATCAATTTTTAATTTTAATTAAAATTACACAAAAACTAGGATAATGGTTTCAAAGGCTTACAGATTATGAGAACTACAGTCTGTCTTGTGTGCCTGTGTTTGAGTGGTACAAAAAATTCATTAAGAGATGTGAGAATATTGAAGATGATGAAAACCTAATACAACCTTGCACTTCAAGAAGCAAAGAACGTGTAGAAAAATTGACTGGCTTGCTTTAAAGCACTCCCAAAGCAGTTTTCACAATAAAGCAATTTCAAAGTAACAAGAATATTAAGATTTGAAAAACCTTGAACAGTATCAAAAGGAAATATATCCATAGTTTCAGAAAAACTTCCCATGGCCTTAAAAACACATTCCATTCCTCATGCTAACATTTGATGATAGCATAACAAGCAGAAAAGCACAAGAGGAACATAGAAATCGACCACAAAAATTGATGAAACTGAAGTGAACAAAATCATCCCCACACTGGCAAGGAAAACATGATTGATGCCAGCCAATAAGTTTTTGTATTTATAGCATTGATGAAGGTGATTTGCTGAATGAATAAAGACATTTGAACCATTTAAATGCACAAATTTTCTCAAAACTTCTTATAAATATTGGCATCATTTTCTAGTGTATCTCTTGAATAATAGATTAATTGCATTGCAGAAATGTATGTAGATACACATACTCTCCACTTCATATATACCATGCTATGCTATATTTTGTATGCATAGATATACATGGTCGACACTCTGTATATACTATACATATATGCTATCTCTTGTATATCCCTTGTAGTTACAGATATACAAGGGATACCATGCTGTGCTGTTTGTGATACTACTACACTTGAGAATTCGCCATATTCATTCAATATAGCACCATGTGAATTTAATCTATTCTCAAAAGTTGAATCAGTGCTTATTTTTTTAGTTAAATGTAGCATAGAAAATACATTGAAGGGGACAAGTATTGAATTTGTTATACATACAATAAATTTCATTAATTAATAGACATACATTGTATACCATCTAAATATATGAAGTATAAGGAGAGCACTTACACATTCTATACAGATAAATGATGTAGATGTCACCCTACTGCATGCATAGAAATTTTACTCAGAAAATATCTTGCAAAGTATTATTTAGTTTCTCCATGAACAATAAAATAAAGAACTAAATAATTGGAGTAAATTTTAGGTAGAACTAGTAAGAAAAAATGTAAACAATGGATTTGATATATCATTATCTATATTCTATTACTGCATCACATTAAGTTTAATTTCAGAAATATTTCAGGATGGGTATTTAATAGATACGGAATACTTGTTTAAAGGCAATAAGAACATGGATGGATACAAAATTCACAAATCCCTCCTATATTAGATGATGAAGGCCAATGATAAAGACAAAAACATTGTTATGAATGAATCAAAGTACAGTAATTACTGATAAGTAAAGTTTTGGTAGGCTACTTGAAATTCTATCGGATTACTGTAATGTTCAAAGAATAAAAACATTAGTACCCTATGAGCTACTGTATTGTACTATAGAAAACTAATTTCCACTGATCAGTATTGGTATTTCTCATAACTCAAAGCAATTAGTTAAGGGCTATCTTTTCAGCAATTATCAGACATTTTGATTGATTACAAACTAAAACACTATCAACATCACATTTCAAGATTTTTCTATACTATTTAAAATTTTATTTCTAATGAACCACAATTTACACATATTCAATAATTAAGAGCTATATATTGGCATGCACGATTAATAAAACATAAGCACAGAGTATACTAATTTAGAATAAGAAGTGCCATTATGTAACAAGATTTGCATGTATGAAGATATCATCATAAGATGACATGACAGTGAAAGAGTGTTTTATGCCACTTACTTATACTTCCTGATAGAATAGAAGAAAATCTCACAGACAAAACACCCTAGGGCAGAAACTAAGCAGTTATTATGGCTATTGAAATCTTCATCATTCTCACCATAGAATAATTATAGAAGCAGGGGATTTCTGCTTTTGAGGTTTCCCTATCTAATTCTGTGTTTTCATTTTTAATGTACAGCTAACAGCAAAAAAAAGTTACCACCCCTGACCCACCAAGATATTCTAAGTCCAAATTTCGGGCCGGCGAGCCTTTCTCTCGAAAAGGGAGGGAGAGAAAAGAAAGATGGAGAACATGGTACGTTACGCTAGCTCGGCTCTCGCGTTTGGATGGAGAATTTTCGTTATATATATAAAAATCATTTACTACTATCCATTATCTGCCGCAACATTTGATGTGGTAACGCGTACGATTGAATTTGACGACGATCAACTGGAAGATAACTAAAGAAATGAATCGAATTGAATGCAGCATTCAAAGTCACTCTCACTTTAATTTTCGATAACAGATTATTAAATCATTTCCAAAACGATACAAATGAATGTAACTGAATACAACATTCGGTATCAAATTAACTCACATTTCGTTTTTCGAAAATCGATCGTTTAAATCACTTCCAACGATTGATTATGCTCATCAATGTGAACGAAACCAGCAACTATTCTCTTCTTCTTAATTTCAAATAGGCCAAAAAGCAGGATCTCTGTTTCAACAATGGAATTTGTCGTCAGGGGGATCGGCTGTTTATACTCACAAAACATTTCGTGTATTCCGTAAAAAAATCTCGAAAATTCAATTTGGAAACAACAATAAACGACCAAAATAAGGTTTTCTATTCATTTACTCTGCTATTGGTTCTTGTCTCAATCTCGTATGACCATTGTTTTTAATTTAATTTTGCAAAAGAAATTAAGCCTGTGCGATAAAAATTAACTTTGCGTGCATTTCTTACGGAAATGCTTTGACTCTGTCTGTCTGTCTGGGATCGAAGCAAGGACGAAGTGTCGCCATTTTTTACAATATAAACACTTTCGTATATATATATTTGAATGCAATGTTCTATAAAAATTTCAAGTCAATCAACCAAGTGATTTTTGAGTTTTGCGGGCACAAACATATGCAGGCTGAATTTTTATACATAAGATATGTGCATAATTCGGTGGATTATTATAATTTAATTTGATTGCTTTTACAACCCTTTCGTTCAACTTTCCCAATTGAAAAGCGTTCCATCATGAAGAGAAATAACTAAGGAATAAACACAAGGAAATAAAAGTTCCACATCTTCCACACAAAAAGTCGTGTAACTTTGACAAAATTATTTATTTCCTTGTGCTTAGTTACCTATGGAGTTCCCCAAAGTTAAAGCTCATTTGATTGATTTAAATAAGTAATAATCTTTTCTAGATTACCATTTCCCCTTACTCTCGTGACTCCTATAGATTATATAATCCAAGAATTTGTAAAATTAAATTATCCTTATAACAACACTGTAGCTAATTCTCGCAATTAGCTTTGACGTTTACTAGCACCATCTTCAACATTTACATAAATACGGGATCCTCCATATGGCGTGTGCCTTGAAAAAGAAGAAAGAATGAGAGGGAACAAAAGTGTGACCTGCAAGTGAAAGGGTAGAATTCTTGGAAAACTGTTAAACAGGACAAAACGAAATAGGTGGGGGAAAAGGACAAGATAAACCTTTTGTTACCGAAGGGTAATGGAAAGGAAAAACTTTCTAGTTGGGAGAAGAGGACTGGTTGCAATTTGCTCGATTCATTTTGATTTTATCTAAAATAATGTGTCCGCTAGCCTTCTCTGATATATGTATAATTTTTAGCTCGCAAATAGAAGAATGACTCGAAGAAATAAATCTCTCATAAAGTGGGACTGCAGAGCATCAGATTAGAAATTTTGTATGTTCTTCAGCCTATAACTTACGAAATCTCACTGTTTATCTGATGCGGATTGAATGAAAATAATCATAAATCGCTTGATGAAACTACCGTTCTAAAAATTGGATCCATGGATTCCTTATCGTTTCAGAGTAATGGCTTACAGTAAATACTGTAGTAAAAGGCCAGCGGTAGACGTCCTTCTGGTAAAATTCTCGAAATTTTGTTTCTCAAAAGTTACTTCTCTCACTTTTTTAGCTATTTACTGATCCACCAATCGACTCCGAAGAGTATTACAATTTGTTTATTTCGAAGTTCTCAGTATTTTAAGAAGACCATCTTTTATTTTATTAGTTACGAAAAATGTTAAGACCGCTATCCGTGGAATTGTGACTTCTGCATGACAATGTTAATCGACGTCTAACCAAATTAAAGACTTAGCTAGAGTATGAATTATTAGTACTCGACGCAGGATGGGCAAGTTATCGCGTGTGTGTTACAGTAATGACTATTATAATTGTGTTTAAATGCGTATTTACATGACATCTTTATTTTGTATTTTATAAACCAAATGAGATCGAATAGCAAATTTTATCAGTGAATCAAGATGAGTTTAACGTTTTGGCTATCATCAACACTGAGAGAAAAAATGTATTCACTTTCTCTTGGTGGTTTTTTTATATTCATTTTTAAGGTTCTTAAAATCTACGAAACTAATAACTGGATCTAACATTTAATGGGTAAAGGGATTGAAAACACTATACATTCCATGATAGTAATGAAAAAGAACCAAAGGAACGCTAGTTTACGCAAATAGCTATTTCTTAAATTTTTCCGTTTTGTTGTTGATTGATTTCTAAGGGTATCTTGAAAGTTTATGAAAATCATTGGTTAGAAGAAAAAGCCTGAAAAGATGAATGTAAATATTGAGAACGTAATTTTGGAATTAGAATGCTCCGAAGCTTAATTTCTTCGGGAGTGATCTTTCTACGGTTAATATATGCTTAATTCTGCTCCTGAAAGCATAGACGGTCCGAGACATGGGCAGTCTGGGAGACCGTCGACAGCATTTGTGGGCTCTTCTCAGATCCCTTGAAGATTCTCAATGATAAAATTATACTCGTTACTATAGCTTAGGTAATTTTGACGATTACACCCGGTCACAATATTTAAGTAAACTTTTTTTATCCATTAAGGGGAACTAGTTCTAAACGTCTGCCTGCCCAGAATGTCAATAATCTTCAGATTACCCCCTCCCAAGGATTGGAATCAATTTCCTTCGCAATGGATGCAGCTTTCTTTGGTCCTATTTCTCTGAGTAATTTCCTTTAATTCCAATTGATTGAAGAAGCCGTTACTTGGTAAAACTGCGTTATGTAAGAAATTGTGAATCTTTTTCCTTAGTTATTTCCACCATTTAGATTTAGATTTTAGATTTAGATATATACCCCGCGAGCCGCCAGAGGCGTATGGCAGGGGGTGTAATACACAACCATTATGCATTCCTACCTATTAGCATCTCTAATAGCTTGGGGAAAAAACGACCAAAAGTAATTATCCGTCCTTGCAATTACTTCCCTATAACGCTTCGTCGATGCCTCTCGGAGATCGCGTTCGCTCCTTACTGGCACTAACATTTCACTTACTTCGTCTATAAATTCTGAACGATTGAACTTTTCGAAAAGTTTCCGACGATATCCAGATCTTCTCATCTGTAGTGAATTCCAACTGAGGGACTCTATCATTGCCGTAACGCTGCTATCAAACCTGAAATCCCCGCAAACGAATCGGGCTGCTCTACGCTGGACCATCTCTAAATCTGAGACTAAACCTACTTCGTGTGGGTCCCAAACCGCACAGAAGTATTCAAGACTCGGACGAATAAGAGAAAAGTAAGCTATTTCTTTGACTCTCGATGAGCATCCTCTCAACGTTCTACCAGTTAATCTTTGCATTCTATTAGCTTTTCCTATCGCATCTCGAATGTGTTCTTTAAAAGATAAGTTACTGCTAAACGTGACTCCTAGGTATTTGTTTTCGTGAACTAACTCTAATGGATGACCTGAGATTTGATACTGCGCGGAAATTATGTTTGTGGAGCGCGTAAAACTCATGACAACGCATTTATTTATATTTAAATCCAGCTGCCAATCTTTACACCATCCTGATATTACGTCCAGGTCGTCTTGAAGCACATTACAATCGTTTTCTGTCAAAATCTCTCTGTATATCAGGGTATCATCGGCAAATAATCTAACCTTACTCTTTACGTTATCTACGAGGTCGTTAATGTAAATTAGAAATAAGATTGGACCAAGAACACTTCCCAGTGGAACTCCTGATGTGATACTTATTTCTTCGGATAAAACTCCATCTAACGCAACTCGCTGAGATCTGTTTTCTAGAAAAGATTTGGTCCATCTGATAACTTTTTCGTCGATCGCGTAGGCACTCAGCTTTTGGATAAGCTTTTCGTGAGAAACTGTGTCGAAAGCTTTCCTGAAATCTAGGAAAACTGCGTCTGATCTAACACCGCCGTCTGCTGCTTTAGATACGTCATTCATAAAAAGCGCTAACTGGGTCTCACAAGACCTACCTTTACGGAATCCGTGCTGGCTCTGACTGATTTCTCCCTTTTCAGAAAGAAAGCGCATGATAGAGCTCGCTATAATATGCTCCATTATTTAGCAAAAAATTGAAGTTAATGAAATATGCCTATAATCATCTGGTTTTGACGCGCGCCCTTTCTTAGGCACCGGAGTGACATTAGCTTTTTCCAGGACATTGGGACGGTTCCCTCATCCAATGATTTCTGATAGAAAATCTGTAGAAGCGGAGCAATTTCATCGGCTAAAGTTTTTATTACAACAGCGGGAATACCTTCGGGTCCTGGCGCCTTTTTCCTATCAATATCTCGCAATAATTTTCCAATTCCATCAACCGATATCTCGATGGGACACATCTCTGAATCAATGCGCGAGGTAAAATCCTTAACTTGACCATTGTCTACAGTGAAGCATTTCTGGTAGTGCCTGTTAAGTAAGTTAGCTTTATCTTCTGATTTATTTACGGTAATTCCCTCTGCGCTTGTGAGGCTAGGCCTCATAAGCGCAGATTCCTTATAGTCGTTGAGCTATGGCTATATTTTTACGGAAATTACATTTAGAAAAACTGCTAAATCAGGCGTAATCCATCTGAGTTGCCCTTACACCCGTAAATGCTGTTTAATAATTAAAATTTAGCCTTCGTATTTTCCCTTTCCTTTTTTTAATGAGAGGCCAGTTTAGTCCATCAGCGATTACTGAATAAAGCTCTAGAAATACTGACATCTCGTACTTATTATCTATGATTACTCTTAAATAAGATGGGTAAAGCTTCCTTTCTTGGGAAATATGTCAGGAGAATCTATTACTACTGAATCTTAATGCTGCTTTCCAAGCCTCACCTATTCTTCCTTAAAACTTCTTGGTTTAAAGATAAGGAAGACATTTACGATATCTTGAAGGTGCAGAAATTTAAATGTGTGAATTGCTCGACATTTGTGTGGGATCAACTGGCGGAAGCTCTAATTGTATGCATGAATGTATGCACATTGTATGCATATTCTTATAAACCAAAATTATTATATCCTACCCTATGCCAATAATTTTTGAAGCAAAATAAATTTACATTGATAATTAATAATTTCGACTGTGATAGGTCTATTGTTAATGGTTTATGAATTTTGGATGCAAATGAACGTTTTAGAAGTAAGTTCACATAAAATCTAATTCAGTATGTTAGGAAAATGAAACTTTTTCGAATCTTTGATCAAATTTACATTCCCTCTGGCTGAACCATTGAAAACATATTTTTCCGGTCACCCTCTAACCTGCATTATTTTGTCTTAAAATGGCTTGAATCGTTTTCTCAATCTTATAAATAGCCAACATCCCAGGATCTCTGCACATCACTTCTGAGCCTGTTTACCACATTATCTTCATATTTTTTAGATGTATGCCTTAGAGTTGAAGAGAATAAACATTCTTTTCTTAGTAAGCATAAAATATTCCGTATTCCCATTGTTTATTTTCCTATCATCGTCTCCATGAAGTAACCCATTCATATTCCTTCTTCGACGAACTTTTCTTTATATCACCATCCATGACGAAGAATGAAATTTTCAGGCAATTCTCTCTCTCATACAAAACCCTTAAACGATGCCTCGAAAATTAGAGGCATTGAAGACGGAAGTAACCTGTGACCGCTCCATCGAAGACCCTTTCTCTTTCCTCTCTCACCCCCACAGGGAAGCTCTCTTTGTTTTCTTGAGAAGGAAGGTATGCATGCTACCGATTAACCGTTATGTAGACGAAAACATTAAAAGCAGACGTAGCACCAAAAGGTGGGCTTGCCACAGAGATCCTTAGCAATAGATTTAAATGTATTTTTCATGCATGAGCGTTTACGTGCGAATATTTAGAGTGGAGTTGTAACAGCCTAAAGTTGTTGGCTCATACCTATTTTCTATGTTGAAACTCTTAATCGTTTTAGCATTTTAAAATTTTTGACGGAGGTTTAAATAAAGGAATTCAATATTTACAAGTATATTATGCAATTCTTTTTGCGCTTTGCTCGACTCTGCACTAGTCCTTCTGATTTCATTACCCAAAATAAATTCTCGCGCGTAAAATATAAAGCTGTTTGTTAAGAGACTACAGGTTAGATAGCAGTGAGTGCAAAATGATCGGAGCCCTCGCTGGGTATCTTTTAAGAATATAACTATGTAAAGACAATAATTATTAGAGATATTCCTTAGCTGTGATTTACATGACGAAATACGCGACGACATGATCCCTATTCTCAACGATCGTTATTTTCACAGCCAGATGGTGAAAATATTACCGTGATTTAATAGCGAGGACAGATGGTTTATATTGTTATCATCTTACATATATTATAAGGTGTGTAAATATGTAAATTATTTAGATAGTTGAATGTTTCACATTCTCTGCAATAAGCCTTATGAAGGCTCGCGGATAGTCAATTTAAATGTATTTCTTACTTAACTATTTTTCACAAAGCTGCAACACCATTATTATATTTATAATATACGTTTTTTTCTTATTTTTCCTACTTTCGTTGACCTGATTTACAGTAGTTCATATTCTATTAATTATCGTATCATAATTAAACATAATCTTTGCGAAAACGATCATCCTGCGGGCATGTGGAGCATTAACTGAAATAACCAATTTCATTATAAATCTGCATTTATGGAAAATGTTATGTATTATATATGTTAGGACGAACTAAGAGCCGGCAAAGTAATTCTTGTCCAATATTTTAAGAAGAAGAGCGAATTACGCTTGAGATTCGAGCCGATTTAACGAAATACGAATTAAATTATTTCATAATACAGTACTACTTCTACCGCAGCAAAATTAATGACTATTAGCGAGTATTTATAAAATATATATCATCACAAAAGCCTTCAAAACGTGCCAGGCATAAAGAGGAAGACGAAAAGCGCGCTCAAAACAGAGAATCTGAAAGACTCGCCCTTCTCGAGCTATGCTGGTTGTATCTCAGGTGGTAACTTTTTTATGCTGTTAGCTGTACATCAAAATATTGAGGGATATGACCTAGCCCGGCAGCATTCACAATGGGTGACACATAGTCTGTGGATAAACTCCAACACCACTGGATTTGACTTCTCTACACCACTCAGATCTACCACCTGTTGCTTCTGATGGCTTCCCAATTTTTTCATGATTAACATCATGAGCATCAACAGGAATCAAACCCTGGACCAATCTCAGGTAAAGCAAATGCACTACCCACTATACTATTTGAGGACCTCCTGGATGAAATATATTGTTATATAATCATTCTACTTTCCATTTTGAAGCCTGATAGAGTATCCAAGTGAATGGTAATAATGTTACTATTTAAAAGAATGAACTACAATGATTCTATTTGCCTTACAAAGATTGAGCAGTAATGAAACTTTTGAAAAAAATCATCTTTTCAGGGTATTGTATTCAAGAATGAAATCAACTATATAAAGAAGAAACAATTCTCAAACAATTTTATAAATTCTTCTTGGACTATTGCTTTAAGTCCCTTAGCAGTTTTAAAATAAAACTTTAAAAAGTAATAAATGTGCAATCATGGTTCATCCATTTAGGTCCAGCCTAAGATATACTATCGCAACTAATATTATTCACTTTAATAGTAAACAAATCATTAATATTTTAAAGGAAAAATCACCACTATCCTTTTCCATAAGAATTTTTCTGTGTTTGAAGAAACTATTGGTACAAAACTTTGTTAGTGTGTTTCTACACATACATTTTTCTTCATGTTATGCATCCAAAGCATAGTCTTGATAAGCCTCCAAGGAATTAGTCCATCTTTTTAATTTAAAAATTCTATAAATCAGTTTCAAAGAGTAAGGAAAGGTCCTTGAGATGATTTGACTTACATACATTGCTATTATTAATTTACAAGAAAAAAATAAAAAATTTACACTTAAAAAATACAGGGCTTCAACTTTTTCTAATTCAAGTAACCATATTCTCTATCATTTATTATCACCTTTCTTTTTGTAAGATGGGTCTTAATGTCCCAAACCATTTGTCCATCCAATATGCAAGTTTTACAAGGGTTGATTACAAAGAGCTATACTCGATGTCTGAAATAAATCTAACAATTTCAACATTTATCTGTTAGCTCACTACTCTTTCTGCTTCTCAATGCCAACCGAATAAATCAGCAAAAGATTCGAGATAAGTATGGCATGTATAGAAGATAGTGATTTGTGAATTTTGTATCAAACGCTGCTACCGACCTGTGTCTTAGTTTCACTCCTGCCAAAAAGTAATGTGATAACTCTTCAAACAAAATAATAAATATGGGAAATTCTTCTTAAACAACATACCTACAGTCATTAGTTCCATTTTTGACAATGGCGATTCAGGAGAGCCATATGTTTCTTCAGCTCTGATAATTTGAGTCATTGGTTGTTTAACACCTACTAAAAACAATTGGAGAAAAGTATTTCAGTGTGTCAAAGACTTACAGTTGTTTCAAGAAATAGCCTTAGTGATAGAAATATATCTGTAAAAAACTGTTGCCAAAATTATTCTAATTCTTAAAAAATAAAAATACATAAGCCATAAACTTTACCTCATATTACATCCAAGATAAAATGTAGTTCAATTATAGGAGTGGATATTATGGCACTATAAATCATTCAAATTTATCAACTTACTATTTATATTTTGTAACTCTCCTTCAAATAAAATGAAGACAGAATTTATTGCGACGTTTATTCAAAGAAGGCAATCATCATTTACTTTGGAAACCTGAGAGTTGGACCCAACCAGATAATTTCATCTAAGGAGGACAAAAAGTTAACAATTATGAAATAATTCAAAATAGCCTTTACTGATAAAAGCCAAGCACAATGAAATTTACCCATGCAGGTTGTAAATAGCAATCAGGCCATAATTCTTAAGCCCAACATCAGGTGATAAAAGTAGAATATGCAAATCTCTTTTAGTTTTAATCAAAATTAAATTCATTCCAGATAACCAAAGGACCATGATTATGAATAGGGACTTTGAGTTAGCAAGCATAAGAGTTCACAGAAAAATAATTCTAATCTTCATGGTTACTCAAGTTTATGATAGATATTGGTAACATAGGCATGAGCTTCAAACTTGTTTCAATTAGGTATGTACTAGGGGGTACCCAAAAGAAACCAAACTGATGTTCTGGTGGACAGAGTTTTTGTAGCATCACATTGTGCCTCTAGCAGAGTATGAAGCTATTATACCAAAGTCAGTAGGCAAAGTGTAGTTGCAAAGGAATGTTCCATTCCATGTGAATTTTTAGTGGCAGTTGTTTTGTCTGCTCATTGTTTTCACAATGGCTGATTCTTGTGAGCAGCAAGTGGCCATCTAGTTTTGCTTCTTGCTCGGAAAAACTAGCACAGAAACTCTTGAAAAGTGGGAAACAACCAACAAGGATGATGTTATTCAGAAAAATTGAGTGCTAGAGTGGTTTTCTCATTTCAAAAGAGGCGAAAATTCAATTGATGACAAACCTGGTTCTTGTTGACTTCTACGCCCCGAACTGATGAAAATGTTAAAAAAATTTAGGAAATTATCCAGAAGATCAAAGACTTGAAGGAGTTGTGAAGCTGTGTGGAGTGGCCAGCGAATTTTAATGAAATATTTGGGAATGAAAAGTGTGGCTGCCAAAATCATAACACATGTTGCACCAAATTTCGGGCAATTAGTACCAATTTCTGAGGAATAACCCCCATGCCTCACCCCCCACCCACCAGATCTTGCCCCCTACAACATTATTTCTTTTCCCAAATGAAAAGAGACATGGAAGGAAAGTGTTTTACCGATATTGGTGAGGTGAAGAAAAAACTTTGGAGCATAACAGAAGATTAATTGTTATAATGTTTTGAACAATGCAATAAAAGATTAGATAAATGTATTAGTACCACTGGAGTGTTCTTGGAATGAGATTTAGTTTTTTGTTTAAAAATTAAATAAGTCAGTAAGAAAAAACTTAGTTTGATTTCTTTTGGATAACCTTTCATACAGCATTTTCAGCCATTCAAAATTATTGACATCTATAATTTATCACAGAACACTTATTTACTTCTTGCAAAACAGTTTGGGAAACACAGAATTTTTAGCATATGAGTTCCTCTATGAGGATGTTGGTAGTGGAAGGTGTTGCATTGTCGGATGAAACCGCAACGCCCTTGCCTACAAAGTCTCCTGAAAGGCAAGTTAGAATGTTCTGACTCAATAGTTCAAATGGTAGAGCAACTGACCAGCAATCAAGAAGTCTGGGTTCGAGTCCCTTGTCTTGTCAGACTTTTTTCATGTCCATTCTTCCTTAGGAAGTTGATTCATATGATTTACAAAATTAGAAACTAACAAAAGTAATTTTTAACTAATGCTTCCCTGTTTTAACTGTTACATAATGATAGGAGTCTGTCAATTTTTACCTCTTGACTTAATAAAAACACTGTGTATGGAGGAGAAATTTTCTTTGTAACCTTGTAGTAGAGGGAACTTATACAGGAAATAATTTGTATAGGTAAATTGAAAGCTTATGACCCCTATGCAGAAACCATTTTTTGGTCTGGGTGAGTCCACCTTCCTAGAACTGTGCGCAGCAGGGGTTTGGGTGAAAGCAAGGACTATGAGAGCGTTCTCTTAGGAGCCTCTAATGCAACCACGTGTGTTCATTGCCTACCTTGCTGCTTTTTCACACTTATTTATTTTTAATTTCATTGTAGTTAGTGTTTAGGTAGTTTTTTTTATTTCCATGCTTTAAATAGTTCCAACTTTATTCGATTTATTTTCAAGTCATTAGTTTGTAATTTTTAGATAGATTTACCTTTTTGCCTTATTTTCATCATTTTTATCAACTTCTTATGTTAGTTTTACATTTTGGATAGTTGTTTTCTTTCTAAATAGAATAGTTTATTTGCTTTAGATAATTTTGTAGTTTGCTCATATTAGTGATGGTATTTTTGAGTTAATTTGTTAGCGTACGCGATCTTTTTTCAAAGGGGGTTGAATATGGAAGGAATGTCATTTTCCAAGATAGGAGTTAGTATTCCACCTCAAAAGGACATGAACGAGTGGTTGCTGCTACTGGCATTTCAAAACAGGAAGGAAAGAATATTCGTTATGGATTGAGTCCGTCATTCACCTCTCCAAGAAGAAGTAAGCCGCAGTAGTGCACAAAATCTACCGTGGACAATTTCAATGTTCAAGTCATAAGAAGAACAATCATTGGATTTCACCTGGAGGAGAAGCAGCATGCCACACTCTGTGCTCTCCTTCCGATTGACAAAGAAATGTTTTGAAGGAAAAATCAGTTCTCTTCGGGTGCTCCTGGGAAAAATAGGATTCCAGTAAGTGTTATAACAGAGATATGCATTTACTCCTTAATATTATTTGATAATCTGACCCATTCATATGAAATGTATCACCAACAGGTGGGGAAAGACCAACAATGATAAGAGCATTTTATGTGAACGATTAGATATCAAATTGAAACAAATCGAGTTTCCTCAATGCATCAGTAGGTTCAGGGAAGAAGGACATCCAATTATTTATACGGATGAAACATATTCATTCATCCCAGACTACACCATTTCGGTGGAAAAGCAACGGAATGGAGGAAATCAAGGCACCTGTTTCGAAGGGGCAGCGGTTAATCATTGTTCACGCTGGTAAGTAACCTTTTCATTCACTTAGATCTAAGGAATTTTTCTACATAACTCTAAGTTAAAATATGTGATTATAATGAAAAAAATAATTGCTTTATAGGTAAAGAAATGGGCTTCATTCCAGAGGCCCTCCTTATTTTTAAGTCGAGCCTAAAAACTGGAGACTATCATGGGGGAATGAACAGTGAAAACTATATGAAATAGTTAAAGAATCGAGTGATTCCAAACCTTCCCCCGAATTCTGTCATTGTGTTAGACAATGTGCAGCTTAATCGTCTCCCAAGTAGCAATGCTTACTGGCCGTGGTGGCCAAGTGGTTAGTGTGCTTGCACGGTATCGCTCTAACCCCATGGTCCCGGGTTCGAATCCCAGCTAGTCGGATTTTTCTGATTAGGGAATGGTCTTGTGTGATTGTTCTTGTTAATACCTACCACTGTAAAAGTCCTGAAAATGGATGTTTGTGTATATGAAAATAAATAAATAAATGCTAAGAAGGATGGAATGAAGAAGGGGCTTGAATCAAAAGGAGACGAAGATTGAACATTTTAAAAATATTAGGGATGACAGAAGTTTTGGAATTGAAAGTGTTCTTTACATTTAGCTTTAAGACCCTATCACCCTGAATTAAACCCCATTGAGAACATATGGGGAATAATTAAATATTGAGTGACAACAAGAAATGTGACTTTCAAATTAGATGACGTGAAGAAATTAGCAAATTAGCGATAGAAAAGTGTTCCACTATAGGAAAGGACGAGTGAAAAGGGGTCTGTGATACAGTACGAGAGACAGAAAACTACTCTGTAACGAATGAAATTGCCAAAGACAATACCAAAAATGAAGTTGTCATTGATTTAGAGTCAGACGATGACAGTGATCTGAAAGTAGTAAAGAGGAAATGAATATATAATATAGAATATTTTGTTTTTTTTTTCCATTAACTACTGTATTTTACATCTACTATGAGCGAATTAGAATAGGTTACGTCTCAATGGTTATATATGTCTTTAGAATATCCACTCTTATAAAGATTTCCAGCGCTTTCTAAGCTGAAACCTTTTACTTTATATGCGCCTGTCAAAATTTGTTCCTGCTACAGTTGGTAATGCCATGGAGCCGATGCATTTAGGCTTGTGGTTTCCCCTCCGGCTTTCCTCCCCCAAAGGAACTTACCCCTCCACTCGTCAAGGTTTTAAGTGTCCAGGGGCCAAAAGCTTTCAATTTACCTATAGATATAGTTAGTGGTAGAAAAAATGTTTGAATACCACTAACGTCAAATTGTATCTTAAATATAAACTGCTCAGAATCTTCATGTATGAAACTCATGGTATAGTAAAATTCTAAGATAGTTATGTTAAAATTTATATTTAAAAAAATATGGTTTAAGTTTCAATACAAATTTTGAAGCAAATGCTAAATTCTACAAGAATGACAACAAAGAGGCAGAATGTTAAAGGATGGCATTTTTATTCTTGATCAGAAAAACAACTATAATCTGTATTAATCATACTGACACAGAACTATTGAACCACATAAAGTTTACACATTATAATATGGATTGAAAAACTAACTATGCAAGCAAATGATATACCTAATATTTGAGAGAGGATATATACAAATGGACAGATTTATACTCAAGGCACTAGCTGGCAGCCTCACTATAAATAGGATCTAAAAATTGACCTCTACTTTTATATTAAATAATTTTCTTATTTGCCTACAGTCTGATCTACGTGATATGGGCCAATAAATGTCTGATTTTCTATCCAAACTTATTTTAAACATTGAAAACTAGGCCTGTTTACTATACATGTTAAATGGAAGTTCAAAATTGGTGAAAAAAATCATATTTATCTAGAACTTAACA
Source organism: Sympetrum striolatum (assembly GCA_947579665.1). Lineage (NCBI taxonomy): Eukaryota > Metazoa > Arthropoda > Insecta > Odonata > Libellulidae > Sympetrum > Sympetrum striolatum. The sequence goes on from OX388352.1 coordinate 64,270,638, forward strand.
CTAGGAGGACGGGAGTTTCAACCTACCTAGAAGGACGGGAGGTGGTCATTTGACCACCTACTTTTAAAATTCATAATTAAATACTTCTATGTTTCTCAAAGACCTGAATTTTGCATAACTTCTAAATTTGATCATTATGCAAGTGCTGATAAGATGTTTCACCTAGTAATTTGTTTAAATTTTAACTAATTAAACAAAATGTTGACCAATGTCATAAATCTGCAGAATTTCATATTATAGAATATTTTATCTATTCATACTGGACCAATGAAACTCATATTTCAGAATAGGTGAAAGAAGGTCCGAATTGTTGATAAAAGTTAGTAATTTTACGCCAAGATTGTTATGCCATCTGACGGAAAACATATAAAACCACTCGTGCCTCGGAAAAAACCTCCATCAAATACGATGGCGGATGAATTTTCCCAATTTCGTCGTGAAAATTTCCAATCTGGGGTTTTCGTCAATGCCAAATCGTTCTATAACATTTAAAAATTCATAAAAATATTTTTAGGACATCAGTCAACATTTTGTTTAATTACTTAAAATTTAAACAAATTACAAGGTAAAACATCTTATCAGCACTTGCATAATGGTCAAATTTAGAAGTTATGCAAAATTCAGGTCTTCGAGAAACATAGAAGTATTTAATTATGAATTTTAAAAGTAGGTGATCAAATGACCACCTCCCATCCTTCTAGGTATATATTGATATAAAACTTAACCTAAAAGTGAAAAAAAAAATTTTAATACTTAAAACAAATTTTGGAATGATAATTAACAAAGTCAAATAGTTTCAAAAAAACGGAGATATTTGACAGGATAAAAATTGATGTCAAACTCTGATAAGTGGTCAAATGACCACCTCTGTCCTTCTAGTGTTAAATAATTTAATCTTAAATTTTCAATCTGTGTATTTAGCTCTTAATAACTGCCAATTAGATTTACTATTCAGATGTTAGGTTTTACTCTTAAATAGTTGATGAAAATGTTTTAGTAATAATTTAAATAAACTATTGCCCTTTTGCCCTCAAAATGAATTCCTAATTTAATACAAAAATAAATCTACTATGCCATAAAATCAACTATACCTTTAAATGGAATGACTTGAGGTGCTGTGGCTAATCTTGCTGTTCCAATTGGAAGGAGTCTTTCCACAACAGGATATGAAAGCTGCTTTGTGTAACTTTCTTGCCACTGTTCTTCAATTCTACAAAAGAATTTTGGTCATTACATTTTAATCGAGCACAATGCTACTAACTTGTTGAATTATGCAAAGCAATCTGTATGTCTCTTAATTGATATTTTGAAAGATTGTTTGAGAGATATGACTGTCACACTTATTGAGAATGAATGCCAAACTTTTAGTTAATACCAAAAGTAAAATTTATTGACAACCTAGGTTATGAATCATAGTCACATTTATAGAAGTAGATAATTATATTCTAACAGCATATATGTAAATGGGTAGATGTTATAGTGGTTGTTAGTGGAGAAAAAGAAGGCATAAATACTATGACAAGTAAACTCTCATTGACTGGTACCATCACAACCATCTTATAAAATAGCAACTTTCTAATTCTTCGTCAACACATTTTCTTAACATCCCTTTCCCCTTATAATATCATAGAAAGGTTTTCTATCTGAAATAGATCACAGCCACCAATGGTCATAAAAATATGAAGAACAAAATGTTCAAAGTAAACATACCCAGGGATAATTCCAGAGGTAACTGAGGCAGCTCCTAGTGAAGCTGATTCGGAGACCTTCCTTTTAAGAGGCATCAGTTCCGTGGCATTACTCCATGTTCCTTCCATTTCCCCACTTGTGACTGACCCTGAAGCAGCCAATAATCTGGATTGTTGAAATGCTGCAGCCCTTTGCTGACCAATATCTGATGTCATTCCAGATGGAGTAGGTGATGAAGATGGAGATGAAGGAGATGTGGATGAGGTTGATAAGTGAGGTACAATTGATGCAAGTCCTTTAGCAACAAATTCTTCAGCAGTTGACTGATGGTGAGATCCATGGACAACTGATGAGCTACAATGTAAAGTTGTCAAATTTATAAAAATACAACAATGATACATAGAGAAAATAATGGTAGCTATATAACTGCATATGCATGCCAAGCATATAATGCATCCTTACATCTCTTATTTGAGGTATTATTGGCATTCATTAACCTGCATTGTTAATCAACACATGTACCCTTATTTTAGAAAGTAAATTTGAATTTAAATACTAAAATTTTAACAAGACTTGAGATGGTCAGTATGCACTTTACCAAGAGGTTCCCAAAGATTGTAAAAGCTAGCATATTATTACGATTTGATAAGCAAAAGGTGGTTAGTGTAGAGAATATCTGCCTTTTTTCATTTTATAAGCTCTTTTATAACATAATTAATTTCTGATGGTATAATATCTGTCCATGGAACTGGGTAAGTGTTAATGCGTAAATAGTAGGTAGTCAGATTGCTTCTCTATACATAAGACCATTGGTCAGGTCATCAATTCCCTTCACTTCATAAAGGCTTCCTTGGCTAAAACTACTTCGAATCTCATCTTCGCATCTTCCATCCCATGAAAGAGTACTTCCCAAGTAAGAAAATGTATCCACCTGCTCTAGTTTTCTCCCCTTCCACCCTTATTGTTAACTTAGCTTTCTTTCCCTCAGAGAACCTCAATACAGTAGAAGTCCGTTATAACAAGTACGGCATATAATGAGAGTTGCATTATAGCAAGTGATTTTGTGGCCATTGTCCCTCTCACTGCCACACACACGGATATGGAGTTACATCCATTATAACGAGTGGTCATTTCTGAAGTATCGTAATAATGTGTGCCATGCTTGTCTTGCAGGAGGCGAATCTCGGAATCCTCAATTGACGTGAGGGACAAAGTCCAACATGACAACAGCCAATCTGAGGCTCATTATCTCCTCAAGCAACAAAAAAACTTCATGAGTGTTTTACCTTTCCGTAGGTTCATGCACAATCAAAAATCCTATTAAGCGCCATCTCCTTTATTTCCTTATAGTTAACCCCACCCCTTATGTCATCCAACAACTTTTGTCTCTGTCTTCCCCTCTGTTTTTTCCCCTGAATCCTACCCTCAATTACAACCTTTACCAATCCCTCTCCCCTCAATATTTGACCACCCATTTCTTCTGTCAATGTTTAGTCATGTCAATTAATGCCCTCTCCTCCCCAACCTCCTCTAACACTTCCATGTTTGTTTTTCTATCAACCCAGCTAACTTTTTCCACTCCCCTACATCTCGAAGGCCTCCAAACGTTTGACTTCCTCCTTTTCTTAGAGTCCATGTTTCACACCCATAGAGCAACACACTTCAGACCAGGGATTTCACCAACCTTTTCCTGATTCCTTTATCAAGACCTTTGTGCATCAATTCTCTTCGCTTCATAAAGGCTTCCTTGGCCAAGGCTATTCTTTTACAAACCTCATCTTTACATCTTCCGTCCCAAGAGAGAGTACTTCCCAAGTAAGAAAATTTATCCATCTGCTCTAGTTTTCCCCATCCACCCTTCTAGTTTTCCCCATCCACCCTAGTAGTTAATTTAGCTTTCTTTCCCTTAGTGAACCTCAAAACTTTTGTTTTACTTACGTTAATTTTCATTCCAAACTCCTTTGCTTTATCATTAAGAGCATTTACTTAAGTTTGCAAACCCTTTACGGAATCACATGCAATAGCTTTATCGTCTGCATACCTTACAGACTTCACTACTTCCCTACCAACCTTTACTCCCTTATCTATTTCTTCCCAGACCTCTTCCACCATTTCCTCGGTATATATATTAAAAAGCATCGGTGACATAGAACACCTTTGTTTTACCCCTCTTCCCAATTCAGCCCAATCCGATTCCCCATCAGCTATCATTACGCAGGCTATTTGATTCAGATACAAATTTTGAATTAAACATCTATCTTTCCAGTCCAACCCATATTTCTTTAATATCCCCATCAGTTTTGGCTACTGGACTCTATGGCCTTTCAAAATCTACAAAACATAAGTCCCTCTTAAATTCCAGGCTTAGTTCTGCAAGTACTCTCATCGCCCCAATTGCATCCCTCGTTCCTTTCCATCTCTGAAAACCAAACTGATCTTCTCTTGTTTGCCCTTTAATTTTTCCCTCGACCCATACATTCAGAACCATTAGAAGTACTTTTGCCATGTGAGAGATTAGGCTAATTGTATGATAATCCCGACATTCTGTAACCTTGTTCTTTTTCTGTAAAGGAATCAAGACAGTTTTGGTAGAATCCTCTGGCCATTGCCCTTCATCATAAACTTTTTCCTAATTAAATCATAGAAACATTTCTTACCCTTATCCTCCAGGATCTTAAGGAACTCCACTGGGATCTTGTCAACCCTCGCTGCTTTATTCCCTTTCATATCCCGCAATGCCCATTCTATTTCTCTATCAAGTATTCCAGGTCCAACATTGTCTTCTTCAACTTCTTCACTTTATATTTGTAGGCTGGTGAGTTTCATGTTTTAGGAGCTTTGATTAGAAACTTCTCAGGAGATTCACTCACCCTTTCACTACCCTTTATCCCTCCATACATCTTATCACCTTGTCTCTTGTTTCTTTTCGGCAATGACACCTCTAGTCAGTTCCAGAATTTTTAATTGAGTTCCCATCATATTGGCACCACCCGTGGGATTCATTTTTATATGAAACTTGGGACCAAATCTTCTGATCCAGGATCGGTGAGAATATAGGAGATATAAGCAGGGCATACAATTCCTTAATGTATTCCTTCTATCATCCCCTCATGATGACTGGATCCCTTGCTAAAAATATATTTCGCTTGCTGTCTTTAGCTGTCACCATTCTGTTTCTAGTTTTCTACCACCTTTTCTATTTCATTATACTGACCCTTCCACCACTGTTCCCTAGCCATAATTGCTTCCCATCTTAGTTCATTGTTTAGTTCTGTGTATATTCTGTGCCCATGCTTGGTGTTGACTCTTTTCCATTTCCTTCTTTCCTTCATTTTATTTGACATTTCTACAGTTATCCATGGTTTCCTAATTTTGGTTTGTTTAACACTCCCAAAAGTTTCTTAAGCACTATCCTTAACACAATTTTTACTTTTCCCATTCCTTGTTAGTGGTTAATTCCCTTCCCTTACAATCAAGAGCCTTACTAACTGATACTTGGAACTCGATTAATTAGACTAATGATACAAAATTTAATAACTGTAATAACAATCCAAAAACAAACATATAAAATTTACCTGGCAATAACAACAGCAGGTGGTCCCACAGTAACATGCCTTGCCTCTGCCAATGTAACCTTGGATCCACAAAGTATTCCCTGGTGTGAAAACATTCTGAGCCCCTCACCTTCTTCTGATACCATAACTGCTGTTGCTTTTGCTTCCTCAACACTGACTGGTATCACTGTTGCTTCACCTAAAACATGAGTATTCAGAAATGGAGCAGCTTCTTCAGCTATAAAAGAAGATGAGGATGAAGAATGACCACCAGGAATATTACCACAGCCCATCAAACCTCCATGTAGAGTACTATCAGATGATTTAGTGCTTCCATTGGGGATTATGCCAGCTAATTCTGATTCTGTTACATCTTCTTCTTCCTCTTCTTCCATCGAGAAACTCGATTCAGGCCCAGAAAGAACTGAGAGAATCCCTTTGTTTACAACTCCCGACTGTCCATCTGGAACCCTTCTCCTTTGCCTTCGACCCCTCCTTTGATCCTCTTCAGCATCTTCCTCCTCCTCCAAACTAGAACCTGCCCATCTCTCCCCCGTGAGCCCTCTACGCATCAATCTTCGCCTCCTACCTTCCTCAACATTTACTACAGCCTCTTCCTTTGGAGTAGGAGCTTTTTCTGGAGCAATTGGTTTGCTTGCGATATCCCGCTGTTTTCTTTCTTCCTCTTCCTCTGCCTCCCAATGCGTTTCCATCCCTCCAGCACTTCTGCTGCCAGCAATGGCAGTTGCGACTGCAGCCACCGCTGCAGATGAAACTAAAGGCTTGCGGTGGACGGCCACACCCATAGCACCCATGACGACCCCTGCCACTGCCATCTTTGGATCCATGGCACCTGAGGATAGAGTGGCTGAACGGGAGTTGAGGATGTCCACACCTGATACTGTTGAGGTCTCTGGAAAAAGTGGAGAAGAGGGAGGACTATCTCCTGATGGCTCAATTTCCCCTCCCAAAGAAGGCTGGCTTACATCTGCTTAAAGAGAAAAATTTGACATGAAAGATACTTTGCAAAATATTGATAGATAACTCAAAATTGCGATGTAATTCAATAAATTATAAATATAGAATAAAATTTTGTTTGAAAGATTTGTCTAAAATTAACAGCAAAAATGATGATGACCTAACAATAATTAATTTTGAGTAACCAAACAAACCAGGCAGAAAAACATGCTGAATGCTTGGTAAATCATAATTAAGATAATTTTGCCATGAAAAACAACTCAAAATATGTTTCAATACAATAAATCTTAGTAAATATGAAATGATTGAAATAGCAAATCACCCAAAGATAATAAAAATAGTTTTATATACATGCCCAAAATGTTTCTAAACATGCAAAAGTACAGAATGATCTAATTACCATAATATATTACCCACTGAATATTTCTATCACCCTTGGTGATAGATTTATGGTACATAGAGTGCTTAAAAGTGTATTACCTGCTGCTAGACTGAAATTAATTCATGCAGGCGCTAAAACTTGTCACGAAATAGATACCTTCAGCATAAAGTATATTTTAAGAATATGATTAAAATATTTTATTCAAGAGATAATATCATTATAAAGAGTCATTTATTCAGTTTATTTGTAAAACATGTAATTTTATAGAAATGCTGAATAAATCGTAGTAATATGCAAATATACCTCTTGAACGGCTACCTTGGGCTCCCATAACAAGATTTGCTGGCACCCTCTTGCACTGATGGCGCTGGGCATCTAAAGTATTTAACACTATTTTAACTAGTGATTGAACAGTTGATGAAAAAGGCTGCTGATTGTACTGATACTGAAATTAAATAGGATAATAATTACATGATGTAACTGAGAAAATAGGTATGACATCACAAAAGCTAAAATTTCATCTTAAGTTTTGTAAAAACTCTTTAAATAGTATTTCCTTGCAATTTAAAATAAAATTAGCTAATTCTGATGATTATTAAATTATATAAATATAATATAGATACCTGCCATTTAAGACAATCCAAAAACAAAGTATCAGGGCAATAATAGTGATTTTAAAGGAGAGAGTTTTATTCATAATATTTAGTTTGACAGCAATTAATATGATCTAGTCTTCAACATCTACCGACCTTATACAGGAGAACCAAAAGTGACATAAGCCAACATCTGCGGGTATGTGGTTCCAAGCACCAAAGACTATAGGTAGGTTGCTGCTGCTGATGATATTCAGGTAAAGCTGAAGAGGAAGGAGGGGCAGATCCTGATGATGGTAAGGTAGTTGGAACACCTGATGAAGACGATCCTCCACCTCCAAGAGAGGAGGCAGCCCCAACCCCTGTCATTTGGGGTGGTGTCATGGAAAGTGGTGCAGCAGATATGGAAAAAGGGTTTGGACCTGCAGGGGCAGCTGGAGAGACGAGGGCTGCAAAAGGTACTGAAGCAGCACCAGTAGGTATAAGAGGGTGTGTGAACTGTGCATGATGATGAGTTTGAGCACTTGGTGCAGTAAATGCTGAGTAAGATGATGAAGAGGTTGGTTGAGGAGGTGGACATGGGCAATATTGCAATAGCATTAGAGTAGTAGGGACCAAAATCCACCCTAGTAAATGATTGTGATCCAAGAGTTGAGGTAGATTTGCAATAAAGACATTGAAAACCGAAGATGTCCTGCAAGGAGAAACAATGATAAGTAATATAACTTTCAATCGTTGAAAATTTAATGATGATGTGTCATTAAGTTCAAGAAATAACAGCTGTCCTTGTACATATTGTTTTATAGTATGGCAATTCGTGGCAGAGAAATGAATGATTCCAACAAATCCTAAGAATGCTAAAGCCAGGAGTAATATTTTAATGGCAAAATTTACAAATTATTATAGATAAATAAATATTAGCAAGACGAGAAATTTGGAGCATGTAAGCCTAAGGAAATTCATCCATGAGATGAAGATGAATTCATAAATAAAAACAATTTCCCTAGAATCAAAGACCCCAGTTCTCCTCATTGATTATAGATTCAATCCAGTTCAGTAATAAAAGTTCTAAATAAATTTACTTAAAATTTTTTGCTCATTTAATCTTAAGTTTCTTTTCTGAACAAAGCAAAATTCCAAATTTTTGATTATGTAAAAATTAATAGCATACTTAGAATGAGTTGATTAAAATATTAATTACATTAAGTGATACTGATATCTTACGAGCATGTCAAAAATGTATATAATAACCACATATATAATTTTGTGTAATGTATAATCTTCAATTTGGAATATTATTAGATATGATATTCAGGCTTTTATACAGAAAGAATATCTTAAGAAAATAAGGAACCCTAGGAAGATATAAAATGTATTCAGAACAGTATAAGTGCAGATTTACACAGAATTTAAACAAACCAAAGTGAATAATAACATGTACATTCTTAGGGGTTAAAATTATAAATGCAGTAAAAATAAGTGTAAAATTTATCACACTGCACTTGATAATTAAGAAACCAAGAGTTTCAAAGAGGAATTAGATTTCCTATAATATTAATTTTTTGATTTATAAGTTAAAATGGGTGTTGAAAAAACAAAAAGTTCAATGGTTGAGGTTATTTTACAGATAGAATAAATGAATCCAGATGAAGTTTGAAAATGAAAAAAATCTTCAAAATGAACTGTCAGCAAATCAAATATAAAATTTTGCAATTCATGCTAATCTACACGTTAAAATGTTTCAACATACCTCAATTTCTGAGGAGGAACATAAAAACCACGTTCAGTTTGACTATATCCAAGAAGAAGATAGAGGTGGCGTAGAACAATACCCTGGGTCTTGGCTCCAGACTTCTCTTCAGTTGGAAAAGCCTTGAAGACAATTTAGAACCACTATTATAACCAAAAAACTATTTCTGAAATACTTTTAGAATGCATGTGGTTAACCCCTTCTACTCACATATTGAAGAAGATATGATATTTCAATTATCTTGCTCAGCTCCAATAACAGAGCTATTTGAATATTACAATTTTTAATTAAATGCATTGTAAGTGAGACTATAGAGCTCTATGCTAACATTTCTAACGTTTTGCATAAAGTTGGCAACAGTACTGTACAGTACTTCAATATATTTTTGTATTCTATTTCTTGGTGTTTAATAAAAGATATATTCAGCTTTACATTCTAAGATCAAAAATAATAACATCATTTTCAGCTTCTGGAAGATAATTTTATCTTGATGGAAAGTTTACAGAATAATCCTTGCATAAAGCTTTGCAAGATATTTCTTGAGTGATTATTGATCCCATTATTACATGAGAAACTGGCAGATGACCTTGTTTCTCTTAACTGCTAAGTTTTATTTCCAACAATTCCATACGAGTTAATTAACATAACATTACAACAAATACATCATAAATAACTTGTGTGTCCTAGTAGGTAACCTGAAGCAGTTGAGAACCTCTACAACAGTTATTTTTAACACTTATATTGAAACAATAGCATGATCCATACAATACTTCCATCACAAAATATTGCATGTTCTGATCTACACAGAAAAAGTGGTATCCTCCTTAACATTAATTTTTAAAATCAGGAATACATCCAGGAAAGCACTATGAGAATTTCCTACATAGCACAGATACGTTCAGTCCATACATTAATACTTCAAATATACTTTATTATTCATCTTTAGGGAAATAGTCTACATGGACATGCCTCTGCCATATTTGCAACACTTTTCAGAATATTACTGTTCAATAAGGTACGCATTATCTGAAAGAGAAAGATCAGATAAAAACAGGAGGAACACATAAATTTAGGAGGAAATGGATACAAATAATTTTCCCAACAATTCATACTATAAAATATTAATTTAATTTTTAAAAGATGAAAATTCAGTGGAATCTAAAATTTAGATTCTAAAATCAAGAATTTTAAAGTAATTTCTTGACTACAGTATTTTTGAAAGGAAATTAAAAAGAAAGACCATCAAGAAATCTCCTTATATAACAATTACAACCAATTTATTTATTTTTGTTTTTTTATGCTTAGCTACTCTTGCCCTTCACCGGTGAAGTCCTCCTAAGCTCTAATGAACTTATCAGGAGGTGCTTCACCGAGGCAACTGTAACAATGAACTCACACAACCATTCCCTGAACGGAAAAATCCAATCAGCTGGGATTCAAACCCAGGACCTTGGGGTAGGAGCGATAGCGTAGATGGCATGTTATCCACTCTGCCACAAAGGCCGGTGGATAGCAATGGGATTGATTATATTTAAACCAATTATTATCCCTAAATATTCCTGTAATGACACTGTTTGAAAAGAATAAAATTGACAATTTTATGAGAATCTTAATTACTATTTTACATGAATATCCCTTACCTGATCAGATCTTGAAAGGAACTGCATCAGTAGGAAGACTAATAAATGCATAGTTTCATGATCTGCTTCTTCAAATTCAATGACCCGCTGCAAATAGCCAACAAACTGACTTTCTTCTAAAGAAGTAATTGACTGAATATGGCCATCTGTTAGACCAAACAAAATAATTGTACATAAATATATTAGTCAGAGAAATGGTTAAAATTTATGCTTAAATCAATGTCTAAACTAACTACATTTTTAAGAAAATTGAAAAAATGTGAATGGACTACCATGGATAAATATATAAATATGGATGAACTAACTATGGGCAAACTATCCATACAGATAAATAAAATATTTAAAAAACTTACCTTCATTTTTAAAACTAAGGAAACTAAAGGAAATCTTATATAAGAACCCTTTTGCAAGATGTGAGTACATATAAAGTCCTTATAGAGATGACAATAATTTAATCCAACGTCAATACCATACTGAGAAAGTCCTACAATGAGATTTCATTATTCCCATTTGAAATGCATGGAGATATGTAAATGGAGTTCTGGCATCAAATCAAGGATCATTAGGTAAATGGTAATAGAAATTACACACACACAAAATTGTAATGAAAGAAATTGGAACACAGCTGTTAATGAACAAGAGGTTTAAGAACTCTACAAAAGCCATCATTGACATTGCTCCGCAACTCATTGCTGCCATTTCAGGATCAATGGAAAGGTACTGATTACTGATCTTCTTAGTAGTACCAAATATACATATCAATAGCCATGCTATCACATTAATGGGTAGAAGAAAACCAAAATACTTCTCGTAAAGTCAATCATCCAGGCCTTTCTGTAGTTTCCAGAACTGGTAGCAATGTAGTAAAAATCAAATTATGGAAATGAATTGAAAGTTAGCACAGGAAAGTGGGCAACTTGACCCAAGGTTGTACAAGATATAAAAAATAGTGACTTGGCTTGAACTTGAACTCAGGTCTCTTTCTTTCCAGGCAGGTGTTCTAATCACCAAACGCAACTCAGTAATTTTTTTAACACCTACCAGGGAAATGGGAGACCTGGGTTCAAGTCCCAGCCAAGTCACTATATTTCACTTCTTGTACAAGCATTGTGAATCATTGACTTACATGACTGTTGCAGTCCTTAAACATCTTATACACATAATTGCTGAAAACTTAGATCCAACACATAATTATATTCATATATTTGGAATATAAATATCATTAATTTCAAAGGAGAAAAATAAAAATTTTAACAAATTGTCAAATGCGACAAAAATAATGCTTTCATAAAGAATTTACATTGCTCAAATCTCTCAAAACTAAAATCTGCCAGTACTGTAAATGCCTTCTAAAAATAAAGTTACTATGCAAATACCCAGTAAAAGCTATACAATCAGCAATAAATTAAAATGTAAGTATGGCATTTATAGAAAGTGGCAAAAAAGCTAAAAACAATGATCCTCAACCAACTTATTTCTAAAACTTGTCACCTTTTAGAGCTCATTTCTTTAAAAGAAAATAACAAATAATATGTCCACTTGATTAATTTTACAATTGTTTCATTGCTGCATATTTCAGTGGATTTGTTTTCAATTAATACCTCTCAATATCAATAAATAGAATAAAGTATAAAATCCTATGATTAAACCAGGATTGTTCTAAGGTGGCTAGTTAACCCAGTTGAGCATCAAAGTTATAATTATACAGAACTTGTTTTCTGTAATGGCAGTTTAAAAAAAAAAAGCAGTTAAAGTGAAAGAGGCATCGAGAGGCAGAATGTTTAATTGTGTCATGAAAAAATTTCATATAATCAACTTTATTTTGCCTAAATGTAGAAAGAAAGATAAAAATTTCATTAGCAATTTGATGCATTAAAGCATGCATCAACTGGAAGGCAAGCATAAGGAGCTGCTTCAGTTTAAAGTAATTCCAGCATTATTACATGGAATGACTTAATGTACACTGTTGTTTTATGCAACAATGACATAATCTTTCCTTACTCTAAAATACATTCTATTTGATGCAAAAATCATGCTACTGACAAGACTTCCAATAGTGGCTATTCTAAATTAATTACATGAGCCTGCTAGAATATATCTTTCATGATGATGTCATTTTAATTAATAGTTTCAATGAGTGAAACTATCAGCTGCAGGAATCCATAAGCAGAGATGTGAGATTCTTGCTCAGATGCAAAGTTATGTAGTACGAGCACTAATAATTCAATGACGCTGATGCAATCAGGCATTGTATAGAAATTTTACTTACATAGGAGGGGGTGGAATCAATGATTGACAATGAGTTATATTCCTATAGTTGAGACAAATTCATGATTCATGAACAATTACAGCAACATGAAAATCTACACATGTTTAAAATCTGATTTTTTATAATGTGATTAGCCACGGAATTTTACATTCAAATTCTACTGATTCAGAATTCATTTTCTCCAGATTCAATAATTATGAAATTTCATAGCTATGCATGTTAATTAAAGTCATTTGTTCAAATACAAACTTCAAATTTAGACCAAAATAATTTCCAGTTAGTTTTACTTATGCGATGAACTCCACTTCTTCACCTAAAACTCATACATCATACTATTATAAAATAAAATTAAAAAAACAGAAATAAATTTTTAGCTATCAATTATACTGAAATTTTCACATACTAAATCATAGTATAATGATGAATTCCTAAGATCTTTTCTACAGAGTTAGTCTGAAGTGATTTAAAGTGTAGATTTATCACCAACCCTGGAATATTCTACAGCTAGAGGAAGGGATCAGTCTCAAAGAATGACTGCACCCAAGACTACAGGAAGACTATAAAGGGTCTGATGCACAAAGCTTCTACTCTACCTGGGGATGTGATAATTGGGGGTATATTTGAGGAGGAGGATCCTAGGAACTGACCAAGGCCAAAGCGGGAACTCTTCCTCTTGAGAATTGGGGCTGAATACTGGCGGCTATACACCTTCTCTGTGGATGTGACACAAAATGTACGAAATGGGCTAAATACATAGGGAATTTTTAAATGACTATAAAGAAGACAGCATATCCCCATTTGTGCAACATTGACATGCCATATTCCACTAAGCACAACAATAGCACTTGATTATTGAAACTATAATCATCTTAAAACTGAAAATGACGATTCATAATAATGGGCACCCCACCCTTTGTTACACCAAAATGTACTGTCAAAGCTAAAGAAGAGAATTAATTTTCTCAAGATATTTTTGATATTGCAAAAAAAATTCATCTTGGCAAAATATTTTTAATTTACCAGCAAAATGTGAAAAGATTGTTGGAAACATTGTGATCAGAGCAAATATACCATGCATGCATTAAAATTCTTAAAAGCAACACCTTAATGTTTCTAATATGATATATTGAATCATAAAAATGTAAGGAAATCAGAAAACAAAAGTTTACGATTCTTGAAATTACATCACACAAAAACCTGCTAAGCTGATTGGATAAGCATAAAATTTAGTTGCAGGAAGAATCCAACAATTCATGAAGAGATCCTTGGAAATATATTTACATTAACATACATACATATTTAATGATTTCTTAATGTATTACCTGATATATGGTATAGTAAGCATTTTAATACATAAATGGCCTACCAGAATCTTACAAGAACTATTCTTTTATTTTGAGTGGCATACATTGAAATATACCCAGTCATATAAAATATACACATTTATTTGAGTATCAAAAGTTCTAAACGAATAGCATACATGAAATGTAATTGTGGAGTATCTTGGTTGTGCTGTTTATGACGATAGTACTCAGTTACCTGTCTCATATCAAAAGTAATGGAGAAGGATTTCCTCAATAAACACCCTTACATCTGTGGTTGATACAAATTTATGAGGCACATGGACAAGATATATACACAGATGTTAAGCAAAACCGTTGATTCATTGAGCAACACTAAAGCTACACATAAATGATGAAGACACACTTCAACACCAACTAAAGTTGTTTTCTTTAAAGTGTATTGAATAGAAATAAATATGTTACATTAATTCAAACATTTATAATGAATATTTTATAGACATTTGATGATAATTCTTCGCATATCATCTAATTTTGATATAATTCTTGTTAACTAAAGTCCAATTATTACAGATATTAGTTACAACCGCATAAAATTTGATTAATAACGTCTTTATATTTACTTCTGCTCCATAAAATCTGAGAAACAATGAACCAATTCTTAGGATACTATTGCAACGAATTTGTTTTGAGATCTGATAACTAAGAACTGTTTCTCATGGCTTCAGTAACAAGAAAATGAATATAAATACAATGGAGAACATTAATCATCAATAGCACAAAAAACCTCAATTACAGTATAAGTCCGTTATAACGAGTACGGCATATAACGAGAGTTGCATTATAGTGAGTGATTTATTGGCCGCTGACCGTCTTACTACAAAAAAGATACGGAGTTACGTCCATTATAACGAGTGTTCATTTCTGAAGTATCGTAATAATGTGTGCCATGCATGTCTTGCAGGAGGCGAATCTCGGAATCCTCAATTGACGTGAGGGACGAAGTCCGACAAGCCAACAGCCAATCTGAGGCTCATTATCTCCTCAATATTAAATATTAAATACAAAATGTATCGTCACCTAATTCATGCATCGGTTTTCCACAAGTCGCCTCACCTTCCTCGGCAAAGATGCTTTAAGGAGCTTTGATTAGAAACTTCTCACGAGCGAATCTCGGAATCCTCAATTGACGTGAGGGACGAAGTCCGACAAGCCAACAGCCAATCTGAGTCTCATTATCTCCTCAATATCAAATATTAAATACAAAATTTATCGTCACCTAATTCATGCATTGGTTTTCCACAAGTCGCCTCACCTTCCTCGGTAAAGATGCTTTAAGGAGCTTTGATTAGAAACTTCTCACGAGTTTCACTCTCCCCTTTATCCCTCCGCACATCTTATCACCTCGTCTCGTTTCTTTAAGGCGACGACCCCTCTAATCAGCGCCGAAATTTTCCTTACTCTGTCCACTATCTGTCCTTACTACTTTTAGGTTTATATTATTTTTACAGATTATATATATTTATATTATCGCACAGAAACATTCTCTTCTCTGACTACCGTTGCCATTTTAAGTCTGTGCTGGCGGTTCTTCCGGTGGCTGGTAGGGATCGTTGGTTAGGTGCTGCGTTAATTTTGGCCAGGTGTGTACCACGATGTACACGGAATTACTTATACCACAATGTTCCTTGAAGCTTTCTTAAGAGGAAACTTAAATAAAATCCTGCGACAATTTGCGAGGCCGATAAATAAAGCGACTTTTTGATGGAATGGAAGCCACGCGCGGCGGAGCGCCACTTTCTGAGACCATCTCGGGTTTGAGAGGATATGCGGAGAAAAACGCTTCTGAAAAGTGTACGCTACACCTCACACTTCTGTACTATATAGGCATACGCTAATACATGTATATGTATTTATCTATACGTGTATACACTGTATACAAAATGTCTTCAAAGCCGAAAGTCCTACGTAAGTGTCGATTCAAAATCGTTCATTTTAAAAGTTTTATGGGCTAGCCAATTCCCTTTCAATTAAAAACTATCGGCCTGCAGTTTCGTAAATAGTTTTAACATCGATACAGTATAAACATATGTATAGAGTCCAAATATCGATAGCAGATTGGTGGAACGTTTGAGTTATATGGAACCAGGGTGATTTAATATTATATAATGATAATAGATTTTCGGAAGGCTTTCGATAAGGTACCTCATCATAAATTGCTGTACAAATTAGCAGTTGCGGGTATCAATGCAGAAGTTATTAACTGGATATAAGACTTTATCACCGATAGAGAGCAACGAGTAGTACTCGATGGTATTAGTTCCAACTTGGTTAAGGTGACCTCGGGCGTCCCTCAGGGCAGAGTAATTGGACCGTTGTTATTTTTAATATACATCAACGACCTCAGCAATCACATAGAAAGCAGTGCTAGGATATTCGCAGACGACACAGTCATTTATAAGGAAATGGTTAGTTCAGAGGAAAGATTAACCCTTTCGAACGACTTATGAACTAGAATTAGAAGAATTATGAACTGGTGCGATGATTGGCAATTAGAGCTTAATGTAGAAAAGTGTTCGGTAGTTAACTTCTTCGAAAGAAAATCTATAATAAATGATTATTCTTATAGCCTCCGAGGTGTAAACCTAATGACAGTAGAATCGGTAAAGTATCTTGGAGTAACTCTCACGAATAATCTATCATGGAGTGCCCACATCCGAAATCTATGTGGAAAAGTACTTAAGAAACTCGTCGGCTTTGTTAAAAGAATAGTCGGTAGGAGCCGTACGAGCGAAGAAAACGTTCGCGAGCGTTGTTACTTAGCTTTAGTTAGGCCTCACCTTGAGTATGCATATAGTGTATGGAACCCAGCCGAGAAATGTCATATTCGGGATTTAGAAAAAGTACAACAAAAGGCCATACAATTTGCAAAGAATTGCTACGATAGAACAGCGAGTGTCACTCAGATGTTACAGGACGCGGGATGGGAATCATTAGAAGATAGAAGAAAAATTCAAAGGATAAATTTATTAAATAAGTTCAGAGAAATTACGTTCTCAGATGAAGAAACCGATATAATGCGACCGCCCTGTTACATGGGCCGTTCTGATACTGCCAGAAAGATTAGGGAAATAGATGCTGGAACGAATCGTTTCAAAAATTCATTTTTTCCGCGAAGTATACGCGAAAGCAACCGGTTAGGAAAATAGAGTCAAGGTGCTTGCACCCCCTGTCACACGCCGAAAGGCGGGTTGCAGGGTTCTTACATAGACAGGGTGAGCCGAGGATGCGGCCGGCCTCGCGCTACGGGACATGCCAACGATTAGTATTGTACCCGAATCTAGTTTGCCGTCGATTCTAATGCGCACCCCGATTTTTTAGAAGAAAAAAAGACCCAAAAGGTTGTCGTTATTTTAATGGTAGGAGATATTTTTAGTATTATAATTTTACTCTTGAGCTAAATTTTTGGAAATCCATCAACTCAAGTCTGTTGAAGTCTATGTTGTTTGCAAATTTTAATTAGGCTATCAAATTCAACTTCAATTCTGATAAGAAAATGAGCATAAACTAAGAGAAGTGGATGCTAATACAAACTGTTTTAACTCATAACTGAATTCAACCTTTCTGTTAATAATATGTGATAAAAACGTTAAAGCAATTAAAGCACTTCTTTACAATCA
This sequence comes from Sympetrum striolatum, assembly GCA_947579665.1. Classification (NCBI taxonomy): domain Eukaryota; kingdom Metazoa; phylum Arthropoda; class Insecta; order Odonata; family Libellulidae; genus Sympetrum; species Sympetrum striolatum. The sequence goes on from OX388352.1 coordinate 64,288,474, forward strand.
GCAGGTGTTTACAATCCTGCCAATGTCAAAAGAGAGCTTGCACGGTTTTAATGTAGATATGAATCAGGAATTAAATCAAATTTTAAGAAGTTAATTTGCTAACATCAACATACTTAAATGCTTACCATTTTCATTAAGAACAATTGAAGCAATCTGATCCTTATACCAGTATTATTTTGCAAAATATAAAATATTTTTGCTCCAAGAGCATGAAAATCACTATTCACTTCAAATGTAGCTTAGGATGGACAAAAGTAAAGACTGCAAGAATAATTAAAGGACGTATTAAAAATTAAGAACACGAAGTCTTAGTCTTACCATGCTATTTGGGCATCATACCTTGTTTATCAGTTCGTGGAATCATAGAAGCTGGAGCTGACATAGTTCGCTTATATGGCCATTTAGTTCCAAAGCTAGCAGATAAAGTCTTGACAGGAGGCTGTGATAAAGCTTCTTGAGCACGATGCAATTTCCTGATGAAAGCCTCACTTTTTAGATCAGTATTACGAAGATCTGAAAAGCCCAAAAAAACAAACTTGGAGTTAAAAAGGACCATAAAATACATATCTCAAAGTAATACCCTGAATGAAATATAGAAAATTTTCAACGATTATCATATAATGACAAAAATAATGATGATAACTGTAACAATTTTTTATCATACAGTTCTTCAAATATACATAGATTAGAATCAATAAATCTCACACAGAAATAATGAGGATGGAAACACAGATAACATAATGATAATTTACAACAGAATTGGAGACAAACAGCAAACATAAATACATCTGCAATATAAATATTCTTCATTTGAAATACAGAATATTACTCCAAGAATATAATAAGAAAAGAAGGTATGAGCAGTCAAAAGAAATAAATGGTTCATTTTCTTCATGCCAATGTATTCATTGACAGAGTTCTACTTTCTTGTGACAGAAAATAATAAACTTCAGCTTCTTAAAACTCAGCTTAATGGTTTCCAGCAGAGAAACAAATAATCCTCGCTGTGAAAAAAGTAGAATAAGATTTCATTTTTGAAACAGCATTTCCATATTTCATGTTAAAAATTTATGTATTTTTGCTGCCTCATTCTAAATTAAAATAATTATCCTTATTCACTCTCTGAAAGTAATCGAAAATAGTGCATGATGTTTGTATCATATGATATTGCTTTTCTGGTATCCTTAGAAACTCTAATTGTAAAATATTCAAAATATTGAAAGTATTCCAAGAAGATAAAAAGATGATATTAAACAGATAAGAAACATAACTACATGCAACCAAAGATCCAATGATCTGATCTCAAGTTAAAACACTAGTATACATTTCAGTTTATTCTATAAACTGTAGCTATAAGTCAGGCAAATAAGGAAATTATCAAGAAGGAAAATATATATAATATATACCTCTAACATATGATATCTCATCTCCTCCACTCTTCTTCAAATTAATTTGTGCTTCAAGGAACAGAGTATCAAATCGACTAAGGAAGAATTCCCATGTAAGTATACCTTTCCGATCTGAGAGTGAATTGTGAAGTTGGTACAGAGTCTGTAGAACCATAGGTCTATCAACAATCACCAAATCAAACTGAGTCTCCAAACACATTATCAATGACTGAAAATAAGATACATATTTATCAAAATCTGAAGGACTAGAGGAAACAAAGAGAGACATATTTGATATTTCATTTGAAAAGGTATCATATTTAGAAGGATGAAAATACTTATCAAATATCAGCTGAATTAATTTAACGTTAATAATTATTAACTAAGTATTTTCTGTTTTACTTAATTTAATAGTCTTATTCATATTAATTTATGTATTATTAAAAAATAAAATGAGATTTCTTATATATTTTAGGTTTGATGTAGTTTTCATTATATAGATGGTTAAGAAACAAAACTTTGTAATTTTGACAAGAGAAATTTATTTAGATTGTTTTTAACCCTTGTCAGTCATCATCAGGTTATTATAATCTAATATTATGGTATTCCGAGAAGTACAGCCATCACACATTAAATTTTAGTATTCACCAAATTAGATCAAAAGAACCTTCAGTATTCATTTTCTTACAGTAATGAAAATTAAAATAAATATTTCATTCTCATCTCTATAAGCATAAATACATTTGCTTTCTAATAAAATATAGCTCAATAAAATATCAAACAACATTAACTTGCAATTATCATGATAAAATCACTAGTTATTTAAAGCTATTAAAAGGGGATCCCTCATTCACTGAATATAACATTAAAATGACTAGTTCTCTACTTATGTTGAAATAAATAAATGCTTCAAGGGCATTTAATGTATTAGCAGGTATAAATATTGAACACATACTAAAGCTTAAACTGATATAATGATATATGCTAAAGATAATAATGAATTTCAATAGGGGGTCAAAGAAATTATTTGACAAAAGAAGGTTAAATATTTAGGATAATGAAAATGAACTCGCAATTCCCTTAAAAACACTAAGCTGGTTTTACTCACTCTAATAGCACGATCATGTATGGTACCAAGATAAAGAGTGGCCCTTTGTGCAACTTGCACATTCAAATCATCCATGCTAGAAACCAAATGGCAAAAAGCGTTAGCAAGGGCAAGCTGCAGTGGTACTACACCACGAAGAGGGCTAGCATCCATGAAGCGAGCTATCACAGTGACTCGTTCGACTGTAAAACAAAAAGTTTTGCAAAATAAAATATTATACACATACATTAAACAATCATTCATCAAAATATTCTTCAAAACTAGGAGGAAAATCACATTACAATACTATGTTTAGGAAACTAAATACATATACAGACGCTCCCCGACTTACGAACACGTTACGTTCCGCACATCTGGTTGTAAGTCGAATTGGTAGTAAGTCGGATGTATGATATGAGGTGTAGCATAACTTACTTTCCGTGGAGGTTGATTTCCGCCGTTACGCGGAAGAATAACTGACCTTGTTTGGTATTATATTTTAAGTTTATATTGTAACAGCTCATATCGGTATTTTTAAATGATTTTATCAATATATCTGAAAGTCTTCCCTTAAAAAATTACAGCTGAGCACAAGACCTTCAAAATAATACGAATAGGAGTGATTTAGTCCCGGAATTTGTTTTGAAAATTTGAGAAATAATAGGTTGATTACGAACGCGGAAACAAACACTGAATTAAATTCACATCGCTACCTTCTATCAATGAAAACATGCTCCTAAATCCCAATGAGTATGAAATCGTTGAATGTTGTTGAAGTCTAAATTTGCGTATCACTATCTCATCGTTATTTATCAAACATTTAAATGGTATACAGTAGAACCCCGGTAATCCGGACACTCGCTAATCCGGAACCCTCGGTAATCCGGACGATCCATTGGGAGTTATGCAAACCCGCAACTTCTTCTAGTAAACATATAAACACGCATATTAGTAACAAGAAACGAGAGGTGGACAGACTACGCACTTGATTTAAAAATAAGAACGGTCGCGCAAAAGAAAATAACTGACTTTTTCGCTCGCTGATAATATTCATTCACTTTCTATGTAGTAATACCTTATGTAATATATACATGCATTATCAATACTCTATAATTTTTGAGAGAAAAATGTTTTTTACGTTATTTTTTGAAAACCTCGCTAATCCGGAAACCCCGGTAATCCGGACGCCTATGTGCCTGAATTCGTCCGGATTACCGGGGTTCTACTGTATTTATATCCCGATTAGTACTCAATACAGACTTCCTCAGAGTAGCTTCTCTGACGCACAGACCAAATGTTTTGGGCGCATACCTAAGGCTTATCTAATCTACTTCATTACTGAAAATTAAGTCGAAAATATATCGAAGAGTTTTATTTATTCAACTGAGCAGATTTTAAAATACTGAGTACGTAGTTCGACCGCGCTGGAAGAATTTGCCGAGGGTATCCAATACATAGTACGACGCTGGAAAAATAAGACATTGCCAAACATATTTTCAAAATAATATAGATTTATTAAAAGAGAACGTACTGTAATTGACATATAACTATTAAAATTTTCAAATGAATCATGTTTTAAGTTGTATTTATTTAACTTCAATAGTCTGTTCACGAGAACCGTTACTTTCAAGGCATGAAGTTGTTTTAATTAGAAGACGAAATTAAGTCGGAGGGAAACACTGGGGAGCGTCTGTGTGTGTATATATGTATAATTTTTGCCATTATCTTCATATACAAGGGTCATCCAGAAAATAAGTTCCATTTTGGTCTGTAGGTTGCTAGGGGATTTAGCCAAGTCTGGCAATATTGTACAAAAGAGGGGAGCCTTCTAAACAGAATGAGAGGTGAAGGGTCGCAGTAGCCCTAAAAATATGGTCACAGCAAGTCATCGAATAGGAACCCTAGATGTTGCGTCTCGCCATCTCGGTGCCTGTTCTGTCTCAAGTTGTTGTGCACAAAATTTCTTCATGCCCGTGGTTTCAAATTGGTTTAAATTCATCAACAGCTTGTTTCTGTATATGGAAAGAGTGTAATGAGTGAGTCAATGGTGAGGGGATGGGTTTGTGAATTTAATGCGGGATGACATTCACTTGAGGGCGAAAGTGGAAGCAGCAGACCCTTACATGTCACAGACGAACTTGTGGCAAAAGTCAGCAATGCTGTTTGCAAAGATTGCCGTTCCACTGTGGATGAACTCCACGAGTGTTTCCCAGAGGTCTCATGATCCATCATTCATGAGATAGTCTCTTAAAACTAGATTTTCAAAAATTTTGTGCCCAATGGGTTCTGAGAGAGCTGATGCCCTAACACAAGTTACAATGAATGGCTGCAGCTCATGCATTTTTGGGCCACTACAAAAGGGGACGCTTTCCTCAAGTCCATAGTCACTGGAGATGAAACCTGAGTCTCACACTATACCCCAGAAAACAAAAGGCAATCCATGCAGTGGAAACACATCACCTCCCCAAGTGCAAAAAAATTCAAAGTTGTCAAGTCCACCAGGAAGATCATGGCTTATGTTTTCTGAGACCAAAAAGGAATTCTCCTGATTGATATTTTGCCTCAAGGAGAAATAAATAATGCCTCCTTGTATTGTGAGACCCTAAAGAAGCTTTGTCGGGCCATTCAAAACAAGAGGAGAGGAATGTTGAACAATGGTGTGTGCCTTTTCCAGAACAACCCAAGGCCTCTTGTAGCTTGTTTCACTATGGAACTTTTGGATCAATTTAGTTAGGATGTTTCCACCTTACAGTCCCAACTTGGCCCCTCCAGACTTTCATCCATCACCAAAATGAAGGAGGCATTAGCCGGAGAACGTGAGAAGTGTGGGAGAAGTGACAAAGAAGTGAAAGAAGCAGTCGCCAACTGGACCTAGGAGGTGGTTGGAAGTTTCTACAAGGAGGGGATTTCAAAGCTTATTTCTTGGTATAAAAAGTGCATTGCGGTCGCCATAGATTATGTGGAAAAATAATACTTATTTTCAAGAAGATTCCCTGTAAGTTTAAATTGTTTCAATAAAAACTCGATTTAAAAATAAAAACGGAACTTATTTTCTGGATAACAATCATAAGTACTTTTATCAAACATCAGGATAGGTTCAATGTAACTAAGTTTAGATAAAATTCAATTTTAATGTTGCCTATGGTACTAGTCTGAAATCACTCCAGTTTCCAAAATCTGAGAGATAATTTCTAAATTTATATTTCATTTGACTTCAATGGTAAACAAGCATTTTATTTCTGAAATGCAGATATGTATACCATCAGAAAAAAGATGCTTACTGAACAGATAAACAAAACCCACAAATAAATAAATCATGAGATTTTACAAAATACTCTTATATAAACTGTTTTAAATGATAATCTTTTCTTTTAAAATTACAAATTAATTCTACTGCAAATATCTTACAATTTCTGTTTCTAAAACATGTAAAACTCAAATTCTGACCTGCTGAAAAACGTACTCTCCAGTCAGGTGAATGAAACTGCTCTTGCATCAAAGCCCAAAAGACATCTGATCCTGCTGGTAGTGTTACACAGTGTAAGAGCAATGGTACTGCAACTTCACAAATATGAGAGTGCTCAGCATTCAGCAACTCCCAAAAGCTAAAATAAAGTTTGGTTCCAAAGAGGGTTAATACAATGTTCAGAAACTGATGTTTACTTTTAGTAAAGCACTAAGTAATATAAAGATAAATTGAATAAGCCAAGCTTTACTTTTAAATATAGCAGCAAGTCCTGCTATACATGTAGCTAAAGGTATTATTTTGCTTACATAAAACAATTTGAACTTGCTTTATATTCCAACTATAATAAAGTAATCTGTTTTTCCTAATTTATTTTATGCTCCAAAGATATTGACCACTATCCTTTGAACCAAAACTATACTAAAATATTAGCCGATAATATTCAAACATCAATAATTTTTTATGGAAGATTTCTTTATCTATTAATATTATTATACTACACTTAAAATGTGTTTCTTTTAAAAGAAGCACATTTTAAGTGTACACAGTGTAGTACAATAGATGAAATTTATCACAAAAAGATGTAGATGAAATTTCATCACAACAAGTTAAGTTATCAGTTAAAAATAGAAGAAAATAATTTCGTAAGAGGAAAATCTTGAGGTAATGCATGTGTATGATGTGGTTGCCTAACTCTAATTTTCAGTTGCTAATTTTTCATAAACAAAGGCCTATTGATTTGAACGGTTGGACATGTGTCCTCTATTTTTGAGCAAAGAATGGGGAAATTTTCATTTGAATCCGTTTCCCGCAAACCTGGTGTACTCCTTGTTAGAAATAGTTCAAAATTATAACAATACTTTCACATTCTAAAAATCTCAAATACAATATTTCAAGAAGATCTACTATTAAAGAGAGTTTTTGAAACTCCCAAACAATGTTTTCTTTTCTTTACAAAGCATCACTTAGGCTTCTATCAATAGGTAACAAAAGGATAATTACTTTCTAATTAAAAGATTTTCTTGGCACCAAATAAGAAATCCACGATGGTCACGAGCAGCAAGGGAGAATGCATCTCCATGAAGAAGGAGAGCATGAAGGCAGCCCAATAAGTGATAAACAACTTCTTTCTCCATTTCCTCTTGTTCTGCAGCCTCAACCTCCTAAAATATAATTTGAATTATTTACAATTAATGGATGAATACCTGTTAAACCAAGAAGTATTACTCACACTGCTGTGATTGTACTTAAAAGATCCAGTAAATTGTGAATGCAGAAGAAAAAACTTAGTTACCCTACTTTTACGTATCATAGCCTTTCACAAGCTGCAATGTAATACTACAGTTAAACCTAAGTTGTTATTTAAAGAACAAAAAATAAAGGCAGTATTCGAAAGGGTGTTTTTGAGGAGACATTTTGAGAACATCAACCACTCACTCAATTCCGAATTAGAAAAAGCTTGTAACAGAAAAAATGTTATATATCACATCGGATTTTGTATTTACTTTTGCTCAAACACGTCTTCCTTGCATATCAAAAAATAACTTCATTTTCCAAAAATTCTGTAGTTCATGATAATTTTTTTACATCCATGTGGCCTTCTTTTTCCAGTAAATTTCACAAAGCTAATACAAAGAATAAGTATACCTCACCTTGAGAAGGCAATGAATGAGTTGCAAAGTCTGAGGCAAATCTTCCAAAGCAAAACAAAATTTTCCAACACTAGTGTGCCAGAACTGGTCTCCTTCTCCATTAGCACCATCAGGGCAAGACCCTTTCCCTACGCTACCGATGCCTTCTCCCTTCCAGCCTCCCTCACTTCCTTCCTCATCTTCTCCAACAAGCGTGGCTCTAGCTACTTGAACAGTTGCTGTGGCTGAATAGGAATAATAATATATTCAGATAAATGCACTTTTATTTCTCAAAACTCTAAAAACACATGATAGCCTCTTTCAGATTAACATTTTCATGGAAATGAAGAGGTCCAAATTTAGATGTGTATATTATATAATCCAAAGTTGGCTTTAGGATATATGAAGTGGAGAAATCTTACAAATATTGCAATTGTTAATCAAATCAATGTTAGAAGCCATGACCTTGTGGAAAGACATTGCACTATGAAAAAACACTTTCTTATTCCCTACAGAGAATTTAAGTAATTACCAGTTTTGTAAGCCTTTTTACATCTTCAGGCTGATCTCATCTCATCCTGAAGATATAAGGACACTTATAAAACCATTGGCGAATTAAATTCCCTGTGGTGAGTAATGAAGTGTTTTTTTCCATTTAATAAAGCAATGATTTTCATATGCACATCACAAGAAAGATTTTCTTATAGCACTACTTAGTTTTAAATATAACAGATTTCAAATAAGGCAATCAAATCTATGAACATTCTCCAACATGAAGGAAAGACACCTAGCACAACAAAAGAGATATTTCAATACTGAATAGGTTACTGAAATCATATCTTGGATATGAAATAATAGGTTACTGAAATCATACCTCTGTATGCAACACTGAATTCAGATAAGATGGAAGATTACCCAATAGACTATTGAGCACACCATAGCATTTTCTAAGTGACAAGGGGGCTATTAGTCAATGTCAACACAGTTTCTGTAAAGGTAGGTCATGAGGTACCCAGTTAGCCCTTTTTCTCAACAATCTACGTAGTTAAAGCAGCTGATAAGGGTATAAGAACAGACACCATATTTCTAGATTTCAGAAAAGCTTTCGATCGAGTATCGCATGCAAAATTAATTCATAAGTTGATGGCTTATGGGATTAATGGATGATTATGTTCCTGATTTAACTGAACACAGATTTATACTTTTCCACAAAATTTTTATTATTGAACTACTGGTTTTGGTGTAACACCATCCTCAGGCTCAACAAAACTAAATTCTCAAACTGTCGAGACTTACATTGTAAGTTGGGTGATAACAGGCAAAAATACAAAGAAGATGAGTTGGACAAAGAAAAATACAATAACAGTCAATCAGGAGGTAAGAGGGAGAGGTGGGAGGCAGGAAGGGGAAAGGTTACTGGTAACTAAAGGATGAGGTGAAAGGGCAGATTCCAAGATGGGGGAGGGAGAAAGAAAAATATACTCATTAGTAAGGGAACAATGGGGGTAGGAGAGGTGACATTTGATTTCAAGCTGTTTCAGGGCATTGAGTCAAAGAATTTTACTTTGGAAGTGAAGGATTTCTGGGGAAATATCACTTGAATGACCATTTTCAAAGAGGTGTCTAGCAAAGTGGGAGGAAGGAGATTTTTGGAGGAAAGCTCCATGGTGTTCTTGTGTTCTGATATTAAAATTGCAGGTTGTCATCCCATATAAATTCCATCACAATCCTTACAATTTAATTTATACACTCCCGGTCTGTCCAAAAGTTTGAATTTATCTTTCGAATTGGCTAGTAGTTTCATTAGCATGTTATTAATTTATATCCTGGAATCACATTATATTTTTTAAAAAGGTTTTGCAGACAATAAAATATGGAGCCTTTGAATGAGAGGGCCACACGTCGAGGGGTTTCTATATCAGTTTCAGAGGCAAGGGGAAAAATTTGTCTGGTAATGAGGTTCTTTTCTTATTGTAAAAGCAATTTATCAATTAAACAGGTAGGATATCCATTGGCACTGGCCATAGATTTAATAGTATTTAGTTCAAGGGAATAGTTAATGGGGGAAAGGGGTATCTGAAGCAATCTATTGATAAGGCTATGGAAAGAGGCTATTTTATGAGAGTAATGATGGTTACAAACGGCAGGAATTATACTATTTTTATAAGTGGGTTTACGATAGATACTAAATTCAGTCTTATTACTTTTTAGAGTTAGAGTTAGGACAAGGAAGTTCAAGGTTTTACATTCGGTCTCATGGGAGAAGGAAATGTTAGGGTGGAGGGAGTTCAAAAGTGCAAGAAAAGCAGCAAGTTGTCTATGGGTGCCATTCCATACACAGAAAATGTCATCAACATAGTGAAACCAACAGATAATACATTTTTGTCGAAAAGTATAAATCTGTGTTCAGTTATGTCTTTCCATGAAATCTCGGCCATATTGATAGATTATATTCCTGATTTATATTAACGATGTTGTGGATAATGTTAAGTGCAAGGTTAGGTTATTCGCTGATGATACTGTTGTGCATAGAGAGATCGTAACTCAAGATGACACTGATTGTTGACAGAATGATCTTAATATTATTTCGGGTTGGTGTGGTGATTGGCAGCTTGAGCGGAATGTAAAGAAGTGCGTTGCTATGACTTTCACGAGGTCCACTAACGTTATCTGCATACCTTATAGAATTTCAGGAAATCCCTTGGAGCTCATGATGCATCATAAATACCTAGGAATTACGCTCAACAGTAATTTTTCTTTCAAAGAGCATATTCAAAGCGTAATAGGAAAGGTAAATGGGATGCTAAGGTTAGCCAGTAGAATTCTGAGGGGACTTTCATCGAAAGTAAAAGAAATAGTGTATTTTTCCCTAATTCGACCTCTACTTGAGTATTGCTGTGTGATATGGGATCCTCACAAAGTAGGATTAATTTCCGATCTTGAGATGGTTCAATGTAGAGCAGCAAGTTTCATCAAGAAAGATTTCAGATTTGACAGCAGTGTTTCAGCTAGGATAAGCTCTTAGTGATAGAAGACTTGAGTATCGACAGAAGCTTTTTGATAAATTTATCACTACCGATTTTGGGGAGGAGAGAGCTGATATTGTTATCCCAGTTATAAATTTTTGAAATCTTTGGAAGAAAACAAAAAAGCAATACAGGGAAGTAGTTGCCAGGTCAGATAGTAACTTTTGGTAGTTTTCCCACGTAGTATTAGAGAAGCTAATAGCTCTTCAGGTTAGTTAGGGATGTTGGTGTTTTACACCCCCTGCCATGCACCACTGGGGGATTGCAGGGTTTAAATGTAAAATCATCTCATTGTGAAAAAAATTTGATCATGAAATTTTGCCAGTAAATGTTAAAAAGAATATATAATACAGCCAGATATTTGATAAATTAGTGTATAGACAGTGGTATGAGGTATCAAGGATGTAATTTTTGTAACCTATAGGTTAGGAATACTCACCTACATCAGTGTCCGTCAATGTAATGGCACGAGCAACAGCTGGTAACACCCGCTCTGTTGGGATGATAGGAGCTAAATCAAGCTGCTCACTGACAGTTTCTACAGTTGCTGTCATAATCTGTCAAATTGAAATTCATTATTTGTTATTCATTTAGTCAATAATTATTTATAATTACTGGGAGTAAGAAAATTCACAAACTAGAGAAGAATTAACGCTTTCAAAAATTTAAATAAAGATTGCTACAGATTCAAGAAAGATTCCTAAATTTACGCTTTTTAAAACTTAGTCTAAAATACCTATTGCCAGCAGTTTAGGCATGCATTCAAGGCATGATAAACTGGCTATAAAAATTAAAAATATTACTCTAGGCATTTTTTCCTACTTTAAAACTTTGATACGAATACGAATAATATAGGATATGTGAAAGTTAACGGGTTTCAAGCATCATTAACATTTTCTACTAATTGAGAAATACAAATTGGATTTCTTTCCTCTCACAAGGGTTCAACCAGATATCCAGGTCAGGACGTTACAAAGCATATGAATGTTCATTAGTAGAGGACCACATGGATTACATTACCTATACTTCAAGATCATTAAAAATAAAATAATAAACTTGTTAAAACAGCATGTAAGCAAAACTTTCTATTCATTTTACATCAGCCTGACTTACTTTATCCATTCTATGTCAAATCCATATTCTAAAGGCTCTCAATCTTTTAATGTGTTCCTTTTTGTTGGCCTGAATTTTATACCCATATAGCAACACACTGTAGACTAAAGATCACCAATCAGTTTTTGATATGCTTATCAAGGCTATTCACCACCAATGTCTTTATATCAAAGTATGTTTGGCTACTGCTACCCAACTTTTAACCACAGCAATGCACTTTCCATTCCAAAGTACAGGCATCCCTCATCAACAGCAGTTTTGCCCACTGCAGGCCCTTTAGTATCCACGGTTAATATTTTGATACCCAGTCTTCTCAATTGCAGGTGTTTCTCTTGTCAACAGGGGTCTACGAGTCAACCAACTCAACAGTCCGCAATGTAAATTCAAGTATAGTTGGTGCCGAATATTTTACCAAGCTTTGCTGTGTGCGGAATCAGAATTAATTTTAATCGGTATGCTTATGTGGCCTTTTTAGCATTTCTCATCCAATCATAAAATCTATTACTTAACAATATAATTCTACCACAACTCAAAATTTTACCGTACCACGAAAACACTTTCTAAATTATTTTGTTTCTTATTTGAATTAAGATTCATCATGGATTTTTTCCACATATTATAGAATTTCATTTCATTAATAGTATTTTCTGGTAAAATACATTAGCTTGGGTGTTTTCTTTCAATAAGGTTTCTATTGGGAACCAGAAGTTTCCATTAACGGAACAAATATCTTTCTATACAGCTGAAGCACGTCGTTTGCATCTTGAGTGAGTGACTTCACACAGAGGCACTTCTTTGAAATGTCCTGGCTCTGTGTACATCCTCAGCTTTTTAGAAAGGTTTATGATGTTATTCCTGAAAAGGGCTTCATATGCATCTATGAACTTGGGCATCTCATTGGTCATTATGGGAGGGTAATTAAAAGAAATCTCATCAGGCTTTGAGGTGTCTAATAAGGGCTGACTGTCCGCTTCAACAGAGTGGACAACCGAGTCTTTGGAAAATGATTACATTGTTATTTTTTCCCATCTGGGGTATCCAGAGAGCAAACCCTAAGTTGGACTCAGCCAGATTAATTGAGTTGTCGGAGAAGTTTAGTTGTGTGTACTGAAGACTGTTGTATCAATTTTTGGCTAACTTTCTTTTATATGAGCTGTGATGGATCCAAAGTGTAAATCAAGTGAGGAGAAAAGTAATGTCTCCAAACATGCAAGACAAGTAATGACACTCCATAAGTAATTAGAAGTTCTCCACAGACTTACCCACGGAGAATCCTATGCATCAGTTGCTGATCGATGGGAGTGAATTAGTCCACTATTAGAACAATAAAAAAAGTGAGTCGTCAATCAGAACTAGTGCTCAGAGTGGAACCAGCACAAAAAGTGTCCTACATGCTACGAAATAGTTACGTCGAAAAAACAGAAAAGGCTCTGAATATATGGATTGAATCGCAGACACAAAAGAGTGCCGTTAAGCACCTTACTTATCCAAGAAAAAGCCTTGCGGTTACATAAACATTTTGCTTCTTCCAGTGAAAGCAGTGGCTAAAAAGTATTCACCGCAAGTAAGGGCTGCTTTGAGAATTTTAAGAAAAGATATAACCTACATAATGTGAAGATTTCTGGTGAAATTAAATCTGCGGACCACAACGCTGCGAATGAATTTCCCAATTTGTTTATGAAGCTTATTAAAGAGAAGAGTTACTCAAAAGAGCAAGTGTTTAATGACGTTGAAACCGGACTTTTCTGGTAAAGAATGCCTTCCAGGACTTTTAGTAGTAGTAGTACTGTTAAAAGTGCTTCGACAGCTTAGGTCATTTCGCACATTGGCTCCCACCGGGATTCGAACCCGGGTCCGCTTTCACCAAAGGCAAACGCGCTGTCCACATGACTATCCGGGAGCCCTCCAGGATTTTTATCTCCAAGTCTAAACAGGGAAAACTATTTTGTACAAATTTTTCTCCCTATATTGCAGCTCGCAAAACCTAACCCTTGTTTCCTATATACATAATGCTTTGCCAACTGCAAAAAAATGCCAATTTCCTTTTGTGACAATTGCTTAATCCAACTGAATATTTATGCATTTCAATTACATGATCACAATTAATCAAGTTTTATTATATTGCATTTCTAAGATGACTTTAGCCCAAGGATGAAAACATAAAAAGAATCAGTGACCATTACACATATGTAATAAGTCCTCACAGAACTATTTTCAGATAACTATTTCCAAAACCTGGAGACATGCTCCTCTATTATATGAATATTTGATTGTTCATACCTATGGTCCCCTAATAACATACAAAGATGGGTGCATACATAGTAGGAGTGTCTCCATGCCAAGGAGGTTTCATGCTTGTCTGCAGCCAAATAACAAACCTGAGGCATGTTTACCAGAACTCCTCCAACAGTGAGAATTTCCGGCAGTGGCATACAAATAGCAACTTCTGAAGTTTTATTGTCAGACTGTGAGGGTCCACTTCCTCTGCCTTGCCTATCACCAGATCCAGCAGCATGAGAACCACCTCCTCCAACAGTTCCTCCACCACTTGAACTAGTTCCACCTTCTTCTCCTGCTCCTAGACTACTTTCTTCTAATTCAGGCTGCAAAATAATTTATTTAAAATCATTACTATGAAATTGAAATCATAGTTATAAGATTGACGAGTTTCAAACCAAAAATTATAATGCTCCCTTTATTTAATGAACATTTAAATTTAGAGAGTAATGGGATGTTGTTTTATGCTTGATCTATCATGGTTAGTCTACCTTGTGACTATCTTAACCTCAGCAAAGGAAATTCTGCATTTAATTGAACAAAACCGATGGAAAAAATTTAAGTAAGAGTAAGAGAAAAACTGTTATTACCAAAATGTATGCTTCTAAGGATCTATAAGATACTTTGTTAAATATTAAACAAAATAGAAAGTTACTTACATCCGGGGGATGAGCAGGTGATTCAGGAGTTAAGAGACGAACAAGCTGCAATGCTAACTGATGCCACACAACAATTGATTCACATAAGACACAGTCACTATTATTATCTTCCTCACCTACAACAGACTGCTGTAATTTTACTCCAACTTTAACACTTTGAGGAACCTGCAAAGTTGAACAAGGAGACTTTCCAGATGAAGGTATAAAAAATTGGAGTAAAGTGATAACAGCAAAAATATTGAAGCTATATAAGTAATGGCCAACATTTAGGAATCCAAAACTAATTATTGAAATTAAACATGTAATACCATTGAATTGAGGGTCTGTGGGATAATTAATTCAACACCAAAAAGAGCATCAGCTCAATCAATTTTTTCATTTAATTTTAAAAAGAATGAATGAATCACCTTAGTCATCTGATCTGTGTTTTTTATTCCCACATCTTCAGTAGTAGATCCTGGGCAACATTTTGACTCTCTTCCACAACTATGGGAGCCCACCCAAGAAACAGCTAGCATACTTCTAAGCAAGGCCCAAGCTTCTTCTGCAACAGGAGTCTCTGTTCCGGCATGACATTCTATATCTTGAAGCTCCATCTAAAACAATAATAGAATAGGATAAAATTTTTACTTTTGGGATTATGAATCACTAAAAAAAATATTCTGCCCAAACATGCAACTAATAATTAACGAAGTATTATCATGTAAAAATGAATAAAAAATTGCATGAATAAAACATTCCTTCATGGACTGTTTTCTTTTCTTCGGAGGAAGATTTAGTTTTGTCAAGAGTTTACTATCCTACAAATTATGAGAATTGAAACTCCAAGTTTCTTAAAGCTAATTATTATCACAAGAATTATTTACTCTTTGAAGATATTATTTTTTAATGAACATGTTTAGAAAATAATGAATAAATAATTGCTTTTCATGTTAAAGACAATTATTTATGTAATTATTAAGTACATAACATACATAAAAAGTAATTAATTTATGATTCAATAATCCCTCAGATATTTCAAACTATAAAAACTATTATGACCTACATCTGTGTTTTTGCTGTGATTAACAATACAAGGAAAAAGTTTGATAACATTCAATAAAACATCTGTGAGATATTGACCACCTTTAGAATATATGTTTGGAGAGTGGGAAAAGAATGAAAAAATACAGAAACTGTACCTCACCTGACGAAGTATTATGTCAAGCATTAGAATACAACATGGAAGATTAAGCTCTGCATCAGTCTCCACTTGAGGTGGAGAGCGGTGATGACGAGATTGTCCACCAGCAGGAGAGTTGACTCCTTCTTCATCGTCAGAAAGAGGTGAAGCATGGCCTCCAGAGTCTTCAACTACAGGGGCTGAAAATGTGATTCATCAGACCCAGTCAGATTTTTTATTTTCCCAACCTTCCTCACCACGGGGTGAAAATCATAATTCCTATAACCTCTTCATTTATTTTCCAAATAGGTTTTGTAAGCTCTTTGGTCCTATGTAATAGCATACCATATCAATATAAGGAAATTAATACTTCTATTATCTTGCATTCCCAGGTAACCTAAAAAAATTTGCCATGCCCCTTATGATTTGGATTTAGAGAGCCTAGCTATATAAAAGCTCCCTATCCATGCTCTCTTTGATGAAATCCTTCCGGTGATTGTAATAATGAGATGAATAGGTTTCAATGTTTCAAACGTGAACTAGCAGAAAAAACCAAGATAATACTAAAACTAAAGAAAGCAGGGATAAAAGTTAAACAATTTCTAAGGGAGATTTATTAACGCTTAAATAACAAGAATGAGAAGATCCCATGAGAAATAAGGAGAAAGGGAGCAGCATGTCTGTTTTAATCTTCATCATGTAAACGTATTTTTATCTAAATATAAATGTGAGAGTATGCTACGTCTTTATGTTTCCCATGGTATGTTCAGTAGGTTTAAATGCTACAATTATCTGAACTTGCAAGTCAGATATTTGCAACCATTAACAAAAAGTAGAATTTTATTGTGCATTCAAATAATTTAGAATGTAGTTTTAAAATGTTACTGAAAGTTCATGTCACATGCTTAGCAAGAAGCATAAATAATTTAAAACAGCCAGGTAGATGATATTCATGTAGCAGAAGACATTATAACAAAGTTTTTAATAATGGTATGTGTAGTCAGTAAATAAACTGGTAAGTATTGATTTCTAGCTAAATGTTGTATGCATATTCAGAATATAAAGAAAATCAAAGAATTACTCAATGAAGAAGAACCCTGATTAAGGTATATTATTTCAAATTGATCGGAAATATTCTCTTAAATATCTTATTTACAAAAAAGAATCAAACGGAAAAAATCTCATATCAAGCAAACAAATTATGAGCATGCTAAAAGATATATAAACGGAAAAGGGAAACCAATTATGTATTAGTGCACGTAGCAAATCATGCTTATAAGAAAAATCCAAAGTATATTATTTTTATTATTATTACAATGATTATGCAATTATGAAATCACCCGGACTTGGAAGATAGTCCTCATCGTAAAAAGGAGATAAAAATTGCATTATCATCTGATGGTAAAATATAAGAAAATATAAACTCTAAGAACTGCCTGGGAAACCCTTCCCAGTATGTTAAACCACCCTTTGGAATATATTTCTATCCCATCATGCCAGCTCTGGTTATTACTTGCCAATATGGCCCATTTCAAAATTTTCTGCCAAAGGCCTACACTGCCTGTGCAAAAATATAGCACTGCAAATAAAGGCAGTCCTTGACTTACAATTTTCCAAATCGCACCTCTCCATACTTACAAAGTTTTCTAATAAAGGAGCATGCTGCAGACTTAAGGTGCCACTCCTTTTTTACAACACTGGCCCAAGCTGAAACAACATTAGATACCTTAAGGTTGATCAAGACTATGAAACACATAGAAAGTAACAATAAAACACACAAAAATGCTGGAACTCAAAAGAGAAGGGCTTAAAAGAAAATAGTTATCACTTACAAAATCAAATAGATTATAAACACATAGAGGGTAGTACTCAGTAGCCTCTCTCATCCTATCCAGTCTCTATAATTCTCATACAAGAAAATTACTGTTCAAGAGTTCAATGTAATGAATGAAGTTTGCTGAAGAGAAAAAAGTCTTCCAGGGGTTAGTGAATGGAATAGCCTATTTATTTCAATAAACCTCCAATCATGGCCAGTTGTGATATTTTTATTAATCCATTATTATTTCTGAATAATAATTAAAATAATTAATAAATAAAATGAATGGTTAACCTAAAGGATCACTCTGAAATCATCCTTCATTGTTTTTCTACAAGGTCAGCAAAGCATACAATTTTAATTTTTTAATCATCAATTTTATTCCTCCCTACTTTCTTTACATAATAATTAGATTCACTTCTAGGTTTAATAATTAAGATGCTAGAGCATCATCTGGGCTAGTGCCCATCCTGACTGATATGAGATTAGAAAGCCTACAGGTGGGGAATCTGCTGCCTATTCTATCCTAATCTGTGGTTATTCATTCAATTCATTAGGTTAACTAATATTACCTTTTTTACAGTCTCAGCAATAATACCAGGATTGGAAAGATGGAAAATATTACACTCTGGTTTACTTAGCGATTAAATTTGATTTATTTTGATAATTAGTGATTGTAAGTAATATACCACTTAATTAATGCTTTTTGGTGTTATATGCTGACTAATGCTTTCTTGTGTATCAAACTGGTACATGCAACCTGCACCCCAGAAAAGGTTCCCTCTCCCAAGTCTAGATTGTAATTTTTCTTACATTTAGTTAATCATATTATAATTTAATTGGCCTCAATAAGTTAGATTGGGAAGCATTGATTATAAGGTACATAGAAAGGAAGTTGGGTAAAGGTTATTTGCACGAAATGGGGTGCAGCCAGGATAAATCAAAGGGAAGAACAGACTTGAAAAAAGTCAGGCGGGACCGGGAATCAAACCCAGCTCTCCCAAGTGCCAGTCAGGTGCTCTGTCCGTTGAGCTATCCCACCAGGAACATTCTCTCAAGCTATTCAGAAGATTATGTGGGCAAAGGACTATGTGATTTTGGGCGCATGACGGCATCATTCACTGTCATGGCTTAATATAAGCACCAGCCACACATAGTGATGGAAAGGAAACCTCCTTAAGGTGGATAAACAATTGGATTCATCTTGGCTGCATGCTATTTTGAGCTAATAACCTTTACCCAACTTCCTTGTTTATCCACCCTAAGGAGGTTTCCTTTCCATCACTATGTGGGGCTGGTGCTTATATTAAGCCATGATAGCGAACGATGCCGCCGTGCGGACGAACTCGCAATGTCCAAGGCACACTAAGTCTCCCGAAGAGCTACAGAGGATGTTCTGGCAGGATAGCACAACGGACAGAGTACCTGACTGGCAATCGGGAGTCCCAGGTTCCATTCCCGGTCCCGTCAGACTTTTTTCAAGTCTATTCTTGTCTTGGTACATAGATCATACTTTTCAATGCAATGTTTCAAATCCATTTTATTGATCTATGAAACAAAGGTATTGACTAAGTGCCAAACCAAATAATTTTTCATGAAGTTAAGCCCTTTCCCTGAGTAACTTTCCTTTAATTCCAATTTGCTTTAGATTGAGGCAAACAAGAATGAGAAACACAGCTGATTTGGATTTTTAGCATGAAATATTATGTATTAATTAAAATGTGAAAAGACAAGAAACTTTCCTTAAAGGGGTTCATTTAAGTCAAAGAATATTTCCCTCTATGTTTAAAATTAATATTAATGGGTATTTCTTGAAAATAAAATAAAAATTAAATAAGCAAAATTAACATTTCAACTAAATTGTCACACTTGTAAATAACAGCATAATTTAATAATATTTCCACACACAACAATGAGAGAGAGACACTCTTTCTTTCATTTACTGGATAAAAAATAACATATATGGATTTATAGAGCAAAAACAAATATGTGATAACCATAATGAATAATATAAAAACATAGCCACATTGATATTCTCATGCTACAAATGGTTTTGGCTTAAAGGATTAACTAATACAAGCATTCTTGTATCCTCCAAGGACACAAGATGGAAGACGCCTTTTATGCTAAACTTCACACATCATAAATATTCTAAAACAGACACAGGAATAGGAATCACTGATTCTAAGAAATAGTATTTCATTTCCAATCTAAACAAGAATGATTTTCTGGAAAGTTTGCAAACCTGAGAGAACTTTTGATCCAATAGCTTTTGGTAGGAAATTGGGAGAAGATTGATAAATTAGTAACCCAAATAATCAGTTTTGACTTTGCAATTGAGTGAGAAAATTAAATATTACTTCATAGTCACATTTTCATACCATTTTTTCAAAATATTTATGTAATTTTTCCATAAGTAAAGCTATCACTTTAACTCTTGATTAAAAATTTGCTCTGAAACATGTTGAATAGCTCGGTGTTCATCCCTTCACAGAACATCAAACATTCACCATTCTTTTAAACGGTATTCATAATAAAATATTTTCTGTGCATCATCAAATTTTCATCTCAAAATTTTCTAAATTGTTACCACATTGGCAAAAAATAATTATTATTGGATAATCCCCAGGGAATTACATTTTACAATCAAAACAAATTTTAATACAAATACAATTTAAGTCCAAAATAAAACAAGTAGTATGCTATTTATTAAAAATAATTTATCAATGTAAATATCTCTAGACTAAACTTGGACATGGATATCTTAATATGAAATTTGGCATCACTCAGTGAATTGATTAAGGAAACTGTGCAACTTTATCAAAAGTTGTTCATAGAAATTAAACTAGAATAAATAGAAGAAATGGCTAAGGGAATAAAAATATCTTACGCATCAAATTTAGAATAAAAAGGAGTTATTTTGACAACAAAATAAGAAGTAATAAATTTTAATATAATTTACATAATAAATTCTATGGTGTATTCATTTATCACAAAAATTTCATCATTAATATAAGAGATAATTCTTTCAATAAAGTCAATTACTTTACAGCCAAATTCAATAATTCAAAATTCCAATTTTAAAATTTTCAAATGTAAAACAATTCTTTTCTAAATACTAAAAATATTAATTTTTGCTCTAGATATTTTATAAGTAGAATTCTACATCTATTGATATTGAAAGATGTAGAATTCTACTTAAAACTATAAAACTTGTGCAAAAAGTTGCAAATCAAAGCACTACATAATCACATTGAAAAATAGTTAAAGTACTTAAATCATTAATTATATTATGGATGAATGGCTTCTAAACTAATTCATGTGAAGCATAAAATGTTCAATTTAGATGTTTTCATTTAATAATCTGACAGATTCGTTAGTTAAACCTGACCAGTTGAAAGACAAAAGAATACTTACATATACTGATACTTTCTTTTCCATTGTCCACTCTGTGACTAGGAGAACCAGATGATAAGTGATTGGGAGCTTTATCAGATGAATTTTCCATGAAACTGGGCCTCCGTTCACCCATCATTCCTTTTACTCCATTTCCAAACATTGAGAACAATAGTTGAAGAGGAATGACTATTTCCAGAGTAGTAAGTATCTATAAAATTAAAATTTACATTCTTATTCTGTCATAAAATTAAAATATATAGAGATACATTTATCCTTAAAATAGGTTAGATTTCATTTATAACAAGAAGCTTGTAAATGAATCCATCCATTTAAAGTGGATGGATTATGAATGGATTGGATTAAGTGATGGATTTAAGTGGAGAATGACATAATATTATATAACAATATGCTTGATATGATATACAATAAGGAAAAGTTGTTTAAATTTCAGTTAATAAACAATATTAGGGATGGTTATAATTACCTGGAGCCAGTTCAAAGCTTGCTCTTGAACTTTGGAAGCTGTTTTCTTGAAGCGCACAGAAATGAAGTGATACATTTTCTTAGCATCAAATCCAAGTGGACTCATGTCAGGGTCCAGAATTTTGCTGAAAATAATTAATATCACAGGTATGAAAATTCAGAAGAGCTAATGTTGTATGTACCACAGAAGACATATTTCTCAAATTCAAATCTTAAAATCTCAAGATACAAGAAAAACAAAATTTGTCACATACAGAAATTATGCAATCAAATCCATTGAGTAAATGGCATAAAGTATGAAAATCCTACCATTACACAGAAACAGGCTAGGTTCAAAATAAGTCTATCCTTCTCATAGAAGTCCATTTCTATGCATTGTACCTTAGAAGAGTGCGAAGAAGAAGCAATTCTCGTGGAGGTACATCACTAGCAATAGCTTCCATCCAATGCGGCATTGCATGATTCCAAATCTCTGGAACGACAACCTCATATGGCACAAGACAGAGAAGCCGATTTAAGCCCTCTCGAAGGTGCCATGTTCTTGATGACAAAGTTTCCCTATAATATATTATAAGATATCACTAAATTAAGTGGTTTGGGTTTATTCTAAATCAAAATATAGCTAAATTTCCAAACGGAGGAAGACAAATTCAACAAAAATATTTTTCTTGATATCAAATTAGATAGCAGTGTTTAAAGCTGTTATGGAATTTAGACTATTCGTAACATACAAAATGAAATGTTTAACAGTTCTTTGGGACTCTAGATTAACCAACCAGGCAACTTGTTCACAGCCAACAATCAATTTCATTTTTATTGCTTCATATCTTTTAAGTGTCGCGTTTGTGATCTAACAACAGCTCCAAGTCCAGAAATACCATTACAAAGCCTTCACACTATCTAATCACTCAGCATTAAAGCTGCCATAAGTGCCAATGTGAATGAATTCTTTCCTGTTATTTACTTGACAGTTTTTCCAAATCCCGACTACCATTTGAATACTCAAAATGGATGTTAAGTGACCATAAGGGTCATATATTCTTCTAACATATTAACAATTATATCCAATACATTTATGTAAAACTTTTCTAGTGTCTTAAACTTCATTTTACAGCAGACTTTAACTTGATTATTCAAACATAAAAAAGGAAACAAAAATTGGGGATAAGGTAGAAAAGAGGAGTTTTGCTCTAGTAAGGACTAAATTGAGAAGCAAACACATTTTAGCAACCACAAATGCACATAAAAAGCCAAGAAAACAAGTCCAGATATCAGATTCACTCTGCATTCAGGAATATAAGATAATCAGAAGCTGAATTCAACTACAAAATATTTTCATAAGAAAACAAAGATTTTGATCAGTTACATCACAGAGCAAATACAGTGACAAACTTGAAACACCTAAACTGAGAACAAAAAGTGGTGAGGAAATGATATTCAATGACTCATAGGCAAAAAAGTTAACTCTGCTAATTTAATAATGACAGAAAATCTGTAAACATACTAATAGAAAAATGGCTAATTGAGGTCTAATACAAATCCAAATTTGAGATTTTTCCAAGTACCATGAATAGTTAGACACTCAAAATAACAAATAAAAACAATCAATCATACAAAGGTCTATAAATTCAAATTAATTGATAAGAATTATGCTACAAAAATTTGGTATTCCATTTGAATATTAGATATTCTAAAATTAAACTTGCCTTCCGAATTTCAGAACATGGAAAAAGAGGCTTCATTTGGATGGTAACATTTGTATCAACCCATAACACGTGATATTTGATTAAACCAAAATGAATTAAGCATTAATAATTACTAGTTAATCATTTTTGTACTAACCAATGCCCTCCAACACGAGCAAAGTCTGGTGGATGAGGGAGAAGACATGACACAAACAAGTCAAAATGAGAATGGCAAATGGAAGATAACCACCCACAAACATGCTCTGTTTTCAGTCTCTCTGGAACACTCTCCAGCTGATCTGAAAGGTCAAATATATTCAAATAAAAAGGGGTCCATGCACAAGTCTCATACAAGCATTTTCAAAACCAATACGAATTCGTTGTGACTGATCTTTAATGAGTTGAAGGTGGCTAGAATAGAAGACTCGATAAGGAGTGAAATAGGATAAAAAAAATTAAAAATACTCAATTAATAGGCAATATAGATAAGAAGCTGTTCCACCTTCATACAGTTAGTGTGAGAAGATACCACCTCAGGTTGGCAATTGTAATAAATGTTAAGAATTATTTATGCAATAGAATAAATTATACGTGCTTTACAAAAAGATTACTGTGTAAATATTAGATACATGTCTCAAACCCAATTCATAAAAAATTAAATAAATAGATAATATTTGAATTTAAAATGATAAGTTCCACAAAAAACTTAACGGATAAAAAAGAAACTATATTTCCATAACCATGGACTCTTCAGATATAATAAATCAAAAGGATAATATACAAAGAGTATCATATAGGAACATAAGCCCTTGGTGAAGCAATATCACCAAGAGAGAGTAAGAATAAAATGGAAGCTCCCGGATAGTCATGTGGACAGAGCGTTTGCCTTTGGTGAAAGCGGTCTGGGTTCGATTCCCGGAGGGAGCCAATGTGCGAAATGACCTAAGCTGTCGAAGCACTTTTAACAATACTACTACTACTACTATTACTACTACTATTACTACTACTAAGAATAAAATGGCAAATAAAATTGAATTCAACGCAAGAGTTTCAGAGTAGTTTTTGACTGTGGGAGGGAGCCTAATTTCTAAAGTTGGGTCAGATAACTTGATAGTTAATAATCCTAGTAGTAAACTAGTAAGTTTAAGTAAGTATAGTTTCTTTACAAAGTAGTAAAGAAACTATTCATTCTGAAAATATTTCATGTAGAGTTTCATACAACATTATTTTATAATTTTAGATAAAAATGTAGACTTATATACATGTTGATATAAACTGCTTGGGTAAGTAGTTTCACAGAATGTGTGTATTTAACGAACACAAATTATGGATAATTGAGGGGTATATTTAGTATGAGTGTAATTAGTTCCATTAACTTAAATCAAGAATGAATCAAAGAAAGTTTTTAGCATGATAAGGTGTCTCATTAATATGATATACCGTAGAATGGGGTAACTCTGGACTAGCGGGGTAACTTTGGACAAACACTCTCTTTAAATATTTTAAATCGCGCGGCTTGCCCCCGGCCACCAAGATGCGTGGCAACGCGTCGAATCGTAGCTCTTGGATGTGGCAACTTCTAGCAGAAGTTACGTGAACTTCTTCTTACATCTCAGCTGTCTACGGGCAGATTCAGTCAATGGCAACAATAACGCTCTCACCGGTTTGTTAGATTAAGTGGTCTGGAAGTAGAATATTTACAACGAAGTGGAATAAATAAGGTATGTATCCTGTGACATGCTTATCTGAGTTAGTTATGTGCTTTTTCGCATAAGAAAATCCTGCTTGGTTAACTTAAGACGAGCGATGAAACGAAAAGTTGCTACCTGGTGGGGTAACTTTGGACAGTGTTTACATGTCCATAGTTACCCCACCTGGCTTAAAAAGTACGAACACTCGACTTTTTTAATGGGAAATCATGCCGAGGACTTATGTTCGGCCACTTGGGACGAGGAATTATCGAAATTACACTGATGAAGCTGTTTAGGATGCTGTCAACCTGCTCCGAAGGGGCAAAATAACCTTACGGAAGGCCAAGGACTTATACGGAATTCCGAAGAGTACATTGTCAACACTACTGAAAGGAAATCCTAAACTTGATTATGGCCGTCCTTCTGTGCTTAATGATGATGAGGAGGAGACGTTTGTGTCGTATTTAGTAACTATGTCAACATATGGGTTCCCTGCAACTTTATACGATTTGAGGTGCGTAGTGAGATCGTACTTGGACGGGAAAGGTGTGAAGTAACGCCGTTTCAAAAATAACTTTCCTGGGAAGACTGGGTGCTAAGTTTTATGAAGCGACATAAGACGGTTATAAGCGAAAGGACTGCGAAAAACATATCGTACGCGAGAGTGGCAACGGACGAAGAGACGGTCAAGATGTTTTTTTCAAATTTGGAAACTGAGTTGGAAGGGGTACCAGCGTCCAATATATGGAACTTTAATGAGACGAATCTGCAAGATGATCCTGGGGCCGAAAAAGTGATTATTAAACGGAGTTCAAAATATCCTGAGAGAATTAGAAATTCCACTAAAGGCTGCACGTCAATAATGGTTTGCGGTAATGCGGCCGGAGAGCTGGCGCCGCTCTATCTCATTTACAAATCGGAGCAGCTCTGGGATGTATGGACAGAAAACGACCCCTCAAAAACAAGGTACAATCGTTCAGAATCCAGGTGGTTTGACGCAAAATGTTTTGAAGATTGGTTCCTCACCGTTATGCTGCCAATTTTAAAAAATCAGCCAGGAACGAAAGTGCTCATAGTAGACAACCTCAGCTCACACATCAATTTAGAAGTTTTGAGACTGTGCGAAAAGTAAAACATTAAATTTATTGCTCTCCCTCCAAATACCACCCATCTACTTCAACCTCTTGATGTTGCTTATTTTAAGGCATTGAAGGTAATATGGAGAAAAATCCTATCTGAATGGAAAAAAATCGACGTTGGTAAGAAGTGCGGCTCCATCCCGAAAACCGAGTTTCCAAAACTTCTAAAACAACTTTTCGAAACCCTGATATTGACAACATCGTCCTCAAACCTTCAAGCTGGGTTTAGGAAGACAGGAATCTTCCCCTTGGATCCTGAACAACCCCTCCGAAGACTTCCCTACCGCGTGATGGGAACCGAAAACGCCAACCTTGTTGATCGAGTTGCCAAAGTTTTTGTGGACCATTTGGAGCAACGCCGTGCTGAAACTGTATCGCGTCGCCGGAGCAACAGCCACAAACGACTAGACTAGAGGAAGAAGTATTTCATCAGAGGACGTGGAAGCTGTACGCCGTCAAAGTGAGGACGCACCATCCAACGGCGGACGTGGGGCTCTTAGCTCACGAGTAACTCGACGCGGACGGGGAGATAGCAGCAGCAGCGGTGGAAGGAAGAAAAACGCCCGGTTGGTGATGAACGAAAACTCCAGAAGCAGCTCTGGGAGCGAGGAGGTTGATGACGTTTCTTCCCCTGAAATCTCCGACAGAGAAATGATTTCTGTTCAAGACGAAAACGAAAGCCCTGGACCCTCCGCAGGAAGGGTTCCAATTGATCTTGACGTGGGGCAACTTGGTTTGGTGAATTTTGAGGGGGAACTGTACCCAGGGCACATTACAGAAAAAGACGGGCAAAGTGACAGGTACTTAGTTACAGGTATAGAAAAGTCTGGCGGTTACTGGAAGTGGCCAAGTAGGGAGGACAAAATTTGGTACAGCGCTAACGAAATCGTGCAAGGTATTAACCCCCCTCAAAGAGTAGGAAAGCGCGCTCTGTTCTCTAAGCCAGAGATTGGAGTGCATTTTGCCAATGAGATGGAAGACTTGCTAATTGATAAGTATACATTTGTAAAATGTATACTTATCAATTAGCAAGTATAATTTATAATCGTTTAAGTATTTTAAAAACATGTAAAAACGTTAAAATAAACGTTTAGAAGTAATTTTGGTTGTAAAGGCTTCATTTTTACCAATTTTTGTCCAAAAAATTACACTGTCCAAAGTTACCCCACTCGGTGGGGTAACTCGGGACAATGTTCAAGTCAAATTTTATTGAACAGGGTTAAATTTTTTAAAACTTAAATTACGGCGTTTAATAGCTAATGAATGTGCAAAACGAATGATATACATATCTTAAGTAAAAAATATATCTATAGTACGAAAAATTTAGAAAAATATGAAAATTTGTCCAAAGTTACCCCATTTTACGGTACAATATGTATTTAATGAAATATAAATAAATTTAGAAATTATACCTATAATTTATATTTAAAGAGATTTTACAAAATGTATGGATCGAAACACTAAGGGCAATAAGATATGAAAATGTTTACAACTGAATTCAACTTTTCATTTGGTTTGTATGTCATGTTAAGTGTGGTTCAAGAAGATACTCCAAACTGCATGAGAAATCATATTCTTTAAAGTACAGAAATAGTTCAATATACAAGTTTAATTTCTTTTGCCAATCAGCTCTTTGTTCAAAATTCTTGTGTATCATAACACACTTTCCTGCAAGAAATAATCGCAAACCTATTTATGCATTCCACATTTATACTTTTCCAAGAAAATTAACCCTTTTTAATGCCAAGGAAAGGTGTAAGGTGATTTTGCATGAACTTATTGTCTGAAGTTGCCTTTCACCTCTCCTTGCTGTTATCTTTAAGGAGAGTCCTTCATTCCACCTATTTGTATGGTCGGTTCCTCTATGAGTACATTGGCAGTGGACAGTGCTGCATCGTCGGACAAAACCACTATGTCCTCTCCTACAAAGTCTCCCAAAAGGCATTAGAATGTTCTGGCATGATGGCTCAAACTGACCAGCAATCGGGAGATCTGAGTTTAAGACTATTTTTCCATGTCTGTTCCTCCTTTGGAACCGTTTTAATGCATTGTCAATCACAATAGAAAGTGTCATACCAGAAAATGCACAAAATTCAAACACAAACACTATAAGTTCTATTGGAGCAAAAAATTGCACATAAGTGGGCCAAGTGACATTGAATGAAGGGAATCTCAAGATGTCTAATGAAAAAACCAGTTTATATCAGAGTAAACAAGATGCTTCACTTCATTTGTGTATGGAATCACATGATCTTACATGTGATTACATGATGATTGTGATTACATTGTATGTATCAACATAAACGTTTATGATTACTGGCACCTATTGTGAAGTTGCTCATAGGTAAATTTTTGGGTAAATAGATGACGAATTGTACTTCGTACAATATAAGTCCGTTATAACGAGTACGGTATATAACGAGAGTTGCGTTATAGCGTGTGATTTTTGGCCGTTCTCCGTCTCACTGCAGAAAGCATAGGACGTTAAGTTCATTAATACGAGAGGTTATTTCTGACGTATCGTTATAACGAGTGCAACGAGTGCCATGCTTGTCTTGCAGGAGGCATATCTCGGAATCGTCAATTGACGTGATGGACGAAGTCCGACAAGCCAACTGTAATCTGTGTATCTGAAACGGCAGACAAATATTAAATACAAAAATTATTGTCACCTAATTCATACATTTGTTTTCTACAAGTCGCCTCACCCTTCCTCGGCAAAGATGCTTCAGGGAGCTTTGATATAATTGTGTTCAAGTTGATATAGAAGTTCAAACTTCTCACGAGTTTCACTCTCCCCTTTATCCCTCCATACTTCTTATCACCTCGTCTCTTGTTTCTTTTCGGCGACAACCCCTCAAGACAAAGCCGGAATTTTTGATTGAGTTCCCATCATATGGACATCCACCCGTGGGTTTTGTTTTCATACGAAACTTGGCACCAAATCGTCTGATCCAGGATCGGTGGGAATATAAGAGATAAAAACAGTGCTGATTGGGATTCCCAAGGTAACCTACTACCCTCACTCGCGACTCAGTCATTGCTTCATTGCATGAAGGGTGTGAGTGAAAAATATCTCGAGAAAGCAATTTGATATGAATTAAAATGATCTAAAGACACCATTATTTTTCGAATATTATTGAGCAATAATTTTCCACATTTTATATTAGAGGACGCAGTTTCGTTATGACGTATTAATCGATAAAATTATGAGTAACTCGAAAATAACGCGCCATTGTAAGTAATGGGCACCCCGAAATTCGAGCGTCGGACATTGAAAAATCACCACCCCTTAAGATATGCCAGTCGCTGCACCTTGCACTTCTGTACTATACAGGCGTACACTAATGTATGCGTATATTTATACACGTATACAATATAAAAAAAATCGGTAGTCGTCTACTCCTAAAGCCCTACGTAAGTACATTTTCAAAATCGTTCATTTAAAAATTTTTAGGGGTATCCAATTCCCTTTTAATTAAAAACTATCGGCCAACAGTTTCGTACACTCCTGGCCAAAATTAACGCAGCACCGGCCGTAAGGATCGCTAGGGAGGTGCTGCGTTAATTTTTGCCAGGAATGTACATAGTGCAAACATCGATACAGTATAAACACGTGTATAAAGGCCAAATATCGATAGAGGATTGGTGGAACGTTTGACGAGTTATACGGAACCAGGGTGAGCCTAGGATGCGGCCGGCCCCACGCTACGGGACATGGCAACGAGTAGTATTGTACCCGAATTTAGTTTGCCGTCGATTCTAACGCGCACCCCGATTTTTTAGGCGAAAAAAAGAACCAAAAGGGTGTCGTTATTTTCGAATAAATAGGGTATTTTTGACCCGATCGTACTTTTTTACGCATTATGAAGCATTAGAAACCCTAAAGTTCCATTCTGCCACACTCGCTGCTCTTTAATTCAAGAGGGCGGACTTAGTTAGACATAGTGTTAGAAATCGGCTATAGCGAGTACTTTTCCTATTTTTGTCAGCTCACGTTACAATGGACTTCTACTGTACTGGGAGACACTGCTTGCTTATCAAGGAGTAAATTTTGGGAATATCATAGTTTTTATTGAATTAATAGTATTTACCAGACTAAATGTCATTTCATTGTAGCTAAACTGAAAAACAAACAAATTCAAAATATTTTTTTCTAAGAATTGTACCTAACCTAACTGAGAAGTTGTTCTTCGTAAGCTGATTTTCAGAAAGAAGATTTAAAGGCAGCTCAAGCACTATCTACAGGACTTTATGAAAGACTTACTTAATAATTGAAGTAATGGCACATTCATTCTATGTAAAATGTATAGATTGATAAGATATACCGTATTTTTCCGGTAAATAACATGCATTATAAAACGCGGATGCGCACCGTCGGCTATTACATTTCTACTTCGTGAAAAATTATTGATAACAAGCATTTCAAAATAGTATTGTTTTTCATAAAGAATCGCTTCAAAAGTCATTATTTTGCTCTTTAAATGCATTCAATCTACCTCTCCGACCTTGTTTAATATTCAATGAAACGAGATTTTCCGTCGTAAATCACGCACTATACTATTTTTATAATTTTCTTGCATTTTTGTATACATAACCCGCGGGTTATCTACCAGTAAATATGGTAATACATATCATAATAAACATTAGAAATGTTGTAAGTAGATACGTCCTGAAATTTGAAATTAATTGATACCAACTCTCTAAGCACCAACATAAGTACTTTCAGCAGGAAAAAAAAGAGGATTGAAAATAATCCTAAAATTTCGAGGCAATTTATCCATCTGGCATCGAACCCGGGTCTTCCTGGTGATACTTACTATGCAGCACAACAGAAGTTCACCATCTTAAACTATGTATGAAAACACAAGCAGAAATATTAGAAGCAACTGCCTCAAACGACGTCCTACTTTTCCCTTACATGGGAAATATTGATGTGCTCTGGCATCGAACCCAGGAAGAGCATGGTCTTATCTAAATTATTTTCTTAAACCGAGTCTTCATATACATCTTCCAGCTAAGCAAGAACTTCCCATCATTTCGAAAAGTACATAAAAAATAATGAAAAACTACACCAATGTGTTTTATATGGGAGATGTATTTACCGCCTGGCATCGAACCCGGGTCTTTCTGGTGATACTTCCTATGCAGCACAATAGAGGATCACCATCTCTAACTATGTGTGAATATTCAAGTAGAAACATTTTCTGCAACAGTCTCAAACGACTTCCTACTTTTCACATATATTCCGTATGGGAGATATTGTAATTTGGTCTGGCATCGAACCCTGGAACAGTAGTCTTATCTAAATTTTTTTCTCAAACCAATTCTTAATGCACATCTTCTACCAAAGCAAGAACTTCTTATCATTTCAATAAGTGCATCAAAAAATAATGAAAAACTACCTCAATGTATTTCAAATAGGATATTTTTGCATCGTCCTAGCATCGAACCCAGAATATTTTCTGTGAAAGCCATTATTGTTTTTGATAGATCATGACCATATCTGTAAGCTCCTTGAGTTTTGATTCTCTACCTCTCCGGTAAGTAGTTTTTAGAAATTCCCGAAAATCAAAGCAATACCTTTAAATGGGAAAAATTGGGATTTTTAGGCCTTCTGGCATCAGTTTAGCCTGTGAATTAGTATCCTAGCTATATACCTATATCCGTATACATATGAATGAATCCGGAGAAGGAATTATCTATTATATATAATTCCTTATCCGTATTCATTCATACAGATAGATAGATAGATAAACCACAAGTGTCTTTGACTTGAAATTTTTACGAAGTATTGGCCATTACCTGTAACCGCCAAAAAAATTTCGATTTTGTACCTCAGTTTCATAGTTTCAATTCCAGAGGGCCCCAAAGTCCCATTTTTTCCCATTTAAAATACATTATTATTACATTCCCATTTAAATATATTATATTAAAAGCATTGCTTTGATTATCGGGAATTTTAAAAAAATACTTCCCAGATAGCTAGAGAATTAAAACTCAAAGATGGCCAATAGACATGGTCAGGATGTATCAATAGCATAAATGAGTTTTACCGAAAATATCCTGGGTTTGATGCTACGACGATGCAAAAATCTCCCATTTAAAATACATTATGGTAGTTTTACATTATTTTCTTGATGCACTTATCGAAATGATAAGAAGTTCTTGCTTTGGTAGAAGATGTGCATTAAGAATTGGTTTGAGAAAAAAATTTAGATAAGACTGTACTGTTCCTGGGTTCGATGCCAGACCAAATTACAATTTCTCACATAAGGAATATATGTGAAAAGTAGGAAGCCGTTTGAGGCAGTTGCAGCAAATGTTTCTTCTTGAATATTCACACATAGTTAGAGATGGTGATCCTCTATTGTGCTGCATAGGAAGATTCCACAGAAAGACCCGGGTTCGATGCCAGGCGGTAAATACATCTCCCATATAAGTTCTTGCTTAGCTGGAAACTGTATATTAAGTCTCAGTTTAAGAAAGAAGTTTAGATAAGACCATGCTTTTCTTGGGTTCAATGCCAGAGAACATTTATATTTCGCACATAAGGAATATATGTGAATTGTAGGACGTCATTTGAGGCAGTGGCAGCTCATATTTTTGCTTGAGTTTTTAGACATAGTTAGACTTAAAAATTGCCACAATACATTTTAAATGGGAGAAATTTGCCCTGGCCTAGCGTCGAACCAAGGATAACTTCGCAGATGTCTTTATAGTTTTCTTTGGATATGCACAGCTTATAGCGATCCCTCAAATTTCAACTCTCTACTTTTCCGGGTGTACCTCAAAGTACCTCAAAAACAATTTTGAAAATACTCTCCATGTTATCTTTATGGAGAAAATCCGGATTTTGGGACCTTCTGGCATCGAACCCATGAGACTGAGGTTCAAAGTCGCCTTTTTCTAAACCATGTAAAAATTTCAAGTCAATGACGCTTGTGGTTTAGCCTGTGAATTAGTATTCTATTTATATACATGAATGAATCCAGAGAAGGAATTATATATCATTCCTTCTCCGGATTCATTAATATAGATAGATAGATAGCCACATAGGATGCTTATTCAGAGGCTAAACCACAAGCGTCACTGACTTGGAATTTTCACAGCGTTTAGGCCAGAAAGTGAAACCCCCAAGAAAAAGGCGACTTTGAACTTCAGTGTCATTGATTCAATGCCAGAAGGCCCCAAAATCCTGATTTTTCCCATTTAAATGTATTGCTTTGATTTTTGGGAATTTTTAACAAATAGTTCCCGGATAGGTAGAGAATTAAAACTCAAGGAGCCTACAAATTTGGTCATGATCTATCAAAAACATTAACGACTTTTACAGAAAATGTCCTGGGTTTGATGCTAGGACAATGCAGAAATCTCCCATTTAAAATACATTTGGGTGGTTTTTCATTATTTTTTTTGATGCACTTAATGAAAAGAAAAGAAGTTTTTGCTGAGCAGGAAGATGTATATTAAGACTCAGTTTAAGAAAAATATTTAGATAATCTCATACTGTTTCTGGGTTCGATGCCAGAGCACATTAAAATTTCTCACATAAGGAATATATGTGAATTGTAGGACGTCGTTTGAGGCAGTTGCAGCCAATATTTCTGCTTGAATTTTTACACATAGTTGTAGATGGTGATCTTCTATTGTGCTGCATTGGAAGCATCACCAGGAAGACCCGGGTTCGATGCCAGGTGGTAAATATATCTATCATTTAAAATACATTATGGTAGTTTATCATTATTTGTTTGATGCACTTATCCAAATGATAGGAAGTTCTTGCTTAGCTGGAAGATGTATATTAAGACTTGGTTTAAGAAAGAAGTTTAGATAAAACCATGCTTTTCTTGGGTTCAATGCCAGAGCACATTAAAATTTCTCACATAAGGTATATGAGGGAAAAGTAGGACGTCGTTTGAGGCAGTTGCAGCTCATATTTCTACCTGAGTTTTTAGATATAGGTAGAGATGGTGATCTTCTGTTGTGTTGCATAGTAAGTATCACCTGGAAGGTCCGGGTTCAATGCCGTATGGATAAATTGCAGCGAATTTTAAGAAAGATGTAATATGACCAATAGTAGTGATGAGAAAGATTGAAATACAATAGAAAATGTATCCATAATGTCCCATTTCAAAACTCAGTTATAT
Source organism: Sympetrum striolatum (assembly GCA_947579665.1). Lineage (NCBI taxonomy): Eukaryota > Metazoa > Arthropoda > Insecta > Odonata > Libellulidae > Sympetrum > Sympetrum striolatum. The sequence continues at coordinate 64,322,646 of OX388352.1, forward strand.
TGAAAAATAATAAATCATTCCTTTCATTTTTTAAAATATTTTACTCCATAAAATACTATACATCTTTTCATTTAACTCAGTCCATCTTATGTGGTTACTTTTATTTAATTTTTCAATTTGCTTTAATTTTACAAAAAGGCATAGTCCTCCTTAACTAGAAGTTTGATATTAAATCTTCATGCAGCTGTAATTGTTTTGCAAGGTGACAGAGCACTTAGAAAGTAATAAAATATTAAAACACAAAAACATTAAACAATAAATTTTATTGATAATATTTATAGTACACAAAATAAGAGAGAACATAACAGACTAAAAATTGTACATCTAAATACAAGAAATAAAATCAAACAAAAAATGACTACATAGTTGACATTAAAGACTGAAAAACTTTTGAAATAATGATTTTAATACAGATAACAGATGAAGAAAACATAAAACTACATAATAATAAGAAAAAATATATACCATCAACAATAATTTAGGATAGACTGGAAGGATAGATGGAAAGGTGAATGAATGCTTGTAGAAAAGTAACCAAAAAAAGAGGAGGAAGGGAAAATGGCTGTATAATACTCATGCATATAGAAGTAACCCAAACCTTGTTACAGGATGTTACTTTTAAAATCGGTTAGAGAAGCTATCAATAAATACCTTTCAAACAAACAGAAACTAAAAAAGAGTAAATATGTAAAATCGTTAATACAAAGTAAAAACTTTGGCAAAAAATTGGTAAAATGTAAATAAAATAAAAGAAAATTCTTCTCATTATATACATTAAATGTTTTCTTTTATAACAAAAATAATTTTTTCAATCATGATTCTACAATTATTTTAACTGAGTAAAGTAACTTAAATAGTGAATTTTGTATTTTTAACAATAAAATCCAGATTCTGTATTCCCTGCGAAATTAAATTTGGTTTGAAAATGAAAATAAAAATATTGTACAGCATGTGTTAATTGAGGAAGTTGAAAATTCTGAAAAAAATAATGTGTGTAATATTATACATATGTAGTTTAAGCAATAGAACAGAATTAATGAAAAGATGTATGAATGTGTCAGTAGCAATAGAATTTTCCAAAAAAAAGGAAAGTAAAGAAGAACATGAAATGAGACTTCTAACCTACTTACCCCAAAAGGGAATATCATGAAAGCTGGGTGGTACCAGCAGAAGAAAATAATCCCATTATACACCACATTTAGCATGCTTAATAAGAAGAGTTAAAAAGAAAAACAAAGAAAATTATAAACATATAACACAGTATATTTGCTACTAAAATTAAAGAAAACAGCATGCAAAACATTTTAACAAGTAAAATTAAACTAAAACACTTTCACTTGCTACCTCTGCAAGAATCATAAATAGGGTCTTCAATCAGCAGTACGTTTACATGTATACATATTAGTAAGATATTTGCAAAAACAAAGTTCCCTGCCTTCCATCATAAGGCTTTCATTTTTTGCCATTTATTGACAAGTACTACAAATTTATTGCTTGTAGCCAAAGAGAAAAAGAAAATTAGAAATGCAACATGAATTATGGAAAACTGGAGTTCCTATGCAAAAAAACTTTGTGATGCAATTCAAAATATCCTCCTATTATTTTCACAATGAATCATTCATATAGATAATTAATCCTCTGTTATTATCATAACTATTCCTATGGAGAATCAATAATTCCAAAATTTTGTGTGTGTTTACCAACATTTTGAGTGGAAATTTAGACTAGATTCATCTTCTATTACAATGATTGACAGTGTAATTTGCTCTGAGAGAGACCACTGTAGAAACCCTCCAGAGAGATTAAATGCCATAAGAATTTCATACTACCTAAATTAATGGGAGATTTCTCATGTGATTAATCAGCCCCAAAATGGAACTTAACATGTGGGAAACCCCACGCAAGACTATTTGGGTACATATTATGGAGATCAGTACTTGAATCTTCTATAAGGCCATACTGGCAAGAAAAACTGGAATGCCCTACACTAAGGGAATGTAAACATTGCTAAAACTCATCTTCTACTAAAAGGTATAACAACTAATTTAAGATATTTGCTTGACTGCATTTTATAACTTAAAAATCACTAATAAGGTTTACTTATAATCTAAATTACTGCTTAATAGTTGTTTGTATATGAAATGAATTATCATCATGAAAATTACTTTCCTCTACACATTAAATAATCAAAGATTAATTGGAAATTTCAGCATTTTTATGCAAAAACTTATATGAGGTTCAAAATGTAAGATACAAACCACTTCATAAAAAATATTTAAACTCACCATCAAAAGAATATGCTGTAGCATCAAACCAATGGAACAACATGGAAAGTAGCCTTCCTAGAACGTGAGATTGAAGTGGATGACCCTTTCCACTCTTAACAATCGGAACTGCTTCTAAAATGATGTTTGCTTCCTCTTTCTTCTTATCTTCAGTACAATCCTCCTCTGGGTTTTTTTCAGCCTCACACAATTCAACCAACAGCCATACACCATATCTTCCCAACAACTGTCTGTCCTCAATGGGTACTTTTCCTCCAGGCTCGACCACTCCACCAGAGGGTGCTGAGGACCCACTACCATCTCCTGCTGCAGGTAATATTGCAGGGTTAGTAGCCCCACCGCAACTGCCCACCCCTCCTCCACCACCAACACCCCCACTTGCAGACATGCTTGAAACCCCTGTGGTACCTCCCCCTCCCCCTGGCTCAGATCCTCCTGCAGCAGAAGAACCACCTATCCCACTAACTGATCCACTACTGGCTGAAGTAGCAGTGGCAGTAGTGCCAACTCCCCCCAATCCTGTACCACCAGATGTACCTGCTGTACCTCCTGTACCCCCTCCTGCAGTATTCAGTGAGCTTGGGCTTAGTACTAAAATATCAGACGCATCATTGCTCCCAACAGCATCAGGGCTTTTTGATTCCTTCAGCAGGCTAAAATGCAAACAGGATAAATGAAAAAGACATTGAAGAGCTACTTTGGGTGAGTTTTACAGTGAGGACTTCTCCTGTTGCTTTAACCCTCTAACTTCTTAAATAAATTTAATCATGCAGTAAAACATTAAATTTACAACTTTGATGTACAAAACAATTGCTGGTGGAAATTTCATGACAAGAAACACACTTTGATAAACTATTCTTCTATTTCAATTCATGAAAATCATTCAAGAACTTCAAATTACTCATAATAATAATGTTTATTTGCCAAAGATCAGAGATATGAGCTTCGTCAATACATAGGATAAGTAAATACAGGTATGTAAATTTAAAAAACAAATACATAATCAAAAAAAAAGAAGAAACAAATGAGGATAAGAGGAAAAATTATAGGTACAACATCAATAAAGGGAAAGATAAGTTTCAACAAAATAAAACATTATACTTAGTAAATAGTTCTTAACCTTAGATTTAAAACATGATAATGAGCTTAAATTTTTTATTTCTTCAGGAAGTGTATTATATAGAATAATGGATAGATGAACTGGACTATTGTGGGAAATAGAGGTGCAAACATAGGAAATATGAATATATATGATACTGTTGCATGTGTTGTAGGTGTGTATATCAGCATTTGTCTTAATTTGTTTAGGTTTGATACAACATATATAACTGAAGATAAAATAAAAATACAAGGAAGAAGTAAAATCAAAAATTGTTGAAAAAAAGGAAGGCTGGGTGCATCAAGGTTAAGGTTAGCTATTAGTCTTAAAATTCTTTTTTGAAGATTAAATAATTTGATGGAATGGCAAGAAGAACCCCAGAACAGTATGCTTTATACAATATGAGGATAAAAAAGACCATAATAAATAGATAATAAAACATCAACTGAAACAGTAAAACGAATATTGCAAATGAGGAAGCAAAGAGGACTGAGTTTTTTTTTAAGGAAAGGACCAATAAAGGTGTGAGTTTATAGGTAAGCCAAGAATAGCAATATAATAAAGAAGAGTACAAGTATATTGGTTAGGTATAAGGTTAGACAATAATATTCAACGGCAAATGATCATCTATTAATTTTTTTCTATTAATTAATATAAAGAAGCATCAGTTTTACCAAATACTTCCAGAATGTGATAATACAAAATTTCTAGAAAACATAACAGTAAATGTAGTTAAAGAACTATAGATAAGGGTATGATTTGTAATTGAAGAGAATAAAATGATCCTATTCATCTTTAGAAATGCTCCCAGATGTTGATATGATTTGACTGTACCTCTACCAATCATGATTTTCAAGTAATTTTCGACATAAGATTACTGTCTTTTGCAGATTTTACTGCATTTATTTTCATTTTATCTCATTTATCTTTATTTCATTTCATTTATGTAGATATGTATATATTTAAGTATGAAACGATAAGAAAATTATACCATTGTAACAATCCTAATGACATCTTCCCTAGGGATTCTCCTCAGACGCATTGATTTTAAAACATGTTAAAAATGATGAGCCAAAGCATAAACTAAAAATTACATATTTTAGTTGAAAAACGGAGAAAAAAAAACCCCAAACAAACTCAACACATAATTAAGAATTGAATATTGAATGCAAATACTTTTTTTATGAAAAATAAAGCATTAACAGAAAAATGTCTTATTAATAACAAGTTCTTTTGGATTCTCTAAGGAGTTTTTAATATTTTTTTAAATTCAATTAATACATAAATGCAAAAAGGTAATAAATATAGTGCAGTGATATTTGATACAAACCTAACGATAGCCTCAACAAGATATGTTTGAGTTTGAGGATCCATGTGGTGTGCAGGTAGGAGTGCAGTGTGAACCATGTGAACCTCTCCCCCACGGCGTCTACCATGTCTAAGGTTATGACATTGGCGGCAGTATCTGATGGGACGATTCCCATTATAGCTGGCACAATCCATAGAAAAACAAACAGCAACCACAAGTTTCTGGGAAGAACGGCAGCTCTGTAAAATAAAATGCAGCCAATGATAAAAACACACTTTATGATACTCTACCACAACATAACTCATACTTAAATACCTCAAGTTATGAGTACATTCATTTGAAATAGGTTTTTAAAGAAAAAATTAGTTAACAGAAGAGAGTACATAAATAGAAAACAATAATTAGCATTCCAATACAAAAAATAAGAATGAAATCTTTCCAGAATAAAAAATTACACAGCTTCAACAACAATTTTTTATTCAAAGACTGAACTACATTATAAAATAAAAATTGATTGTATTATCTAAATGTTTCAAGCTCATTAGCGAACCATGCAGGGATATTTTGGATTACTATGGTAATTATGGTTTTTAACCCTTCAGGTGCAGTTGTCGACTATAGTCTACTGAATATAAAAAACATTTCCCGAAATGGATTTTGCCAAAAATACTTTCATTGATTTAAGACTAACTTTTTCTTTCTTTTTAAAGAGATTTTGTTTAAAATTTTGCTTAGCAATAATTTTAGGGGTGAAAATGTTATAGCATTATTATGGTGATATAAATAAAATAAAAGCCCAATTTTCTTAGAAAGGCAGCAGTAACTGATAAAAAGTGGAGTCCAATTGCTTTGAGAAGTTTTTCATAGTAAATTGAGCACGTGATGACTCTTTTCACTTCATCAGAAGTCCACTCTCCCTTAGATTTCTCATACTGGAAATGGGGAAGCTGGCTGCATACAATCAAGGGGACATACAAAATATTAAAATTCAATTATAAATAATCTATCTAAGATAGTCTAAAGAAAAGAGGTTCCAATGAATTTAAAGATAATCTGTAATACTCTACAAGCCGATTTGTAAGGATAAGTATGAAATTATATACAGGTATTCTGTATTCCTTTATTAATATTTGAAGTGTGTGGTTGCATATCCAAAAGGAAAACATGCAAATTAATCATTATTATAAATATATCATGAGCTAAAAATGTGGAAAATAGATGCATGACTATCTTATAGAGAAGTAGATATTTCAAAATTGACCAAATTTCTGAGTTTGATTTTTCATGAATATTTGACATCTCAAGTGGAATCAAAAATTTTTCCTTGATGCACTTAAAGGGTTAAAATGTAGAAGATGTAAATCTTTGACTAAGAGTGTAGAAAATTAATTACTCCTACAAGGAAAATTACTTCTCCACCAGATTTTTTCCCAAAATAAAATCCATAAGATACTTAGTGCTGTCAAGGCCAAATCTTACCTTGTTTTCACAAGACAGACTAACAAGGGATTGCACTGGATGAAGCAAATCATGGAAAGCTCGATCAGGATGAGCTCGATGAATCTCATTGGCACATTCAATGCAGAGATACAGAGGAGGAGGGCTTCCACTTTCTGCAGAAAACATTATTGCAATACAATGGTCATAACATACTTTCACAGCTTCAGCAGTACCTGCACTAGGACAAGCATCCCTTTGACAAACAAACGGGATCCATTCAGCTGAAATAAAAAGTGACCAAATGAATATGTAAACTAAGAGGAAACAAATTTTGGTGAGATCTTTTTTTTTGCTTTATTACTAAATTATAAATAGCAGACATGGTGACCAAATATGTACGAAAATTATTTTATCTAGAGGGAACACAATGTAGATGTGAACATCAAACTCCTTTTGAAAATTTATAGTCATAGACGAATGTGAAAAGAATTCCAGTGACAGCAACTAAATTCATTTTTTACTTTTATTAATTACTTTAAGAATGGTTGAATTGCTGATGTATTATAGCTGCAGGTTTATATTTAAAAGCTGAAATTACTATAAATCATTTTGTCAACAAATCTCCTACTTACAAGTGAATTTAACAGAGTTCATTTGCTGACCACCTCCAGGACGCCTTTGCAACTCAAGAGGAACCAGAGCACTACAAAAAGGTGGCCAGTAATGAAAGAGAAGTTTGGCTGCAGCAGCACGAGCTGGTGTGGTACCATGAGCAATAACACAAAGGAGATCTTGTGCAATATTCACTCTCATTGACATTAGACATTCCAGTAGTTGACAGTGCTGAGCTAAAACGTTTTTGAAAGTCAAATCAAAATTATAACAATAACATTAACCATAAACAGAGAAAAGACCAATGAAAATATAATGATACCTAGGCTGATGGAAGTAATTTGCACCAGAATGAGCAACAAGAAACCCACTTAGACAAAATAATAATTCCCATAAATTGTAAATACAATATGCATTAATAATACCAAACTATTACCAGCCTATATGGCCACTGACCATTTTGCTCAGGCTACTTCTAGTTGCTAAATATGACTAATAAGCTATGAAAATTAATAAAATTAAGGATATCCTATAAATAGAGGAATTCAATTGAAATTTCAGGCATAGAAAAAAGTTTTCTGCATTCTATTTTATAAAGATAAGAAAATCTTATTTTATCAGTAAGGCAAAACTGTTACAATATTAAGAGACCTAAGCACAGAAGCAAAGTGAATCATTGAGGGAATAACTCAAAGTTAGGAACTACACTGAAGTGTAAGTCTTAATAAATTAATCTTACAGGGACTTGATGAATATTGAAAAATCAACATGATAATGGAAGACACACTATGGCCAGCATAACAATTTGAATGCTGTTGATGTGGTTGCTGCTCATCCGCTCTCGCTAGAAATAAAAAAAAACTATCATGAACAATGTACTATTGACAAGATCTTCAGTATTTTAAAATATTATCAATATTCAAGTGGAAAGATGATCCAGAAGATCATACTCATTCTGTATACATTAATCCTAATTAAAAAGTAAGCAAATTACTTACCAATCGTGAAGGGTAATACATAAAAACATAGGGTATTGACTATGGTTTGGTGAAGAGCTGTCGGTAATACAGCCATTGAGGAAGCCACCAAACATGGAAGTGAATCAATAAGTTCATGACCAAGAAATGGCAGCAAACAACCAAGGCACTGTAGCACACATTGTCCAAATGCTTCCATAGAGGGTGAAAACAAAGAAAAATGAATGAAGATGAAAAAGAATAAACAAGAGGCTGGAATTTATACATTCAAAATACATAATATGGTTCATATTAATGAATAATTAATTACTAAGTATGATCTTATCACAACTAAATATTTAAATGATTTGAGGCCAGACATAAGGTGATTTCTCAAATCTCAAAGAAAATCTCCATTTTAAGGGAGAGAATTATGCTATGAAAACAAGTTACTAGTATGATTTATATGAAAAACAAAATTACTACAATTGTATAATTATATTCAAGACAATATTAAGATACCTTGAAGCCCATACTGAATAAGAGGAGCAACATCCATTAGTTGAACTATAGCATTGTAAAGACCTTTGTAGTCCAAATTTGGGTATAAAGCCAACCTAACCGAATCTTTATCAGGAAACTTCAGCATCTCCAATGGTGAACTCGGAACATCCTTCAGCACCGCTATGGGAAGAAAGACACTTATACAAATCGTGAATACACAAACAAACACGATTTTATAATAATTAAAATACAGAAACTTTGATCCTAATTAGAAAGATACATATTGTTCTATATTTTTTCACACTGAATTCCGATAATTCTAAGTATTTTAATTTTTTTACTTACTCAACAACGTTTGAGAAAAATGTTTCAAGGTGTTTGCTATGTCAATGCCAGATGGAACAGGCATTATTCCATGGAGTAGTCTCAACTGGTAGTCATGAAGACTTTGTATTTTAGCTGTAACTGCAAGAACGAAATAAGCGGTGCTTTCGAGGTGAAAGAGATGAAATCATTACGCTACATTTTTTACAGTACTCAGACAAATAAATCCAAAAAAGAAATTGTAGCTAACATAGAGAGATGAAAAACAGAAGCAAATACTAATTGAATGAACATTTTCCTTTCCATCTCAAAACGTGAGATAAATAGCCAACAAAATCAATCCATTCAGATATGCATTCAGGAAACAAACTTTTAAAATCTGACAAACCAGAGAGAATTAATGAATTAGTGCAAATCACTGCCCTCGAGTAGACTGTACATGCTCTTCTACCCGCGAAATGAAAACAATAATAACAAGCTATTTCATGATATGGATAATGATTTCACAAAAACACTTACAAGCTGCCGCTCTTGTCCCCATACCTCTTCTAAATATTCCTGAAAGTTACCGCAAACAAAATTAACAATATCTAATTAAAAATCAATTTAACGTAGAGTGATTTTGCCGTTCATACACAAAAATTTTAGCTGAATTTTCTGTTGACAAGAGAAGACAAAATGCCATATGATGTAAATAATCAAAGAGAAATATACGATATACCTAAAATTACTACTGCAAAATCACGCACAACAAAACTTTCAACAAAATTATGACTAACTATTCCGCGACTGATAAAGAAATTTCGCAGTTCTCAACGAGATTATTAGCACTAACTTATGAAAGGAAAGCATGCTTCAGTAGTACAGATAATTTACATTCTTCACAGTAACAACTGAGGAGACATAAAACATTCCGATTCTGCGCGAAGGATTCCTTTCAAAATAAAACAAAAAAGATACATCATCCGTAAAGAGAATTCCTTACCATCATAAAATAGTGAATAATTCATGACAATAATGTTGATTTGCCAAATTAAATCAGCAAAGTTGTGTTAAAACAAGCGGGAGATTAAATCTGGCAGTTCTTCTCTAGCTTAGCGAAATGTATGAGATTTTTATTATGAAATCTAATTCGCTAAATTGTCAATTGTAATATTAGATTCTCATGTATTTAAGACGTACACTTAACTAATATTTTTAATATCTTAGACGTAATTGCCTAAAAAAATCTGGCTTGAAATTAGCCAATAAAAGCGTTCTTCTTGCAGCGGAACTTTTGTATTCCCCTTCTCTTATTCAAATTTTATGATGAGTATTTAGCAAAATTTTACTAGAATAAATGTTGTTGATTACCAATTTTGGGTTAATTATCAAAATTGCATTGATGGAACGACCTCTCGTTTAACTTATTAAGCTTTTGAATACCACGGGTGCTGTTGCGGGGGATTAACATTCCACATGTAAAGCGTCATTAAATTTTTATTTGAATACCAGATCCTAAATGTGAACATTACGATTTTGTCTAACCTTCTATATCATGTTTTTAATTCGATCGAAGTATATTCCTGCAGTTCATTATACAGGATATCATATCACGTTTGAAGACAATGCATGTCTTCAAAACATACATTTCGTAGAAAGATTATACAATATGTATGGTTAATTGCGTGGTTTTTTAAGTATACTTTATTTCTATGATTACATAACCACGAATTATAATGAGATAAAATTCGATCGTCTTTGAAATGGATTATGGATTTATTTGGAACACTAAAAAATTCTCAATGAAAGAAAAACGGATTCTCTGTACTATCTCATTTCAAAAACAGGGAAACCTAAATTAGCTTCATAAAAATGTTATGATAAACGAAAAATTAACCCAAACAATTTTCTTTGAAAATATCCATATACAGGTTCCCATTCTAATTGATTAGCAGTTCTCAAAACTGTTATCAATTATTATAATTACAAAAGTTCTTTAAAACCGCTTCTGAAAGTTGTAATCTCATTCCATAAGCATATAAAAATTTGATCTTCCTAATAAATAATTTTTAACAAAACTAGCTAACTTTCTTGGTGAGGAGGCCAGATTTGAAAAATTTGATCTCAAATCGGAAATAGACCAAACCTCTATTTGATGATTGTGATAACCAAGAGTAATTAAAATTTTTCAAATTGCTGTTAAAAGTGACTCATTAAGTTATAAACTAACACAAGCCACCAATTCACAAAAGAGTTGACCATATCGATAACCCATCCAGTTACCACAATTTTCCATCAAGTGAACATGTATAGTAAGGGTTCAGAAAATAATTTAAAATATAAAATGCTTCCACATATTTATTAGCAAAGCTTCTTCTCAACATCATTTGCACATAAAACTGGAATTTGTACATTGTTGTCAGGGTTTACGATTAATTATGCTGATAACAATAATTCTGCCATAAGTTAGCATCGAGGGACAAGTTCTTAATGACCATAGCTATGAAGAGCAGAAATACTTTTATAACAACATAAGTTAATGAAATATACGATGCTATAATAGGTAAAGATATTTTTAATTTACAAAACTGACACCTCATCAAATAATTAATGTAAATCAAATTTCATAACCTTGATAGAGGTAATTGTAGCAAGAATCACTACAAATTCTTTAGTTAGTGAGTCAAACAACTTCATCAGCCACTAAAGGTGTCAGTTGAGTTGATGCAAAAATTCCAAAAAATTTGGATGACTAAATAAAATGGACTTATTCTTTACAGAAAAAGGCTTTCTTCAGCTTTTCTATTAAAAAATCATGTAATAAGATAGGAAAATTTATCCTCCAAAATTCAACATGGTTAATGAGGGTCCAAGGAAAAAAGTCTCAATACAAGCAAGAAAACATAAGTGAAAATATTTAAAATGATTAATGAAAACTGTTCATGGATTGATAGAAGTTAAGAATTAATAAGAAGTATTAGAGAAGCTAATAAGCTCTCCAGGTTAGATAGGGATGTCGGTGTTTTACATCCCTTGCCATGCACCACTGGTGGATCGCAAGGTTTAAATGTAAATCTAAATGATATGGATGAAAAAAATTAACACCAGAAAATGAAAAACTTCGTCACATCCGCCTCAGTTGATTGGACTCACATCTGTGAACTTATTTTAAAACCCTCGTAAGTCATTAGATGGAAATTCCATCAATTAAATCAACTACATCACATATTCAACTTGATGAAGTTTGACTTTGTACCAGTCCTACTAATGATTATTAATCCAAAATTCTTGATATGGTCAAAGAACATCCTTCAGTCACTGACACCGAAGAATGATTAGCAAACTGTGAAAGGAGGCGCAACTGCAGGCAAGATTCAATGCACCACACACTAAGTACACCTTAACACATCAAAAGAGGGACACTTTCTGGAAAGCTATCTACTAGCAAAATTCTCCCTTTTTCAGGGATATTCAAATTCTACCATAAAACATACTTTTAACATGGTGATGACAGTACTTCTTCCAGTATAAATAAGTTGCTAACTATTCCTATTATATAAATACACGCAATAACAGGGAAATTTAACAACAAGCAATCAACCATAATTAAAATTCTGGATATCAACCACATAAATGAAAATTATGTTTGCTAGTACAGAGCAGCAGTTGCCAACATGTTGGATCTCACAGAACTTTTAACTCTATTTTGAGCCTCTCACACTATTAATATGTATTTTTAAAGGATACAGATATTTGTTATATAATTGCCCATAAAATTTCATTCATTAACAACAATATCATGTTTTTGACCATCTTCCCTCTGTTGCTGACACAAAGAGGAAACTTAAGTCAGTTAAGAATCTTAAATCACTGGTTGGCAACCTCTTATATAGATGACTCAGTAAAATCAGTAGACGCACAAATTTTAGAAGAAATATTTAACCTAAACAATCACGATACTTTACGCAGAGGTGGGGAATTAAGCTTCCAGATCATATGTAGCCTTTTTGCTGCATCCAAAACAAACACCATTATTTAACTTATGTTACTTCCCAGACCAAACTTAAAATACTTTCCATTTTGGATAACTTGGCAAATGTTTTTTTCTCTAATAGAATTTTAATTTTATATTAGTTAAAATATATGCAATGCTCAATTCAAGAGTAGCTTAATAAACTATATATGTGAACTCCCAACGAAAGAAGGATTCCCCACCTCTGGTCTTGATTATTCTATCAGACTATGATGTCATATGCATTCCCAAAAAGCTGTGTACTCTCAGTATAATTAGGAACAAAAAAATAATTTAGCTGATATGGAATCTCATACACTTATCCAAAACTGATTTATCATTCCCCTCAAAACTTCAGGCAAACATGGTCATATAAATATACTTACATACCTAATGATTAGAAAAAATATGAGATCTTATCAACATTACATTTAACAAGTTGAAAATTCAAAGCATTAGAACTTTTGAGTAAATTACAATTGCACAGCCAATATTTCAACTAAGAATAATTTATACATCATAGAAGCTTCTTTGGTCAGCACCAAAAAGACCTGAAATATCCTGCTTTAACTTCAATACAAGTTTCCCTTTACAAGGCAAGCCAGATGGGGGAAATGATAAACATTGCTACACTTAGCGCAGTAACTTAAACCATACTTCATTCTAAGGCTAACTCAATGCTCAATATAAGAAAAGAAATCAATTCAATAAACATCTTGAAATAGTTTTAAATAGAAATAATGAACCTATTAGATTTTGTCAATGCCTTTAGATTATGACACAAACATTAGGTTCCCAAGCTAACTGACGAGTATGCTAATGGCATTAGCAGTACTAGTTACCTAAACGACGGTTTCTAGCTTCTCCAAACACAAGTATGCCATGAATAAAATACACAACATAATAAAACACAGAAAGTATAAACCAATTCTCTTCACAGTGTGCATTTGGAGGCAGGTGTGTTGAGAATCCACAATCTAATCCCAGCAAATTGAGAAAATAATTAAAAAACACAAAATTGCTCTGAAGCCGATAAGAAACTAAATGAAACGTCAAACAAGCTAAGAAAGCCGAAAGAATCATCAGATCACAGACTGTATATATTTATAGATATAGTTTAGGATTTGAGTTTTAAGAATGTTAAGCTAGCCTAGTAAAGTAAGAATTTTAACAGACACTAAATTATTTATCTCAAAATTTCACAGTACACTTACCAGTACTGTGACGAAATGAAGTTAGATCGTTTCTCACAGTGACAGTTTCTTTTCAGTCTTTTCCTTAATTTAGAAAGTCTTTAATACATGCATATACAGAATGAAATCTGCTTACCACATAGATACAATGATAGGTCTCATATTGTGAATATTTGACAGGTATAGAAAAAAATGTGTGCAGCACTCAAAGTTTAACACACAGCCTTCCAAAACAGCAGCATAGCCATGTAGATACAAGTCTTAGGCGAAACCATATTCAGATTATGTTTGGTCCAAACATTGAGTAGTTCATTTGATGCTCACTTGAGTATCACAAATCACCTTAGAAGTACCTAAAAACAGGAAAACGTTCTTACAGGATGCTCCTTTTTCCATGAAACAGTTTATGATTAGGCAAAACAATCTTAAATGAGAAATACTTTTGATGAAGTGGTGCAGAGAGTTCAAACGCTACAGGGCTGGCCGCACATGTTCAATTTCATTTAAACTTAATATATTTGTTTCCTTTTGCTAAAATATGCCTGTATAAAACTTTTATATGCTAAAAATTAAAACATTGGAGGGTTTGAAAACTTAACTTTAAGGCAAATTCACATGCACTAAAGAATGGAACAGAATTGCTGAGATTATTCAAAATATAAAATATTTTTATTTAATTTTGAATAAGATACGTTTGAACAAAACACAGATTCCATTATAATTCTTATATTTTCAATCATCAAGCAGCAGAAATAGTAAAATAAATAATTCTTGAAAATCAGGTTATAGAATAAAACACAGACATAACCATCGCATAAACATGCTGCTGATTGAAACTATGCTTATTTCCTACTGGAAATAACGATTTGATAAAGTCAAATATTACAATTAATACAGCTAAGATAACCTCTATTCTTAACAAACGTGAAGAGCTGTAAGATATTGAAATTTGGTTCCTCACACCCATGCTCATCACATAATAACCCCCTCCAAAAAATTGGTTCACTAACTTTGTTAATCCAAAGACCATTATAATATTCATTATTGTGACTAGCTAAGTTACAGCATCGTAGTATTACAATAAAATCTACTTAAATAAAAGGGACTACACTTCAATTTTGCACTTATAAACTTGTATTCGTTAAATAATTCCTTTTCTTTATATCAAGGATTGCCTTTCAAGTGAATTATTAAGGTTTCCAAAAATTAAATTTAAATAGAGAATGCAGAAAATTCATTCACGAAAACTTAAAGTATAGCATAGTATAAATACAGGTCTCTCCTAAGCCCCAAGCGACCCCGTGGATTCCTTATCTCATATATTGTCAATAGTTGACAAAAACACGATAATATATAATTCCTTCTCATTTTGGTGTTTACATGCAAACGAGCTAAAGGATAATTGAAAATGTTTGTTGGAAATCTGACAAAAACGTGTAAAATACCACAAAATATTTTGAAGTATTCAACGTTTGTGCATGAAATCTAATAAACATTTTGGAATGAAGTATCACTTCAGACAATGCTTCGTAACAATATTATAAAAACACTTAAGGCAAAACAGGTAACAAACCAACTAAACAAGTTTTTGCAAGAAACAACTGAGGAGAACTTAAACAAAAAATAAAAGAAAAACAAACAATTTTATGATTTAACGATAACAACTATCCTCATGCTATAAGGACATATCGTTAGGATAAAACTAACCAACCAGCAAGTACTAATGAATAAATTGAATTCACAACATTAAAACCATACACAAAATGAATTTTTGCCTCACAGAGGCAAGGTGGTCACGCTTGATGTAGAATGACTGGAAAGTCGACATGTAGCCTGGGGAAGGGGTACGCTACTTCTCCCTAAAAAATAATTAGGCAAATTACCACCCATCACATTATACATGCGTACTACTTCATTATTAACATGTTTAAGAACGCGCTGCATTATAAACCTACCTGTGGTGTAAGGTTAGAGAAAACTCTCTTCATAGTTGCCTTCGTACCCTTTTTCTGAGGTGGATCTTCCACATAGAATTCGTGTGCTAAATCCCCATCTTCATCTAGGTACATCGACCTAATATATTTGAGTAAATTTCAATCATACCACCAAAGATTTTTTAATAATTACATTGTGTTAAAGTAACAATGGATTTAACGTAAAGAATTACATTACCCTTTCCGGGATAAAACGTAAGGAGTGCCAGATTTCAGGATATCTAAATTTCCATGCTCAGGTTTACTCTCGGAAAAGGTTGTCAAAGGTGAAACTATTTTTTTAACAAATTTGGATCCGCTGTTACCCATGTCTTTCTCGAGTGATGGTAGCGAACTACATTTTCACTTATTGATACCTAAAACTACATTGAATAACTGAAGATATTAAAGTTATATACAAACTAATAGCATAGCGGATGTTAAGACTTACTTTCTTCGATAATCAATACATCTTGGTACTACGTTAGATCAAATTCCCACATCCCACAAATATCAGGATTTGTAAGACAATATTCATTTACAGTACTTCATCTGTTCGTTAATTTGAAATCTGACGCTAGGGAGCGCAACACGCCATGCCCGCAGCATTTGAGTGATTCGAGTACAGAAAATAATAGAAAAAAGTTTAGACTATGTTAGCGGATAATAGCAATTATAAAATAAATGATAAAATTAGATTTTGTATGAAAAAGAATCAGAACGTAAGTTAAAGATTATACTCTTCTATTTCTGAAAATTGAATAAATATATTAATATTATAACAATACCTATACTGCGTTCTTATAGTCATAGGCAAAATAAACTTTAATATAAAAATTTCGTATACAAATGCTTTTTCAAGTACTTTGTAATGGATCGAATTCGCCAATTAATCTCAATGTTTTATAAAACAATTTTCTCCGAAACCAAAGACTTACACCACCATTTAAGTTCATTTCACTCTATTTTTGGACATCAGTAAATAAACGAAAACATTCTTACAAATATTTCATTACTATGATATTTTACATGAGTAAAGTGTTTTGCATTTTTCTTTCTATTCAAACCAAAATTTACATGTCTCCACTTCAGCTAACATGCTTTGGGATAAAAAAAATTGATTGACACATATGTATATACATAATCATCAAATTATATCTATCCTGGGAAATGTTTCAGCTGAAGAATTCCAAACTACTCGATGCTGAGCCTTCTTCTTTATTCTGAGATAAGAACCTTCATTCTGCAAATCTCTGAGCATATTAAACTTTGGCTTTCTTTTGCTATATCTTTTTTCTAACTTTTCCTTCTGTTATCCTACAAAGTAAGAAACTATGTCTCATGACGTGTCCCAACCAGATAGCCTAACTTTTTTACTTTCTTCATATACGTAGTATAAGGAAAGTATTGTTTTCATGAAAAAAATCGACTTCGAGATTTCAACGGAAATACATGTTTTGGGGTCCCTATAACACGATTTGACCATTTTCGGAATGATGTCCGTCTGTATGTGTGTGCTTGTGGGCGCTCTAACGTAAAAACTATTAGCCGTATCAGTACCAAACTTCAGATATAGCATTATGGTTAGTGCTGCTAGAGTTGATTAGTTTTAAGATTAAATCGGTAAACCGGAAGTCGAGCTTTATACTTCGAAGCAAATTTCCGTTTTTGTAAAATATCTCCATAAATATGATTTTTAGGTATATACTATTATTATTAAAAGTTTTAGGAAATGTAATTTACTATAACTTTTATATGCATTATATTTTTGTATCACTGATTGGTTACGAGTTATTTGTGAAATACTGATAAACCGAAAGTTGCTGATTATGTAGGTTCTTTGTGGGTGCTCTGGGCGAAAGGCCAATTTCATCGTTTCTCATCGAACATGTCTCGAAAAACATTATTTATAATGTTCGTGACGTAAAAGATAATATGATATACATTTACCACTTATCTTCCAAGTTTAAATTGAATATAGAGTTCGAAAATACTGTTGTAGATAAATATTTACATCTTATATATAGAGAAAGTCATGTGCTGGCCACATCAGATTTTTTGATTTTGTTCGCAATTGCTTCCTCCTCTCCAATCCGTTCTAAAACTTCATCATTCCTCACTTTGTCTTTCCAACCCACTCTCATCATCTTTCTTCATAGCCAGGTCTCAAAACTTTCAAGATACTTCACTTCTTGTTTCCTTTATGTACAAGAATTTTTATCCATATAGGACCACACACTATTTGAAACATTTTGCAAATCTATTCCTATATGTGATTGTTATTTTTTTTGGTGGTTAATATAGCTTTTGAGTTTTCATGGGCTTTCTTTCCCATTGCAATTCTACTCTATGGTCCTAGACTTGATGAAGGGAATATCCTGATGTTCATCTCCATGTGGTAAAGGGGGGGCAACATATGCAATATGATAATGAATATAGGGACCGAGTAAATCCCAGTATAAGGGTTTCCCCATGACCAAGTACCACCAGCCTCTCATGAGGGTGGATGAGCGGGTGGAGGACTAGGGCACCTTGTTGTCCATGTGGTGAGAAATCACCCAAAAGCTAGATTAGTCTCTCAAGTCCAATAACCTCAAAATGGAAAAGGCAAGGGGAAACCATTCCATTAAAGATCCTTACTGTGATACCCCTAGTCCCACTGAACAATCCAAACTACGTCAATGACATATACAAGAACAGAAAATTATGAGACATTTTCAAGGAATGATAACTCTGACACGAGAGAAGCCAGGTATTTACATCCGTTGAAAGAAAATTAATCAATCAAAGGAATTCAATACACAATGTTTTTATGAATATTTAATCAAATAACAATCAATTATGATAATATAGATTCATGTATTCATTATATGAGGCATGGAATTTATCATAAATCATATTGTTCACAAACAGCTTTCCCACGGACATCATTAAGGAGCCTAATCATAAATTTAAAATTTAATCAGCATTACATAAATATGAAGATTTTACTAGGCTTTCAATGCCTGAAAAAATGTCAGGATTATAGGTATTTTGGCTCTTTAAATAAAACATTATTCAGAACTAAAAAATTTCACAAATTCTATCTAGTTTTTGTTCACAAAGCTTTATTTTAATAATTCTTCTTAGTTCATAGTAAGACCCTCTGTATTTAAATTGCTTTTTCTTTATGAGCCTTAACAAAGGAGAGACTAAAATGTGCCTGGAGTAAACAAAATATCATCAGAGCTAAGAAAAGAATAATTAACCAAGTTCAAAATGAGTGGTCACAACTAGTTTATGATGATGAATCCCAAAAGAAGTTGGCCTTAATTACCACCAGAGATGATTGGAGCAACAGCAAATATGGTATAAGTAGCTAGCAAGCTAAAATAATAAATAATAAGTTGGGAATGTTGTTGATCTACTGAACTCCAATGCTTAGGCAAGTGATAAAAGTATTTAAGAAGACAAATACAGTAAAAGGAAAGAAACACGTAACCAAGAAAAACATTCTTAAAAAGAGCAAATGGGAAGAAGAGTATGAATAAAACACCGATAAATAGGAGAGGAAATTTAATCAGCCCCATCTAAAAGCAAGAAGTTTTATGGATATAGTACTAGAAGAAATGGTAAAAAGAAAGCAATTATAGAGGAAGAATTAAAAGATTGAATAAAAATATAATGGTGATCATTAGCATTGAAGGATTTGAATGGGATTATTTGGTATTCCTTAGTAATCAAGATTTTTTGTAGATGAAAAGAAGAATTGATTTTAAATGAGCTGTAGACACAAGAAAAGTACTACAAAATAGATTTCCATCTGATTGTGATTTTAAATATAGGAATAGATTTTACCGGAATGCGAATAAATACTATTGAACTAAAACACAAGAAATTACAAGTGAGAACAGAAAAGTAAGGAAGAATAACATCTTTCAGTACTGGTTTCTTATCAACTAAACAGACTAAAGTACCATAATCAGAACTAAATAAATAAATAAATACTCTTCCATACACAAGGTATCACAGCTTGACTTTATTACAGAATTTGACTTTTCTATAAAAACAGCAAGAGGAAGCATAGATACACAGATATTTCCAAATTTTCAAAGTGAACTTTTCAACAATACTGTGGGCACATTCTGTAAGTCACAGGTGATACTGTTTTATACAAAAATCCCAGCAGTCTGTCAATAACAAACTTAGACTAGCCTCATATTCTCATTAACATCTTAACAAGAATGATGATGATCACTGCTGCCTTTGCAACACCTACAGAGGAATGCTTTAGTTTTATTGTAACAATCAGTTCCAAATTTTAGAATTCATGAAAACTCAGAGTAGTCAAACAATTTAACTACATTCCACAATTAAGGATTACATCTAAGGGAAAATAGATTATTACTTTCCACACAATTTTCCATATTTAATACAATTCTGTTTGAAGAAAGAATTCTAATTTCCATGCATGTTATTTTTTCCATTAAATTAACAATCTAATTCTAACTAATAGGATATCTAAAGGAAAATAACATTAAATAATACATATATTTTCATTCTAGTAATTCCTTCCCTTAAATATCCATAAAAATGACTAGCATCTTGTTTGCAATTAATGAACCAACTTCATAAAAGTCAGAAACTTAATCTTGAGTCATCAAAAATAATACACAATCTTCAAAGTCTTTCACATTCAAATGCCACTTCATTTCCCAAAGATTATTTCTCAAGTTGTATATTCTAATATTTTTGTCATTGTTTCCCCTCCACTGAGATGGTTGTGTAATGCTAAAGTTTCAAGGAATGGTGGTAATGTTTTAAAATTGAGTATAATCAATTACATAAATATAAATCATACAGCACATAGCAACGTTCCAATGCTTTAAAGTGATGGATGAATGTGTGAGCAGAGTGCACACACTCAAGTGTCAGCAGAGTACAGTGCAACAGTGATTAGGAAAGTTTTTCCTAGATTCAATTTTGCAAAAAAGCAATTTTATTGGTTCTATGAGATATTACACAATTACCTAATATAAAATTTTTGCAAGTAACACAAATTACAAATACATAGAAAGTAGCCAATTAATTGTGTAATTAAAGATAAATATGGTCTCTTCAAAAGAAATGCCAATTCAATCTGCTCAAGAAGAACTTTCCTAAGCCGACCGCGTGTATGCTAAAAGCATTGAGCTTCCTATGAGCAGACCTTTACCTTATCAACTCCAACAATAAATACTGAAATCTATACTCTAGCCTTATGCTGATTTCAGATCTCTATCACAATAAGTGGATCGCTAACTGCCACCACTAGTGGCTATTTTAATTCAAGGCTAATCACTCCATATAATCCTGCATGAATGTTCAACACTGGATGCTGTAAATTTTTAACACAACCTGTGTTAAACTAAATAAAT
Source organism: Sympetrum striolatum (assembly GCA_947579665.1). NCBI lineage: Eukaryota > Metazoa > Arthropoda > Insecta > Odonata > Libellulidae > Sympetrum > Sympetrum striolatum. The sequence continues at coordinate 64,343,731 of OX388352.1, forward strand.
ACTTTTTGATAAAAGCAAAGTAATCTAATGATTTTCAAGATCCACCATCATCCTGCTGTTGGATGTTGCCCACAGACCCATCATAGGCCTCTGATGTATTGTTTGCTTCGCAAGAATACTTGAAGTGATCCATTGCTTCTTGCAGTTTAGATGCTATCAATTCATACTTCTGGTGAACCTTCTTCTTATACTCCTCCTCCTCACGATCCAAAATTCTTAAGAAGTTGCCAAGTTCAGGTAGTGTGAATGCTTCCCACTGATTATCAAAGAAAGAAATGTAGATTATTAATTTTTCCTAGCATGTACCACACAATGTGAACAAACTTCATAATGCTGCCCATGAAGAAATAATGACATCATAATACAAAACTGAAGAGCAATCATTATCATTTTGAAAACAGATTGAGAGTAGAAATAAAATCAATGGTAACAGCCGTAACTTTGTGGAATTCCATTACTGGAAAAAGTAAACACAATGTATTCAATTCCACAACTTTTAAATTCCACCACACACACGATTTTCATACCAGGGTTAAGGAGCACAAACAATGTTTTATAAACAACAACATGCAAAATTCACATTTTTCCCAACATCTCTTAGAGGGAAAACATTTTTCTGACTATTCTCCACAGATCTTGCATATTCAACATAAAGGCCTCAAATTAAATATTTTAGAACAGCTTGAAGTGTTACAACATAAGCAAAATAATTTTCAACTCACAAATATACACCAATTTGCCACTTCTTCTCCCCTTCTGGGATTAGTCAGCATTTTACCTCCTCTCCACCCCCCACCTCTCCCTTCTCCTAACCCCTCTTTGGTACACTTACCCCCTCCATAAGTAAGGTATTCGTATACATACTCTTGTCCTTCTGCTTTCCTCACCTGATGATGACTATGACTAGTCGTAAAAGGTCGTGTGTGTGGTGGAATTAAAAAGTTGTGGAATTGAATACATTGTGTTTACTTTTTCCAGTGAGAGTAGAAACTTCACTAGTTTGTTTAATTACAAGATTGAATAATTAACCAATATTGACATCCATTATTATAAACTATTTAATTATAAAATTCATGCAATTTTTTATGATAATATTTTATACAAATGCATATTCTTGAATACAGCAAGATGCTTTTAAAAAGCCCTCAATGATTTGTCAAGCTGAATTTAGGTCATGGGTGCCTAAGTACAAATACCATAGGTTAGTCCAGTGAAAATCTCAATATCAAATCAGAAGAGAGAGAATTAGGAGCCAAAATTAATATTCGACAAACAGTATATGAATTTTTACAGAATTTATCACTCTAATTAATAGAATAAGTATAGATAACACAACCAAGTATCTTAGATTTAATACACTTTGAATGTATAATCATGAATCAAACATATATACATACAAAAAAACATAAGGTATTGGTATGATTATGTACAGTAATGTGATTATTTTCTTTTATTGCCATTACTAATTAATTGTATTATTGATGGAATGTGTATTAATTACTAATTGTATTTTTTTATATATTGAGATTAGCTGCCAATAGACTGCTGTCTAACTCTGGCAAAAATTGTAAATAAATAAATAAATAAACAAACAAACAAACAAATAAATATACAGTATAAATTTAGCTATATGAAGAAAAAACATTCCAGAGAGGATGAAATTACACAAAATACAATAATACAAGCTTAAGCGGGTTTTACATGAGTTTCAGTTGCCTCTTTAGAAATACAGACAAAATTTGCTAATACTTATTAAAAAGGAACATTTTCTGCAGCTAGTGAGAGAACAGTTAGCTGGGATATTATTTAACAACAAAAAATCATTATTATCACAAAGATATGGCTATGGCTATATTGGCTATTTAAATGCCTTAGATTATCAAATCGATTAAGGGCCAAACCCACCAACGGTAAATTTTCCCCTATGTACATACACAATCAAATTTTACATAAGAATCACATTATATATGCATGACATATACTCCTACAATCATAGGAAATTAGAAAATTTTGCAAAAGTCACCATTTCATCAGATATTAACAGCATAATTAATTGTAAATGAAATTTATTAAGTATTTATTTTCATTTTGCTTTGACTATTGTAAAAGTCTTTTGAATGATTTATTATTTTATAGATAAGAATTTGCTGCTGTAAATTTTCAAATGTTTGAAAGAAAATTTTAAGAAATGTCCTCATACAGTCCCCATATGTCCTATCAGTGATAAAATTGGTGTATAACTGCAACGCAAAAGTTTCTTATCCTTTCTTTTGACTCTCCTGATAGAGAAATACCCTAAATTGGAGAATGAAATGGAAAGAAAGGAAAGAATAAAAGTAATCCATTCCAATACGAAAGTAAAGGTAAAGCCTCATTGCGTCTTCGCAAAGTTGAGGAATCAAGCTGTTAAATTCTTCTTTCTACTCATTTCCTAGGTTGATTTGATGAACCCATTTCATTTTTTTTCTGAGGTATGGTATTAAATTAGAATTAATAAAACAGCATAACATCCAAATTATTTCATACAAATATTTTTAAAATGAATTATCTAACTCAATGGAAGTTATTAGTAACTTTTCTGTTCTTCTTCCTCTTCTGGTAGAGCTGTAAGAAGCAAAATCCCCTCCTCTCCCAGCATGATGGTGAAGGCAATAACTGGGATAGAACGCAATCTTATTGATACTATATGGTGCAAAATGTGGATCCTCACAGACAAACTCCTAAATAACGATCAATGATCGTTCTTGCTGCTGCCATTCTTGTGGGACCTACCATGTGGACAGGTGCATCCCTACATCATCTAATGGACCTCTGGGACCCCCTTCTTCTTCTCTTGTTACAATCCTAAGATTGATTTGCAGCAGTCTTCCATTTTGCACGATCCTGGGCCATTCTCTTTACTTCTACTTATTTCTGACAGCCTAAATCCTTCATCAGCTGTCCCATATAGTTTAGTCTAGGCCTGCCTTTCCAGTTTTTCCCTTCTACAGTGCCCTCTAGTATGGTCTTAATTAGCCCATTCCTAAGGATGTGGCCAATCAGGGTGCATCTTCTCTTCTTTATCAGGTTAAGAAGACACGGTCTTTCTCTCATCTTTTGTAGTAACTCTTCATTTGTTACTATGTCCACCCACAGTATTTTCAGTATTCGACGATAACACCACATTTCGAAGGCTTTCAGTTTCCTCTTTTCACTTTTCCCAAAAGTCCAGGTCTCACTGGCGTAGAGTAGGACACTCCAGACAAAAGTCCTCAAGAGGTGTTTTCTAAGCTCTAAATTGATGTTCCTTGAGATGAAGAGTTTCTTTCTTTTATTAAAGGCTAACTTTGCCAGGTTTATTCGGCTCAATATCTCCTTTATGCTACGCCCATCTGATGTTACCCTGTTTCCCAAATAGAAGTACTCGTCCACTGTATCTAACGTCTCTCCCCCTAAAGCCAGCTCCACTCTAGTGTTGTGCCTGCTTACCACCATTACTTTTGTTTTGCTTTTATTCAATTTCATATTATATCGAGTGCCTAACATCGCTTCTAATTCTTCTAGTGTATCTATCAGCTCTTCTTTATTTTCTGCCAGTATTGCAATATCATCAGCGAACCTTATCATATCAACTTTTAACTTTGTTCTTTCACTCCTGGTCTATAACTCAGTCTTTCCCTTACCTCATCTATTGCTCGCTGAATGTATGCATTAAAAATGGCTGGAGATAGAGAGCATCCCTGTCTCACTCCTTGAAGTATATTAGCCTCGTGGTGATGTTCTCCACATCTGATTAAAGCTTTTTCTTCTTTGTAAAGACCCCATACTATCCTTCTATCTTTATAATTGATACATGCTTCTTTAAGAACTTGAAACAAGTATTCCCACTCAACTTTATCAAAAGCCTTTACAAGGTCTACAAAGGCAATGTAGGTGTCTATTCCTTTTGTTAGTCTTTTTTCCAAAACTACTCTTAGGGTTAATATAGCTTCTCATGTTCCTCTCCCTTTCCTGAAACCATGCTGATCTTCCAATAGAATGGACTGTAACTTAGATTCAATCCTATGCAGAATTATAGTTGAAAGTATCTTCGAAACATGGGAAACCAAACTTATGGTCTGGTGTTGTTCACATTTCCTTGCTAGAGGTCTCTTGGGTATTATGACAACAACACATTTCTTGAAGTCTGATGGTACTTCCCCAGTCTCATATATTGTGCATATCAGATTATATAAGGCATCCAAAACACCATCTCCAGCAGACTTGATTAGTTCAGCAGGAATGTGATTGATTCCAGAGGCCTTTCCAGTTTTTAGTTTCTTTACTGCTAGATCAAATTCTTCCCTTAAAATTCTATTTCCTAGCTCATCAGGGTTAACCCATTTGGCTTCCTCCATCATCTCCTTTACAGCCTCGTCACCTCGGTAGAGTTTACTAAGATAATTCCTCCACTATTTCTTCCTCTTCGTATATAAATTGTCCATCTGCTCCTTGTAAGGTAGCCCTTTTTACTTTATAATCTCCAAAGAAGATTATAAGCCACTTCAATTTTTCCCTTTGCCATATGCTCATCTACTTCTTTACATCTTGCTTGAAAAAAAGATTCCTTTGCTAACTTTGCAGCTCTGTTTATTTTGTTTCTTAGCTGTTAGCTAAGCTTATTAGCTTTCTTACGCCCCCTCCTAAGTGTCATAAATACGTATGCGGCTGCGTCTCCGCATCAAGCTCCATCTGGTGGCACACAGGTGCTCATGTGGTCTCTTCCTTGCATCGATTTATAGCAATGAGAGGGAGTTATCCATACCCTTGGATGGCTCTTTAGCCATCAGTTGAAGCTCATTGTTTCTTTGTATTTTTTTGCAACATCAAAATATTGGTCCGCATCAAAAGGGTTAAAATGCAAAACTCAAAAACACTAAAGAAGTGAGAACTTGCAGAGGTACCTGAGTATACTAGTTATAAAATATTATCAGGAGGAATATATAAGAGAAGGAGTCCAAAGGATAAATGATAAAATACTAATGCATAGAGAGAGTTTAAAATAAAATCAGTTTACATATACATATAAGTAAGCTGTTTAGTCATCATAAGGACTGATAATTATTTTGTTTTTCAACAGGTTACCTGATTGAATTGAGCACCAATACATAAGTGCAAGAAAGTTGTGCCCCTCCATTTCCAAACATTATTTTCATGTGCTTTTTATATTAAAAATTTAACAATGTTAATTCTTATTTATAGCCTTCTGATAGAATTCTGTTTCCAAGATGTCTCAGCTCTTAACAGGTCAAAAATTTTACTGGGAGCTTAGATTTAATTTAAATTAGCCAACAAGGGTTAAAAAATTATAAAGTTTATTGGGTTTTGAATCTTACCATAATGTCTTCTGTTTCATTTTCTTGAAGGACAAACATTTTGCCACTGTCTGCTTGATGTTGCCATTGAAGTGCTAAAGCCAATGGTTTCTCATTTTCTCCTATCCTTCGCATCTTGACTGCAAGAAAAATATAACTTAAATTTTTTGAGAGAAATTTACAAATATTATAAAAATTTATACTTGCAGCGAGTAAATACTGAAGTAACCACAACTATTAACCATTGAAAAATGAAATAATAATAATATTTAGTAAACCATAAAAAAATCATACAATGATATGGGCCATGTCAAGATAAGAAATAAATATACATCAATCAATAAGCAGTACATTGTGAGAGAAATCAAAGTAGCAATTTACAATATTGTTTTCATTTCAAAGAATTCATCTAAAGAATAGAAGGGGTTTTTTTACAAGCCCTTTGGCTAATCTGGCTTTAAACTTTTCTGTAATCAACAACGTTTTTGTTACAAGGAATGTGATGGGTGTTTTAAGCTAATTCAATGGTGCTGAATCCAAAAATGAAATCAATGTTTTCCTATCAGGCTCAATTTTTTTGTAATGCATTTTTCAAAAATTCCTCCAAAAATCTGATATTAGCTTAATCTTTAGTAGCTAATTCTTTTGATATAGAAACATAATTACTAAAAATGGGTAAGATTACTTACATAAAACCTTATGCATGAACCTGAAGTCATACACCAACTTCTTGTTATATAACTCCTACTTCCAAATGATGGGATTGTGGCAACATGGCCAAGAAATTGTACCCCATCACGTAAAATCATATAATATAATTTTTTCAGGCTGTACTTCTTAGAATTTTTACATTTTGAAAGAGAAGATGTTGTAATTCAACAAGATGAAATATATTGTTGATTATGTTTTAATTTTCTCTAAAATTACACTTTAGCATAGAAATTGTGTACGACAAAATTCATTATTGAGTGCTATAGTAGAGCCACAGAGTTATGATCTATGCCCAGCCCATGAGGTATTTCTGGTGGATTAGGACAGCAGCCAATGGTAATTCCGGACTTTGGGTGGGAAGAATCTTGGACCATCAATTTCTTTGGACTCTGTGGAAACCTATTTTCAGTATTTCCGTAAATCAATAGGTACGAGTCAAGCCATTAACATGATAACATGTAAGTAAAATACATATTAGAAAAACCACTGGAATTGAAGGTCACCACACTGAACTTTTAAATGTGGAAAAATTAAGCATTCATGGTGACAAACAATTGTTCTTTGGTTCCTTTCTATACCAGTTGAGGAATGTATTCCCAGAAAACATTAAGGCTGGGTTTTCCACACCCTTTAACACCAAAATACTGAGGAAAATTTCCTTAGAAGGAAAGCAATGGATTACAGTTGGATCTACGAACTCTAGTTAGGGGGCTGCAATGCGAAAAAATCTGTGGTTAAGATCCACTGAATACAACAGAGACTTCCTTCTCAGGAGGGGGTATACAGGTATGCCCAACTATGCTTTGCATGTATTGGAGGTTAAGTGACTTCCAGCTGAGGTACCTGAGCATCAAAGTCGCCACCTTGACCTCTTAGGAGAAAGAGAAATTTTTGCTTTCCCTAAAAATTAGGATACAGTTTAGTTTGCAATTGCTTTTTTTATATATTTAATATGACTACAGAAACCGATATTATTATATAGAACACGATTGAGAGTAGATACCTTAAAATCTCATATTCCTTCCAACCATTAAATATAACTCTACCAGATAGCTAATATCAGGTAGATGATGCTGATAGATAATTTAGTTTTCCATAGGATTTTATGAAGAGTGTATTCTTATTCATGATATTACGCTATCTGATATTATATATACCGTTTTCATAATTAGATTTTTTCTTTCGAGCGACCTTCAGCTGCTGTTCTTGATGATGAATTAGGGGTCTCTTATTTATGAGCCTGTCATTTTAATTTTAAGTAATTTTATACCGATAATGTTTTATATAAGTTAATCACTTCAAATTTCAATTAGATGTGTAGCAAAAACTGAAATTTATACGTTATATCTTTGGCAAACAGACGACTACATGGACTACATTAAAATTTGTGAAATATGTCCGTTGATTCACATAACGTACTGGAGTTACTAAAAAATATATTTTTAAGCAATAAGGAATAGCCAACTTGTATATATTATTCAAATTTAAATTATTCAAGTCAATATGCAAAAGTACTACTCCACCAAAGAGGTTTCTACTCGTTCCACCAGAGGATGGGGCTTAGTGCGCAGTTGATGCTATAATAAACTACCATAACTCAAGCCTCGATTACGATATTGGGATGAATATTTCATTAAAAACATATTTCATACTTAAATAACATGTATGTGTAATTTTCATGGAGATTATTCAAATAGAATGTAATTTAGCTTGACACTACCTTTTTCACCACGTCAACCAGATAATTTGTGATCTACTAAGATAAAAAATTTTTTATCTCTTCAACAAACCAAAGTATGAGTGAATAATAGATTGCATTTCAAAGCTATGAAAACAAAGACTACACTTTAATTTTTTCAATTTCGTTAGATGAACCATTTTTCTAAAATGGCTTTAGGAATGAAACTAAAAAATAAACTGCAGATTTCAGGAAATTTGAATAAAGTATTTTTTTAAGATTAACTATCAGCACTGCAATAAAAAAATTCAGGGAAGATACTCTCCTTCCATTGCCATATTTATTATTTTAGTGAATGTTCGATTATCTGAAAAAGTCAAATTTGGCAACACCGCTTCCCCCACCACTAGCACTGAAAAAGTACCGCATAGATCAAAACTCCATGGCTCTACTATAGGAGGGTATGTTGTTTCTCAGCTACACTCTGTCTCCTGTTTAATCAGCTTGGCTTACCATTGGAATAATACCAATCATGGAACCCTTTTAGTCAAATCCTGTGTTGAGTGATTCGAGTAATGAATGTATTTTGAAAGGATTAAGGGCCATAGCTGGAGGATCCTGACTCGAGGGACCAAGGAAAATATCTCCTGTGGCCAGCCAAACATGAGTCTTTCTTAATCATCACAAGATAAGTGATTTTTCAAAGAATTGGCAAAGAATGGGCACTTATCACCCTGGTGATAAATGTCTAATGAGAGCATCAAACAGAGGTCAGGAGAACACAGCAGCAGGACAGAGTAGGTGTAGGGAGTGAGTCTTTAGGTGTTGCAAGATGTTTGGTAAAAGGCAAATAATACAATGGATAATAGAAACAGTGAAAACATAGAGGCTTTGGTTCTTTTCCTTGATGGACCTCCCAAAGCCAAAATTTCATATGCGGCTTAGATGTGCAAATACAGTGTTCTTTTTCTTACTCATGTAATAGTGTTCTGATTTGTATGGCAGAATTGAGTTGTTTGTCTTGTTTCCTAACATATTTTGCAAAGTAAATACAAAAGAAAAACAATCCTTGCAAATGTTTAAATAGCACTGATCATTTTTGTTATATTTACGGAAAGTTTACTCTGAAATCCCAAAAACGGTGACTAACTCTGCTTGCGGAATGGTACATTTACATTACACATTTACATTAAACATTTACGTAAAAGTTATATCTAAGTTTTGCAGAAAATTGGGAAGGAAATGTTTTAGGTGTTTTCTTAACTTGAACATACTTTAATATTATTAATTTCTTTTATTCTATTGCATAGTGACACTTTCTCAACCTTTCATATTCGTATTTAATGCCTTCTCTTGCACACAGGTAGAGAAAGAAGTAAATGAAAAAATAGGAAGTTCATCATATTTTTCCAGGTGAGGAATTTGCCTGGGCAAGTTTTGTTATATAAGTGAGATTTTACTATGAAATTGTATTTAAAACCAACAACTGTGAATTCTCTGCAGTGACGAAGACACAGTCAAATTTTCTGAAAAATTGGTTTTTTAAACTCTTGGGCCCTGGGCTCCCAGCACTGAACTTGCATAGAGGGAAAAAGTGCACTGACTTTCCGAGCTTAAATCATGGTTAGTTGTTTGTTTGTTTACATAAGTATCTTTACTTTATACTTCTTTTTTTTGCTCTTCTTTCTAAAAGCTATGTTTCAGAAAGTTTTAGATCATAACAGTTAATGAATTTAATTTTTAACCCTGTTAATAAATAGAAATGATAAAATGAATGATTATTTTACCATTGCTAAGTTCTGAATTAATTGATGCACAAATTTTTAGATAGAACGCAAAAAAAACAGCAAGTGTTATAGGTTACCTTCTGCAAAGAACATCAGTCGAACAATCATTTTTATGGTAACAGTCCATCAATTATTTTATCACATTCCTAATAACTCTTTTTCTTTGCAATGCCTGAATGGAGGGTATATGACTTTCTATTTTTCTTCAGCAAAACATGTCCTAGATTTCTTTAATAGCAGGAATATTCAGCATCACCCTTATCGCAATCTCCTCTTCTGAGTTCAGAGATGTTCTTTTTCAGCATTTCAAGTGGAGGCAGGTCCATTGGGTTCACTGAACCCCCTACTACTTCACTATTTTTCTATATACCAATGTTCTTTCCATAACCCAAATATCCTTGACACCAATCGCTTCTTCTTAGTTGAGTCGCGATTCCTGCCGCTTTTGGTTCCAACTAGCTTGACTTTGTGCCAGAGTTCACTTCCTGAAGTGAACCATTTTTTATGACGCGTTATAGGTGAAGAGCGGTGAGGGAAAAAGAGGGGCATACGGCTTTTAAACATGGGCCGATTGCTGGTCTACGATGCAGCCACATCCGATGAAAATGGCTTCATAGGATTTTCAGAATTCTTTTATGCACTTCCCGGCAAATTAGAGAATTTAAATACGAGAGATCACTGGAAGCCGTGCATATCCAACAAAAACTACAAACATACCCTCGAAGATTATCCTTGGTTCGATGCTAGGTTAGGGCAAATATTCTCCTATTTAGTCAATGGGTGGGAATAACTGTGCAATACTGTATCCTATTTAAAGTGCATTGTGGCGATTTTTCAGTTTTTTTATGCTTTCTTGATAACATGGAAATTTGAAATCTGGCATGTTAATTGAGATCATAAATACATTTCATATACGCTGTTTGACGTTTCCCTGATGATCCTACATACGAAGACACATGAAGAGAGTATTAAAAAAAAGCAGAATTTTCGTGAATGTGGGGATTTTGTACAACAAAGTCATATATTGGTCCAACCTGATGTATTTATTTTCATAATTCTATTGCTTTTATCCGCGGTTGTTGTGAATTATCCTGAGTCCATGTAAGCAGGGGCTATATATTTCAGTATGAGCCACAATATTCAACCATATTCGCAGCCACTTGAAAAAATACGGCTTTACCTGCTACCCCATTTTTTTAGTCACGCGCAGCAACTGAGCATTTCATATATTTTGGTCTGATATATTTTGTCGGTAAACATTATTCCAGTGAAAGTACAAAAAGAGTACCAGTTATCACACTACTAAAGTTAATATGTGGAATGATAATGAGGATCATTTTAATTATGATTAGTATAAAAAATTCTGAACAAAATAAAGGATAATCTATTTATTCAATATGAATCACTATTCTGACTTACCCTTATTTATGTCTCCATCTTCATTAAATCGTTCGTACAACGCAAATTTTCTAGGATTATCTACAACCTTGAATTTCTTCAAAAGAGCAACGACAACTTCATGAGTAGTGGTTTCACTGAAATACATACGAAAAAGAAACATGAAACATTTTCAGAACACAAACATACATACCTACAAATAAGACAATATCAAATATCACAATATTAAATATAATTAATCAGTTTCTCAGTCAGAAGTAATTTTCCATACACTAATTTTCATCTCTAACACCCTTACTTAATCATTTGATGCATCCACTAGAATTTGTAAGATCCTTACAGAATCAGACAATATTGCATTGTAGCTCTAATACTTCTTCTCTATCACTGCTTTGTCTATTTCTTACCAGGCTTCTTTCACCAATCCCTCCTCTCATATCTTATACATAGACGACATTAAAAAGTGCAGGAGGTAAAGGAAAGCCTAATTATAATCACCTTCCTAACTTTGCTTAACTTCATTCTTTCTAATTCTTACAAGTGTAAATTCCTTCTTCATTTCATGCCTCTTTCTAACCATTCAGTTTCCACATCATTTATTTTAATTTACACCGTTTGGTGTAAATTAAAATTTATAATGTAATTGTAATTTTTGTAAGTGTAATTTTTTCCCTTATCACCAATTTTTCCAGTATAACTTAAGTCTATAACATCTCTTTAATTTTTGGTCATTGCAGTTAATTGTAAGCATGTTAAAATCATCAATAAAATTCATGTTGCATTATTAGTTTAAATTCCAGGGTTTGTTTTATAGATACCCTCATTACCTACACTGCATGCTTGATTCCTTTCTATAAATTGTACAAATATTTCTAACTGGACTCCGTATACCCATGTGGGCAGGTTTTGGTGAAAGTGGTTTTGATTCCTAGTGAGAGCCAATGTGCAAAATTACCTAAGCTATCAGTGCACTATTAACAATACTACTATTCGATGGCCTAGCTGAGTGGGGGCAAGATAGAAAGACTCATAAGAACAAATTGATTTCTTTGCATAATAGAATAGTAAAATTGATATAAAGAAACATGCAAAAAATATCTACTGCTATAGATGTTGTGGCGCTTGGCAGGGGGTGTAAAAACACCAACATCCCTAACTAACCTGAAGAGCTATTAGCTTCTCTAATACTTTGCGGGAAAAACGACCAAAAGAAACTATCTGTCCTGGCAACTACTCCCCTGTATCGCTTTTTTGTTTTCTCCCGAAGATAGCATAAGTTGATAACTGGGATAACAATATCAGTTATCTCCTCCCCGAAATCAGAAGTGATAAATTAATCAAAAACCTTCTGTCGATATTCATGTCTTCTATCACTAAGAGAGTTCCATCCAAGATAATTATCCTATTATTATTTAAAAAATACTTCTAATTTTGTTTCCTAGGTTTTTCAAGAACTTAACTCAAATCTCTCCAACTCCCACTAATCTGTCCCCTTACTTACTATGTAAGCTCTATTGATTTCAAAATCTAATATGCCAAGGCTTAACTTGCTTTTGCTATACTTCTTGTTCCCGTTTTATTATTATATTGGTAGGTATGATGACTTTTGCATACAGTTCTTCTACATATTCTTTCCACCGTCCCTTATCATGGTTCCATTTTCCTTGACCGTCTTCCATAGATGCTATACTATTACTATTCCTCCCACTTATTTCTAACTTCTCTATCTCATTGCATATATATTCTTAAAGTATATTCCATATATTTTTTGTCCATACTCAATGTTGTCCATATTTTTTTCTCTATTTCCCTCCCTAAATTTTATTTATCATTTCTGCCGTTATCACTCCTAATTTTGTTTTGACGGATTCTTCAAATAAATCTTTAGACGCAATCTGTAATCTTGCTTTGATATTTTCCATCCCTCTTCTATGAATAGCCATTTATCATAGAAGAGGGATGGAAATCCATAATTTTCCAGATTATGAAGTTCAATTCATAAATTTACCTGGTGATGTGTAATGCTTTCACTGTGTCCCTTGGTAAATAGAACGATGTTAGCGTATTTTCTATTGTTTCATCTTCCTTAAGGATATCATATATAGAAGGAGGCCGGGACCCAGCAACTACACTTATAGGCCTGCTTAAATTCATATGAACTCGAATGAAACCACGGAATGTTTTCCCATTTTCTTCCTGCAAAGAAAAACATTAAGAGTAGTTCTAGTGATAGAAGCAGTCACATTAATTAAAGAAATTAATTGATTATCAATTGTATAGTAACAAATGGAATTTTTAGGTCTTGGACCAACCTTACACAGGAATTGCTTATTATTGGAATACTAGAATTTGTAAATAAAAAAAAAATTAAAGAACATTCAATAGCTAATATACCAAATTTAATAATGTTTGAATACAACCTCTGCTTTCAAATAATAATATATCAAAACACAGGGAATGCAGTGGGACATGGACTATCACCACCAAAGATAAAATATAATTTTTCAGTGAGAATGGATACTAAATAATAGTAATTTATCAAGTTTCAACAAGCAATAAATAGGGAGAATTTTATTAATTAATCAAAAATTGTATTGTAAATTGGAAAAAATTGTATTGTAATGGCAGAAAGAAACATCTGATTGAAGAATTGTAAAATGTAAATGTTACTCTCAAATTAAAAATGCAATTAGAGATATTAATGTTACAATAGCATAATTATGACGGCTAACATTTAAATCCTGGTAATTTCACTCAAAAATTAAAACATTTTCTTAATCCAAGGATTAATTTTGTTGACAGAGCCTTGAAGAAAAGTTTTTAATTTTCTTGAAATGCAAGGAATAATCTGTTTAAACAATAATATCGAATATAATCAGGGAAGTGACTGATACTGAATGGAACCAAACACTTGGAAGAAAAACAATTTTAAAATGGAGGACATACAATATTAATTACCCACCTCTCGGCAAAATGAATACAAAAGACATAACCAAAAAATTGGAAATGAAAAATCATTGAAAAAGCTAAGTGGTAAGAATAACTCTTTCCTGAATTATTGCAACAGTAAGCGATAATTATTCTACAATTTGAATAAAGATAAATAAGAACAAAGAAGCTAAATATTCACCATGTTCTGTAGAAATAGGAGAGATGAATGATGCCGCATGTTAACATGAATTTGATGCATGATGATTAGAAATTTTTAAATAATCTTTCTAAATGAGCAGAAAATGCAAATTTCAACTCTTTACCCAAGTCATGCAGTGGGACCACTCACTACATGGAGACAATGTGAGAAAGTATCTCAAAACAGTTGAAGCATTCAGAATTTCCTCTAAATGCTTATCAGTCAGATTACCACATGCCTTATCTCATGTATGCAGGAAGTTGTGGGGAGAGCATCTTCTCCTTGACTTCATTTTCTTGGGTTATACAGCTAAAGTTTAACTCAGGTAAAATCGGATATTGCTCAGATGTTAAACAAATTTTTATCACTTTTTAAGATTGTTTATAATATTACATTACTTTCACTAAAAGTGAAATTTATAACAGGAAAATTTATATGATCAAGGATGGTATAATGCTTTCAAGAGTTCCAAAAATCATGTTTAATTTTCCACACTTAAGAATCAAGATCGATGGTTTCCTTCAACAACACTAGAGTAACTTTTCCATTTAAAACTAAAAAAATCAACGCATATTCCATCATACCATAAGAAAAGCAACCATACATTGTGAAAGTTAAAATCAGAATATACACAAACCAATTTTATGCCACACTGAAAGATATTTCTAGGTAAAACTTCCAAATTTTACACATAAAGCATGGATTTTAAAAGTAGATAGCAGTGGTGCTACCTTTGCAGAAGATTGAGGAAATACATTTGATAAGAATATACTTTCTGAGCATTAAAAAAAGTAAATATCAAGTATATAATTGTTGTTTTTGACCCTATAACTACAAACCAATATTTCTGTTTATCTTAAAAATTCAGTACATTTTTCAACAAAAAAATGAATTTCACTAAACATTAAATTGATTTTGAAGTAGACTTTCTGAAATTCATTTTATTTTGGCATAAAATATCCACAGGTAGACAATAAAAATAGAATTCTATATTTTGTCCTTCGGTATACAGTAAAAATTTCTGAAAGATCAGCTCTTTCAATATATCGGTCCAATAGATTGGACCTTCCCAGTATTTGGACGAGAAACAAGGGCAATTACTTGGTCCATACACAGTAAAAGAGTTAACTGCATATTAATGTATATAAAATATAAAGTAAAAATTGTAGGCCCGAGGCAGTGAAGTAGTTTTCCTTTCATTTAAACACAAAAGTAAACAATAGGACCATAACCTCACCAATGTCATCCCCAGGCCAGGAGGGGCTGATGCTGTATATTCCTCAACAAGGCACTTCAATTCATCCTCTGAATGTCCTAGAAAACCTTCAGTTCCTTCTTCTACATTAGAATCATCATCCAAGGATGAATTCTGGGAAGCCTCTGCTTCAGTAAACTCACCCTGAAAATAGAATCACAGAAAAAAATGCTTAATGAATTTACCAGAATTTTGCATATGCAAAAGACAATCATTTGTAGGATTTCTTAATCTGTTAAAGCAGACACATTTAATTCCTTATTAATATGAAGTAGAATAAAATATTCCTAAAAATATTATTGCTATTCATTATTTGCATGGTCCCACCATAAAATCACGCCTATTGTCAAAGATGGATTTTATCAACTGCATCATGGTTTACACATTCCAGGGAAGTCCTTCAAACCTCACCAGCACTACATAGATGAACTTTGCCAATATCTTCTTCAGCTATAAATTCTTTATTAAAAAATAATGCTCATTCCTGTACTTATTCCCACTCCTGGAATGTTTTCCAAGACATTTGCATAGCAGGCTTTCAGGATTATTTGTCAAATCTTCTCAATCAGCTCATTATTCCAAATAGTGGTAGGCCTGCCTAAAAATGCCTCCCATGATTTACATTTATGTTTCAAGCCATGAGTTGCACCAGTTAGCAAGTCAAGTGCAAGTCTATAATCCTAGCTTAACAGCAGAGATCTGGAATGAGCCAACTGTCACCTACTTTTTTACTTTCTCCATATATGAAGTATAGAGAAAGTATTGTTTTCATGAAAAAAATCGACTTCGAAATTTCAACGGAAATACATGTTTTGGGGTCCCTAGAACACGTTTTGACCATTTTCGGAATGATTTCTGTATGTGTGTATTTATGTATGTGTGTGTGTGATAGTTGGCGCTATAACGTGAAAACTATTAGTCGTATCAATACCAAACTTCATATATAGTACTGTGGTGTGTGCTGTCAGAGTTGGTTAGTTTTTAGAGAAAAACGGTAAACCGGAAGTCGAGCTTTATTCTTCGAAGAAAATTTCCGTTTTTGCAAAATATCTCCATAAATATGATATTTAGGTCTATTCTATTATTTATAAAAGTTTTAGAAAATGTAATTTACTATAACTTTTGTATTTAACATATTTTTGTTTAACTGATTGTTTAGGAGTTATTCATGAAATACTGATAAACCGGAAGTTTCTGATTATGTACTGTGTGGGCGCTGTGGGCGAAAGGCCAATTTCATCGTTTTTCTTCGAACAAGTCCCAAAAACATTATTTATAATGTTTGTGACGTAAAAGATAATAATATATAAATTAATCTCTTATCTTCCAAGTTTAGATGGAATATAGAGTTCGAAAATACTGTCTTAGATAAATATTTACATCTTATATATGGAGAAAGTCATGTGCTGACCACATCAGATTTTTGCCTAATCATTTCCTAGTGAAGTTTTGTAACATCTGGTTTGATTCAGTTAGAAAAGTAAATATAACCATAGATACACATGTTCCATTGATGGATAATTGGATATACCAATAGTATTCAACTGACTGACAATACAAATGACAATTTTTCATATGTTAGTTTTCATTGGCCTGAAGAATACAACTAACATATTACTGTCACTGAAGTTGTGGAAGAAATCAAAAGAATTCATGATTTTATGGCTCTTTCCAGAGGTTTTACAACAATCAATTTTGATAAATGCATGAATTTTAATCACTGAAGTTAGACAATTGACTGGCAGTATGATGATACTTGAAAATAGACTTTGGGGTGTATGAATAACAGGATTGTAATTTTTTTATTTAAAATACACTGAAAAACTCCACTTATATAAATAAATTAACAGCTAAATAATAAGGAGCAGCTTCGTATGGCCCACTGTCTTCAACAACCTTTCAGCTGGTGCCCCAACAAGTGTGAATGGATTCTTATTGCCTCTAAATAGTCAATTATTTTTTATTTTGATATGAAGAGTAATGACTATCCAAATGTTAAGAACTTTCCCTAGATCCATTATTTAATATACATTCCCTAACAACAAATGCAAAATGACAATTATCAAATACAAATTACATTTAAAAGAATTAGATACATATGCTCCACTGTAATTGGGTGAACAAACTAATTAGGAATAACTGCCAATATTCATTTAATCATCACAAAATATTTACAAATGGAGAGTATAATTAATTTAAAGAGGAAGGAAGCATTGGCATAAATGCATTTTAGAACTAAAATTTAAGAGCTGAATGGAAAACTAACCTCTGAGATTTCTGAGTCAAGTTCATCACTAGCCTCCCTAGCTTCTGATACAGATAAAGATCCACTTTGGTCCAATGTTTCAGCTTCAACAGCACGACAGTCAAGAGTCACAAGGTCTCGACATTGGGGATGACATGTGTAGTGGCAATCTGAAAAGCAAATGCATCTGTTAGGATTTCAAATTTAATGCACTTTAATCCTATAAAATAAAAACTGATTATGGATAGAATATTTACATTAATTTTACTTTACCAAAAAGTTTGAATACAATTTTTTTGTATCAGTTATAATTAGATCACATTTAGGTAAGATCAAATGATTTTATACTTTAACAAACAAAAAAATCTGAGAATAAGTGAAACCCATTGAAATTTACGCAGTTATTGCTCTAATTAAATATAAAAGATTTATCAGTATCTGATTTGGTCCCAATAAATTTATGATGAAAATTTGAAAAATATAAACGATAACAACATATTATGTAATTTAAAATATTTCTAAGGCAATCATAATATTAATAAAATATCTAATATGTTGCAACAAAAATAAAATTTTGCATAACTAACTCCAAGAAAGGTATCCTGCAGGATACAATGAGTTCTATATATTCTCATCCATGTGAATGAACAAGCCAAAGTAAAGTAATGGAGAAATTTTGATTGGAGCTTACATACCTGATGACTTAAATGGAATACCTCAAAGATATTTTCAAATTTTGCAACATCTTATTTACTAAAATAATAAAATTGGGAATGATCAGAGTTACTTACAAGCTAAATATAACCAACAATTATACTTGATGTATTAATAAAATGATACCAAAACCATATTTAAATGAATAATCAAGCTGCTATACCATGCCATTCTCTGTAATGTCTTTAGTAAAGTATCTTTGAATTTGAAAACTAGGAACAAGGAAAAATAATCAATGAAGGCATTTTAGCTATCTATAATAGTAGCTTCATACTAGCTTTCAGCTTCTTTTTGATAAGTCTCTGATTTGTAACTGGTTTAATAACTCGATTCCAAGTTTGATGACTTTATTTAACATCATAACAAGCAATATTGCATTAATAAATTTAAAATGTCAATGAGTGACGGAGGACAGCTGTTTGGCTAAATCTTCCCTCAGTTGAGTAAACACATTGTTAATATTAATAATGATAAAACGCCTTTATTAAGGTGAGGGTAATGCATAAAACACACCTGTGAATTTAAAAATCATAATAAAGTTTACTCGAACAAACTATAGAAAAACACAAACGCTTTTTAATTACAAAAACACTTCTGTCAATTCAAAATGCCCAGCCAGCAAGCTACGGGCCCTCTGAGTCAGCTAATAAGCTATTTCCTAAGGTGCCGTTTGCCGAAAACTTCACTTTTAAAGGCGCCAAGCGGTCACTACAGGGACGAGCCTTCTAAACTCCAATCCACCTACCATTGACAACGCAGGCGACGCGAAAACACCGGTCCCGAGGGCAGTAAGCCAGGTAGAGACAAGGGGCATGCTTCGGAGCGTCTCCCATCGCCTCCTTTGCCGCGAAATGAAGCGCTGCCTACGCACTGCCTACGCACTGCCACGGAGGGCTCATCCACCCGCGGTTGACGTCCGCGACCTCTCCATACAACGGACCCACGATGCATACTTCGCCTTCGACTGGCCCACTCGCGAACGGCGACCAAAAATAGGCCGTCGTCCGGGCAAAAGAGTAATTTGGACCGAGATCCAGGCCTACACCCCACGCCCGGAAGTCCACCTCCCCCTTCGCCCACCTATCTCCAAGCATTCCTCTTTGGCGCGCATTCTTAGAAGCAACAGATCAAGATTGCGAAGATCGGAAGCTATCTGAACGCTAGGGAATTAAAGATTCCTTCTCGTGAGTTCTTCATTACTCACGGATATACGTTTACGGAATGATTACCTTTAAGCTACTAGGCAACTCAAAGGTTATTGATCACGTAAAATAACCTTGAAATTCTGCAAGTTTGATGAATTCGACAAAATAAGAATGATCCATTTTCCTTAAAAATGTCGAACTGGAATTTTGAAATATGCTCACACAAACATCGATGAAATTAAATGGGTAAATGAACAAGGGGAAAATATTATAAAACATTTCATCGCAAGTGATTAATATTTATATAATTTGGGAACTATCTACGTGGACCAAAATAACCCTAAGCCTTAATTATTTTCTCATTCAGTTTTAAGAAATTAAATACTAATTGCCTCTCCAATAGAAATATCTTGAAGAACATAACGGCAGCGAAATTTAATCAAAATAATTATAAGTAATAAGAAGAATTGACAATAAATTAATCTGAAGCATTAATCACTAATTTTAAAATTCTCTTCAAGACACTATCCTGTGGACAGCATGCCGAGAAAAATCTTTTTTATCGATTGACAGCTCGCGAATATAACAATATCGTCATCTTCGTTGATACCTGCAACGACTGATATTCTATGTTGCAGGAAAAAATAAAAAAGCGGAAGCCATTCTCGTATTTTCACTTGATTGGTTATATCGATTAGACTATTCACATCGCCGATTTCCGAGAATTCTTGATAAAAAGCAGTTTAAAAGGTTAATTCCAATCTTACCGCTCCTTTAGCGAACACACACGAGAACTGGCCTTGTTCCCAATTTTCTTGGTTGTACACAAAGTACAAATATATTGAAAGGCTAAATTTGTTGGTCTTCAATAAATGTTTTAACGATTTGGGACACTCCCAATGACGCTGGAAAGGTTAGTTGGGTGATATTTTGTGTCTTCAGTAGCTACGCAGATAATTTATTTATACTTAAAAAGGATATTCGCAAATAGCTTTCCAAGCTGAAATTTCCTAATAAACGAAGACGCGAAGATGACCACGCAACTTCGAAGACAAAACAATCTATGTCTGACTGAAGTGTTTGATTTGATCACTTATTGAGTCAATCATTATTACCTTGTGTACACACCATCGTGTCATTTTTAATTATGAAAGCATTAATTTATGTACGGAGCCATGTGAGTGGAATTAAACTTCGACAAGTTTATCCCGAGCAAAATGATTGTGACTCTGCACGTCGAAACCATTAGCAATTACATGAATGCTCGTAAATCGGGATTAAGCATAGCTTTCTTCGCACATACTCATGCAGCGAAATAAAATCTTTCATTTTCGATTCTAAAAATAAATTCCTAAAATTTAGAGTAAGGCTGTGAACTCATTCATAGCAAGCCTAAAATAGTTTCATTGCTTGACTCAAGATTTTCACACCGCTGTGGTATTCTCATAGCAACTAGGTTTGAAATCGACGCTAAATACAACTAAGAAGCGGTATTAGAGCTGAAAATTTGTCATAAATTTCTTTCTTATTTAGGAGTCGAGAGTCTAATTCGTAAATTATCTTGAAGATATTTCTGCTCCCGGATAGTCATGTGGACAGTGCGTTTGCCTTTTGCGAAAGCGGTCCCGGTTTCGAGCCCCGGTGGGAGCCAATGTGCGAAATGACCTAAGCTGTCGAAGCACTTTTAACAATACTACTACTTGAAGATATTTCTTTCATCGTTTTTAAATAAAATATCTTCGAAAAGATTCGGAGTTACATACCACAATTATCTTCCACCAAGCTAATCCGTAGCGTTAATTCTTATGTAATACAAACCCTTCAAGCCATAAATTTCACAGAAATCAGAACGTTGACCTTCAATGCCTCATATGAAACGTTCCACCATCAACTTGGCCAGATTGTTGACTCCCTACAAAATAATAATTATATCAAAGGCTGGGGAAACTCTTAATATACAGTGAGCGCGTAACTAAGAGATAGGTACAGTCCCTTACAAAAAAAGTTACCAGTATGGACTCAACCCTCTTAACAGACGTAAGGCACGATAAGAGCGAGTTTATCAGCGTCTCTGCTTTTAGCGCGCATTTCGTCTTCCTTCTTACGCATGTTTTGAGGCTTTCATGATGTTATTTTTTAAATTTTGGTAAAAATTAATTGATTTGGATGCTATATAAGCAATATAGTATTATAATGGAAGAAAATTCGCCTTAAATCGGCTCAAACCGCAAGCGTAATTCACTCTTCAAGAATATCGGACGAGAAATACTTTGGTTGCTCATATTTTTTCCTAATGTAAAATTCCCATCAATAGAGGTTTACTGACTTGGTTATTTTGTTTCATGCTCCACATGCTCGCAGGACGAACTTTTTCGTAAACAATAATACTGGATATAGCTTAAATATATGATAATTAAGAGAGAATGCACTACTATGAATTCGATCAAAATAAGGGGAAATTAAAGAAAACTTAATGAGAATAGAAATGGAGTAATAATAAAAGAATACTTAAATCCTTCATCGTCGAGCGATGTAGTGACTACGTTGCGGCGGCTTAACTTGCACCTTAATTTTTTTGCATTATAATATTTCTGGATTTTTAAATTTTGAGATAATTAGTATAAAGCGTATTTGATTGTAATTCTTGAAGTGACAAGAGCAGTTATTGGTTTGTCAGAAATTTTGTTATTTTTGCATTTTAGTAATACGGAATTTACGAAATTCGCCTTCACTCTCCGAATGTTTGGAGCTTCACATTTCTACTTGAGAGATGGTTTAGTGGGATCCATGGTTGCCTTTCTTCTGATGAATGGATTCATTTTGATGGGAATAATATAAAATAAAACACTTTGTGCGTATTTTTCCATCAAAGGATTTTGAATTTGGGCCTATTCCTAGATTGTAGGATGATTGATGAGCACTTCGAAAGGTTTCGATGTTTTATTCTCGTTTACGTCTTGCATGTTTATTTAAGGAGTCGAAGGATATACCTTTTTCGCCCGGATCTCCAGCGACAAGACACAGCTGATTGTGAGCGTGAGACAAAAAATAAACCAAATCTGCTTTTGACTGCCCTTGCAGACAAAATTAGGTCCTTATGTGTTCTGTAAACACTTTTTATGATGATTTGTCATGAGAGAGAACGAGGAGCGAAAGATATCGAGTAGTCGGACCCAAACCAAATTTATCGTGGTTAGAAGGATAAGCTACTTTTGCTTGACTGAGGGAAAGATGATTGGAGGTATTAAGCACATAATAATTTCTTTTGGCCAAATATTGTAGCCGACTTTGATGAAATTTTCAAATTAAGAAATAAACAATTAATCAATGCTTTAAGAAAAAGGCTTGAATTTAAAAGTGAATCAGAGTTGTGATATTTAAATTTTAAATATTTTATTGATAGAAACTCAAAATCGCACTAGTCCATGTACATCTTTTCAAACTGGGGAATAGGAACAATATAAATCTCCTCGGTCGTTGAGGGATTAAATTATAAATAACAATGGATAGAGGTGGGCTTTAAAGAGGAAACAGATAATTCTGTACCTGGGTAAATTGAAAATAAACTCGTGAAAGTGGAGAAGTTGTTTGTGCACAATATTTTATCCTCTTTGTGTTTGGCATTTTCATTCAAGCACATGCCAATAGAAAGGAATTCATTGAAACAGGAAAATATTCTGGAATATTTTTTGTTGTGAGTGAGGATTTAATTATTAACTGTTAACCCATGAGGTTCCGATATGAACCATTTCAAAGGATATTCAACTAACATTCTTATTCATACAGTCGATTAATCCTTATAGTTCGAATTCGTTTGTATAAAGTTAAACATTTGAAAGTCTAAAATCCGTCTTTACTTACAGGGATCATCTCGTTTCGCATATGCGTAGTCGCGAACACATCAGATGAATAAGACGCTCTATGCGTGATTTCTCCGTAGGCTAATATTTATAAGTGAGATTAGTCAAGCCGTGCTAAATATATTTTTAATTATTTCGTTGATATGCATTTGGAATGAATTGCGCCAAATCTAGGGAAATGTTTACGGCTGGAGGCGACCGCCGCAACAATCCCAGGTAAATTTGGCCGTAAAATGAAACAACCCCATCAACAAAATCTTACAAACAGTCATAATGCAACATTTTTTTACCCGGTAGCGGTGGTCGTGTGTCGAAAAGAAAGAATGAACCTTACTTTTCTGTAAATGATAATTAATGCATGTTTACATTTAACGGATATGAATAAAAAATAATTGATACTGTTGGTGTTAAAAAGCCAAAAGAAGCAGGGAAACAGCAAGGAATGGCGGACGGCACACGGCTAAAATCGTTCAACGTGAACGCGTTCATTTAGCTACGTGCACTACTACCAATATACGGTCGCAAGGGTCCCGTCCTCTTCAGGCTATTTACACAAACACCGGTTTCACCCGGCCGGGAAACCATAGCCGGTTTTTAATCCGGGTCACAAGGGTAGTAACACATGGAAGTAAATGGAGCCTTGCAAACTAGCCGAGAAGGGATTATAGACCTCGTGGTCGCCGGGTAACAGCCGGCCCAACGACTGAAGAGAACGGCACCGGGTTGGGACCTTTACGACCGGGTGTGGGTAGTCGGTTAAATGAGCGCTTTCACATTGATTAGTTTTTGCCGGGTGCTTCCCCCATCCCTTGCTGCTTTCCTGCTTCTTTTGATCTTTTAAAACTACCAGTATCAATTATTTTTTCATCGGTAACTGTTGAATGTAAACATACATCACTTATCATTCACCGATAAGTAAGGTTCATTCTTTCTTTTTGACATGCGGCCGCTGCCAGGTAATTTGTTTTAAAATTGTTGCGATATTAATGTTTATAAGATGTTGTTGGTGGGGAGGGAGGGTTTCATTATACGGCTCAACTTTGACAAATTCTTATGTAAGCGTACTTCCAATTATATATTTTTTAACTACCGGTAATGCACCAATCACTCACTGATATATCGTTTTATCATATCAAGCAATATTTTAAGAATGAATCATATTTAGCAATATGTTAAGAATTTCGTATCCGGAAATAATTTGGTGTTAACTAGGGCAGATAAGTGACAAAGTGTAGTGATATGTCATAAACAACTTGATTTTATTGATAACAATAACATTCAAAACCTTAAAAAAGATCCAACAATGTCCCATCAAATGTGTGTGAGAAAATCAGTGAAGAAAACGAATTTACTCTCGGATAGACGAAATCGCATCTGATAATGTGTATGCAATTTGCTAGAATATATCCTTAAGAAGAAAGTGAAAACAAAACGGACAGATTGTATTAATAAAGGAATAATTTTTTCTATTATCTTCAATCTTTATCTCCAATGTCCTTTTTTTACGTGGTCCCTTGCCATTACCCTCTCCTCTTCTATTGCTTTAAAATATGGACGTGCCGAATGACGTAGTGAATGTAGACGAAATTAGCAACTAATTTTAAAAATTAAAGTAATTTGAACCTATTTTTTTTCTTTTTTACAATCGAGATAATTTTATAAAAGGTACAATAACCTACGCCTATCGACTCCGTCTACGACGATAAAACATACACAATACTGCTATTTGCTTCCGATCCCTAATTAAACGCCTCGAAAATGAGAAGAGAGCGAAACGGTGGACTTGGTTGGAATTAACTTCGAGTAGAGAAATTTCTGATCCGATTTCATTTAGACCGTCCTCTCTCCAAACGGAGAGTACATTACGGAGAAGCGTAATAATGAGACGGGTTGGAAGAGAAAAAGAACAATTAATTTTTCACCAAAGCCGGAGAAGCAACCGGGCCTGTTTCTGGCTGGCCCGGTTCTTATGTGTGAAAGCATCCCTAGCCCGGTTTCACGACCATTTTATGACCGACCGGACGAGCGAAAACGGTGTGTGTGTGTAACTAGCCTCAGTTTTCTTTACGGCTGGTGTGTAAGGTTCCATTTACTTCAATGGTTTATTACCCACGTGACACGGTTTAAAAACGTACAGCGGTTTCCCGTACCGACGAAACCGTCGTGTGTGAAATGGGCCGAAGGGCTCGTTTTATGATACACGGATGCGCATATTCCTGTAGAATGGCAAACCATCGTATCGTATTTTCCACAATTTCTTATTCGAAAGCAGTTTTTGCGAGCTGCCTCATTACGACGATCTTTTGATCTTTACTTATACCGTTGCATTGCATATTCTTCGAGAAGTTGAGAAGCGTTCCCTGTTTGCGTTATCTACAAGGCCAAATTTGTATTTGCGAAAAAAGCAGATCTTCGATAATTCATGATAATCTTAATTATGATGCCGATACTAAAATCATACGAACAAAATCATGGAGTAAAAATAAGGCCATTTTATAAACCTATTTTTCAAGTTATAAATTACTCCATCTGAAAATCACGGTTGCTTACTTTATTGAAGAAATGGCAAATCTTATTTTTAAGGAATATATCCTACGCCATGGAAACGCGCTATTGAAATCAATTTTGAAAAACTCTAAATAGAATTCTGATGATTTTCTACCCACCAGTTTCCTCACGGTTTCATTAAAAGTCCGCGAAAAACTCGCGTATCATCAAATAACTGAATATCCACAACAAAATTCGATTCTTGACTGCTTACATTCAGGTTTCTGCATAGTACCGCCACAGCCTAAGTTAAAATTAATGATGACATTCGTAAATCGATGGATAGTAGTATCTGACCATCCTTGATCTCACTGAACTTTTGTAAAGCTTTCGATTCTGTTGACGCGGATATATATTAAAAATTAAATTACATTAAATACTGTTAGCATCATTTATACGCTGATGACCTGCAGATGTATCTCGATTCTACAGTTGCCTGCTTACCTGAATGTGTTCAGTACGTGAACCAACAAATTCACAAATGTGTCAAGGACAACTTTTTTGAAGATAAATCCAATAAATAATTGTCATCAGGTATCCCAAGTTATTAAAACGATTTATTGGATATATTAATGCAAAGCTCATCATAAACAATACTGACATCCCTTTCCGTAACTCTGTTAATAATATCAATGTTTGCATAAACATTTGAGGGAATGAATGGAAGAATAAACTATTTTTACAAATTTTCACGACAGGCTCCATCGATTACGTGGTCGGAGCACGTCGTGAAAGTTTGTAAAAATTGTTTATTACCTCATCGTAGAATACCTTTTCTGAATTTGTCAGCTTAGAATCTGTCCACAATTGCAATACTAGAGGGAAAAAATCTGTAGTAAAACTATATCAAAGAAACCACTTTAAACCACCAAATCATAAGTACATAATTTTCGTGTTAAATATGAATGGAATTTTGTAAACCAGTATAGGCCAATTTAAAAAATGGGTGTTTCACCCCTAATTATCAATGTATTACTTAGTCTAAATTATAAAATGTATTAATTAACACCTGACGAACCAATGGCTCAGGAGAACTTATGTAATGAATGTAATTTATACACGTTGCACCGGTTGCTAAAGACAAAAAAATATTAATACTGTAATTAGTAAATTTTATATTAGTATCGTATTGTAAAATCTTTTGTAATATCTAATCTCTTTCTAAATGTGTAAGCCGTCCAAGACAGAATTATGATTTTTGCTGTTGCATCGTCGTCACATCACGTGACAAATCATTATTATTACTATTATTAAAAAAACATTTGTTTCTCATTCAAATATAAAATTCATGATTACTATCAACTATTTTCGGTAATTATTTTTGCATGGACAAGTGAAATGTGCTGATTTAAAATTACAACAGAAAACTCCATCAGATAAAAATAAGAAATGAATAGTCGAGACCTGCAAGGAACATTTTCTTCGTCTAGGAACATTTAATGGATATCTTATATTTATTTACAGGTAGTGGAAAACTGTAACTGGCTTCAGAAGGTCAGAATGTAGCTAACTTCTTTTACGAATAGCAATGACATTAGATAATCAGAATTGGCGTATAACCTGCAAGGTAAAGTAAATTTATTTCCCATGGTGTGGGAAGACAGGAATGGAATAAAAAGAGAAAATCAGAATGAGGATATTAAAATTTTCAGATAAGAATAATTATACCAAGATGGACGATTTTCCTAAATATAATGAAAACATGAAGCAGTTGTCCTCTATCTCAAACGATAGGCTTAAATACGTTTTGTTTCCAACTTCTACCCACAACATAAATATTACGACTGCAATAGCATTCGTATCAGTTGTAGATACAATATTCTTATATTTGCACATCATAGCGAAGGGATTGACAACTAAAAAAGGTCTTGATAAAGGAATCAGGAAAAGATTGGCAAAATTCTTGGTTTGGAGTGTTCTGATGTATGGGTGTGAAACGTGGATAATGAGAAAGCAGGAAATCAAAAGTGTGGATGCCTTCGAGATGTAGGTTTGGCGAAGAATGGGAAAAGTGGGTTGATAGGAAAACAAACACGTAAGTACTGGAGATAGTTGGGGTGGAGATGGGTTTAACTGAAGCATCGACAAAGGAAAGGAAGGGTCAGATATCGAGAGGGGAGGGATTGCTACAGAATGTTATTGAGGGCAGAATTCAAGAAAAAAACATAGAGGAGAAAAGACAAAAGATGTTGGATAACTTAAAGGGTGGGATGAAATACTAGGAAGTGAAGAAGATGAATAAGGATTTTTGAGATTGAATTTTGATGCACGTTAAGCTACCAAAAGGAAGAACACTCATGAATTTATGTATAGAGACATTAAGAATTTACTGTAGTCAAAAGAGAATTGAAATTCTGAAATTGAGAATCGCATCTCAAGTTATACCACATCTTATGCCGTATGAAAATATCAGATAGTCCACGAAAAGTACGCGTACTGAACAAAACATATCAAGCAATATCTGGTGAAATCTCTTTATAATTTATTTTTAAATCATAGTATTTGCCTTGACGTTCAACGACATTTCCAGGTATTTCGATACCTTCGAAAAACCAGAGGCTGTAAACGCAATATGCAGGACACGCTGCAAATCGCTGATCCTCGCCGCGGGAGGCTTCGCAAAACTGGCCGTGTGTTGTACAATTTGAAAAGTTATATATAATTCAAATCAGCAACAATTTGTTAACTTTGTCGTATCACTCCTCCAAAGTGAGGTACCAGCATCTTTCGATCGACGTTAATGTAATTGTAGCTTACATTGAAGAGATAGGAAACAGTAAACATTGAAATGTCTATTGGTCGTAATTATTTCAAGCCATCTCAAAGAGAGAGATGACAAAAAAATCCGAAAAAAATTAAAAAAAGACGAAGACCAGCCAAAAAAGCAGCCATTCACCAACTCAGCCAACCACTTCAATTCATAACCTTGAATTGATACAAGACAACCTCGTACTCTCAATGACTAAGTTCATAAATAAATTCTCGACAAATCTTATGATCATGAATTTATTTTATTACTAATTCGTGAAAATATATACTCGAAGGTATTTAAAAAATTATACTTCGTTTGCGTATTTACATTAGAGGTCTGCATGGGCCTAAAATTTCAGCCCAAGCCCGGCCCGGCCCGTTCGCCGTTGAGCCCGACCCGGCCCGAACGTTGATACTAATTTTCGTTCTCAGGCCCGACCCGAGCCCAAATTTTCCATAAATCGCCCTGTGATAAATTGTTGAGAATTGTGAACAAATAAATTTTTTTAACCCTTCACGAAGACCGAGCATTTTGTTTAAGCATTGCGTTACAACGTTAAGAGGCTTTTGCCGCTATGCAAGCAACTAACGCTCTTTAAGAGCGAATAATTCTCTCCTTCCCGGATTTTCCATGGGCCCAAACCCGACCCGAACCCGATATACTGCCTGCTTACCCGGCCCGAGCCCGGCCCATGCAGACCTGTAATTTAGATATCTGTCGCCAGTTTTTCAACGAAATACGATCTAAAATTTTAATCCAACGTAAATATTTGAAACGAGTGCTTACTAGACAGATAATCCATGAAATATTAGTCCAAAAAATACAAAACCTAAGGAAAAGTTACAAAGCAGAAAGAGAAAATCGCTAGAATATTTAATTAATGAAAATGGAAGACCTGGGTTCAAATCTAACACAAGGTGAAATTTCTCATTTCCGATTATCTTTGGAAAATAAATTTCCAATTAAATGGCGAAAAATGTATTTAAGGGATGCTATAAAGCCAGGAAATGTATTTTCACAAAATAAATGGCACTCTCACATTTTTTTATGAAAATTATAGGGAAGCTAACGATCTTTTATCACAGGTAACAAATTTTCCACAGCTTAGAAAAATGGAAAGAGATCTCTAAGCTAGTTACTTAAAAATAAATTTATTTATTCTCTGTGATTGAGAGCAACGACCTTGGCACCAAAATTCTCGTCTTAACATTTTTGAAAGACTCACGACTCCGTACTATTTTTCCTTCTCTTACTTAGCAATGTATATGCAAAACATCTCTCCATTCGCAGACTTCAACCTTATAGGGAAGACACAATTATGGCTCCGCTAAATAATTTTTTTGGCCTAGAATTTTGCTATGATATGTCATAGCATTCAGTCTAGCATTGTGCAATTCAAAATTGTTACGTTAAATGTACATTTTAAAATATTTTTCATTGAAAAACTTGTGAGAGATGATAAATAGATAAATGACGTATAATTTTTAAAACACCTTCGGATATTTATTTTCATGAATCACTAAATATAATAAATTTGTGGTAATAGTATTAGTCTATAAATGACTTTTATTTAGAAGAATGGTATACAGTATCAAGAGCCAAGGCGGAAATGGTAGAAGTTTACGAAGGATAAATTCAATGATTCTTCGAAAAAAAAAACAAAAAATGTAATTCCAAAATAACATTAACGAGGGGTCGACCTAAATTTAAATATTCGTATTGGATGGCAATGTCATACTTTTCTAATTGAGTCCAGTCATGTATCCATCGATGATGAAAATTCCACTAGCAATCCATCTGTACTGCGAACAGCCTCAAGTTTGGCACATTTACCTGTAGTGATGGTTGCCGCTCGACGCAGAAGCGGATCACCTTCAAGAGAGGGTTGAGACCGCCGTCTGCCTTTGTAGAAGGCACACGTGCCATCCGAAAGCACGGCCACGCGTGCTGTTTCATCTCGTATTAAAGGTGTGGGGGGGGAGCCGGTGGGCGCGAGAGTGGAACGTGGAGTCGCACTAGCACTCTCCGCCAACCCCATGCCTCCTCTGCTATGGCTGAACCGCGAGGTCGCTGCATTCAACAGCCGCAAGGGCCGACGCACACTGCCGAAGACGAAGCTAACGCCCTTAGCGGCTAAGCTCCTCCCCACCGAAAGTCAGAAAGGCAATCCTTGTCCGCAGAGCATTTGTACCCCACGAGAGGGATAAGCAAAGCCTGGGTTTCGCTGCGTTCTATTTTCAGAAAGGGGAGCGAGAAGGGGATTTTTGACAGTAAAAGGCTTCCTCTGGCTGGCAATGGGACCACGGAGCCGATGTTTACCTGGCGGCACTGGGTGTGGAAAGTCGAAAAATTGCAAGAACGAAGAGAGTTTACGCACATGAACTACGTATAGATCCAAGGCAATTGATTTTTTTATTATTACTATCCGATGGTCCTTCAAGATATATTTCACCGACACTTAAGAGCGCGAGAAACTAAAACATTGGCAAGCCCTCCCGAGAGGTGTGGACTATTTGAGGGTTGCCAAGGCTCTGCGAACGGCGACAACTTACGGAGCAGTATATCTTCCTTCGTTGACTTTGCATAACCACAAACACACCCCTTTCCCCTCCCTATCTCAAGGTTTACATCACCGTGGTGTGGCAAAAAGATAAGCGAGAGACACGCCTAAGACGGGACCGCTGCACATCGACGCACAGGCTCTTAACATCGATGTCCACGGGTGTAAATAAAGACGAAAGCGCGGTTTGTATTCAATAGCTCGTCTTTTTTCGTCTACCGCAACCGAAACGTCATTTGGCATTGCCACTACAACCTTGAAAAATTAACAAGGCCTCTACGATGATAGCAACTAGTAAGATAGGAAACAAACCATGTCCGTTCGACACATTATCGTAACATAAGCTGTCATTTATAATAAATGAAACCCTTTCTTATTTCTTCAGCAAATAAAGTTGCTTCCGCATTTCGTAATTTAACGCGATTTCGCGACGACGAAAATATTTTCTTCGTGTTGTTTCCACAAATCGTTGTGAAAATCGGTTATAACAAAATGTTACTTGAATTAATTGAAATTCCTTAATACTTAAAAATGATCCGAATGGTTGAACTTAAAACTACGGTAGATATTTCCGGCAGTAAACGGATACGAAGACCCCAATGCGTGACCACTCCAGGGTCATGTAACGAGTTTATGGTGCTCCAATTCCAGCTTTTCCTTTGACTTCGGTAGCTATTAGGGAACCTATGTGATACAGTGAAGCCAAAAAAAATTGACGCCTAAAACTAAAGAATTCTTCGTATGATTTCCAAACATTTTCAGTTTCTCCCTTAATCCCAAACCATAAAGTCCATGTTACATCGTAAAGAGAACATGATATTTTTACTCATATGATAATTATAACATAAATATAGGACAAGGTCGATATTTCTCATAAAACCTGTTCTGACAAAATTGTACATATATCCTTTTCCTCTGTGAAGAATTAGGTGTGACATTTGTAGGAGATATTTGAGAGCCAAAATCCTCAGATTGAATTTGGTAAACTGAGAGATCAAACATCTTCCCATATAAGAATCTCTTCGAAATATCATAACACTGCAAATGTAATGTGAGATTTGGCTCAAAGACGCAAAGAGTAGTTTTCATAATGAATTGCTTGCTATGGGAAACTAAAATGAAGGACAGAACAGCAAAACTGCATATACCATAGGAAACTACTGGTATAACATAATACTGATGAGCAAATATATAGCAGATAAACAAGCATTTAAAATGGATTCAATCATATAAGTCACAGAATCCTTTTATTTAGTAAAATCCAGATAACATTATTCGCTAGCCACAGCTAACTTGAAGGTAACAAAAATTAATTAAAGAAATACATCTATCTTCATCATGAATACAGCCATCATCTTACAGTCTAATCAGAATATAGCAACCATTTTAGACATGCAATTGCAGTACCTCCTTCTTGTCACATCACCTTAGAGGAGACCGAGTAAATTTTTTTCTCCCATTTTCTTCTTCTACTAATTTATTGACAATACAGACAAATTTCAATCTCAATTAGTAATCCCTGGCTGAGCTTAATTAATGGGGTCTAAGAAATAACTTCTTGTTAATGCAATTTAAAATCCATCAATTTGTTTCCCTAAATTTCATTGCAACTTACCCAGGCCATATAGTCGGAGAGACTTTCACTACTTTACACTATACATCACTCTTTTACGTTGTCTACAAGTGTACTCTTATACAAAAGCTGCAACATAATTGTTCAAGGAGGTAGTTCTTCTCAATTATCCAACAAAGCATGTATGAATAATATATCTTTATGATTTATCCATATTTTGAAGACAATGGATGGTACAGCAGTTCCAATCCCAAGATATCTCATGCTCTCATAAGGCAAAGGCATGGTTTAACATTTAATTGGGTTGTATGTGGGAGCATATATTTAGTAGTAAATTTAATTTTGTTAAGTGCTTCTTAGGCAACATTTAAATAAAACGTGCATTGTGGCAGAACAATACTGAACAAGGTGTCATAATCTCAAAAGGATCACTCAGATAGAAACATCACAAAAAAGAAGCCTGTTTGTTTCATAAACTGACTGACAATTAGCAAGTAAAGCCTATTACTGATCTAAAAATGGCTTTGTTTGGAAGCTGGTAAATTAAAATACTTTGTGCAAAAAAGAAAATAAACAATTACCAGAGTTTGCTTCCTAATAATTTTATGGTTTCCAGAATACATCCTTTCCAAATGTATCATTCGCACTGTTTTAATTTTCATTTATTAAGTGTTTCCATCACAATTTACTCTCATTACACCTTGACTATTTTCTAATTGATTGCTTTTGCATATCATTCTCGAAAAAAAAAATGAATTGTTGAATTGATTCGTTCTAGCATCTTTTTCTCGGACACAATCCATGAAAATATTTTATAAATATCTTAAGAGCAAGGCACCAACATATCTTAAGCTCCAGTCAAGTACTCTGCTGTTAATACAACAGGCCTTAATTAACAATAATCAAAATCTAATAAATTAGAAACAAATCATTTAATTATCCTTTTAGAAATTTCAAAGCAGAGGAGATTAGAAAAGATACTAATGCAATCTTTTGCCAAAACACATTTTATTTAAAAGCTTGCATCAGTAACTTCATTGCAGTAAATCCATAATTTTAAAAATTTCACCTACGCAAAGGG
This sequence comes from Sympetrum striolatum, assembly GCA_947579665.1. Classification (NCBI taxonomy): domain Eukaryota; kingdom Metazoa; phylum Arthropoda; class Insecta; order Odonata; family Libellulidae; genus Sympetrum; species Sympetrum striolatum. The sequence continues at coordinate 64,377,500 of OX388352.1, forward strand.
ATGGGTTAAAAGTTTCACAAGTAAACTTCAGAAAATAAGAGCAGTATATGAGCTCAATAATCACCATTTGCTCAGTTTACTTTAGCTAGCCAGGTCTGGTCCACATCAATTTATATTACGCACCATACAAAAAACAACAAATACTTAATTTTTGATTCATTGCCAGCTCAATAAAACTGAAATATAGAAAAACTACAGGTATAACCTCGCTTTATGAAATTATTCGTTCCAAAAAATACTTCATAGAGCGGGAGTTCAAAAAGCGAGGTATAGCAGAAAACATAGAAAACTTTGCATTAAATCAAGTAATGTACCAAGGTAAAAGTTTCACTATATTTTCTCAATTTTCCATGAAAGAATGAGAAGAAAATGCATCAAGATATTCCTTTTCTTAAAAGAAAGTCTCAGCAAGTTTATAAAATTAAAAGCAAAGTTTAAACAACATCATCCTTCGAACGAAAAAAAAGGATTTGATTTACCTGCCATTCATAAATGGTACTTGTACAAAAGATGGATGATATCTAAGGAGTTGAGGCAAGGTATGAGTGAGAGAATTTGTATTATCAGTGCGGGCACTAATCCCTCTACATTTGAACACCTTAGGTATCCTCCTGCCAGTGGGAAGGACACAATCTTAATACTAGGGGATGTTAGTTCCATTTAGCATTGATATGAGCGATCAAATGAATGCTTTTTACTTTATGCTTTCATCAGATAAAGTGAGTAAAATGTTTCCACATTATTTCAATCTGCAACATTGTAGGTGGAAAATGTTAGATGTAAGATGTAGTTAATTTTCCATTGAACAATAATAGAACAAGGTTTTCAAAAGATGAAGTCAAACATCTGGAGTAAAGCATGAGCTATAATATATATACAGTAGAAGTCCGTTATGAGTATGGCATGTAACGAGTGATGCGTTACAGCGAGTGATTCATTGGACACTGTCCGTCTCACAGCAAACAGGATAGGGAGTTACTTCCATTTTAAGGAGTGATCAAAATCTGAGGTATCGTTATAACGAATGCCAGTGTTCTATATTCGTCTTGCAGGTAGCATATCTCGTAATTGACGACATCTCACGAGTTTCACTATCCCCTTTATCCCTCATGTCTCCTATATCTTATTCCCTTGTATCTTGTTTCTTTTCGGTGATGATCCCTCTACTCAGCAGTTTGAATCGATTTTCCATTTTATTGGCATCCACCTGTGGGCTTTGCTTTCATTCGAAGCTTGGCACCAAATCGTCTAATGGGAGGGAGTATAAGAGATATAAGCAATGCTGTTTCGGATTTCCAGAGATATCGGATAACCTCTCCCTTGGGCCACAGTCATTAGTTATGAAGAGAGTGAATGAAAAATATCTTGAGAAAGAAATTTGATAGGATATGAGGTGCCTTTCCACATGATGGTCATCGCTCTTAGATCAGTTGACCATTAGACGTGAGTCCGTTCAGGAGAGCTTTCTAATAATTGAGATTCTAGTATGACAGTTTTGTGATGTAGTGTAAAAGAAAGACTTTAGATTTAGTAAAGAAATTTGAAATTGTCCGAAAGAGAAACTGCAAGTAAATCCGAAATCGATAATTACTAACTAACGGGCACATTTTACACATTAACGGAAACAATTAATACGAATTGACTGGAACGACGATATTTGTGGGCTAAATTTAACTGAAGGATGCACGTACGTACTGACAAGTGGCCATCAATTGTGATATTGCTTTGTTAAAATGCTTCAAATAAAATCCTTTCCGTTCTTACATAGTTTATCCTATTGTTTTTTCCTAAAAATTAGCACCATTACAAGAAAAACATTTTTTCTTGGTTCCCTAGATTAAGATATCAGAAGTGATAGGTGGTATGGCTTTGAGGGGTGGGAGCTGAACAGGGAGGTTTCTGTTTGTGCCTGGAGGACAGGAGAGGAAAGATGAGAGCTGCCATGGGGGAAGAAGATACATGAGAGTAGGGGAGAAGGAATTCTGCTCTCACCAGCTGCGTTGAAGAATTGCCAGCACCAGAGAAAAGCTTGTGCCTAACGAGCATGACTCTCGTAACTACTTATCCTACAGGAAAGCCATGTTTAATTATTAAGCTACATCACCAAACCCTAGCAAATACGATTATCTAATGATATATTATTACTTTCGACAATTGTAGCAGTAGTATTGTTAAAAGTGCTTCGACAGCTTAAGTCAATTCGCACATTGGCTCTAACCGGGATTTGAACACGGGACAGCTTTCACCAAAGGCAAACGTGCTGTCCACATGACTATCCGGGAGCCAGAGGACGAACTTTGGTTATGGTTTATGAGTCAATAAAATAATAATTTTGATGCGAACGTACTCTTTTACGCATTCTGAAGCGTTTACGTAAGAATTAAAAACCCTACAGTTCCATTATAATGCATTCGCTGCCCTTTGTTTCAAGAGGATGGACATTTAGAATTAGCAATCGGCTATAACGAATACGCGTTATAACGAGTTTTGTCAGCTCTCCTTATAAGGGACTTCTACTGTATTACTTTTTCCTCTTTCAGCTGGGACTGGCTACCTCTAATACTGTATTGTCTGAATTATTTTCCCCAACAATCAACATTTGCTCTATGAGTACATGAGAATCTCTATATAGAACTTAATAAAATAAATTGCATGGATTGGGTCATGACTTATAAGATGATACAAAATTGTTTTTGTTCCTTCTTAAAATATATCGAGTACTCTAAAGGTTTGCCCCAAACACTCCATAATTTTCACCTGTTTGTAGATTTTGTTTACAGCAAAATGAATTGTGTATAGTTATGAAACATCATTAGAACAGCTTGATTATTCTAAAAACTTAAATGGATACCTAAAATGAGGAAATAATAGTAAATAAATAAGAAAAAACAAAATATTTAGATAAGATTTATTAAAATAAAACACTGTTAATGGCAATAAAATATTGAGACATACTTGTTGACATTAAACAACACTCAAATTTGGAGAGCTATTAAGGAATGCCTGAAAATTAACCTGAATGCAACTCTTCAGATTTACTAAAAGCAATGCTCAATTATGTCAGGCTTAAATCCAGGAGAAATTCAAACTATAATTCTAAAAATGCTACAATTCTGAAAAATTAAGAACAACAATTCTGAAATTAATGAAAAAATAATTTCTTCTAATAGCATATATAATTGATCAAATTGCTGAAGCATGATTAAAAAATTCTAAAAAAACAAACCAAAGACCAAATTGTAAATACATAACATTGATAATTTAAGATAAAAGCACACCAAAATATTAAAAGAAAAAAATCAAAGAAAAAAAAGACTCACTAGCCATCAAAAGTAACATATGATCCAAGAGCAAGTGAACTTATCATTACTTACACTGACATCGCATGTATTTTGCTTGATATAGACCCCACAGCAGTTCTCCACATTTGTCACACCAGGTTGGATTGTTTGATTGAGAGATTTCAAAGTTGTGACCCACCCCTTGACCTTCACTTGGCTGAGAAAAAATATGAAATTCATTACCTTGATAAGAATACCATGAACAGGTTTGTCATTAAAAGTGACCAACATTTCCTGAAATAATAGAAAATTATTTTGATGCATTCCAGCTCAAAGTAACACAGAGACGACACAGAATTCATTTAAAAATTTCAATGAACGAATGAAGTTAGAGAGTTATCCCAAAAATAGAAAATCAACAAATGAAGGCAATTTACCTCTGAAAAAACCTTTTGAATCCCTAAAACATTCAGTTATTTAGATTTTATGCAAGATTAGAGTAGAAATTTCATTTCAAAAATTTGAAACTAATAATAATCAATATGTAATAATGCTGAATACAAATGCTATACTCAAAATACAGTATTCTATATACATAATTACCTAAAACCAAGTATCAATTAAATAATCATCACTTATTAGTAGCAAAGAAAGAACCATTGCTAGAACTTCCTTCAAAAATGCTCAAGATAATTTAACTTAAAGAAAATTTAAACTGTTTTCTGGCTTAAAATGAGATACCTCTAACAATTCTTCCAAGATGTTAGATTTTCAACAGTCATTGCAGGTATATAGATTCCCCATTTTTCCAAACTTCAACATGTTTGAAATGATTAATACTTTATATAATTAAATATATAATGAGAAATAATGCATTCAATAATACAACGAATTTTATAAAATATTTGTGATAAACTGAAAGACGAAACCAATGAACAAAACATAAAGCATTTACTAATTTTTCAAGCCGTATGGTAATAAATCACAATCTGAAGCAATGCACACAAAGCATTTTTCACCAAAAGAAACATATACGTATCAAATACTGATGATTAATGCTTTCAATTAAGTTGAATTTGGATATCTACAATGTCTGATGGCAACTAAATATACTACACAAAGGAGTAAATAAATTTAATAGAAGGAAATCAAAGCTTATTTCGAGCAGCATAAAGCATAATCAAAACTATATATATATTATTTATATATATATATATATATAAAATAAAAGGTGATTGTAAAACAATTATGTACATGAGTTGGCAATCATTGCATACGGTTTAAAATTTTCTCTCTCATGCATGCTACTTCTAAAAGGGTGCATGAAACAAGAAGCAAACATTCAAAATAATTTTTTTGTTTGATTCGCTGCTAAGAGTGGGAGTGAAATATGGGATAGACACTTGAAAAAGCCGAAGAATACCAAAGCAGCGAGTTAAACAAGAGATGGATAGAGTCAAAGGGAAGTATCAAATAAGAAAGCCCAAAAGCAAGTGGCCTTCTAAGAACCAGAGGCAAAAAGTATAAGCCTGTAAATATGGGAACAGTTCATAAAACCTGTATATGAAGTATTCTTCTGCATGGCTGCAATAGCTGGATGATTACAGTAGCAGTGAACAAGAGACTGGAAGCAACAGAAATATGGTGCTACAAAAGAATAATGAAATTATGTGGACTGACTGAGAAACTAATGAAGCTGTTTTTGAAGAGCAGAGAGATATAGATATACATTTACATTTAAACCCTGCAATCTGCCAGTGGCGCTTGGCAGGGGGTGTAAAAACACCGATATCCCTAACTAACCTGAAGAGCTATCCCTGGAAAAACGACCAAAAGTAACTATCTGTCCTGGCAACTACTTCCCTGTTTCTCTTTTTTGTTTTCTTCTGAAGATCGCGTAAGTTTATAATTGGGATAACATAGATATATATAGACATTCGCCTGGTGTCTAACTCAGGACCTATTGGCAGATGCAAAAAGACATTTTATCTTGTAAGGACCTGATCTTATTATAAAGTTTGAAATCCACATCATACTGGGAATGTCCTGAAATAAGACTCCATTAACCCCATCTGCAATGTATAGGGTAATGTAAATGGCTCTCTGGGATCGAACCAAGGATGATCAAGGAAACCTAAAACAAAGTAATTGAAATGTATCTACGATATTTATTCACCAGCAAAGTTTTAAGTTTCTATATTATTGGGAAGGGGTTCAAAAACTTCTTTAAAATCTAATCAGTTGATGATTTTAGAGATGCCTGGTGTCAAACCCAGAACATATTGGCAGCTGTGAATATACATTATGACTTGTTTTGACTTGATCTTATTTCATGCATTGTTAGGATTCGATATCATACCGGGAAGGTCCTGAAATAAGACTCCATTATCCCCATCTGAAATGCATTGAGGAATGTAAATGGCTCTCTGGGATTGAGCCAAGGACCATCAGTGAATTGGTAAACAGCGTATATAAAATATATTCATGATCTACATCTACATGCCGAGTTTCAAGCTTCCATCTTAATTGGAAGTGATTTAAAAAATCTTAAAAATCGCCGTAATGCTTTTTAAAGGGGGGAATATTTGCCCTTACCTAACATCCAACCAAGGGTAATCTTCAAGAATATGTTTATGGTTTTCCTCAGATATTCACGGTTTCCAGTGATCCCTCGAATTTCAACTCTCTACTTTCCCGGGAAGTGCCTCAAAAAAATTTCCGAAAATCCCAGCCATGTATCTTTACAGAAAAAATCTGGAATTTGGGGCCTTCTGGAATCAAACCCATAACACTGAGGTTCAAAATCGCTTTTTTTCTGGCAGGTAACACATTATGGCCAGTATGTGGTAAAAATTTCAAGTCAGTGTCCCTTTAGGAACATGGTTAGAATTTTGATCCCCTATGAACGAGTGACTGTATATATAGGTATACCCGGAGAAACGTCTATATATAATAAGATATATATTTTTAGGGGTCAATGTAATTGTTTGACAGGAAAAAGCAGAAAAGTATTTTAAAAAATGTAGGACACTAGGTCTTACTTAAGAAATTAGTGTGAGGAATATCTAAGGAAAATACACTTGAGAAGGCCTTTGGTGAATGATATGAAGCAGGTGATTGAAGACACTAAGGTCAGGGTGAATGAGTCAATGAAGAAATTAAGATATAGGATTGGCAGAAGAGCTGTGGTAGAATAAACTTAAGATAATTGACCATATTTTCTTAATTTACGATGATGATGATGTTGGGAGCATCTGCTAAAATTATTACATTTCTATTTGAAGCACCTAATATGGAAATCAAATAAATATTCCATTATTTGATTCAACTCCAATAACTCTCGGCGACATCAAAGAATGTTAAAGCAATACATAATTATAAAGTAACGTTTTTTTCAGAATGCATGCAATGAAATGTCAAATTGAATTTTGCCACTCCGATTTATATTAAATCCAATCTAGCATCAAAGGATAGTTATTTCTATTTTACACATGTATATGATCAAGCAATAATAATAAACTTCTATCTTGGATGGACAAATTACAATAAAAAGTTACACATATCTCTTAAAGCTTATGATATGATGACTCTAGACTGGCCCCTAACTCCGATGCTATGTAATTATCTAATTCTTTTAACATAGAAACTATGGCACGAGGTGTAAATTTTAATCACCTCTTCCCATAAAAAGGCTGCTAATTTCTTGAGGCTCACAGAACAAAGACTCTCCTCCTTAGTGGAAGGTATATTTATGATATGCTTTCCTTCAACCTTTGCATCATATGGTTTGCCTCGTACAATTACTGGAGTACTGCTTGGAAATAGATCTCCTTGAGGAGCAAACCTCTTCCATGGTGATTCAGACCCCTGCAGCATAGGAAGAAAAATTTCTTTAATTAAGCAGTACACAATCAATAAGTAAGAATGTGTGCAAAATCCAAGAAAGGCGACAAAGCTTTACTTGAAAATAATTGCTAACAGACTAGAGATACATAGGAATAAGAAAGAACTTCAAGATGAAATTTTCTATGGTTTTGTTTGTTTGTTTGCCCATTTTATTTATAATATTTATATATTTTATTATATGTTTCATTTGTTGATCTTCACGATTTTATTGTTATTTTGTCCTTTATTATTATTGTCAATCATCAGCAGTAATTGGCTTCATGCTGTATGTTGATGTTTGTTAATAAATAAATAAAATAAAAAATAAAGTTCCATTGAATAAAGGCTGAAGTGTTTGAATTAGCATTGATTCAGGGAGAAATAGTCTGAAGGGGCCTCGCACATGTGAACAAGTAAATTGAACAAAGTACCAAGATATTAGTGATGAAAAGAGAGAAGCATGTATAGGAAATACAAAATGAAATATTTATGAGTTTGAAACGATATTTTGCGGTTCCTTTCTTGCAGTGGTGAGACTAAGGTTTATGAAAATATCAAACATAGATCAAGACTTCACAAAATCTTAAGTAACAAGGCAATTTGTATTTTCATCTACTAAATCTCAACAACCCATAAAATCAATGAGTTTCTTCATTTTAGCATAGAGAAAGCTCAGTTCAGAAACTTCCTTGATTCATCACAAGACTTAGATCATTGAGACCCAAATTTCTTTTCAGCATACAGTGATCTTCATACATTATACTGAACAAGATCTTTACCAATCTGTAAGACCTTTAAAATTTGTTAGAAGAAAATTGAAGGATATCAAGTACGAGAGAATAAAATACCATAAAAATTACACAAATCAAACCTATGGTGCCTGGTGAATTGGCATAGGGAGAATTCATACGCGGGGAATTGATCCCCCGTGCTGATGTTGTACTCAGCCGTATATTAATCTACATGCCCTGATTATTGGTTAATGTAATAAATAAATGGAATGCAACATTTTTAGTGGTAATTCAACCCAACCCATGAATTATAAAGTGCTGTTTATCCCTACGCAACAACACAATCGTGGAGTAAACCACTCATTCATTCTCTCAGACTTGAAATGAAATTTAAAGAATTGTTTTGTCTTTGTTTATTGTATTTTTATATAAAAAGGATCATAATTACCACAAAAAACGTTGCATTCCATTTATTTATAAGACTGAATAACAGTAGTGCAACATCAGCTCGGAGGATCAATTCCCCACATACGAATTACCCCAAGTTCAATTCACCGGCCACACAAACCTATACATACAACTAACTTATTAAAAATAATAGATGCAATACATGCTGGAAAATCATTTCTAAACAGACATATCAACTTCTAATATCAATTGAGAACTTTTTTCTAATGCTAAAATGTTTAAAGTTTTATTCACAAAGTTCCTTTCCGGAAATATGATTTGAGGCAAATTTTTCCTATATTATAAATACAGTCAGAAAGAACAATTTTTAATAAACATAAATCATAAAACCAACATCCTCTTCTCCAAGAGGCTACAATAGTATAGAACAGGAATGGCCAAATAGCAGTCTGTGTGCCACATGCAGCTCTGTCTTCATTGCAAGAGACCAATAATTAGAATGAGCCAGCTATTTTAGTTTCAGACCTTTCTTGGAAGTTTTCATTCAAACTCATCAAATCCAAGTTCCCAGAACAATTTACTAATCAACATCTTACAGTGTTGTTGAATTCAGTCCAATTAACTATAAACCAGACTTAGGGAAACAGGTGAAACAAGTTTAACCATGCTCAACTGAATACGGAGTATATATTTGAAACTGTGATTAAATAATTATTACTTGATTATGGAAGGAGAAAATCGAAAATGTAATAATTCACTGATTAAAATATGAAATAATAAATGAATGCTACATAATAACAATACTAAGAGAATCCTATGCTCATTGCCCTCAGCTGCATAAAGTTTGGCCAGTCTTCTCGTTAAATATAATCCACTGTGAACAATGTGTTGCACACTGGGTCCTATTTTCTATTCTATCGCTCTTTTAACATTTTCAAAAGAACAAATGATTGTAAAAACAATCGTAACAATGTAATCGTTAATCGTAAGTACATCATGAATATGCACAGATAGAATAAAAATTTTAAATTCTTAAATTACAAATTATTATCTATTCTTAACAATTACATACATCGGCTACGCTGTATTTAATATTAAGTAGATCTAAAATAAATATTCAACGTACGATACTTAAAGCAATGAGGATAATAAGAAATAATGCAAATATTTTCGGATAATTAAAAATATCCTTTTATAACTGATAAACCTCCACAAATAGCACCTATGGATTCCATTAATTAGGGAATATATCTTCAACACTCAAATTATATACATTGAAATAGAAAGTTCAATCGATAAGTAGACGATTAGATTAAGCAAGTCAAGTTCCAAAAAAAATTAAAATAATGGAAACTAAACGGTAAGACGCAAACCTTAGAATTTGGAAAATGAACTAGCTCAATATGCTCCTGAGGCAGACATTCTTTCGACAAGGCTGCTTTCCCAGGTGACTGAGGTGCTGACTGGCTTTTGCTTGGTCTCCTTCTGAAAGGGCTAAACACAGACCAGTTAGGCAGGAGCTCACCAAGCCCAATATTAAATCTGTAATGCCAATCTTGATAACCATTCTGGTCTGAATTAGCCTAGGAAAAAACAGAAACAAAAATAGGTAGAGCACATTATGATAGTGAGCAACACATCGAATGAGAAATAATAATGGAGAACGGAAATATACAAAATTTTTACTGAGAACGAAAACTTTAAGGACATCCGTTATTAAATGATTTATTCAGATATATTACGCTAAAATTTTACCGCAGAAATTTAGATATTCTTTCAATGAATAATTAGTAAGAAACGCACCTACACTACTATCATAGAGCAATCAATAAAACAACAAATAAAGCAACTCACATCAGATACATTTGATGTACGACTACTGGAATTGTCATCGACATTGTTGAATGACATTGCGATGACGGTGATGACATATCTAGATATTTCTCTCAGTCACCGAGAGATGAAAAAACGATAGCGGAAACAAATTCCTGAAATTTTGAAAGGTGAAGCGTTGCTTATCACTTATGCTACGATAAGTTTCAATATTATCATAAGGCAGTGATAGGACTGTATACATAATATTAAGATGTCTATTTAAAATAAATGAGTTCCCGAAAAACATGTATTTGTTCGGTAGTTCACGAAATCGTTGGCTTACCGATGAGACGTCATTCAGCCTGTGGGTTAGGGAGCATCAACTAAACAACGAATTACATTGAGGTAAATAGAATTCTTTTTGTCACATCAATCAGAATCAATTTGGAATCGTTTCAGCATAGATACCAACAAGAGCCTTTCCTTCGTTTACATTAGAAAAGATACGGAAGGCTATCTAACAATTGAAAAGGATCACATCCTGAACTTAAGCCTCCTGATAATAGATGGCAGGAAAACATTAATGAGAAACTAATTTTGCGTTTACGGTTCTATTATTTAGAAGCAGTAAAGTACACAAAATATCAAATAATTTTAGACTAATAAGACGGAAATTTAGTTAGTAAAGGTTCTCTATTATTTTTAAAATGATATTTATTTCCAAAGTAAGTGAGCCTACAAAATAAATCGTTCACCTTATAAAACCCGCCAAATGCAAAATCATTAAATCAAAAACATCAGTTAATAAGAATTATTTTAAGAAGCAATCAAAGGATTCATATACAATTGAATAATTAACATGTTATATAAAAGACAGGCAATGGATTTGAATGCTTGAGAATTCGGTTGGCATCAATGTTATAAATAGTTGTCAAATTAACCTAATTTTGAACCATCACCATTGTATTTTCTTACTTCTCCATTCTAATTCAATCTCACAATGCTATAGAATTCAATATAGTTCCTTATCCTCTAGCAGAAAAACTTTGTCACTTTCCTAAATAATAGGAGTATCAGATATTACAATTAATTTATAATTAGAAAGAAATGGAGGCATCTATTTTCCACTCTATATCATTCTGCCTGATTCTGTGTCGTTTATATCCAATGGTTTGCTAAAAATTCCTACCATGCAGAGTTGGCAATCTCTAATTTTCTTAAAGGCTACTGATTAATTGATATCTTATCAATAATAAACTTACCTTGAGGGACTTCAAACAGGATTTCCTTTCAAGTTTGCTGAAGTACATAGCAGAAAAGAGTAAGAAGTCCTTGAATATCATTTTTAAAATGAACATGGGAATGATTACAAATACTGAGAAGATTGAATTGAATATTACACCTAGCTTCTTCCACTTTCAGATAAAATGTGATTACGCTCCCAAACATTTTATACGAAATTGCATGTTATATAAACAGAATTTTCTGTTGGCATTTAAATGTAATTTTATAGAAACTTGGAACCTAAAAAACGAAATTTTATGATTCAATTTACTCAAAACACGAGTATTTGTGATAATATATTTTCTGAACTTAAGCAAAATCCATTACTTCATTCTTAATCATATCTCCTACAAATATTTAAATTGAATAGAGCCTAATGAAATACGTAAGGATGGAATCCTCTGTTTTATAGAAATCGGCAAATTCATCTAGTTTAATTCTTTATGATAGTACAATTAATTATTTTAATAGCCAGTTCAATAAAATCCAAAAAAGGTATGAATAGGAGTAAGGTTTTGTGTCTTATGTTTAGTCAGCATTTACTTTTACCTAGGAGTTCAGAGATTATTAGGTATTAGATCAAAACAACTCATAATTATCATACACTTTTTCCCAGTACAGCCCGATAAAAATATATGATTTTATTTAATGACTATTGACTCATAGATCTTAAAATGGACACATTATCATTATATCTTCAACGTAAATGCAAAACAAAATTCTACATTGAAGTCCTTAAACTTCAACAACTATGATGAAACTAGAAGGAAGGTTAATAGCCCATTCACAAAATAGAGGCAATCTGTAGTCTACTTTGTGTGCCAATTACAACTTTGAATATAGGAGAGCAAGGAATTACTAAGAGGTGAAGCCATGCACAAAAAATGTACTGCTCCAAACCAAAATTGGTTACTATTCAGGATGTATAGCAGACTTCAAAAGTTCGCATCTCCTCCATCCTTCCCAGTGTGACGTCATCAGACTCAAGACTGTGAATGGACTATACTATTATACAGCCATGGATTCTAGGAAAATTTATGCCTGCAAAATATCTAGGAGTATATGATAATCATTCATACTACAATTATAAAATGTAAATTTATTATAAAATTGGTACACCTCCGTTACAATCATAATTTACCATTATTATTTGGTTGAACAAATATTCAGGTTTGACAGTTATTTGATTTCATGATCTAGATTTCTTATCCCCAAATATAACATCTCATAGAATGACAAAGACTTTCATCAAAGAATTAGCAGGATACAGATGCAATTTAGTCTATAGTATCAATGCAGAAAATTCCCAGAACAAATTCACCTCCACGTCCTATAACATCAAAAATAATCAAATTATCAGCCCAATTATAATCCAATTTACATTCATAAGTAACCTCACTCCTTTCAATAGTGCAGCTTTAATATAAAAATACCAATTTCCCAGAGCTGAACAGTTTCATGACTTATACACACATAGTTAGTTCCTTTTATTTACAATCACTACACAACACCAATTTTAAATGGCTATCTCACAATCAGGGAAATCATTAATTCAAGAAATAGTGAGAAACTGTTGTCAGGGTAACTTGCTGTTACATAAAATATAACCGTTTTCTTTCTGAGGAAAAGTTTCTCTTATTTTGGTTGACAGAGGAACTGTTATTGAAGGTGATTCAAAGTACAAATTGAACCTAAAGCCCTCTAAAATAACTTATATAAGCAAAAGGTTTCACTTCGTTAAAATCATTACATGATCAGTGAAAGTTTTTAAAAACACAGTTCCTTGGAGCTTATTGTGAGCCAGAAAATCATAAAACAAAAGGAAATATGAGATAGAATGATGCTATAAATATGATTAATTACTTTGAAAGCCAAAATAGAAGAATGTTTAGTTACACAAGATATGGAGATGTATCTTTATGCAAGAATTTACAATGCTTCATCTACATTAATATTCCACAGTTCAGCATAAGCTATGGGGAAATTGCATAGGATAATGCAAGTAATACGTCAATACATACTTACACATCAAGGCATCATAGACAAATTAATTAATTAATTTCAAACAAAAGATTATCTGTTAAGAAATAACAGAAGCAATGTAGAATGTGAAGACACTCAAGAATTTCCTTTTTCTGTCAGAGAAATTGAAACATAATAAAAGTTACCCTTATTAGCCATTGACATGAAAAATCTATCCTGGTTTGAACATTTTAAACACATAATGATTTTAACAGTTATTGAAATTGATCAGAATAGAACTTGGAAATATCAGATCAGCTAATACATATGTTTAATTCTTTACGTAATGAAATGCTAACTTCTAACCTTTTCATGTTCACTCAAAACCTTTGGTCTTTATGATAGCATATAGCAAATCTGAAAGGAATGACAAGAGTTGCCTCTCCTACCATATTTGGTTGCAATTACCATTTGCAACATTCAGGGTACATTTTGGATAATCAAACTGCAATATTTACACCAACCATATCTTTTTTTAAAGCCACTCGTCTCCAAACTACACGAGAGTTTCCAATTCCTTCCGACAGTATTAATAAGTGAAGATAAGGATGCCATTTTATAGCTCATCTATAAAATGCTCATGAGTGTACATTTAGAAAAGATATTGCATAATAAGCTTATTACTATTGAATAACATTATTGATGTGAGGTGATTATATATGCTAAAAATCACAATCCAGGCAGCAAAGTATGGAATTTTTTGCAAATGATGAGGAAAGAGTTTGATTTTTAACATGGAATGCCACTTAATTGTGTTAAACTATCATTTAAAAAAAAATTGGGGACAGTTAGTTTTCCAGGAGATGCAATACATTGGAATTCGTGAAATATGAGATGAAAAAATTAATGATTGTACACCTTCAGAAAATTTTGACTGTACCACCAAAATCATCCCTACATCTCATTCTTTTTTTTTGACAAACACAATTCGAATTTAATAACTTTTGGACATATCTTGGAGTATATCTTCAAAATCACGTATAATTCTTGAATAGTATAATTTTTCTACTACCTAAAGGCAATAAGTAAATATTCTCTTCGTTACTTACAATTGCCTTTCATCATAAAATTAAAAAGAAGGATTAAATTGTTCCCTTTCATAAATAACTATGCATAACTAGATCTTTGTAATGTGTAAATAAAATGTAACAAAGAAGACTGCCTTAACTCCTGGAAACAAAGTTATTACCAGGAAAGTTAAAACAAAATCAAAACAATCTATCCAAAGCCTACTTCCAAACTCAAAATAAAAAATCCCTACCGTATCCTTTGAAAGGAAATATACTGACACCTCAATCTGTTTCTTCGGTTTCAATAAATTCCTTTGACCTTGTTCATTTATAATAGCATAATATGCCTTCTCACAATTTTCTTTCAAAACAATATTTGTTAATATTTTCCAAAAAACAGATCAAGGTTCTACCACATTTCATACAAAGTCTCATTGAAGATATAAATTACAAATGGTCCATAACTTCTCAGAGACACTATTGAGCTAATAATAATGTAAGGTGTAGAAGATTATTCCAAAATCATGGAGAATATGTGATTTAAACCTGAGATAGTCCTATGGTCAAGTGTACCAAATTATTCTCGGTTTCAGTAAAATTCATTAGATTTTACAAGCACTGATGTAAGCTTTATCTCAAGAACACATGAAAATATATATACTTCATAGACCATTCAATTCAAGAGGCAACAAATTTTGTGAACTAAAAAGCTACCCTTGTCACCTTTGCTGAAGACATAAATTCAGAAATTTGTCACATCCACTGTAAGTTTCAAAATCTTGGTCTGATTCTCAAACCTTGCTATTTTAACAAATACAAGCATAAATTTATTTTTGATTTCACAGTGAAACTCATACAGGATAATTACTTTTGCAGAAAGATTTGAAGTCATTGAATAGCAAAATTATTATGCTTAAGAAAACAATGATACTAAGTTTCACTACTAAGTTTGGATTTTTTTAATTCCACTGATTACCAATATTGCTACACATTCAACATCAGAATAAAATTGAGAACATTAAATCTTTGAGGTAGATAATCCTATGAAATTTTGTAGATGGCAACGTAAATACTTATGGACAGAAACATCCTGTGTTGACAAGCAGTTAAGTATGTTCTGGGATGTCTAATGTACATGATTCAACTACATACACCCATAGAACTTGAATTCACAAAGAGACCAGCTTTAACTCTTCAAGGGGTATTCCTAAGCAAAAGCACAGAGAAAATACAGAAAAAATGCATATAAAAACACTGCCGTGCAACTTATGGGTCACTAACAAAAATTTGCAAATTAAACTCCAGGCCCAAAGATATGTTTTTATCCAAATTTTGTCTGTTAGTAATATTTGTGCTTATATTCATTAGAGAGGACAACTAGATACTCATGTAAACTTCATCTATGATGATAATTTTTTTATGAGCACTTGAGCTGTCAAACAGCCCATAATAATCTTTTTTATTTAGTCCCAAATGTTCACATTTTTCAGCTTGAAAAGAGTTTGATAGATACTTAGCATGGGCTACCAATTTGAATTTATGTTAACGATATTAGGAATAAATATTTGAATGGAATGAAGCATATGATTTTCATAACCCAGAAAGGGTTAAAATGATTGCATTTGAGAGTATGGCAGGTGACAAGAGTTGCCCCAAGCTTTAAAAAAGAAAAAAAAAAAGATCAAAAATACTTTAAAATAATTAGGAGTAAAATTTCTCTTCCCGAGACTAATAGCAAATATAATGACTCTAAGAGACTGGAAGAATATTTTTTGTAGAATTAGTCTTTTGTTACAATTTTTATGTTAATTAAGACACCATTACACATGAATTTCTGCTCTAATTACAGTACAAAAAAGTAAGAGTTAAATTAAATGATATTCCTGTTGACAGTTAAATATAAATTTACAAGCAAAAGAGATCATCCATCAAACAGAAAATATTCTTGACAGAACAAAAAATCAACGACTCACAAACCCTAGAACAAAAAGTGATCTCTTTCCGTTAGACGTTTATAGCCTGAGAGCAACAAAAAATCACTTTAACAGATAAACATTTGCACATTTGAATGTAATTTTGATTACATACATTAAATGGTTACGAGAAAATAGTGTACATTTTTAAACATATTCTCTCTTCCTTCCTCGTAATAGAGAAAATGACAATAATAATAATAGCTGATTTCATAATGCCAATCCAATGTGAAGTACACAACGAACTTGCACTGAAATATTCCACAATTCCTTGGGATAATAATTTTAATTATAGTATCTCTTTCCGCTAGCCAGCACCAAAAGTTAATTATCTTCATGGCTATCTACTATAGTGCATCTCAAACAACAAAGAAAAACAATAAAAATGGAATGTAACTTAACACATTTAATCGCAAAATAATATTAAAGCGATATATAACAAAAAGCACAAAGGAAAATCCAATTCCCGGAACCTTGATAGCCATGAAATAATGTACTGTTACAAAAACTAACTTGTGACCCTGTATGTTAAAGAAATGGTTTCAACTTCATTGTAGAAGCAACATTATCCTAAGTGTTATAAAACTGAGTCCATAACCCTTAATTAATTGCAGTGTAGTAGAAAGTTTAAAACATCACCTATTTTCTGAATAAGCACCAGAGTCAGGCATGCCAAAGGCAACAGATTAAGCTAGGCTAATATAGCTAATACCTTATAAAAATTCCATTACACATGCAATTTTCCATAATCCACCAGTTGTGTAGCACCTTGTATGCCAAAGAAATCCAAAATCTAGTTTTGAAGCCTATTTGACCAAGAATTTCTTTCAATGCCTCTTGTTAATGCGATTATATGCATAAGAGACCTAATAAATGTTAATTATACCTAAATTAAATATTAAATTAACATTCGTAAGATTTAACAGCTTTGAAGTAAAGCAGCATCAATAAATTTGAAAATAAAATTCCACAGGCAAATTAAGAAAATATGCTATATATAGTTAATATGCAGTCAAAAATAAAGTACATAAATAATACCAAAACAATTTTTCTTAGTCATACTGTCTTATTATAAGAAAAATACAAAATTAAATGCTGAGAATAAACAAATTTGAAGTTTAGGAATCAACAGTAAAATCGCACACCGACTGATATAACAACACAATTTTTGAAGACATCAAAAATCTTTTCCATTCATAACTCTTTAAATGAAACAAATAAAATATAAAAAGCAAAATCTTAACACACCCTTCCACAGGATATCCATTTACACTATCAATGAAGCAATTTTACATGTATACAAACCAAAATCATTCATATTTGTCAACAGAAATTTCATCCTTTTGAGGTTAAGTGAGAATAGTACATCTTTTCCCCTGTAATAATATTCTTGCCAAATCTCAACCCATTCTCTTATTCCCTCGTCCACAAACCTATCTTGTTTACTCTCTCCAATTATTTATCCAATGCAGTATTTGTTTTGATGGCAATCACGCATTCCTCTCCACAGGCTTTCAGAACAGTGCACTAAAAAAGGGGAAGATTTAATACATCAAGTAAATTTAAGTTTTATAAATATTCACTTTGAATACTACATAAATATCAAAATAAATGCAAGAAAGCACTCAATGTACAACATATGATGCAGGATTCTTTATTAAATCTGTAAAGTATTCAGCATGAATGCCAACTGGTACCTCACCCCCTCCGGTATAAGCTACTAAGAGCTTGCAGAGAGGAATGAGATTCACTAGGCAGGATGAAGAGTGAGGTAGTTTGCCATTGTTTTCCTCACTGAGCCAGAATGCTGTAAGCGGAACATGTCCACGCAAGTGAAGCACAATGACTCTATGAGTAACACTTTTCTTGGCATTCCATAAGGAGAGACCAAAATCAGTGCAATTATTCACTCATACCTCAGTAGCTCTCATTTCATATCAGCCATGATCAATACTGGGACAAAAGAAAATGAAAGATACAGTTTTCTCTATCCTGTACCACATGACAAATTAAAATATTCCATTCATTGGTATGGTAGCAGGAACCTTTTATTAAGTGCAAATTCAAAGCAGAAGAAAGCTATAAACATTCAACACAAGCATGAAAACACTTCCTGAATGAAAATCAGCTTTTAGAGATCAGAATTAACAGACAAAACAAAATTGCATGACAGTAGAATATAAGGTAACAAGCATTTGAAACACTGAGGTAATTTTTACATTGATTTTAGTTAGTTCCAGGATTTCTGAATTGTTTTAATTCAACCAAACAATTTTAAGTAAAACTGTAAAAAGATAGTAGTTACTTTAATTTTGAAGCATAAAGAGAAAACTAAGAGGCGAGATATATACCTAAATTAAACTATGGGATTAATTGAGAAATAAAATTACTAATTAAAAAAGTGATTGATAGAGCAACAATACCATATCAAAATGACAAAGTCAAGTAAGGGAAACCACCATAAAAAACATGAAAAATCTACTGATGTTTGGTCATGCATGAGAAATAATCAAAAGAGGCTGCTTTCTTTCAATTCTATGGCCACCATGAATTTTTGCAAAAAATTAATTTTTTATTATTGATAGATGATCATATGATTTCAAAATTGCTATCTGTGTCTCACAATAAAAGATCTATGATACCTGACAGCCAGGAAATTATTTATGTAATCTTTCTATATAAACGTGAAAAAGGCTTAAAATTAGAATTCGACGGACTTTGCTTACATGATAATATGAAATAGTGACAAGAATGCTTTCTATAAAATATGGGAAAAAGTAACAGAAACCAACAAACCAGAAAATAATTTAAGAAGAAGCTAGAAAGTAAACTTACATAATACTCTGCATTTAAATACAGTAGAAGTCCGTTATAATGAGAGCAGACAAAAATCGGAAAAGTACTCATTATAGCTGATTTCTAACAATAAGTCTAATTAAGTCCGTCTTCTTGAATCCAAGGGCAGCGAATGCATCCGAATGGAACTGTAGGGTTTTTAATTCCTATGCAAATGCTTCAGAATGCGTAAAAGAGTACGTTTACATCAAAAATATAATTTCATTGACTCATAAACCATAAACAAAGTGTGTCCTCTAACATAAAATGTAGATCATTATTGCTCAATAACAGTCGAAGGTAATAATACATGATTAGATAATCGTATTAGTTAGGATTTGGTGATGTAGCTTAATAATTAAACATGGCTTTCCTGTAGGATAAGTAGTTACAAGAGTCATGCTTGTTAGGCACAAGCTTTTCTCTGGTGCTGGCAATTCTTCAACGCAGCTGGTGAGAGCAGAATTCCTTCTCCCCTACTCTCATGTATCTTCTTCCCCCATGGCAGCTCTCATCTTTCCTCTCCTGTCCTCCAGGCACAAACAGAAACCTCCCTGTGCAACTCCCACCCTTCAAAGCCGTGCCACCTTTCACTTCCGATATGTTAATCGAGGGTACCAAGAAAAAAATGTTTTTCTTGTAATGGTGCTAATATTTAGGAAAAAATAATCGCATAAAGTATGTAAGAATGAAAAGGATTTATTTGAAACATTGTAACAAAGCAATATCACAATTGATGGCCACTTGCAGGTACGTACCTGCATCCATTAGTTTATTTTTAGTCCAAAATTATTGTCGTTCCAGTCAATTCGCATTAATTGTTTCCCAAAATGCTGTACTTAACGATAAATTCAATTTTTTAGAAACATTGAAAGTAAGAATAAATTAACCTTAACAGAAGTTATAAGAACTTCAGAATAATTAATAAACATCTATTGGTGAAAAAACCTGATTTCTCGGTCTCACTCTACATAAAAAAGTGTTTACTTAAAAAATATCTATTCTTGTCTCAAAATGAATCTATTCTTGTCTGTTTAAAGTTATTAATACAGTGTTTGGTAACAAAATCTTCTACATGCTTTAAATTCATTTAATCGTCCACTGAAGCGTTTTTAGCTAAATACAAAGAAATAAGAACCCCTAATGCTTGCGAGAGGGACTCGCAACTAGGGATTTTAAATGAATCTTCTTCCATACTCTCGATACTCGATTCGCTGCTGTCATTCTTTTACTGCTCTAATGGTTGATCATCTATCAGCAAACCACAAAAA
The DNA here is from genome assembly GCA_947579665.1 of Sympetrum striolatum. Classification (NCBI taxonomy): domain Eukaryota; kingdom Metazoa; phylum Arthropoda; class Insecta; order Odonata; family Libellulidae; genus Sympetrum; species Sympetrum striolatum. The sequence continues at coordinate 64,398,015 of OX388352.1, forward strand.
GCAGTTTCTGCATCTACCGCTACAAAATTATCAAAGGAACAGTTTACGTCGAATATGCTGGACACAGTTCTCTAGTTTTTGGGCATAAACTCAGTATTACTCTCCATAACCTAACTGTCACAATAGAAACTCAGTTATTAGAAAGCTATCCGGAACAGACTCATGTCTAATGATCGAGAGATGAAGAGCGATGACCATTATGTAGAAAGGCACACCTAATTCATATCAAATTTCTTTCTCAAGATATTTTTCATTCACACTCTTCATAACTAATGACTGTGGCCAAAGAGAGGTTATCCGATATCCCTGGAAATCCGAAACAGCATTGCTTATATCTCTTATACTCCCTCCCAGAAGATGATTAGGTGCTAAGCTTCGAATGAAAACAAAGCCCACAGGTGGATGCCAATAAAATGGAAAATCGATTCAAACAGCTGAGTAGAGGGATCATCGCCAAAAAGAAACGATACAAGGGGATAAGATATAGGAGACGTGAGGGATAAAGGGGATAGTGAAACTCGTGAGATGTCTTCGATTACGAGATATGCTACCTGCAAGACGAATATAAAACACTGGCACTCGTTATAACGATATCTCAGATTTTGATCACTCCTTAATATGGAAGAAACTACCTATCATTTTTGCTGTGAGACAGACAATGTCCAATGAATCACTCGCTATAACGCAACTCTCGGTATATGCCGTACTCGTTATAACGGACTTCTGCTGTACATCATTAAATTTACAAATATTTTGATAGCATTGATTGAAAATAACTAGTAGCGATAAATTCTGATATTCAGAAAGAGAGCATTAATTTCAACCACTAAATATAAAAAGAATTAGACATTGGAATAATAGTACGATTGTGTGTTTTAACAAATAAATGGCAATTTCTAGAAGAAAGCAAAATTTCAGATGACATAGAAGAATAACATGAGGAATACTATCAGTATAGAAGCGAAAAATGATAACTTTCTTCAAAATAAATTACAGCCATGACACTCAGATAAACAGAGGTGAAAAAAGTTACTCAAAAACAGTGCCAAATTCGTCCACAGGGAAGGATTAATGGTAAGTCTAGAAAAGAAAATGACTCCTGAACACATAAACCCTGCTAACCTCTTAGCTACCTTTCCTTCACCATTGGATACTAAATTTCAGTTTACAATTTATTCAGAAATGGTATTAGGAAAATGGCTGAAGGAATTAGAACTTCAGGAAAGATTTCATGAATTTTAGGTTGGATTTTGAATCTTACAACCCTTAGATGAATTGCAGATTCAAAATAAGAACTAGAAATCATCATTACTTCATCAAAAAAATCTTTTAATTCTAGTTTCTAACTTTAATCAGGTACTAACTTAAACTGATGTTATAAATTCATAGAAACTATACAAACTAAGCATGGGTGAAAATAATACACAATCTCTACCATGCTACAACTAGCTATGACAGTTATGCTATAGAGTAACATACATGATCAATAGATTTGATCATATACTCACCAAGAGGCATGGATACTTACCAGCAATTCTTTTCCAGACTCATATTCAGTCTTCAGCTGAGTGCCTAAATCGCCATCAGGAATCTTTAAATCTTCACGTAAATCCCCATTATCGGCCATCAAACACAGGTAACCATCATCTGAAATATCTGTGAGCTGTAACAAGAATACATTACATAAAACTAGTATCAGTACATAGTAAATCCTTAGAGAGAGATTGGGTGAATTTCAATTAAAAATGCTTAACACTGCAGTTAAAAGGTAATTAAAAAAAAATTAGATTGCTTTCTAAAACATGAGTGATAAGAGAAAAACAATAGTGGGAACAAAATGTTTCGATAAAAATAAAATTTGGTTAAAGCAAATGGTGTGAAAATGTTTAAAATAAATTTTAACCAAGTGTGATCATGGCCAAATTAAAAATACGTTTCTCCTAAAATGGGCCAAGAATTGATCTGATATTTCCATTTTCATGTGTTTTTGATCCAGTGTCAAGAGTCGCGGCACCCATCTTGTAGATAATTTTTTCATACCTAATTCTTCTGTTAAAATATGATATACTCTTTCAGATGATATCTGACAAGCTTGAGCAATTTATCACACTTTCAATCGGTGACACTCCATGACCAAATTGTGCATTTTTGCAATGATTTCTAGGATGGCGACACATCTTGGTCGACCACAGCACGAATCATCATCTAAGCTCTACCGACCAAATTTTTATTCGTTTATCCACTTTCCAACAGTTGAATATTAAGGAGCAGAGTTCCCCAATGTATTCTGGAAGTCACATGAATGTCCTTCGCTTTCATACCTTTCATTACGAAGTGCTTAATCACTGCTCGAATCTCGATTTTTTCCATCTTTGCAAATCACTACGCGGAAACAACAATAGTTAATATATAAATAAAAATAACAACAATAAAACCGCCTCAGTTCTCTTCCAAAAGCACTGACGTAACACGTGTTTACAAACAACAGTTGAATGAATATTACTAATAAGTTTCAGTGATGTAATTATTTTTTCTCTATTCTGTTCTGAGAACTTTTCAAACCACCCTCGTATATCCTACATCCCAAGATATGTGTCATCTCTGAGCCCGCTTACAACGTTATCTAAATTTTTTGAAGATGTATGTATCGGACTTAATGGAATCAACATTCTTTCTCCATAACAGTAAAATTTTCTTGACAAAATTTGTAATCCATTAAGATCCACTCTATCACCCTCTTCATAAAGTAGCATATTCATATTCCCTAAACTTTTCCTAATATCACCCTCCACATCTAAGATGAAATACCCATTTTCAAGCTGTTACATGCATCCAACCAAAATATGACCCCAAATTTTTAACTGAATCTGAAGAGTAGTAGCTGCTTCCGCCTTATCATTCCCTTTCCTAAAACCCTTTCACTCTCTTTTCTGACCCGCACAGAGTGGCTCCTTTTTTTAATTGAGAAGGTGAGTATGACTAGTACCGATATACAGTTATGCAGACTGAACATTGAGAGCCCAGAAGTTGAACGCAAAGGAAACTAGTTTTCGAATGCCCACAACTAGTTGCAGTTAAAACTTTATCACATGTGCATGACCGCATTAACATGCACAAATTAAGAATAGAGTTTCATGTCTAAAATTATTGGCTCATAAGTTTTTACAATGTCTACCATAAAAAAATGATAAACAAACTTGGTAATTTCCACAATAAAACTTTAATTGACGACTGGTTTCAGCTACAAGCTATCACCTGATGATAGCTGAAACCGGTTGTCAATTAAAGTTTTATTGTGGAAATTACCAAGTTTGTTTATCATTTCTAATGTCGTTCCACGAAGTATGGCCAGAGAACTCAGATTTCATGTCTATCATCTTAATTGTTTTAGCATTTAAAAATTGATTATGGAGAAGGAAATAATGAAAACAATTTATAATAATGATTGACTTATTCGAGGTAAAGTAGTATGTGTAGCATCTAAGCAATGGTTGAAGAGATTACAGCAGCAAATTAATGAAACAAATACTAAATCAAAACAAAATGCATGTTACCTTTAGATTTACATATATACCCTGAGAGCAACCAGAGGGGAATGATATGTAAATGACACCCATTATGCTTTAAATATAAATGTTCACTTAACAATTATGGTTGTATTGTACTTAAGGCAGATATGAGTATCTCACACTTTGGGGTTTGAGAAAAATGATAGTGGAATTTAATTAGCATTGATTAGCAATGACATAAAGCAAGTATTTTAAAAATTATAACATCACTAAAGCCTATAAAACATGCCAGGCATAAAGAGGAATGGACAGACGAAAGGCAAAAGCATGCTCAAAACAGAGAAGCTCATATACTCGATCTTGTCGAGATCCTCGTATGTGTTGAAATTTATACATATATTTTTTTATTTTATATATATGTTGTATTTTAGGCAGTAACTTTGTTTTTTGGTGTTAGCTGAACTATGATTTGTCACTATGATATTAACCTTGAAGTAGAAAAAACAATTACTGTTACAATTATTGTTAAAATTATTTATTTTAGAGTTTCAATATAATTCTAATATTGTAAAAATAAAGCATTTTAATTTGATGCTATCAATAAATTTTTATACCTGTATGGCCCCTTTCTCACACGACGGTTTTTCTAGTCTGGGAAACCATTGCACAGTTTAAACAGTGTCACGTGGGTAGTGAACCATTGAAGTAAATGGAGCCTTTCACACTAGCCGTGAAGGGATTATAAACCATGTGATCGCAGCAGTCCCAATGACTGAAGAGGATGGCACTGGAACGAGACGACCGCGTGTTGGTAGTAACGCACACAGCTAATTGAGCGATTACACATTGAACAGTTTTTGCCATGTGCCATCCGCCATCCCTAGCTGTTTCCCTGCTTCTTTTGACCATTGAACGCTATCAGTATCAACTATTTTTCATCAATATAGGTTGAATGTAAACATACATCACTTATGATTTACCGATAAGTAAGATTCATTCTTTCTTTTTGACCTGCGACCTCTGCCAAGTGAAAAAAATTGTTGCGATATGAATGTTTTTAAGATGTTGTTGGTGGAGGAAGTCTCATTAGTAGGTATTAATAAAGGAATAAGTTTATCTATAACCTCAATTCTCATCAATCCTAATGTCCTTTTTCAATGTGGTCCCTTGCCATTACCCCCTCCTCTTCTCTTGCTTTGAAATATGGATGTGCCGAATGGCATAGTGCAGTGGCGCAGCGAGGGGGGGGTTTTAGGGGTTCAAACCCCCCCCCCCGTATATGCTTGATAACCCCCCCTCGCTAAGGGGGGGTTATCAAGCAAGTCTTACAGATACAATGCTTGTCATGTTTTTGCTTGATAAATTCGGCGAAAGCTTCGCGTACCCGTAAATATGGCTCCAATTTCAGTTAAGGTGATGTTTTCGGTAGCAGAGTAGGCCTAGATTCGACATCGATGTCAATGGGACGCTATGATACGAGTGTTTCGTGCACAATGTTCAACGCGTGCACTTCTTAAGCCTATATTTTAGTTAGATAACTCATGCCATAAGATAAGATTCCCATGAGAAAAATTCGAAAGTGCTGATTTGTTTACTCCTCAAAAAAATCAAAAGGGAACATTCGAGAAGTAATTCAAAACTTGCACCCTGAAAACAGAGATTAAGATTACGTATGAGAGACAAACAGATTGATAAAATGCTCAGTTAGATCTTTTGCATGTTACTCTTTTAAGGGTGTGAATGCAAAACTAGGCTCGTGAGTGCTTTTGAGAAATTTACAGTGAACAGTTCGAAGCTTTAGTTTAGAAGAGAGAGTTTAGTAAGAAGGGAGTTTAGCTTGGATTTCACAAGGTACATACAGATGAACATCCGAAAATTGTTTTCACAGTCCACTAACAGCTCGAGGCCACTATCGAAAAAAACGTAAGTTAATTTCTGTGAGTTTTTTGTGAAATAATCATTATTATATGCATAAATTAGGATTGTCTTATTTCAGGGCTGTTATCAGAGTGCACATCTCAAGACGAGTTTAGCGACAATTGCAAAGATACTTGTTCCTTTATTGAGCATTCTGGACGATTAAAAGTCTGCACAGTAGACTCTTCATTACTTGGGATGATAGAAAATATACTGATCTTTATTTTTTGAATTTGATGTATATTTACAAAAATTTTTCGCTAACCGAATTTCCGTAGAAATTTGAAAATGTATTGGAGCAATATAAGATATCAGTAAAAATTTATTTGCTATGATATTATTAATAATATACCATTTGGAAGCAAATTATTCAGCTGAAAGGTATTGTGTGCGTAAGTTACACACATATATATTGGAACTGTGACTTGATGACTGAATAAATTTTATAAATTGTTAAAACTGTGACTTCAATTCTTTAGCTTCCTTTTCGATGCAGCCAATTTTTCTCTGGTAATAGAATCCAACGAATCTCATGACTTATCCTGTCAACCACGTGGTCATGCAATGCCCCTTCTACATTTCAATTCATGAAAATTTTTTTTCTTTGAACACAGTGCGTAATACTGGGATTGCGTCAGCTCTCTGCTGGTAATGCAACCTAACTATTAATTAGTCTAAATAATTGTAAGTTGACAACTTAATTTTTTCACCTTGGTATGTAACTTTAATTCTGCAAATTCAATTATAATATCAACAATAATCATGAGTATACTGTATTTATTAATGCAGCGGAATTTTTTATGCTCGGTTTGTGACACATTTAATTGATTACTTACCTAATACATAAATAACAAAATGAGACTTAATTGTAAGTCTACCAGAAAATTCTGATATATATGGTTTTTTAACAAAGCAAAACCATCTGATAAAAATTATATTTTGTTTCTTAGAAGAGGAGTTAATTTAAAAAAAAAGGGATGAAGTCACTCCTAAGAAACCTGCTGACCTGCTAACGTCCAAAACCGGTCGCGGTATTATAAAAACTTTTAAAGTGGAATTTTGCACAGTTATTTCCACCCATTTATGAGTGGATATATGATATGTGGATTTTATGTCCATTGCCAAATAATCGTTACTAATTTTTTCCATCTCACGCTTGGCAACCTCTTGGAAGAAAGAACTCTCAAAGATTCGGGAAGTCTATATCTACAACACTAAAAAACTTCAGCATAGCAAAAATGACTTTTTAATAGATATTGGACGTATCCAAACTAGAAATCCAAATAACACTTATGATAAGTTTCCAAAAGTTTGGTTATGTAAACTACTATGTTGGAAAGATTAATAAGTTGGCCATATAAGCGTTAAATCCTCTAGTTTTCAATGCATTTAGTTTTTGAAAGAATTGACATACATTTTTGCAGTAAGTAACGAGCATGAATATACTAGCCCCTGTAAGTTAGGCATTTTTCGTTTCCTTGGACTGGATTGGCAAATCCTGGCTGTGCCACTGGCATAGTGAATATAGACAAAATTTGCATGTAATTTTAAGAATTAGTTATTTGAACCAACAATTTCTTACCTTTACCTATTTTTTTCTACAATCGAGATAATTTTATACTAGGTATAATAAAGCACACGCATACCTATGCATATCGACTCCGTCTACGACGGCAAAACATGCAAAATACTGATCATTGCTTTTGATCTATAATTAAACACCTCAAAAACGAGAAGAGGTAGAAACAGTGGGCTTGGAATTAATTTCAAGTAGAGAAATTCCCCAGTTTCATTTCGACCATCCTCTCTCCAAACGGCACGGTTCTTGTGTGTGAAAGCATCAATAGCATTGTTTTATGACCATTTTATGACAATGTTTCGTACGGACAAAACAGTCATGTGTGAAAGGGGCCTTACAACTTAATAGCTATAAATTACGCAAGTTGGCTATTCCTGAACTTTGCCTTGAGCTCTGAAATGCAAATCTTACCTGATAATCTTCACGCTTCACGAAAGGAACATCCATATTATGAGTGGAAGGGCAGATATCCTCATACTTCTTTCCACTGAAAATGTCAAGTCCAACCAGATGAACCTTTGCATGACCATGTTTCCCAGTCTTTGAGGTTGACATCTCAACAATCTTGCAAGGACGAGCCTATAAATAAACCATGTAGCCAATTTTTCAAACAGTATTAAAATTTACATGTTTTCCTAACAGGTAAGTATGCCAACAACCTTTCCTGGTGTACTTAATTTTCATCTTGCTCATATAAATTTAACTGGTATGAGACAATAATACCACTCTTAGGTCACATCTTTAAGACTCTACGATTACTGACCTTCGTTGTACCAAACTTCTTTTACTCTTTTATCCCCTGCTACTCTAAATGCTACTCTTATTCCTACTATATTACCATTCTAATCTAATCTAATAAAAGTGGCAAACAAGAAATAGTTTCTGCAGATAGTATTGGATTCAATCTTGCTAAAAGTTGGCTTTATCATCCAATTTACTGTGATTTAAAACTTCCTTCTGGCATTCCTTTTACAGATATACAGGGTTATTTTTCAATTGGCACAGTAGCATTTAGTGTAAACTAATCTGAATTAAAACTCAATTCAACAGCTGATAATGGTACCTTCTCATTGATATTAAGCTTCTTAACAATGTATGTTGAGAATTTCGCACATTTCCGAAAGAATGTGTGTTAACTCTTCTTCACTATATCATCAGCGAAACGAAGCATTGGGATTCTCTTTCCATGCACTACTGGACCCCCCTATCCGTTTGTCCATTTCTTTCTACATGCATACATTGAAGAGCTTTGGTGAGAGCGAGTACCCATGTCTAACTCCCTTCTCTATTTTAATTTCCTCCTCAAAAGTTCCAACCTTTATTACACACTTCTCATCCTTGTATAGATTGTATATCACCCTTATTTCTTTAAACTTTACACCAATTTCCTTTAGCACTTGGAATAATTCATTCCACGTAAGCTGATCGAAGGCTTTTTCTACATCCACAAAAGCCATATATGCTGCCTTGTCCTTCCTAATTCTTTTTTCCATCAAGAGCCTTTTTCCACCAAGAGTGTACCTTTACCTCTCCTAAACCCGAATTGGTCATCTGACAGTACTTCTTCAATTATAACCTCAATTCTTTTTGGCAAAATAGAAGTTAGAATTTTACTTGCATGTGACACCAGGCTAATTGTCTGATAGTGTTAGAACTTAGAAGCAGCTGCTTTCATTGGAATGTGGACTATAACACAAAGGGACTTCAAACTTCGCATTAAATAAGATCAAGTCCTACCAAGTTATAATTGTGTTTTCACATCTGCCAATAGGTCCTGGGTTCATCACCAGGCATCTCAAAAATTAGATTATGCTTATACGCTGTTTAAAGTTTCCCTGAAGGTCCTTGGTTCGATGCCAGAAAGCCATTTACATTACCCTATGCATTTCAGATGGGGATAATGGAGTCTTATTTCAGGACCTTCCCGGTATGATATAGACTTCAAAATTTGAATCAAATAGGCTTTATTTCTACCAGGAAATTATATGTTTCACATCTTCCAAAAGATCCTGGGTTCAACACCATGGGTCTCTATGATTTGAAACATATGGCGGGAATTTTAAATTACTAATGACACAGTTTTGAAAATATTTTCAGCTACATCCCTGTAGGACTGGGAATTAAAAATCATAGAGGTCCCAGTAAACGGGCTCTTCTTTATTTATAACTATTAAACTGTCACCAAATATGAGTGAGTTTGATGCCAGGTAAGGGCAAATTTCTTCTATTTAAAATAAATTGGGGCAAATTTTAAGAATATTTTCAATCCCATTTCTTTTTCTTTTCAGGACCTTCCTTCTTGATATGATGTAGACTTGAAATTTGTATAATTAATATGCTTGCAGACTGCAAGAAACTTTTACTTGTATACACACACACCTTCGAAATCTTATAAAAATGTTTATATGAAATTTTAAACATTAACAAAAAAACCTTCCATAGCCCCTCTCATATACAATTTTTCTTTAAATTTATGTAGTTCCAGTTCAAAATGAGCAAAATTAACAATAAATAATCAATAATAAATTACAAACATTACTTGTTAGTAAAGGAATCTTTAATGCTTGAAAAGGTCAAAGATATACAATAATGGAATGAGAAACTAGCTACATCATCATAATTAACCCTTTGAGTGCCAACGTCGCTCACAGCGATGTTGGAAAATTTTCATTAAAATGCCGGTGTCGTTCTGAGCGACTCATTTCGAAAGCTATTTATGTAAAAAAATTTACTGTAATAACTTTTTTGATTAATTTCTGAAATAGAGATTGCATAACAAAAAAGGAATTGTTTTATATACCCTGTAAAATTTTTAGCAAATTATTCAGAATATTATTGGTTTAATAGATAATTTTCCAAGAAGTCTGCAATTCTCTGTAAAATAGCCAGTCAATTTTCGCATGATGTTAGGCAATTCTGCATGGCACTCACAGGGTTAAAGACCAGGTTTACTTCCTGCTAATCGAATGTACGTTCCCTAAAGATTGCCAAGACAGATGGTCGTGTATCTGAAAAAAAATAGCTAATATATTTGACTGTGCATTTCTTGCAAGCTAACTTACAAATATTTTCTCATGAAAAAAATGAGGAATTGAGCAATTTTACTTTGATTACATTACTACTCATACTGGGTATTATTGTTACAAAACAAACTGTCCCATCAAGTAATATAATTGTTAGTAGGGCCTAAACATGAAATTTAATAGGAATAATGATCCATACTACACTTTCAATAGCAATAATTTGTTCTCAGTACTTCATAACCCTTGACCTGAAGTATAGAATTACAATCCCAAGTATAAGGGCTGTTATAATAGCTATAATACATACCACACAATAGTTTGGTTAAATATTCCAATTTCTGAAAAACATTAAAACATTTTTGGATTAAATTCCAATTTATCCCTTACAAAAATGCTTAATTTGTATTACCTATGCTTGCCTCAGTTTTAAATACTAAGCAAAGTTGCTATTCATGACCGTGCTCCAGTGACATGAAGACCCCACTTCGCAAGATGTCTATGAAACACTACAGAAAATTCAGTTTGAAATTTGCATCCTGAAACGTCTATTCATTCTGAATTAGTTGAGATCCATCCACCCACAATTGATGAAAGATTAAAGCTTAAAGGGATGAATTTCACTGTGCAGCTTCATAGGATAAAATAAATAAAAATAAATGAATAAAAATTAAAATAAAACATCAATAAAATTCTACAATCAAATTAATAAAAATATGCTCTTTGCTTAAAATACGGCCGAAAATAAAGTATAGAAATGATACCAAAACAAATTTACCAAGTCATACTGTCTTATTATAAAACATAACACAAAAGCAAATGCTGACAATAAACAAATTTGAGGATTGGGAATCTACAATAAAATCATTCAGGCAATCTCAAAGATCCATCCAGACATGACTGATGAAAAATTAAAGCTTAAAGGGATGAATTTCATTGTTCAGCTTAATAGGAACATGAAAAGCAAAAACAAAACTAATAACACATTTAAAGATAAAGTTATGCACCATGCTGACATCACTGCAAAATCTGAATTAAACTAAAAGCTTTTAAAAATAACTGGATGAAAGCCAAGTCTTTCCTTAGATAAGATACGCTAAAGTGACACCAGTCATAAAACTTTGAAAGTTCAAGAGTTAAGTTTTAAGAAAAATGCAATCTTGAAACATAGTGAAGCATGAGCTAAACACAGCCAGATTTAGACTGACAAATGATATGTGAATATTCAAACGTGAGCATTAGATCTATTGTTTCACACTTTATCACAGAACCACATCTCTAACAAAATTTTCTAATACTGAAAACTTCCAAACGAAGACAATACATATTATTATTCTAGAAAGAGGAAAAACTATGATTACGGCGGGAAACTGACAGTGTGTTGAAATGCTCACGTTGGGAACAAGAAAGTGAAACAGGAGTTGTCATAATACACACACTCTATCATCCCACTGATTTACAAAATTTTGAATGTCAAGTTTGAATCTTCACATTAGATTCGAGATTTGAATGAACCTGGAAGATAATATACTAATAAATTGAATCCATCACGAAATTTAAAAAAATCTCTCTCACCTTGAGCATCACAAAACCATTTTTGCGTAAAGCAGAACATTGCATTGGGTAAGTAACTGAAGCTCCTGCATCTCCGGTTTCAAAATGAGTGTCATCTATGTCTGCCATCTCTAAATACTATATAACTTTTATATCAGCCAAATTGTCCTCAGGTACTGAAAAAAAAATGGAAAGACTTAACTGGTTACAGTGCAAGGTGGTCTCAAGAAACGAAAACTTTAAGCAATGCAAATTATTTACCAAGGTACAAGGCTTACAACATCTTTAAACAATTATTTGGTAAATTTAGCATAATAAAGCTACAAGCAACAGGTTTAGTAATAAAAATAGTCTCTTTATCCGATATAGTAAATTCCCGTTTTAATATCCTACACATGGATGTTGGGAAAATTTTACAGAAAACGGTACACTAAGGAATAAAGTGAAATTTTCGAGATAAATGGAGAAACATAACAACAACACAATCTCCAGAAGCATGCAAAAATCACGAAGCCGAAAACCACTAATTCAACAGCAAGTGTAGAATTCAAACGCTCCAATTGGGCTTAATGGATACGATAAGACCGTTCAAGTTACTTCGATGAATATATACTTCAAAGGTATATTAATAAAACTCTATCAAATTCATAATAAGTCACCACTGCGTCGAATATCATTACAGCTCCATCATCGCCGAGAACAATGTCATTCCGGCTAAATCAGATATGCGGTTTATGGGTAAAAAAATGCAATAATATAAATTCAAGATATAAGACTTGTATACTTAATCACTTACATTCACCAAGCGTGAACGGCATTAACAAGAAGAATCGATACACATGCGATCAACGTTTATCATTCGATTACCTTCTGGATACGTTCACACGTTTTCGGGCAGAACAGCTACAGATCTCCATGAAGAATTCGCCGTGGGATGGCAGCAGGAGTTCCGCTAAAACCGCGGAAGCGCCATAGCATGAACTTAAAAAATAATAAATAGACGCTTCTCCGGATATACCTATACATTCATATCTATTATCTATTATATAAAGATGCTTCTCCGGATTCATTCATATACCTATTATATATAGACGCTTCTCCGGATACACACTCATTCATAGGGGATCAAAATTCTAACCATGTTCCACAAGTGCCACTGACTTGAAATTTTTAGGACGTGGTGGCCATAACGTGTAACCTCCAGAAAAAAGCCGACTTTGAACCTCAGTGTCATGGGTTCGATTCCAGAAGGCCCAAAAGTCATAATTTTCTCCATAAAGATACATTGCGGGGATTTTCGAAAATTGTTTTGAGACACTTATGGCAAGGAAGAGAGTTGAAATTCGAGGTATCGCTGGAGGCCGTGCGTATCCGACGAAAACCATTAAGACATCTTCGAAGATAATCCTTCGTTCGACGCTAGGTCAGGGCAAATATTTTCCCGTTTAATTTACATTGCGACTTTTAAGATTTTTTTAAATCACTTCCCGATAAGATGGATACTTGAAACTCGGCACGTAGATAGAGATCGTAAATATATTTTATGTACGTTGTTCAAAGTTCCGCTGATTGTCCTTGGTTCGATTCCAGAGAGCCATTTACATTCCTCAATGCATTTCTTATGGAGATAACGGAAACAAATTTTAGGTACTTCCCGGCATGATATCGACTTTAAACTTTCCATTAAATAAAATCAAGTCCTAACAAGTCTTACGGTCTATTCACAGCTACCAATAGGTCCTGGGTTCGACACCAGGGTTCTCTAAAATGAATTATTGTCACGATGTTGAAGAATTGTTTTGAACCACTTCCAGATAACATAGAAACTTAAAACTTGGCATGCAAATAAATATCATAGATACATTTCAAATACAAGTTTTAGGATTCCTTGATCGTCCTTGGTTCGATCCCAGAAAGCCATTTACATCGCCCTATGCATTTCAGATGGGGATAATGAAATCTTATTTCAGGACCTTCCCGGTATGATATGGACTTCAAACTTTGCATTAATAAAGATCAGGTCCTAACAATTTATAATAGCCAATTCGCATCCACTAATAGGTCCTTGGTTCGACACCAGGCTTCTACAAAAATTAGAAATTGCTACGATTACAATTTTTTTTAACCTCTTCCCAATAACATCGAAACTCAAAACTTGCAATGTGAATAAAGATTATAAATACATTTCATATGCTTGCAGTATGCAAGCAACTTTTACTCGTATAGATATAGATAGATAGATAGATAAGATACTAATTCACAGGCTAAACCACAAGCGTGATTGACTTGAAATTTTTACGACGTATTGGCCATAACGTGTAACCACCAGAAAAAAGGTTTTTGAAAGAAACGATTTTGAACTTCAGTGTCATTGGCTCGATTCCAGACGGCCCCAAAGTCCCCATTTTTCCCGTTTAAGTGCATTGCTTTGATTTTCCGGAATTTTTAAAAAATACTTCCCGGATAGGTAGAGATTCAAAATTCTAGGAGCCTATATATATGATTATGATCTATCGAAAACATAAATGACTTTTACGAAAAATATCATGGTTCGATGCTAGGATGATGCAAAAATCGACCATTTAAATACATTGAGGTAGTTTTTCATTATTTTTTTCATGCACTTATCGATATGATAGGAAGTTCTTGCTTATATGGAAGATGTATATAAAGAATAGGTTTTGAACAAAAATTTAGATAAGACCATTCTGCTCCTGGGTTCGATACCGGGCCACATTAAAATTTCTCTCATAAGGAATATATGGGAAAAGTAGGACGGTATTTGAGGCAGTTGCAGCCAATTTTTCTGCCTGAATTTTCACACATAGTTAGAGATGGTGATCTTCTGTTGTGCTGCATACGAAGCATCACCAGAAAGACCCGAGTTCGATGCCGGGTGGTAAATATATCTGCCATATAAACACATTGGGATAGTTTTTCATTATTTCTTTCATACACTTATCGAAATAATAGGGAATTCTTGCTTAGATAGAAGATGTATGTTAAAACTCGGTTTAAGAAGAAAATTACGTAAGACCATGCTGTTCCTGGGTTTGATGCCAGAGCACATTAAAATTTCTCACATTAGGAATATATGGGAAGAGTAGGACGTCGTTTGAGGAAGTTGCAACCAATATTTCTGCTTGAATTTTTAAACATAGTTAGAGATGGTGATCTTTTGTTGTTTGCACAGAAAGTTTACCAGGAAGACCCGAGTTCGATGACAGACGATGAAATTGCAGGGAATTTAAAGAATATTTTCAATCCTTTTTTTTCTTTTGAGGACCGTCCCGATATGATGCCGACATGAAATTAGTGTTGTCGATCTGCTTGCAGTAAGCAAGCTACATTTTACTCGTAAAATAATAAAGCTAACGAAATGAAAATAAACCGCAGACTTTGTATTTTCCACAAAAATGTATTAATATACGACCGGCTTCGGCCATACAGCCATCATCAGGTACATACCACATAAAAAACATTTTTGTGGAAAATACAAAGTCTACCGTTTATTTTCATAAACGGCATTCCACCAGGTAAAGTCAGTTCATATCGAATAAAGCTCACAATTGATGAAATTGATAGAAAAATTTGATTCCGTGTGCATTAAAGCAATAATATCGGTTTAGATTTAAAAATTCTTATTCGTTTACCTTCTTGACTGTCGTTGATTTCCGCAAGTAAGAAATGTGAAAATATCTGAATATACGGACCTTTAAATGTCTATAAAATAAATAAGAACAATCATACGTGTCTGATAAAATTTCTCAGCTAAAATAAAAACTTAGCGTTGAATTACCTTGACCAAAATCTCAAGCAAACTTAGAGTCACTGAAATCAGCACATTTCTCTAATAGGATTTAATTATAGTAATTGGCACAACCTAAATTTGGAGTACTGTATATATATAATAAATATAATTTTAATTCCCATCAATGCAAATCCTCATTACATGATTAATAATCTATTCTTTATTCATCCTCTGCTTTATATTATCTTAAAATAGGTCACCGTAACAACAGATGATTAACATAATTTTAACGTTAAATAGAATTCACGCAAAGGTAGTATTTCCAAAATTCTTTCCAGTCATGACCCACCTAAGCCTTCTTAAAATTCTAATGCCCCCCATGCAAAAGGCACATAATTCTTTATATTAAAAAAAATATTTATTCACGAAATCCAATGGAACGGAAGAAGCCAATGAGCCAACTTTTTCAGGGTACAGGCGTTCGGTTTCAGGAATGAATCATTAGGAAATTGCAAGAAAAAGTAACTTTTCGTGAGATCCAAATTATTTTCTATTGTCCCGCATGACCATCGAATCGCCCCCCTGTGGGGCTATGGACCCACGTTAGGAAACACTGATCTACGTACTTGTAGACAATACGTCTATCCAGTGGCGTACTAGGGTATTCAGCGCTCGGGGATTTTCGTGCCCCATCCTGGTCTCCTAATAAGGTGTGTCTCAGTCATACTTTCCCAGAACTTTATGGTTTTAGGAAATTTCCAGCGATTTTGTGACTCTCCCGTTTCTCAGTTTCGGTGGTTCTTTATTTGTATCCTCTTAGAGCCAATTTATATTCGGCTAAACATAATATATGCAGCACGATATCCTACGTAGTATTTTTCAATGAGCGGAGGGTTTTATTTGTCACAAGTAACATCGTGTTAGTGATTCCAAAAATGACGGAGCAGGTGATGAAGAATGCTTCGTATTTGTAGTAGTATTGTTAGAAGTGCTTCGACAGCTTAGGTCATTTCGCACATAGGCTCCCACCGGGATTTGAACCCGGGACTGCTTTCACCAAAGGCAAACGCACTGTCCACATGACTATCCGGGAGCCTGCTTCGTATTTCCTAAAATAATTATGTAGAGGTCTATCTTAATTGATCGACGGTATTAATTATTGTACAGTATAAGACGGTGGGTTAGATGAAAGAGGAGACTTTCAGTATCAATCTCGCCTGAATAAAAAAGTATTACTATTATAATTACCTCTGAAGGTTTATTAAGTTATATTTTTCGATGAATGTATGGAACATGATAGACTCAATGTTCTATAGGTCCATTTGCGCTAGTCTTACGCCTTGTATTAAATAGGGAGGTTAACTCTGAAGGAGGTTAAAAACGTGAACACGAGGGATCATGGTTGAGAGAAGCAATGGCAAGGAAGTTCTTTTAGAAAACCTTCCCCCTCCAGTAGCGTACCTAGGGTATTTGGCTTCCATGACATGAGGGTAAAACATTTTACCAGCTGAGGTGGAGGAGTGGTTAGCGTGCTAGCACTCCAACTAGCACTCCAACTAGCACTCCAACTAGCACTCCAACTAGCAAACCAACGCTAAGGTCTTGGATTCGAATCCCAGCTAGTCGGATTTTTTTGGCTAGGCAATGGTTGTGTGTCTTAGTAAATAGTAATAATTATTGAACTCTATGTAATTGGGGTCTTCCTTTTTTCATTAGAGAAGTTATTATTATTATTGTAATTAGCATAGCACTTCCCCCATCCTACCTGCCATACTCTAGATATGCCCCTATTACCATCACCTCTTGCAAATTACGTATTTTCCCTTCTCCGAAGTTCCCAGTCATCTTATATCTCTCTCAGCTTCTACAACTTGTTTCTTATGTATTATCTATGAAAGATTTCATTCAGTCCACAAAATAATGGTATGGACTAATTTGATTGAGTGAAGAATGTACCGAATTAGAATTGTACGTAATTTATCGATCGACTGTCCTCCTGAATTGATGCAGAGACTATATTCTTCGTTGAGTATGAAATCGAACATTTCGTAGGTGAATTTCGTTCAGTTCTGAAAGGTTTAGTTCAAAGGAAGTCGTCTAAATAGTTCATGCATTTTAAGCCGAAGAAAATTTGACGATAATTGTGAATAGTACGTGAAAATTTCTTTAGGTTTGCATCGGGAAAATGGCGAAGGTCATCCAAAATGTTTTTTTCAATTGTAGCATCAGCAAATTTTATTTTACAGAGCTCAGCTAAACATAGAAGAGAATCACTTTTCTTTCCGATGATATTCGATCATGTTCAATAGAATGTTTATCCTGCAATGAAAAAGTGTATTGGTTTGAAATATCAAAAATTTAATTGAGATACCGCAGTTCAGTGAGAATTTAATCTTAATATAGAGGCCTATAGGGGAGAAAAAGAAAAGAGGACTATACGGGGAAGACTGAATATTTTAAAGATAAGGAAAGCTTGTATTAGGTGGGCATAGCACGTTCATAGAACCGATAGGAGAGGGTAGGTAAAAAGGTATATGAGGGTAATCAGAGGCAGGACGGAATCGAGGGGATAATCCCAAAAGAGCTCCACTTCGTTTGAAGGAATGGCAGGTTAAGATTTACTAGTCGTTTGCTGGGAAGTAGATGATGGGTATAAGAAGTGGTTTTGGAGGCGGGAGGAGCGAGGGAACTGGAACAATTAGTAATTTTGAGCACCGTGGTAGCTACGATTTTACGTGCGACCTCCAGTGGGATGATGTGGCTTAGTGGTGAGTCGGCGACCAACCATCACAGGAATTCATTTTCCTCAAATTGGCGGTGCTCTTGACGATATACTTGCAGAAGACATTGTTAAAACATGTACATACTTTCAGTAGTTGATGCAAAAGATGTGGTAAAAGTCCTTTTCAGGCCCTAGTTTCGAAGTGCCAAACGGCTCAATTCGAGGCAAAGAGCGACGAAAAACAAAACATGGAAAGGGCACACTAAAAAAGCGAATGTACCCACGAATCCATCATTTAACCTCTTTGGCGAGAAACTACGACTACCCTAGGGGTAGAATCAGTTTCAAAATTCAAAGCGTTTTAATGTAATTTTAGATAGTGAAAAATTCGCTGTCCTACCCTTAATGAAATTGGGGAGTTACTGTTTTAAATAATGCTTTAGGAAGTAACGGAAGTGAAGCAGGTCTAGAACAGAAGCTTCTCAACTCTCCATAGAGCCGTATAATCATGGAACCCAGGATTCATTGCAATGAATCGGGTCATCGCATTCACAGCCGCAACGGTTAGATTCATTGGGATAAGGTTATCATGCGGTTCAGTAGAAAATTATTAATTGATATATATCTCTCTAATAGAATAATTTGATAAGGAAAGGGTTGAGGTGACTTTAAACCAGGAAAATTCCCAAGGCAAACTGATTTTAAAAAAGTCTGACAGGGGAATCGAACCTGGGGAATTTTCCTAGGTGCACGCCCTTATGTGCAAAGTCACCTCAACCCTTTCCTCATGCGTATATCCTTAGGGGGGTTTCTCCTTACACCTCTTTGTGTCGCCGGTGCCTCGATGGTTAACCCTTGTGTAGGCACCCGGGTACCCACTAAGGTATATTTTTGCTTGTACGTTGATTATAAAGAAAGATATCGCTTTGATGCTTCAGATCGTCGTTATCTACCTGAATCCCTAGTAAATAATACCATTATAAATACGTTAACTATATTTAAAGGTTAAATAAAAGCACCCGGGGTACCCGGGTACCCACCTGAAATTTCCTTCACATTTTCTGACACATATGAGTTGGAATCCGTTCCTTGAAAACTTTATTCAATAAATAGACATTTTCTGAAGATATTAAAGCTATTTCTATATCAATTGAACGGTTAGACCTTTTACTATGAATAAAAATCTGATGTGGCCAGCACATGACTTTCTCCATATATATAATATGTAAATATTTATCTACCTCAGTAATTTCGAACTCTATATTCCATCTAAACTTGGAATATGAGTGATTAATATTATATATTATCTTTGACGCCAAAAACATGATAAATAATGTTTTACGGGACATGATCGATGAAAAACGATGAAATTGGCGTTTCGCCCATAGAGCCCAGAGCGCCCACAAAGTACATAATCAGCATCTTCCGGTTTATCAGTATTTCATGAATAACTCCTACACAATCAGTGATACAAAAATATGATTCAACTAAAAGTTATAGTAAATTACATTTTTTAAAACTTTTATAAATAATAGTATTTACCTAAATATCATATTTTTGGAGATATTTTGAAAACCGTAAATGAGCTTTGAAGAATGAAGCTCAACTTTCGGTTAACCGATATACTCCAAAAACTAATCAACTCTAAAAAAACTAACCAAAATACTATATATGAAATTTGGTGTTGATACAATGAATGGTTTTCATGTTAGAGCGCCCACAAAGTACATAACAGCTACTTCCGGTTTATCGGTATTTCACGAATAACTCCTAATCAACCGGTGATATAAAAATATGTTAAATACAAAAGTTATAGTAAACTTCATTATCTAAAACTTTTATAAGTAATACAATACACGTATATAACATATTTATGGAGATATTTTGAAAACCGGAAATGAGCTTTAATGAATGAAGCTCGACTTCCGGTCAACCGATTTACTTCAAAAACTGATCAACTCTGACAGCACACACCACAGTACTATATACGAAGTTTGGTATTGATACGACAAATAGTTTTTACGTTAGAGCGCCCACAAACACACACACACATACAGACACACACACACACACACACACACACACACACATACACACAGACATCATTCCGAAAATAGTCAAAACGTGTTCTAGGGACCCCAAAACATGTATTTCCGTTGAAATCTCGAAATCGAATTTTTTCATGAAAACAATACTTTCTCTATACTTCGTATATGGAGAAAGTAAAAATAGAAAGGTATGTTTCTTACTTCCGTAAAACGGCCAGCGTCAGTCACGAGATATATCGGCTTTTTTGTTAAGGAGGCTTAACTTTGGAGTCGTATTAAAGTTTAAGTAGACATTGCACAAAAAAACAAGTGACATCAACGTTTAGTACGTTCTATTGCGCGTGTAAACATATAAGCTAATCATTTCTGTTTTCGTAACATTTGGTATTTATCATAGATGGAACGGAAAAGTGCCCATTTTTACGAGCTATTTCACGGAGTGCTCTTTTTGAACGTTTGTTCCTCTAACGCTATTACTTCAATCACAAAGTAATATTGATAGAATATTAATACGTTTATTGTTAATTCAAATACCAAGTTTCAGAATATTTGTATCAAACGATAAAAAGTTGTTGTCGATTTTGTAAAACAACTTTTTCTCGGAAATGGATAGCCGTAGAAATACAAAATTGGGTTCGCTAGAAAGATTTCGAAATGAGTTTTCACGGTAAATAATTATCGTCCACTACAAGTCAGCGGATTTTTTTATACGAATTAATACTTAACGCCGAGATTTGCAACTGTTGAGCAGTGTTGCCGTGTTGATGTCTTCGGGAGTTCCTAACCTCCCTATCTCGCCCTGCTCTTTCTTTGTCTCATTTTTCAGCTGCGATAACATCGTTTTATCCGAAAAAATCAAAATTAAAGTACTAACACCTCTAATTCACCCGAGCGCCTTCAGTTTAGCTTTAGTAATATTGCTGTACTGACTGTGTGGTAGTTTTTTGTTAGCTTCTATAGGGCAATATATGCTACATAATATGTGCATCAATGATAATTTTCACGGAGAATTTTTATTCACAACAATCGGTACATTTGACATACGTTTTCGAATGTTAATTACAGACAGGTTTTCGCACGTTTTTCTAGTTTTTCTTCTCCTTCTTATCAATTGCTTATAGCACAGGTGACAGCTCCCAGTGATCTTCTTTCTCCAGGAGCTGTCCGATGTAGATGCACCAAGAGTAGAATCCTGCGCAATAACTGGCTGCCCGATAACACTTTCAATCGCTATCTTTGTTGTAATATTGCTCATAACTTGCAAATTTTGTGATCCTTGCTAAATTACTGGCTTCGCCAGTTCTTCACTTAATTTTCGCATAAATCTACGTCGTTGGTTGGTTTTTGACGTCAGCATTTCGTTGTTTTCATAGTATATCCGATAGGATGCAAAAGTTGCTACGTCGATTATATTGAAAAACATAGCTAGCGGCCATATCAAAGTGCGGCATTTTGTTGTATACCTAATAATCATCTGGTCCATTGTATCACCTCCAGATTTAAACTTATTATAATACAAAATTATGTGGGGCTTCTTCTTACCACTTTCACAAATATTTATATCAGAATGCATCGTTGAAATTAAAATAACTGCTTTCCCCTTCCTTGGGACATAAGAGCAAATAATCACTCTTTAGTGGAAATTAATTATTGTTCTTCAAATAGCCTTACATACGCACATACATTGTAATACACTTAGACCAAAAAGCTAACACGGTCATCTAAACCCATCGCTGCATTAAATTTCTTCAAGACTTTCAATACAAAAAAGTTGGCCAAACTTACGCCATGCATGACATTATTCATTCCGAATAGTCAACCTAGTAAAAATAGCGGCATTACAGAGTTAAAATAACCAATGAAGTAAAACAGAAAGCCACTCTTTTTGTCCAAAAATATGGCAAAATTCAATCAGAAGGCATTACGAAGCATTCTAGCTGCAACGAAACAATAGCGGGCCGCGCCGTGTAATTAATTTCGTTTATCTTATGTCAATAATGAACTTGGATATTTCGTACTTGCATATAAATTAAATTCGCTATTTTCTTAGAAACTTTCTAGCTGGAAGTTTTCCCTAGAGCGAATAAGACGAAAAATAGCTGGCGACTACTTTCTTCACTCCATTTTACCAAAAATTCTCGACCTCCTCATTAATTTCTATTAAATATTTACCTCGAAAACGTTTTTCCACCAAATGAAAAACACGAACGTGAAGAGAATAAATCGAAGCAGAATTTGATGTAAAAAATTCCATGTTTCTTCAATTAGAGAACTGAAAGTACTCGTTCAAACGAAAGCAGAAAAAAAATCAAGAATTTCTCTGAAATGTTACATTTTTGTTTTTCCTGCGATGATGGTAGTACTTAACCCTAAAAAAATCCTACAGCCATGTCCAGCATTACTTCCACTCCATACTGACAAAGTTTTAAACGATTTTGACAAACTTCGTACTTCCATCCGAATGTGGCAACATAGCAATATTTTACCATAAGATTTGATTCGGGACTCCACCTTTATTCCTATTGGCCCCTACAAAAAGAGAGAGAGAGAAGATGCGATTTTCGCTCTCTCTCTAAACCGCAAACATTCAGTGAACAGACTATAAATCATGTTCAAGAGCACCACCAGCTGCAACTTTCAATTTAACCGGAAATGTATTTCAAATTATTTAAACTGATAAGAATGCAAAATCCTTGCATGACAGTGGTGACAACTATTAAATCAAATGATTTGAAATTAACATTGAGAGGTCCAAAGGCATACAGACAACACCTCTTGCGTACAGATGTGGCTTCAATTTGATGAACATTTCTTTGACCCTTCTGAAGCAGATGAAGTATTTTCAAGCAGATAGATAAAACAAACCTTTAAAACACAATGATTAAGGAAATGATCTAAATGAGTACAGATGCTAAACATAAATAAGAATAATGGTTTATTACACAGCCATTAAAAGGATTACGGATACAGAATAAAAATTTTAAAACTGAATTGACAATAATACAATAGTATCATTAATAGTAAACATAATCATCATTTGTAGTTTTTTTCTTCCTCCGTTGAGAAACTCTTATTGGTTGAGGATGATTGAGAGAATTAATCAAATTCTCTGCCTTCTGTGTTTCCTCTTTTAGGTCTTTCATGAGTTTCCTATAATCTAGTTCAGCAGGAATTACTTGCTTTAGGTATTTTTGAAGCTGTAACAGAGAAGTAGTGTTGTAAGAGTACTATAGAGATTGAAAGCAGTTTAGCAGAGCAAACAAAACAACTAGTCTGTTCCAAATTCTAAATTAATTCTAAACAATTTTCTCTGGCTAATAACAATTATTAATAACACTCAAATTCTTTCTAAAAGGAAGATAAGATAACTGTAATGTTCCTTTCTCCAATTTAAGACATTTATAATACCTAACCTCCCTTTCCAAAGAAAAATTATAAAACATGAATGAAAAAAGGCACAGATAGCAAAGCATTACTTTGATGAACTTTAAAAAATATTCCTAAATGTTTTTCTTTAATATTATTATCTTGAATTATAATTTGTTCTATTGGAAAAATTTAATGGAGTTGACCAGTTTAAAAACTTTGAATTTAAGCAAACCCCATCAACTAACTTGTCTTCTACAACTAAGAAAAACATTTAGAATTCTGCCCAAGATATGGATTGTAATTGAAATAAAATTAGCTATTTTTTGCAATAGTTTTATAAATATGCTTCTCCTATTTTTTGTGTTGGACTAGGCCCACCTGTGCAGTAGGCTACAAAGTATTTGCCATTATTTTGCAAATTGACTATATTTATTCTGCAAGTGTTAAGGGCTTGAGATTGTAATAGACCCCATGATTGTAAATAAATCAATGCTTACATCTTTCTCCTGGCTCCATTGTTTCAAGGTTATGACTAAAGCCTTCAATCCCTGAAGTAAATATAGAGGACATTGAGATCCTCTATTATTTCTTGTCTTAAGATCTTCCAAAAGATCAATGCTTGCTAGCCAATTGATCTTTTTAAAAGATGGATACAAAAATTTTTTTGCAATTTTCATACTCTTCTCCATTTCATACACCCTAAAAAATAAATTGCATTAAGAATGCAAAATCATAACTAAAATTTTATAAATAATCATGGGAATGTTTAAAAATTGACTTACTGTAGCTGTAGTGCAATATTTAAGGAATGGAGAAAATTTCCCCCAAAGACTAATGAATCTTCAGGAGTAAGAACAGCATGGATCCACCCTGTTGGTATTAGCATTGTCTGCCCTTGTTTCAACACGACTTTGTGACATTTTTCTACCTAACAATAAAAAAGAAAATAAATTTTAAGGAGTTAAAAATAAAAAATTCCCAGGTTTGATGCCAGCCAGACAGATAATTTTATTATAGAAACTCTGCATGGGAAGTATCAGAATTAAAAGAAAACATTCTGAGAATTGGGCATTATAAAAATATACATCTACATCTACATCTACATTAATACCCTACAAGCCGCCTTTCGGCGTGTGGCAGGGGGTGTAAACACCAGTCGAATCTAAATTACTTCCTTATTCGGTAATTGTCACGTATTGTTCGCGGAAAGAATGAATCTCTAAAACGATTCGTCCTAGCATATATTTCTCTTAACTTACGGTCATTATCGGATCGACCGACGTAGCAGGGGGGTTGCATGATACCGATTGTATCTTCGGAAAATGTAGTTTACCTGAATTTATTAAGCAAACGCAGCCTAGCTTCCAATCTCCTTTCTTTCAAGGATTCCCAACCTACGTCTGAGAGCATTTCTGTAACGCTTGCTTTTTTATCGTAGCATTTCTTAACAAAACGAACCGCTTTACGCTGCACTTTCTCGAGTTCGCGAGTACACGTTTCATCCGCCGGATCCCATATACTTGCCGCGTATTCCAGAAGGGGTCTGACCAAGGTAAAATAACATTGCTCTCTCAGCTTTTCATCGCATTTACCGACAATGCGCTTTACAAAGCCAAGCCTTTTACTTGCTTTGCCGCAGATTTTTCGAATATGCGTGCTCCAATTTAAGTTATTAGTAATGTTGATCCCGAGATATGTAACTGAATCTACTACTTTGATACTAATTCCATTAATTTTGTATGGGTGATTTGGACGCATTTTTTTCTTTTCGAAGAAATTATATATAGTGTCACTTCACTTTAGAATATAGGGAAAATATAGATTCACTTCACAAAAGATTTTGTGGGTAGTACCAGTAGCTAAGAAGTATCTAGATTGTTGTTCATTAACAAAAATGGAAGAGTGATAATGATTTAACTCATCAACCAACAAATAAAAAAATGCAACAAAAATTATGGTTTGAATATGTTATCGGTGAGCAAATTGCAGTTATTAAGCCATTTCCATAAATCCAGCATTTTCATAAATGAAGGAATTAAACTTCACAATGAGTAGAGATAAAACACACTGTCTTTTGGTATACCATCTATGTTTTACTGCTATACAAGTTTAGAATTTCTAAATACTATTTTCATGTGGCTCTTGAAAATTCAAAAACGTTAGTTTGTGGCTATACTACTGAAGAACTAGTTTACCCTTCTTCTATAATATAATTTCTCTAGCAAATGTACAAAAACATTGAAGGATAGCAATTTACCTTGTTCAAGAATTTTGGACCAAAACTTCTGTATTTTGTCTGACTTAGTATATACATATATTTTATTCGTTTGCTAGAAAGCTGTTTTTCAACATTACAAGTAAATTTCAGCATAAAAATCTTTATATGAAACTTCCTGGCCATATTTTAAAATATAAAAAAATACTAGAAAAATTATTCAAAAAGGAAATTATTAAGATGGGGAAAATACAGACCTTATCTCCAAAGAATGTCTCACTCTTGGTGGTAGATGTTGCCCACTTTTGATAGAGGGAAAGATTTGATTGAGTGGGTTTGATGAGATAGAAGATTTTCTCACCCTAAAAAAGGTAAAATAATCTTACTTTAATACTACACGCAAATTCTTTATTCAAGCAGAAATTAATTTTTAAGTTATAATATTTACTGAACTTGAGCCTGAGATAATAAGTTAATAATCACCAAAGAGAAAAACTAAGAAGGTAATTGTGCAGCAAAGAGATAAGCAAGAAATGTCTACATTGAATCTGAATCATAAATTAGTACAGGAAAATGCTAAACTAACAATATCTTAACATAAAATAAGACAATGTGCCAAGAAAAGATCAATCCTCTCATGTTTTACAATGTTGAAAGTAAAGAGTATGAGGATACATCATCATAATTTATACACTTCCAATGTAAAGATAATATGAAATGACTGCAAGTTATATCTGCCCTATTTATTATCTGCAAAAATTATTACTTTAATAAAAAATTGCAAAATGCCTTACCCAAATTATGTGATACCAGACTGAGGTTCCTCCAAAATCAATGTGAAAATCAGTAAATGAGCCTTTAACACTGATTAGGCAGTATTTCTCCACTTTTGGTCTTCCATCATCAGGAATATCTTTAGGCCACACATGGCTCAACCAATCTAATGATCGTGCAATGGAGGGAGCTTCCACAAATGAGCTTAGCCTAGATAAATTTTAATTACAGTCGTTACACATGTTACATAAACTTGAAATAATAAAATGATTAGATGTTATAATAGTCAATACTAAATTTGCAGCTGGCACAACAAATATGATGCATACGAATAATACTATTTCATTCTTCAGCAATGGGAGTGGTTTAAATGGAACCATACATCTGGCACAGTGGCTTTTAAAACTGTCCTCACAAATACTTAGGCAGCCAAATACTTGAAATCATAACGATTCTTCTATGTGCATTCAATAAATTAAATGTTGGATTCTCTTTATGCAATGTACTCTTCATTCAGTAAGAAGATCACAACATACATGTAGTATCCATCTTCAATTTCATGCTAACCAACATAAAATATGAAAGACTAAGTATACAAAATGATTTCCAATTTTTTAAAAGCACTTGGTTTGAAGGGCTTCCTTTATATTTCATGCTTAAGGTCCTTACATGAGTTCAGCTCTCATCTCAATGTTTAAACAGTCCAATGGCAAAGCAGTCTTAGAAACATCTGCCTTTTAAAAAATATTGACTTTCTAGAATCTATGTATGGTCATCAACTTTATTGTATCAAGACGGATAACAAATGGAAATGTTGTCTTTCATGCGTTGAGTTTGTGAAAAGTTGAGTGAAAAATTACAATGAACCAGTATCCAACAAAGAAACTTTACTACCCAAGATTGTTTGGTCTTGTACGTATTAATTACTCCTCAGAATGGAGCAAAAGCAGCATCAGAAAAGTGCTTAACAGTATTCCTCCCTTTCTATTGCAACAAAAGAGAAATTTTATGGGTTAACTCTAGTCACTTAAACCTTCTCAAGTGTTACAGATGCACTAGCATTACATAGGTGGTACAATGGATATGCCAATTGTTGATGATGAGGAAGAATATGAAAGTTTCTATTGGTGGACCATGGAAATAGTTGAGAACAAAAAATATTTTTGAAATGTTCAGCCCAATGCCTGCATTAAATTTTATATGTAAAAAGGAAATCATAGAGCAATGAGACGAAATTCATTGCATTTCTTGTAAGTTGAAACCTCTATGTAAACAATTCTCATCTCTGAGAAAGCTCGGGTTCAAACCCAAGACTCCATAATGTGTACCCATAAGAACTTAATGTAACGCTTGTTTTCCTGCCTTGTAGGCTTTGTTACTTTTACAGAATTAAATTGGAAACAAAGGTCCTACAAAGTCAAGGCAAGCGCCAAAGGAAAGGAAATTAATGAACATTCTTATCTATGTCTTAGAATATATTTTTCTGATCGAAATATCAGGAACTACAGCAAAATAAAGAAAATTCTGTAACAGTTTTTCATCTCTCCCCCAGGGCAAAGAGGGAAAATCCCCAGTGAGATAAGAGGTCCTTCAACCAGATACAAGACCATATAAATATTCATGGGACAATCTGACTTCAACCCATTCCCTTAATTGGTGAAAACTGTTTCCCATTACTCTGGTTGCAATACAACTAACTTAAGAGTAAAATCAAAGCTTATTCCAATTCAGAAAGCCCTTTCCTTTTACTCCATGTTTGACAATATTACATTATTTTCCCAATATGGATGCATTTATGGAAAATGAGAGAAGATAGTTAGATGGAAGAAGAGACTTATAGTCTCAATATCTTACCCGAATTAAGAGGATTGCTGCTATTATTTAATATAAAATTAGATAGCAGAATTACCATATTTACTCAAAAATAACGCGACATCGAATGCAATGCACACCCAAAATATGAGGGTCAGAAATAGAATAATCGTTTGCCCATGAATCTAATTTGCATCTCAAGACATAGCACCATATACTATTCACACCTATGTATACATATTTATGATACACCTATACAGTGCTACATATGTGTATTAATAGGCATGAACACTGTATATGAAATATTGATTGTCATCTATGTCAAAAGTCATAACTAAGTGTGCAAAAATTGGTCTTCAAAAATGTTTAATGGGATAGCAAATTCTATTTCAGGTACAGTTCGACCAACAGTCTAGTCTGTAGTTGCTCTTATAATGAAAGCGGCAATAGCACATTGGTGGAATGTTTGACAAGTTACATGGAACCAGGATGAGCTGAGGATCCGGATAATCCTTTGCTATGAGGCATGTGCACAGGCAGTGTCGTGTCTAATTCCACTACCCCATTGAATCTAATGGACATCCCAAATTTTAAACCTTAAGGTCCCGAAAGGGTGCAAGTTATTTTTGAGTAGATATGGTATGTCGTAATTGTTATAGCAAAATACACTTACAGGGTTTCACTGAACTCTAGGCTGATAAGATTCAATACTCTATTCCGGATGGGATTTCTGAAATAATTTATGAAGTTTCCTAACTTCATTCTAATCCCCTCCTGTCTGGCCACATCTATTACGTCGACCATTCGTCCAGCACCTGTGGATAAAATATTGGTCCTGTAAATTACTATATTTATTTGTAATTCAAAATTAGGTTATTTTAAGTTATTTAAAAAGTTAAGGTGCAGAGTATTACCACAAAAGATGATAAATGCAAGTTTGAGTAGTTTAATGAGGTCAGGTTTCACAGCAAATCATAAACTTAAAGATCATTGCGATTTATTTGATCGGAGAAATTAGTGATTGAAACTTAAAAAAATACAATCCATGAAAGATGCATTAAGTTTGTGTAGTTTCATAACTGGGTAGAAACAAAATACACTTCCTCAATATTCCACGTCAATTGTTAAAATTAATACATACGACTGGTTGCAGACAATTCTGTCCATTATCAAGTGAAGAACCACAAATATGAGGGAACATATAAGAATCAGTAGCCAATGAGGAGATAAGGTCAGTGGAGATGAGGTTAGGAGTATTTGGTGCAGGGATTGATGGAAGGAAGCAAACGGTACAGGTTGAAGTGCTTGGGGAAGAAAAGAATGTTTGTGAGTTTGTAATTATGGTGTTTGTGTTGTATAATTTCTGATTGTTCCACGTAGTTCCATTTACTACGAACTCGTTGCGGTCGGCAAATCTGGTCATAAGTCGAATTGGTCGTAAGTCAGATTTATGATATGAGGTATAGCATAATTATGAGTTATGTAGAATGTGAGTTAACTCACCCACCGTGGAGGTAGATTTCCGGCGTTAGGCCACAGAAGAACTGACATTTGTTGTCATTTAATTTTAAATTTGCTTTGTACGACCTCATATTGGTATTTTTTAATGATTTTATCAATATATCTTAACGTCTTCCCTTGAAAATTTACAGCTAAGCGTAAGACCATCAAAATAATGCGAATAGGAGTGATTTAGTGCCGAAAATATATTTTGAAAAGTTAGGAAATGAAAGGGTTGATTACGAACTCAGTATCAAACACTGAATTATTCAATCGCTATTTTGTATCAATTAAAACTTGCCCCTAAAACCCACAGAGTTTAAAATCGTTGAATGTAGTTGAAGTCTAAGTTTGCGTATCAATATGACATCGTTATTTATATTGCAAAAATTGACCAATTAAAAGAACTAAAACGTGTCGTAGCGAATGAAATATGAAGCAAATAATAGCCTGAAAAATATGAGCGTATGTCAAACATTTATATGTATGTTTATAACGCGACCAGCAATATATAACGCAACACAGGCTTCCTAAGATAAGCATCTCCGATGCACGGACCGAATGTTTTGGACGCATACCTAAGGCTTTTCTAATCTACTTGATTAATTCAAATAAAATCGAAAATAACTCGAAGAAATTTTTTTATTCAGCTGAGCAGATTTTTAGATACTCGAAGATCGACCGCGTTGGAAGAATATGCCGAGTACATTCGACGCAGGGAAGAAATTGCAATTAGAAAAAAATATAAATTTTAAGAGTATGTAATCATCGAAATTATTTCAACAAAGATGGTATTCAAATAAATTTAATATCAAAAAAGGTTATGGCAGGGTTTCCCAAACTGTGCGCCGCGGTGCCCTTGGGCGTACTCAATGACGCTCTGGAGTACAGTGAGGCACCAGGTTAAAATACAATTATTGTGACAGGGCGCCGTGAAAACCTGTGCGTTTTGAGTATTAATCACCTATGTTACAAGTAATATAAAATTGATATGCTGAGGCATTACTTTGTGGAAGGCCATAGCAGTGAATTATTTCATCATGCCAAAGAATTACTTCAAAAATCTTCTATACAATTTTAACGACAAGATCACTTTGTAAGTACCTTCATATGCTAATAATAAAATTAGTTACATACCGACATAAAACTCCACATCGTCAACAGTAAAAGTTTCAGGCGGCATAATCATGCCTAAGCCATCCTTATGTGCAATTAGTATAGGGTCATTAAACCCATTTATCTGTAGAAATGGGACTGTGAGCTGTTCTCCCTCCATTTTCAGAATTACTTCATCGCCACTGGAAAAGAATAGAGCATAAGGAAGCAATGTTACTAAGTCTTTACTGTACTTAAAATTATGATATGATTTTCTCATACTAAAAGCAGGCTACAGAATATTAGAGAATATACATGAAAAGAGAACTTTGTAAACAAAATTATAAAGAAAGTATAACAGTCTTTTTGATATTTAAATTGTTATCATGAAGAATTTTCAGATTCTGGAGCAAGGTTAATGGAGTTTTTGACAATACTTTAATTATTTATTTTGTGTGTTTTTAATTTTAAATGTCCCCATTATCCTAAATTGGTTAATTCATAACATTTTCTTTCATATATAATTTTATTTCCCATTTAAAAATATGATACTAACCAGGGAAATTGCCTTGAGATTAATTCTTCTAAGAACGGAGCAGTTCCAGACTGAAACGGCTTACTATCTGCATCCATATCGTTTTTAATTTTTCATTCACTGAAAATAAGTACATTTAATAAATATCAGTTTGATAATACAGTTATTACAGCCTACCAACCTATATTCAGGAGATGAAACTTATTTAAAAGAATGATTCCATGTGACATTTACATCTTGACTCTTCATGATCACACTGTTACATAATAATGACCATTTGTGATTGTCAAAGTATATTTTTAGTAATAAAACTTACAAACTAAGCTTATCAGAAGAAATGTTTAATAAGTATTCACGTGCAAACATTTTATTATTTCCTGTGTACTCCCAAAAATGATAAAAATTCACGAAGTTAACTAATATCAATCGTAATATCTCCTGCGATATTTAATGAAACTTAGACCTCATCTTTTCGCGATAGCGATAAAACGACGATAAACGCGAGATATGGATATTTTGAATGAAATACGCTCATAATAATCCGCGAAATTTACATCCTAACGTGGTTCAACACGATTAATAAAATAGTAACCACATCTAGCAAATATTTCCTCAGAAAAAGTTCCAAATACCACGAACCTTAATCCTTCTTCCTTCCTCGACCAGGCTCCTAAGTCCCACTGACCACTTTAAGTAACACTGAGAAGTGAGTCAGCCGATTTTGCGCGGGAAACATTACACGGATAATACAATGTTATACTATGTGGTACTCTATACCTCTCCGCACTGAGGATGAAACGCCAATTTTGCGCGGGAAACGGTACACGGATAATACAATGTTATTCTATGTGCTACTCTTTACCTCTCCGCACTGAGGACGGAACGGGGCGATTAATTATTTGCTTCGAAGTTTTTACGGAGTTTGACAGTATCGGAACCGGAGGTGAAATTGAACTGATGAAATTGAAAAGGAAAACTGCTACCTTTTATGAGTAGTGAACGTTTTGTATATTGAACAACTAATTTAAGGGATCCAGGAAAAAGTTCCGCCGGAAAAAGTGCCGCCGGAAAAAGTGCCGCCGGAAAAGGTTCCGCGGGTAATTTAATGAACCTAAAATTTATGGGAAAAATTGGAAAACTGAGTGTAAGAAATAAGAAGAAATGCATGGCTAATTCTTTGTAAATATGTAATTAGATGGTTGCACTTAACAGTGGATGTGGCCCCGATGTCCCTAATTTTCCTTATTGCGGGGATTTTCGGAATTTTTTGAAGTTGAGTTGAAATTCGGAACTACAAAGTCATCCTCGCAGATAATTTATTGATTCGACGCTAAGCCAGAGCAGAGTTCCCAGAAATTGATATAATGCTAGGCATAGAGTTACATTCGCTCTCAAAGACGGGTAGATAAGAATGCTGTCTCACTTAAAGTCCCTACACACGTTCCAACCAAACCACCCAACTGTCGGGACCAACACCGTCGGCCCCGACGGTTGGAAGGTGTGTAGGCCTGTCGCCCTACAAAAACAGTATAACACGACGGTCGGGCGGTTGGTCCTGCGAGACCATCCTACTGCCTACCGCCCAACCCCGATTTCTGCGTATCGTTAACGATAAGACCGAAAACGATACACGCGTGAATCGTTATCGGTCTTATCGGCGTTTTCAGGAGACTCCCGATTCCGACCCAACTCATTTTATCTCTGGCAAATCAAAAAATCAAATAAAACAAGTCAAATCAGAGTTCACTTTACGAGATTTCGATGTCTACTGAGAAATTTTCTTGTTTCGTTGGTCGGGTCGAGTGATAAGATTGGTTGGGACGTGTGTAGAGCAGGCCCCAACAGGGATGGTCGGGAAGTTTGGTCGGGTAGGGTGATCGGGTCGGGACGTGTGTAGGGGCTCTTAGATTTAGAAATTTTGATGAGATTCCCAACATTGTCCGCTCAACTTTGATCAATGCAGTCCCGCGTTCGATTCCCTGCACGTAATGATATCCGATCGAAGAATTTTTATAAGAAGAGATTTATTTTCTCTGAATAAATATCTGCTTTTGAATCTAAGAATAATTTATCGTTGAATTATTCTACCTTTCTGTAATTCTGTACGCACTGTATGATTATTCTTCTAAATAAAAGTTTCGTTATAGTAGGGTAGGGCAGTTGGATGGTCTCGCAGGACCAACCGCCCGACCGTCGTGTTGGACTGTTTTTGTAGGGCGACAGGCCTACACACCTTCCAACCGTCGGGGCCGACGGTGTTGGTCCCGACAGTTGGGTGGTTTGGTTGGAACGTGTGTAGGGGCTTTTAGACATTCTATGTTCCTCATTTCCCGGATTCTCACACAGTGGTAATGGTGAGTGTACCTGAATGCTAAACCAAACAATAGTTATTTGAAATCCAATAACAAATATCACTGTAGTCCTTTACTAATTATCATTCTACGGCATTCGATTGATGACAGACCCCCGAAGGAAGGCCTGTTAATAAACGCCAAGTTTTCATTAAATATCATGTTTTCTCGAAAGAAAAGTTTCATATTTTGCGGAAAATTGTTTAGTCATAAGAAAACGTATAAATACAAACATTATACGAAAAAAGAACTTGTCTTGTAAAGATATTTTACCTAGAGGACATTCTTTGCGAGGAATGGTCCGTATCTTGAGGTTCATGGGAGAAATAATCATCAGTTTTCGATGAACACCCTTCGTCACGAGGAGTGCCTAAGACAGATTGCTCACCGAGAATAGCTTTCCTAATTTTGAGAAATCATGTGTGAAACCATGGTATTAAAGAAATATCAATCGGCATAGAAATTTATTATGACTAACTTAAATTTTTCATTTACATTAATTTACTAAGCAAGGAGGATATTTAACTTAACAATATCAAAGTTTAGCTTTATTACAACTTATTAAACAGTCTGTCAAACAACTGTTCATTCTCCATTCTTTCAGGTTCTTCCCTTTATTTTTTTGCACTTGGTCGAAGATGTCCACTTTTCGTATATCTACGCATGGTCACTCGCAAAGGCAGCAATACTTTGTAATCAACTCCTCCCTCTGCAATGCAAGGAATCCCTACGCCCGGCTGCAATAAAATATAAGAGCGGGGTAACCACCATGATCTTTTTTATTCAGTCGTCTCGCGGAGAATCTCCCTTCCAAGTCCCTTCCCCTACTTCCCGGCCATTTAGAGGGGGCGCGATCTGCTACCTCGATAGGCGAAAACAGAGGTACATTATTCCCCAGTTTACAGCCGATTTTGATCTGTGACCCCCTTATATTTTTACACATTCCTTAAGAACAAGGTCTGAAGATGTGCTTACAGCTTTTAATTTTTCAAATATGCTTAAAATAAGCGAGTAAATTTAGCTGAAAAAGGAGCTATTTTTAATGAAATCAAACGCCTTTGGAAGGATTTCTATGACTTAACTTTAAATTTAAAAACCTAGCAACACATCTTAAATCTTTTTTCTTGCGATTGCTGAAAACCGCAAATCTCTGCAATGAAATTCAACGTCTTAAAAACGGGGAATAAAACAGGCTTGAATCGGCCGTTTCGGACGAGCGCTACAGCAGCCTTAAGGGGTTGCTTTTACCACCTAAGTCAGAGTGCCTTCAGAAAAATACAATAACTAGGCCTACAGAATGAATACCTTCAGGATCAGGACTTCCACATGATTGTTGAGATGACTGGCTTTCCTGCCGCTTGACAAGTTCCCTGATGGTATGACTTTCTTACGTAACCATCCCAGTGGAACAGTATATTCGGACCTCCTTGATTATTTCGATAGCACTTATGTGAATGGAACCTGCAGAAGTGTAGGTAACCAAGAGAAAGGCGCTCGTTTTCGGAGAATCCCGCTCCCTATTCCACCGGAGACATGGAATGTCCACGAGGCTGTTATTGCTGGGGACGATAAAACCAACAACATTCTGCCCCTTTCTTGGTCACCTATGGTACAAATATGCCTCCCATTTCCTACGCGAAGAGAAAATCAACATAATATTTTATCAGAGGCTGTGATTGCTCACTGTGCAGTGTATGAATGCGTTATTTTCCCTATTTCCAATACATAGCCTTGCTGTCTTTTCTCCTTGGTGCGTTAATGTTCTTTAAATGTTAACTATATTCACACCCTGTCTGATTAGTATAGATTTTATAATCTGGTTGGTAATCTCTCAACAGTTGATGTCTGTTAAATGAAAAGTTCTGCTGTCTTTAGGGTTATTTCTGTAAACACGACGTCTCTACTGCAAACATAACTTGCTGCTTTCCGTTGTCGTACTCAAAAATATTTTTAAAATTTAATTAAAAATTTAATGGAGCCAAGATCTCGAACCAGTGACATTGAATTCAGTCGTCGGATGCTGATAAACCACCGATAAAGCCCACTGTTGGAGCATTCTGGAGGTGATGTGCTCCGTTCCCTTTCTTGCTTCACAAAACCTATCATATGTATATTGAATTATCATTTGCATCTTAACGAATCGTATTCCTCGATTTGTAATATCCCCACTCCATATCGTGACTTGAGATATGCTTTATAATGATTGCAAATCTAGTATTTTTAAGGTTGATAGCGGTGTTTTTGGATGTTCTCATTCAACGGAGCACAAAGGCACTTGAGAGATTTCGGTGATGACGTACTGGAATCACTGGTATCTTCTTTTGAAGGGGGGCTGCTATCTCTTGATTCTGCTCCCTCATCGCTATGATCCACGAATTCTACATCTGAGTCTTCATTTTCAAGGAATAACATATCCTATTCTATGTAAATATTCTCCTTCATGATCTCCATGAATCTCTCAATCGCTTCCTCCCGAAGTAACGTACCTCCTTGGATATTTTCAAACTTGCGTGATTTTAAATAACATTCAATAACGTTAAAGTATCTTAACCAAGGAGTTGCCAGCGTGTAAGTAGTCAGAGAAGATTCCTTACTATCCGATACACAACTATAAAGCACCTAGTGA
This sequence comes from Sympetrum striolatum, assembly GCA_947579665.1. Taxonomy (NCBI): domain Eukaryota; kingdom Metazoa; phylum Arthropoda; class Insecta; order Odonata; family Libellulidae; genus Sympetrum; species Sympetrum striolatum. Next base: position 64,434,392 of record OX388352.1, read on the forward strand.
TTGATATAATTATTTCATTCCCGAAGTATTCCGCTACTTTTAGTAGGAAATTCTTAATCAGTCGAACAAAAGTTCCTTTTACATTCTTAGGATAGACGTGAAATGAAAAATAGCGCTTGCGAATGCTATTGTATCAAGTACAAGAAGACAGCTAATGTAATTAGTACCAACGAGCATCGAATGATTCGAGAAAGCATTTTTACGAACCCACATTCATCATTATTTCATATCGAGGCTCTCCGTCATCGAAGTTCATTTGATTGAAATAAGGTTATTCTCTCAGATATCGGATCAAATAATGGAAATATCGCCCTTATGTCTATCAATGAGTAACAAGTAAAATATTTAACTAAAGAAATAAAAATAAGATTTGAGAATTACTCGAAAAATGCGGGTTATTCCTTACAGATTAGGTCAAGCGCGGTTGTGTTATGCAGTGTTGCCTATACTCAGATTGCCGATTTTCAATTAAATATTAAAACAAAACTAAGGCCCATTTAGACGAACGGCAATGTAGCTTTTCATTACTATACTTCCTGCATCACCACAAAAATTTTCATCAAAATCCTCGGACAAAAGTGAGAGTCTACCCTTGTTAGGAAGGGGAAAATATCGAACGCAGTTTAGCAGTGGATATATTTTGACGGAAAGTAGTTTCTATTTTTAAATAATTGGTACCTTTCACCCGTTTGGAATTACGTCATACGTGCAAAAACAGCCTCATGTATACAAAAGGAAGATAGTATAAAACAAACGAATAACTTTAATAATCGCTATAGACATTGGTAGTTTGATTGTTGAAAATAAAGTACAGGAATCTTCGGATTCTCTCCCTGAGAGTCTTATGCTGCCACGACAGTAATCACTGGTCCTTTTTACGCACCTCCACCAGATCTTGGTCCTGCAAGTGATATGTTTCGGGTACATAAACCCGTTGCAGTATGGTTTTCATCCAAATTTATTACTTTCGTTGATTTCCATGGAATGAATTGTAAAACTAATTTGTAACTCAGTGATATGATGGCACAGCAATATCTTCCGTTATTACTTGATCGAATGTTAGAGCGTTTTAGCTGGGGGAGAGCGATTCATGAGATCTTTCAGCCCCTCTCTCTTCATGGCTACATAGTATACAATGATGTATTGTATGTACATTGTGATCTTTTATTGGCTGTTTAATTACATAGATGACTCACGACTTGCAGCAACTTTATTCTTTATATTTACCGTTCAGTTATGTTATCTATAATATAAAATAGAGCGTGGGTGTGTGTGAGTGTATGTTTGCTACAAACTCAAGAACCGAGAGCTACAAAACTTTGATATTTTCTACATTATTAAAAGGCGACCCCATGCAGAGTATAGGCTACTTTTTATTTCCCTAAGGTCCACGGTTCGAACCCAGACGGGTCAAAACGTTTCCATAAGAAATACACGTAGAGGTAATTTTTTTCGTTCCAGGGTTCATTTCTTTTGCAAAATTAAAATAGAAATAATGGTCCTAGAAAATCGAATTAAGCACCAAAAGAAGGAAAACAGAATTAAAATTCTTAATTTGGTCGTGGAATATCGTTTTCGTTTCGTAATTGCGCACAATTTGATAAAGTACGTGAATATTTTATCGAAATTTTGAGGTTGTAAACAACCCAAACCCCTGACGATTAAGGATATTATTGAGTCCCCAGCTCATGTATTTATCCGTAAGAACACATTGAGAAAATATGCATACCTCAAATTAATGTTAAGAATAAGAGATAGATTATATGAAGAGGGAGAAATTTAAAGAGATATTAATAACTATAGCTATGAACGATAAACTGAGAAGAATCCAGTGAACAAACATACGAATACCAGTATTTAAGAAAGATTTTAAATTTTATGGAAGCGTCTGTAGCAACCAAGTTTTATTTATATCAACTTAATTGTTTACTGACTATTTCGTGGGATAAATGGGATTATAGTAGTTTGTTTAGATGAAATTGCTTTCTCTCGATCAATACAACTGAATGCGTTAATAAAACCTGGTAAGTTGCGGATGTTTTAAATATAATCTTCTGCATTACGTATTACTACTTATCAATTAACATTGATAAATATTTAGCGATTGACGAAAACAGATTTATTGAATATCGTAAAGATTTCCCAGATTCAGTGTTGGAATTAAACGGCGATTTGTAAAGCTGTAGCAAATCTCCAACATCGTATCCCTTCATTGAAAAGGTAAAGCAAGTTTATGTTTTGTTATACGCAGAATAAAAAAAGTTATCCATTGTGGTTTTTTCAAGTACTTCTAATTCTTATACATTCACTATCTTTCTGCAATCGGTGTTTAATCTTTGGTTCTCTTTTGGCACTGTGATTGCATTTGTGTTATTTGATGAGCTCCATCTTTTGTTACTCATTTTAGTATTGGGGTACAAGTCAGCTCCATAATACACTTACTTTTTGCAAAGAATATTCTTCGTTGGTTTTGAGTGATATAAATCTAATATATATAGATGTAGAATATATTTCTGTTATTTGTGTTTAATCATCGTTTCCGAGAACCATTTTTCCCTTTCAGAAAACGTTTCCTAAAAGGTGGTGCTGCTTATCCAAATGTGATCATCGAATATATTTTTTTATAATCTTTAAATAATTCTTTTCTTCATCGAAGAACGTGTTAATTCAAAGGATATGAGATTGAATCTTTAGGTGACTTTGTAGACTTAATTATAATTTTATTTACTTTGTTCATTGGTTTGGAAAAAATTCTAGCCTGGAATTAGCTATCTACCTAAAATTATGAGGCAAGTGTTAGGATCAAGACTGTAACAAGAGTAATTATCAATTTGGATTTCCTCGTTGAGAATCAACGGGGTCTTCTGCTAGTATTGTAATATAATGCTAGAAGGTTGCACGACGTGAAAGCTGATGTAATTCGTTATGTTTTAACTAGAAAGGATTACAGTTTTACAACAGGATTAAACTAGACTCTACAGAATAGACTATGTAATATCGTTCAAACAAAATCAAGAACAACTTCAAACTAATGAAGCTTACGATGCAAAACCATGCCGTTCAAGATAAACGAAACGTCGACACACTTGCTTTGATACCCATCACACAGCCATTTAAATGTGCATCCAATCCCCCCTCTCGTTCCGCAACTTAAACCATTATCATTTTCTGCGGCAAGTAATCTTGTAGTAAGCAATTTCAAGGGTGGGAAGGTAGAAAAGGCAAAACTTTCTACTCTCCCAACCTCTACCCTATCCACTCCCAACCCTCCCTCTACACCATCCTCTCCTCTCCTCACCCTTCTTCACCCACTCCCATCCATTTCTATACCCCACCCATCCCCATCCCTCCCTCACCCTTACCCAATCCTAACCATCCATCTACTTCAACCACTACCCTATACACACCCCCATCCTTCCCTCTCCCCAACCCACTCCTTTCCCACTCTCTACCCTACCCACCCTATCTCTCCCTGTACCCCAAGCACTGCCACACTTCCCACCCGCTACTCCACCCTTACCACCCAACCCTCTGGCCTACCCCCAACCCCCTATACCTTCCCTCCCTCTATATCAAACAACCCCCAACCCTCTTCCTATCAATCCTTTTCTTCTCTTTTTCTCCCATTACACTCTCTCATCTATTACCTTCACTATTTATTCTCAATTGGACCTTAGGAAAGATCGAGCAATACAATGAAAAGGTACATATTGTATAAATTATACATTGCCCAACCTTATACACCATGATAAATCTATACATTCTGCAATAGTATGTATGGCTAAGGACGCTAAGTTTTTTATATCCATAGTATATACGTATCAAGTCATGGTACACTATACAAGTTCCGGCCTTACAATAATTTTATACTATACATAGGTAAATGAAAATATATTTTGTCTCGTAAGAAAAATAATGCATTTCACTTCTTATTCATCTTCCGGGGTAGAGTGATGCTTCAGGGGTTCGCCCTCGGGTTCTCCATCCGCTTTGCAACCTAGGGTCGTTTTGTAGTAGTGCTGTACCCTGAAGATATGCGAAATGTAGAAGTCTTAAATCATGTTACTTGTGAGCGCCCGGATTGAAGCAGGCTGGATTGCGGAGACGCTATAGGCGGAGGGCTTATTAGACCGTGTCGCGGATGTCAAATGCAAGGACCTCAGCTCACACCTCCGGGTGCTGGAAGGAAGGCTGTGCAACTTCATTCCTCTTCTTTCGCTTGGCCGTCGAAGGCGTTCTCCTGGTTTTCGAAGGGCACCATGAAGTCCTCGATATGGAAGGAAGATTGAGAAAATGAACCTTAAAATGATAGATAATTATTTTGTATGCATAGGGAGGTATATATAAGCACACATCCAAGGAAAACAATATCATTAATACCTAGACTGTATTTGTTTAAACAGAAGTAGATTGCAAGAACTATATAACTTTCCATTAACCTAACATTTCATATGGAATATCCAATTTCATCTCAATTCCAAGAGTTAAGAAAGATGCAACTTACAAACAGAAATATCTAAGAATCTCAGGAAATTCTACTTATTCCCCAAGTTGTATTTTTGCCTAGAAACATCAAAAACACGAACGGATTCGACGAATGATTGTCATCATCTGATCGTTTGTTAGTTACTAGTAGACAAAAATTTAATTTGTGGGAGAAATATAATTTCCTAAAAATTATTCCACAATACCTCGCCTGATTCTGGGAAGTAATTATCAACTTTTTCTGAGTGGGGAAAGTCCGTGTAGAATTATTTATCTTTTGCAAGTAATTCCTGATTTTACCACTTTCTCAAATGTTAAATTCAAATTTATTGTCGTCCGGAAATATTTTCTCGGGCTTATTTCAAATTTAAACGAGCACTTGCCGGCATTAAAAAGGGAATGAGGGGTGCGCATTGCTCGGTAATATGGAATTACTTATATTTATACATAACAGAGATACACAAAAGATAGCATATACATATGGCACAAACGAAGTGGAGATCATGTGCATCTACATACATTTATATAATGACGCTGATAATTATAAGAAGTTTTGAGCAAATCTTTTTGTGTTTAAAAGGTTTATATATATTATTCCGTATAGCATAAAATATTCATTGTGTTATGAAAACAAACTTGTGTTTGTGTACGGCCGTCTTGTTTTCCTAGTCAGTATGAAATTATTTAGTTCGTATGAAATTAAATTTATCGTATTTAAAGAACCAGATCCTTTCATGTAGGATTCTATTAATCACAACGTTAAATACACTAAAATTTTTCACTTCCATAAATATGCAATATATGTTGATATTTAAAGGCGATGATAAAATCAATACAGGAATAGAATCATCAAATTCTGGATTTATGGAACCGAGACACGGCATAACATAAAATAAAAAAATAATTTACGAGCTGCACGGAACTGACTGAATGCTTTCAGTAAAGTATTACAGACCTCGATCATTCTTTCCCAGGTTATACATTTTACACAGAAAAAATTAATATTTCAACATTTATCTGCTACTCCACCTACCTTCCTGACTCCTACAAACATCTCGGTTTATTCAGAATTCGCATTGGTTATGATGAGAAAAAATACTCCGCGAACTCTATTAGATCTAACTTAAACTCTTTTACTTACTAAATAATGAAATAAATGGATAAACTCTAAATTTTACTCATCGTTTAAAACACGTTGAACGCTGAGCGACGACGATCGTCGTCCGCTGGTTGCTATCCGGTGACAGCTGACGACGATCATTGCCCAAGTTCGTTTTCCTTTTCGAAGGCCATTTTCGGGCAGCGCCACCCCGTAGCGCTTCCGTTATCCTTTTCAGTCGTTGTAAAGGCTCTTTTGCGTAAATATCTCTGGTAGTTTCGCTGTGCGACCGATATTTATTTTTTGTTGAATATTTTTCTAGTGGTAATCAAGCACATATTTTCATGTTCCTTCATTTCTTTCGAAGGACCTAATCATTTTATTTCATCCCAATGTTTATCATTTTGAGTTATTTGATAAGAATATACATGTATGGTCAATTTCATTTCGTTTTATAATATTACCATGAGAATGTCCTCCCCCTTCCCCGATTGTCGCAATTATATTTTTTTACGTTTTATTTTATCCCTGTTCTACGTGCGTTTTCTCTCTAATGTTTATCATTTGAAGGTACTTGATATACACAAACATATATTGTAGATTTACTTTCGTTTAGTAATATTACTATGGGAATTCGCCTCCACCCTCCTCCATTATCGCAATTATATTTTTTACGAATTTTACCTTTTCGTTTATCGCTGATTGACGTGCTTCGTTTTGAAAGTTTTGAAGCAGAAGAGGAAAGAAAGAAGCTATTTTCCATAACAAGAGGAATTCCGTCTGCTTTGAGAGTAAGGTAATTATAATATTTATATTTAATTTTGAATTTAGTGTCTAATACCTCCGAGTCTTGTCGACAACCACAATTCTGAGAGAATTTTCCGTCTCCTAATTTCAATTTTTTATTTATATAGGACGGAGTGAATAGTTCTTCACACAGAAATATTTAGCAATTGGGGGAATTTAGCAAAACCTGATTCTTCAGGCTAGGCATTTTGCAAAAACTTAAAACCCTGGAGAACCTTCCGGCTTTGTTTTAAGATTTTTCGTGTATACTGGATCTTCTGATTCTGATGTAGGCTGGTTGTGCCATGTCAGCAATGTTGTGCGGACTTTCAATATCATAAAAAATTCTTTTTCGTGAGATATAGAAGCTCAAAAAATACGTTTTTTCAATGTAGGTTGGAAAAAAAATTAGACAAGCGCAGAACCGTAAGAAATAATAAGTAAATACATATAGAATGAAGGTAAATTATAATAAAGTTTTAATTTTGTGGAAGAATTCGCGTTGAAAAACGTAAAGAAACATTCAGGCATATTTTACAAGAGATAGTGGGAGGTTATGCAACCACGCATTGCAGCAAAAAAAAAAAAAAGGTGCTATCCTGTGGCGGCTGAGGACGATAGTCGCCAAATTATAAATTTTTAAAAATAGAAGCAACATGTTTTTTTAAATTTTTTTTCTTTGTCAAATCAAAATCCTACGTATAAATAAACACTATGACTAGCTTAAAAAATAATTCAATCACCGGCAAGAACTCAAAATTTTCCCGTAGCGTTCAAAGAGTTACAGCCTCCAATGTAAGCGGATGACCTTCAAAAACGATTTACTTTAAATTTGTATCAGGCCGCAACGCGGACCTAATAATGTATACCAGTACGCGAATCCCATTCTATTGTTATGACACAGTAGGAATTGTTGATTGCAATAAATAAGACAAAATAGTTTGCTATATTCTTACATAGTTGTAAGAATAAATAGGATAGTAACATCACTAAAATCATTTAACTGTCAAAATTCATTACAACTAGGATATTTCGAGCAATCCCTTCTATGATAAAGCCAAATTAACCAGAAGTAGAAATAAATAAATATTAATTAATAAATGCAAATAAAATATCTAGATAGTTAAAATTACGACTGACGTTATTCTACATACAGTTTAATGAGTTTTTATTTATTATTAAAACTAAGCAAGATGTTCAAGTTGTGAGGTTGGCGTGGGAGAATTCGATTTCGAGTAATCAGATTGCCGCATATTTGTTCAATGCTTACGCATACGGCAACATTGCCAGTCCCTGCTGTGTCTTAAGTCCCGGTTGCGTAAGTTTAAATTTATTTTCATGGATTCATCAGCAACCTAAATCAAAAAATTTAGCTAAATGTCACCAGAAACATAACTTGGTCTCCTAAGGTCAATGCAAGTAAAGCTGAACCTATTTCGTTACATATTTCTAACATTATTTGCTATCATATATTCATATTTCAGATATTAAACTTCCATCATAGCGTACTATCGTATTCCCGTCTCCATACGATTAGCACTGAGTTCATTTTCCTCTTTTGTTAGAACCATTCTTATTTCTATTCCTTGTGCCCTCGATTAAAATTTTCCTACTTTAATATTGTGTTTAGAAGGGTTGATGAGTACGGTTTGTGTTTTAACATCGAAGTTGATCACCGTTATAGAGCTTCATAAATGTGCATTAATGCTACCTGCGATAGTTTTCTTTCTCACCGGAAATTTTATTTTTTTTAATTATTCCCTTCTTTATATGACCACATTCATTAATAAATTATTAATTATATTGGTGTTTCTATTCTTTCTAGTTTTAAGAAAGTGAACTTGCTTAAATTTCGATAAGGCTTTACCGTATGACTAACTCTTCACAAACACGAGTGACGCCCGTCAACAGAAGAGGCTCGGGGGACAACAGTCGGCTGGATCTCCAAGTTTAGTAAACAGAATGTACTTACATAGTTTGAAGATTATTTTTTAAAATTTCATCATCTTTTCGTATTTCGAAGAATTAAAAATTTTATGTTACAATTTAACCCTTGTGTTGGCACCCGACTTTACCTACGTTGTTGGGCACCCGGGGTAAATTGGGTTCTTTCTAACGAACCCAATTTTCTATTTCTACGGCTATCCATTTCCGAGAAAAAGTTGTTTCACAAAATCGACAACAACTTTTTTCGTTTAATACAAATATTCTGAAACTTCGTATTTTAATTAACAAAAAACGTATTAATATTCTATCAAAATATCTTTGTGATTGAAGAAATAGCGTTTGAGGAACAAACGTTCAAAAAGAGCACTCCGTGAAACAGCTCGTAAAAATGGGCACTTTTCCGTTCCATCTATAATAAATACCAAATGTTATGAAAACAGAAATAATTAGCCAATATGGTTACACGCGCAATAGAACGTACTAAACGTTGATGTCACTTGTTTTTTTGTGCAATTTCTACTTAAACTTTTATACGACTCCAAAGTTCAGCCTCCTTAACAAAAAAGCCGATATTTCGCGTGACTGACGCTGGCCGTTTTACGGAAGTAAGAAACATACCTTTCTATTTTTATTCATAGCAAGAGTTCTAACCGTTCAATTGATATAGAAATGGCTTTAATATCTTCAGAATATGTGTATTTATTGAATTAATTTTTCAAGGAACGAATTCCAACGCATATTTGTCAGAAAATGAGAGGGAAATTTCAGGTGGGTACCCGGGTACCCCGGGTGCCCCCAAGACGTGTGTGAACTTTTAATGCTTTTATTCAACCTTTAAATATAGTTAACGTATTTATAATGGCAGTATTTACTAGGGATTCAGGTAGATAAGGACGATCTGAAGCATCAAAGCGATATCTTTCTTTATAATCAACGTACAAGCAAAAATATACCTTAGTGGGTACCCGGGTGCCTACACAAGGGTTAAGGAAGATATTTGCAGGGCCGGATTAACCCTCAACGGGGCCCTAGGCAACCATCAATTTGGGGGCTCTTTTTTTTCACGTCCGTTCCATTCTTTTTTCGATTAAAATAAAATCTTATAGCTTTCATAAAACTTTTCAGTTGTGATTATATTTTAATTTAATTCTTTGGAATTTTATGTTTGTAAGAAAATTTTCAAAGATTTTTTCATTTTTCGGAGGCCCCCTAAAATCGGGGACCCCAGGCAACTGCCTATTCTGCCTATTTGTTAATCCGGCCCTGGATATTTGAGATATTCTAGGAGAACTGCGTGATTAATTCAATTTATGATTTGTTGAAAATAATCAGTTTGAGCGGCAGCGTAGATTGTTATCAGTAAATATACTATATGATGTAAAGGAAATAAAAGAAAAGCATCGAGGTTTTTTGGGTACCTAGATTCTTATACATGTGGTTGGTATAAATGCATTGCATTTTAATACAAAAGAATAATGACACACTTGGTCAAACGATCCCTCCCCTGAAAATGTTTGAGTGTGTCGCTTGTATAATTCAGGTTCATGCAAGCAGTTGTTTTAAACATAAAACTGCAGTATTAAGAGAATTGGTATTCCCTTGCTGACTGTAATGTCATGATTTTAATTAAATTAATTATAACTTATATTGTTTGCTTCTAAAATTCCAAACAAGAAGAAGACAAGACCGATGGCTGTTTACAATTGCCTGTTAATATTGAAATCACTAATTTCCTTCTGAGAATATTGTCATTTACTCAAATTCAATAATCATATTCAGATATTTGTTCTGAATTCGTGAGCTCCTTAAATCAGTGTTATTACATTATAATTGGATTGGCTTTATATATTTTCCTATTATTGTGGGAATATGGAGTTTCAATGTAGAATGAGAATTTACCACCTCGTTTAGAAGACTGTAGCATTAAGATCAATTGTTGACTTATAACCGATTCACATCAAATTACATTATTAGTTATCTTTCGATTGAGTTTCCTATTAATATAGCAGTTGATAACGTACCGCAGTCAACAAACTCACTCAAGAGGTATATCTTAATCACATCTTTTAACTTAGAAAGATATAATTTGAATGTATCTAGTTCAGTAATATGATTAACAAAATGCAATTAACTTTCTTTTAAACTATGGAAAATAATAGAATAATTAGTATTAAATCATGTTCAAGAGCCACCAGCTACAACATTCAATTTAACTGGAAATGTATTTCAAATTATTTAAACTGATAAGAATGCAAAATCCTTCTATGACAGTGGTGACAACTATTAAATCAAATGATTTGAAATTAACATTGAGAGGCCAAAAGGCATACAGACAACACCTCTTGCAACAGATGTGGCTTCAATTTGATGAACATTTCTTTGACCCTTCTGAAGTAGAAGAAGTACTTTCAAGCAGATAGATAAAACAAACCTTTAAACACAAAGATCAAGGAAATGATCTAAATGAGTACAGATGCTAAACATAAATAAGAATATTGGTTTATTACACAGCCATTAAAAGGATTACGGATACAGAATAAAAATTTTAAAGCTGAATTGACAATAATACAATAGTATCATTAATAGTAGACATAATCATCATTTGTAGTTTTTTTCTTCCTCCGTTGAGAAACTCTAATTGGTTGAGGATGATTGGGGGAATTAATCAAATTCTCTGCCTTCTGTGTTTCCTCTTTTAGGTCTTTCATGAGTTTTCTATAGTCCAGCTCAGCAGGAATTACTTGCTTCAGGTATTTTTGAAGCTGTAACAGAGAAGAAGTGTTGTAAGAGTACTATAGAGATTGAAAGCAGTTTAGCAGAGCAAACAAAACAACTAGTCTGTTCCAAATTCTAAATTAATTCTAAACAATTTTCTCTGGCTAATAACAATTATTAATAACACTCAACTTCTTTCTAAAAGGAAGATAAGATAACTGTAATGTTCCTTTCTCCAGTTTAAGACATTTATAATACCTAACCTCCCTTCCAAAGAAAAATTATAAAACATGAATGAAAAAAGGCACAGATAGCAAAGCATTTCTTTGATGAACTTTAAAAAATATTCCTAAATGTTTTTCTTTAATATTATTATCTTGAATTATAATTTGTTCTATTGGAAAATTTTAATGGAGTTGACCAGTTTAAAAACTTTGAATTAAGGCAAACCCCATCAACTAACTTGTCTTCTACAACTAAGAAAAACATTTAGAATTCTGCCCAAGATATGGATTGTCATTGAAATATAATTAGCAATTTTTTGCAATAGTTTTATAAATATGCTTCTCCTATTTTTTGTGTTGGACTAGGCCTACCTGTGCAGTAGGCTACAAAGTATTTGCCATTATTTTACAAATTGACTATATTTATTCTGCAAGTGTTAAGGGCTTGAGATTGTAATAGCCCCCATGATTGTAAATAAATCATTGCTTACATCTTTCTCCTGGCTCCATTGTTTCAAGGTTATGACTAAAGCCTTCAATCCCTGAAGTAAGTAAAGAGGACATTGAGATCCTCTATTATTTCTTGACTTAAGATCTTCCAAAAGATCTAAACTTGCAAGCCAATTGATCTTTTTAAAAGATGGATACAAAAATTTTTTTGGAATTTTCATACTCTTCTCCATTTCATACACCCTAAAAAATAAATCGCATTAAGAATGCAACATCATAACTAAAATTTTATAAATAATCATGGGAATATTTAAAAATTGACTTACTGTAGCTGTAGGGCAATATTTAAGGAATGGAGAAAATTTCCCCCAAAAACTAATGAATCTTCAGGAGTAAGAACAGCATGGATCCACCCTGTTGGTATCAGCATTGTCTGCCCTTGTTTCAACACGACTTTGTGACATTTTTCTACCTAACAATAAAAAGAAAATAAATTTTAAGGAGTTAAAAATTTAAAAAAAAAATCCCAGGTTTGATGCCAGCCTGACAGATCATTTTAATATAGATACTCTGCATGGGAAGTATCAGAATTAAAAGAAAACATTCTGAGAATTGGGCATTATAAAAATAAAGTGTCCCTTCACTTTAGAATATAGGGAAAATATAGATTGACTTCACAAAAGATTTTGTGGGTAGTACCAGTAGCTAAGAATTGTCCAGATTGTTGTTCATTAACAAAAATAAAAGAGTTTAATGATTTAACTCATCAACCAACAAATAAAAAAATGCAATAAAAATTATGGCTTGAATATGTTATAGGTGAGTATGTCATCGGTGAGCAAATTGCAGTTATTAAGCCATTTTCCAAAGATACTCAATACAGCTCTCAAGACATCTCACAAGGCTGTAGAGCCCACACAGCATCTACTACAGTGCAACCTTCACTAGGGCTTCACATAATTCTGTTTAGACAGATGAATTTTTATATATTAACTGCGTTTATTTGACCTCATAAATGAAAGAATTAAACTTCACAATGATTAGAGATAAAGCACACTGTCTTTTGGTATACCATCTATGTTTTACTGCTATACAAGTTTAGAATTTCTAAATACTATTTTCATGTGGCTCTTGAAAATTCAAAAATGTTAGTTTGTGGCTATACTACTGAAGAACTAGGTTACCCTTCTTCTATAATATAATTTCTCTAACAAATGTACAAAAACATTGGAGGATAACAATTTACCTTGTTCAAGAGTTTTGGACCAAAACTTCTGCATTTTGTCTGACTTAGTATATACATATATTTTCTTCCTTTGCTAGAAAGCTGTTTTTCAACATTTCAAGTAAATTTAAGCATAAAAATCTTTATATGAATCTTCCTGGCCATATTTTAAAATATAAAAATACTAGAAAAATTATTCAAAAAGGAAATCATAAAGATGGGGAAAATACAGACCTTATCTCCAAAGAATGTCTCACTCTTGGTGGTAGATGTTGCCCACTTTTGATAGAGGGAAAGATTTGATTGAGTGGGTTTGATGAGATAGAAGATTTTCTCACCCTAAAAAAGGTAAAATAATCTTACTTTAATACTACATGCAAATTCTTTATTCAAGCAGAAATTAATTTTTACGTTATAATATTTACTGAACTTGAGCCTGAGATAATAAGTTAATAATCCCCAGAGAGAAAAACTAAGAAGGTAATTGTGCAGCAAAGAGATAAGCAAGAAATGTCTACATTGAATCTGAATCATAAATTAGTACAGGAAAATGCTAAACTAACAATATCTTAAGATAAAATAAGACAATGTGCCAAGAAAAGATCAATCCTCTGATGTTTTACAATGTTGAAAGTAAAGAGTATGAGGATACATCATCATAATTTATGCACTTCCAATGTAAAGATAATATGAAATGACTGGAAGTTATATCTGCCCTATTTATTTTCTGCAAAAATTATTACTTTAATAAAAAATTGCAAAATGCCTTACCCAAATGATGTGATACCACACTGAGGTTCCTCCAAAATCAATGTGGAAATCAGTAAATGAGCCTTTAACACTGATTAGGCAGTATTTCTCCACTTTTGGTCTTCCATCATCAGGAACATCTTTAGGCCACACATGGCTCAACCAATCTAATGATCGTGCAATGGAGGGAGCTTCCACAAATGAGCTTAGCCTAGATAAATTTTAATTACAGTCGTTACACATGTTACATAAACTTGAAATAATAAAATGATTAGATGTTATAATAGTAAATACTAAATTTGCAGCTGGCACAACAAATATGATGCATACGAATAATACTATTTCATTCTTCAGCAATGGGAGTGGTTATATGGAACCATACATCTGGCACAGTGGCTTTTAAAACTGTCATCACATATACTTAGACAGCCAAATACTAGAAATCATAACAATTCTTCTATGTGCATTCAATAAATTAAATGTTGGATTCTCTTTATGCAATGTACTCTTCATTCAGTAAGAAGACCACAACATACATGTAGTATCCATCTTCAATTTCATGTTAACCAACATAAAATATGAAAGACTAAGTATACAAAATGATTTCCATTTTTTTAAAAGCACTTGGTTTGAAGGGCTTCTTTTATATTTCATGCTTAAGGTCCTTACATGAGTTCAGCTCTCATCTCAATGTTTAAACTGTTCAATGGCAAAGCAGTCTTAGAAACATCTGCCTTTTAAAAAATATTGACTTTCTAGAATCTATGTATGGTTATAAACTTTATTGTATCAAGACGGATAACAAATGGAAATGTTGTCTTTCATGCACTTCTCTCTGGTCAATACTCCCCTTATAGAATCTTTAGTTGAGTGAAAAATTACAATGAACCAGTATCCAACAAAGAAACTTTACTACCCAAGATTCTTTGGTCTTGTACGTATTAATTACTCCTCAGAATGGAGCAAAAGCAGCATCAGAAAAGTGCTTAACAGTATTCCTCCCTTTCTATTGCAACAAAAGAGAAATTTTATGGGTTAACTCTAGTCACTTAAACCTTCTCAAGTGTTACAGATGCACTAGCATTACATAGGTGGTACAATGGATATGCCAATTGTTGATGATGAGGAAGAATATGAAAGTTTCTATTGGTGGACCATGGAAATAGTTGAGAACAAAAAATATTTTTGAAATGTTCAGCCCAATGCCTGCATTAAATTTTATATGTAAAAAGGAAATCATAGAGCAATGAGACGAAATTCATTGCGTTTCTTGTAAGTTGAAACCTCTATGTAAACAATTCTCATCTCTGAGAAAGCTCGGGTTCAAACCCAAGACTCCATAATGTGTACCCATAAGAACTTAATGTAACGCTTGTTTTCCTGCCTTGTAGGCTTTGTTACTTTTACAGAAATAAATTGGAAACAAAGGTCCTACAAAGTCAAGGCAAGCGCCAAAGGAAAGGAAATTAATGAACATTCTTATCTATGTCTTAGAATATATTTTTCTGATCGAAATATCAGGAACTACAGCAAAATAAAGAAAATTCTGTAACAGTTTTTCATCTCTCCCCCAAGGCAAAGAGGGAAAATCCCCAGTGAGATAAGAGGTCCTTCAACCAGATACAAGACCATATAAATATTCATGGGACAATCTGACTTCAACCCATTCCCTTAATTGGTGAAAACTGTTTCCCATTACTCTGGTTGCAATACAACTAACTTAAGAGTAAAATCAAAGCTTATTCCAATTCAGAAAGCCCTTTCCTTTTACTCCATGTTTGACAATATTACATTATTTTCCCAATATGGATGCATTTATGGAAAATGAGAGAAGATAGTTAGATGGAAGAAGAGACTTATAGTCTCAATATCTTACCCGAATTAAGAGGATTGCTGCTATTATTTAATATAAAATTAGATAGCAGAATTACCATATTTACTCAAAAATAACGCGACATCGAATGCAATGCACACCCAAAATATGAGGGTCAGAAATAGAATAATCGTTTGCCCATGAATCTAATTTGCATCTCAAGACATAGCACCATATACTATTCACACCTATGTATACATATTTATGATACACCTATACAGTGCTACATATGTGTATTAATAGGCATGAACACTGTATATGAAATATTGATTGTCATCTATGTCAAAAGTCATAAGTAAGTGTGCAAAAATTGGTCTTCAAAAATGTTTAATGGGATAGCAAATTCTATTTCAGGTACAGTTCGACCAACAGTCTAGTCTGTAGTTGCTCTTATAATGAAAGCGGCAATAGCACATTGGTGGAATGTTTGACAAGTTACATGGAACCAGGATGAGCTGAGGATCCGGATAATCCTTTGCTATGAGGCATGTGCACAGGCAGTGTCGTGTCTAATTCCACTACCCCATTGAATCTAATGGACATCCCAAATTTTAAACCTTAAGGTCCCGAAAGGGTGCAAGTTATTTTTGAGTAGATATGGTATGTCGTAATTGTTATAGCAAAATACACTTACAGGGTTTCACTGAACTCTAGACTGATAAGATTCAATACCCTATTCCGGATGGGATTTCTGAAATAATTTATGAAGTTTCCTAACTTCATTCTAATCCCCTCCTGTCTGGCCACATCTATTACGTCGACCATTCGTCCAGCACCTGTGGATAAAATATTGGTCCTGTAAATTACTATATTTATTTGTAATTCAAAATTAGGTTATTTTAAGTTATTTAAAAAGTTAAGGTGCAGAGGATTACCACAAAAGATGATAAATGCAAGTTTGAGTAGTTTAATGAGGTCAGGTGTCACAGCAAATCATAAACTTAAAGATCATTGCGATTTATTTGATACGAGAAATTAGTGATTGAAACTTAAAAAAATACAATCCATGAAAGATGCATTAAGTTTGTGTAGTTTCATAACTGGGTAGAAACAAAATACACTTCCTCAATATTCCACGTCAATTGTTAAAATTAATACATACGACTGGTTGCAGACAATTCTGTCCATTATCAAGTGAAGAACCACAAATATGAGGGAACATATAAGAATCAGTAGCCAATGAGGAGATAAGGTCAGTGGAGATGAGGTTAGGAGTATTTGGTGCAGGGATTGATGGAAGGAAGCAAACGGTACAGGTTGAAGTGCTTGGGGAAGAAAAGAATGTTTGTGAGTTTGTAATTATGGTGTTTGTGTTGTATAATTTCTGATTGTTCCACGTAGTTCCATTTACTATTAGAAATCAGCGAAAATGAGTATGCTTTATAACGAGTACTTTTCCAATTTTATGTCAGCTCTTGTTATATTGGACTTCTACTGTATGAAAATCCAGGTGAATGCCTGTGGCTGAGTGATTTGAGGTGGGGTGTATTGTGCAGTTCATGTATGTGTGCTTGCAATAAATTGAAAACTCAATTGAATTAAGTTCTTTATGAGGGTTAAGTCTAGAAAATTCAGTTTTTTTTATGTTACATTATCAGGGACCATTATGATATTATTAATATTAATCCTCTTCTACCACGACTGTACACTCTCTTAGAGTTACCAAAACCTGAAATCCCCATCTGCTTAGTTATCTCATGTGTTTCCTCCCAAACACATGAACTTGTCTCCCTTGCAAATGAATGATTTAAAACATAACACAGTTTTTACCTAGATATGGTATCCAAAACTCATTTGATCAAGATGCTACGTAGACTTAAAAATTTGAGATTATGAACAAACTCAAAAATTGTTTCACTTGTCGTTAATAAACTGTTTACAAACATTTCTAGAAAAGAGGTACTGCTGTTGTTTTTGAAAAAATTACTGTACAGTAAAGAAATAGCAAACAATGTTATTTGGTATGTATTTTTGATGACTGATTTATGATGATAGAATTATTTTCTGTTTGAACAAAATTTTTTCTCTTCTCTTGCCAATATTAGCTCTAATATTTTTTGATAACCCTGAAAAAAGGATTTGCGAAAAAATCTATAATTATAATTAACAATTTTAAAAATCAAATTGTAAACCTGATGATATTCTACCACTTTCTGTCGAATCAAGAGTGTGTTGAGAAAACAGGCAGTTGATTTAAAAAAATATATTAGCGTATAAATAGATGTCTAACTTCAACGATGTACACACCCTCCCTGACTTACGAACTCGTTGCGGTCGGCAAATCTGGTCATAAGTCGAATTGGTCGTAAGTCAGATTTATGATATGAGGTATAGCATAATTATGAGTTATGTAGAATGTGAGTTAACTCACCCACCGTGGAGGTAGATTTCCGGCGTTAGGCCACAGATGAACTGACATTTGTTGTCATTTAATTTTAAATTTGCTTTGTAAGACCTCATATTGGTATTTTTTAATGATTTTATCAATATATCTTAACGTCTTTCCCTGAAAATTTACAGCTAAGCGTAAGACCTTCAAAATAATGCGAATAGGAGTGATTTAGGGCCGGAAATATATTTTGAAAAGTTAGGAAATGAAAGGGTTGATTACGAACTCAGTATCAAACACTGAATTATTCAATCGCTATTTTGTATCAATTAAAACTTGCCCCTAAACCCCACAGAGTTTAAAATCGTTGAATGTAGTTGAAGTCTAAGTTTGTGTATCAATATGACATCGTTATTTATATTGCACAAATTTCCCAATTAAAAGAACTAAAACGTGTCGTAGCGAATGAAATATGAAGCAAATAATAGCCTGAAAAATATGAGCGTATGTCAAACATTTATATGGTATGTTTATAACGCGACCAGCAATATATAACGCAACACAGGCTTCCTGAGATCTCCGATGCACGAACCGAATGTTTTAGACGCATAAAGTCGAAAATAACTCGAAGAAATTTTTTTATTCAGCTGAGCAGATTTTTAGATACTCGAAGATCGACGGCGTTGGAAGAATATGCCGAGTACATTCAACGCAGGGAAGAAATTGCAATTAGAAAAAAATATAAATTTTAAGAGTATGTAATCATCGAAATTATTTCAACAAAGATGGTATTCAAATAAATTTAATATCAAAAAATGTTATGGCAGGGTTTCCCAAACTGTGCGCCGCGGTGCCCTTGGGCGTACTCAATGACACTCTGGAGTACAGTGAGGCACCAGGTTAAAATACAATTATTGTGACAGGGCGCCGTGAAAACCAGTGCGTTTTGAGTATTAATCACCTAGATTACAAGTAATATAAAATTGATATGCTGAGGCATTACTTTGTGGAAGGCCATAGCAGTGAATTATTTCATCATACCAAAGAATTACTTCAAAAATTTTCTATACAATTTTAACGACAAGATCACATTGTAACTACCTTCATATGCTAATAATAAAATTAGTTACATACCGACATAAAACTCCACATCGTCAACAGTAAAAGTTTCAGGCGGCATAATCATGCCTAAGCCATCCTTATGTGCAATTAGTATAGGGTCATTAAACCCATTTATCTGTAGAAATGGGACTGTGAGCTGTTCTCCCTCCATTTTCAGAATTACTTCATCGCCACTGGAAAAGAATAGAGCATAAGGAAGCAATGTTACTAAGTTTTTACAGTACTTAATATTATGATATGATTCTCTCATACTAAAAGCAGGCTACAGAATATTAGAGAATATACATGAAAAGAGAACTTTGTAAACAAAATTATAAAGAAAGTATAACAGTCTTTTGATATTTAAATTGCTATCATGAAGAACCTCAGATTCTGGAGCAAGGTTAATGGAGTTTTTGACAATACTTTAATTATTTATGTTGTGGGATTTTAATTTTAAATGTCCCCATTATCCTAAATTGGTTCATTCATAACATTTTCTTTCATATATAATTTTATTTCCCATTTAAAAATATGATACTAACCAGGGAAATTGCCTTGAGATTAATTCTTCTAAGAACGGAGCAGTTCCAGACTGAACCGGCTTACTATCTGCATCCATATCGTTTTTAATTTTTCATTCACTGAAAATAAGTACATTTAATAAATATCAGTTCGATAATACAGTTATTACAGCCTAACAACCTATATTCAGGAGATGAAACTTATTTAAAACAATGATTCCATGTGACATTTACATCTTGACTCTTCATGATCACACTGTTACATAATAATGACCATTTGTGATTGTCAAAGTATATTTTTAGTAATAAAACTTACAAACTAAGCTTATCAGAAGAAATGTTCAATTAATATTCACGTGCAAACATTTTGTTATTTCCTGTGTACTACCAAAAATGATAAAAATTCACGAAGTTAACTAATATCAATCGTAATATCTCCTGCGATATTTAATGAAACTTAAACTGACAAATAGCTATACTAGACACCTATCACCAATTAATAGAGACCTCATCTTTTCGCGATAGCGATAAAACGACGATAAACGCGAGATATGGATATTTTGAATGAAATACGCTCATAATAATCCGCGAAATTTACATCCTAACGTGGTTCAACAAGATTAATAAAAAAGTAACCACATCTAGCAAGTATGTCCACAGAAAAAGTTCCAAATACCACGAACCTTAATCGTTCTTCCTTCCTCGACCAGGCTCCTAAGTCCCACTGACCACTTTAAGTAACACTGAGAAGTGAGTCAGCCGATTTTGCGCGGGAAACATTACACGGATAATACAATGTTATACTATGTGATACTCTATATCTCTCCGCACTGAGGATGAAACGCCAATTTTGCGCGGGAAACATTACACGGATAATACAATGTTATTCTATGTGCTACTCTTTACCTCTCCGCACTGAGGACGGAACGGGGCGATTAATTATTTGCTTCGAAGTTTTTACGGAGTTTGACAGTATCGGAACCGGAGGTGAAATTGAACTGATGAAATTGAAAAGGAAAACTGCTACCTTTTGTGAGTAGTGAACGTTTTGTATATTGAACAGCTAATTTAAGGGATCCAGGAAAATGTTCTGCGGGAAAAAGTTCCGCCGGAAAAAGTGCCGCCGGAAAAGGTTCCGCGGGTTATTTAATGAACCTAAAATTTATGGGAAAAATTGCAAAACTGAGAGTAAGAAATAAGAATAAAAAAAGGTTGAATTCTTTATAAATATGTAATTAGATGGTTGCACTTAACAGTGGATGTGGCCCCGATGTCCCTAGTTTTCCCATAAGGATGCATTGCGGGGATTTTCGGAATTTTTTTAAGTTGAGTTGAAATTCGGAACTACAAAGTCATCCTCGCAGATAATTTATTGATTCGACGCTAAGCCAGAGCAAATATTCTCCTATTTAAAATGCAATTTGGCGATTTTGAAGTTTTTTTAATGCCCTCCCATCAACATGGAAACTTAAAACCGGGCATGTGAATATGGATAACAAATACATTTCATATACGCTCTTTTACGTTTCCCTGTGTTCTGAGTGCCTTCAGAAAAATACAATAACGAGGCCTACAGAATGAATACCTTCAGGATCAGGACTTCCACATGATTGTTGAGATGACTGGCTTTCCTGCCGCTTGACAAGTTCCCTGATGGTATGACTTTCTTACGTAACCATCCCAGTGGAACAGTATATTCGGACCTCCTTGATTATTTCGATAGCACTTATGTGAATGGAACCTGCAGAAGTGTAGGTAACCAAGAGAAAGGCGCTCGTTTTCGGAGAATCCCGCTCCCTATTCCACCGGAGACATGGAATGTCCACGAGGCTGTTATTGCTGGGGACGATAAAACCAACAACATTCTGCCCCTTTCTTGGTCACCTATGGTACAAATATGCCTCCTATTTCCTGCACGAGGAGAAAATCAACGTAATATTTTATCAGAGGCTGTGTTTGCTCACTGTGCAGTGTATGAATGCGTTATTTTCCCAATTTCCAATACATAGCCTTACTGTCTTTTCTCCTTGGTGCGTTAATGTTCTTTAAATGTTAACTATATTCACTCCCTGTCTGATTAGTATAGATTTTATAATCTGGTTGGTAACCTCTCAACAGTTGATGCCTGTTAAATGAAAAGTTCTGCTGTCTTTAGGGTTATTTCTGTAAACACGACGTCTCTACTGGAAACATAACTTGCTGCTTTCCGTTGTCGTACTCAAAAATCTTTTTAAAATTTAATTAAATAATTAATGGAGCCAAGATCTCGAACCAGTGACATTGAATTCAGTCGTCGGATGCTGATAAACCACCGATAAAGCCCACTGTTGGAGCATTCTGGAGGTGATGTGCTCCGTTCCCTTTCTTGCTTCACAAAACCTATCATATGTATATTGAATTATCATTTGCATCTTAACGAATCGTATTCCTCGATTTGTAATATCCCCACTCCATATCGTGACTTGAGATATGCTTTATAATGATTGCAAATCTAGTATTTTTAAGGTTGATAGCGGTGTTTTTGGATGTTCTCATTCAACGGAGCACAATGACACTTGAGAGATTTCGGTGATGACGTATTGGAATCACTGGTATCTTCTTTTGAAGGGGGGCTGCTATCTCTTGATTCTGCTCCCTCATCGCTATGATCCACGAATTCTACATCTGCGTCTTCATTTTCAAGGAATAACATATCCTATTCTATGTAAATATTCTCCTCCATGATCTCCATGAATCTCTCAATCGCTTCCTCCCGAAGTAACGTACCTCCTTGGATATTTTCAAACTTGCGTGATTTTCAATAACATTCAATAACGTTAAAGTAGCTTAACCAAGGAGTTTCCAGCGTGTAAGTAGTCAGAGAAGATTCCTTACTATCCGATACACAACTATTAAGCACCTAGTGATTGATATAATTATTTCATTCCCGAAGTTTTCCGCTACTTTTAGTAGGAAATTCTTAATCAGTCGAACAAAAGTTCCTTTTACATTCTTAGGATAGACGTGAAATGAAAAATAGCGCTTGCGAATGCTATGGTATCAAGTACAAGATGACAGCTAATGTTATTAGTACCAACGACCATCGAATGATTACGATTATGCAAAAATCTGATATTTTTTCAGGACAAATTATGTTTGCTACGCTTTCGAAACATTCTTTAATAAATTCACCGTCAGTGAACGGCTTTAGTTTTTTAGCAATCAAATTTGTTACCACATAACTTGCCTTGGCTAAAGAATCAGTTTGAGAATTATTTTTACGGAAAAGTTGTTGCTGAAACGTAAGATTTCTTTTCAGATCTAATATTTTTTGTTTACGGCATATTCCTTGCAATTCAATATATATTGAATGCATTTGAAAATAATGCCTTTTCAAATTATAGTCTTTGAAAACGGATACTACTTCTCTGCATATCAAACATAGCGCTTTATTATTAGCCTCAACAAAAAAAATAGTCGTCAGTCCATTTTTCTTGGAAAGCTCTCTTTTCCTCCACTATTTTTCTTTTCATTTTACCAGTTTTCCTTTGAGATGCAGTAGAAGCCATGCCTAAGAAAAATAAATAATGAATAATTTTAAATTATTTATTTATATTTATTTTCTTAATTTTTAAATTTTAAAATTATAATTGGCGATGTAAATTAGTGAATTTAAAGAAATAAGTATCAAAAAACCGCCAATAAGTTCTCAACAACACAATACGTAATTCAATAATCATTTTATATTTGAAGGAAACGCATAAGCAGCTTCTACTTTTCATGAACCCGCGCAGACCGATTTATTATCTATTTATAAAATAAAACAAATTTGCGTTAATACCATGAGGTAAAAAAATTAGTTACTGTCCGTTTCGAATACCAATTTCATAAAAAAATTACCTGGTATCAAGAGTACAGGAACTGAGTATATTTGATATAAATCGACTTTCACTTGCTACATGTCACGTCGCGAACGCATGGAATGGACCGGTAAGGTAATTAAGCTGGCCTGTAAATAGGAAATCCAAAATACTCGGGTTTTGAACTCCCCGAGTAACCGGGTAATTTTTTCAGAAATATCTGGGTACTCGATTTCTCCCAGAAATACTTTTTAAAATTCAAATATTACTTGTACAAATTTCATAATTATATGCATAATAAAATGCATACATGCTTTCGAACAGCACTGTCTCTAATAAAAAATATTTTGAAAAATTTAACAACTTTTTCTTTCTCCGTAAGGACTACGCGTATGTCTTCACGAACTTGCGGAATCTTATTGAGCTTGTCCGTCTCAAAATTCCAATGCCCATCAACCAGGAGAGTATCATGGCATTTTCGTGACATTTCCCAATAAAACTGGGCTTCTTAAAAATAATTATAATATAAATATGAAAAAGACTTACTTTTTTGAGGTGAATAGACCTTCCCAGTAAAGAAAAACTTCTATCTCTAAAAAACGGCCCTCAACTGAAGGAACTTTAAAGAAAAACAAAATTAATTTATGTCAATATGATTTATAGAAACATTGCGTGATTAATATTTTTTCTTAATATTAAAATCTGCAGTTACCTGGCTGAATTAGACTTATGGTGTCATTTATTAAGATGAATTTCTTATAAAGATAATCACTGGCTTGAAGCTACAAGGCAACTGATGATTATTTCTAACTTACAGCCTGAGGGGCCTGGTATAGCAGGGCAGGTAACTTAATCCACAGGACGATTTCAACTCTGTGACTGGCAATATAAAATAACAAGGCGGATTGTGCCGAGTTGCTGCCGACCGAAGGTTTAGTTTTAAAAGATAATAATTGGTAGCGATGGTCTTCCCTTTTCCCCTCTATTATTTTTTTAGATAGGGAGATAGTCGGGGATTTTTGCAAAGAATTGTATACAACACGAAAGGCTCAGAGAGAAGGGAGAATGAAATATAGAGAGAGACTCTTGAGATATGTGCTTATCGGTCCCCAAGATTATCTTTGCCTCCCAGGGAGTAAAGAAAATTTTCACTAGAGAAAATGCAACACGATACTCGATCAAATAACCCGGAAAATGCTTCTAAATGCCGAGTGCCTGAGTACACAATACTCGACCTTAGATACCCTACCTGTGATGGTGCAACGTTCGTTTATTTTCCGGTTACGCAACGCGGGCCGCACGAATGGGCTTTGAGGGCCGCATGCGGCCCGCGGGCCGCGGGTTGGACAAGTCTGCTCTACACCATCCTCTCCCATACCTCCCTCACCCTTCTTCACCCACTCCCATCCATTTCTATACCCCACCCATCCCCATCCCTCCCTCATCCTTACCCAATCCCAACCATCCATCTACTTCAACCACTACCCTATACACACCCCCATCCTTCCCACTCCCCACTGATAAGAGTACCTCACAAAAGAAAACATTTATGGTTAGAGACGAAATTACTTATTGAAGGTGGCTGTACGAAAGCAGGTGCGCGTCAGGATATTGAAGTATTCATGCCTTTTAAAAGTGAAATCCTTAAAATATTTATAATGCTAATCTTAATCATATTCATATTTTTCCTTTGCGAAGGAGGATGGGAAGGGCCATAATTTCCAATAAAAATCAAAAGAAACGTTTTATATATGTGTGAGTAGCTTTGAATTATGAAGCAGGAAATTGCAACTGTAACATAAGAACCGATATCATACATAAGTATGATCTTACTGCATGCTATCGCCTATATAAGGCAGCAAAGAAACAGGGAAGTTAATTTAAAGCTCTTTGTTTGATAAGGAAAGTAAAAGACCTCCTTGAACTGTTAAAACATGAGCAAAATATTCAAGGTCGCTGGAACCCTATTTCGTCTCTTACAGAAATATTTGGGGAACTACTTTCTCTACCTTGAGAATAACATTACAGAGAAAGGAAACCCAAAGGAAGGCGAATTAGCGGTTGGCATTGCAGATATCTGACGGTATTTATGAAATATGTAAATATAAAAAGGAACTTGTCCAGCGATACTTGGTGTAATTTCATATGAAACACAGTTAAAAACACAAAACTTGTGCAATTCAACAAGGTAAAATATATACAGACAGTTGATCGGTATCGGCGGTGATTACCTTGTGGAATTATACAAGTTTTGTGTTTTTAACTGTATTTATGTAAATATTCTTTTAAGATAAGATGGAAAAGCGATTGCGTATGTTTAAAAGAGGAGGAACTTCGAAAGACCGGTTCAACTACGACTTCGGAATCGTTAAGTCGAAACAAAGTTATAGAAATCCATTGTATGAAGGACAATAGCATTTCAAAGAAAAAACATAATTCGTAAGATGAAATTGGAATTAAGGGAAGCGGCATTTATAAAACGTAGAAACAATAGCCATGGTAAATGCGCTGATATGCCCAACGAATTACAGCAAAACTAAGATTTCCTAACAAAACATTAGCAAATGCATGACAGATGGCAACCGATACTATTTTTATGTGATATAATTTTTTAAAATTTCATTTCCAAGAAGCTAACAGTTAGAATAGTTTGGAAATTAGCTGAAGTTAACGTCAATTGCCATATTTATTGTCTTGATTGTAGGTTTATATACTGCTAGACTAAAATCTTGATCAGAACTGCCAATCGGTTATTCAGGGGAAAATCGAAAAGTACTTTAACGATCTTAAGAATCTCCAATTATAAATTCCTTATTTTATAATTATGATGGAGGAAAAATATGTGAATTTTATATCCATCTTCCACTATGTGAGATACGTCTTTTTTATCTGAAGATTAACGGCGAGTACTCTATGTACGTTATCAACTGCTATGTTAATAGGAAACTCAATCGAAAGATAACTAATAATGTAATTTGATGTGAATCGATTATAAGTCAACAATTGATCTTAATGCTACAGTCTTCTAAACGAGGTGGTAAATTCTCATTCTACATTAAAACTCCATATTCCCACAATAATAGGAAAATTTATAAAGCCAATCCAATCATAATGTAATAACACTGATTTAAGGAGCTCACGAATTCAGAACAAATATCAAAATATGATTATTGAATTTGAGTAAATGACAATATTCTCAGAAGGAAATTAGTGATTTCAATATTAACAGGCAATTGTAAACAGCCATCGGTCTTGTCTTCTTCTTGTTTGGAATTTTAGAAGCAAACAATGTAAGTTATAATTAATTTAATTAAAATCATGACATTACAGTCAGCAAGGGTATGCCAATTCTCTTAATACTGCAGTTTTATGTTTAAAACAACTGCTTGCATGAACCTGAATTATACAAGCGACACACTCAAACATTTTCAGGCGAGGGATCGTTCGACCATGTGAGTCATTATTCTTTTGTATTAAAAAGGCAATACATTTATAGCAACCACATGTATAAGAATTTAGGTACCCGAAAAACCTCGATGCTTTTCTTTTATTTCCTTTACATCATATAGTATATTTACAGATAACAGTCTACGCTGCCGCTCAAACTGATTATTTTCAACAAATCATAAATTGAATTAATCACGCAGTTCTCCTAGAATATCTCAAATATCCAGGGCCGGTTAACCAATACGCAGAATAGGCAGTTGCCTGTTGCCGAAAAATGAAAAAATCTTAGAAAATTTTTTTACAAACTTAAAATTCCAAAGAATTAAATTAAAATATAATCACAACTGAAATTTTTTATGAAAGCTATAAGATTTTATTTTTATCGAAAAAAGAAGGGAACGGACGTGAAAAAAGAGCCCCCGAATTGATGGTTGGGTAGGGCCCCGTTGAGGGTTAATCCGGCCCTGCAAATATCTTCCTTACATTGTAACATAAAATTTTTATTTCTTCGAAGTACGAAAAGATGATGAAATTTTAAAAATAATCTTCAAACTATGTAAGTACGTTCTGTTTACTAAACTTGGAGATCCAGCCGACTGTTGTCCCCCGAGCCTCTTCTGTTGACGGGCGTCACTCGTGTTTGTGAAGAGTTAGTCATACGGTAAAGCCTTATCGAAATTTAAGCAAGTTCAATTTCTTAATACTAGAAAGAATAGAAACACAAATATAATTAATAATTTATCAATGAATGTGGTCATATAAAGAAGGGAATAATTAAAAACAATAAGATTTCCGGTGAGAAAGAAAACTATCGCAGGTAGCAGTAATGCACATTTATGAAGCTCTATAACGGTGATCAACTTCGATGTTAAAACACAAACCGTACTCATCAACCCTTCTAAACACAATATTAAAGTAGGAAAATTTTAATCGAGGGCACAAGGAATAGAAATAAGAATGGTTCTAACAAAAGAGGAAAATGAACTCAGTGCTAATCGTATGGAGACGGGAATACGATAGTACGCTATGATGGAAGTTTAATATCTGAAATATGAATATATGATAGCAAATAATGTTAGAAATATGTAACGAAATAGGTTCAGCTTTACTTGCATTGACCTTAGGAGACCAAGTTATGTTTCTGGTGACATTTAGCTAAATTTTTTAATTGAGGTTGCTGATGAATCCATGAAAATAAATTTAAACTTACGCAACCGGGACTTAAGACACAGCAGGGACTGGCAATGTTGCCGTATGCGTTAGCATTGAACAAATATGCGGCAATCTGATTACTCGAAATCGAATTCTCCCACGCTATTCTCACAACTTGAACATTTTGCTTAGTCTTAATAATAAATAAAAACTCATTAAACTGAATGTAGAAAAACGTCAGTCGTAATATTAACTATCTAGATATTTTATTTTCATTTATTAATTAATTTTTATTTATTTCTACTTCGCGTTAATTTGGCTTTATCATAGAAGGGATTGCTCGAAATATCCTAGTTGTAATGAATTTTGACAGTTAAATGATTTTAGTGATGTTACTATCCTGTTTATTCTTACAACTGTGTAAGAATATAGCAAATTATTTTGTCTTATTTATTGCAATCAACAATTCCTACTTTGTCATAACAATAGAATGGGATTTGCGTACTGATATACATTATTAGGTCCGCGTTGCGGACTAATATAAATTTAAAGTAAATCGTTAGTGATGGTCATCCGCTTACATTGGAGGCTGTAACACTTTGGGAAAATTTTGAGTTTTTGCCGGTGATTGAATTATTTTTTAAGCTAGTCATAGTGTTTATTTATATGTAGGATTTTGATTTGACAAAGAAAGAAAATTTTAAAAACTTTTTGCTTCTATTTTTTTTAATTTATAATTTGGCGAATATCGTCCTCAGCCACCACAGGATAGCACCTTTTTTGCTGCAATGCGTGGTTGCATAACCTCCCACTATCTCTTGTAAAATATGCCTGAATGTTCCTTTACGTTTTTCAACGCGAATTCTTCCACAAAATTAAAACTTTATTATAATTTACCTTCATTCTATATGTATTTACTTATTATTTCTTACGGTTCTGCGCTTGTCTAATTTTTTTCCAACCTACATTGAAAAAACGTATTTTTGAGCTTCTATATCTCACGTAAAAGAATTGTTTATAATATTGAAAGTCCGCACAACATTGCTGACATGGCACAACCAGCCTACATCAGAATCAGAAGATCCAGTATACACGAAAAATCTTAAAACAAAGCCGGAAGGTTCTCCAGGGTTCGAAGTTTTTGCAAAATGCGTAGCCTGAAGAATCAGGTTTTGCTAAATTCCCCCAATTGCTAAATATTTCTGTGTGAAGAACTATTCACTCCGTCCTATATAAATAAAAAATTAAAATTAGGAGACGGAAAATTCTCTCAGAATTGTGGTTGTCAACAAGACTCGGAGGTATTAGACACTAAATTCAAAATTAAATATAAATATTATAATTACCTTACTCTCAAAGCAGACGGAATTCCTCTTGTTATGGAAAATAGCTTCTTTCTTTCCTCTTCTGCTTCAAAACTTTCAAAACGAAGCACGTCAATCAGCGATAAACGAATAGGTAAAATTCGTAAAAAATATAATTGCGATAATGGAGGAGGGGGGAGGCGAATTCCCAAAGTAATATTACTAAACGAAAGTAAATCTACAATATATGTTTATGTATATCAAGTAACTTCAAATGATAAACATTAGAGAGAAAACGCACGTAGAACAGCGATAAAATAAAACCTAAAAATAAAAATAATATAATAGTGGTAATCGGGGGGGGGGGCGGATTCCCATCGTAATATAACTAAAGGAAAGTAAATCTAAAACGCCTGTTTGTATTAATCAAGTTACTTAAAATCTTAAACGTTAGAGAGAAAACGCACATAGAACAGGGATAAACTAAAACGTAAAAAAATATAATTGCGACAATCGGGGAAGGGGGGGGCCATTCTCATGGTAATATTATAAAACGAAAAGAAATTGACCATAAATGTATATTTTTATCAAATAACTCAAAATGATAAACATTGGGATGAAATAAAATGATTAGGTCCTTCGAAATAAATGAAGAAACATGAAAATATGTGCTTAATTACCACTAGAAAAAAATTCAACAAAAATAAATATCGGTCGCACAGCGAAACTACCAGAGATATTTACGCAAAAGAGCCTTTACAACGACTGAAAAGGATAACGGAAGCGCTACGGGGTGGCCCTGCCCAAAAATGGCCTTCGAAAAGGAAAACGAACTTGGGCAATGATCGTCGTAAGCCGTCACCGGATAGCAACCAGCGGAGGACGATCGTCGTCGCTCAGCGTTCAACGTGTTTTAAACGATGAGTAAAATTTAGAGTTTATCCATTTATTTCATTATTTAGTAAGTAAAAGAGTTAGATCTAATAGAGTTCGCGGAGTAAATTTTCTCATCATAACCAATGCGAATTCTGAATAAACCGAGATGTTTGTAGGAGTCAGGAAGGTAGGTGGAGTAGCAGATAAATGTTGAAATATTAATTTTTCTGTGTAAAATGTATAACCTGGGAAAGAATGATCGAGGTCTGTAATACTTTACTGAAATCATTCAGTCAGTTACGTGCAGCTCGTAAATTATTTTTTATGTTATGCCATGTCTCGGTTCCATAAATCCAGAATTTGATGATTCTATTCCTGTATTGATTTTATCATCGCCTTTAAATATCCACATTCATTTGCATATTTATGGAAGTGAAAAATTTTAGTGTATTTAACGTTGTGATTAATAGAATCCTACATGAAAGGATCTGGTTCTTTAAATACGATAAATTTAATTTCATACGATCTAAATAATTTTATACTGACTAGGAAAACAAGATGGCCGTACACAAACACAAGTTTGTTTTCATAACACAATGAATATTTTATGCTATACGGAATAATATATTTAAACCTTTTAAACACAAAAAGATTTGCTCAAAACTTCTTATAATTATCAGCG
This sequence comes from Sympetrum striolatum, assembly GCA_947579665.1. NCBI lineage: Eukaryota > Metazoa > Arthropoda > Insecta > Odonata > Libellulidae > Sympetrum > Sympetrum striolatum. The sequence goes on from OX388352.1 coordinate 64,465,200, forward strand.
TCATTATATAAATGTATGTAGATGCACATGATCTCAACTTCGTTTGTGACATATGTATATGCTATCTTTTGTGTATCTCTGTTATGTATAAATATATGTAATTCCATATTACCGAGCAATGCGCACCCCTCATTCCCTTTTTAATGCCGGCAAGTGCTCGTTTAAATTTGAAATAAGCCCGAGAAAATATTTCCGGACGACAATAAATTTGAATTTAACATTTGAGAAAGTGGTAAAATCAGGAATTACTTGAAAAAGATAAATAATTCTACACGGACGCAGATTCAGTGTATCTGTAAACAAAATCGAATGAGCTCCATGTCACCAATCGCACTTGCCGACCGTCTATGACCACTGTTCACCTTTCCCATCCCGTCAATTTATTTATTATTATTACTACTATCCCTTGCCGGACGCACTATCCCTCCCCTTCCCCGGACGTCTTTTTCCTCCCCGCACGCAACTTCACTTTTATTTATTTCTGCTAAGGAAGTTGAGGGCTATTGCCCCCCTCGTCCTTTCCACAGATATTAATTTTGTACAAATATTTTACTTGTATAAGAAAAAATAAATACATACATAATTACATACGTAAATTATTGCATTGCAAAAGAAATGCATAAATAGATAAAGCAGCATATTTTAAAATTGTTGGAAATCATATAGGTGAGATTTAGAACAATATATAAATAAATATTATCTCTACATGTAATAAACTCTTAATTAATAGATAAGAAGATAAGTATTCAATAAAGTTTTGCTAAACGTGCATCACAACGAGACCCATGAAAGAGTAAAAGTAAAAAATGTTCCATTTGTATAAATATTTAAAAGTAGTTTCACCGAATTGTTCCATTGATAATTCAGTAAATAGTTAAGAAAAGAGTTACATAATTGAAATGTGCACTTTAAGAATTGCATTCACTTCATTTCATTAGTCACACATATTATTTGTCAAGGAATTGTTCAGTTTTTGCTTGCACTTATTTTTCAGTTTTTGCATTCACTTTGCTAAAACTCAAGTCAACGCCATCCACCAAAGCAAGTCACCTGATGCAGTCAACCGACGCCACCCGCGACACAGTCCTTCAAAGAAAAGAATATGTTCATTAGATACCAAAAACAAATATTACTCAATTACACAAATTCGCATAAATTCCAGTACTTAAATCCTGTATCTCATAATTGGAGTCTTATTAAAGCACAACCGAATGTTATAACGCAATATTATTTGTATATTGCAATAGTAAAATTTGAGTGCGTCTTGAATTTTATAAATTAGAAACATTACAAAATACTCTCAGTAATTGTACTTACATGTATAGAACTAAATTGAGGAAGATCACATATCGAATTAAAAAGAAAAACTTATCATATAAATACTAAGCGTATATTAGCAAAAGAAACTAGAGCTACTGGTATATGCAGTGGAGGACAATGATGTAAATATACATTAATATGATATTCACAATGAATGAATTCTTCATAATTAATCCTAATACTTTGCAAAAATAGAGTTAAAGAGCCTTGGTTACAAGGATGAGGATGGGTGAAAATTGCACAATAGGATGTGCAGAAAGCTTAAAAGTATAGAGCCGTTGCAGACTGAAAATGAGGCACTATTTGAAAAATAAGGATGTTATAAATTTAACGTAAATCAATTGTGACAGAGATCCACTAATATCGGTATGAATAAAACCGAGTAGAGGGGAATTTGTTCGCGAAAAATGCGCTATCGATTATACTCAAATAGGAATCATAGTAAGATTAAATTATATTTGTACTCATCATATTGTGTGTTCCATTCATTGACCGAATAACTCTCCTCAGCATCACTGCGCCCCTACTCTTTCTCATCCACGATAGAGAAGGTTCAGAGAATGTTTCTAAAGAATACGTAAAAGAAACAGTAACTAAAATATCATTTTGAAAAGAAAAACACTAAATTAGGAATAGTAATAAATTTAATTCAAATAATACTCATTGTATTCTGTGTTCCATCCCTGCACCAAATATCACTCCTCGGCATCTCCGCGCTCATTCGCTCAGGTCTTTCATGATGGAGATATGGTTTCATAATACGTCAGATCGTTGAGGAATAACGGGAAAATAAGTAGCATCGCTGTTGTTGAAGTACCAGGCCCTATGAAAGAGTTGTATTTTAGACATAAAAATATCGCCTATTTAATCATTTTAAAATATTATTTAAAACAAACTCAACTGTATGAGGCATACGAAAGACCCCGCTTGATAATCAATGGTTGAACGCCACTTCGATATCAAACCGGAGACACAGAGAAAAATCATCCAAAAGCGAGAGAATTTGCCTCTTCGGAACTTGAGAAAAAAAGCACAATTTAATTGAGTATTTACAGATAATATTGCACAATGCAAGTACAAAAGCGAGCATATCTTTTGTGATTAACACTTCGAGATTCAATATAATTGCTTCGTTAAATCAGCAGAGATATGTTACGTAAAAATATATATACAAATAAATCACAACCATCACCATTACTGCTCATTTAATTCGATTTTGAGTCTCTATCTGATCCAATAAAATTTTCAAGGGGAATGGAAATTTATTATCAAATGAATAAGCAAGATGCTTAAATCAATAACTATTCGTCAATTCTAATTCGAATAATTTTCAGGACCTCCGTAACAAGAATAGTAGAAATAATTTACTGAAGTAATTAGAATATATTATTAATGAAAATTTCCGAAATTCAACTCTAGTAATTTAGTAGAATACAAAAAAGCGTGAGTGCGAACTTCTTAGGCTGACATTTATTTTAATATTAAGAATTTGTAACAGTAAATACTCATGATTCAAGGGTGAATATCATCTACTCAGGGAGAATCAGTATGCAGCTATTATTCAAGTATCATATGCTAGTTAAATTTAAGCTAATATTGATATGACGATGAACGCAAAGAAATCATTTGAAAGATAATTTATTGGAAAATAAAAAATTGTGATTCCAATTAAAACGCCATTGATTTGAAATCTGTATAGGATATTCGTTTCAAATCCCGAAATAGACTTAATCTTAGACTTCCATTAAATTTTAGAAATTAATACCTCCTACGGACTTCCTCATAATTGAGACTCGATAACGTAAATAAAAATACACTAATTCCGAACAAATGAATAAGTATTCAGTATTCAAGATTTACATATACGGCATTTTGAATCGAATTAAGAAAGAAGGACGATTAAAATCCCCATTTTAATGGATGGATGATAAAGTAATGATTGACTATAGAAACTTTAAATATATTTAAAAATCCAGTTGATTTTATAACAGTAGCCAAGTTTCATTACCGACCTCTAAAAAATGGAAAATAATCTCATGATGAATACCGTGCCGCGGTGTGGTATTTGATTATATTAAGATCGATCCAAAGATTATAACGCTCAATACGATTTCTAGTGAGAAAAACTTCGATTCAAAAGACTGAAGGATGGATTTACGAAAACCAAGGAGAAATAGAATCTAAATTATGAAAGTTAGGTCAACTGTAATTCATGGTTAAAGATAAAGAATTTATTTCAGGCTATATATTAAAGGTTTTATTCACTTTTTGTATCCCGCTCAACTTCGACGTAAATCGATGGTTACAACCAGTTACAACACTCGATTGTTCGGGTCGCTCGTTCAATTGGAAATGGACATGTCAAATGGTATGTTTTGTTGCTTATTTTTATTTACTGTGGTTTCTTTTGCGACACATGTTATTCTAGTTTACCATCAAAATATTCAAAAACTACCAAGGGGTATTTTAACTGTTAACCTTTCGTAAATATTCAATTGAATGATAAAGCAGCAGTCGTCATTTTGTCGGATTGTCAATATCATAAAATTAACATGAGCATAATCAATAAATGGCAATGCTGCAAAGAAGTGAATTTTATTCATAAATATTTAAGTGCTTCAGAGAATGTCTCTTGTTCCTTTATATTCTTCACCAATGCCTATAAGAGACTGCTTCTTTCGCTGTTGAAAATCCATCAATCAAAGGTCTATAAACCTCTATCTATAAAAAATATCCTACGTTACAATTTTATCTTACCTTCGTAATTTTGTATAGCTTTAGATTGGTTCTGCAATAATATATTGTTTAATTAATAGTTGAGTGAATAATGTACTGTAATAATTGGATAAAATAATATCGTTCGTTGTCAGAATTTTAATTTGACACTCAAACCTTTTTCTCAAGAATTCAGTGGCACAGTTACTGATGGCTGTGGGAGTGTATTGAACTGAAAGGAGTACATCGTCTACTTCTACACAGGTTCTGTGGATGACTTCAAGAGGGAAATTCTCTATGCAAGTTTTACTTTCTTTCACCATTTAATGAAGGAATAATATATTTGCCCAAAATAGTATTCGCATATGGCTTTATGATATTACGGATGATATGTTGGAGCATTTGGCACTTCTTTTATCACAAAGTTCTTAGTGAGAGAGTTATAGCATGATTATAGCTTTTGGCGTTAAGACTTACCGTATTTGACGGCAAATAAGACGCACCCTCATTAAGTTGGCACTCACAAGGATAAAAAGTTTTAATAGTCCGTGCGAAAGCGTGATACCACAATAACTTAAAATGTAGTTTCTTTTAGTTTTCACGTTTTGTAAAAGCCAAATATTAACACAATCATTGAATGCAATTATGATATAGGTAGTGTAGACCATCAGGGCTAAAAATAGCATTCGGTATTGAAAGTTAACCCGTGTAGGTTGAACCTTCACATATAAGACTCGGGGAAATTCTTCGAGACACAATTTAGGAAAAAAGGTGCGTCTTATATGCCGTCAAATACGGTACAAATAATTAATTTGCGGTATAATGAAAAGGTTTGATAGTGGAAACAGGGTTAATAAATTCCGTAAACCAGGCCCTTCGGTATATTTAACTACAGTTATCAGCTTGATGTCACAGGTGTTTTCTGGATTAACAAAAGATAGTATTAATGGTTATATCATTCAATATCGAAACCCAAACAGGGTCTCATGTATATGTTCATATTAAAAATGGGAAATCTCGAGGTATTGCATATTGAGAATTTCTTTGAAGTTGATAAACTTTGTCCAGTTAATCTGATTATCCTGTCAAATTACCCTCTGTCAAGTATAAGCTCAATATGGTCTAGGATAATTTTAAACAAATATCAAAAAGTGGAAGAAATGATACTTGTGGAAGTCTGCATTTTAGTCTCTATCTTGATTTCAAACACTTGGCAAAAGGAACTTTGTTATTTCCAAGAGAATGACATCTAAGCCAGCTGAAGAGTGGTGAGGGCAATAGCTACAAAAATCACAATATTTATGCAAAATTCAGGGAAAATTATAATGATTAGTTGTAATAAGATATGTTGTCTGTATTTTCAGCAAGATTCTTTTATTTTTGTCTTTAGATGGATGGTGGACCGCAGTCAACAAACTCACTCAAGAGGTATATCTTAATAACATCTTTTAACTTAGAAAGTTATAATTTGAATGTATCTAGTTCAGTGATATGATTATCAAAATGCAATTACCTTTCTTTTAAATTATGGAAAATAATAGAATAATTAGTATTAAATCGTGTTCAAGAGCTACCAGCTACAACTTTCAATTTAACCTGAAATGTATTCCAAATTATTTAAACTGATAAGAATGCAAAATCCTTCTATGACAGTGGTGACAACTATTAAATCAAATGATTTGAAATTAACATTGAGAGGTCAAAAGGCATACAGACAACACCTCTTGCGTACAGATGTGGCTTCAATTTGATGAACATTTCTTTGACCCTTCTGAAGCAGATGAAGTACTTTCGAGCAGATAGATAAAACAAACCTTTAAAACACAAAGATCAAGGAAATGATCTAAATGAGTACAGATGCTAAACATGAATAAGAATATTGGTTAATTACACAGCCATTAAAAGGATTACGGATACAGAATAAAAATCTTAAAACTGAATTGACAATAATACAATAGTATCATTAATAGTAGACATAATCATCATTTGTAGTTTTTTTCTTCCTCCGTTGAGAAACTCTTATTGGTTGAGGATGATTGAGAGAAATAATCAAATTCTCTGCCTTCTGTGTTTCCTCTTTTAGGTCTTGGATGAGTTTTCTATAGTCCAGCTCAGCAGGAATTACTTGCTTCAGGTATTTTTGAAGCTGTAACAGAGAAGAAGTGTTGTAAGAGTACTATAGAGATTGAAAGCAGTTTAGCAGAGCAAACAAAACAACTAGTCTGTTCCAAATTCTAAATTAATTCTAAACAATTTTCTCTGGCTAATAACAATTATAAATAACACTCAACTTCTTTCTGAAAGGAAGATAAGATAACTGTAATGTTCCTTTCTCCAATTTAAGACATTTATAATACCTAACCTCCCTTTCCAAAGAAAAATTATAAAACAGGAATGAAAAAAGGCACAGATAGCAAAGCATTTCTTTGATGAACTTTAAAAAATATTCCTAAATGTTTTTCTTTAATATTATTATCTTGAATTATAATTTGTTCTATTGGAAAATTTTAATGGAGTTGACCAGCTTAAAAACTTTGAATTAAGGCAAACCCCATCAACTAACTTGTCTTCTACAACTAAGAAAAACATTTAGAATTCTGCCCAAGATATGGATTGTCATTGAAATATAATTAGCTATTTTTTGCAATAGTTTTATAAATATGCTTCTCCTATTTTTTGTGTTGGACTAGGCCTACCTGTGCAGTAGGCTACAAAGTATTTGCCATTATTTTACAAATTGACTATATTTATTCTGCAAGTGTTAAGGGCTTGAGATTGTAATAGCCCCCATGATTGTAAATAAATCATTGCTTACATCTTTCTCCTGGCTCCATTGTTTCAAGGATATGACTAAAGCCTTCAATCCCTGAAGTAAGTAAAGAGGACATTGAGATCCTCTATTATTTCTTGACTTAAGATCTTCCAAAAGTTCTATACTTGCAAGCCAATTTATCTTTTTAAAAGATGGATACAAAAATTTTTTGGCAATTTTCATACTCTTCTCCATTTCATACACCCTAAAAAATAAATTGCATTAAGAATGCAAAATCATAACTAAAATTTTATAAATAATCATGGGAATATTTAAAAATTGACTTACTGTAGCTGTAGTGCAATATTTAAGGAATGGAGAAAATTTCCCCCGAAGACTAATGAATCTTCAGGAGTAAGAACAGCATGGATCCACCCTGTTGGTATTAGCATTGTCTGCCCTTGTTTCAACACGACTTTGTGACATTTTTCTACCTAACAATAAAAAAGAAAGTAAATTTTAAGGAGTTAAAAATAAAAGAAAATCCCAGGTTTGATGCCAGCCAGACAGATAATTTTAATATAGAAACTTCTGCATGGAAAGTATCAGAATTAAAAGAAAACATTCTGAGAATTGGGCATTATAAAAATATAGTGTCACTTCACTTTAGAATATCGGGAAAATATAGATTCACTTCACAAGAGATTTTGTGGGTAGTACCAGTAGCTAAGAAGTATCCAGATTGTTGTTCATTAACAAAAATGGAAGAGTTATAATGATTTAACTCATCAACCAACAAATAAAAAAATGCAATAAAAATTATGGTTTGAATACTATGTATGTTATCAGTGAGAAAATTGCAGTTATTAAGCCATTTCCCAAAGATACTCTGTACAGCTCCCGAGACATCTCACAAGGCTGTAGAGCCCACACAGCATCTACTACAGTGCAACCGTCACTAGGGCTTCACATAATTGTGTTTTTTTAGACAGATGAATTTTAATGTACTAACTGCGTATATTTGACCTCATAAATGAAAGAATTAAACTTCACAATGAGTACAGATAAAACACACTGTCTTTTGGTATACCATCTATGTTTTACTGCTATACAAGTTTAGAATTTCTAAATACTATTTTCATGTGGCTCTTGAAAATTCAAAAATGTTAGTTTGTGGCTACACTACTGAAGAACTAGTTTACCCTTCTTCTAGAAAATAATTTCTCTAACAAATGCAAAAAAACATTGGAAGATAACAATTTACCTTGTTCAAGAGTTTTTGACCAAAACTTCTGCATTTAGTCTGACTTAGTATATACATATATTTTCTTCCTTTGCTAGAAAGCTGTTTTTCAACATTTCAAGTAAATTTCAGCATAAAAAATCTTCATATAAAACTTTCTGGCCATATTTTAAAATATAAAAATACTAGAAAAATTATTCAAAAAGGAAATCATAAAGATGGGGAAAATACAGACCTTTTCTCCAAAGAATGTCTCACTCTTGGTTGTAGATGTTGCCCACTTTTGATAGAGGGAAAGATTTGATTGAGTGGGTTTGATGAGATAGAAGATTTTCTCACCCTAAAAAAGGTAAAATAATCTTACTTTAATTTCCTACATGCAAAATCTTTATTCAAGCAGAAATGAATTTGTAAGTTATAATATTTACTGAAATTGAGCCAGAGATAATAAGTTAATAATCCCCAGAGAGAAAAACTAAGTAGGTAAATGTGCAGCAAACAGATAAGCAAGAAATGTCTACATTGAATCTGAATCATAAATTAGAACAGGAAAATGCTAAACTAACAATATCTTAACATAAAATAAGACAATGTGCCAAGAAAAGATCAATCCTCTGATGTTTTACAATGTTGAAAGTAAAGAGTATGAGGATACATCATCATAATTTATGCGCTTCCAATGTAAAGATAATATGAAATGACTGGAAGTTATATCTGCCCTATTTATTATCTGCAAAAATTATTACTTTAATAAAAAATTGCAAAATGCCTTACCCAAATTATGTGATACCACACTGAGGTTCCTCCAAAATCAATGTGAAAATCAGTATATGAGCCTTTAACACTGATTAGGCAGTATTTCTCCACTTTTGGTCTTCCATCATCTGGAACATCTTTAGGCCACACATGGCTCAACCAATCTAATGATCGTGCAATGGAGGGAGCTTCCACAAATGAGCTTAGCCTAGATAAATTTTAATTACAGTCGTTACACATGTTACATAAACTTGAAATAATAAAATGATTAGATGTTATAATAGTCAATACTAAATTTGCAGCTGGCTCAACAAATTATAAAGCATACGAATAATACTTTTTAATTCTTCAGCAATGGGAGTGGTTTAAATGGAACCATACATCTTGCACAGTGGCTTTTAAAACTGTCATCACAAATACTTAGACAGCCAACTACTAGAAATCATAACGATTCTTCTATGTGCATTCGATAAATTAAATGTTGGATTCTCTCTATTCAATGTACTCTTCATTCAGTAAGAAGATCACAACATACATGTAGTATCCATCTTCAATTTCATGTTAACCAACATAAAATATGAAAGACTAAGTATACAAAATGATTTCCAATTTTTTATTTAAAGCACTTGGTTTGAAGGGCTTCTTTTATATTTCATGCTTAAGGTCCTTACATGAGTTCAGCTCTCATCTCAATGTTTAAACAGTCCAATGGCAAAGCAGTCTTAGAAACATCTGCCTTTTAAAAAATATTGACTTTCTAGAATCTAGGTATGGTCATCAACTTTATTGTATCAAGACTTATAACAAATGGAAATGTTGTCTTTCATGCACCACTCTCTGGTCAATACTCCCCTTATAGAATCTTTAGTTGAGTGAAAAATTACAATGTGCCAGGATCCAACAAAGAATGATTTCTACCCAAGATTGTTTGGTCTTGCACATATTAATTACTCCTCAGAATGGAGCAAAAGCAGCATCAGAAAAGTGCTTAACAGTATTCCTCCCTTTCTATTGCAACAAAGGAGAAATTTTATAGTTGAACTCTAATCACTTAAACCTTCTTCAGTGTTACAGATGCACTAGCATTACATAGGTGGTACAATGGATATGCCAATTGTTGATGATGAGGAAGAATATGAAAGTTTCTATTGGGAGACCATGGAAATATTTGAGAACAAAAAATATTTTTGAAATGTTCAGCCCAATGCCTGCATTAAATTTAATATGTAAAAAGGAAATCATAGAGCAATGAGACAATATGCATTGTGTTTCTTGTAAGTTGAAACCTCTATGAAAACAATTCTCATCTCTGAGAAAGCTCAGGTTCAAACCCAAGAATCCATAATGTGTACCCATAAGAACTTAACCCTTTCCCGTCCAATGCGCCAGAAACCGCCTGACTTGAGTTATCCCTATGAGGACCGGATTTAAATACCCAAAATCCCCATCACGGACCCAATTTTTGACCTACATTCTCGCTTCGTCACACAATGCGTAAATCGTTTTACCAATCCAATGTTATATTATCTAGTGCATTACAAGAGATTTTGTTGTAAAGTCACAATACTGTTTATATATATTTTTAAATTTCATCTTACCTTATCATCTTAGTTTTCCACCTCAACTCCCTTTTTGTGGTGAAACTCAAGGAAACATCCGATTTTGCACAGAGGTAGATCGCAGTTTTTACACTTCCATGTAGTTTGAATTGCTTTTCCGGATGCTGTATGTTTCTTGTTCTCACTACACTGAACGCACACCTTTTTCCTACCCTCTATTTTAATTATTTTATGAGAATTTTGAGATGAAAGTACATTTGGTGTTACGCTTCTTTTGCGACCTGCTCTCTTTCGTGATGAGAAATTTCCTATGATCTGCCTATATAAAGCTTTCCGGAATTCTTTTTGATTATCCCCATGCTTGGATTTTGCAGGTTGATTAGTTTCACTGTACAAAATAAAACTATTTACTATCGCAGTGTTCATTACAAATCCAAACAAATATTTCCACCATTTCTTTGTTTTTCTACCTAATGAGAAATAACTTCTTTTCTGGTCAGCTCTATCTACTCCACCCATAAATTTAGTGTATTTTGCTACTGAAAGAGGGCAAGAAATAGCCAGCCTTTCATTGCCTTTGCCAGTTTTTCTCAAAACACTCACACTTCCTTTTGGATCACAGCTAGTCGAAAGTACGCAAATATATCTATTATCACACCACACTGTTGCTGCAACACCATTTGATTGAAGACATTTATATTCACCTCTTTTTAGTTTTAAAGATTTGGTCAATTTCAATTCCTTGGGCCATTCCTTACGACTTGGTTGAGATGTAGAACATGCATAAGTATTATTTTGCAAGAGAAATCTTACCAAGTGAACATTTGAAAAAAAGCTGTCAAAATATACATGATGGTGTAATCCTAAATAACTTTCTACTAAATTCATTACCACCTGACTGCCAAGAAGCATTCCCTTGTTTCTGACTTCTTTTTTTCCTAAATACACGTTCCCCTTCAGTACATAGCCGTGTGGAGTAGCAAGCACCCAAACCTTGAACCCCCATTTTGTCGGTTTATTTTTTATATACTGTTTGATATGGTGACGCCCCTTGAAAGCCACCATTGCCTCATCAACTACCAATTCCCTTCCTGGTCTATATTTTTTATGAAAAGTTTCCATTATACCTAATACTGGCCTTACTTTCTGTAATACGTCAAACCCTTCATCATGGGCATTTTTTTCCTCCTCAATATCACTGACGTGAAAATATTTTGTAAGTTTTTTATAACGCTTATAGGTCATGCAATTTTTGATGATAGAACACTCGATGTCTGGATTGTGCCAATAGTCTATCGCTTCTGACAAATCGTACACGCCCATGTAAATAAGTACACCAACATACGCTACTATTTCTTCTGAAGTAGTCTCAAACCATTCTTGGTCTGCTTTCTTTTCCTGGTTCTGTCTATATATGGCATATTTGTTTGTATTTTGAGCTATTATTTTAAATACATTGTCACCTCCTAGGATATACTTAAAATAACAAAACTCACTACTTCCTGGTGATAAGTCATGCACAACCCCAAAGTCACCAATAAAATCCCTTGGAGCTTCAAAATTTCTCTCTTCTTTCCAGTCAGCTGATTCCAACGGAGCTTGAACAATCTCTTCCAAGTCACCTCCCACAGCACATGCAATCACTGACTCTTCATTTTCTTGTAAATGTGAAACTTCCTCTGTATCACTCGAGGAATTACTCAACGAATCGTTCGAAGAAGAAGAGTCACTACAATCTTTCCCGCGTAGCTCTGCTTCGATAGCACTCCTACTCAGACCAGCTATGGTCAAAGACTGGGGAGTATTCGTAACAACGAAGGGCAAGAAAAGGCACTTATGGCCACGTGTGCAGGATGACCACACAGTTTACAGATGAAATGAAAGGAGTTGTTTAGCAGAGATGTATCATAACTCTTTCAGAAGGCGCCTCTTAGGAAGGAAGAGATTACGGGCGGTCTCGGGCGCTTAGGCCAGACGCGGAAATTTCGAGACGGGCGGTTTCGGGCGTTTCGGTCGGGGACGCATCGGGCAGTTTAAAGGGCTTCGGTCGGGAAAGGGTTAATGTAATGTTGTTTTCCTACCTTGTAGGCTTTGTTACTTTTACAGAATTAAATTGGAAACAAAGGTCCTACAAAGTCAAGGCAAGCACCAAAGGAAAGGAAATTAATGAATATTCTTATCTATGTCTTAGAATATATTTTTTAGATAGAAATTTCAGGGACTACAGCAAAATAAAGAAAATTCTGTAACATTTTTTCATCTCTCCCCCAGGGCAAAGAGGGAAAATCACCATTGAGATAAGAGATCCTTCAACCAGATACAAGACCTTGTAAAAATTCATGGGACAATCTGACTTCAACCCATTCCCTTAATTGGTGAGAACTGTTTCCCATCACTCTGGTTGCAATACAACTAACATAAAAGTAAAATCAAAGCTTATTCCAATTCAGAAAGCCCTTTCCTTTTACTCCATGTTTGACAATATTACAGTATTTTCCCAATATGGATGCATTTATGGAAAACGAGAGAAGATAGTTAGATGGAAGAAGAGACTTATAATCTCAATATCTTACCCAAATTAAGAGGATTGCTACTATTATTTAATATAAAATAAGATAGCAGAATTACCATATTTACTCAAAATAACGCGACATCGAATGCAAAACACACCCAAAATTTGAGGGTCAGAAATAGAATAATCATTTTCCCATGAATCTAATTTGCATCTCAAGACATAGCACCATATACTATTCGCACCTATGTATACATATTTATGATACACCTATACAGTGCTACATATGTGTATTAATAGGCATGAACACTGTATATGAAATATTGATAGTCATCTATGTCAAAAGTCATAAGTGAGCAAAAATTGGTCTGCAAAAATATTAAATGGGATAGCAAATTCTATTTCAGGTACAGTTTGACCAACAGTCTAGTCTGTAGTTGCTCTTATAATGAAAGCAGCAATAGCACATTGGTGGAATGTTTGACAAGTTGCATGGAACCAGGATGAGCTGAGGATCCGGATAATCCTTTATTTTTGTTAGATATATATAGTTAGAGTTATTTTTGAGTAGATATGGTATGTCGTAATTGTTATAGCAAAATACACTTACAGGGTTTCACTGAACTCTAGGCTGATAAGATTCAATACTCTATTCCGGATGGGATTTCTGAAATAATTGATGAAGTTTCCTAACTTCATTCTAATCCCCTCCTGTCTGGCCACATCTATTACGTCGACCATTCGTCCAGCACCTGTGGATAAAATATTGGTCCTGTAAATTACTATATTTATTTGTTATTCATAATAAGGTTATTTTAAGTTATTTAAAATGTTAAGGTGCAAAGGATTACCACAATAGATGATAAATGCAAGTTTGAGTAGTTTAATGTGGTCAGGTGTCACAGCAAATCATAAACTTAAAGATCATTCCGATTTAATTGATAGGAGAAATTAGTGATTGAAACTTAAAAAAATACAATCCATGAAAGATGCATTAACTTTGTGTAGTTACATAACTGGGTAGGAACAAAATACACTTCCTCAATATTCCACGTGAATTGTTAAAATTAATACATACGACTGGTTGCAGACAATTCTGTCCATCATCAACTGAAGAGCCACAAAGATGAGGGAACATATAAGAATCAGTAGCCAATGAGGAGATAAGGTCAGTGGAGATGAGGTTAGGAGTATTTGGTGCAGGGATTGATGGAAGGAAGCAAACGGTACAGGGTGAAGTGCTTGGGGAAGAAAAGAATGTTTGTGAGTTTGTAATTATGGTGTTTGTGTTGTATAATTTCTGATTGTTCCACGTAGTTCCATTTACTATTAGAAATCAGCTAAAATGAGTATGCTTTATAACGAGTACTTTTCCAATTTTATGTCAGCTCTTGTTATATTGGACTTCTACTGTATGAAAATCCAGGTGAATGCCTGTGGCTGAGTGATTTGAGGTGGGGTATATTGTGCAGTTCATGTATGTGTGCTTGCAATAAATTGAAAACTCAATTGAATGTATGTTCTTTATGAGGGTTTAGTCTAGAAAATTCAATTTTTTTACAATACATTATCAGGGACCATTATGATATTATTAATATTAATCCTCTTCTACCACGTCTGTACACTCTCTTAGAGTTACCAAAACCTGAAATCCCCATCTGCTTAGTTATCCAATGTGTTTCCTCCCCAGCACATAAACTAGTCTCCCTTGTAAATGAATTATTTAAAACATAACCCAGTTTTTACCTAGATATAGTATCCAAAACTCATTTGATCAAGTTGATACGTAGACTTAAAAATTTGAGATTATGAACAAACTCAAAAATTGTTTCACTTGTCGTTAATAAACTGTTTACAAACATTTCTAGAAAAGAGGTACTGATTCATGATGATAGAATTATTTTCTGTTTGAACAAAGTTTTTTCTCTTCTCTTGCCAATTTTAGCTCTAATATTTTTTGATAACCCTGAAAAAAGGATTTGCGAAAAAATCTATAATTATAATTAACAATTTTAAAAATCAAATTGTAAACCTGATGATATTCTACCACTTTCTGTCGAATCAAGAGTGTGTTGATAAAACAGGCAGTTGATTTAAAAAAATATATTAGCATATAAATAGATGTCTAACTTCAACGATGTACACACCCTCCCTGACTTACGAACTCATTGCGGTCGGCAAATCTGGTCATAAGTCGAATTGGTCGTAAGTCAGATTTATGATATGAGGTATAGCATAATTATGAGTTATGTAGAATGTGAGTTAACTCACCCACCTTGGAGGTAGATTTCCGGCGTTAGGCCACAGAAGAACTGACCTTTGTTGTCATTTAATTTTAAATTTGCTTTGTAAGACCTCATATTGGTATTTTTTAATGATTTTATCAATATATCTTAACGTCTTTCCTTGAAAATTTACAGCTAAGCGTAAGACCTTCAAAATAATGCGAATAGGAGTGATTTAGTGCCGGAAATATATTTTGAAAAGTTAGGAAATGAAAGGGTTGATTACGAACTCAGTATCAAACACTAAATTATTCAATCGCTATTTTGTATCAATTAAAACTTGCCCCTAAACCCACAGAGTTTAAAATCGTTGAATGTAGTTGAAGTCTAAGTTTGCGTATCAATATGACATTGTTATTTATATTGCAAAAATTGCCCAATTAAAAGAACTAAAACATGTCGTAGCGAATGCAATATGAAGCAAATAATAGCCTGAAAAATATGAGCGTATGTCAAACATTTATATGGTATGTTTATAACGCGACCAGCAATATATAACGCAACACAGGCTTCCTAAGATAAGCATCTCTGATGCACGGACCGAATGTTTTCCTAGGGTTTCCCAAACTGTGCGCCGCGGTGCCCTTGGGCGTACTCAATGACGCTCTGGAGTACAGTGAGGCACCAGGTTAAAATACAATTATTGTGACAGGGCGCCGTGAAAACCTGTGCGTTTTGAGTATTAATCACCTAGGTTACAAGTAATATAAAATTGATATGCTGAGGCATTACTTTGTGGAAGGCCATAGCAGTGAATTATTTCATCATGCCAAAGAATTACTTCAAAAATTTTCTATACAATTTTAACGACAAGATCACTTTGTAAGTACCTTCATATGCTAATAATAAAATTAGTTACATACCAACATAAAATTCCACATCATCAACAGTAAAAGTTTCAGGCGGCATAATCATGCCTAAGCCATCCTTATGTGCAATTAGTATAGGGTCATTAAACCCATTTATCTGTAGAAATGGGACTGTTAGCTGTTCTCCCTCCATTTTCAGAATTACTTCATCGCCACTGGAAAAGAATAGAGCATAAGGAAGCAATGTTACTAAGTCTTTACTGTACTTAAAATTATGATACGATTTTCACATACTAAAAGCAGGCTACAGAATATTAGAGAATATACATGAAAAGAGAACTTTGTAAACAAAATTATAAAGAAAGTATAACAGTCTTTTTGATATTTAAATTGTTATCATGAAGAACCTCAGATTCTGGAGCAAGGTTAATGGATTTTTTGACATTACTTTAATTATTTATTTTGTGGGTTTTTAATTTTAAATGTCCCCATTATCCTAAATTGGTTCATTCATAACATTTTCTTTCATATATAATTTTATTTCCCATTTAAAAATACGATACTAACCAAGGATATTGCCTTGAGATTAATTCTTCTAAGAACGGAGCAGTTCCAGACTGAACCGGCTTACTATCTGCATCCATATCGTTTTTAATTTTTCATTCACTGAAAATAAGTACATTTAATAAATATCAGTTCGATAATACAGTTATTACAGCCTAACAACCTATACTCAGGAGATGAAACTTATTTAAAAGAATGATTCCATGTGACATTTACATCTTGACTCTTCATGATCACACTGTTACATAATAATGACCATTTGCGATTGTCAAAGTATATTTTTAGTAATAAAACTTACAAACTAAGCTTATCAGAAGAAATGTTTAATTAGTATTCACGTGCAAACATTTTGTTATTTCCTATGTACTCCCAAAAATGATAAAAATTCACGAAGTTAACTAATATCAATCGTAATATCTCCTGCGATATTTAATGAAACTTAAACTGACAAATAGCTATACTAGACACCTATCACCAATTAATAGAGACCTCATCTTTTCGCGATAGCGATAAAACGACGATAAACGCGAGATATGGATATTTTGAATGAAATACGCTCATAATAATCCGCGAAATTTACATCCTAACGTGGTTCAACACGATAAATAAAAAAGTAACCACATCTAGCAAATATTTCCACAAAAAAAGTTCCAAATACCACGAACCTTAATCCTTCTTCCCTCCTCGAACCGGCTCTTAAGTCCCACTGACCACTTTAAGTAACACTGAGAAGTGAGTCAGCCGATTTTGCGCGGGAAACATTACACGGATAATACAATGTTATACTATGTGGTACTCTATACCTCTCCGCACTGAGGATGAAACGCCAATTTTGCGCGGGAAACGGTACACGGATAATACAATGTTATACTATGTGCTACTCTTTACCTCTCCGCACTGAGGACGGAACGGGGCGATTATTTGTTTCGAAGTTTTTACGGAGTTTGACAGTATCGGAACCGGAGGTGAAATTGAACTGATGAAATTGAAAAGGAAAATTGCTACCTTTTGTGAGTAGTGAACGTTTTGTATATTGAACAGCTAATTTAAGGGATCCAGGAAAATGTTCTGCGGGAAAAAGTTCCGCCGGAAAAAGTGCCGCCGGAAAAGGTTTCGCGGGTAATTTAATGAACCTAAAATTTATGGGAAAAATTGCAAAACTGAGAGTAAGAAACAAGAATAAAAAAAGGTTGAATTCCTTATAAATATGTAATTAGATGGTTGCACTTAACAGTGGATGTGGCCCCGATGTCCCTAGTTTTCCCATAAGGATGCATTGCGGGGATTTTCGGAATTTTTTGAAGTTGAGTTGAAATTCGGAACTACAAAGTCATCCTCGCAGATAATTTATTGATTCGACGCTAAGCCAGAGCAAATATTCTCCTATTTAAAATGCATTTTGGCGATTTTTTAGTTTTTTTAATGCCCTCCCATCAACATGGAAACTTAAAACCGGGCATGTGAATATGGATCACAAATACATTTCATATACGCTCTTTTACGTTTCCCTGTGTTCTGAGTGCCTTCAGAAAAATACAATAACTAGGCCTACAGAATGAATACCTTCAGGATCAGGACTTCCACATGATTGTTGAGATGACTGGCTTTCCTGCCGCTTGACAAGTTCTCTGATGGTATGACTTTCTTACGTAACCATCCCAGTGGAACAGTATATTCGGACCTCCTTGATTATTTCGATAACACTTATGTGAATGGAACCTACAGAAGAGTAGGTAACCAAGGGGAAGGCGCTCGCTTTCGGAGAATCCCGCTCCCTATTCCACCGGAGACATGGAATGTCCACGAGGCTGTTATTGCTGGGGACGATAAAACCAACAACATTCTGCCCCTTTCTTGGTCACCTATGGTACAAATATGCCTCCCATTTCCTACGCGAAGAGAAAATCAACGTAATATTCTATCAGAGGCTGTGTTTGCTCACTGTGCAGTGTATGAATGCGTTATTTTCCCAATTTCCAATACATAGCCTTACTGTCTTTTCTCCTTGGTGCGTTAATGTTCTTTAAATGTTAACTATATTCACTCCCTGTCTGATTAGTATAGATTTTATAATCTGGTTGGTAACCTCTCAACAGTTGATGCCTGTTAAATGAAAAGTTCTGCTGTCTTTAGGGTTATTTCTGTAAACACGACGTCTCTACTGGAAACATAACTTGCTGCTTTCCGTTGTCGTACTCAAACATCTTTTTAAAATTTAATTAAAAAATTAATGGAGCCAAGATCTCGAACCAGTGACATTGAATTCAGTCGTCGGATGCTGATAAACCACTGATAAAGCCCACTGTTGGAGCATTCTGGAGGTGATGTGCTCCGTTCCCTTTCTTGCTTCACAAAACCTATCATATGTATATTGAATTATCATTTGCATCTTAACGAATCGTATTCCTCGATTTGTAATATCCCCACTCCATATCGTGACTTGAGATATGCTTTATAATGATTGCAAATCTAGTATTTTTAAGGTTGATACCGGTGTTTTTGGATGTTCTCATTCAACGGAGCACAAAGGCACTTGAGAGATTTCGGTGATGACGTACTGGAATCACTGGTATCTTCTTTTGAAGGGGGGCTGCTATCTCTTGATTCTGCTCCCTCATCGCTATGATCCACGAATTCTACATCTGCGTCTTCATTTTCAAGGAATAACATATCCTATTCTATGTAAATATTCTCCTCCATGATCTCCATGAATCTCTCAATCGCTTCCTCCCGAAGTAACGTACCTCCTTGGATATTTTCAAACTTGCGTGATTTTCAATAACATTCAATAACGTTAAAGTATCTTAACCAAGGAGTTGCCAGCGTGTTAGTAGTCAGAGAAGATTCCTTACTATCCGATACACAACTATAAAGCACCTAGTGATTGATATAATTATTTCATTCCCGAAGTATTCCGCTACTTTTAGTAGGAAATTCTTAATCAGTCGAACAAAAGTTCCTTTTACATTCTTAGGATAGACGTGAAATGAAAAATAGCGCTTGCGAATGCTATGGTATCAAGTACAAGATGACAGCTAATGTAATTAGTACCAACGAGCATCGAATGATTACGATTATACAAAAATCTGATATTTTTTCAGGACAAATTAGGTTTGCTACGCTTTGAAAATAATGCCTTTTCAAATTATAGTCTTTGAAAACGGATACTACTTCTCTGCATATCAAAAATAGCGCTTTATTATTAGCCTCAACAAAAAAATAGTCGTCAGTCCATTTTTCTTGGAAAGCTCTCTTTTCCTCCACTATTTTTCTTTTCATTTTACAAGTTTTCTTTTGAGATGCAGTAGAAGCCATGCCTAAGAAAAATAAATAATGAATAATTTTAAATTATTTATTTATATTTATTTTCCTAATTTTTAAATTTTAAAATGATAACTGGCGATGTAAATTAGTGAATTTAAAGAAATAAGTTTCAAAAAACCGCCAATAAGTTCTCAACAACGCAACACGTAATTCAATAATCATTTTATATTTGAAGGAAACGCGTAAGCAGCTTCTACTTTTCATGAACCCGCGCAGACCGATTAATTATCTATTTATAAAATAAAACAAATTTGCGTTAATACCATGAGGTAAAAAAATTAGTTACTGTCCTTTTCGAATACCAATTTCATAAAAAAATTACCTGGTATCAAGAGTACAGGAACTGAGTATATTTGATATAAAACGACTTTCACTTGCTACATGTCACGTCGTGGACGCATGGAATGGACCGGTAAGGTAATTAAGCTGGCCTGTAAATAGGAAATCCAAAATACTCGGGTTTTGAACTCCCCGAGTAACCGGGTAATTTTTTTCAGAAATATCTGGGTACTCGATTTCTCCCAGAAATACTTTTTAAAATTCAAATATTTCTTGTAGAAATTTCATAATTATATGCATAATAAAATGCATACATGCTTTCGAACAGCACTGTCTCTAATCAAAAATATTTTGAAAAATTTAACAACTTTTTCTTTCTCCGCAAGGACTACGCGTATGTCTTCACGAACTTGCGGAATCTTATTGAGGTTGTCCATCTCAAAATTCCAATTCCCATCAACCAGGGGTGTATCATGGCATTTTCGTGACATTTCCCAATAAAACTGGGCTTCTAAAAAATAATTATATTATAAATATGAAAAAGACTTACTTTTTTGAGGTGAATAGACCTTCCCAGTAAAGAAAAACTTCTATCTCTAAAAAACGGCCCTCAACTGAAGGAACTTTAAAGAAAAACAAAATTAATTTATGTCAATATGATTTATAGTAACATTGCGTGATTAATATTTTTTCTTAATATTAAAATCTGCAGTTACCTGGCTGAATTAGACTTATGGTGTCATTTTAAAAAGATGAATTTCTTATAGAGATGATAACTGGCTTGAAGCTACAAGGCAACTGATGATGATTTCTAACTTACAGCCTGAGGGGCCTGGTATAGCAGGGCAGGTAACTTATCCACAGGACGATTTCAGATCTGTGACTGGCAATATAAAATAACAAGGCAGATAGTGCCGAGTTGCTGCCGACCGAAGGTTTAGTTTTAAAAGATAATAATTGGTAGCAATGGTCTTCCCTTTTCCCCTCTATTATTTTTTTAGATAGGGAGATAGTCGGGGATTTATGCAAAGAATTGTAAACAACACGAAAGGCTCAGAGAGAAGGGAGAATGAAATATAGAGAGAGACTCTTGAGATATGTGCTTATCGGTGCCCAAGATTATCTTTGCCTCCCAGGGAGTAAAGAAAATTTTCACTTGAGAAAATGCAACACGATACTCGATCAAATAACCCGGAAAATGCTACTAAATGCCGAGTGCCTGAGTACACAATACTCGACCTTAGATACCCTACCTGTGATGCTGCAACGTTCGTTTATTTTCCGGTTACGCAACGCGGGCCGCACGAATGAGCTTTGAGGGCCGCATGCGGCCCGCGGGCCGCGGGTTGGACACGTCTGCTCTCACAAGGCGAGTCTAACGTCGGGAAAGTGAAGCCCAAAAAAAACGCAACCCGCAGAGCACTGGTGAGAACTTTTCGCCAGCTCACCTTTAACTACATGTATTTTTGGAGTTTTATTTTCCTCTCATACGGGACTCAGGAGCTTCTCTATCCTATGACATGGACGCAGATAGTTTAAATGAACCTTTTACTTAACGATCATGTTCGATTTTTTTCTCAAAGTCCTCTTGACTCTTTTCATCATGGAAAATAAAACATGCCTGCAATGTTAACTTCTCGGATGCCGGTGTCGTCTGCTAGAGCGATATAAAAAACGAATCATCTGCCAACCTTCCGAAAACTGTATTAAAACCTCGTTGATTATTATAATGTTAATTTTATGTATATTATAATGCATTAATCCGACTTAGTTTTTAATCGATCAATACCAAGTATGGCATAAAAATTCCTTAATAATCGTTTACCGCAATGAGATAAAGCTACTCTATCATACATTATAATAGCTTATCAGGATACTTAGAGATTTTCTGCTTGTGCAAATGTTTGTTCTAATTCATAATTGGGGCTCAATGCAGTAAAAGTTGTCAAAATGACGAATCTGTTCTTACAGCCAAATGCACTGCAATTGGTCATATTGAAGGCAGAAACAAGCCCCTGCTTATTTACCTATTAAACCTTTAGAAACGCGAAAATAACAAAATTACTTCGTGTTACACATTGCTCAAACTACAATTTGTGTTCCAAAATGTTCGAATTACTCGATCAAACCTTGATAACTCTGTATCAAAGCCGCAAAATCACGAAAAAACAAAGTGTTAGTATAGCGAGAGACAAAAAGTTCTCACCAGCATGGCGAAATGCGCAATTTGCCGCTTTACCCCTGGCTTCACTTTTGGTCGCTAGAAGGAGATAGGATATGCTACCCCTGTGTCTGTCTGCTCTACACCATCCTCTCCCATACCTCCCTCACCCTTCTTCACCAACTCCCATCCATTTCTATACCCCACCCATCCCCATCCCTCCCTCATCCTTACCCAATCCCAACCATCCATCTACTTCAACCACTACCCTATACACACCCCCATCCTTCCCTCTCCCCAACCTACTCCTTTCCCACTCTCTACCCTACCCACCCTATCTCTCCCTGTACCCCAAGCACTGCCACACTTCCCACCCGCTACTCCACCCTTACCAAACGACCCTCTGGCCTACCCCTACCCCCAATACCTTCCCTCCCTCTACATCAAACAACCTACACCCCAACCCTCTTCCTTTCAATCCCTTCCCAATCCCAACAATAATTTTATACTATACATAGGTAAATGAAAATATATTTTGTCTCGTAAGAAAAATAATGCATTTCACTTCTTATTCATCTTCGGGGGTAGAGTGATGCTTCAGGGGTTCGCCCTCGGGTTCTCCATCCACTTTGCAACCTAGGGTCGTTTTGTAGTAGTGCTGTACCCTGGTGATATGCGCAATGTAGAAGTCTTAAATCATGTTACTTGTCAGCGCCCGGATTGAAGCTGGCTGCATTGCGGAGACGCTATAGGCGGAGGGCTTATTAGACCGTGTCGCGGATGCCAAATGCAAGGACCTCAGCTCCTTCCAGCACCCGGAGGCGCTGTGCAACTTCATTGCTCTTCTTTCGCCTGGCCGTCGAAGGAGTTCTCCTGGTTTTCGAAGGGCACCATGAAGTCCTCGATATGGAAGGAAGATTGAGGAAATGAACCTTAAAATGATAATTATTTTGTATGCATTGGGAGCTAAATATAAGCACACGTCCAAGGAAAACAATATCATTAATACCTAGACTGTGTCGTTAATAAACAGAAGTAGATTGCAAGAACTATATAACTTTCCATTAACCTAAGGCTGGAAAAACCAGAGGATAGGGTTTAATTCGAAAGAGAAGGGGACATACTTGAGGCGAAGAAGATGATATGAAACCTGGCGAAACTCAAACTTCAACGGACAAATGACTCTCCGGAAGAGATGATTCCACAAATTTTTGACATATTTTAAACTCAACTTGTTGAGTTTCATTTGAATACTAATACTATCGAAAAGTTAGGGATCATCTTTACACACGGATATATTAAAATAAATGAACTTCCGATATATCTATCAATGTTGATAGAAAAAGATCACATATACTTCACTTTCCTATAGGAATATGCCAAAGTTATTTCAAACTTATTTTAATTATTTGAGGGACTATTCTCATCGTAACCAACAATGAAAAGTTTGGTCAATCGTCTTGCGTATGGCTCTGTAGTAATTTACAAACTTTATTTATTTGAGGGAGAATTTCGCTTATAGTTTCTCAAAACAGAAAATATTATGCAAATAATTTAAGAATGGATTTAGTATGATTCCGATCTCCGTACGCTCATTTATAGAAATTAGAGCTATAAAACGAATCAAAATAGTTAGTTTGGTGGGGGAATCGTTGGGATAACAAATATTTTTAATTGAGAATTTTCTTCATAGGGTACAACAGTATTTTCCTGGATTATCTTCAATTCCTAAGAATTGAAGCATTTTCGATTTGTAAAACCAACGTCTATCCCAAAGTTCTAATACATTATAATCAATTTGAATATCTTAATTAGAGCACATGAAAAATCAGCTGAGGTTCTGTACGATATTTGGCGATTTGTATATTTAATTTGACGACATACAATGGGTGCGTGCGCGAAATCGGTGGTTACTTGCAGGTGCCGATGGTTGAGGTAGCGAGATAAGCGCCTCAGGTGCCTCTCAGAGGGGGGCACCGTCCTTTCTCAATCTTAGGAGAGGCAGTCGGAAAAACCCCATGACGGGAAATCGGTTGATATTGGGATTCCCAAACCCCTCGAAAACCGGAGGATTTGGAAACAAAGGATGGAACAATGGTCCTTTACCTGTAGGCTCATTTACAACCCTTTTTGTACACCTTAAAAGCATTTTGCAGCTGTGGCTCTGAACAAACGCATGCCGCCGATTTTTCCCAAGATTTTCTCTTCATTCTAATAATACAAATGTATGGATTTCCCCTCAATAAACCTCCAAAATTCCGAAGGTATGCATATGTGCATGACCGTTAGTTCATTGCACCCCTCTAGTTCCCTCCAATTCCATTCGCATTTTGTCAGGAATACTGGTCACTTGTATGCGAGCATTCATAGAAGCGTCTATGAGCTATATAGCAGCAACATCATATTTATTCATATTATATCATATTTTACCATTCATTCATCTTTTGCGGACGCCAGGAATAACCAAGTGGAACTATCGCCTGGAGTATCGCGTGGAATATCTATAGCTGACATCATACCAGGTAAATAATTACATTTATGTAAACTTCCAGGTCTCTTTATACTTTATTTACTTCTAAGTACAGTGATTTTAGTGTCCGTCTATTATGTTCTTCTTTCATTCGTGGATATCTTTTTATCTAATTTCTTTTGCTAGATATCATTCATCATCGCGAAGGTACAATGTATAGTAAACTCCCGTTTATCCGAATCGCGTGTATCCGAAATCCGCTTTATCTGAACAAACCTTTCCGAATGCACTTACCCCACCCCCCTTAATACTGTCGTTTAATTTTTCATTCAAAAGAGTAGGTAATAAAATTAAAACTCCTGTTTTTCCCGCTGCCATATAAGGCAGATTTTTTCTGTAAGAACGCAAAATAAATTAGCTTTGTTATTCAGCATTTAAAAACTTAGTGTTATCAATCATACTTTGGCGCCTCTTTAACACGTCAACACAAATTTTTCATTCAAAAGTATGCAGGCTTATCCACAACCATATCAATAGCATTCTATGTACGTACGTTTTACGATCATGTTTCGCGGTATTGACGCAATTCGGGGTGTTTCACGCGAGACTTCGGTTTATACGAAATTTTCTTTATCCGAACCGGCCGCCGCCCCGATCATTTCGGATAAACGGGAGTTTACTGGATTTTCATTTATATACTCAAATATATTATTATGTAGAATAAGTCAATGTATGCTTTTATTGAGAAATGAGTATGGAAGTGAATATATTAAGGCAAATTATAGCAAATTTGACCAACACGCAGAACTGTTCCGAATTCCTGTTAATGTAATGCGAATGTATTTCTGTTAAATTTTGGCTTACTTTTTGTTACAATGCATTAATTGCGCAATTCTCTCATTTGAATTGCACTAGTTTATAAAAGAAACGGTGTATTAGTGGTGGTTAATGAAATATTGCATGAAGAAAAGGTACCTACGATCATTCGCGGGGTGACCATAACTATCCTCTTTATGTCTTTGTAATACATTTACATTTAGGAGTAATAGTTATTTGAGTATTCACGAGGAGCTAAAATTAATCTCATATTTTCAACAATCCATATATATCAATTAAATTTATTTTTAAAAATAAAATTTTTGGTAATCTAAGAAAATTAGATCGAATTATCGGAGATGGAAATCAGGCTAAACCACAAGCGTCACCGACTTTAAATTTTAACGACGTATTGGCCTTAACGTGTAACCGCCAGAAAAGTTGCAAATTTGAACCTCAATGTCAAGGGTTCGATTCCAGAAGGCCCCAAAGTCCCGATTTTTCCCGTTTAAATGCATTGCTTTGATTTTCGGGAATTTTTAAGAAATACTTCCCGGATAGGTAGAGAATCAAACCTCTAGGAGCCTATACAATTGCTCATGATCTATTGAAAACGTAAAAGACTTTTACGGAGAGTATCCTGGGTTCAATGCTAGGACGATGTGAAAATCGGCCGTTTAAAATACATTGAGGTAGTTTTTCATTATTTTTTCATGCACTTATCGAAATGATAGGAAGTTCTTGCTTATATGGAAGATGTATATTAGAAATTGGTTTTAGAAAAACATTTAGATAAGATCGTACTGCTCCTGGGTTCGATGCCAGAGGACATTAAAATTTCTCTCATATGGAATGTAAGGGAAAAGTAGGACGTCATTTGAGGTAGTTGCACCCAATATTTTTGCGTGAATTTTCACACATAGTTAAAGATGGTGATCCTCTGTTGTGCTGCATAGAAAATATTACCAGAAAGACCCGGGTTCGAAGTCAGGCGGTAAATATATCCCCCATTTAAAAAACATTGAGGTAGGTTTCATTATCTATTTTGATACACTTATCGAAATAATAGATAGTTCTTGCTTAGATAGAAGATGTATATTTAGACTCGGTTTAAGAAAACAAATTAGATAAGACCATGCTGTTATTGGGTTCGATGCCTGAGCACATTACAAATTCTCACATAAGGAATATATGGGAAAAGTAGGACGTCGTTTGAGGCAGTTGCAGCCAATATTTCTGCTTGAATTTTCACACATAGTTAAAGATGGTGATCCTCTGTTGTGCTGCATAGTAATTCACCAGGAAGATCAGGGTTCGATGCCCGACGATTAAATCACAGCGAATTTTAAAAATATTTTCAATCCTTTTTTTTCTTTTAAGGACCGTCCCGATATGATGCCGATAATAAATTAGTGTTATCGATCTGCTTGCAGTATGCAAGCTACATTTTACTCGTATGAATATATGAATGAATCCGGAGAAGCATCTATATATAATAGATAATAGATACACGAATGAATCATGAGAAGCATCTATATATAATAGATATACAGCATATTGGTATGATTATTTACAGTAATGTGATTATTTTCTTTTGTTGGCATTATTAATTGATTGTATTATTTATGGAATGTGTATTAATTACTAATTGTAATTTTTTATATATTGAGATTAGCTGCCACTAGACTGCTGTCTAACTGCGGTGAAATTTGTAAATAAATAAATAGGGGGTGCTCCAAGGAAATATAGTAGGGGAAGGTTGGCTAATTTGGACCATCTTTTATTTTCTTGTATATTTCCATTACTAATTATTCAATAAACAAGAAAGACTCAGGTTTCACTTCGTGGTAGTTTCTAACAATAAACAGATTCATAATATCCTTTACTACACCACAAGAAATAATACAAATACGACCTAGGTTTCGTAGTGAAGCTACATCATCAGGTGAAATAATAACAACAAAACCACAGAATATATATATACAAGGGCGTCGCCAGCCACTGGGCTAGGGGGGGGGGCAAGCTGCCTGATAAAATGAAAAATGCCTAACTTACAGGGGCTAGTTTATTCATGCCCGCTTCTTACTACAAAGACGTCAAATCTTTCAAAAACTAAATGCATTGAAAACTAGAGGAGTTTAACGCTTATATGGCCAACTCATTAAACTTTCCGAGATAGTAGTTTACATAAGCAAACTATTGGAAACTTATCATAAGTTTTGTTTGGATTTCTAGCTTGGATACGTCCAATTCCTATTAAAAAGTCATTTTTTTCGATGCTTAAGTATTTTGATGCTGTAGATATATACTTCCCGAGTCTTTGAGAGTTCTTTCTTCCAAGAGGTTGCCAAGCGTGAAAAGGATAAAATAGTTACCGTTATTTGACAAGCGATATAAAATGTTTCAATAAATCACCACATTGGTGCACTCATCCTTATTTGAACATCTTTCGTTACTAGACTATATCATCAGCAGCTTTCTTAGGAATGACTTCATCCGTTGCTATTAAAACTACCTCCTCTTCTAAGAAACAAAAAAATCTTTTATATCAGATGAAATTTTCTGGTAGGCTTACAATTAAGCCTGATTTCGTTATTTATGTATTAGTCAAGCATTCAATTGAATGCGTCACATACCGGAGAGTAAAAATTCGGCTGCATTAAAATATTCTGTAGACTCTTGATTATAGTTGATATTATAATTGAATTTGCAGAAATCAAGTTATATACCAAGGTGGAAAAAATGAAGACGTCAACTTACAATTATTTAGACTAAGTAGTAGGTGGTTTAACCAGCAGAGAGATGATACAAAACCCAGTCTTACGCACTGAGTGTTCAAAGAAAACAAGTTTCCACGAATGGAAATTTTGAATGGGCTTTGCATAACCAGATATGAGATTCGTGGGATTCTATCACAAGAGAAAAAATTGGTTGCATCGAAAAGGAAGCTGAAGAATTTAAGTCACAGTTTTAACCGTTTCTCAAATTTATTTCAAGTCATAGTTCCGATAAATATGTGCGTAACTTACGCGCACAATACCTTTCAGCTGACTGATTTGCTTTCAAAATCGTATATTATTAATAATATCATCGAAAATTAATTTTTACTAATATCTTGCATTGCTCCAATACTTTTACAAATTTCTACGGAAACCCGGTTATTGAATTATTTTCATAAATATACAGCAAATTAACGGGTAATTATAAAATAAGGATCAGTATATTTAATATCATCCCCAGTAATGAAGAGGCTACGCTGTTGACTCTGCTGCAAAGTATTGTTGAAATATTTGTGCTGCACTGGAGGTATAAATTTGAATTTCCTACGAGGAAGTACTTTTCCCATCACTGGTGTTTACACGTGCCAACACTTGACTTTGTTTTGGGTCTAAATTCTTTTCAAATACGCTCGTGCCTAAAAATTGTTTCTACAACACATCCCGAACCAAAATACGAATGGTTCTCTAGGGGGGGGCAGCTGCCCCCCCCTGGCGACGCCCATGTATATATATATATAACAGAGCACAATGAAAAAGGTGAAAGTAGAAAGAATAACAAAAACCCAATAGGGAGAGAGGAAGGAGAGCGAAGGAAGGCAAACGCCAATAGAAAAAGGGGGAGGGGGAAAAGAGAGCAAGCAATAGGTGGGAAAGGGAAAACGTGAAAGGAACGAACGGATAGGAGAACAACAGAGGAAGGGGTGAGAAGCAATCATGGAGGAAGAGGGGTAACAGGGAGAGAGGGATGGGGAATGATGGCTTCTAAATTTGGGAAAGGATGGGGAAAGATAAATCATTTACAAAAATTTTGGATGAGTTTTTAACAATTTCTCAAATTTCAAGAGCTCCCAGTTTTGCATTTTTATCACACTGGTGAAAAATGGACAAATTGAACCCACTACTGTTTCCCGTTTCCAATAAATGGTTACTAAAATGGGAATTACAACGTCTTATGTTGAGGTAAGCACGAAAGTATTCTTTTCTTCTTTGGATGAAACTTCTTCCTGTCTGGCCGATGTAGAAAGCATCACAATCTTTGCAGTCAAGTCTACACACCACAAGTGATGAGTTCAGCCTTAACTTTGTGGTAGTGAGAAATAACGAGACTCATTGTTGAAAACTTTTTTACTTAAACACAGAATGATATACATTTATGCAACGACCAAGGTTTTGCAGCATAGCTGCATCATAAGGTAAGGAAACATAAATGAGGGAGCTTTTATACTAGTTGAACAACAATGTAGGAGTGATTTTTATACAAGTTAAAACAACTAAGTAAAGAGAGGAGGTGGGATAAGGGGGCAAGGAACGGTTGGGGAAGAAACGAGGAGTCAAGGAAGGCAGGGGTGGGGGAGGGGTAGTGAGTTGACGGGATATTGAAGGAAAAGGTTTTGAATGGGTAAGGAAGAGGGTGGGGTGGGTGGGTCAGGAGTTGTTAAAAATTTCTAACAACTCCTCTTATATAATTGTCAAAAAATATTTGTTTCCCTCTCCCATCATACAAGCCATTACCGCCCACTCAACTTCAACTCCTTCCTCCACATACCCACCTTTCCTCCTACACTGTAGTCTAAATCTGTGCTTCCTACCAAAATAATTAGAATTAACGTTTGTTAAATCTATAACGAAATCAAACTGATAAATTGTCATTGCTACATAAGGACTGTTTCACTCTTATCCTGCACTGATAAATACTTGAGAAGAACAGGATATTCAATAGTGTTTTCTTAAAATACTTAAATGTCAAACTTAGAATTCAAGAAAAGGAAGGGGCAAATAGCATACTTGAAGTTTTTATAACTACATAAATCAAAATCTCGAGAGCAATAACCATGCAACAACCATTTAATTTTTTTGCTTGAGTAAATATTTAAATTTCAATAAAAATCTGCGAGGAATATATGTAAAACTCAAAACTTGAAGCATGGATATATCTCCTAGTCTTTGTGTTATGTCCTCTTTTCTACATATATTTTGTTAAAAAGAACATACTTATGTAATTATCACTGGGGATTATTAAAATACAACACCAAATAGTTTACTTTGAATGTAAAAGTTGAAACATTTGTGAGTTGTTTGCGAATTTTGGGGGCTGTGAGAGAATGATTTTTCTTGCTTACAACACAGATGAACTTGTCCTCTTGTTTTGACGTAGTTTCAGGCCTCCCAGAATGATGACGACTCTGATTACACCCTGTTTCGCTCTTTCTTTGTAAGGCTCTCATGACTGCATTTTTAGAAACATTACATTTAGATGCAATTTGTCGCGTTGAATAACCTTCTTCATATAGTGGCACAATGACTGTTCGTGTCTCTACACTCAGCTCTGCCCATTTCTCTATGAATGAAACATGAAATATATACATAAACATTTTTGTTGAACACTTATGATTTTGAATACGAAAAATGTTCTACTCACCTTTTTGCAAAGAAAAATGTAACAAACAACTGGAAATATAACTCTTGGAGTGAGTTTTTGCAGCACAAGGTTGTTACGCGTAATAGACACTAGATGCATCGATAGAATGCAACAAGTCATAGCACGTTTATGCTCAATCTACCCGTCTCCCATCTCCACTCTGACACCCTCCTACACTCTGACCAGTAGCAAGACGCACGTGCTTGACAAAATCCAATTAGTAGCTGACTTAATTGTGTAGAATTCAAAAATAAAGCAAGTGGACCCAAACTTTTGACCGGTAGTGTACATAAAGTGAGAATGGCATACATATATTGAAATCTAAAATTGGAATGAGAATAGTGTTATTTTTGAGATCTTTTGTTCTAATCTGGTCCCATCCAGAAGCATTAGGTTTGGCTTTCATAACAAGATTGTGTGTTTCTCTATCTGTAATCTCACTCAGTACAAAGCTATTTAGATTAGAAAAGGAAGTGCCTAGAAGAAGTGAGAGAGTTACACTAGGCTTAAAGGTGTGAAGTTTATCTGTAAAATCATAAATAAACTCATTAAGTATCTCACTTGCATTGCCATTAGTACATAGTTTATCCATAATTAATTTTTCTTTATTACCACCAGATCTTCCTAATGCTTTGTTTATATCATGCTATATATTTCTGGAATCAGAACTATTCATGAAAATACCTGAATAAAAATTCTTTTTTTACAACTTCATTTCATTATTTAGCTTATTTCTATAAGTTTTGTAGGAAGTCTTATATTTAATATTAGAAGGATTGTTTCTAGACAAATTAAATTATCTATCCCTTACCTTCATTTTTTCAATCAAATCTTGAGTAACCCAATCTTTTTTTAATAATCTTTGCTTTGTTCTTATTATTTTTGATTGCATGTAACAATATTGTAGTTTTGAGATGAGTACATCATAATAATTTTCAGTATCCTGTTCATTAGAAAGAAGGTCCTAATTTAATGAATTAATGCTGTATTAAAATCTTATCATTAATAACAGATGAGATATCTTGGGAAGCAGAAGACACATTCAAGTCATCCTTCATTAAAGTAAGATTTAAATCCACCATGTAATGGTCAGATATTTTTGTTTTCAGAATAGAGCTGTGAGCATGTTCATATCTGCCCGAATGGAAGATATGATCTAAGCATGATCCCAGAATTTCTTCTCTTGTGTAACTGTTAATAACTGACCTGAGTCCATGAGAGGCCATAATATCTTTATAATGAATCATGGTTAAGTTATCTTTTGCCTTCAAATTAATATTAATATCTCCCATAACAATCCTTTGCTTACATGACATGTTAAACAAAAAGTTGTTTCAAACAAAGAAAACAGGAGGAACTTTCTTGATAAAATTCACCCTGATTTTATTAAAAACTTTGCAAAATACCACAGGCACAAAAAAATTTAATCACGACTAGTTTCGACGCATGAGCGTCATCTTCAAGTGAAGAGAGAGGCCTGAAACCCACATATTTAAAAGAAAATCGGGGGAGAATGGTCCAGAGGGTTCATGGTCAGGGGGGAGGGGGAGGAGTTTAGGGTTCTTGGAAAACATTAGAGGATGGAGAACAAGAAAGCGTTGCCGTGAGCAATGGTGAAGAGGAAGGAAAAATATATTCTTTTATGAGAGTTATTAAGGGGTTTTTGTGATTTTGGACAACCTCCATTTTTTCAAGAATATTGAGTCGTCTACCCTTCTCCGCTATATGTAAGATTTTAGGTGTAAAATCTGAGGAATGACTGCATGTTAAAAGATGCTTTGCGAAATGAGATTGGTGTGATCCAGTTTGAAAACATTTAAGATGTTCTTTTGCCCTTAATTTAAAATTTCTTCCAGTCTGGCCGAGATATATTGAACTACAGTCATGACAGGACAGTTGATAGACTCCTGATTTAAAAAACAGGTCTATTGAGTCTTTACCGTTACAAAGAAAATTCTTAATACTAAAATTACTATAAAAAGCTGGGCGGATACGACTTTTAGGAAAGAGTTTATATATTTTATAACTTATCGGCCCACAGAAACTTAACTTACGCCAACCAGGAGAAGATGGAGGAGTTTGGGTGGAATATATTCTATTTAGAGCCAAGTTTTTAAGTTTATTATCTAACAAACGATTGATTGAGGCTGGGGAAAACCCGTTTACCTGTGCTAAGTAAAAAATAATACTTAATTCTTTATCAAACTTGGAGGGTGAAAGAGGGGTATTGAGGAGTCTGTGGAGGAGGGAGTGGAATGCAGCAAATTTATGGGAATGATGGTGATTGGAGGAAAAGGGAATAAGGCGTGAGGTGTAGGTGGGTTTGCGATAAATGGAAAAATCTAAGGTATTATGGGATAGGGTAATTGATAAATCAAGGAAATTAAGGGTATGAGGTATCCAACTCATGAGTAAATTTAAGGGAAGGATGAAGAGAGTTTAGCAGGTTAACAAAGTGGTTCAATTGCCTTACAGTTCCGGTCCAAATACAAAAAATGTCATCCACATACCTATACCATTTGAAAACATAATTCAATAAGTTATTGCCAGAGTTAAACAAATTGCATTCAATATAATTTAAGAAAATTTCCGCCAAAATCGGAGAAAGGGGGGAACCAATAGCTAGCCCCTCTTTTTGAACATAAAAATTTTTGTTAAACATGAAGTAATTAATATCCGTACAAAGGTGGGTAAGTGAGATAAGTTCACTCAAAATGCAGGAATCGACTGAGTTCTTCCTTAACTCTTCTTCCAAAATGCGTATTGCATCATCAACAGGCACACTTGGGAATAAGTTCACTATGTCAAACGACACAAGTTTTGCATTTGATGGCACCACAACATCTTTTAACAAGTTTAATAGCACTATTGAGTTTTTCACGGTATATTTTGGACTAAATTTAGTAAATTGCAGTATTAGGTTATTCAATTTCAAGGAGAGTCTGTGCACAGGAGATACTGGAAACAACAGGTCTTACTGGAATATCTTTTTTATGTATTTTTGGCAAACCATAAAATCTGGGAGGTAATGGGTTCATATTGACTAACTTCCACCGATCACTCTCACTAATAATACATGAATTACTTATTGCATCCTTCACACGCATCTGCAATCCTTTTGTAGGATCTGATTTAAGTTTGGAAACACTTATAGCAGTATAGATCAAGATGGCGTCGCAGTATAGATCAAGATGGCGTCCCTGCATGTACATTCGCAATGCGGCTCCTGCCAAATTCGCTTTGATTCAAACGAAAAGGTTATTTCCTGTGGTTTTTGTCTGCAGTCCTTTCATTTGAAGTGTTCCAAGTTGTGTGAACTATACATCAAGATTCTGGGTGATGAGGATTTCCTTTTATGGAAATGTTTTTCCTGCCGCTCGCCTATGATCTCATTTGCCAATATGGCGGATGACATCAAGTTCTTAAAGGCAGAACTAATTTCTCTTAAGGATTCTTTTGCAAATAGTATATCTGCGCCAAAGAAGTGTGTAACTTTTAGTGATTCAGATCCTGCTCATCTACCACAACCTTCCATTGTTTCTTCAAACGATGAAGGTTCATCTTTTCAATCTTCAACTCCTCTGCCCGCAGTTTCATCGGCAGATAATGAAGATAAACTTAATTGTGCACCGAAGATCTCACTAACCCAGGATATTGAACATTGTGAAGAAGGTTTTCGCACAATGTTGTCAAGGAAACGTCGTCGTAGATCAAGAATCATCGTTGGGAACAATTCTCAACCTTTCGCGAATTGTGGTTTTTCAGGTGTCCCTAAACGTGCTACAATTTATGTTGGACGTGTCTCTCTTGAAACTACCCCCAGTGATATAGTGAATTTCCTTACACGTAATTTTTCAAATCAGGAATTCACTTGTGAATATTTTCTATCGAACGAGGTGCATCGTTCTTTCAAAGTTAATATTCCTTCGTCCCTTCGTGAGGAGTTACTCAACTGTGCATTGTGGCCTACTAATGTCATAGTTGGCAAATTTTTCCCACCCAAAATGTTTGATAATAATATTTCCAATGTGTCAATGAAAATAGTTGAAATTTCTCCAATGTCAACTGAGCGTGTCAGTGTCGATCCTGTAAATTCTAATGATTCTTCCAGTAGTGCTAGTATAGTCCCCAGCTCTAGTGTTGTTCCCCCTAAAGTGCTTTCTGTTGCTAGATCTAGTCGAATCTCTACTAGATCTAGTCATGGTATAAATAAATCCAAGTCACTATGACTAGCTGATAATTGTTTTATGTCAGTGTTCATGATGAATGTGCAATGTTTACGCAACAAACTGCTTGACATTGAAATAATTCTAAATGACACTAATCCAGATATTGTTTGTTTTTGTGAGCATTGGCTTACTCGCAAAGAAATTGATTATTTAAACCTACGTGGCTTTTTTGTTGGTAATATTTTTTGTAGATCTCACTTTAAGAACGGCGGTGTTGGCATATTCCTGAGGGAGGGCTTGGTCTCTTCTGCTCCACCTGATATCCCGACTAACCTACTTTCCGAGAAAAACTTCGAGTATGCTTTATGCCAGTTTAATGTCGCTAGTACTGAGTGTGTTATTATATGCATCTATCGTTCCCCCCTTGGTGATTTTCAACTCTTCCTTAAAAATCTCGACATTTTGCTTGATTTTGTTTTCAACTGGAAACCCAAGTCGCTAATAATACTATCTGGCGACTTCAACTGCAATATGCTTGTTCAAAGCAGCAACTAGAAACAATTTCTTAATCTCCTTAATTCCTACCACCTCCACTTAAACTCCAAAGATGCCACTCGTATTAATTCTTCTTCTTCGTCAGCGCTCGACCTTATCATCTCAAATCTAGATGCTCCGTACGTTAAATCTGAGGTTATTCCCTCTGATATTTCAGACCACTATCCCATTATGTCCCATTTTAACTTAAATCATAAAACTTGGCCAATCTGTCGTGAGATCAGAAATTTCTCTGACATTAACATCGCCCTCTTTACTAATTTGCTAAAATCTGAGAACTGGTCAGATGTATATGTATCTTCTGAATTTGACGTGAAGTTCTCCGCTTTTTATGATAAATTTCTGTTTTACTTTAATGCTGCTTTTCCTTTAGTTTCTAAGAAATACGTTAGACATCATCCCAGTAAACAATGGATTACTGATGATATCCGTGCTTTCTCAACCTATCTTAAAGAGCTATTTGTTCAGTTCAAGTCTAGTTCAGACAAAGACCTCGAGATCAAATACAAAGCTCTTAAGAAATCATACAAATTGTTACTTGCCTCCGCTAAAAGGACTTTTAATAACGACAGACTGATAAATTGCAACAATAAATCTCGCGAAATATGGAAGATCATTAATGAGTCAAAAAAATCACGCACTTTTCACATGATCGATTCACCCAATCCTATCTCCTTGGCTTCAGATTTTAACAATCATTTCACCACTCCTCCCACTTGTGATCGACCAATCGATTCTTTTGATTATTTGAACATCACCAGGTCTGCTTCCTCTTTATATCTTTCTCCTTGCCTTGAAAATGAACTCAAATCCATCATTAATACCTGCGGCACCAAATTCTGTTCTGGTATTGATGATATTCCAAATTTCTTAATTAAACTTTGTTTTGACTTAATTAAAATTCCTCTACTACACCTCATTAACACCTCTTTCCTTGATGGCATTTTTCCTTCTGCACTCAAAATTTCTAAAATTTTTCCTTTGTACAAGAAAAAGGGTAGTCTTCAAGATCTAAACTCCTATAGACCTATAGCTATACAAACGCAATTTTCTAAAATATTTGAGAAGGCCTTTCATAGACGTCTAGTTTCATACCTAGAAAACTCGAGAATTCTATCCCCTCACCAACATGGTTTCCGCAAAGGCAAATCCACAATTTCTGCTGCTTATGAAACCATAAGCCACCTTCACTCAACTCTGGATAATAAACTTAACGCCTGTGCTCTACTGTTCGATTTTTCAAAAGCATTTGACCTTGTTAACCACCAGCTTCTTTTAAAAAAACTAGACAGAATTGGTGTAAGGGGTCCACCAAACAATTGGCTGTTTTCCTATCTTAAAGACTTCTCTTATCTCAGCAAGTTATAATCTCTAAAGATGGCCTCAAATACACATCCCCTCCAAATACAATCAATCAAGGCGTTCCGCAGGGCTCTATTCTTGGTCCAACACTTTTCCTTATTTATATTAATGATCTCCCTGCTCATTTAAGTAGTATACATGGCAGTAATTCTATCTTATATGCGGATGACACAAATGTTATAATTTCTTCTACAACTTCCGAATCCCTTCTCAATAGCTCTAAAGTTGCAACCCAAAAAATTCACTACTGGTCTCTAAACAACTTTCTTAAACTCAACTCCGAGAAATCTCAAATTATTCATTTTGCTCTCAAAAACAAACCCGCACTAAAATTAAATATTTCTTTAGATGGCATCACATTACCTCAGGTTGACTCATCCAAATTTCTTGGTATACACATAAATTCTCATCTTTATTGGGATACTCACATTGACATCCTCCTGAACAAACTCAGTCCTATCTGTTTCCTAATTCGCAGCATTCGTTTCACTGTGTCAACTAAAGTTCTGTTATCTATTTATTATGGTTTATTTTACACTCATGTTGTCTATAGTGTAATTTTCTGGGGTTCCTCTTTCCATGCCATAAAAATTTTCAAACTACAAAAAAAAGTTTTAAGATTAATTGCTAATTCTAGACTTGATGCTCCAAGCCTTCCCCTCTTCAAACATTTCAGACTGTTGCCCCTTCCTTGTGTTTTTATATTCATCATAGTAGTTTATATAAGAAATAATTTAAAACATTATATAACTAACGCTGATGTTCATTATCATAATACTCGCTACTGCCAAAATCTACATGTACCATATGTACGCACTACCTCTTCCTCTCTTGGACCAAGTCATTTGGGCCTTATATTGTATAACAAAATTCCTGATGACATAAAGAATATTATGTCCTTATCTTCCTTTAAACTCAAACTTAAATCTTTTTTACTCGAGAAAATGTTCTACAGCATTGATGAATACCTTTCTTGTCATTAATATTTTTTTATGTAATTCATTTATTTTGTATTAATTTTCACTGAATTGTAATGACGAAATCTATATCTTGCATTGGATCTTTGATGAATAAAAATTTATTTATTTATTTATTTATTTATTACTATCAAGAAAAGCTCTACACTTAGACACACATTTGTCTAACACGACAATACAATTCCCTTTATCAGCCTTGGAAATGATAAGATCCTGTTTCTCAATAGAATCCCTCAGATGAGTTAGAGTTCTAAACTGTGAGTTTCCGGTTCCGTTTAAATTTAATTTATTAGAAATCATCGTCGAAGAAATCAAATTGGAGCAAATGAAAACCTCGTTTTTGCAATCTGAGGGGAATGCTAGTTCACAATCCACAGCTAGATTTTTGAACTGTTTAACAGAAGGAGAGATTCGAGGCGAGAATTTCAAGCCTAAATCCAAAAGTTTTAATTCCGGCTCACTGAAGGAATGTTGTGATAAATTCAGAACATTTGGATGGAAAGAGTGGGGGGGAGGAGGAGGGGGACACTGGACTGACTCACTCTCATCCTGAGCTGGTATTCCTTTCTGGTAGTAGAGGAGGTTACTCAGTTTTTTATCGATGTTGTTGAACTTACGGAAGATAATTTTACTAACAAAGTCCCTCACCTTATCATCTAAAATCTGCCATTAGGAGGTCTATAGATACATAGAACCTCAAAAGACATACCTACATAGTTTAACTTTAAATGTATATATTCAGGAAGAGAAGAAGATGTGTCAATTAAGGTTCCCTTCATGCTTTCATGGGAGTAGATGACAATATCCCCTCCTTTCCTCTGATTTCTAAGACAAGAGAATTTATCATAACCATCAATATTAAACATCTCAATAAAACCATAATTTGCATTAACTTCTGTTAGACATATAAGTCCAATAAGGTAATAATGCTTCAATTCTTCCATTACATGACACAATTGGTCCCAATGTAGTTTAAGGGATCTTATATTAAGGTGAACAAAGGTCCAACCTATTTTATTTTGGTGAATGCAATTTGTGTCCTTATATATGGAACAGTTAATATCATCTAATTTAATAACATCAATTCAATACATTGAGTATAATCTATCATAACACCTTAAGCTTAATCCTTAACTATTACAATTTATTAAGATCTTTCTGATCACAGATTTTAAGCACCCTTGCATTTTCATCCTTTTTAGCTTAGATTTTAGAGTGCTTCACCCACACAAATTCATATCCTTTTTCCCTTCCAATGTTATTAGCTTTCCATAGCAAGTCTTTCTAAAACAAGGTCAAAGCTACATTGATGAACACTGTACTTTTTTTACCACCTTCTATCACCTCCGAATTATCCAATCTAATCTTTTTACTGATCCACAGATCTTAAAATAATAATAATAATAACTTCTCCAATGGAAACAGGAACATCCCGATTATATTTATTTCAATAGTTATTACTATTTACAAAGACACACAACCATTCCATAGCCAGAAAAATCCACGCAAGAAAGACCAAAGAGGACTAGCTGATTGAGATGAGGTCAAATAATAACTGTTCGTTTTATAAATAACTATTACTAACTTTAACAGAGTATAATGATAATAAATGTTAGCAGCATAATCTTACCAGTAAACATTTATAAACTAAAGGTATTGTCATGGATGTACCATTTATTACACATCTTATGTGTATCGTTGGGAAAATGTAATGGTAGATCCTAAACATTGGTAGGTCATTCTTATCCACATCACTCTGGATAAAAAAATTTCGACCCATTGGTATTCAAGTAAGTCCAGGGGACTTTTATACTTGGTGTAAATTCCTTTTTGAACCCTGACATCTTTACTGGATCGAAACAGGATCATGTACTGACCAAACATGCTCTCTATTTTCTAATAGCGATTTGCGCCAGGCACGTGAATTTCTCTTGCCTCTTCTTAATTTTTCTTTAATAGGCGCTTTTGGCTGGAGATAAGAAATTCCGAATTCCACTCCGTGAGCAAGGCGAAGTGCCTCGGTGTCGGAGTGCAACACGAGGTACGATCACTTTGTTTTGTCTGTGACTTAAATTATGGATAGAAGCAGTATGTGCTGCTTAGGATTCTCGTTGCCATCACTTCATGACTGCTTATGCATTGTCAATGATGATGTTCATGATTGTTCATGTTCAAGAAAGAAAACTAAAAATAATTCATTTGCTGTCATCATCTAGTAGCCCTCAACTATTTTATTAATACTTTAAGTTAGGTGTGTAAAATATAGAAGTGGTAACTTATAGGCTTTAATATGGAGCCATCATAGTAGGAAATAAATACTCCTTTGGCATCCTTATGGCATTAACAAGTAAAAATCTTTCACTTATAATTCCAGAAACTTTTATGACGTTTTGAAATATAATTTATTTTAAGCTTCGTTAAGAATGCAATCGAAATTCCAGCTCTCAAAACGAGCAAGATATGCGATTGGTTTATTGAGCAGAAGCCGTACAGATACAACAACATGATTCTCTGGTACTTCTATCTTTCATTATTCGCTTTTTAATTGACTGTAAATGTAAGAGGATGCCTTGATCCAATTATTCTTTAAATAGCTTTGAATCCCTAGCAGACATACGCTGCTTTGCTTGGCAATTATTTACGAAGGGTTTCAAACGATTCAATATGATAATTACGGATCTACTGTTATAGCTATGTGCTTCCTACGCATTCCGATGTAGTTTGAGACAAAAATGTAGAAAACACTTTCAGTATGGTGACCAATATAGCCTTTTGGCGATTGGTAAACAAAGCACGGATATACGATCTAACGCCTGCTGTCCACAATACGCAACCCGCACAACGTCATATGTTCTCTCCCCGTGAGAAAATTAAACCCTCTGTTTAAGTACCTGAAAATTTTGTTTCCGATAAAGAAGATATCTCATTGGTATGTGTAATTACTAATTCTGGCGTTATATCGTGAAATCTGCAAAAAAAAGATACAATTCATCTAGCGGTTCCCAAAGAAGCGCCAAATATGAATCTCAGCTTTTATCTGAATTGTATTTTAGATACCATTCTGTGCCTACCATATGATGAAGGTTAATGTCTGTTGTTTAAGTTCAGCATGCAAATTTTTATGATTTCCTTTACATATAAATTCATGGATTATGTGTCTGTTATGGTGAAATTTCCAGTCTCGGCCAGATCGTGCATTTGACCGGAAAACCGCAAATTGTCCAAGAAATTAGGACTTGGTTCCTCTCTCCAGCACAGATTATGAAAAGGAAGTGAATGTCATAAAACATATAGCCATCGCTAATGGTTTTAATCCACTACTCATTGGAAAGCGGATCGTGAAGAAGGAGAAACAGATAGCCCTCAATCAGACTTTTCGTGGGAACAGAACTGTCATTTACCAAAAATGGTGTTCCCTAAAATATATTGGTAGTGAAACTTATTCAGTCATTGATCGTTTCCCCAAACACCTCCGTTGTACCTTCAAGATTGGCCCAAAATTGAAGGATTTGCTTGTGTTTTGCAAGGACCCTGTCGAACACACGAACACAAGTGGTGTGTGTAGAAACTCACTGTTGAAAACTTATTACTTAACCACAGAATGATTTAAATTTACACGGCGACCAAGGTTTCGCAGCGTAGCTGCATCATCAGACAGACTACAAGTGTATGACAAGCCTGAGCAGATTTTAATCAAACTTTCATGATATCATGATCATCTATTTTTCACTTCCCTTACTATCTCTTTCTTTGTTTTCTTATGATTTCTAGAAGTAAGACTTAAAACAAAATAATGAGTTATACAAGAATTAGTAATTTAAAGAAAGGTTACTTTAAAGGTTCGTATATAATTTTCGTTTATATGCAGTTAAAGATCCATTCTGCTGTAGGAGTATAGCATGCATTATCGATTGACCAAATTAACGTTGCACAAAAAAATATGAATTTGGTGAAATTTTCATGAATGGCCTCTTTGGAAATGAAATAGTGAGAGAAAAAATATTTTGATGAAGCAGAAAGTCTCTAAACTACTTCAATTGTACACAATGCGTGGATTGTTCTCGTTTTCTTAGAGAATAGCTGACAAAACAATCATATTTAGTGCAGTAATAAATAGAGAGACAAAGCATTCGTTATTTCATATACGGTCGATGCAGAATAATTGAGCAAACTTTTTACGCAAACTGATTAGCTCAAAATATGGAGGATCTGAAAGCAAATTATTTAGATATGCACGCTTAATTGGCATATCATTCCGCTCAATCGGGAGAGAGAAATATCGCATCCATCTGAGAACCGCGGGTAATTATCAAAGCTTCATTAGGGGCTCATCGGCGTTAACTATCAGTAAACGGGAAATCTGCTTTCTTTATGTTTATAACCTTTGAAGGGAGTAGTTACAGGTCTGTTTTAAACTGAGGTGCCTAATGATTTAAAAACTTAAACTCATAGCCAGTATTTTAAGTAATCATATATAAAAATGAAACTCGAAAACGGCTCGACCGATTTGAATAATAAAAGAAAATAAGGAAAACCCCAAAAAGAATAGCCGAAAAATCGAAAAAGCATTTCCATAAGAAATGCACGTAAAGTTCATTTTACGCGCGGCAGGCATTATTTCATTTGAAAATTTAAATTAGAAATTAGAGACGTACAAAGTCGAATCAAGCACCAAATGAAGGAGAATAGAATAAAATTCTTATTTTGGTCGTGAAATATCGTTTACGAATCGAAATTTCGAGATTTTTGATAACATGCATGAATATTTTATCAAAATTTCGAGGTTGTAAACAACCCATCCCCCTTGACAATGAAGGTGATTGTTGATTCCAAGTTCATGTATATTGTATATAAATATTTCATGTATATTTATCCATCA
This sequence comes from Sympetrum striolatum, assembly GCA_947579665.1. Classification (NCBI taxonomy): domain Eukaryota; kingdom Metazoa; phylum Arthropoda; class Insecta; order Odonata; family Libellulidae; genus Sympetrum; species Sympetrum striolatum. The sequence continues at coordinate 64,508,125 of OX388352.1, forward strand.
AAATGCATTAAGAATATAAGTCAAGTTAAAATTAATCCTGCTAATAAGTGATACACTTTATGAAGAAGAAAAAATAGCATGAGATTTTAACATTTGCTATTACGAACAATATCTTGTGAAGCATCGCACGGAAAAAAGTACGAACATTAAAATTTGCATTTTTTACTATTTTGTTTAAACTTCAGTAGCAACCAAGTTTTATTTAGAGCAAGGTTATTGATTACTGAATTTTTAGTTAGTCTTAAAACGGTTTTACTCTCTCTCTACTCGAGGACTTACTATACCATAGAAATTCCCTCTAAAGAATTGCTCCGAAACATTTTCTCACCTACGACACACCAAAATTCTTCCTAGAATTCCTCGGCACACGAAAACTAAAATATGTAGGTATTAAATTGATACACAAATTTTACTTTACTGTACAAATTTAGTTATACTAATTATTCTATACTTCATTTTGAAAAATAGACAATATTATGAAAAATAATTTGTCATTGTGTATTAAATACATAATGAAAAATTGTAAAATGTCAAATGCATTGAATTTGACCGCGGCACACTTGTGTCCGGTGTGCCACGGCACACCGGTTGTGAAGAAGTATTGTAAACATTTTTTTAATTATTATAAATAGAAAAAGATATTTGGTTAAAAAGTAAACGTTAACTTTTTTAACCCGCCTTCCAAGGTAAATTAGACTTTTGTTAATTATGGTATAAGTATGATACTGAATTATATCTTAACTTATGGTAATCTTACAGTTTACTTAGGAATATTTTTATTTTTTAGTTAAAAAAAGTTTACATTTTTCTGGAGATGCAGCATTAATGTCAAAGTTTAATAACGAAAGTACCAATTTTCCTCGAGAGATGGCATTAGTGGCGAAGTTTATAAGCAAAAGTTCCAATTTCCCTTAAGTGATGGCATTAGTGGCGAAGTTTATAAACAAAGGTTCCAATTTTCCTTAGGAGATGGCATTAGTGGCGAAGATTATAAACAGAAATTCAAATTTCCGTCAATAGATGGCATTAGTGGTGAAGTTTATAACCAAAAGTTCCTATTTCCCTCAAGAGATGGCATTAGTGTCGACACTCATAAACAAAAGTTCAAATTTCCCTCAAGAGATAGCATTAGTGTCGAAGCTTATAAACAAAAGTTCCAATTTTCCTCAAGAGATGGCATTAGTGTCGAAGTTCATTATATATTACATTTAATGTATTGAATGTCAATCCAATTATGGCTATCGATATCAGTATGGGCAATACACGGAGATCGTGACAATTTGACTTTATTTGAGATTTGACAAGAGAGAAAAGAGATATAAAGATTCCTTCGATAGAAAGAGGAGATATAATAATTATAATATATAAATAATCGCTTCTTGTCTGTCAATGAGGTATGACCAACGGGATGACAAGCGTTCATTTGTTCGAGTTTTGGCCTCCGCAGGCTTTCTCCGGCATTATGTAGTGGAGGCGGTTCGATCGGTTTTAGTGAATAAATAAGGAAAATAAGAAGAAGCCTCTAGAAAAACAGTCATTTTTGAATTTCCACTGTAAACGTAAATCGACTCGCCTGGTCTGGTGGTATTCTATCTTTCTCTGTGTTTGAATAACTTGAAGATGAAGCTTCGTTGCGTTGTAGCGGGGTTTAAATCTTCGAGCGAGCAACCAGAAATAAGATTTTTCTGTTTTCCAAGTCTGAAGAAAATGTAAGTAAATTAAAATGTGGGTTTTGCCAATGGTAAACGTTGCATATGGCTGGAAAACTTGGGTAAGAATACATGATTAAGGAATTGAATCCCGAATACATTCGGCTGTATTTAATTTTGCTGGTCAAATATTGAACTAGTATTTGTATAATTTCATTAACTGTCAGTGATGTATATTAAGTTAAACAGTGTTTCGTGATATCGGAGTCACCCCAGCGTTTACAGCATGCAGAGTAATTTTAAAGTAAGGAGTGTTCGTCGATATGTTCTTAAAGGGCATACATTAGTATGAAATATTTGGGAAATATGGTGATAAACAATTTTCGTTCAATGTAACTTGAATTTTATGAACTTATGACTGTTAAGAAGTTCCACAGAACGGACATGTTGACAGTCAACATGAAATAGTGAAATTTTGATGTGTACCATTTTGGGGAAGAAGAAAGTTAATTATTGAAGGGTTTCCAGTTTCAATTATTTCTCCGTACATATGGTCAACAAAATGTAAATAATTTGGAATAATTGTAGAATTTATAATTTTCGGAATAGTTTTAAATCAATCCACATATCATAACATTTCTCAGAGACATTCACGGCGTAAAACCGGTAATACCTCTCAAAGGCTTCTCATAGCTGTTTTTATGAGACTTTTCTGGGTCATTTTTTCATGGGGCCACAAACAAGTGTTATAGTTAATATCTGGTATTGCCTTACTGCCGTATAAATTAAGTAATTTGAGCATTTCGAAAGTTATGTATGTATCACGATTCGAAAGTTATAATAATTTGTAAAGGGGTAGGTAGTAATATATGTTACTGCTCGAGAATTCCAAACAATTTTGACTAACTTAATATTCATTGGCATTAGTTGCAACAGCAGTTCATTTTCTCCCGTATATACTGACAATGTTTTAAGTGATTTTAGAACTCACAATTTTTTGAACAAGTAACAAGCAAATTTGTAGTATATATTTCATTCCACCTCCTTTCATAAAGAATAAATGTAAAAAGTTTTGATCAATTACAGCCTTTATCTTTTGAAAACTAGTATTGGAAAGGTCGTACAAACTTTAGATGGACTGCCGTTGGGCCTCGCTTATGTTTTAGTCTATACCCTTATTTTCCTTAGTGAAATGTGAGACTTTTCGTATCAACGTCAATGTTTGATAATTGAAAATGTGTATAAATCGTTTGGTTTGACAATTTTAGTGTTAGTTAGCAGTTTGAGTGAATATATTGTCGCCGAAATACGTACGTATATTACGTTGTACTATTTTACAATTTTCTGAATTTAGCCGTTTTCGTGACCTGACTGCTGGTGTGATTAGTGACAATTTTTGTTAATATAATGTTTGTGTTAATAAACAACAAAATAGCATGGCCTATTTTCCTGTTTTTACTTTTTCTGCTGAATAGGGAAATGGGATGTGATGTGTGTGAAATGTGTTAACAAGTATTATTGATTATATAGTCATCCAGCTGATAAGACACTTAGAATGTTTCCTTTTATTAATATTTATCGAGGCTTCAAATACCTCAGAGATGTCACCAAAGATCACTGAAACATCTCCAAGATATCCTATGAGACGTATCTGAAGAAGACATAGGGACAGATCTCTGTGATGTGACTGCATGAGTACTTTTCGAGACATCTTGTTAGACATTTGAGATATCTCTGAGATGTGTTTCTGCTACGAGTAAAGTGTAGCTTGCATACTGCAAGCAGATCGACAACACTAATTTTATATCGGCATCATATCGGGTCGGTCCTTAATAGAAAAAAAAAGGATTGAAATATTTCTTCAAATTCGCTGAAATTTCATCGTCTGGCAATGAACCCGAGTCTCTCTGGTGAACTTACTATGCAGCACAATAGAAGATCACCGATTCTAACTATGTGTGAAAATTCAAGCAGAAATATTTGGCTACAACTGCCTCAAAAGACGTTTTAATTTTCACGAATGTAAATGGCTCTCTGGATTCGAACCAAGGAAGATCTTGGAAATCTGAAACATGTTTCTAAAAGTTATTTATGATCTCTATCTATATGCCAAATTTCAAGTTTCTATATTGTTGGGAAAGGTTTGAAAATAATTCCTAAAAATCGGATCAATTTCTGATTGCAGAGACACCTGGTGTCGAAGCCAGGAAATACTGTAAGCTGTGAATGCAAAGTTTGATTTGTAAGGACTGGCTTTTCTATCATGCAAAGTTTGATGTCGATAGCATCCCGGGAAGTACCTTAATTTTGTTTCCGTTATCTCCGTAAGAAATGCATTGAGAAGTGCAAATGGCCCTCTGGGATCGAACCAAGGACCATCAGCGAACATCTAAAATTTGATTATGATATATATTTATGATATCTATCGACGTGCCGAGTTTCAAGTATCCATGTTATCGGGAAAGGATCCAAAAAAAATCTTAAAAATCGCCGCAATGCATTTTAAACGGCCGATTTTTGCACCGACCTAGCATCGAACCATGGACAAAATTCGAAGATGTCTTTTTGATTTTCGTTGGATATGCATGGCTTCTAGCGGTCCCTCGAATTTCAATTCTCTCCTTTTCCGGAAAGGGCCTCAAAAAAATTTTGGAAAATCCCCACCATGTATTCTTATGGGGAAAATCGCGACTTTGGGGCCTTCTGGAATCGAACCCATGGCACCGAGGTTCAAAATCGCAATTTTTCTGGCGGTTACACGTTATGGCCAATACGTCGTAAAAATTTCAAGTCAATCACGCTTGTGGTTTAGGCTGTGAATTAGTATCCTATCTATCTATCTAGGTATATACATGAATGAATCCTGAGAAGCATCTATATTTTCTGCTATGTGGGAATCTAATGTTAAAATTTACAATTTTCTTTACTGTTTGAAGTAGTGATAAGAGAGAGAGTTAAGTATATCTATAATCATTTAGTGGCTGCAGTGGCGCAGCCAGGATTTACCAATGGGGGGGGTCTGAGGAAACAAAAAATGCCTACTTTACAGGGGCTAGTATATTCATGCCCGCTACTTACTACAATATATGTCAATTCTTTCAAAAACTAAATACATTCAAAACTAGAGGAGTTTAACGCATATGTGGCCAACTTATTACACTTTGCAAGATAGTAGTTTACATAAGCGAACAATTGGAAACTTAGCAAGTGTGTTCTTTGGATTTCTGGTTTGGATACGTCCAATATCTATTAAAAACTCATTTTTTCTATGCTGAAGCTTTTTAGTGATTTAGATATAAACTTTCCGAGTCTTCCAGAGTTCTTTCTTCCTAGAGTTTTCAAAGCGTGGGAAGGAAAAAAATAGCTACGGTTATTTGGCAAGCGATATAGAACGTAACATCCACTTATTTGTTCCCCCACATTGGCGCGCCCATGCTTATTTCATTATCTTTCGTTATTTGACTATATCATCAGCAGGTTTTGGAATTTAATTGAAATATCGCCTGTCAAGAAAACGCCATCAATGTATAAAAATAATGATATGAAGTATATATACAGCTTATTGCACAAGGTTTGTATAAGAAACAAAAAATCATTTTTATCAGATGAAATTTTCTGCCAGGCTTACAATTAAGCCTGATTTCGTTATTTATGTATTAGATATGTATTTCATTGAATGCGTCCATACCGAAAATTAAAAATCCGGCTGCATTAAAAAATACAGTAGACTCTTGATTATAGTTGATATTATAATTGAACTTGCAGTATTAAAGTCACATACCAAGGTGAAAAAAATGAAGACGTCAACTTACAATTATTTAGACTAAGTAATAGGTGGTTTAACCAGCAAAGAGCTGATGCAAACCCAGTCTTACGCACTGAGTGTTCAAGGAAAACAAATATTTTCCATGAATTGAAATTTAGAATGGGCATTGCATGACCAAGCGGTTAACAGGGTAAGTCATGCATTTCGTGGGATTCTATCACCAGAGAAAAAATTGGCTGCATTGAAAAGGAAGCTGAAGAATTTAATTCACAGTTTTAACAGTTTATCAAGTTTAATTCAAGTCATCAAGTCACAGTTCCGATAAATATGTGCGTAACTTACGAGCACAATACCTTTCAGCTGACAGATTTGCTACGAAAATTGTATATTATTAATAATATCATCGCAGATTAATTTTTACTGAAATCTTTCATTGCTCCAATACTTTTTCAAATCTTTACGGAAATTCGGTTAGCGAAAATTTTTATTAAATATACATCAAATTAACAGGCAATCATAAAATAAAGATAAGTATATTTTCTATCATCCCGAGTAATTAAGAGTCAACTGTGTGCAGACTTTTAATCGTCTAGAATGCTTAATAAAGGAAAAAGTAGCTTTTCAATTGTCGCTAAACTCATCTTGAGATGTGTCCTCTGATAACAGCCCTAAAATAAGAAAATCCTAATTTATGCATCTAATAATGGTTATTTCACAAAAAAAAACATAGCCATTAACTTACTTTTTTTCCGATAGCGGCCTCGAGCTGTTAGCGGACTGTGAAAGGAATTTTTGATGTGCATCTGAATGAAATCCAAACTAAACTCTCCTTCGAACTGTTGTGAATTTTTCGAAAGCACTACTCACGAGCCTATCTTTGAATTTACACCCTTGAAACAGTCACAAGCAAAAGATCTAACTGAGCGTTTGATCTATCTGTTTGTTTCTCAAACGTAATCTTAATCTCTGTTTTCGGGGTGCAAGTTTAGAATTACTTCTCGAATGTTCCCTTGTATTTTTTCAAGGAGTAAACAAATCAGCACTTTCGAATTTTTCTCATGGGAATCTTATCTTATGCCGTGAGTTATCTAACTAAAGGATAGGCTTAAAAAGTGCACGCGTTGAACATAGTGTGCGAAACACTCGTATCATTGCGCCCCATTGATATCGATGTCTACTCTGCTACCGAAAGCATCACCTTAACTGATATCGGAGCCATATTTACGGGTACGCGAAGCTTTCGCTGAATTTATCAAGCAAACACATGACAAGCAGTGTATCTGTATGATTTGCGTGATAACCCCCGAGGGGGGGGTTTTGTACTCTTCAGCAGAAATAAAAGTACAAAGCTAGTCATAGGACTTGACTCTTGGGGGGGGTTTGAACCCCTAAAACCCCCCCCTCGCTGCGCCACTGAGTGGCTGAGAAGAGGTAAGAGCATGGTTCCATACCTTATGAGTCATCTTTCATTTTCTTATTACTACAGGTAACTGCTTTTAGTAAATTATCATGTGTATGAACATTGGAATGTATTTACATGGACGTTTTCTTGATCTTCTTGAAAGTGATGCGAACTGAATCATCAGTTGTGCCTAACGTGTGCTTGTTGATGGTAATGCTTGTTAATTCTTTCTCACTTCTAAAGCTTACAAATGGTAATATGCATGCTTTCAAGTCAGGCCATTCTCTAGATTTACATCATATGTCTTTGATCAATCAGTGGCTGAGCAAATTGAATGTCAGCTAAGAGCATGGTTTCATAACTTATGGGTTATCTTTCATTTTATCATGAGTTTATGTGAGTGCTTTAAGTAAATTAACATATCTATGAACATAGAAATGTATTTCAGCAAAGCCTAAAGTATTTATTTGTGTTTATATGGACTATTTCTTGATCTCCCTGAAAGGGATATTAACTGAATAATCAGTTATGCCTAAAGATGGTTGTGTATCTTAATCCTTTATTGCTTTTGAAACTTACAAATTGTAATAATGCATGCTTTCAGGTCAGGTTATTCTCTAGGTTCATATTTATTTTCAAGCTAAACAAGCCAGTAGGAGCAGGCAAGGGAAATTGGCTTGCAATTCATCTTCTGCTTATCTGTTAATTGTAGGAATTTTCCCGGAGCCGTTTCAGTTGAGGATAGTGGTTGGGTTTAGTTAGGGATAGGTTCTTAGTGAAGGCTCATTTGGTAGGGTTACCTTATATGTGTGTTTGGGTAAATGTGTGTATTATATGTGTGTTTGTTTAAATATTGTATATTTGGGTGTCTAGTTATTGTGCAATTTTTAGGTTTAGTGACCTCTCCGTGGAACATCACCTTTACGTGGTAGAGGGAGATTGAGCGCTTCTGTGAAGCTATGGGCTATGCTGGTGGTTGTAAGAGTTACCGCTTAGGTCTCTCATACCAGATAGGTCATTGCCAAGGAGCCGGACTAAGAGTGTTCCTTATTTTAAGGTATTCAAATTGTGGATATAACTTTTCATGTGGACAAATAAGTGACTTAATCAGAAGTGCTGTTTAGAAAAAAAGGTAAGAGATCTATCTTGAATTATGTATTTTGATACTGTTAATTATCAATAAAGTGTTATATTATGGTTTGTAGATAGATGTTTGCATTTAGTTTTTATTTAATTTCATCTACTTCCAATGTCTTTGCATTTTGAATAGTTTTAATGCATATTTCATGTTTTGTGAATTTTTTTAAATAAATGCTCACCCATCTTCTGCTTGCAAAGTTGAAAAAAAACGTGTATGTTCATCTACTTCCAATGTCACTACATTTTGAATAGTTTTAATGCATATTTCATGTTTTGTGAATTAAAAAAAATAAATGCTCACCCTTCTTCTACTTGCAAAGTTGAAAAAATCGTGTATGTTTATGTCTTGAACAATGTATTACAATGTATCTTTATGCTCTGTGGATTTTTAAAAATAAATGCTTATCTTATTTTTACCTTCCAAATTATCGGTATTTTCATTGTCAACCATATGATCCAAGCCCTAGTCGATTCTTATAAAACCTGCGCGATCCGTAATAGAACGCTACAAGACGCTACGCTACGATGTAGACGAGCTACCGCGTAGCTGACGTAAGGATGCTAATACAACGCCATCTGTGAAACTTAAACAAAAAGAATCGCTCCCAACACCACCTTATGGAGAGTCGCCCGGCTGGGTATGACTTAGTGGAAACATCAGAGAAGATAACAGGAATGAGGGATGTCGGTGCGTTCTGTTTTACACACCACTTCTCAATTATAAAGCCGATACATTAAATGTAAAAATGATCATCACAAAAATTAGGCATTGCTGGAAAAACTTACTCATGTATAAAGGGTAGAATATGATACCATTTGACGTAAATATCATTGCCAGAAGCTGCAATGTATTGGAGAAAATAGATGATTAAATACAATGTGACGTCACCATTCTGCTGGTTGCGTACTCAATATTCGTTTTGCATCACTGCAAGTTCAATTGAAAATACTTGGAAGAAATAAATAAATAGGAAGTTAGTGCATAAAATTGACTACAAACTGTGTTAAAAACCATGTTTCTACATAGCAAAGCCATTGATAACATCGACATGATTCATATGTTTCCTTTTCTTTAAATAAAAAAGTTATTTGTATTAAATTATTTACTTTTATCAATTAATTGTTATATTGTTTATTGATATTGTATTAATTATTGATATATTTTAGAAGTAAACGTCTCGAAAAAGATTCGATTCCCATGAATACATCGAAAATGACAAAGGTCTATTTACTGATCGAACTTTTTAAATTAAACTTTTACATTAACGCTATATATTAAAACTTACGAGGAAAATTGGAAATTTCGTTTATAAACTTTGCCACTAATGCCATCTATTGAGGGAAATTCGAACTTCTGTTTATAAACTTTGCCACTAATGCCATCTCTTGAGGGAAATTGGAACTTTTGTTTATGAGTGTCGACACTAATGCCATCTCTTGAGGGAAATAGGAACTTTTGGTTATAAACTTCACCACTAATGCCATCTATTGACGGAAATTTGAATTTCTGTTTATAATCTTCGCCACTAATGCCATCTCTTGAGGGAAATTGGAACTTTGGTTTATAAACTTTGCCACTAATGCCATCTCTCGAGGAAAATTGTTACTTTCGTTATTAAACATTGACATTAATGCTGCATCTACAGAAAAATGTGAACTTTTTCAACTAAAAAATAAAAATATCCCTAAGTAAACTAAAACATTACCATAAGTTGAGATATAATTCAGTATCATAATTATACTATAATTAACAAAAGTCTACTTTACCTAGGAAGGCGGGTTAAAAAAGTAAACGTTAACTTTTTTAACCAAATATCTTTTTTTATTTATAAATAATTAAAAAATGTTTAAACATTTATATACCAATATTGCATTAACATTGATATGTTTCCTATTTATAAGTAACCTAACAGTTTTAAACCTTTGGAGTATGTAAAAAGGGTTTATTATGTTGATTTCGAATAACAAAGTCACTCTATGTTTCAAATGCCGTAGGAAAATAATGAAAATTAATTTCATTCCTTTCTTAAAAAAGTCAAAATATAGCGCATAAATAATTTTTCGATTTTTTTTATGAAACTTCCAGTTTAGCAGTTTTCGACTATGACATACGATTAGTAATGGTAGATTTAAATGGTTTTAAATTTGTTACCAGTGAAGCTAATGACGCTGATATGCGTCGAGAAATGTAATGGTGAAATTATTTTTGATTGACTTTGCGAATGAAATATACTTTTCCTCAGTGTTTGGAATCACATTAATTTTTTTATCATCATAGTCTAACAATTACTTCTCTTCAATCAGCCTCGCTGAAAAACTAAAAATAAAATCTCCTTGGTTGGAACGATAAGAAAAAATAGAAGAGAATTACCTCCTTCGGTTCATCACAGCAATGAAATATACTCAACTAGAGTTTATAAAAATAGACTAGGCCATAGCTTGACAAATTACCATCAAAAAATATAAAAATTTGCTTTTAATCTTTTTAATTTGCTCTCACCTGGATGTTATAACAAATCCAGTAATTTGTGCCTAAAATATAGGAAAATATTCAGTGGAATATGCTCTGTAAAAGTGGCAATGTGCAGAATCTGCGGTAAAAAATGTTTAAAAATGTTAATCCATTACTTAATAAGGAATAAATATTAATTTTTAAGAACAATAGCGAAGCTTTATTATGACATCAAATCTTACATTGTGAAGATGATGAAGTGTTACTATAATGACTTGGATTTAATGTAAACTAATGAATGATGGAAGGAAATAACATTTTAAGAATGATGTAAGTATTAAGGTAAGTTTTAAATACAAATCAACTTAATAAAACAAGCACCAGAGTGGATAAGCACAGAATGAGATATGAGTAAGATAAGACCATTCTCGATAAATGCATGATTAATTGCTAGGTTTTCCATGAAGGTCTGATCGCTACCTTCACTTTACAACCGAAAATTTTAGTAACCCTGCTTCTTTATAGTTTATAAACTTATTCTGGATCCCCAAGAGTTTCGACAAATCACATGAAACACATCTGTGCTCAAAAAATCCCTTTAGTTATTTATTCTGCGAACGCATAACTCTCTGTTTAGAGTTCCGTTCTTAAGATTGGTAGCCCTGATTTATAAAGTTAGTACCCTTGAAATGAATTCTAAATGTTCAAGAAAGCTGATTGAATGTAAACTTGAGATATCAGTTTGAGATTTACCTGAGAAAAACATTGGATGAACATTTTATAAAAATTAAACTAATATGTTGGCAACCCTGCTAAAATTTTTTTTATGAATTTTTAAATGTTATTGAACGATTTGGTATTGACGAAAACCACAGATTGGAAATTTTCACGACGAAATTCGAAAAATTTTCCGCCATCGTATTTGATGGAGGTTTTTTCCCGGGGTACCTGGGTACACCGGGTGCCCAACAACGTAGGTATAGTTGGGTGCCTACAAATGGGTTAAAAGATATTCTAATACTGGAAGATTAAGTGCCCGGTTGACCGAATAATAATCTGTATTACTGTTTTGAAAATTTATGAATTTATAATACATCGTCGCAAACCAAATTAGGGTTAGTGGAAGTCTTCCTCCTCCTCTTGTATTATTAAGTCGCTAGTTGCCGATAAATAATTTGCTCCAGATCTAACAATCACCAATTTAAATAAGGCTAGTTTTGTTTCAGATGGTGATTAACAGTTTCCTTTTACTGTTGTATACCCGATAATTGCTCAAGGGAATAATATATATTCTTGGGTTTAGGATGCACCAGGTTTCAGATGCCATTTAAGGGGAAATAAATAATTTCACCTTTGTAAAGCACACGTTATACGTAGTTGTACCTAACCTTACGGACTTTTCGCTAAAACTTCTCTCGGTTTAATGTAGTACAGATCCTATAGGTCATTTAGTAGCCATTTTAGCACTTTTTGTTTCTTACTTCTATAGATTTTCCCCGCTCCTTCAAGTGTGCAGTTAATGTATTATGCTGTACTTAAATTTAAATGTTTCGATAATCCTTTTTATAATGCAAGGCGTATTCTTTACCGTGCAGGTACACCGATGAAAGATCAGGTGAGCGTTAAAGATTAATCACTAGTAGGACATCAGTTAGCATGGGGAACTATGATTGATCACCTTTACATTGTAGTTAAAATATTGACTAATTAAATCAATATGTGTAGGTGCTAATTTTTTGAAGGCCATATCATAGAAGGAAAAGAACTGTAAATTTTAAAATTTTAGTATTATATAATTAAACATACTTTAGGTGTGGACAAATTTTTTCACCCTTCTCAAAGTTCCTCTGCTCCTTTTTACTTTCTCCATATACGTAGTATAGAGAAAGTATTGTTTTCATGAAACAACTGACTCCGAGATTTCAATGGAAATACATGTTTTGGGGTCCCTAGAACACGTTTTGACCATTTTCGGAATGATGTCTGAGTGTGTGTGTGCGCTTGTGGGCGCTCTAACATGAAAACTATTTGTCTTATCAATACGTAACTTCAGATATAGCACTGTGGTGGGTGCTGTCAGAGTCAGTCAGAGTTCATTAGTTTTTAGAGTAAATCGGTTAACCGGAAGCCAAGCTTTATTCTTCGAAGCAAATTTCTGTTTTTGCAAAATATCTCCATAAATATGATATTTAGGTATATACTATTATTAATAAAAGTTTTAGAAAATGTAATTTACTATAACTTTTGTATTTAACATATTTGTGTATTACTGATTGTTTAGGAGTTAATCATGACATACTGATAAACCGGAAGTAGCTGATTATGTACTTTGTGGGCGCTATAACATGAAAACTATCTGTCGTATCAACATCAAATTTCATATATATTACTTTGGTTGGTGTCGTGAGAGTTGATTAGTTTTTGGAGTAAATTGGTTCACCGAAAGTTGAGCTTTACATTTCGAAGCTCGTTTCCGTTTTTGCAAAATATCTCCATTAATCTGGTATTTAGGTATATACTATTATTTATAAATTTTAAGAAAATGTAATATTTTTGTATAACTGATTGTTTATGAGTTATTCATGAAATACTGATAAACCGGAAGTTGCTGATTAGGTACTTTGTGGGCGTTCTACGACGACTGACCGCTTGCGACAACTGACCGCGTGACAACTGACCGCGTAACTGTTAACATGAGCGCTACGACAACTGATTGCTTCTCATTTTCAGGAAGCATCAATTGAAGGACGGTTCACACAATACTATGAAATGTAGTAATTTTGTTGGAACAATAGAGCGGTATTCATTTTACCTAATACTGATCAAAATAAATTAGATACTTAAATTAATTTTTTTACTAAGCATTATTATAGCTAACAGTTTTGAGCAAGATTCTTTTCTTATTACAAGCAGTATTTATGAAATACTGATAAATGAACAATTGAAACGTTTAATAATTTATTTTATTTATATATATTTATAATTAATAATACATTTAATATATGAACTATTTTTTGTCAACCCCCAAGATTCAACTGCAATTGTAAGAAACTTCACATCATTAACTTAACATTCATAAATTGCAGGCTTCATTTATTTAGCAAAATAACAATAGATAGAATTATGTTTAAAGTCGGAACCAGCAACAAAAAGAAGAGAAATTGGAGAAATATTCTTATTCTGGTAAATATGCCAAAATTTTATGAAATACTAGCGGAAGTGAGTGATACCATTCTTCTTTTCAAAGAAAGATTAATCGTTATTACAGCATCAATAAGTGACCACACAAAGGTAAACAATTCCGACGCTAAACAGCGCGTAATCTATTCTTGAATCGGCTTCTCGCTGCGGCAAACTTCGCATACCGAACAAGTGTTAGGTAACTCGGTCGTGGTTATATGGTGAAGAAATTGAGTTTTACTCACTTTTCCATAAAAAATTACCCTCAAAGTCCCATTGAGTCATGCTAGTTGTTCTGCAGTGTTGCCGCAAGGAGTAGTTTACAGAAGAAACGAAGTCGCAGGTTCAACACGAACTTTGGGGAATGCCTTCTTCCAGAGGGTGAAGGTTTGAAAGTCCAAAAATCAATGATTAATGAGAAATTCATGCGCTGTCGCTTAGGATTTGATGTGAAATTTAACTGGATGCTTTTACTGTAATTTGGGATTCCTAATTCCGTGAGGAAATCTTTTTCCTCTTCCAATTCATGAATGAACGTAATTAAACTTTTAGCCAATATAAAGTTCATCTGCATCTTGACATGTCTTAGTTTCTTTTACATGCATCTATTTACTTAACTTCGATAATAATACAATTTATATTAAAAAGAGAGCTACAAATGCTTAAATTTCCAAAGTTCACGACAGAGTGAAAAATCGGTTTACTATGACAACCTTTCGCTATGACCGCTGCGGATCCCACTGAAATTCTCTGCAATTGCTTGGGTTGAAAGGTTGGGTTAGCACACTAAGGGCTTTGGAAGGCAACGTCCTATCTCTCCCAAGGTTGAATAGAATAGGAAATGTATTGAAGGCCGGTACCCCGCGGAAAGGATCTCAGCCATATCCCAAACAATTTAAAAATGTGCTTTACGCTCGATTATGAAGATGTGAAAATTTGAAAGGGCCATTTCAGTCATTCCTAGAATGGTTCCTAATAGAATTTAACTTGCAAGTTACTTTTTGGCTCTATGCACATGATTATTTCCCCCTCAAATTGTTTTGAGAGAGCTAAATTCGTTAACAATCATAGATATTGAAGGGCATCTCTAAATCTTCTACTTCTCGATAATAATAATAACCTAATTAGCTCATACAAATCCATGTGCTATAATAAAATGGACGACAAAGAACACAAAAAGGAAGTAAAAATTCAGTCAGGAATAAAAGCAATAAAAAAGACAAAATAATAGGACAAAGCTGCTGAGTTAGGAGAAAAAATTAATACTTCTCCTTATAGTATTCAGGGAATTACAAAAGAAGTCCACGAAGTTTGAGAGTTCAATAACAGAACTGCTAATTCTTGGAATAGGCAAAAGCTTGTGCACGTTTTTCTTGATTTAGAAGTTAATTTAGAGTTCTGCGATATGGTACAGCAATTCCAAAAAGGTGATAAGTTATTAAAGCCCAAATATTCACTCCTTGATCCCATAGCGATGTGAAAATTAAATAATAGATTTTAATGTGCTCCGATGATTAGGAATGATATTAAAAATGTTTTCTCTTTATTCTCTATTTATCTTACAGATTATTTATCTTATTCTTAATGTATCACAATCTCCGAAAATTACTTGACGACAAGCTAATGGAAGAACTTTTCCAAAGGATTCTAAAACAAAAATAGAAAACAGATGCAAATCCGCACAGTTACTCTTGCGCTGGGCAAAACAAAATCTTCATTGTTTAAATCAATTACATCTAATTATTAATAAGTAATTAATTTCATTATTTTCTCACCCCCTCTAATCACAGGAAAGTAACTTATAATTGTGCCACTGTTTGAAGGACAGGTCAGTCTAGTAAGAAACACACTTAATGGTCTTAAGTATAATCTAATGATTCGACTTCTGCAGCAACTACAATTCACGAGCACTGACTTCTCTCCCTAGACAGAAATATAATTCTTACCTATAGCAGTAGTCTATGTGGCAGAATTGTATAGCTTTTCCCTTGTCCTAAGGAATATATGCTATTCGCTAAAAATAATGCAGATAACCAAAGGAATAACATAGGCAGTGAACAGAAACAGTCTTCTAGGGGTAAACTTAATGACAGTAGCATCGGTGATATATCTTGGAGTAACTCCCACGAATAATTTATCATGGAGTACCCAATTCCGTAATATATGTGGGAAAGCAGTACTGACTACTTCAGGAATAAATCAAGCTTCCGCTATTTATCACATCAAGGAAATTTATTTTTTATTTAAAAAAATACAAAGAAAATTTCATACTCTTGAGTATAAAATAAACTCCGTGAAATTTGGACTTTAAATTATGCAAACGCTTGCAACAAGCAAATTAAAGCTGTAAGTAGAGATCACTCATGATAATCAGAAGGGTATGCGAAGCATCAAGGAACTCACAAGTTAGAAGCACCCTTGGTATATTTTCTTTCAATATTCGAGCAGAAAGAATGTGAGCCAACTTTGTGCAACTTCTGAGAACCCACAGCCATCCCTGGACTTAAGGTATATTGGTAAGAAAATTTTCAATGGTTCCCCTGCCATCTAAAAGTGCTAAATTATTGCAAAATCTGTCTCTATAGTAGAAACTTAAAACTACTAAAGATACATGGAATACACAAAGGATACATGGAACACATAGAATCTTAAATGTATGCAAATCGGCAATACTCACATGTTAGCACATTCTGAACACATTCAGAGATTACAGGGGAGTAATTTGCGTAAGATTAATGAGTGAGCGACATTGAATACATGAAATAGGGGAAAGAAATCTTTCATAACTAAAAAAAAACCAGAATAATTCAAATTTAACATTTTAGACAATGTAAAAGGACAGATTATTTCACTACATACATATATTTTTTATACCATTTTCAATTCTCCTAGGAGAAGAGTGTTTTACAGATTTTCCTACAATTACTATCACATTAAAAAATTTATAAAACATATAAGATCTGTGAAGTAAAAACAGATATAGTTTTTCCATCGATTAGAGGATTAACATATACATTGTGTATAATAAAAACATGTAACCAGTAGGACACTAGATTTAACACCCTTCTTCAGTGAAGAAGAAATATTCATTTAAACTGCTACAGAGAAAATGCCTATCAAACTACAAATAAATAGCAGCCTTGGACATCAACAAATATGAGGAAGATTAATGCTGAAAATCAACACTTATGTGAGATTCCAAAGAATCCTCTCACAGAACATTTCTGACCTACTAAGAGCCTATAAAAACCAATAACTTGTAAACACAGTGAGTACAACAAAGTAAAGAGATCTAAAAGTCTCAGCCAGAAATTATTTAAGTCAAGATAAGGTATTTTTAGATTTATGGGGCCAGTCATACTTATATTTATATAATTCATATTTTTATAGTCAAAATTAACAAGTGAAGTCAATTATTAACTGAAACTCATAATTTGTTTCTGGCATCAGTCATAAATACATTTTGTAGAAGCTAGTTCACAAATTATTTCTTTGAAATCTTTCAGTGAGATCAAAATATTGGAGTCAGTGTACATTTTGTTGGATGGACCCAAAGACGGTTAGTTAGTAAATTAATTTGTAAGTTTATCTGTAATTAATAGAATTTAGAATCATAATTTAAAATTAATCAAGTCGAGAACCACTCTGGTCTGTTCCATTTTAGGGACCGTCAAATATTTATATTCATATGAAAATAAACTCACAAGGGGAACACGGTTTGTGGGAAACAGACTCGAAAGAAACTTTCGGGGCAAATTCTCTGAATAAAAATAATGGACACATGTCCGACCGATCAACTCAAAGAGCCTTTGTTCATGAAAAATTAGCAACTGAAAATCAGAGTTGGGCAACCCCACCATACATATGCATTACCATGCTGGTGTTTACCAACTGGTGTTTACAACCCCCTGCCACATGCCAAAAGGCGGCTTGTAGGGTATTAATGTAGATGTATGAACCATTTCCAGCACAGAGGACCCATTCCCTCACTGTGCTCTTAGTTCAACAGACCAGGTGACCAGTGGCACAGCGAGGGGGGGTTTTAGGTGTTCAAACCCCCCCCAAGATTTATGTCCAATGACTAATTCTGTGCTTTTTTTCTGCCTGTGAGTACTAAACTCCAATCACCACGAAAGTCTTACAATAGAGATACACTTCTAGTCATGTGTTTGCTTGATAAAAACAGCGAAGGCTTCGTGACTGATTTAAGGTTGTGAATGCAAAGCTACGCTCGTGAGTAGTGCTTTTGAGGAATTCACAGTAAACAGTTCGAAGGAGAGTTAAGTTTGGATTTCATAAGATACAGATGTGCATCCGAAAATTCTTTTCACAGTCCGCTAATAGCTCGAGGCCTATATCGGAAAAACGTAAATTAATGGCTATGCGTTTTTTTTGTAAATTGATCATTATTAGATACAAAAATTAGTATTGTCTTAGGGGTCAAAAATTAGGGCTGTTATCAAAGGGCACATCTCAAGATAAGTAAGTAATTCAAAAGGTACTGGTACCTTTATTAAGCATTCTGGACGATTAAAAGTCGGCACAGTAGACTCTTCATTACTCGGGATGAAAGAAAATATACTGACTTTATTTTATGATTACCTATTAATTTGATGTATATTTTCGACAATTATTCGATAACCGAATTTACGTGATAAATTATTGGAGCAATACAAGATACTAGTAAAAATTAATTTGCGATGATATTATTAATAATATACCATTTTGGAAGCAAATCAGTCAGCTGAAAGGTATTGTGCGCATAAGGTAGTACATACGTACAAATTTTTTGGAACTGTGACTTAAATTCTTCAGCTTCCTTTTCGACATAGCTAATTTTTCTCTGGTGATAGAATCCCATGAATCTCATGACTTATCCTGTCAACCATGTGGTCATGCAATGCCCATTGAAGATTTCAATTCATGGAAAATTTTTGTTTTTGAACACTCAATGCGTAAGATTGGGTTTGCATCAGCTCTCTGCTGTTTCAACTACCTAACTATTACTTATTCAAAAGAATTGTAAGTTGATGTCGTCATTTTTTCTCGCCTTGGTATGTAACTTTACACCTGCAAATTCAATTATAATATCAACTATAATTAAGATTCTACTGTATTTTTTAATGAAGCCAAATTTTTAATGTAAGGCACATGACATATTTACTTGAATACTTAGTTAATACATAAATAACGAAGTCAGGCTTAATTGTAAGCCTACCAGAAAAATTTATCTGATATTAATGATTTTTTGTTTCGTAGAAGGGGAGGTAATTTAAAAACAACAGATGAAGTCACTCCTAAGAAAGCTTGAGTAGATGATTAGTGCAATGCAGCTAACAAGTCTCACTCGAGTCAGTCATATGGCTTGGATATTGGATTATTCATTTGATAATAGATAAAAATCCGAATTCTCAAACTATTCTCAGAAGTATATTGAAGGACACGAGCAAATTCTATTATTCCTGCAAAATTTCCAAAGTATATAAAAGATTTAGTATGTCAGAATCAAGGAATATGGTTTTATCAGTTTGCCAAAATTTGTCATAATACGCAAAATATACAGAAATCTTGCGGATGTTGGTTAGACGCTAGGGTGGGTCTTTTTGTCTTTTTTCTGATAGAAATGTAATACCATGCAATAGTAGCACACCCACATTACTGGTATAATTTTCTTTCCAAATCAAATATTATCTTTGTGAGAATTTTGCCCCAAAGTTTTGAAATTTCGGCAAGAAACATTAAAATCGCAAAAAATTCTAATTTCGATTCAAACAAATATTTTTTGGATAAAGATATGTCATTTGCGACTAAAACTGTCCCTCTAGCCTCAATATGCCACTTATATGCCTCTGTATAGGGCAGAGATGACTCCTATGGGACCAGAATAGGAGGCGAATACATTTAAAATTAAACTTTTTTTAACTCCACCTGTCCTTGCCTATTCCTACCTTTAGTACTTTTACATATTTTGATTTAATTGTAAACATTTAAATAGTAAATGGTAATGCACATGCTAGGTTGGATTGCCTAACTCCGATTTTCAGTTGATAATTTTTCATAAACAAAGACCAATAGAGTTGAACGAAAGTATGAATTGTAAATTGAAAAATATTTAGAGAGTAGTCTCATCCATCCCTAATAACGCTGTGATTTCCTCCATCTTTCGTTTGGCAGACTGCTCCAGGAACAGATGATTCGTGTATGACACACAATGAAAAAAGTTGCCCCCTGAAAAAGTTGCAGAAGCAGATGAATTAGTCTAGTTTAAAATATTGAAACAAACTTAATTGGAGGGAAAAAAGCATACATTAACTCACTGTTATCAAGGGTAAACTATCTAAGGATTAGCTTGTGGCAGTCCACCAAGCCATTGTATCTCGAACCAAATTTTTTATTCCTTCATAACTCATAAACTAAACACTGACAATTACCCTAAAAAAAACCAATACAGGTTTTTTAGGAAACCTAAACCCCAACCCTATGGGTTAGGTTTCCAAAAAAACTCTTCATTAATTAATCTTTCACATTGGAAGCAAATGGTTTTCTTCCCATACAGACAAGTTGAAGTTGCCATCTCAGAAACCAAAGATACTGTCCAACCATCTTTTTATTAATATTATGATAAAATTACTAAGAGTAAAATCTGCACAATTTTTGTCTTGCACTCCACCTTCGAAATTTGTATACATTACTATAGAAAGTGGGGTTAAAAATGTAACAGATAGTTAGTTATTCGAAAGCTTCATGATCCCTACATCAGACATTTATAAGTCATATATTATGAATACATTCCCTTGCAATGAGAAATTTCTTAAATTAAGATATTTTTAAACATAAATAACAGTGACATTTTAACTTAAAATGTAGTTACATGTAAAAATTTCTGCCTCTAAAATCAACCAATCTCATTACAAAATATTCAGCATTGCAATCAGGGTCTGTTCAAGAAGTATTGTTGCCCTGAGTTGGTTTCTAATAAGATACTTAAAACTGCCCATTTTTAAAACTCCTACTTTACCATGAGATACTTTTGTGTTATTCTTGAGAATTAATTTCCGAAGATATTGTTATTTAAGTAATACCATCATTATTCCTCTAATTATTATAACTTAAATATTAAAACAAACACAATATATTGGCCAATAGAAAGCAAATACACCCTGAGGATCAGCGATTATGTTCTGTTGCAGTAGATTTAATTCATTAAATTTCTCGGTCTCAAATCTGGAGAGCAACTTCTTTGAGGCAATAACATGAAAACTGCATTTCATTAAAGAGGATAAAATTCTTATTATCAGTCAAAATTGATGGAACTTGAATTGGAAAAGTAAAGACAGAAAATCTGTAGCAGAACATATTAAATAAAGTGATACGATTGTCGGTAGCACACTAACATAGCAAAGATTTCACTTATCAGCAACTAAGTTACTATAAAGCAGACTGAAATTTTATTTTTTCCTAAATTACAAATAGTAGAATTTCAGTAACCGCAACCATATTTATGTTGCCCAGTAACTTCTTCTATATCCTTATGATACTGTAATTAATAAGTAAGATGAGAAATTTGTTTAATTCAACCAGTTTAACTTCTTTGGTAACATACGACTAGAGATGGGTGCTGCGCCGATTATGCCAGCCGCTGACAATATCGGGCACACTGCCACTGCCGAAGAAATAACTACAGTGCGCTGCCGCCGGAAATTTTATCGGCGGTGGCGCGGCATGGCTTGGATATAAAAACGAAGTCCCACAGTCAAAAATATGCTTACAAGTAGTTCGAAGAGATAAGCTTTGAACTAATAGAACACATCTCGGGCTTTCCACAAGGGCGCTGAGTTATATGTGATATCGCTACGTGTTACGATTAGGCCGTTTGTGCACGTGCTGGTGTAGGAGTCGAGGAGCACTTAACGGGCAGGAGTCACTGTACAGTGAGTCCCACCAGAAGGTGGTGCTCACTTGACAAGTGTGCCTTGCCCGGGCGGGATACACTTTACTCAGGCGGCTATCACTAAACGCATAGTTTTCTTCACATATAACGCACAGTTTTTTGCCTTAGAATTTGCAGAAAAATGTTTCTAATTATCAGACATAAGTTTTAAAGGAATTATAATTATTATACTATATCTTATTAGTAAACAAAGTTATTAATTTTAAATAAATGGAAAAGCTATTTATTGTCGGACTTTCCATTATAGTTACTTGAGTTCAATAAAACATAAACAAGAATTTCCACAGAAAAACAATTTCTACCAAATTTTAGCTTGATATATTGCATGTGTAACTATGTAATAGAAATTTTTTGTTATATCTTTTTGGTACTTAATCGCAGTCAGAAATAAATAAGTTCCCGTTATTTCGCGCACTAAAACAGAGCGCCCAATTTGAAAAATGATACCTCAAAAAATATTAATTTAATCAACACAAAATTTTAACACAATATTGAGGTATATATTTTTAATAAAAAATTAAAATTTAAATATATTTCCTTGCCACCAGATAAAATTGTTACCGATTATGTAAAACAACTTTTTCTCAGTAATGAAATTAGGTACGATTACAAACTTGGTTTCGTTACCAAGCTCTTGGTAGAATATTTCATTATACTCTAAAGTTTGATGTTTAAGTTAAAGTGTGCTTAATATTATTCCTTTGCTTACATAAGACTCAGTGAAAATTAGTAACATCAAATTTAGGAAACATAATAAAAACACAAAACACCAAAATTCAGTTTTCAAATCAACAAATTTCAGAAAAAATAAAAACATTTTCAAACACCTCTACTGATTACAAATAGAACTCTAATGAGAAAATGAGCATTTCCAAGTTTATTGATATAAGTCTATTTTATAAGTCTCCACTAAAAGGAATCATTTTCTTGATCCTTCTCTTTGGCTGTGAAGGTAAATTTAAAGAGGTATAAGCATTACAAAAACTATATTACTAACTTCTCTACCTCCAAAGTGGTATGATCTCAGCCTTTGAAAAATAAATGACTATGGGAAATAATAGAATTAGTTTAGCAGTAATTTTAACTTGTAATTAATTGTAAATTATTATAGTCTTCTAAAATTAGGTTAACCTAACAGAAGTATAAGCTGTTATTGCACTCATAACAATCAGGAAATTATCAGGTTATATTGAAATAGAAGGAATTGAAAAAGCTTCACTCACAGGTTACAAATGAAGAAAGTTTGCTAGCTTCAGAGAAAGGGGAAGCCAGTGACAAAGAGGAGTGCTCTGAGTTGGATAATGTGGTCAACTTCAAGTTTGATAAAGAAGAGGATTGTAAGCAAACCTTTGATTAGGAGACAGGCAAGTCCTACTGTGGAATTTTAATGTCACCCAATTCAAAGAAGTAATTTGTTGACATGAATGATTTGAACAGGTAGTTAGTAACCAACATACAGAAATAAATATAATTGAGTCAATTATATATTAAGTCAAGAGGAGTGACCCAAAAATTAAAAAAAAGGTTAATCAAAATGTTTGCATTGAGATTGAGATAGGGATATCAGAATATAATTTGAGGTATTTACTCTTAAATTTGCTTCTATTAAAATGATTTACTCTTAAAATTTGATAATTGTACTGTATTCAAAGAAAACTTACTGCTTAGGTGTCTGATGCAAAATAGATCCAAAATGCATTTTTGTTCACTCTTACTTTCTTCTTCTACTAATAGGTGAACAACTTCATGCAAGAACCTGAATATAGGTTCATGCTTTTCTGCTGAGGGTTTATATCCATGCAGCAACACAGAAAACTCATTATTCCGTTTTATCTCACTTGGCCAAAGGAATAAAAGCTAAAATAGAAGAATTACAGCATTAAATTATAATGAGTACATTATAATCTAATTAGGATAAAATAAAAGTATGCAAATACCCTTAAAGTCTTTTGAGATTTCTTCACTAACCATTTAAGTAAATCCAATACTTATTTCTAAATTTTCTCTCTAAGATGTACCAGATTCTGATAGTAAATACCACAGATTAGAACAATATTAATATACCTTTTCTTACTCACTTCTAAATTTGAGTTTGATTAATACTGACTTTGGGGAGATAAAAATTAAATCAAGCAAAGTAACAATTACAAGGTAGCCTTCACAATGGCAAGTAACTGAGCAATGCACAGTGTTCACCAAGAACTATATATTATAAAGAGAGAACAAATGGGATGAGCTAAAACAACAACAAAATGAGGTATAAGTGGTAATTATTAAAACAGTATCGTTTGACGGTTGTTTATTCTAAACATTCCTTGAAAGTAATTATGTATGGTACAGATCTTTAAATAGGATGAAATAAATATGTGAAATTCATCCTACAAACAATAGATGATGATGTATGGAGAGTAGTAATATCTGTGTAGGCAGTTCACTCATAGAATTTCACTCTACTTGAGAGCCAACATGAACTTAAGATTTCATGTTTCATTGAGTAGAAGGAGATGAATTAAAGAAGACCTATTGCTATAGAAAACAGTCTTATTGTTTCATTAAGGCAAGCAGAATACCAACAATATGTTTAGATTTTACAATTACTCGATTTAGCTAATAGAATATCATAAATTTAAGTTTATCTGCCGATGACCTCCAAAGTACAGGGAAGCCAGCATTTGAATGACATCCAAAGCTGTACAATTGTAAGGAAGAGTTTTGAAGTCTAGAATTGAGAAGGAAATGGAAGGGTCAGAAGAACAAAGTGGATTTCCCCAGGATGGTCATACAAAGACAATATTTTACATTGAAGCATCTTATGGAGAAGAAATAAGCTGGAGGTAGTCAACTTCACATTCATTGATCAGGGCTGCTGCCTCTCGCCAATTCTGTTCAAAATTTATCTGTATGCTATGATAAAAATTGAGAGAAATGCAGCCCAGTGGGGATAGACAACACCCCAATATACACCATCCTTTTGGCAGATAATCCAATCATAATGACAGAGGACCAACAAGATATTACTGTTACTGGTGCGTTTTCTGTTACGTGGTTACTCACCTAGGGTGTTCCCAACACCCAATGACTATTTTTTGTGTTATGGCCTATTTTTAAAACATTTCTCCTTTATTTGTGAAACAGATTTTGACAACCTTTTAATTACTTTGCCAATTTAAAGTTGAAGATATCTTAAAATATACATTATGATAATTTAAATAATAAATAATTATGATTGCAATAAGGAGGAGTTAATATCATGGTCAGTTTCAATAGTTTTAACCAATATCCTTGATACAATCAATTCCTAATAAGCCAACGAAAATTAATCATAGCGATTTAAATAATCATAAAAATTGTTTCTTATATATTATTAATGATAATTTATTCTTTATTTCACAATTATGTATCTATTATATATAGATGCTTCTCCGGATTCATTCATATATCATATATTCATATATATATATATATAGAGAGGATACAAAGTCACAGGCTAAACCACTAGCGTCAATGGCTTGAAATTTTTACGACATATTGGCCATAACGTGTAACCACCAGAAAAATTGTGATTTTGAACCTCAGTGTCATGGGTTCGATTCCAGAGGGCCCCAAAGTCCCGATTTTTCCCATTTAAATGCATAGCGTTGATTTTCGGGAATTTTTAAAAAATACTTGCCGGATAGGTAGGGACTTAAAACTCAAGGAGCCGATATATATGGTCATGATCTATCGAAAAAATAAATGAGTTTTACGGAAAATATTCTGGGTTCGATGCTAGGTTGAGGCAAAAATCGGCCGTTTAAAATACATTGTGGCGATTTTTAAGATTTTTTTTTGACCCCTTCCCGATGACATGGAAACTTGAAATTCGGCATAAAGTTGGAGATCATAAATATATTTCATAATCAAATTTTACATATTCGCTGATGGTCCTTGGTTCGATCCCAGAGAGCCATTTACATTCCTCAATGAATTTCCTATGGAGATAACGGAAAAAGGTTTCAGGTACTTCCCGGCATGATATCGACTTCAAACTTTGCATAATATAAAATGAAGTACTTATAAGTCTTAATGTGCATTCCCAGCTAACAATATTTCCTGGGTTCGACACCAGGCGTCTCTACAATCAGTAAATTATCCGATTTTTAGGAATTTTTTTAAACCCCTTCCCAATAATATTAAAACATGAAATTAGGTATATAGATAGAGAACATAGATGCATTTCAAAAACATATTTTAGATTTCCTAGATCGTACTTGGTTCGAATCCAGAGAGCCATTTACATTATTGAAAAGTAGGACGTCGTTTGAGGCAGTTGGAGCCAATATTTCTGCTTGAATTTTCACAGATAGTAAGAGATGGTGATTTTCTGTTGTGCCGCATATTACGTTCACCATGAAGGCCTAGGTTCGATGCCAGACGATTAAATTGCAGCGAATTTTAAGAACATTTTCAATCCCTTTTTATTTTCTTTTGAGGGCCGTCCCGATATGATGCCGACAAGAAATTAGTGTTGTCGATCTGCTTGCAGTATGCAAGCAAAATTTTACTCGTACAATTTTATGTTTATCATGTTTAACTTTATTTCAAAAAATGTTTGAAGACGTTATATAGAAATTTAAACTCTGCTCTGAGGCTTCTCAAGTTATGGCTCAGTTCGTTTTTCTTCCACCTCATTTTCTTTTCTTATCCTAACAAAATATTCATCATTGTCATCAGTAAAATCAACTTCAGAATCACTGACTTCCCCTTCAGTATCAGTGTTGTGCTTCGAGGGTTGAATGGAATTACCAGAGGAAATATCTTCAACATCAAAAATCTCAATAGTAGATGACTGCTACGAAAAGACAAAGAATTAGAGGTGGGCACAATCAATTGAAAACAATCGAATAATTCAATTGTTTGCTTCAATCGAATTATTCGAATAAAGCGTTTCGATTTTTCACTCAATCCTAACCGAGTGAATTTATTCGATTCTTTTTAGTGAGTGGAAAAAAATTGAATAAATCTATTCGATTTTTTTTAGTGAGTGGAAAAAAATCGAATAAATCTATTCGATTGTTTTTAGTGAGTGGAAAAAAAACGAATAAATCTATTCGATTGTTTTTAGTGAGTGGAAAAAAATCGAATAAATCTATTCGATTGTTTTTAGTGAGTGGAAAAAAATCGAATAAATGTATTCGATTGTTTCAAGTGAGTGGTTCACTCGTTCAGAGGAAGTGAGTGAAAAATCGAATAGATTTATTCGATTTTTTTCACTCTCTAAAAAAAAATCGAATAGATTTATTCGATTTTTTTCCACTCACTAAAAACAATCGACTAGATTTATTCGATTTTTTTCCACTCACTAAAAACAATCAAATAGATTTATTCGATTTTTTTCCACTCACTAAAAACAATCGAATAGATTTATTCGATTTTTCACTCGTTTACTTGATACCCGTTGAAGAGGAGAGGATGGAAGTGGCTAGTTACGTCATCCCATTTAGTGGAAGTCTGGTACAGATATGTGATACTGATGAAATATGAATATAGATATCATATATACGAGTGTGTATGTATATATGATCCGATATCCCTGCAGCCAGGTGTTACTGACCCTGGCCAGCAATTGCATCCTGTCCAACCTACGAAAGCGAGTGAATTCATTCGAATGAAAACAATCGAATAAATGCCAAAACAATCGAATAACTATTCGATTGTTTTTTTCAATCGATTGTCCCATCTCTACAAAGAATGTCTCTCAATCTATCTAAAACTTCTTTGCCATTCTTATTAATAGTAACCAATGGTAGTTAGCATACATAGTTAGAAGTAGTAGTAGTATAGTTAATATATTTTGAAAATAATTTTTATTGTTAAATACCAAATTCACTAAAGATCGTCTGAAAAATAGAACAATTTTAAAAATATGAATTTTTGAAAACTGTTGAATTTGTACATAAACTGCAAGATTTGACCAATAAATTCAGTTTACTCCTCAAAAATGCTACAAAAAAATAGTTAGCTAAAACACTGAAGAAGTAATCCTCCCAATAATACAAAAAGGGCTACATAAACTCTTTAATATCAGTATTTTGGAAATCTGCTTCGTCGGGCGATCACACTCTAACAAAAAAAAACTCCCTAACACTTTCAAAAGTAATAGAAAACTGTGGAGAATTGGGGAAAACAGAAACATTTCCAGCAACTGATAAAGAGAAGTCATATCAGCATCTCCAAATAAGTTATGCCTTAAAAAGATGCTGGGATGTCCAGAACATCCTGCCCTTAGTGGAAGTAATAGACTAGTGGAAGAATATAATAAGTGAGGATTAAAAGTAAATAAACACAAAATGCAATATATTGCAGTCGGAGGTAAAGGGAAGGACAGAAAACAAAGCAGACAAATAAAAAATGTCAGTTCATATAATTATCTTGGAGTTACAATAAGTGAATATGGGAATGACGATAGAGACATAATGAAAAAAATAGGAATAGGGAAAAAATGATTAAGATGCTGCATCCAATATTGTGGAACAATATATTAATGGATGAAACGTAATAATTATAGTAAAGCAAAAAAGAAATATTTTTAAAACTTAAACAGAACCTGCTATGGCGTATGCTTCAGAGATGTGTTATGGATAAAAGAATTACTCAGAGACTACATTCAGCAGAAATAACATATTAGAGGAAATGCGGCAGTCAAAATGTATTAGATAATGTTAAAAATGATTGATTTATTAAAAAAATGTTGGCAAGAAAAACAGTTTTAGAAACAATAAATTAAAAAACAACTCAAATGGTATGGACATCTGAAACATATGAAAGAAGAAAGGATACCTTTGAAGGTCTGGAAATGGACTCCAGCTGAATGAAATAAAGAAGATTGCGGAAAAAATGGAGAAAATACAGAAATGGAAATGAGAAGTAGAGGTTTCGAACCTGGAGATTGGGGTGATAAGGAATGATGGCGTTTGACATGCGAGAAATGGCAATTATTAGCAAGCATTTGCTATTAATGATATGTCTCAATCTACAAATTGTAATTCCATCAGCGATCTTTGAAAACTTAACTCTGCTAAGATTATGGCTTTTGATGTGCACGAAAGTGGCAACCCTGTTCACATGCACTTTGGTGCAAAAGCATCATGCCAAAAGCCTTTGTGCAGAACTCCGTATTTTTAAGATTAAAATCAAGATTTGTAGTTTACATTGGTTGATTTCAACTTAATTTCTGATGATATTTGTACAAAATTGACTTTATCAACACCATAGTAAATATTTTGTGCTTTTATAGCAATGCATGCATAGAGCAGAAAATGAATGAAATTCTGCACATTTTATCCATGAAACGTTCTAAAACTATCATTAATCTTTACAAATCCAATATAAAATTCCAGTTTCTTACCTCATTTGCTCTTTATATCATTAGAACCCATATAAATCACATACTATTTACTTTTAAGTCACCAGAATTTAGTAAAAAATTGTTTAACTGGAACATAATCTCAGAAATATTTACTTGTGGAGCCAAATTTTTGCGTCTCCTAAAACATTTTTATTTCTCACGTGACAAAAATCTTGTCACAAGTGAAATCAAGATAGATGTTGACATATCCATTCCAAGTTTTATTCCAGATTATATCTGGAATAAAACTTTTGTTTTTTTATTTTTAAACCTGGACATGTGTCCAGGTTTAAAAATAAACAGGACACCTGCACTGTGAAGGAGTAATGACGGCAATACATACTGTCCAGCTTGAAGGGATCGCTCAGTTGTCAGCGGCTCAGGCTTTATTTGTAAGCCTGGTTTGGGATTTTGTTTTTGACTATATTTTTCGACAAGACCCTCCCTACTAATTTAGAGAATTATTTTCTATTTCAAATTTTTGGTGAAACCAGCTCTGCAGGGCACTCGGCAATTCGATCCATTTCAAATCCTGATTTTGTTTGACTTCTGCCAAAACCCGTTAGGAAATGTAAAATTATAAATCAATCAAATTTTTAATAAATAGAACTTGAAATAATATCAAATATGAAACCGTTGGACATACTTTATTTTCAACACTCCCAATACTCAGAATAATACATAGTTGGGCTTCCTTCAACAAGTTCTATAAAAATTTAATGCTGTGCACTTTTGTGGTGAATCTCTCTCCTTAACACTCCTATATTAATATTTTATATTTTACTTACTATAAGAATACTTTGCATATACTGCCACTGAGCTTTGCCAAGATGATTATCTACACTTCAAATATGTCCCCTTTTTCTTGGAATTGAACCCTTCCGTTTCAGGTGGTTTTCCCATTCATTTAATTTTATATTCCTACTCCCTTTTCTCTGTTTGTGGAAATTCCACGTTTCTTATCTTCCTACCTGACTGAATTCTCCTCATGGATATTTCTTCTGTCCTACTTCTGAAACACAATTCATTTATCATGGGATACATAGTATCTGCATTCTAATTGAGCGAAAGTAAATATAAATAATAATTTTGCAATTTCTTGACGTCCATAACGTATTATCTCCCAAATTTGAGCATCCTATTCAGGTACAGCACATCAATAATTTGTATGTAAAAGGATAAAAATACTTCAAAAATTAATGCATTCTGTAAAGCGAAAACATTAACAAATAACTAGGACATAAGGCTTATACAAGCTCAATAACCAAATTACCATGGGAGAAAATCATCGGCCTCCTCCGTATGTTTACACTCAGAATATACCGATGATGCCTCAAGAAAGTTTCAGCATGTTGAAACTTTTCCACAGAGGATCTGCAGCAAGGAAATTTCAATCTACACGGTGTACCTTCAACATTGCGTGCCACTTGCAACAAACTGCTTTCGAGCTTGTATAGAGTTGTGTTGCATTGGTGTTCACACGGCCCAATGAGGAGGTCACACCACTTTTCTGGTTGTACTGCAATAAAAAGTTCTCTCGTGTGACCATAGCTTAAAGCTGCCACTTCCATTCACAACTTATGTTAAATCTTTTTCTTTCCATTGTAATCAACTTCCATACATGAATGGAAAAAAACAAAAATGCAGCTCCTCACTATTAGCAATTTTCTTACTTAAATATGTAGCCACAAGAGATTCAAGCCAAGAAAAATAAGAATAAATGGATAAATACAAAGTAAACCAAGCTATAAAGATAGAAAGCACACAGCTTTATGACATCGAAGGTACTGTGTCTTCGATAAAGGATGATGGCCACTTCATAAAAAAGTGCTATTTTCTGCTTCACAATTTTTTATAATTTGAAACATAGTTTCCCCAACGTCTTCCTCATGGACCCCTTGGTGTTCCATATATTTTCCATGAACCCCCAGCCAGGGTAATACTGAATTTTTCTAAACTTTTTTCTTCAAATATGAAAACAATGCTGCTTTCTGTGATAGATTCTTTGTTGAGTAAAGGATTTTAAAAATGCATTAATAAATATTTATTTATACATTAATTGAAAAGATAATGTTGTTTATTAAAAAGTAAACGTATGTAAAAATTTGATAAGGAAAGAAACAGAACCTAGTAAAATTCTTACATAAATTGAATAGACAAATAAATGGAGTAAATGAGAGGAATGAACCTGACACACTGACAGCAATAAGTCAATATTTGGCTTCAAATAAGTAATGTCATAAATTTCCTTGTTCAAGCACATGTAACAGATATGTTTTTTCAAAAGAAGATAGGTAACCATGCTCAAAAAAGTTTGAAAGAAGATTGGAAATGAAAACTCTGGTACAAGACCGGACAAGTGTCATTTTTTACTGTGCAATACAATAAATACATCTGGTATGAAAACTCATAGAAACTTGCACATGAACTTGCTTGCACAGACTGACTCACTACAAATGCACAACAGATTCATTGTGCATTGACCTTAATGTGCTATGTAAATATACATGGAGTCTTAATGGTTTCCGGTCTATGGACCATCTAAATCTCATGGACCTTCAATTTTCTTTCACCCATACATGGACCACTTTGGGAACTGGGAACTGGGAAATGATTTATAACAAGCTGAGTGACACTTGATTATTGGTGTCATTAAACTGAATGAGGAAATAAAATATCAATGAGTAGATATTGATGTTGTGTCACTTGTGTGAATCCTTCCTACTTTTTTTGTTTAAGCAGCCTTATACAGATACTCCCCGACTTAAGAACACGTTACGTTCCGCACATCTGGTCGTAAGTCGAATTGGTCGTAAGTTGGATGTATGATATGAGGTGTAGCATAACTCACCCTCCATGGAGGTTGATTTCCACCATTATGAGGAAGAAGAACTGACCTTATTTGTAATAATATTTTAAGTTTATATTGTAACACCTCATATTGGTATTTTTTAATGATTTTATCAATATATCTGAACGTCTTTCCTAACAAAAATTACAGATGAGCGCAAGACCTTCAAAATAATACAAATAGGAGTGATTTGGTCCAGGAATTTGTTTTGAAAATTTGAGAAATAATAGGTTGAATACGAACGCGGAAACAAACACTGAATTAAATTCATATCGCTACCTTCTATCAATGAAAACACGCTCCTAAATCCCAATGAGTATGAAATCGTTGAATGTTGTTGAAGTCTAAGTTTGCGTATCACTATCTCATCGTTATTTATCAAACATTTAAATGGTATATTTATATCCCGATTAGTACGCAATACATACTTCCTCAGAGTAGCTTCTCTGACGTACAGACCAAATGTTTTGGACGCATACCTAAGGCTTAGCTAATCTACTTCATTACTGAAAATTAATATATAAAAAACAACTCCAAAACCATCAAAAAACTTGCAAAGCGGCTATACGTATTTTGACTTTGTGGAAGTCAAAATACGTATAGCCGCTTTTCAAGTTTTTTGATGGTTTTGGAGTTGTTTTTTATATATAACATAACCATCAGCAGCTGCTTTCCTTATTCTACTGAAAATTAAGTCAAAAATATATCAAAGTGTTTTATTTATTCAACTGAGCAGATTTTAAAATACTGCGTATCCAGTACATAGTTTGACTGTGCTGGAAGAATTTGCCAAGTGTATCCAATACATAGTATCTGTGATGTGGGCGGCGTCACAGAAGTTGGCATATGTAGATCCTTTTTAAAGAAATTGTCTAGTCAAGTCTGGACAATGATTCTTTTTTTCTCATTATAAATTTCTTTATAACACCCGAAAGCCTCCTCGATAATTCTCTCCACTCTCTCAAATCGTGCTGTATTTGCATCCATACTTTCAATTGTCTGCAAACCTTCATTGAATTTACTAAATGCTAGGGCAATTTTTTTGGGCACACAGTTTTATCATCCTTTCCCTCTACCTTTTCCTCTAACTCAGCTACATTGGCAGCATTTAACTCTATCAATTTTTTATCACCTGCTTCAATAGGTTGAATTATATCCCCATTTTCCACTTCTAAATTTAATTCTTTTACTAACAACACTAGTTTTTTAGCAATGTCTTCAAATTCATTCCCTTCCTCAAACCCTTTAAAAGCAAGTAGGTAATTTTTAAGCACTTTCTTCCAAATACCTTCTATGCATTGTTCAGACACTTAGTTCCATGCAGCAGCTATGTTATGTATGGCATGCAGTATATTATACCCCTTCCCAAAGTCTGTTTATAATTTTTTGTTAATTCTATAGTCATTGCAAAAGTGTTTCGAAGATAGTATGCTTTAAAACTTGCAATTACCCCTGATCCATGGGTTGGATGAGAGATGTGGTGTTGGGAGGCATAAAAAAAACTTTTACATTTGGTTGGAGATCATTTAAATCTGTTGGATGGTTGGGAGCATTATCTAAAATTAACAAAATCTTAAAAGGAATGTCTTTCTCTAAACAGTAGGCTTTTACTTCTGGGATAAAACACTTCATCAACCAATCTTCGAACAGATCAAGGGTCATCCATGATCTTCTATTCGACTGAAAACACACTGGCAGACATGCCAAACTATCCTAAAAAGCCCTTGGTTTTTCGCTATGGTGGATGAAAAAGGGCTTCAATTTATATCCCACATTTCCTCTCAACAAGACCGTTACTCTATCTTTAAACGCTTTATATCCTGGCATACTTTTAGCCTCCCTATGGATATAGGTACTCTCTGGCATTCTCTTCCAAAAGAAACCTTTCTCATCAACATTAAATATTTGCTCAGGTAAGAAATTGTGACTTACTAGCAAATTATCCAGTTCCTCCCGAAACTTCTCAGTAGTTTCTGCATTAGCACTGGCCTCCTCTCCACTTACTTTCACGTTATGTGCATGTTCTTTAAACTGATTAAACCAGCCACGGCTAGCACTGAAACTTACATCACAACTCTCACCCATTTCCTTTTTTAGATCCTCAAACAGACTTCGTGCTTTTGCTTGTATTGTTTGCAGACTTAAAGGGATCCTTTTCTGGATTTGATCATCAATCCAAATTACAAGTAAATTCTCCATTTCTTGGATGGGGCTTTCTCTTTTTTTTGTTATTGTAGTTGCCTTTAATGGTGTACTTCTTTTCACAGCATCCATTATTCGATCACCGTCCTTTATAATGGTGCTAACCAAGGACTTCAAAAGATTAAATTTCTGAGCTACGGCAGTCACCGTTTCTCCAGCTTGATGCTGAGTGACAATGGTTTGCTTTTGCCCTAAATCGATGGCTTTTCTTTTTCTCTTAATTTCCAGCTGTAATATCACTGTACCTTTTTCGCTTGGATGACATGGGTTTAATTCCAACTGTTTATAAAATTAAATTTTATCGAAATTAGAAAAGAATGTAACTTTTAAGAATATGTAATTATCCAAATTATTTCAACAAAAAATGGTATACAAATAAATTTAATGATCAAAAAAGGCTTATGGCAGGGTTTCCCAAACTGTGCGCAGCAACGGCCTCTCACCAATTTCTTCGTCGTAGAGTACACACCAGGGCGTAGGCCACGGCGTGCCGCAGCCTACGACCTGGGGTGTACTCTACAACGCCCTGGGGCACCATGAGGCACTAGGTTAACATTATTTTATAATATGTGTAAAAGTTGCTTGCATACTGCAAGCATAAAAATGTATTTATAATCTTTATTCACATGCCATGTTATGAGTTTCCATGTTATTGGGAAGGGATTAAAAAAATGTTAAAAATCGTTGCAATTTCTAATTTTTGTAGATGCCTGGTGTCGAATCCAAGACCTTTTGGAAGATGTGATTAGGCATAATAACTTATTAGGACCTGATCTTAATTAATGCAAAGTTTGAAGTCCATATCATGCCAGGAAGGTCCTGAAATAAGACTCCATTATCCCCATCTGAAATGTTTTGGGTAATATAAATGGCTTTTTGGGATCGAACCAAGGACGATGAATGAAATCTAAAACACATTTTCAAAATGTATCTATGATCTCTATATGCCGAATTTCAAGTTTCTATATTATTGGGAATGGGTTCAAAATAATTCTTAAAAATCGAATCAGTTACTGATTGTAGAGACGCCTGGTGTCGAACCCAGGACATATTGGCAGCTGTGAATGCACAGTATGACTTGTTAGAACATGATCTTATCTCATGCAAAGTTTGAAGTCGATATCATGCCGGGAAGTACCTATAATTTGTTTCAGTTATCTCCATAAGAAATGCATAGGGGAAGGTAAATGGCTCTCTGGAATCAAACTAAGGACCATCATCAGAACGTTAAATAGAGTACATAAAATATAAAAATGATCTCAATCCACATGCAAAGTTTCAAGTTTCCATCTTATCAGGAAATTGTTCAAAACAATCTTAAAAATCGCCGAATGTAATTTCAATGGCAGATGATTGCCCTGACCTAGCGTCAAACAAAGGATAATCATCGAAGATGTCTTTATGGTTTCCTTTGGATATGCATGACTTCTAGCGATATCTCGAATTTCAATTCTCTGCTTTGCTGGGAAGTTCCTCAAAACAATTTTTGAAAATCTGCACCATGTATCTTTATGGGGAAAATCGTGACTTTGGGGCCTTCTGGAATCGAACCCTTGACACTGAGGTTCATAGTCAGCGTTTTTCTAGAGGTTAATCATTATGGCCACCACGTCATAAAAATTTCAAGTCCGTGGCACTTGTTGAACATGGTTAGAATTTTGATCGCTTATATATATCTATTATATATAGATGCTTCTCCGGATTCATTCATGTATATATATAGATAGATTGATAGAAAGGATACTAATTCACAAACGTCATTGACTTGATATTTTAACTACATATTGGCCATAACGTGTAACCGCCAGAAAAATTGAGATTTTGAACCTCAGTGTCATTGGTTCGATTCCAGAGGGCCCCAAAATCCCAATTTTTTCCATTTAAAAGCATTGCTTTGATTTTCGGGAATTTTTAAAAATACTTCCCGGATAGGTAGAGAATCAAAACTCAAGGAGCCTATATACATGGCCATGATCTATCAAAAACATAAATTACTTTCACAGAAAATATACTGAGTTCGATGCTAGGAAGATGCAAAAATCTGCCCTTTAAAATACCTTGAGGTAGTTTTTCATTTTTTTATGCACTTATCAAATGATAGGAAGTTCTTGCTTATATGGAAGATGTATAATAAGCCTAGGGTTTTGAAAAAAATTTAGATAAGACTGTACTGTTCCTGGGTTTGATGCCAGGGCACATTCAAATTTCTCTCATAAGGAATATATGGGAAAAGTAGGATGTCGTTTGGGGCAGTTACAGCCAATATTTCTGCCTGAATTTTCACACATAATTAGAGATGGTGATCTTCTGTTGTGCTGCATAGAAAGTATCACCAGAAAGACCCGGGTTCGATGCCGGGCAGTAAATATATCTGCCATATAAAACACATTGGGTTAGTTTTTCATTTTTTTATACACTTATCAAATGATAGGAAGTTCTTGCTTAGATAGAAGATGTATATTAAGACTCGTTTGAAGAAAACAATTTAGATAAGACCATGCTGTTCCTGGGTTCGATGCCAGAGCACATTAACATTTATCACATAAGGAATATATGTGAAAAGTAGGACGTCGTTTGACACAGTTGCAGCCAATAACCTGCTTGAATTTAGACACATTGTTAGAGGTAAAGATTTTCTATTGTGCTGCCTAGGATGTATCACCAGAAAGACCCAAGTTCGATGCCGGGCGGTAAGTATATCTCGCATATAAAACACATTGGGAAGTTTTTAATTATTTTTTTCATGCACTTATTGAAATGATAGGAAGTTCTTGCTTTGCTAGAAGTTGTATATTAATACTCAGTTCAAGAAAAAATTTAGAAAAGACTATGCTGTTCATGGGTTCGATGCCAGAGCACATTAAAATTTCTCATATACGGAATATAAGGGAGAAGTAGGACGTCGTTGGATCCCGTTGCAGCAAATATTTCTGCTTGAATTTTCACACATAGTTAGAGATGGTGATCTTCTGTTGTGATCCATAGTGATATGACCAGGAAGACCCGGGTTTGATGCAACACGAATAAATTGCAGTGAATTTTAAGAATAACTTCAATCCTTTTTTTTTTCTTTTGAGGACCCCCTCGATATGATGCCGACTTTAAATTTGTTATCAATATGCTTGCAGTATGCAAGCTACATTTTACTCGTATATATAGGTATATCAGGAGAAACGTCTATATATAATAGATATATAAT
The DNA here is from genome assembly GCA_947579665.1 of Sympetrum striolatum. Taxonomy (NCBI): domain Eukaryota; kingdom Metazoa; phylum Arthropoda; class Insecta; order Odonata; family Libellulidae; genus Sympetrum; species Sympetrum striolatum. The sequence continues at coordinate 64,545,304 of OX388352.1, forward strand.
ACATATATAATATAATAATTAGGTTGTGGCAGGGTGCCGTGAAAAAGCTTAAGTGTGACTCGAACTGAAAAAGTTTGGGAAACCCTGGGTTATGGAACAGTTAGACATATATGTAAACTTACTCTTTTTTAAATATCAGAATTCGTCAATTAGTAAAGACAAATGGTTTATAGGTTCCCACGGTGATCGAGCTAGCGCTGCCTAAGAACCAACTAGTGAAACAACGACCAAATGGAAACTGAACGAAATAGCTCAGAATCAAGGATAAGAAATGAAACATGAGACTTACACATATAAAATTACCGAGTTCCGTCACAAAGTATTATATAGTAGCTCAAAACTTTGTGCGCAATAATAAGAGCCATACAAAATGAAAATTTTGTTACATTTTTATCGTAGTTTGAAATTACACTTTTCAAAAGATTTTGGTGGTAACTTCGGACGGTCATAAGTCGGGGAGCGTCTGTATCTCAATAATTTATTTTTTACCCATCTCCTAAGATATAATTAGTTAATCCAAATCCAAAAAGCATAAAAATACTATAAATGTTTAAATACCTGTTCGAACAGCTGTCCTGTTAAGTATAATAATCCAACGTGGCACTTTTTGAGAAGTGGGTACAAATTTTTCATCATCAGACTTCCTCCGTCCTCCAAATTCCTGACCAGATCCATCAATTCACTTAATTTTTTACTTGATAAATTTGCATTCCAACAATAGGTTTTGTAGCTACTTTCACCATAGCAGTCCAGCAGTACATTAACCTAAATAGAATGGGAATGCATCTAATTAGACTCTGCATCCTGGAAACTTACAAAGGGAAATATAATACAAAAGAAAATTCACTAAGTTTCTTTTTCTAATGAGGAGGATTTTTTTTTTCATTTTCCATACTAATAAGCCAAAAAAATATTTTAAAAATGTGGTTTTGAATTAATCATTGATCCAGTTTCTCCATCCAGTAAGTTGGCATATAGTAAAATCAAAATGCACTTACTATCCAAAAGCTCCACATTGCCTTAATATGGAATTATATGTTTGAATGGATGACTCACCATTCACAGATTAAATCCAATCAATTTAACTTCAATTTTAAAATGAATAGATAGAGAATAAGTTTATTTACAGTATAGTGAGATTTCATATTTAATTAGTAAGAACCCCGGATATACAAGCAGGTAACACATTCCCTTTCAGTGAAAAGCAGTGTCAGGTTCAAATTTCTGGTGAGGACCACGTTTACCCAGAACTTTACAATTGGGGAACTATCCAAATTAATAGGTAGCAGGTCATAGCAGTCTAGAAAAGCCAAATATATGGGAGTTAACATGCTGACCACATATCACTCAAATTGAATGCCGCCTTAGCCATACCCCTCAATGAGATGCCAAACCATTAACTTAATTTTTCTTTTATTTAAATAACCACTATAAAATGCCTAGAAAAACTAAAAATAAGATTGTGATATTTTCCCTTAAGACTTAATAAACTGCCAAAGGATTTTTAAACTGGCCACTTTGGCCAGTTATTTTTAGCACCTAAACCTTTGGAATTGGAGTTCAGTACATTAGAAAAAGTTATTATTTGAGGCTATTAGTAAAAAGAGATCAAGAATAAAAGCAAGTTATTTATCACAAGCTAGATATTAAATTAGAAATAATGAAAAATCATTTATGAAATGCTATACAATATATAGTTCCCGAAATAAAATAAAAGGTGACAGACAATCAGAAAATAATGAGAGATATTATATTGATATATTATAATCAATGATTTCCTTTAATGTGAGTAACTCAGCACATTCTAGTAAACATATTCTTGCATGATGAGCTATTACTACACAGCCATGCGTAAAATAAGCTTACACGAAGAGAAGATTGCAGACTCTTAAGGATGATATAAAAAACTTAGCAGAAGATATATATTAGAAAATCATAGGGACCACAGGAAACACGCTCTTCTTTATCAAATTTATGAAACTGGTATCAAACCCTTGACACTGAGGTTCAAAGTCACATTTTTTCTGGAGGTTACACATTATGGCCACCATGTCGTAAAAATTTCAAATCAATGATGCTAGGTGTCTCTAAAATTAGAAATTGCTACGATTTTTAAGATATTTTAGAACCCCTTCCCGATAACATAGAAAATTAAAACTCGGCATGTGAATAGAAATCATAAATACATTTCATATACAATGTTTAAGGTTTCCCTCACCGTCCTTGGTTCGATCCTAGAGATTTACATTATCGTATGAATTTCAGATGGGGATAACAGTTTTCTTATTTTTAGACCTTCCTGGTATGATATCGACTTCAAAATTTGAATCAAATAAGTTTTATTTCTATTAGGGCGTTATATGTATTCACATCTTTCAAAAGATCCTGGGTCCGACACCAGGCTAATATTTGAAACATATGGCGGGAATTTACAATTATTTATGATTAGGATTCGAAAATATTTTAGGCTACATCCTGGTAGAATTGGGAATACAAAATCATAGGAGTTATGGGAAACACGCTCTTCTTTCATTATATCTGTGAAACTGAAACCAAATGTGCATGAGTTTGACACCAGGTGGGTGCAAATTTCCCCTATTTAAATTAAATTGCGTTGATTTTTAAGAATATTTTCAATCCCTTTTTTTTCTTTATAGGACCTTTTTAATATGCTTGCAGAATGCAAGCAACTTTTACTCGTATAAAATACCGTATTTCCCGGCCTATAAGACACACTTTTTTTACTCCAAAATATACTCTAAAATCAGTCTGCTTCTTATGTGCCGATGGTATACGGGTATAACTCCGTCCTATAATAAGCAAGCCGATTCGCCGGGATAAATGCATACCATTAAGTATTTTTACCGTATCAGGCATTGAAAATAGTTCAGTTAATTATAAATTTCGATAATAACACTTTTTTGATTAAGTAGTAAGGAAAACAGTTTTAATATTTCGATGACAGAACTTCCTTTAAAAAAATTCCCAGGGAAATCGGAAATGCATACAATGTAGCATGTTTAGTTTAATTTCGCATGTGGTGCTGCTGCAAAACGTATACACATAGGGCAAACAGAGATGTCATCCCTATGCTAATACATTGTATCTCTCGCGATAAAGAGTTAACCGGCACTCAACCTTATGAAACAAAGTATTAGTTTTTTTGTAAATTCTTACCTGAAAAATCAAGGTGCATCTTATGCGCCTGTGCGTCTTATAGGCCAGGAAATACGGTATGTACAATTTTATGAGTCAGAAATTATGCATCTCAAAATTACTAGTAGGGATTTTTTCTTTCCAGAATTTGCATACATTTGCATGCAGGAAAATAACCAATGAAGAGCTGCATGGGATACACCCATGGAGGTGTGGGTGAGAGGAGGAGAGTTCAGGGTTATGGAGCTGCTACATTTACCTGCCCACCTGTTTTCTTGGTCATTTATTATGCCCATAACACTCTGCAACCCTCTCTTCATTTTTTTTTCTCAGTACCTATTACGAGATTGACTATAAAGGTTTGAAATTAACACAAGGAGTTAGGCTCTATATCAAGTAGCTAAGGAAAATGAAAACCAGAGCTGCATTTATTAGATGTTTTAAATCTCCAATTGCCATCTGCCAAAATACATCATTTTATGACCCCTGAGGAGAAATAATAAATAACAGCAAAAAGCACTTTCCTACGTAGAACTTACGGTGTTCTTAAAGGTGTGGTGATCCTTTCCTATTTTCTTTGAATGCCAGTGAATGAGACAAGGAACGTCAACAAAGATGGTTATTGGAGATTTAAAACTTTTAATTCATTAACAGCCGTGTTCCAAATTTTTCTTCTTTACAAAGCTGCATTTGTTGAAGGAAAAGGAGCTCACAAAGTTCAAAATAATAACTTTCACCATCAGTGATTAAAAAAAACAGTTTTGAAGAGAAAATTGAACAGCCTAAAATGAACAGTAATTTGTATTGATCAATTATATATGTAAGGAAAACTTTAAAGATTTATAGAAAAAATTCGTAGTTACAGACAAAATGTCAATGAGATGCATGTCTTGTTTCCAAAACATCAGATTAGGTCAAAAACCAAATACTGATTACCACCTCGTCACCATTTGGTTGGTCCTGTTTTGACTCCATTGGTTCTTCCTTAACTTGGGAGGTGCTGGGCTTTTCTTCCTGACCGGATTCTGGTTTATTAAAACCATTTTTTTCAGAACTTTCACCTTCTGACTCTTCCTTTTGAGCTGGTTGCTTTAATTTGGACAAAAGATTTTCTACCTTTTTGTGGAGAGTCAAAAACCAAACATGACAAAATTTAGATGATTTTATCTCTGTTAGTGGTTGGCCAATCTTGACATTCTTCAAGTCTAAATCAAAGTCCATCACTGGTATCTGCAATATTGAAAATTCAGCATGAATATGCTTAAGCTTAGGACTATAAAAGCTGCATATTCTAAAATCTAAAATTCACCCAAATTGCATAAATTCTACAGGATGAAAAATGATAATGTAGCAAGCTGTGATATGTATTTCAACATATCTAGGTAGGCTGAATAATAACATTTTTTGATCGCAAATCTAAGGTGCACCCAAAGTTTTGAAGCTGTTAGAATTGTCTTGGATTCAAGATTATACAGGAAATTTATATAAATTCAAGTCAGACCAAAATAAAACAAACACACAGAAATAAAATTTAAGAGAAAATTTTGAATCTACATTGATAATATTGTAGAATAAGTTTGGATACTAAAATTAACTTCTGTTGTTAGAGGATGAACTCATTTTATAACATTCATGAATAATGATAAACCTCATTGAATTCAGAAAAGGCCTATTGCATAATGCACTTGCCGTACAAACTGCAACACCAATTGACTCAAAGAATCCCAAAGGATCACATTTGTAGGTCTCCTTGATAGTCACTGATCTTCTAAGGGCAGCTGAGTATGATTTTCTCTCTTCAAGAAAGTTTAATCCAACATCAGCCTGGTTGAAGGTGAGTTCTTCACTAAAGTCATAGAAATCATTCAGCTGCGAGATTGCAGGTTTCTGATGAGAAGTCTGCAATTGAACAACATTTAAAGGCTGTTTAACATTGTAAGTTATTTTTAACAAAACATTACTGGTCTAACTTTTAAATAGAAATTAATTAAATATATATAGTACTGAGTCGTTTTTTATTTGTTATTATCATTGTTGGATATTGGAAAAGGTGTTTTCTGTAATGTTTTGTATGTACAAGCTCTGTGTTTGTCTTGGCACTCCTGCGCCATGCGATGTCTTCTTTTTGTTGTTTCGTGTGTTTTCCCTCCGAGGGCATAACAAAATTCCAGGAGAGAAAGGAGGAGAGGTCGAAGGGAGAGAAAAATTGCAACCGCGAAGGATAGGAGGTCAAGAGACGACTCCCTAAGGTGCACCGTGAGCTGCACTCACGTGGAGGAGACGAGCCGATACTCTAGGATTGTGTCCATGCGGATATTTGTTTTTTCTATCAAGTGTTATATCAGTTTGTATAAACTTGTTTTAATTAAACTAATTTCATTGAGTTACATCTGCTTCGGTACTATTGAAGTAATTAAACTAAATTTTTTTGAGTTGTATCTTGTGTAAACTTTTCTTGAGGTGTGGGTGAACAAAAGAAAACCTTACAATATAGATTATATCTATTATATATAATTGCTTCTCCGGATTCATTTATGTACATAGATAGATAGATAGATAGATAGGATACTAATTCACAGGCTAAACAACAAGCATCATTGATTTGAAATTTTTACGAGGTATTGGCCATAAAGTGTAACCGCCAGAAAAATTGCAATTTTGAACCTCAGTGTCATTAGTTCGATTCCAGAGGGCCCCTAAGTCCCGATTTTTCCCATTTAAAAGCATTGCTTTTATTTTTGGGAAATTTAAAAAAATACTTCCTGGATAGGTAGAGAATCAAAACTCAAGGAGCCTATACATATGGTCATGATCTATCAAAAACATAAATGACTTTCATGGAAAAAATCCTGGGTTCGATGCTAGGATGATGCAAAAATCTCCCATTTAAAATACATTGAGGTAGTTTTTCATTATTTTTATTTTTGTATTTATCTAAACGATAGGAAGTTCTTGATTTGCTAGAAGATGTATATTGAGAATCAGTATCAGAAAAAAATTAGATAAGACCGTACTGTTCCTGGGTTCGATGCCAGAGCACATTACAATTTCTCACATAAGGAATATATGTGAAAAGTAGGACGTCATTTGAGGCAGTTGCAGTCAATATTTTCCATTCTTCATTGAAGTGATAAGTTTTTGATTTTTTCGGTTTACTACTCATTGTCCATGGGTATACTAGAATGCAAAGAAATACGACAATTAAAAGAATAAATATTGAATTAAATATTTTCCTAGAAAATTCAAAAACTCATGAACTGCGGCAATTATCTCCGTTTCATTGAGAGAAATAATAACAACACTGCATATTACGATCGCGGACAGCAATACAAGTATATTAAAATCTAAGATAGATTTATTCAAATTTACAATAAGCATGTTTAAGTTACAATATATTTATTACGGGTTACAATACTAACCTCCTAGTTTAAATATAATCATTGTTATTCTTAATATATTTGTAATACTGTCCCTTATTTTTCTCTCAGTGTAATGACTGCAATTTAGAGATCTGTTGCCGAGAATGCTCACTTATCAAGTAAATAGGTAGGTAAGAAATGCAATTCAATTTAAAACAAAGAAAAGGTACTTTTAAACAGAAGAAAAATTGAAACTCAACGTGGTCACCGAGGATAAATAATATTGATTAATAATTATGCTGTTAATACAAAAGAAAAGAAGCTACCGTATGACACTACCAAATATTCAAGCTAACTGTGTTCTTCGATGAGTCGAGTCTTAACTGTTGCGTTCACACGTTGTGTCCAGTGAAAAGTGTAACACATAAGTCACAATGTATTGTACTGGGTGGGCAGAGATCACAGTGAGAGGCTATTGGAATTCTAGGAATGTATGACATTGACAAATTCCCAGTATGAATTAAACTATAGCTAGAAAGTTATGTCTACCTCAATCGCTTCAAAGTCCATGGTTCATGGAATTCCACCCCAGACATTGCGAGCGATCAACTATTGACTAAGATTGGCCTCGCGATCAACTTATGGCCTATATGACAAAAGGATATCTTAATTTTCAACTTCTGATAACATGCAGAATCTAAATTAAGATGGATGATTAAAGGAAATAATTAAAGATGAAATACAGAAACAAAAACAACTAGACAAACAAAGCTTACAAAAAAGTTCTAAATAATAGATTTGTTGTGGAAAGATGTGCTAAACATCACTACACATCCTTAAATATTCTTATGCATATTAGTAGTAACTTTTGTTCTACACTAAAATAGGATTACATTTTAACTTCAATATCTCATAAAATTAAAAAATTGTCATTTATTTCTATAACAGTGTTGCTGATAACAGAGGGAAAGAAAACCATTTAACTTTTAATCTTAAAGGCAATCAATATTTTTCATACCTTAGTTTCCCTCAGCAATACTATCAATTTGATATCCAATTTAGGACATTGTCAAGCATTACTGCCAAGATCAAGTCAATCATAGAATAGAACAGTGACAATACAAGCATCAATAGAGGTCTATTATGCTAACCAGATTGACAATTACGGATACATTTCTGAATGATAAGATTGTTTTTTACACTCAGTATGCTGAAGTAACTCATCTAACAGTTTAATTAATTGGTGAAAGAAAGGAAAATTAAGAAGATGTTATTATAAGGAACTACTGATTAAAATAAGGATATTACAAAGGAACCAGAAAAGAAAAGAATGTTAAATCTCAAGTCCCATGAATGAGGGCAGTTTTGGATACACAATGAAAACAAGATAGAGAGTGAGAAAAAAAGTCACCTAAGATCAGCAGAGAGGATGTGATGACAAAAAAAGATTATATTCAAGCCTAGAACAAATCCTTTTCAGTGGAGGCAGAATAGGTTCAACTTATCTTTTTTGGTTTATCAAGCTGAAAATTGGTGGAGATGTTCTTTGAACAGCCAAAAGCAAAATCCTAAAAATCCCAGTTGGGCAACATGCCGAAATATTTAAACAAAAGTCGCCATCTTGGATTTTCGACCTTGCATCATATTAAACGGTATATCTCCGTATCTAATGGTGATAAAGACACACGGTTTGCTTTAAACTACTTACTAACGTGTAAACTAGACCAATAGCAATTTATATTGAAAGAAAAATGAGTTAATATAAAGCTACACACGAAATAAGGCTCGTCTTAGGGTAGCTTTAACGGGAAAATAAGCGTTAAATGTAGATTTTCGACCTTCTATTATCATTTAATCAAACAATATATTGAAATTGAAGTTGTACAACACATCAAAAGGCTTCAGAATGTTTTATTATAATCTCCGTAGTCCAAAAATTGTAGCTTCTACGAAGCACCAAACACGCTCACACACTCAGTGGACGACCTTGAACGCGGAGCGCCTATGTGCGGGTTTCCAGCAGAACACCGATTATAATGCCGGAAAGTATATTCTTATTCCTACAAGTAAATAATTTTATACAAACCAAAAAACCAACCATTATGATAAACCAAAAAAGATAAGTTGAGCCTTTTTTTGCCTAAAATGCCTCCACTATTTCTGAAAAAAAAAAACAATGATAGAGAATGGACCTTGTTACAGATACAGCAGATTTAAAATCTTCTCTTACATCTAGATAATATATATATAATAGATAATTGCACCCTAATTTCAAGGAGTGTGACCCACTCAATTTACCTGAGATCCTTCTTCAGCAGTATACAGATGACATTCTTGGGGAATTGGTTTCAACCGATACCGCTCAAGGAAATGACTTTCTACAGCTTTCTGAAATCTGTAGGGATCATGGAAAACCTGTCTCCTGTTCTTCATTGGAGGTGGATTTCCTGTTTCTTCAAAGGTGCTCCTATTTTCTTCTATGGCTTGAATCTACAAAATAACAAATGTTAAGGTTACTGCATACATGCTGCAGTATATTAAATGAATACAATGAAATGATATATAATAAATTGAAACTAACTAAAAGAATCGACTGAGAATAAAAGATGTATTTATATATATAAAAGATAACAAATTTTCCAGTTCCACGGATTTCCCATTTAATTGTACGTATGAAAACCTTCCTACAACCAACTTGCAAATTGCAAACAAATTGCAACATATTTAAACAAATTTTCCTTGGCGGTAGTGTCAGGTAGATGAAAGACCTTCACGTAAATTATTGAATTTTTGACCTTGTTTCTGCTTTAACTTTTAGAGATGTTATATAAATTTCATATAATTAACAATTATTATTACCGTATTTTCTGGTAAATAACATGCACCTACTAGATAACGCGCATTTTAAAAATTTTTTCACTGTGAGAAATGTATAGATAACACGCATTTCAAAAATTTCTTCTCAGTAATATATGTATTGATAACGCGCATTTTAAATTTGTACTATTTTTCATAAAGCGCTTTAAAGATCGTTATGTTGCTGTTTAAGCCGAAGCAAAATCATTATAACTACCTTTCTACGGACAAATGAACTAGGAAATAAACTATTTTGAAAGTGGTATCGAAGGTATTTCAATAGTACCTAATTATATTTATTAATGTAAGGCCATGGAAGAAAGAAAAGCAAAAACATGCAAATCGTACACGGCTCAGTTTAAGCTGGAAGTTATTCAGTTTGCAAAAGTTAATGGAAATTGTGCAGCCGGGAGAAAATTCAATGTAAATGAAGCTAGTGTGAGAGAGTGGCGAAAGAATGAGGAGGTTTTTAAGAAACTGCATCGTGGAAAACGAGTCATGCGCTACAGAAAGTGTTTCTTGCCAACACTCGAAAAAGAACTTTACGAGTGGATTATTCGTGAACGACCAAGAGGAATAAGACTCTCAACAACTAGAATTTTACTTCAAGCAAAGAATATTGCACGACAGAAAAACATAATTGACTTCAAAGCATATCCCTCTTGGAAATTCCAGTTCATGATGAGAAATAATATGTGTTCGTGCCTCGACAAGCATTGGTCAGAAACTACCTGTAGATTGGGAGGCCAAGGTGATAAAATTTAGACAGTTTGTGAAAGAGTGCATTTTCGAAGTAGAAGAAATGCATGTGGGTAATATGGATGAGGTCCCAGTAAGTTTTGACCTTGACCAACTGCAAGGACTGTGAATCTTAAAGGTGCAAAGGAAGTGTCCATTACTACGACAGGACACGAAAAGTCAAATTTTACAATTGTATTGTGCATAACATCAGATGGTTCCTAGCTATCTCCTATGGTGATATTTAAGAGGAAAACCATTCCAAAGGGGCGTTTTTCGAAAGACCTTCTTGTTACCCCAAATGAAAAAGGATGGATAAATAAAGAAATGATGAAGACCTGGCTGGATAATGTTTGGAAAAAATGTAAACATGCTTTCTTCAGCCCCAAATCTGTTTTAATTATGGATGCCTGTCGAGCCCATTTAGTGCCCGAAGTAAAGAAATTGGTCAAAAAATACTCCAAGGTAGCAATTATACCTGGTGGACAGACGAAGAAACTTCAACCCCTTGATTTAAAGGTGAACGAACAACCTAGCCGACTCGTATGCTGATCATTGGTTAGAACATAACTGAAGATTTCATTTTCTTATGATGTATACCTTTAATTTACATGAATGCCATGAACTCTGGTTGCCTTCACAGTATTTTTATTTAATATCAACCTTCGATGCATGTATTGCAGATAATCAGATTCATGGAATTCTCAAAAAGTTTAAGGATATATAACCAGTTCCTGATACCTGAAGGATTAAAACTATCACGAATTTGGAAACTGTACTTCAAATTATGGATTCACTTTCCAATTTCATGCATACAATCATTTTAGCATCTGCTTCTCTTTCATGCAATTAATGCTAAACATATATTTCTTTTATAATCCGTGAATCCTAATTATAAAATAAATCTACTTAAAGTATCAATTTACAACAAGTGCAATGATTCATAACTTAAAAATATTAAATTTCCACATCATTGAAAAAGGTCATCTATTCTAAGATCCACAAATCAATCCTTGTATACAACAGCCTTTGCTTGAAGCTTCTGTTCCTTTTTACAACACAACCTATTTCAGGGGTAAACCCACCTGCTCTGGCTACAAAGAAAGAGGAAGAAGAGTTGTGGGTTGAGACAAAGCTCTACAGGATTGCCACATGGGTTGCAGACCCTTTCAGATGATTTTCCTACTTTCTTACTTTCTTTAGTTTCCTACTTTTACCTATTTTCAGATGACTTTCCTAGTGATTAGGCAACTGCTCCCAACATGATCACTTTATTGTAATCAAGTGTACTTAAAAATATTATCATTTCTCTCCTAAGAGGGTAAGTTAATGAGCATGAGGTGGATATTAACATATGTAATCAGAGGAGCACCTTTGAGTTTGAGAGGAACCCTTGAACAGAGACTGATTATACATTCTAGCTAACTCAACTTGGTCATGTTCATATGATGGACATTTTCATCCATTTTCCATTTCTCTTGCTGAGTAGCAAGAATAAAATTCAATCAATAACTTTGTTTTGTCACCATTAACATTGACTTTTTGCCAAGAAGCAAAAGAGATGATAATAATCAATCGGAGAATTTCATGAGCCAATGCCCACAAAACACTAATTCTAGCACAACATTGTAACTGTGAACAGAATTTAATTTTTTACAAGCTTAATATGTATCGCACTCTTCTTGGAAGTTCAACTGCAAGTATATCTTCCTTCATGAACTTGTTGTAAAATCTTGTAAACTCAACCAAATAGCTTTGTTCCTAGGTAAGATAATAGAATTGTCCATAGCCACATGATAAAGAAATAAGAAAGTTAAGAATGACAGAAGCGCTTCCAAACATTAACCAGCACTGTCCACACTGAAAGTAAGTTATGACTTTTCTAACAGCCAAATAGGATTAATTACATTCATGAATATGCTTATCATTAGTATTTATAGAAAAAATTCCTTACCTGATGAGCCATGAATGTTTGTGACATTCCAATTACACTGTCAACAAATGAGCTCGGTAAATCATCCAGAGCAAACATAGGGCGATCCTTGCGAAGACCTAAAGGAATAAATTTTCAAAATCAAACTTTTGAATCAAATAAAATACACTGAGTTTTCTTTTCAAACAATATAAACATAATTAAAATAGAATGAACAAAGTGGTCATATTTAAGATTCATGCAAAGATAATGATCACCAGCATTGAACAATGTCAAGAGAGCTATTTCTGTATTTTGCAATTATCATCATATAAAATAAAAGTTGCATATCAGTAAAGATATATGCAACGTCCTGTGGCATTAAAGTTAATAGTTTGGTTTCCTTGAGCCATAGTGTAATTCAAAATTTTAAAGTATGTATCATAGGTCTTTACCTATTGTATGCAGAAAAACTATGCTAAAATTAATTTTAAATGAAATCTATAGTTATGTTCTAACCAATGATCAGCATATGAGTCGGTTAGGTTGTTTGTTAATATAAAATGCAGAAAATACAAAGTATTTTAGGCTTACAGGATTTAGGCCAAATTTTAGTCCTAGGGAAATGCCTAATGAAATCATCAAAAAAATTAATTTTAATTACTCTTTCCTTAATTGCACTTTGCACCTTAAAGAATTTAAATTTAAATGTTAAAAAAAACAAAAGCCTTAAAAGGAAGTTCGTATCAAGCTTTCAAAGACAACTATTATCCATATAGATGAATGCAGTATTATTTAACATGTCTCCTTATGGGCTTCAGTCGGGAATATAGAAAACAAACGATAGATCTGGGAAAACGACAAATGCTGGAATGATGGATTGGGGTTCTACTGTATATATAATAGATATATAAACAAAGAAGCATCTACACAATAGGTAACTTATTGCCATAGCAGAAGAAAAACATCATAGTCAACACAACCCATTCAGCCACAAGTTTTAGTATTTCAATGGATTTTAAGAAAATCTACTGGATCACTAAAATAAGAGAAAATTTGTTACGCCAATATAAAAGATAGAAATTTCTAGCATTTGAAAAGCATGGCTGCTTAGTCAGAAAGGAAAAATGAAAGGAGTTGATCAAGTCACTCCACTTTATCAGAACATAAGAACAAAAACATATCATGGTAAGAGGCCTAATTATCAACATAAAAAAACATTCAATTTTCACCAAAAATTAAGTCTATGGGGATTGACAAGAAATATAGTTTATTTTACCAATGAGACTATCACTGACAAAAATGGCTTACCAAAATCAGCATAAAGGACCTCCAGCCATGGTTGAACTTCATCTGTGCCAACAAAACCTTTGGCAACGAAGTAAATTTCTGAATTCCCCTCTTTGCTGGTGACTGGTTTCCATGCTTTAACTGACTCAAATGCACAGGACAATAAGTATATCAGGCAAACAGTCTCAGCTTCGAAAGTTGTAAATGCCTTTAACACAAAGTTCCCTCCTAAAACGAAATACAAACTTTTAATATTCCAAATAAAATTTTTCCCACTAAAAATTCTACATTCTCAGTCAATATAATGCAAGAGCATTAAAATTAATTTCCCAAGGTTGTACAAGAAGTGAAAATAGTGACTTGACGGGGAAACAAACCCAAGTCTCCTGCTTTCCATTGAGGTGTTCTAACTATCAAGCCTCATCCTTCTCACTTCCATAAGCTCCATCATTTGTAAAATTTATTTCCTTACTACAGAAGTATATAAGTTTGATTCTCTCGTCTGCTACATAATGGCAGCTGAAACATGTCTTCTGAGAAGGCTAATCATACTTTCCGTTTTAGGCTCCTCCATTACTTCCCAAATAAGAAAATGTATCCACCTGCTCTAGTTTTCCCCATCCAACCTTATCATTAACTTAGCTTTCTTTCCCTTCATGAAACTCAATACTTTATGTTTACTTACCTTAATTTTCATTCCAAGCTCCCTTGCTTTATCGTTAAGAGCATTTACTAAAATTTGCATGCCTTTTACAGAATCAAACAGATTAGCTTTATCATCTGCATACCTTACAGACTTCATTACTTCCCCATCAACCTTTACTCCTTGTCAATTTCTTCCTAGGCTTCTTTCACCATTTTCACAATTCCGGGTGGAGTTGGTACAAGTTTTGCGCATACCAAGATTCTGCACATCCCCTGAAAAGTTTCTGACTCAAATTACGTCCCTGATCCGTATGAATTTCTCTCATAACTCCATATCTACAAACCCAACTTTTCGGCGACCATCTGTGCCTCTTGGTTGGGTATCGGAAAAGCTTCTGGCCTTTTCCTAAAATAATCCATGATAACCATAATGTACACACCTGGCCAAAATTAACGCGTTAATTTTGGCCAGGACTATACTTTTTACCTTCTTTGGTTCTAGGGAATGGTATAGCAATATCCACTGCTATCCTTTCGAAAGGAACCCCTACGTTGTAAATTTTTTATTTACTTCTAGTTCTTTTAAAGGGCCGTTTAGTAGCAGTGCATTTGTGCATTTCTACTGGGCCTACTCGGCAATAGGCCCAGTAGAATCGTTCTCCAATCTTTGCTAATGTATTACTTACACCGAGATGGCCACCAGAGGTTCCCACATGAATCTCCTCCTGTACTTCTTCTAACTTAACCTTTAGAGGTATGACGTGCATTGTGCAGGATTTTCCATCCGTTGACTCCCAGCGCTGCTGAAGCAATCCATTTTCTACAGTCAGAGAGTTCCACTGTGCCCAGTAGCACTCAATTGCCTAGTTTTTGTCGGATATGTCTTCCCACACTGACCAATTACCGCTTAATTTCCACTTCAGAATCAGACTAATATCTGGGTTGCGTTCTTGGTCTTTTCACACCTCAGGAAGCCATTTACCTGGCGTTTGAAGTTCCACTCTTCTAATTACAACACCTTCTTCTTTACCTTTAATCGGTTGACATTGAAGACAATCACTTACACAGGGATGATGGGAGAGGGCATTAGCATATTAATGTGCCCATCTTTCTGATGCGATATTGAGAATCTGTAATTCTGAAGTAACTCAAGCCATCGAGCAACTTGATCTTCTGGTTTTCTAAGCTTCAATAGCCATTTGAAACGCTGCATGAACCATCCTGATCATAAAATTTCTTCCCTATAGGTAATAAGGAAAGTGTTGCACCGATTTTACGACCGCCAGACATGTGGTGCAATAATTTTGTTCCGGCTTGCTGAGTACTTTGCTGAAAAACGCTATGATGTGCTCTTCTCCTTCTTGCCGCTGAGACAATACTGCACCTATGGAAGTCTGGCTAGCATCAAGTTTAATATGAACTCTCCTTAATTCAGAGGGTATGCCAGGACGGGAGTGTTGGTTAAACAGCGCTTGAGTTCCTGAAACACTAACTGACCCACAGGATTCCAGACAAATTCTTGATTCCCTCTGGTTATCTGGTGTAATGTTTGGTTAATAATTAGAATATTAGAAAATATTGGAAAACCCTTTAATAAATCTCTGATAATATGAGCAAAGACTGAGAAAAACTATTGATATTGGTCTTATTTTTCGGCACACACCATTCCTGGACAGCTTCAATCTTTTCTTGATCCACTTCCACTATGTGTCCTGAGACAACATGCCCGAAATATCTTACCCTTTTCCAAAAGAGTTGGCACTTACTGCGATTGAGCCACACTCTGGCACTGCAGATCCTCATAAAGACGTCACAGAGGTTTTGGAGGCTTTCCTTGAACTACGTATCTAGCACAATAATGTCATCTAGGTATACCATGCATTGTAACCATGTTAACCCCTTGAGTATGAGCCTCATTAGTCTCTTTAAACATAGCAGGGGCATTACATAATCCGAAACACATAACCTTAAATTGCCACAGACCATTTGCAGTGGCGAATGTGCTTTTTTAGCGGTCCTCTACCTCTACTTACACTTGCCAGTGCCCTGACTGATGATCAAGCGTAGAAAACCACAGCGATCCTGCAAGAGTGTCAAGCGTGTCCTCTAATGCGGCAAAGGAAAGCAATCTTTTTTTGTAATGGAGTTTAGTAGTCTATAGTCAACACAAAAGCGGGAAAACCCATCCTTTTTCTTTATGAGAACAACTGGAGATGAGATGAGAGGAATTTTTCGAGGGTTTTTGCTCGATCAGCCTTGCCTCTCCAACATTGATTTGCTGAAAATAAACTGCAGACTTTGTATTTTCCACAAAATTTTTTGAATACACGACCGGTTTCAGTTGCTCAATGAAAGTTCTTGAGATGAATCCTGTTAAAGCTAACTTAATTTTACAGGCAAATTTTTCCTGGATCCACAAGTCCACTGCTGACTGCAGTATGCAATTACCTGTTCAACAGGTTGGTAGCTGGCAATTTGCAGCCCTGCTTTGATTCACAATGTTGCATCAGATAAGTTGGCCAAGTGTACTACCAAGCAGTCGCATTCCAGGTTCAACAAAGTTCTCCCATATGGAGAACTTTGTGCCCTGTGGGAAGCCAATTGGGTTCCATTGGTTCAGCCACAACCAGCAACTTTCTCCTTTGCCCTTCTGAGGGATCATTGCTTCAGTCTCTGAAGGGATGTCCATTGTTTGAGCTGCCTTGAGGGTGCGTTGCGATATAGGTAATTCCTCTCTATTGTTGAAAAGCGCCACGTCCTGGTTCTTACAGAGTAGGGAGTTCTGATTTAAATCCACGATGCATTCGTTTTGACGCAGAAAGTTCATTCCCAGAATGCAGTCGTCCCTAATATTTGCAATATATACGCGATGTGTCTGTATTACTCGTCCTAGTTGGAAATCAAGCTCACATTCATTTCAAATAGGTGAGGTTTCTCCAGTTACCATTTTCAACATCAGATTTCTTCCAGGACTTATCTTTCACCGATTGACCTTTGTCTCATTAACAAGGGTGACGCTGGCTCCAGTATCCACCAGCATCAGTACATTTCTACCATCTACCTTACCCTCAGCAAAATATCCCTAACTCTCATAGGCTCTCTTAATCCTAACATCTTGGGGTGGCTTCCTTGGAATTACTCAAATTCTAGGCCTTACACCCCTGAAAGGCAGCTACTCGTCATTTCCCTGTCTATTATAACGGTCAGGGCTAGTTGCATCTCTCTCCTCTTCCTACTAGACCAACAGTTCCTCTTCAATTGGCCACTCTTTCCACAGCCCCAGCATCAAATGTGGTAGTTTTCCGTATCTCTTCTAGCGTTGTCTGGTAACATATCTCTTGCCCCTCACACTGTCACGGTGAAGGCAGGATCCACTTCAACGATGGAGGCTTCTCTTACATCAGCACTATTCTGAGGGGTTTGTCTTATGGTCTCATTGGCGAGGGCGACTAGCGTCACCGCTTCTGCTCTTTCCACTCAACCAAGCACTGCCTGCTGCAATCCTAGGTTTTTAATCGTAACAAAGGTGTTGGTCTGGAGCTCCTCTAGAAATCCTGGGTCGGCTCTTGGATAGGAAAGAAGAGCTAGTCATCTTATGTCAGACTCCAATGCTTGGAGGGACTCACCCACCTGATTGGCATGGCTCCTAAGCATCAACCTGTGAACCTGTTGAAGGTGGTCGTCTCCGTATCGGTGTTCCATTGCAGATAGGATGCTCTCTAGGTTTCTCCGCGCTTCTGGAGGGATTAACTGCAGTACTTCCAACGCTTTCCCACGAAGAGCCAAAACTAGAGCAGTGGCCCTCTCTTCCTCAGACCATTGGTTGGATTCAGCAATGACGTCGAACTGATTTCTGTACGTCGTAGTAGTAGTAGTAGACCCATCGAAGGTCGGGACCTTAAAAATTCTCAGAGATGTCTCCGATTCAAATTCACTGGCATATGCTCATTGGCTACCTTGGATGCCCTGACCGCTATCCAGTTGTGCCTGTGCCTGGGGTTGTTGCTGTGACAACGTTTCCAAAGCTTGAACTCTAATATCTAACTCCTTGGACTTCTTGACTGTATCAGTTTCAAATTCCTCAAACAACTGTAATATCTATGCTTTTTGAAAATCGATGGGCCCATGCAGATTCTTCGTTTGCTGATTCATCATTTGGCCAATATGAAAAATCAACCTCTCCTCTTTCAGAGAATCTTTGACCGGTGCTTCACTAATATCCCCACCTAGCGCCACATCATAAAACAAAATTCTCTCGGGCTCTTCACCTACCTCCCTTAAATATTTCGTCAGTCAATCAATGATTTTGCTCTTATTACCGGCCTGATGGAGACCATGATTTGCCAGCTCCGCTCACAGTTCCTTCATTTTTGAGTCAGCAAGCCTCTTCTTGATGCCATCCATCTTGGTTATCCCACTTCTGACACCAGTGTTGTATGCTCCATGGGGTTCTTAAGGATCACCAAGAAATAAATCTCACTCCTGAAAAGAAAGAACTTAAGTGCTTTTAATGCTGAGAATAAATTAACCAAAATAAAAAGAATTGATTACGAGGTAATGATGAGTCCTTCCTTTCCATCCACCACTTCGCAGGCAATCTCTACTCTCTCCACCGCTTCCCCGAGAACTCTCTTCCTTGGTGTGTCTTCGTGGCCTTCGAGTTCTTTGATAGGAATGACCCCTGTTCTTACGATGGTGCTTTCTTTTATTCTAAAAGCCTTACTTCGAGAACATTACTAAATTCCTTTCCTTTTCTCGAAAGGACACGTCAAACTGGTCTTCTCCAATTTGCCCTGTAAATTTTTGCTGTATCCATCTATTCAGGACCCTTCGAATTACTTTTGCCATGTGAGAGAATAGGCTAATTATACAATAATCACAACATCCAGTAGCATTGTTCATTTTCTGTAAAGGAATCAATATAGTTTTGGTGAAATTATCTGGCCGTTGTCCTTCATCATAAATTTTCCTAACTAAACTGTAGAAACATTTCTTACCTTTATCCCATGGGTCTTAGGAGACTCCACTGAGATCTCATCAACACCCGTTGCTTTATTCTCTTTCACATCCTTCAATGCCCATTCTATTTCACTACCTTATGCCCAAGGTCCAGCATCATCTTCTTCAACTTCTTCCTTATTTTCTATTTCAATACTGGTGGGCTTCATCTTTTTCTCATACAATTCTTCAACATATTCCTTCCATCATCCGCTTATGGTGGGAGGATCCTTTAACGTATTTTTCTTTTTGTCTTTAACCCTTAATTAGTCAAGTGGGGTCAACATGACCCAAGCTGGTGTATTTCTTTCGATAACACAGAAACTAATGCAGATATTTCAACCAAATTTTCATTTTGTAAAGGTATTTGTTATGCTATGTTTATCAGAGAATTTTTTTAAATTTCAAGTAATAAAAAGTACAGAGTTCAAACGCTTATACATAAACTAACTCATTGCTAAGTACCACAAAAATAATGAACATGTGTTTGCAGATATTTTTAAGATTTTACCGAATATTTTTCGAATGCATAAAAAATGTTTAAAATGCTCTTAGGTTTCACAAAATACTCAAACTGAGTACACTGAGTAAATCTGTGTTCATATATTTCCAATATAGTAACAAAGAGCAACACAAAAAAATGTTTGAATATTTTTTTAAAGTTGGTACCCCTGCTAAGTGCAGTTATTAGGCTGGATTTAGATTTAAAAATGTTAATTAACAATAACATATTTAAAATACAATTTACACCCCCAAAATTTAGCCTGATACAAAAATATTTTAAAATACCATTTCATAGGTTGGTTATACTGATAAGGATTAATTTTATGATTTTATAAGTACTACTAATTGTTATTTCATTGTTAAAAACCCCTAAACTGAAAGTCTCATAAAAAAATTCGAAAATTTATTTTCATCCCATATTTTGACTTTTTTTCCTTCTTTCAAACATTTTATTTAACATTTCTACCATTGCCCATGGTTCCTTAATTTTGGTTTCATTTTAACCTCCCAACAGTTGTTTGAGCACTCTACTCAACACAAGTTTAAAACTTCTCCCATTCCTCATTAGTGTTTAGTTATTTCATTCTCTTACATTCAAGATCATTACTGACTGACTCTTGAAATTCTTTAGCGTTCCCACACCTTAGAGCTTCTAATTTCCATTTTGGCATATGTTTTGGCCAAAGGATCATCTTAAACTTTAAGCATGGTTTTCATCATGACCAGGTCATGATCCGAATTTATATCAGCACCAGGATAACTTAGGGAGTTTTTAACACAATCTCTAAACCACTTTCTTACCTAAACATAATCAATACGATAATCAGAGTTTTTTTACGTACCTACATATTACAAAACTATGTACACTAACTTTTTTTCACTAATAAATATTTTCCATTGATGTATTTGATGTCTTTCACTTATTTACGAAACTCGGCCAACCTACCCTGGCCCTGGGGTTGGTTGGCCGATTTTTGGTGCTGCATTTGATTGTTTATAACTTTTTCCTTGATTTTTTTTTCATGGATGAAAAAATTCACATATATGCTTAAGGGTTGTATCTTTATGACAGAGCACACAGATTTTCAAAAAGTCAAACCAAAATGAGTGCAGAAATTCCGAAAACAAAACTCGGCCAACCAGCCCCGTTCTCCCCTACATTAAAACCTTGCTAAAAATAAGTATTTGCTTAGCACAAAAAAGATGGTTGAGTAGTTAATTTTAAAGTGTGAGCTTTTTAAAACAAATCCAAGATAGTCATTCTTTTCCTGGGTGGATTTAGTTATAGCAGAATGCCAAAACTATGACCCGACCTGACATGCATTAAAAAAAAAAAACAAAATAGAAAGCATGAAATGCGGCAGCTGCAGACCAGTTTGTCCTCCACTCTTATCTTATCTGTTAATTATTAAAAACATTTGATATCTTACTACTACCCATATTCCCTCTGCCTGATTCCTGACACTACAACATTGTAATGCCCAGGATAGGATCACCTCAAACAACCTATTTCTTACATCCTCCACTTCCTATTGCTTCCCTTCCACTAAGAGAAGGTATGTGTTTGGTCCATGTTGATCACAATATAACTTTCTATCTTTTGCTAACCAAAAATGATCCATACTTGGCTTCACATTCCAATTCCTTCCCCTCACACTTGCTTGCATTTTTAGAAACATCTGGTATAAACTTTTATTTACTACCTTTATATTATATGTCAAAAAGAGGTACATAAAGGCCCCCATCTGGGTAGATTAAGTCAGTTTATGGCAGGAGTACAGTCCAGAGGAGGACACTTTAAGTTATATGAAGCTTTTCACTGCCTCTCTTGCTCTCTCCCGAAACTCACAACTCACTGATCTCCCTGCCCTCATATAACATAGAATAATAGAGTAGTACTGAAAATCGGTGGAATACTAATTATTTAATGAAGCAAGAATATTTTTTCTCAAACCATCTTGACACCAACTGCAAGAACCCTTTCTACATGGTTGCCAATCCTATTGAGGGCTGATGACCACATTTATGTAATGCTGTGGATATGAGCACACCCCACACCGCATCTTCTGATCCATTACCCTCCACTATCTATCCCTCCTTTGATGAAGAGGAAGAATAGACATTCATTCGGTCCATACTGTTTGTCAACCTGTTTCTCTAGAAAATAGTCTAAATTTGGTCACTTTCTAATTCCTCCCTTGTTTACTTCCATTTTCAAAAATACCTGATATAAACTCCCTTTTTCTGGAAATGTCAAACCAGGTATATAAAGGCCCCATCTGCGCAGAGACAAGAGACAGTCAGGAGGGAATTTGGTAAATCACCATCTAAAGCAAAGCTCCCTCAAAGGGAGATCCCTCCATGGGGATTTCTGAAAGCAGTTAGAGTGTAGCAGCCTAACAGCAATCCAGAAGATACCCTTGCGACCAAAGACATCAATTATGATGGAGCCTCAGCCTCTGACCTCCAGTATATCCTTCTTCCCATGCTCATATCCACGATCTTTGATCAATAAATATTGTTTTATTTTACATTAAGAGGTAAACATTTATTTCTTAATTGTTTTCGACACCACAGGCAAGAATCCACTTTCTATGTGGTCATCGCACCCCCCACTGGGTCGGCAGCACTACATTTACATGCAACATGGATGGCCAAGTGGGAAATACTTTCACCTTAGGTAAGGCAGTCCCGAGTTTGATTTCCGGTGACCTAAGCTGTCAAAGCACTTTTAATAAATAATCACTATTTAACATTCACTTGATACTAATATCATGAAAATCATAATTTACCCAAGGTCTCACAAAAGATAGTGAGTATTTTATAACATTTATTGAAAATGACAAAGGATACAAATGAATTAACACTTTGAACGCTACGGTAAAATTTTGAATTTTTGCTGAAAATTTTTTTGCTAGTTATAGCTTTTATTTAACTGTAAGATCATGAATTGACAAAGAAAAAATTTTTTTGGTTCGATTTTTTTAATTTATAATTTGGCGACGATCGTCGACAGCCGCCACCGGATAGCACCTTTTTGCTGCAATGTGTGGTTGCATAACCTCCCACTATCTCTCTAAAGATAAGCCTGAATGTTTCTTTGCATTTTTCAATGCAAATTCTTCCAAAAAATTAAAATTTTAATACAATTTATCTTCATTCTATATGAATTTACTTATTAGTTGAAACGGCTCTGTGCTTTTCAAATTTTTTCTTCAACCTAGATTGAAAAAAACGTAATTTTTTGAGATTCTATACTTCACGCAGAAGAATTGTTTATAATATTTAAAGTCGATCCTTTCCTTAAGTATATTTGCCTAAAGTATAGTTATAAACGCAAGTTATCGGTAATTTATCGGCACTGGATCAAATTCGAGTTGTCACCTGTATTAGATATCTTTATCCCTCTTAGCTGCAAATCGTTTTACAAATTGATACCACAACGCTGGAATCATAAAATGCATATACGAAAACTTAAAGCTGCAAATCAATCATTTCATAAGCTACAGAATATTAGGCAATCATTAGCTATTATCTATAGTACATGATCCTTGATTTCATTCACTTAGGAATGTTTGAAATGATAACAGGCAGCTGCTTTTCCACATAATACAATTTATTATACACAATGTATACAAATCAGATTAAAAATAAAGTATTTGCAACAAAAGATCCAAACTAAACAATAACTAAATAATTATACTAAATTAACATGTTATATTACAATGAAACTCCACAAAACATGGGAATAAGCAGAGTGGGGCAATCCGTCGCAGGCGGGGCAAAAAAAAATAGTATCTTTCCTGAACTCCTAGTTTGGCATTGTATACATCGTTTTTGGGGCACACGTTTTCGTTTTTCTTAGGAGTCATACTTTCACTGAAAATGCCTCGATAATCCAAGAGACCTGGAGAACAGACTATGGAGGTAACGGAGGATGGGTTTAGAATAGGATGGAAGAAGGAGGGATTAAATTACGGAAGGGTGGAATTTGTACAGAGGAATGTTAGGATAGATTTTTCAGTAGAGGAAATAACTATTGACTTAAAGGAGGTGAAAGATGTGGGTACCCAGTTTCTTTATCTGCTTTAGAGTCTTGCGTTCAATGGGCTAATATGCCATCATCTGATCGAAATGATCGATGCCACTCTTTGACTCATTATATCTAGTAATGTCCTCTGGTTTTAAGGTGATACCAACCCCCCTCCGGCAGCGAACATCGACCATATTGCTTCCAAATTCGGAGCTGATCATCAGAACATCCCTTTAATCTTTCTACTTCATAACTTCAGTGCTGAAAATATCCACAACCTCACCCCGCTTTACTTTTCTAGTTAAGAAGGGTTCCCCTTCCGATTAGCTCTTAGAGTTCCGGTACAATGAGTCCTTCACTCTAGTAAACGGTGAAACAAATCGTTAACAAGTAATAGTTGTCCATGAAAGGGTACCTTCCACTGTCCAATCTACATTCCATCAACTTTCATACAACTTTACTAACATGGCCCAACCTGCCTACATCAGAATCAGAAGATCCAGTATACACGAGAAATCTTAAAAACAATTCGAAAGGTTCTCCAGGGTTTGGATATTTTGCAAAATACAAAGCCTGAAGAATCAGGATTTGCAAAATTTCCCCAATTGCTAAATATTTCTGAGCGTAGAACTCTTCACTCCATCCTACATAAATAAAAAATTAAAATTAGGAGACAGAAAATTCTCTCAGATATAGCATTGTGGTTGTCAACAAATCTCAGTGGTATTAGACACTAAATTGAAAATGAAATATAAATATTATAATTACCTTAATCTCATAGCAGACGGAATTCCTCTTGTTATGGAAAATAGCTTCTTTCTTTCCTCTTCTGCTTCAAAACTTTCAAAAAGAAGCCCGTCAATCAGTGATAAACGAAAAAGTAAGACTCGTAAAAATTTCCTTTAGTAATAATACTAAACGAAAGTAAATCTACAACAGATGTTTGTATTTATCAAGTAACTTGAAATGATAAAAATTAGAAAGAAAACGCACGTAGAACGGCGATAAAATAAAACGTTAAAGTAAAAAAATATAATTGCGACAATCAGGGAGGGGGGGCGGATTCCCATGGTAATATTACTAAAGGAAAGTAAATCTACAATACATGTTTGTATTTATCAAGTTACTTAAATGATATACATTAGAGAGAAAACGCACTTAGAACAGCGATAAAATAAAACGTTAAAGTAAAAAAATATATTTGCGACAATCAGGGAGAGGAGGGGGGGCGAATTTGCATGGTAATATTATAAAACAAAAAAAATTGAACATACATGTATATTTTTATGAAGTGACTCAAAATAATAAATATCAGCATGAAATAAAATGATTAGGTTCTTCAAAAGAAAATAAGGAACATGAAAAAAACGCGCTTAATTACCACTATAAAACAATTCAACAAAAAAAATATATCGGTCGCACAGCGAAACTACCAGAGACATTTACGCAAAGGAGCCTTGCCAACGGCTGAAAAGGATAAAGGAAGCGCTATGGGGTGGCGTTGCTCGAAAACGGCCTTCGAAAAGCAAAGCGAATTTTGGCGACGATCGTCGTCAGCCGCCACTGGGTAGCACCCAGTTGACGACGATCGTCGTCGCTCAGCTTTCAACGTGTTAATGAATCTTATTTTATAACCAGAGAAAAGCTTATTTGTTCATAATTAGTATTACCTGCATCAAGAAGACTCAGTGTAGTAACTATTTCACAAGTCAACAGGTTCAACATGATTTCTTCCTGCTCCGAAGGAAAAGTCTGGCAATCAAGGCCTCCATCCGCAGTAATCTATGCAAATGAAAAAAATACATGCTAATTGTATTGATTCATAAAATAGGAAACAAAATGGCACAGAGAATGTGAAAAAATCTTCTAACTAAAACCGTTAGATTCATAACCTTCCTAAAATAAGCTGTATGTATTTAAAGAAGTTTGTCAAGATTTGGAAAGAGTGGATGGAAGAGGAAAGGTTGAATGGGCAATTAAGAATTTTGAGTTCCCAGGGAATCTGTACCTGTAAGAAAAACTGTTAGTTAGTATAATGTACTCATTATAGATCTAAATTTACACATCTAATTACCATTAGAAGTTTATGATTGTCCTTGAAACCCCTGTCAACGACCTCTTTCATGATGTGTTTCATATTTTCTAATTTGGTAATGTCTCCAGTATGATCTTCACCGAAAGTCCAATTATCCAAGGTCTTCAAAATGAAGCTGTCTTCAAGGATCCCACATTCTAGACCATTACCTTCATGGTGTGGGTTAATTGAACTGGCTAACCAATCCCACTGCAACAAAGGGAACATTGTCATTAATGTTCATAAAATTTCTATTATAAATAGTTATCCTTTTAGAAAATTGAATAAATGATAAAAAATCATTTCTTCATTCACTTGTCTATCAAAAGATACAAGATGTGTCCAAAAAGTATCCGACTTGCGTTCATATCTTCGCACCAGAGCACTCGAATGGCCTCTGCAGGGTATGAGCGTGATCACTAGTCCCTCACAAACTCCCTGGATGCCGTAGTTATCGGCCAGATGCCTTGGGTCACTCACAACGTGTGTTTATGTCCAAACTGTTTTTTCCGTTCGTCGCATTGAAAATGACAGAAAGAACAGATCAACGAATTTGCATCAAGTTTTGCTTCAATCTTGGCAAGAGTTGTATGGAGACTATTGAAATGATACAGAAGGCCTTTGGGGACGAAAGTATGGGCATAACACAGATAAAGGAGTAGTACAGGTGGTTAAAAAATGGCCGCACATCTGTTGACAGTGACCCTCATTCTGGCAGACCTTTGCTGACAAAAACACCAGAAAACATCAAGCGTGTGTTACTTCTGATTGAAGGAGATCGTTGATTGACTGTTCGTGAACTAGAAAATGATCTCGCAATACCGCAAAATACTGTTTGGGAAATTTTAACCAAGAATTTGGGAAAACCGTGAGAAGAATACGACCGCGTTTCTGGTCAAGCGATGACTGGCGTCTTCATCACAATAACGCACCAACACATTCATCAAACCTTGTGCAGCAATTTTTGGCAAAACACAAGATTGTACAGCTTCCCCAGCCTCCGTACAGTCCCGACATAGCTCCCTGCGATTTTTGGATGTTCCCAACATTGAAAATGGCGCTCAAAGGAAAGTGGTTCAACGATTCAGAGCAATGCGACGCGCGAGCAGAAGGCCATTCCAAAATCTGCGTTCGAGGACTGCTATAAGATGTGGAAGCACCGCTGGGAGCGTGAGGTTCAATCAAATGGGGACTACTTTGAAGGATGCCATGGCCCAGATGACAAAGAATAGCACCAATGTTGAGATATGAACGCAAGTAAGATACTTTCCGGACACACCTCGTATTTTAGATGATTCTTGTTATGAATTCAACAAATGTTTGGCTTAGGTTATTTTAGCACAAATAGAAGGGATTTATGGTCACTGATAATTAGTTATCTATAACATCAACTTACATAATGAAAAGAAAACTTAGATCCTGGAATCAAGAGAAGGTTTCAAACAACTTATTGTACGAGAAAATATGATCGTTGGAATGCTACAGATAAATGAAATCTAAGTTCTCTGGCCGTATTTCGTGGAACGACATTAGAAATGATAAACTTGGTAATTTCCACAAAAAATTTTTTTATTGTGGAAATTACCAAGTTTATTTACCATCCCTACAGATAAAATCAAAATAAAAATATTTATGCAGGCTTCAAAAACATGGATGGTTTTCTGTAAGGAAAGAAAGAATAGAAAATGGCTGTTAATGATTCAGAGGTTTAAAATCTCTGATAGCAATCTTTTTCAGCACCCTGTTGAAGTGGCGTTCAGAAGCTCCAGGAATGTCTGGCTTACCAGCTTTCCAAGAAACTACTCTTAGAAAGTCAGTAATCCCAAACTTCATGTTGTTTTTAAACACTGGTCCAGTGAGGTGTGGATCACTGCCAAAGATGGCCATGGGAGATTTTAAATCTCTAAGCAGGTCTACCTAATTACGCCTGCGTGGTAGGCAACCACGTGTTGCTCCACCACATAGTACATGCATACCTACAGGGGTATATAGACTGATATTTTACATGTGACAAGATGTAACAATGATAGTTTTATTGATGGTACAACCCTGGTGTGTACAAGAATCATTCTTGTATGTATGGTATCTGACTAAGCAGGGAATCAGTTAATTGAACTAAGCATTAAACGAAACGTAAAAAAAAGAACGAAAATTTAAAATGGCCAATCTTACTACCTGTATCAATCCATAACAACTGTAAAAAGGCAAGTTGGGTGCAAGAGAGACATTCTTAATTTTAATAATCTTCTTTCTCATCATGGCATACATTCCTCAAATGTTCATCAACCAAAACAATTTACAGCAAACAAGGTAGAAGTGACAAGGTAGTAATAACTACAACACTCTTAACTTTCACTCAATTAGGAATTCATAATTAATAACTCTCCATAGTACATAATGTGCCAAAGACTTTCTAACAACTGTAATATTTATAACTAGACTGAGGATTAAATTATTATTTTTACCTTCAGATCTGGTAAGTTGGATACCAGATAGTGATTTAGAGCAGCAATGAATGCCCCTGGTGCCTCACACAAATGGAGTGTTTTTAATTCACCAGCTTCTATAGCTGAATCATTCACAAGTTCAAAAGTGGAGATAGTCTCATAAAATTTGCACCAAGCCTGGAAAGAAAATTATACAATGAAGCTCACTCACAAAGCTTAAATTAATATATAAGCTCCATAAATTATAATTAGAATTTAAATATATTCATAACCAAATAATATGGTTCCAATTGCTCCAACAAATATATTAAAACTGCAAAATCTATCTTTATAATGATAACTTATAAATCTTAGGGTATACATGAAGGAAATAATTACTGGACATAACGTTAAATTTAAAATGATTTTAATTTCAAAATTAAGCACACAACAATGTAGCACGATAGTCTTTGCCGAGAAACATTTGGATGATGTGATCGGTTCACTCTCTCATAGAAAGTGTGAGTAAACTCAGATGGACATAGTCTTTGGCAGTCCAATCCAACTGGAGCCTGAGCAGACGGAAGCTAATACCGCCCGCCTGGCGGCGTGTCTAAACTCTAAAAATTTCCTACGCCATGGAAACCTGCTAGTGAATTCAATTTTGAAAAGTTCTAAATAGAATTCTGATGATTTTCAACCCATCAGTTTCCTCCCGGTTTCATTAAAAGTCCTCGAAAAACTCGCGCATCATCAAATTACTGAATATCTGCATCAATATTTGATTCTTGCTACTCAGAACAAGGTTTTCCAAAGTCCCATAGCATCGACACAGCCTTAGTTATAATTATTGATGACATTCGTAAAAGAAGATATGTATATAAACTCAAACCTATGATGGAAGTAACAACAACAGTATAAGCAAGAATAAAAACAACAGTATAAGCAAGAATAAAAACAACAGTATTAGCAAGAATAAAAACAACAGTATAAGCAAGAATAAAAACAACAGTATAAGCAAGAACAATTCAAGTAAGACCTGAATACCTTGAAATAGATAATTCCTCACTCAATAATAATGTATAACAAAATGAAATACATCCTTTATTGCTCATTCTCATAACTCAGCAAGAGGGCAAATTGGCAATGACAAGAAGGGCTTAGCTAAACCGAGAATCAAACAAAGTGACATTACTAGGAAGCCCAATGATGCCAAAATCATCATGTTATACATTGGAGAATAATCTTCTTCTTCAATGAAAATGGAAAAGAGTACTTCACCATCTCTTCATGTCTTAGGCTTAAATCTTGGAATATTATTTCAAAGTATTGCATACTTCAGATAAATATGATTGTCAAGCTAACTAACTAGCTAGCAGACTAACATGATGTCCTTAAATCTTTCTCAAATATTTGATCACATAGAAATATAACAGATAATAAATCAAAGCAGAAATTTTAACACTAGAAGGACCACAGCAGTCAGTTTGACCGTTTTCAGAGTTTAACATTAAAAATATCTAACTAAAATATCTTTGTATTTTTTAAAATTCTTTGCATTTGTTAGATTCTATTCCAAATTGAATATGCTATAATGAAAATTTTGTTAACAGTTATGTGGGAGATTTTACATCATGTTATACCTAGAAGGACAGCAGGGGTCATTTATGACCCCTTACTTTTAAAATTCGTAATTAAATACTTTTATAAGTCTCTGAGACCTGAATTTTGCAGAAGTTTAAAACGTTACCTTTGTGCAAGTGCTGATAATATGTTTTACATCGTACTTTGTTTAAATTTTAATTAATTAAAAAATTTGCGGACCGATGTCCTAAATCTGCAGAATTTTATACTCTGCAATATTTTTCCTACTCTAACTAGACCAATGAAACTCATATTTTTGGAAGAAGTGGTAGAAGGTCTGAATTGTTGATAAAAGTCAGTCATGTTTTAGCAAGTTTGCTATGCCATCTGACGGAAAGCATATAAAACCACTCTTTGCGCCTCGGGACAAACCTCCAGCGAATACGATATGGAAGAATTTTTCAAATTATGTCGCGAAAAATTCCAACCTGGGGTTTTCGTCCATGCAAATTCGTTTTGTAACATATACAAATTCATAAAACCATTTCTTAGCAGGGTTACCAACTTATTAGTTATTATCATTATAAAATGTTCTTCCATTTATTTTCTCGGGTAAATATCAAATTGATATCTTAAATTTACATTCAATTACCCTTATTGAACAATTAGAATTCATTTCAGGGGTACTAACTTCATGAAATAGGGCTGCCAACTGTCAGACCAGATCTCTAAACAGAGAGTTATGCGTTTGCAGTATAAATAACTAAAGAGTTATTTTGAGAGATTTTTTTAATATGATTAGTTGAAACTCTTTGGGGTTCCAAATTAGTTTATATGGTAACCTATAAAGAAGCAGAGTGACCAACATCTTTGGCTGTAAAGTCAAGACAGCGATCAAATTTTCATGGAAAACCTAATAATTCATCATTCATTTAACGGGAGTGGATTTTATATTTGCTATCTTATGCATTGACACAATATTAACAACTAAAACAAAAGTAACAACAAAAATAGCCACTTTCTGCAGTTATTCTACTTTATATAAACCTGTTGGAGTTGTTTGCTACTATTATGAGTTAGATACGATAATTTGAAAAAAAAGATACATAGAAATATTATAAAATATCGGAGAAAGGGACAAAATTTAGGAATGATAAAAGTGGAGTAAAATAACCCTCTTTTATGGGTGTTATTTTATTTTTAACTTTTATCATTCCTAATTTTTGCCTCTTTTTCCGATGATCTCAATTCTTTATATGTAGACTCTTATATTTGAAAATATTAGATTTTCCGTTAATTACATAGTCCGAAAAATATTTTGTTGCATACATGTAATTCACATTTATAGTTACTTACTTGCTTGTATTCCTTAACCCACAAGAAATCCTCAGAACGTTAGATGGAAGTAGAGACTTTTCAGTATAATTCTTGTCATAAAGATGGGAGTTTTGCCCTACCTAGAAGGACGTTTCACCTTTACCTAGAACCTAAAATTCATTTTTGCCACCCGGAGGCTAGTATTATTGCATGAATATTAATTTTAGGCATATATATATATATATATATGCCTAAAATATATATATATATATATATATATATATATATATATATATACGAGTAAAATGTAGCTTGCATACTGCAAGCAGATCGCCAACACTAATTTCATAACGGCATTATATCGGGACGGTCCCGGAAAGGAAAAAAAGAATTTGAAAATATTCTTAAAATTCGCTTCAATTTAATCGTCTGGCATCGAACCCGGGTCTTTTTGGTGAAATTTCTATGCAGCACATCAGAAGATCATCTTCTCTAAATACGTGTGAAAATTCAAGCAGAAATATTGGCTGCAACTGCCTCAAACGAAGACCTACTTTTCACGAATGTTAATAGCTCTCTGGATTCGAACCAAGGACGATCTAGGAAATATAAAATGTGTTTTCAAAATTTATCTATAAGTTCTATATATATGCCGAATTTCAAGTTTTAATATTATTGGGAAGGGGTTCAAAATAATTCTTAAAAATCGGATCAGTGACTGATTGTAGAGACGCCTGGTGTCGAACCCTGGACGTATTGGAAGCTGTATATGCACATAATGACTTGCTAGGACTTGATCTAATTTCATACAAAGTTTGAAGTCGATATCATACTGGGAAGTACCTAAAATGTGTTTCCGTTATCCCCATAAGAAATGCATTGTGGAGTGCAAATGGCCCTCTGGGATCGAACCAATGACCATCAGCGAATATGTAAAATTTGATTATGAAATATATTTATGATTTCTAACCCCATGCGAAATTTCAAGTTTCCATGCATTCGGAAAGGGATCCAAAAAAAATCTTAAAAATCGCCACAATGCATTTTAAACGGCCGATTTTTGCCCCGTCCTAGCATCGAACTCAGGATATTTTCGGTAAAACTCTTTTATGTTTTCGATAGATCATTTTCATATATATATGTTCCTTGAGTTTTGATTCTCTACCTCTCCGGAAAGTATTTTTTTTTAATTCTCGAAAATCAAAGCAATACATTTAAACGGGAAAAATCGGGACTTTGGGGCCCTCTGGAATCGAACCCATGACAATGAGGTTCAAAATCGCAATTTTTCTGGAGGTTACACGTTATGGCCAATATGTCGTAAAAATTTCAAGCCAATGACGCATGTAGTTTAGGCTGTGAATTAGTATCCTATCTATCTATATAGGTATATACATCCATGAATGAATCCGGAGAAGCATCTATATATAATAGATACACTTACGTCATCATTCAAATAGTGTTTTCTTCCATCAATCAACTGTTTATTTTCAATCCTCTGAATTAAAAAAACAGTTTCACTTTATAATATAGAACATAAAAATAATCACGCTCAATTAATGTAATTGAGAATACAATTTATTTAATTTAACTAAAAAGCAACGGTAAATAATTTCATAGAAGTCATAGTTAGTTTTATAAGGATTATTGGATATAATATAAATGCCACACATAAATGTTAAGAACATCGGAGAAGGAGGTAAAAATTTGTCATGAAAAGAGGTAGGGATCATATGATCCAAGCGGTCCCACTAGGTTTAACTTCTTGTAAAATATACCACATATGGATTAACATGATCTAATTCTTAAGGCTAGTCTAAAATATATATAAACATAATAAAACTAGCATAGAAGAGGATAAGCACAGAATAAAGTATGAGTAAAAAAAGGCCATTCTCAATAAATGCATGATAAATCATTAGGTTATCCATGAAGATCTGATCACTGTCTTGACTTTACAGCCAAAGATGTTGGTCACCCTGCTTCTTCATAGTTTATAAACTAATTTGGGATCCCAAAGAGTTTACACTAATCACATTAAACTGGATCTCTCAAAATATCTCCTTAGTTATAAATGCATAACTCTCTGTTTAGAGATCCAGTCTGACAGTTGGCAGCCCTGTTTCATAAAGTTAGTATCCCTGAAATGAATTCTAATTGATCAATAAGGGTAATTGAATGTAAATTTAAGATATCAATTTGATATTTACCTGAGTAAAAATAGGAAAAACATTTTATAATGATAATAACTAATAAGTTGGTAACCCTGCTAAGAAGTGGTTTTGTGAATTTGTAAATGTTACAAAACGAATTTGCATGGACGAAAACCCCAGGTTGGTATTTTTCGCGACATAATTTGAAAAATTCTTCCATATCATATTTGCTGGAGGTTTGTCCTGAGGCGCGAACGAGTGGTTTTATATGCTTTCCGTCAGATGGCATAGCAAACTTGCTAAAACATGACTGACTTTTATCAACAATTCAGACCTTCTACCACTTCTTCCAAAAATATGAGTTTCATTGGTCTAGTTAGAGTAGGAAAAATATTGCAGAGTATAAAACTGTAGATTTAGGACATTGGTCTGCGTTTTGTTTAATTAATTAAAATTTAAACAAAGTACGAGGTAAAACATCTTATCAGCAATTGCAGAGAAGTCACATTTTAAACTTCTGCAAAATTCAGGTCTCAGAGACTTATAAAAGTATTTAATTACGAATTTTAAAAGTAAGGGGTGAAAATGACCACCAGCCGTCCTTCTAGGTTGAGCGAAACTCCCGTTCTCCTAGTGTTAAGAAACAGCAGGTTTAAAAAATCATTTAACAATTGACAAAAATATAAACCTTTTACCAAACTTTGAACACAATTATTTTTAGTCAAAAACAGGCACAAAAAAACTTGACTTACTTGTGTGATGAAAGAGGAATTTAATTCTTTCTTCAACTTTTTCCCCACAAGAGCAGCAGGGTTTCTGGAATTTGTGTGCCTTCTCCATTGCTGCAACGGGTAATTGCTCAACTTCTCCTTAACACAATTTAATTTTTTTTTGTTAACCATCTGAATTGGCAACTGGAAATAAAGGACATACCTTGTACCACGTCATTGTATACTAAGGGAGAGTAAGGGGTCAAATCAACACGCTTTAGAAAGAAATTTTTCCTCACCATTTCAGATTTTCTTAAAATGTTGTATACTTATACTGCTTGCTAATCCTAAGAAAAATACCAATTTTTAAATTTTTATCTCAAACCATTTCTGAGATATGGCTATGTAAAGTTTTCAAAAACTCGCCAAAAAACGTGAACGTTCATTTTTTAAATCCCTCTAGAAGCTGTTCTTATTCAGCTAGAGAGCTGGGAGAGGCGTCATTTTGCAGCATATTAAATGGTCTTTCAAATGATGTGCAACATAATGGGAGTATTAATGAAAAATTGTTTTCAAAATCCAAATAAATTTTTTGATTTAATTTTTTTTTAAAGTACAGTGGGGGAAACAATTATCGCAACACCAGTTGGCGTCAGAGCGCGGATTACGTGGAAACTAACTGAAATCACTCTAGCTCCGACAATTCGGCAACTCTGTATAGAGGCAGTAAAACCGGGAATATTCAAAGTCCATACGAATGGAAAATAGACTTTTAGTTTCGTTTTTATATGCAGACATTTAAGCCTCACCTTCGCGAGATTTCCAAGTAGTGCCTTTGCCTCATTGTCTTCATTTTTTGCCATTTATTATTCAAAGTTAGTCGTGATAAAAATAGTTGTGTAGAATGTCAATATAATACACTGGGAGATAGTTACAAACAAGATTGTTTGATAGCGGAATATCAGACGTTAAAATGAACATTTTGAGGTATTATTTCGCGAATTAAAGGTCTGAATACTAGAATTGTGATGGAATTGAATTCTTGCAAAGAGAATTCAACACTTAAAAATTCGAATTTAGAAACCACTAAGATGCGTCCTATTCTTACCTTTCTATTTTCTCTCAAGCAGTGTAGTTTTCCACTGCTTAAGGTATTAGAAATATCCCTTCGATGAATCCAATCTAATCCGTGTGTTGAAGGAGTTCAACTTTTCCAAGAGCTTTTTAGCAATTAGAGCTTTTTAGAATTTAACGTTTTGAAAGGAATTGACATCACTATTATTAACTTTTAAATAGTGGAATCGGTAATCAACAATTTTCAGCTCTATCAGGCTATATGTAATAGGGAGTAATATTTGTGTAATAACAAATGGTGTTTCTAATGAGACATCAATGCACTTTAACCATACTGACTGAAAAAATATAATAAATTGCAACGGTACCACATCTCTATTGATGTTACAGTCATTCATCACACCACTAATACGATTTTCCTCTTCAGTGAGTTTATTACTCTACAACAGTTAATTTCAATTTAATTTATCCAGAGCTGAAACATATTTGATAAATGAGCTAGAATGCAATCGAAATTATACCAACAATTGGAATCTTGGAATCAAGTAAACAATGATGATTCGGATGTCCGGTAATCAAACATTAGATATTCCGTACTAGCCTCCTAGTGTAAACATAATCACACATTTCGACGAATTACAGGTGCCCCACAGATTTTACACTGTAAAACGGCCACACTGAAAATAATACTTAAGGCAGAATAATCTAAACATGTATTTAGTTTCCAAGAGGCCAGTATTCACTTCTCTACTTTCTCCGTAGCGATGAATAAAATTTTCCGCTTCCAATTTGATCATATTGGTTTCCGTATGTTAAAATACTTCTCAAGGCTACTTAGATCCATATGTCATACGCCATACTCAGCTATTGTTCGCTGATTTTACTAAAATTTGTGTGCACTTTACGGACTCTTCCAAAACACATTCCCAACCCCTCTCCCTCCATGAAGACCGTAAGTTAAATGTCGTTTACTACATTTTTTGCGGTTTAGATGCGAATAGATTAGAGAATAGAGCGAATATACGCAGACAAAGTTATTCTTTAATTTAGCAGTAGAAGTAGTAACTAACACCCACTTAAATAGGCAAAAGGGTCGGCATGAGCTTAGCCCCAAAACATAGAAAAATTGCAATGGTGAAAAAGAAAAATTCACTTAAAAAAAAGATAAAAGTTATTCGAAAAAGGAAATCATGTTTTAATGTGCGAACTGAGAGATCTAAAAATAATAATAGTAAATTGCAAGAGCTTACGTAATAAACAGGTGGAATTCTTTAACATTACGATGAGAACTTGCACGGATATCATACTAGGAAAAGAGATGCTTAAGCGAAGATATTACTCTAAGCGAGATATTTCCCCCGATTATATGATATACCGAAAATATGACTATGTAGATCTAGCAGTAGAGTTTTTATAGCAGTATGGACTCATTTAATTAGTTAGCGCGATGAATTCGTAGAAAATATCAGGAGCGAAATCATTTGGTGCTCGATTCAAAGACAAAACGGAAGTAAGATTAATGTTTGTTCTTTGTGTCGTCCTCCCGATGAAAAAATGGGTTGTATTGTTGATCTATCCGAGGCCTTACAGAAAAATGGCGAGAAAATAAAAGATCCAATCATCGCTGTAGGAAGAGATTTTTATCTAACCAATATTCATTGGGATAATCTAAAATTCTCCAGCACTAGCAGTGGGAAAAAAATTCACGAAAAACATCTTACTTTTTTGTTGCATGCTTTCGATCAGGTAAATATGACGAAAACTCGAACGAATCGTGCGAGGCAAGGTATCAATTTAGATTTACTAGCCACTTCCCAACCACAAATAATAACTAGCCTCGCTGTAGTTGACGGTACAGTCAGACCATGATGTCATAATGGCAGGGATGAAAGTAGTAGCGGTTAGATCTCTCAAGCCGGTGAGGCAAGTGTATTTAATTCTCAAAGCAATTATTTCTGAGTTTAAGGTTTTATTTGAACGAAGGCTTGGATAATTTTTTACGCTTTTCGGGTGAAAATACAGTAAATGGTAGTTGGGTAGAGTTTCTACGGATAATCAAAGTAGATTTAGTTAAATTTGTTGTCTAAATAGTAGGTGAGACGAGGAAGAAGTTTGAAGCGTTGCATAGGAGTCATTCACTCGCGATTGAGAAAACTTAAACCGTGCGGTGAGATCCATGAGCTTGGTGATCAAAACTATAGAGAAGTGCAAAAGCTATTTGAGGAAAGATCACGAAAAGAATACTAGGAATATAGATCTCGAACCCTGTTAAAATCACTAGTTGGCGATTAGAAAGAATTTTGGACATAATTGCGTGAGACTCGTGGTGGTCAGTTTTCTATGCATGTGGAAATTCACTGCAACAGATTGATAGGAAATTCTATCAGAAATCAATTAATGAGGGTACTGTCCCAATGTCGTGGAAGAAATTATACGTCACTCCGGGGCCTAAGAATGATCAGATTATTATGGGTAATTTTCGTTAACTTCGAATTTCTACAAAATAATGGACAATATTATAGCAAGCTCTATTATTCAGTTTCTTATCGTAAAGATAGGAATCATTCGGATCCAACACGGATTCCATAAACGTAAATCTTGAAAGACGCACCTAGAGTTTTTTGTGAATGATGTAAACAAAGCGTAAGGATGTTAGATATCATCCAAAAACGTTATTTCCACGCAGCAACAAATTTCGCTACAACCCTTAGTGTTAGTACGCCACACAAAATATCTGAGTGTCACGTTTAGCTGTAGATTATCCTTGAAAGAACATATAAGAGATGCGATAGGAAAAGTGAATAGAATGCAAAGATTAACTAGTAGATCGTTGAGGGGATGTTCATCGTGTTTCAAAGAAAAAAACCCATATTCCTCTTATTCAACCTAGCCAAACGAGAAAATACTGTTTCGCGATTACACTGATTATTACTTTTATATTGCAGTTCGTGTACGGCATTTGTTTGATTGGTTGTATACGATACGATTTGTACAGAATTGCCTTATAAAACGGTGAGTGTTACTCAGATGATGCAGTACGCGGGATGATAATCATTAAGAGATAGAAGACTAATTCAAAGGATAAATTTACAAAGTAAGTTCAGAGAAATTTGGTTCTCAAATGATGCAATCGATATAATGCGACCTCCCTGTTGATGTGGGCAGCTCTGATACTGCGAGGAAGATTAGATAAATAATTGCTAGAAGGAATCGTATCAAGAATTCATATTTTCCGCGCATGATACGCGAAAGAAATTGATTAGGAAAATAGAGTTAAGGTGCCTGTACCCCCTACCACACGCCGAAAGGCGGATTGAAGGTTTTTTTACATAGACATATTTTTATGGTGTTTTTTAGTTGTCGACTTTTTAACTCAATAATCAGAATATATCGTATTTATAAAACAACATATAATTTAAGAGGAAAAATTCATCCGTCTCCGCTACCATTGGTTTTCGGTTTCCTTCAAAGTAACTGGGTTGTCCAAATTGTAGTGCTACCTCCAAAATACTTACGTTTCAATATCATCTCCTAAATCACTACTACTAAATTATTTCTTCTCTCATTCAATAACATTTAAAGGAAAGTTTAA
This sequence comes from Sympetrum striolatum, assembly GCA_947579665.1. Taxonomy (NCBI): domain Eukaryota; kingdom Metazoa; phylum Arthropoda; class Insecta; order Odonata; family Libellulidae; genus Sympetrum; species Sympetrum striolatum. The sequence goes on from OX388352.1 coordinate 64,583,725, forward strand.
TTAACCTTCCTTTGATTTCAAAAAAACTCTCAAAGGCACTCGAAATTAATATTTACAATAAAAAAACCTTACACCTAGTAAAATAATGACAATAAAAGAGAAAATGGCCCTATCATAACTGGAAATCCAAATATCAGTAAGGATTATTATTCATCATTATTATTCAATTATTAATTTTACAAACTAAAATCTCAAAAAGGTTTTAATTTTGCCATATATCTGTGAACATATCCTAGTTTTCTATGTATTTTAGCTTTTTCAAAGAATTTAACATATCTTCTATAATGTAGCGTGCATGAATATACCGGCCCTGAAATGTAGAAATGTTTTCGCTCTTTTTACTATCTAAAACCCTCTCCTACATAGACAAATCCTGGCTGCGCCCCTGCTACAAAGCAATCATTAATTATCATCTATATATTCATGTCCACATTCGATAGAATCCGTAGATTCTTACACATAGATGATTATGAAAAAATGTCAGCTCCGCCATAGACCTTCATCCCCGTAATGTTACTCAATTTTCATGTTTTTAAGAGAGGGAGACTATTTAATATAATTTAGAGCAAGTGGAAAATATTTATATGTATTCGTATTTATCTCAGGCTCGGTAACAGTGTGCACATATGCACTATGATTAATAATCTAGAATTATATTGGAATCAAGACAAATATAGGATGATTAGTAATATATCCATTCTCTTTCATTCTCCTCTTTATGATTCAGCCTCATAGACATAGAGCTATCCACTTCTTCATTGGAATTCGCTCCAGGTGAGAAGATCTAATAACCGACGGAAGCTCTTCGAAAGCTTTATCGGTTCAGAACCAAAAGACGAAGTAAATGAAATTTTAGTGCAACTAAAGACCTAATCGCGAACTCTGAGAAGCATCGACAAAACGTTACAGGGAGGTAATCACAAAACATTATAACTTTTGGTCGCTTTTTTCCCAAGACAATAAGAGAGGCTGGTAGAGTAGATTACGTGATGATGGTTTATTACAACCCCTACCATACCCATCCAGCAGCTCGCTGGGTATATATATAAATCTAAATGTATATAATTGGTTTGGAACTATCGCCGAAAATTGGAAAGTGAGAACCCGCAAATTGTCCTGGTTGTAGACGAACAATGAATAATAATATGCATAAGAATGTCAATAGTTCTCAAGGCTTTTTTTTAAACGTAAAAATGAAAAATATTCGCTTGCGCGGTGCGCTGGTTGTCCGTCTATCGACGTGAAGACATAAATGAAAAAATAGTGGCCAATAAGCCTAAGTAAGCCCGAGCTCCTTGCCTTACGACCGGTTTGTTGTTGCGAGTGACGCATAGGCTTTCGAAAATCCGCTGCACTGAAAGCGAAAGGTTCATCGTACTTCCAGAAATCAGGAGGCCCTGTCAAATACCTCTAATTGTGGAAAATGAGTCAAAGGACATTGTCTTTCAGCGAACGACCTCGAATTCTTCGTAGAAGAGGAATTTCCACTGACACACGAAACATGTTCTTGACCGACAATTGGTGATGAATCGGTTCCGAATCTTTCATATCCAATGGTTATTTTTCCATAATGAATTGCATCTCTCTGGTAAATATATATATATATCATATATGTGGAAATCATATCTTACATTCGTTCATTTCCCGAACAAGAGAAGTTTAAGATAAAAAACTCATTTAACTTAAGCGGAATTCGAGCTCGTGCCCTTCCTATGCCAATAATATGTGTCAGACAGCTGCAAAATCACCTCTTAATTAGCAACTACATTGTTATATTTATGACACTTCCAAACAATCTGAGAAGTCCATTTTAGCAGCTTATTAATAATTTTATTATGGCAGCATAATCCTGGATAATTAACTTAATAAAGTCAGACGTTCATAAAATACGTATCAGTACTAAAAACTTGGGTTGTTTATTAGGAAGTCTTTGTTTACTAAAATACGCTAATGTAATAATATTATTTGTGAATATTTTAACGAGTGCAATAACATCTAATTTCCTTGGCATCATGGTGAGGAAGGAGCTTTGAATTAGCCAGAGGATAGTTTCTACTGGGCGACTGTTAAATGAGGGTCCTGAGTCTAGCTAAATAGGCACGAAAAGGAAAAATATACCTGGCACCTACAATACTTGCTTTGGAAGTGCTCGACATATGGTTAAAGCTTTTCCACGCGAGGTAATTCATTTCAACGTTTGTTTTGTATTGGCTCCTGCAATACTTTGAAGGGATCAACTTGTGGTTAAAGACTTTCCTCGCGAATTATCAAAGCCTTAATGCATTTCTTTGTGAATTTCTCCGTGCGAAGGCAACACAATTGACTAATGACCAAGGTCACCGAGCTCCCTGTTACAAAAGGTAAGACAAGTCCGATACATGCGCAGAAATTGTTCGGTTTTTATGAAATCATGTTTGTTTTAACTTTGGAATTGGTATTTTTCCTTTTAACTCCGGACGGACAATAATTTCATGTATTATAGGTGACAAATGGTGTATATAAATTTATATTACGAATTTCCTTCGTCTGCATGATTAAGTCGGCGAAAAATTATATTCCGTAGACAAAATACAAATTTTACATTGTGTCATAGTTAGTAACTCAGTATTCGCTCTAACGAGTTCTTGAATTCTAATTGCTGAATTGAAAACATAAGACTTGTAATCAAAAATCCTCCTCGGAATGTGTATCACAAATTATGAATATCCTATGTTTGAACTGGACGTTTGAAGAATTACATTTACATTGATACCCAGCAGGCACCCGTAAGTCGTATGCTCGAGTGAGAAACCAAACTACCAAAATAACGCCTTATTAGGGCACAAATTATCCAGAAAAAGAGACAATTATAGGCCATCTGTTCTCGCTATAATCTTGCAAAACATCTTTTTCCTCTAGACTCCAAAATTCTCGTTCTCTAAAGGTGAGAATCGCCACATCGCGTATTCCTACTCCAATCCCACTTATTTCTTATAGCTACGCATTATGAAAACCGAATAGTATTCTTCACATTATTAAGAATTAAATTACAATTATTGTCCATGTATTTTATTGCATTTAAGATTGAAATTGGAATAAATATATATTTAACCTATCGTTCTATAAATACGATAACTATCTGTGAAAGAGAAACGCCGAAATAAACATGACGAACTCGGGGAGAGATCGCGCGAAGGCTCTAAGAAGAGTTCGAAAGAGAGGAAATTTGTGTATGTTCTAGGCTCCGACTCAAATATTACCGCTTTTCGAGGCTTTCCTCGGTGTTGCCAGTCAGTCACAGAAAGCAGAATTCCAAATAGTTTTTGTGAAAGCCACTGAAGCGCTCGCAAAGTGTTGCGATAATTTTTTCTGCCACTGTACATAAATTAAAATTCTCATAATATTTGTATATATAGGTAATACTTTTTTGAATCATATAGTAAAATATGAATGCGGGGTCTTAATGGGTTCATTGTTAAAAAAAATACTTTTGTACCTGGTTTTCCAATATTACCCAATTTTGTCTAGAAAATGTATCTTTAACACTCAGGTAATTTTTATTCAACATATTTCCAAAAGGTACATAGTCTAAAACATTTCAAATATGCCTGTAAAAAGTTAGTGTTATTGTAAAATAATCGGAAATATACTTCAAGGCATTATAATAGGTTCGTTAAAATATTATTTATAAGATGCTTGTTTTTTAATATTTGTTATTCAGTATACAGCTTTGCTGTATCGTCCTCCTGATGGCAAAATAGATTGTATTGGTTATTTATCTGAGGCCTTACAGATAACACAGGCCTGCGATGAAAAAAAGCAAAGTAAAAACTGATTCTTATGTATTTTGATGAGCTGATTTAAGAAAAAATAGCGAAAAAATTTCATCACATCATGTTTTCTTGTAATCATTCTGTTTAGTGTTTGTTTCGTGCAACGGCATTCAACACACGATAGACGATAGCATGGTTTCAAGGCGCTGTGTAAATTTGCCTGACAACTTTTGCTGTGTGTGTTGCGAATACATGCTCAAAGGTGCACGAAGGAATATTACGAATAATGTCAAAAAACTATATTTAACATATTTTGGTGTCAAACTAGGAGATCAAGACAAATCATGAGCACCCCATAGTGTGTGTTTACCATGTCTTCATGATTTGGGACTTTGGTTTAGAGGAAATAAGACTTAAGAACTAAGCCTTAAAATTTGGAATTCCAATGGTATGGAGGAAGCCATCAAACCACAGTGATGATTGTTATTTTTGTTCCTACAAAGTCCGTGGTTATAATAGAAAAAATATTTCGTATCGAGAAAACATTCCATCGGCCATACGCCTTGGTCATGGACCTGACATTTCAGTGCCTATTCCTCCAAAAGAACTGACACTTTTGACCTCGGATTCAGAAACAGCAGAAACCCAGAAAATCAGATTCAGAGTACCAGCCTTCTAGCAGCGATGCACCTCAACCATTCACTCAGTCAGAACTCGATGATCTGACTCAAGATCTAGATCTGCCGAAGGAAGCAGCTGAATTTTTCAGTTCCAGGTTGAAGGAAAAAATTATTTTCCAAAGGTGTCTCTTTCTACTGGTACAGGAACCGCGGAAAAGAATTCGTGAAATACTTTGAGGAAGAAGATGACCTAGTTTATTGTTCTGACGTTCCATGACTGATGGGCTAATTTAAAATCACGTATCATAAAAAAGATTGGAGGCTATTTATAGACTCTTCTAAAAGGAGTCTTAAAGTTGTCCTTATTCATCACGGAAGTCAATATGCATCTGTGCTAATTGGACACCCTGTGAATCTAAAAGAATGCTATGAAAATCTTTCAGTAATTCTCAACAAAGTAAAATATGCAGACCATGCATATGCTTCTTGGGCAACAAGGTGGATACACTAAGTACCCCTGTTTTCTATGTGAGTGCGATAGTCGTGACAGAGCTGAACATTGGGTAAGAAAAGATTGGCCAAAGAGACAAGTTCTTGAACCTGGGACCAAAAATGTGATCAGAGACAATTTAATCAATCCAAAAAACATGCTGTTGCCTCCTTTGCACATCAAATTAGGATTAATGAAGAAATTTATAAAGGCACTACGGAAATATGGCAACTGTTTTTAGTACCTTTGCAAAAAGCTTTCAATGCTGTCGGATGCCAAACTGAAAGAAGGTGTTTTTGTTGGCCCAGATATCCGAAAGCTCATAAAGGATACGGAGTTCGAAGGAAGCATGACACAGAATGAAAAGGAGGCCTGGATTGCATTTAAGGAGGTCATGAATAAATTCCTGGGCAATTCAAGGATCCAAATTTTGAGACGGTTGTTTAAAACATGCTCGAGAAGTTCAGGATCTTAAGTTGTTCCATGAGAGTGAAAATACATTTTCTTCATTCCTACTTACACTTTTTTCCAGACTACTTAGGCACAGTGAGCGAAGAACAAGGCAAAAGGTTTCATCAAGATGTCAAAAACATGGAACGCAAATACCAAGGAAGATGGAATAAAAATATGCTTGCCGACTTATGTTGGATGTTAAGCAGAGATGATTCCGAAAGTAAACACACAGGACAAACAGCTAAGAGAAGTTTTAAAGGCAAAAGTAGCAGTAAATGAGTAAAAAGTGAATTAAAGTCTTAGTCTGTAAAAGCTTTATTCTATACGTATGTTTTTAAAGGTTTTTTCCATTTTTTTGCATTTTAGGGGATTTTACCCGCTTTTACTTTCCTTTTTTTCATTTAAACATTTCAATTTTGTCAAAAATCAATCACAACAAAAAGATAATGTATTATGTAAACAAATCTGAAATGTTTAAGATTGTTATTAAGCTGAAAACAAATTTTACTACAATTTCTAAATAGTGAATAATATTACAAACATAATCATTGAAACCCTGAAAAATCCTTACATGATACAAGAAAATAAAGGATATATTTTGGAATCAGCACCTCAAAATACACTACAAACACATGTTCTTGGTCTTTTTTTTACAATTACCCTATTTTTGGAATCAGCACCTCAAAATACACTACAAACACATGTTCTTGGTCTTTTTTTTACAATTACCCTGATTTCTCAGGTCAGTGTAATTAGTGAGAAAATAAAAGATCAAATCATTGCCTTGGGAGGAGATTTTTACCTACCCCATATTAATTGGGATAATCTTGAATGCTCCAGCACCAGCTCCAGCTATTGTATGCTTTAGATCAGATAAATATGACAACTCCAATGACTTGTGCGGGGCAAGGTAACATTTTAAATTTACTAGCCACTTCCTACCCACCAATAATAACTAGCCTCGCTGAAGTTGACGGTATTTCAGACCATGATGTCATTATGGTAGGGATGAAAGTAGAAGCAGTTAAATCTCTTAAGCCACCAAGACAAGTATATGTAATTAGCAAAGCAATTTTTTCGAAGTTTAAGGGTTGTATCAATGAGTGCATGGGTAATTTTTTACACTTTGCGGGTGTAAATACAGTAAATGATAGTTGGATTGTTTCTCTGGATGATCAAAGTAGGTATATACCAAAACCTCTATTTAACGAAAGTGACAGGACCTAATTTTTAACAAATAAACGATTTGATTTGAATAAAGACTCAGGTTTCACTTGTGATATTCATAAATACAAAACAGCTTCATGAAAATATTCTTTTACTACACCACAGTCAAATTACAAACACAACTAGTTTTCGTAGCCAAGCTACATCTTCAGGTGACATGAGAAAAGAAATAACATTACAGTAGAACCCCAGTAATCCAGACACTTGCTAATCCGGAACCCTCGGTAATCCGGACGGTCCATTGGGAGTTATGCATACCCGCAATCACTTCTCAAAACATCACGTTCATTAAAAAGCTATGAGAGAAGAGGCGTAAAAAAGCAATCCTTCCCTCTGATAGACGATGAGGATGACCATACATGGGCTACAGAGTTGGTGTTTATAAGCGAGAAAAGCTAAACAATTTTAAGCTTTAATGTCCATGAGAGAGTGGCTAGCTAAGCTCAAGTTAAAACCTCAAGTTAATTATGGAACCAACCCAGGAACAGCATGGTCTTATCCTATTTCTTTTCTTAAACCGAGTCTTAATATACATCTTCTAGCTAATCAAGAACTTCCTATCATTGCCATAAGTGCATAAAAAAATGAAAATCTACCCCAATGTATTTTGTATGGGAGATATATTTACCACCCGGCATCAAACCCGGGTCTTTCAGGTGATACTTCCTATGCAGCACAACAGAAGGTCACCATCTCTATGAGTGAAAATTCAGGCAGAAATATTGGCTGCAACTGCCTCAAACGACGTCCTACTTTTCCCATATATTCCTTATGAGAGAGATAAATTTTAATGTGCCCCGGCATCGAACCCAGGAACAGTACGGTCGAATCTAAATTTTTTTCAAAACCCTAGGCTTAATATACTTCTTCCATATAAGTAAGAACTTCCAATCATTTCGATAAGTGCATCAAAAAAAATAATGAAAAACTACCTCAATGTATTTAAAAGGGCAGATTTTTGCATCATCCTAGCATCGAACCAAGGGTATTTTCCATAAATGTCATTACTGTTTTCGATACATCATGACCATATATATAGGCTCCTTGAGTTTTGATTCTCTACCTATCCGGAAAGTATCTTTTTTTATTCCTGAAAATCAAATCAATGCATTTAAACGGAAAAAATCAGGACTTTGTGGCCCTCTGGAATCAAACCCATGACACTAAGGTTCAAAATTGCAATTTTTCTGGCGGTTATATAGTATATTTTTTATATGAAATAGTAGTAGAAATAATAGTAGAATTTTTCAGTTGATTTTTTGAAGCTGAGTTTAAGAGATCAATTTAACATGGTTACTACTTTTCCAGAGACAAAATTCAAGTCTAATATTGGTTGAAATTAAAATTATTTTTAAATTATGTAAATTTAAGGAAAAGGATGTGGCAAAAATGTTTATTAAGGCTAGATTAGACATGCTACTGCAAATCAAAACTTTCGATAACGACGAAATGGTGAGGCAATACGTTTTAGTTATGTATAACTACAATTTTCCTGAGTTTGCTTGGATTTGTAAGCAAAAAAATATATTTCACCTAGGATTTCAGAGAGAGTTGGTCGACCTATACATAAACCTATGCTGAAATTGGCAGCACATATGTTAAGTGGCGTAATAATCTAGGGTCGACATTAATGAGAGGTAGATGGAAAATTCTGGAATATGTGGACCCATATTATTAGGTGTTCGACCTCTGAGAACGAAAATTACTTTCATACACATGGTATTTAGCACGAAGTATAGCATCGTTTATTAAATTTATTTCGTTTCCTCTGCCCTGGTGGGTGGAAATTTCCTCTTGGAATGCGAAAATTGAAAAAAATATACGAGATGAGAGGTCCAAAAATCAAAACAGCTACGTAGACTAATACAATCAATCCAGTAAGGAAAATACATAACATGATTTCTTAAGGTTATCCTATCTCTGCACAATTGTTCACAAACCTAACCCACAAGCTGATAATATCGCAAATATATCACGTTTTAATGGTCAACCGATCACCTGTAACAAAATCAGAGAATACGATTTTCGTGGTGACTGAACGTCAGTCACCATGGAATACAAAAAGTTATTTCAAAAAACCTAAAATGATAACCATTTTCTTTCTGACAACCAGGTAAAGTTGTTATAACATCCATAGAAAGGTTCAATGGTCAAGATCATAACCAAGGACAGCGGATAGACCCAAGGATCAAGCACATATATTTACCTACAACAGCGCATATGGTTGCTGTTTTTTCTGTGATGCGTAACTATTAATTACTACTCGACAATATTAGCAGCTGTATGCTGTGGGCATGTATTATTTAACCAATAAATATATGTGATATACCGCGGAATTATAAGTTAACTTACTTGCCAAACATCAGATTTGTACATCTTCTGTGGGCTTGGAAGAACCCACTGCTCTTGGAATTTGTTCGGTTTGATAGTATAGACCTTCTCGAAGAGAGCAAAAACCTCACGGTCATAGCTCATTTTGAACAGTTTTCCACAATGTTATGAAACAGTAAGCTATGGATTTGCAGTAAGTTGTAATATGAATGAAATAAGTGATTATCTGAAATTGATTTAATTTATTAAATAAAGAATGGTTCAATTGTGATCAAAAACAACTAAATTAGTTGATTTAAGCAAGCATTTACCTTTTAGGGTTTCCTAGCGAAGAAAAGAGAGTTGATAACATTCACTATATCATGACAAATAATCCTCTTGCTCACTCAATTTTACCACATCGTTATAAATTAAGTGTTGACGGAAGTATTTGACTAGTATCATCCACTGCAATTATAACATCACCATTCGAATGTAGACATTCAAGTTAGCCGCAAGTTCAGCAATATGACTGCGAGGCTGCGTCGAGCTACACTGACCGATGAAGAAGTAAAGCATGTGTGGAAACAGAAAATAAATAAACACTTCCTGTTGAAAAAATTTGAATATAGTATTCTCAATGGCGGGAAAGTAAGTACAGATAGAAATGTTATAAGATAAAAACATCAAGAAACCGATCTGGATATCTTTTTACAATACATCACTTATTACATATTTCATCCTACGATATTTGGTAAACATCTGTTGTACCTGGTTTACGGAAAAAAATCATATCTCCTCTATGTGTGACACTAGGATTATAATTATTGCTTTTATAGATTAAGTAAAGATTGCGCATTTTATAATGATAAAACACTATTATATCACTGCGTTTATTATTGAGAAATAAAGCTTCGAAAATTACCTTTTTCACTACTTTTGATGCCGATATTTCGGCTTCTTACGAGCTTACGTGAACTGCCACTAGGGCTACACTAAACGAATTTTACTTCTTACGTAACGTTTCTATCCTTACATACCTATTACGTTTTGCTCCCTGTAATTACTGTAGATCAGTAATAGGGTAATTAGAGTGAACAAAACGGAGTAGGATAACATTATCGTTGTTAATTACGCCCATTACTTAAGTACGCGCGGTGCCGATGGGTTGAGTAGGGTTCCTTTCGTTGAATTTAGATATTGCATATATTGTTAATATGAACGATTACTACTCAGCTCCTCCACCCAATCTCCGCTACTAATCGTGAAATATGCGCGGTGCCGATGGGTTGAGTGTGGTGTAAGGGTTTCCCTCGTTAAATTGAAGAAAATTGGCATTTTATAACAGTAAAATTACATAAAAATGGCCTATTCTTACAGTAAAATTACATGAAAATGGCATTTCTTTCCGAACATCCCACCCTAGCACCCCTGTTTCACTCCATGGACCCGTAAGATTGTAGGGAATCGGGAAATTTACGTTATTTCCACTAGAACATATTTTCGACATTGCGAAGATATGATTGGATGTGACACTCCTCGATCGCTGAGGCATCTGGTGACGGGAAGCTATAACTACTGAAAATTTCATTAAGGCAGTCATAGATTTCGGTAGTTGTCGAAAATAAAACACTGCCATTGCCACATTTTTCGTTCTTTCTCAAAATAAATAAATGGTTTTACATCAGTTGATACGTTTAGAATATTTGGTGGGAAAGAGTGAGATTTTTTGTCAATTTAATGACTTCTTTCGTTTCATCCGCGCAGAGAGTTTTGATTTTCTGTTTTTAGGGATATTCAGCACTAAATACACCAGGAAGCCTAAAATTCAAGTTTAAGTATGGAAGAGAACGACTTACAATTTTCTTTCTGGAATAATCACTGTTAAGAATGTTAAAATGATGATGCTCTTCGGTTAACTATCTATGACACCACTTTTTATTTTCTGTCCTCTCATAATTTGTCAAGCTTTCATTCTAATTAAAATTAATTAATATGATTTAGAATAAACATATAGAAAGTAAATTATCGCAGAATAATGTATTAATCTGTATTAAAATATATCCCTTGAAATGACAGTGAATGTAGACACAGTAAAACTTTCGTGTTGGTAGCATGTCAGTTTACATTTTGTGGTATTGTGATTGCATCGCCGTGGCTGTTGACATTGCTGTCAAATTTTCTCTTCGCCAGTAATAGTAATTAGTATTGGTATTCTGTGGTAATACCTTCACATATCGACGATTTTAGAAGGCTGAAAAATGCCTCATCTGAAAAACCATGTCGCTAATCGTTAAACTGGACAAGTTTTTCGTACTGAGAGTATCATGACTACTCCTGATAACTTAAAGAGAAAATGCTTAAAATGTAAGCACTGCTTCATCCCGAAAACTCGGTAAATAGAATTATAAATAAAATATATAATTACTTCTTATTGCAGTACAACAATGTACGTGGGCTGGCATAGCTTCTTTGATTGTCATCCTTATAGTGGGCTTTCATATAATGGGAAATGCGTTTTTAGGGATAAAAAGGAGAATATGTGAGAGTAGTTTTGAAATTTATCCAAGTGTAGAAAAAAATGGAACTTATGGATCCTCTACGTACGAAGGTAACTATTATACTCCTGCAGCATCTCATTTTATTGAAATATTCAATTTTAAACGTGACTTACTATCTTCTGCCAAGCCAAACGTCATTACCAGGAAGTAGTCGAAATTGCAGAAATTTTACCAAATTGCGGATTACCGGAGTCGTGTCCAGAAAATTCTTTTCCAATCCATTTGTATACAGGACAAGACAAAGATGATCAACCTCGGCTATGCGTTCTTGGAAAATAGTAAGCATTTGTAGAAGTAAATATTTCGGATAATCTGTGTATTTAATAATGCGATTTTCAAATTTTTCTTAATGTAGTAATTGTAAAGGTAAATTTGTAATAAATTGTTTCACAATATGCTACGTACATTTTGGTTTCTTTTAAATTTTGAGCTATCACTTTTTATGTTAAGTTGTCATTTATATTGTGTTTTTAAATTTTGTTTTGTGCAATTGTATTGTGGTAGTATTTTTCTGCATAATTTTATCTTTAAGCTCTCAGGTGTTCATGTTATTTTTTTTATAATGCTTTATTTTTTCAATAAATGTATTAAATTTATGTTTACTTTTTATTTCACTTTCTTACCTTGATACTTTATCATTTATTAAGACACCTATGCGCAGTAATGTCTGTAGTTGTATTGTGGTTGAAGATAAAAATTCCGATTGTTTTTATTCTTTTGACATAAGTTGGCGAAGTATTGAAATCACTTGCACCCAGATGTTTTGGATCAGAAGCAGACTCAGTAGATATAGTATACCAAATTACAACTAGATTTTAGTTAGAAAAATCCATTAGGAAACAAGAATGTGGAATATGCCTATGCTTAGGCATGATTGGGTGATCACATGTAATACTATGTACACTCCTGGCCAAAATTAACGCAGCACCTCCCTAGCAATCCTTACGGCCGGTGCTGCGTTAATTTTGGCCAGGAGTGTACAAGGTTGCTACATACTTGGAAACCCTGGTTAAGTTAGGGAAATTGAAAATGGCTCTGGAAAAGTCAGAAAAATTGAGAATGTAGCCAAATTAACCCGGAAATTTGTTTTCCCAAGTCAAAATATGTTAGTTTTCAATAAGTAAATAAATACATTCTGCTATTTTCCGTGTTCCTTTTGGGAGAGTGAATGCCTACAAATATGAACCACTCACCAGGATGATGCGGTCCACAAATGACATCTTAGTGAAGAACAAATTTATCGACCTCTTCCATTACTCTGCCAGAATTGTAAGACATAAGTTATAAACAACTTTGTCATCTTGATTTTTTCTTACTTTCTTTTTTGTTATGTCCAATTCCATTTTTGAGTTATTTTTTTATTTTGTTTATATATTTGTTTTTCTCTTCTTTTTCCTAATGTTTTTTTTTTTTCGGTGATATTTATGTGTTTTATTTATTTCCTTTTTGTATATTATATCACATGTAATAGGGTTGAATTACTTGTTTGTGATGAATAAATTATTAAATCACTATTTTTAATTTGATAGAATGTGTTCTTAGGACAGTATATGTAAGCATTGCCCATCTGGAGCAGTTTGCGTTTTGGATAGCGATAATGACAGCGCGTAAGAAGGAACTGGTTATGAACCATAGGAACCTTATGGTTCATAACCAGTTCCATATTATGGTCCATAACCAGGCTTTCCACTCTATGCTTCTATCAGCTAACCTCTTCACATCTACATATTTCTTTGTTTCCTCATCATTCATTATTTGCTCCATGTATCTAATCCGATCTTAGTCTAATGTTCTTCCCATGTTCTGTTCCTTCAAAGACTGTCTTAAATATGCTCAATTAGATTATCCCTCCTTTTCTTTCATTTTATTATGAGATTTCATTCTTCTCCTTTTTTCAGTACCTCTTTGCTAATTGATCAATCAATCAACTTGTAAGTCCAAGTGTATATCCTTCAATGTATAGATTTCTTGGGGATGATTTTTTAACAGCTTATAAGCAACTTATAAGCTTATAATTTGTTTGAAATTCTAAGAGTAGTTCTCCTCGTTCATTCTGTTTTCCTAATCAGTATTTACCATTACAAGGGGAGACTCTCACTTTTGTCCGGGGATTTTGATGAAACTTTTTGTGGTGATGCAGGAAGTGCAGTAATGAAAAACTGTATTGCCGTTCGTCTGAATGGGCCTTAGTGTTTTTGCAATAATTAATTGAAAATCGATAATCTGAGTATAGGCAACCACGCATTACACACCGCGCCGGCCAAATCGGTAGAAAATAACCCGCTGTTTGCGCGTAATTATATTATATTATTTTCATTTCCTTTTATTATATATTTTCCTTGTTACTTACTAGCAATATTTCCATTCTTGCACTCGATATCCGATCGAATAACCTTATTTCAACCAAATGAACTTCGATTGACGGAGACTTAAAGAATGATGAATGAAGGTTCGTAACTTAGCTTTTTGGAATCCTCTGGTATTCGGTGGTTATAATTTAATTGGCTATCGTCTTAAAGTTGATATTAGTCCCGTAAAATATCATTCACAACCGCGATTTCTCATTTAAGGTTCGTAACGCAAAAAACATGCATGTGAAGCCTTATCCAAAGTAAATAAATTTCCTTAACACTACAAAAACACTTCTATTGCAATGTTTGTTGAAGTCGATAATAATTACAGGATCTGATTTTGGTGACATTTAATAACAGTTAGTTCATGAAATTTAATCGGTTGTGTAATTCAGTGAAATAATGTAATTTATTGGTATGTTTTAATATATCTTTAATTTTTCTGTTGTTCATAACATTGTGCTCCTTTACAAGTATCAGGATGAAATTTATCAAGAAACAACAAAAACACATACTTGTACAGCAGCATGAGCATCTTATAAAGCATTGCCTTTCACAATCGCAATTCTTCTTTAGCACTTCGGCTGGAAAACATATCTGGCGCACATTTTGAAAGAAACTTCTTTCCTCCACATGTTTTGACGCGTACCAAGCATATTGCAGCATGTCTCTGAATTTAGGCGTGGAAAGCTGATTATGCACTATCGAATGAATACGAATTCCATCCTCTCTGGAACTTATTTCCCGTTTCTCCTCGATGAGATAAGTACAGTTTTGCAGCCTTGAAATGAATATCTTGATTTGTCTATAAAAATATACATCACAAGATTAGCATAGTGGTGTGCATTTCGGTGGTCTTACCTTTAAGGCGCATGTTGGCATATTTTACTCGTCAAAAAATATCTCATCGTACGTTGCGGAGTTTGTCTGTCCGCCCCATGAATCCACGATTAGTAGAAAACGATTATTGGAGACGTATGGTTTTAACACGGTTTTTAAGAAAACTTGGTAAGTTTCGAAGGACAGTTTCCCAGATTTTGATGATGTCACTGAAATATTTTAAAAGTTTTTCTCTAATTCTGCCACTTTCCTGCTCACCTGTGGTCCAAAATTGCCTGCTGCTTCCTGCATGCCGAGGAAAACTTTTGGTAATAATTTACCTGAAGCTATTATTGAATATTGAGCAGTATATGAATGCGTTATTGTTACCCTACTTCCAATACATAGCGGTACTGTCCTTTCCCTTTGGTGGGTTAAAGTTCTTTTAATGCCAACTCTATATTCACAACCTGTCTGATCTGTATTAATTATATAGTCTGGCTGGTACTGTGCAATCTCATTATATGACACGTTTGTTTAGTGAAAAGTTCCGCTGCCTTGAGGGTTACTTCTGGAGACACAACATCTCTACGGGAAAAATAACTCGTTGCTTTCCGCTGTCTTATTCGAAATTCTTTCTTAAATCGAATCAGCCATGATCTCGAACCAGTGAAATTGAATTCAATTGACAGTTGCTGATATCCTACTGATAAAGCCCACTGTTGGTAACGCGCTTCATTCCCTTCCTTGCTTCGCAAAACCTTTCGTATGTACATTTATTTATCATTTGCATCTTATAAAATCGTGCTCCTCCATTTGCAATATCCCTACTCCACACAGTAACTTGAGATTTTCGTCATAAAAATTGTGAACCTAGTATTTTAAGGTTGATAGCGACCATTTTAGGTGTTCCCTACCAAGATTAACGACCTTGAGCTTCACATCCAACGGAACACGAAGTTACTTTGGAGATTTGGATGATGGCTCATAGAAATCACTGTTATCTTCCTTTGAAGGAGGGCTGCTATCTCCCGATTCTGCTTCCTCATCGCTATCATTCACTAATTCTGCATCTGCATCTTCATTTTCAAAGAATAACTCGTCTTCCTCAACAAAAATATCTTCTTCTATAATATTCATAAATCTATCAACGGCTTTCTCGCCAAGTAAACGAGCCTTATTGGATATTTCCACATTTGTGAGGTTTTCAATGACGTTCAAGGCCATTAAAAATTATATTTACTATACTATTTCTCGGTATTAATTTTAAATAAGATAAAATGGGTATTTGTGTTAATATTGTACAACGAAATTTCACTCAACCGAAAGAGAATTTTTCTCTTAAAACAAAATTTTATTTTTAAATTGTATATAAAGGCATTATTTGTGGGTGAAAATAAAATTTGCAAAATGACTCAAGCTTACCTAGTAAATATTAAGAAAGAAATATAAGAAAACTGATTAACTGATGAAGAGCAAGTTCCAATTTCTTCTCCTGACCGGAAAGCACACTTGAAACAGAATTATAAGTTCACTGCAGAACGTCTCACTTTAAACTGAAGAGGAAAATATCTAGAAAATCGGAGGGTCATATGTAAGATCCAATGAAAACGAGAGAAGAGTCCTAAAAAACCCTTAAAGAAGAAACTATACTAAAACAAAGATGTGCACATTTTATGACACCCCACGGACACGCGCCCGTCGCAGGCACAGCGGCTCCTTTTTCAGGGAATTAATTTTTTCTTCAATTTTATTCTCATTTTCCAACGAAAGGACCATTATCTTCGAATATTCTTACATTTTTGGATAAATGATAGGTTTGAGTATCTTCAATAGCAGAGGTGACGCCGAGTAAGATGGAAGCTCTGGAAAGTTTCAAATTATCCAAGGAGTTGTTGGCGTATATATAGTCAGAGCTGATTACTCATTATCCAGTCAACAAATATAACGCATCTAGTGATTGGCGTAGAAATTAAATTACGGAAGTAATCCGCTACTTTTAATTACGAAATCTTGAATCAGTCGAACGCAAGTTTTTTTTGCATTTTTTGCGGTACGAACTTTAAATGAAAAATCGCGGTTGTGAATGATATTTTACGGGACCAATATCAACTTTAAAAGGATAGCCAATGATATTATAACCGCCGAATACCAGAGGATTCCAGAAAGCTATGTTACCAACTATCATTCATCATACTTTAAGTGAGGCTCTCCGTCATCGAAGTTCATTTGGTTGAATTAAGGTTATTCGATCGGATATCGAGTGCAAGAATGGAAATATTGCTATTAAGTCTATCAGTGAGTAACAAGGAAAAAATATAATAAAAGGAAATGAAAATAATATAATATAATTACTCGCAAACAGCGGGTTATTTTCTACCGATTTGGCCGGCGCGGTGTGTAATGCGTGGTTGCCTATACTCAGATTATCGATTTTCAATTAATTATTGCAAAAAAACTAAGGCCCATTCAGACGAACGACGATATAGTTTTTCATTACTGCACTTCCTGCATCACCACAAAAAGTTTCATCAAAATCCCCGGACAAAAGTGAGAGTCTCTCCTGTTAGCCCTTCTTTCTTCACTCTTTGAGACAATGGCATTACATTGCCCAAGCATTATTCAGTTTTCTTCTTATTTCACATTTTTTAAATTGCAAGATATTTTTCACAGACTACTTCGATTTTTTTACAGTCCATCATAGGCATGTAGACTTGTACAGCGATTGTGTCTGTAAAATAAGTTCCTATCTTAACAACTATCTTAACTCTCCTTTTTTACATTGAAGGAAGCTTTTCACATACATTCTTATGCTCTTCCTAAGCATAACTCCTACCCCTACATGCTTATTGATCCAGTATGAATGATCATGCTGCTTTCTCTCCAAAAGTCTTCCTCTTTTGGCCCTTAATCCTGCTGATCTCCAAATTTCAAAGTCTATCTCCTCCATTTTCCTGTTTTCAGAATTTTCAGTCTTCCAGAGGTGAACGTTACATGTTCTAATCCGAAATTAACCATTAGATTTGGTTGATGTGTTCTCTTATGTACTCTCTGCCTGGTTATCTGACTGAGGAACTAGTTTTTCCATAGAATATTTTATTCTTGGAAGTTCCATGAGCTTTTTGCTTAATAAAAATTTTAAAGAAAAGGCGTTGGTTATAGGCAGCTTCTTGGGATTGTAATGCAGTTGTTTCTCCTTGTCTTCCACATTGTGGACTGTGAAAACAATTTTCGGATGTCCATCTGTACCTTATAAAATCCAAACTAAACTCTCCTTCGAACTGTTCCCTGTCAATTTCACAAAAGAACAGCTCACAAGCCTAGCTTTGTATTCACACCCTTAAAAAAATCACATTCAGAAGATCTGAGCGTTTTATGAATCTGTTTGTCTCTCAAACGTTATCTTAATCTCTGTTTTCAGGGTGCAATTTTCGAATAACTTCTCGAATGTTCCTTTGTATTTTTGCGAGGAGTAAACAAATCAGCACTTTTGAATTTTTCTCATGGGAATCTTATCTTATGGTGTGAGTCATCTATCTAAAGGATAGGCTTAAGAAGTACTCTCGTTGAACATTGTGAGCGAAAAACTCGTATCATAGCGTCCCATTGATATCGATGTCGGCTCTAGGCCTACTCTGCTACCGAAAACATCACCTTAGCTGAAATTGGAGCCATATTTACGGGTATGTGAAGCTTACCCTGAATTTATCAAGCAAACACATGACTAGTAGGAAAGAGTTTCAGCAGGAAAAAAGCATAGAGCTAGTCATAGAGCTCGACTCTTGGGGGGGGGGGGGGGTTGAACACCTAAACCCCCCCCCCCCCCATCGCTGCACCACTGACCAAAGGCAAACAAGCTGTCCATGTGACTATCCGGGAGCCCGCCACAGCTATTATAACCGTTAAATGGGTAGTGTAATTGAATTAATTCGAGGAAATCAAATTAAGGCAACAATTGAGGTTTTTCATAAATTAAATTACAATCATTATAGAAAAGTTGATATATCCCTGACCACAACAAAGGGTCAATACGATCTTTACTATTACAAAGTAGATGCTTTGCTCTTGGGTTATTGTAAAATGCTGTTCACATACAGTTCTTAGGCAGAAGCTAAGAAATACGGTAACTTAAGGAACCAAGGAAACTTAATCTTTGCCAGCCTATAGGAGTCAGAACATTCTGTGAGCTAAATATCATTCATTAGCAAAAGTGAAATCAGCTTTTACTAAACCACAGAATATTAATTTTCTGTGGTTTAGTAAAAGTTGATTTCACTTTCGCTCCTGATGGATCCATACCACGAAGTCATGGCCCAAGCAGTTGATTCTATCATTCATTAGCTTCTTTAATAGCCATTTTCTGTTACTAAAATCATTATAACATTCAATTCTTTTTCAAAAGTAGATGAAGAAAGAGGGATATTCATGGATATCTGTGGAGAAGGGAGAGGAAAGCAGCAAGTTTATGGGAGTGATGGTGATTGGAGGAAAAAGGTATAAGATGGCTTTTATGGTATATGGAAAAATCTTAGGCATTATAAAGTAGGTAGGGTTAGAAAGGTCAAGGAAATTTAGGGTATGGTTGATTTCAAATTCATGGGTGAATTTGAGTGAAGGATGCAAGGGCGTCGCCAGCCACTGGGCTAGAGGTGGGCAAGCTGCCCACAGGGGGAGTCTATCGTCAGAAAAAAAAGAAGCCTAAAATAACGCAACCCGCAGAGCACTGGGGTGAACTTTTCTCCGGCTCCCCTTTAACTACATGTATTTTTGGGGTTTTATTTTACTCTCATACGGGACTCAGGAGCTTGTCTATCCTATGACATGGACTCAGATAGTTTAAATGAACCTTTTACTTAATGACCATGTTCGATTTTTTTCTCAAAGTCCTCTTAATTCATTTTATCATGGAAAATAAAACATGCCTGCAATGTTAACTTCTCGGATGCCGGTGTCGTCTGCTAGAGCGATATAGAAAAAATCTGCCAACCTCCCGCAAACTCTATTAAAACCTCGTTGATTATTCTAATGTTAATTTTATGTGTATTCTAATGCATTAATCCGTCTTAGTTTTTAATTGATCAATACCAAGTATGGCATAAAATTCCTTAATAGTCGTTTACCGCAATGAAATAAATAAGCTACTCTATAGTACATTATAATAGCTTATCAGGGTAATTAGAGATTTTCCGCTTGTATACCATGCAAGACCTGCAGGTGCAGCCGAAAGCACAATGAAATGTTAATTAAAACGCGGTGGATTAATACTGACATTCGTTCTGCTTCATAGAGTTCAGATAATGAATGATCCAATAAAATTAAGGAAGATGCATAGATTCTAGTTTCGGAACATTTTGTGGTGGCAGCTGTTCTGATGCACAGCAATTGACCATGCTGCAGGCAGAAATAAGCCCCTGCTTATTTATTTATAAAACCTTTAGAAATGCGAAAATAACAAAATTGCTTCGTGTTACGCATCGCTCAAACTACATTTTGTGTTCCAAATCGTTCGACTTACTCGATCAAAGCTTGATAAATCTGTATCAAAGCCGCAAAATCACGAAAGTACAATGTATTGGTATAGGGAGATACGAAAAGTGCAACCCAGCATGGCTAAATGCGCAATCTGCCCTTTTTTTTGGCTTCACTTTTGGGCGCTAGAGATAGCAATACTACCCCTGTGAGGCTGCCTGATTGAGGGTTCATAATGAAGGTAAAATAACTGCAGGTTATGACAATAAAACAAATACTTTACTGCAAGAAAGAAAAGCGATGAGGAAGCTATACTTTTATCTACATTTCCCCAGCTTCTGATGAATTTCTGAAATCTGATTTGTAATTGTAACTGATTACAAATTTGACAGATTAATTGTAATTGAGCCCAATTACATTTTATCAGTACTTTTCCCAACACTGGTGTTTACACGTGCCAACACTTGACTTTGTTTTGGGTCTAAATTCTTTTCAAATACACTCGTGCCTAAAAATTGTTTCTCCAGCACCTCCCGAACCAAATTACGAATGGCAGCTGCCCCCCCCTGACCCCCCACTGGCGACGCCCTTGGAAGGATGAATGAAGTTCAGAAGGTTTTAGAAGAGGTTTAGCTGTCTCATAGTTCCCATCCATATACATAAAATGTCCTCAACTTATCTAAACCATTTAAATTATATTTTATGAGAGTATGGCCAGAATTGAAAAAAGTCCACTTCCCAATTGTTAAGTAATAATTCATCCAGAACAGGAGAAGAGCGAACCGATTGCAAAACCCTCTTACTGTATAAAGAAATTTCCATCAAACAAAATATTATTACCATCCATGCACAGGTATATATAAGAAAGTTCAGAGAAATAAGTTCATTTACAATGATAGAATGAACAGAGTTTTTTATGAGCTCATCTTCCAAAATATGAATTGTATTATCCAAAGGCACACTAGGAAATAAATTCACTATATTGAAGGACACAAGCTTTGCATTTGAGGGAACTATTACCTCTTTTAACAAGTCACATAGAGCAATGGAATTTTTCACAGTGTGTGTTTTTGTTTAACATCCATAAACTGCAAAATAAGATCATTTAAACATGAAACGACTTTATGTACCTACAGGGGAGGAGATCCCAGAAACAACAGGTCTTATGGGGCAATCTTTTTATGGATTTTAGGCAAACCATAGAACTTAAGGGTAAAGGGTTCATTTTAACGAACCTCCAATTTTCCTTGTACTTAAAAATGGGAGATATAAAAACAGCATCTTTCACACGTCCTTGTAAACGTTCAGTAGGATCCGAAGAAAGGTTTTCTGAAAAAAAGTACTGTGACTTTTTGGCAAAAATATCACAGTACTTTGACAAATAATCAGTTTTGTTGAGTATGACTACACAATTTCCTTTATCTGCTTTGGAAATCGTAAGGTTGTTCTCACAAGATTCTCTAAGACAGAAATAATTCGAATATTTATGTATGCATTTTGGATAGATAATCTGAAGGTAATGTCATTTTCTCCACTGCAAGGGAATACATTGTATTTTTTCAAAGTAGTAGCAGTATTGATGGCAATATATATTCAGAATATTGTATTCCATGTCAGAATAGAAATCAAACTTTCACGCATAAACATCACCTAAGAAAGACAGCAAACATTTCCAAGAATGTAAAATTAAAAAAGAGAAAGAGAATAATGTGAGTAGACTTTACAAACTGTAATTTATTCAACACATAGAGATAGGAATTGGTGATAGTTTACCCAAATTATATGGGTTAACCACTAATATCTTAATAAGGTGGTTAATAGTAGGGAATTTGGGGTACTGAGTTCATATTTCAGGTGCTTCCACCATTGAATCCATGGTTTTCATCAAGTAATGGAATGATTTTGAAGACATCTGAATTGACAGGTAGCAGTTTTAGCATAGAACAAGAAAACAAGTTATGAAGCGTAAGAATCAATGGGATAGCCGTCTGTCTACTTCAAAAATTTGTATCTGTGAAGGTGCTCTACATGGGATATGGATTGCCCAGATTAACTCCCATAGAGGGAAACAATTAGATGGTACACATCTTTATTACTTTGAATTAATTTTATTTTACCTGAATAAAAATTTTTACATATTTTTTCATTTTATGGATTCCTTTAAATGAAATCCAAATTTTAAACTGAATTATAAAATTTTAATAATGATAGGAATACATTTGCAGTTCTTGCTCTAAGAAGTATGGCATATCTGCAGAGTAATTAAAGAGGGGCCCAATCATCAGTACTTATTAAAGATATAGTAAGATTTATAAAATATATACTACCTTCTGAACATGATCTCCAAGGAAGTTCAGATGATGATATTTTCATATCGACTGAGGTTTTTGCTCATTGAATCATAAATTTTATTGATATAAATATTTACACAGTATGAGGAAATAGGTATGATAGTAATGCTCATTGCTTTTTCAATTGCTTTCAACTTGATAAAATTCATGATTTCATTAGACTATGGCATTAGAGTATTGAATTAATCAGAAAAGAATGAAAAAAGCAATTTTTGTTTTTAGTGTGTGATATGTAAAATTAATAAAGACGTATTTCATGTTGCATTAAATCGTTCATTTACAGCATCATAGGGAATAATGTTAATGGAGGAGGAAGAGGTTTAAATGTTGCCATTATTGAACCCATTCATTTTCAAGTAGTATCTGTTCAAAATTTTGACACTTACAATAAAGATGGGGGAGATTTTGAGGCTTTCCTTTTGAATGAAGTCCTGGCAGATGATATCATCATCCTGTTTACTTTTGATGAAGCGTCTAAGGAGTTAGATAACAATTCCAAGAAACTTCTCTATGAACTTGGTAAGTACTAAAATTTGTTTTTCACTCATAGTAGCTTATAATTGAATATCTTGCATCTATAATTTTTTTAATGTACTCTATGCAGGAAGTGGAAAAATACAAAACTTGCATTATCGATCCCAGTGGTACATGATTTCACAAAAAGGCATAAAGGGTTTCACTTTATATGAGCAACTGAACTTTGCTAAAAGTAATAAGTGGGCTGAGGTTATTGATGAAAAGTTTTGCATTCCTGATAAGAGTAAGTATTTTGTGAAATTCTAAAAGTTAATTCTAATTCTACAATTGAGTTATGAATAATGCTGACTGTTTCTAACTTATATTAGTTCACATATGTAAACCTAGGCTCACAAAGTCAATTCTAATGTCAGAAAATTTTGTTAAAAAGCTAACTCAGAAACAAGAAATTCTCTTAAGGAAAGTAATTGGAAGATAGTAGTTGATGAATTACCGGTTTAAACCACTTATAAAGGCATCTTTATCTGTATTCTAACAGAAGACATGGGTTACTTACGTCCCAAGTAGCACCCAATGAATATTTCAATAGCCAAGGAAACTTTAACTTTTATCCCTGAAGATGATAGTATAGATATTGAAATGCTCATTGGGTACTTCTTAGAAGATCAATAGTAATCAAGGACTTCGGTTGTTTCCAAATCTGGTTGCAATGTGATGCAGAACACTGAAACAATGATTTTTGGATTTTTTTAACCTCTTAGTGGCACTATATTTACACAACTTTATTATAGCGAGTACCTCGCATCCAACTCATGTAAAATGTGAGTAGTGTAGTAAGTCTATGAATGGCCTACTTACGTAAGTTGAGAACTCTCTGTACATAAAAATATTTGATAATCAACCAGCCGTACCCTTAGGTGGCTGATGGCCTACTTATAAAAAAATTATCTACAAAAGAATTGAATCAAGCGCTAACTTAAGGGATTCAGTTAAAAATTTCCATGATAGATGAGTTTCTTGGAAACTCTCTATGGAAATGGCAAAGTAAATGTCAGACTGATATCTGAAATCTTGTTCTGTGTCCCTCCCAACTGATGTTGTAATTATTTTGTCCAAAATTTCAAGGGAGATTCCCTGGAGTTAGACATATGATAATTGATGCTAAGTTTCATTGCTCATGATTGGATAAATCAATTTGCAACTAAAAAGTAAAATTTAAATTTGATGAAGGGAGAATTGGGTTATGGTAATAAGCTGAACATTCATTCACATTTCAGTTCCATCTCAGATAATTTCTCCAGATCCAGTTCCCAGAGATAATCAAGAAAGAGTGGAATTTTGCCAACAGTTTAATAGATTTGAATATTATGCATTTTGTGAAGGTAAATAGACCTAACATGGTATTTTATACTTATGATTTCTCTCCTCATTTCCAATATTCGAATTTGCAACTTAATTACATCCAAGTCCTCCGTTCCACCTCTTTTTCTAATAACTGCTTCCTTCCCTCTGTAATCATGGGAATAGTTCGGGAATGAAAATGATTAAATTCATAACTTATTTTACTGCCAAGCCAAAAATGATCTATTATTATTTTTACAGCTACAGCACAACATGAACCAATACTTCCAACGCTCTTGACAAATAGAAGTCTTATAGCAAGCAAAGCCTTTTCTACACCAGTGCTCATCTTATCCTGTGGATCACCACCATCATTACTGCTTACTCTAGAGAGTCTAATTCATCAACCAGGGATTCACCCTCCAAATATCTTTATTCTCCATTGTGCTGGTCAAATGGAAATTGCTAAAATCAGCAAACTCTTCAATTTTCAAGCAGTGGAAATCAATGAATCAAGTATTGCTAATGGTACTTGGAATCCCACATTTATCAGAATTGTTGGAGTGTTTAATTCTAAATGGAATTTTCAGAAAAGTGATTGACGATGATCTGACAATACGAAACTGATGATATGTCTATAATATATTAAGTGAGCGATGCTAAAACGATTAATTATTTTTCAGGAATTGAAATGGGATTTAAATTTGCAAAGAAAGCATTTCCTTTGGAGAAGAATGTTATTATATTAGAAGAAGGCCAAATTTTGTCTCCAGATTTTCTGTTTTACATGGCACAGATGATCCCTGTACTTGATAAAGATAGTTCTCTTTTAGGAATTTCAGCATGGAATCCAAATGGTATACTCAGTCACTTTAGATTAGTCCAATTCCTTCACGGAAAAACTTACATGATTCTCTTCAATTCACTATAGGATTACATGGATTTTCAAGTGACCCTCACAGTGCTTACAGGGTAGAAGATTTCCCTGGCCTAGCATTTTTAGCTCCCATCAGAGTTTATGATGATTACATGGAAGGAAAATTCAACTCATGCTGCACAAAATGGTAAGGCAAAGGTTACTCAAAGACTTATTGCTTTTTCCACTAAAGTAATAGTGGTGTATTGTTGAATCGAACTATTATTTAATTTTTAATGCATTCTGTACATTTTGAAACATCTCTTTGGATTAACACCAGTATTCCTCCAGTTAGAAAAAACAATCCCAGATTAGATCAATACCTCCTTCCAAACCATACAAAAGTAGTCAACAAATCAAATGTCTCAGAATTCTTTTACTCGGAAAATGACTTTACAAGAATTCCCTAATCATAATTATATGGATAATTTTCATTGTATTAATGCCTAACTGTCTGTAAAGTATTTAGCCTGAAGGCCAGTTGGTGCCCCACACTCTCTGACATAAGCTTGCAGAGAGAAATGTGGTTTACTAGTCAGGATTATTATTGAGTTAGTTTGCCCTTGCCTTCCTCACAAGAATGCTATAAGCAGAACATGTCCACTCAAGTGAAGCGCTATGACTCTACAAGTAACTTTCCTAGGCAGTCCATAAGAAAAGACCTTGATCAGTGCAATTGTTCACTCATACCTCAGTAGCTTTCATTTCATCACACTGATCAAGACTGAGACAAAAGTAAATGAAAGATTTATCTTTGCCCTGTACCAAATGACATATAAAAATATTCCATTCATCAGAATGTAGACAAAATGCCATTACTTATGGAGAAAGTTTTTGAAGGCATAGTCTCTGCACCAGAAAACATTACTCAATACATGAAATTCAAATCTCTTATTGTAATGAAGTATTTATTGAGTTAGCTGATTACATAAACTATTCATGCAACACCAATAATTTTTTGTATTTATCTATTTTCACTGCATTTAATGTGAAGTTGATTTGGTTATTTTAATGATATTAGTTAGTGAATTAATCACCTTAAATTCAGTCTGTAGGGAAAAAACCATGCAAAAATAAAATATTTCAGAATGATATTTCAATATAAGTTGCTTATTTTTATAGACTAGATTATTTTAATGCTAAACTAAAAGAGAAATAAGTTTCATGATTAAAGATTAAATGAGCCCTTCTTTTGTTAAACTTCTCAGGCCTTGGGAAGGATGGGATTCCATTGTGCAAGAGAGTGGAGGAAATATGATTCTACCTGATCTTTCAAGGGTTCTTCAGAGACCACTAGATGCATTTGAGCAATTACCTCCAGAAAGTAGTTATATATTTACAAAACAAAGAATGACAAACACGTAAGAAATTTAATTTTGAATCTCAACTCTATTTTATGAGTCATTTAAGATATCTTGATAGTTTTCATATTGAAGATAATTAAAAAATAATCACTTATCAAACTTCAATGTAATAAGAATTTCTTTTTGCAGAGATGCCTCAGCATGGATTGATAGACCTCAAGATTTATTGCAAGATAAATACTTTCAACATATGGTAGAATTGATGCAGGTTAGCACACCATTACATTTATCAAAGGAAGATCTAAGTAAGTGCTCATTTCAGGAAAGTGTTGCAGCAATGATGGTGTTGAAAGAATATTCAGGGTTTGTATATATTACATCAATCTTCTGTTGCATTGACCTCTAAATATTTCATTCGCCCCTTAAATATAGACTTTTATTCATCATGTATCAATATTCATTATAGAAAAGTTTTTGCTGTATACTTCGCGGAAGATTCTGGATTGCCTTATAAAAAGCTGGAAACTTTGTGTCGCTGTTTTGGTCTCAGTGGCCCTAACACAAGTGGTAAACCGAAAGGGCTTTATAAAAATGTTTTAAGGTGAGTTAGTTTAAGATAACCATCATCTATTTTCAATAGTTTACTTTACTTCTTTACTGAATATTTCAATCCTGTCTCTGTTTAGATTCACTTTCAACTGGAACACAGTGCTCCTTGTAGAGGCAACTTCTCCATTTTACCGATCTCGACCACCATCAGTGGTACCATTGTGAAAGTCTTAACTGCTGTTACATGGAAGATGTTACTCTTTATGATAAGATTGAAATTCAGATGATGAAAGACTTCCATTCAAAGTTCATTTCCTTGTGATACAACATTATTTTATCCACAGAAACAACTGAAAAATCTCACTGTTATAAGCAATGCAAATAAATATTTTCAAAACCTACAATAAGCTTTAATTGATTGAAATAAGTTATTTTTCATATCTGAAGCTAAAATAATCATAAAGTTTAAACTAATATGATATTCTCAATAAATTAAAATAAACATTTTAAAGATATACTTAAGATCAATTGTCTTCCTTTATGAGCATTCATTTACTTTTGCTTATAGAAAATTATTTAATCTGGGCAAAGAATGTGATAAAATGAGAAAAAAACCCTAGATAATATATATATATAACTAAAATTTAAAGGGTTTAGAATAAAAGTACTAATTTTCATGTGACTTAGATCAATTTATTCAATCATTTTATCAACATTCATTCTCACTTTCATGTGTGAAAAGATGTCATACCTGGCTCATAAAAACTTTCATAATGGAGACTGTCTAAAACTATTACATGCACAACATAACTTCATGTGCACATATAGAAAATAAAATGTAATGTCTTGCTTAAGATGCAAAGTTTCAAAAGTTTGTAACTTTCGTAGTACAAACAATACAATATTTGTGTGTAATATAAGAAATTTATATCCATGGTTTGTTCATTATTCCATCAGTGAAAAACATTACTGACCAACAAATGGTCTAACAGCAAAGATAGTTGACTATGATACATAGATAACATACTGGGAAGCATATGAAAGGAAAACAGCCTTAGTTCATCAGGTCCCTCATAAATATGTTGAAATGACTTTAACACTGAAAATTACAAGAATAAAAGAACAAATACAAGAGTACATAACATGAAAATGGATAGGCGGATCATACTGCTCAATGTTCTACTAAACTCTTACATTATTAATGACAATAGAACTGAAGGATAAGAATAAGTACTTGTCCTTTCAGTTTGTTCTTAACAACTTCAAATGGAGAATAAAACCTTCCACACACTCGAATTTCCACATCAATTTTCAAACAAATAAGTTACCTGAAATTTTCACAGAAAGTTTCAACTGAGTAAAGCAAATAAAACTGCTGGAACTACTATTAGTTCATAAAAATACATGAGAGACCAAGATTGGAAATATCAGGACCAGATCAATTCCCAATACAACTCTGCACTTAATGAGTCCAAATGACATTTTGATATAACAAATATCCAATGAAACAATATTTCAGAATAGGAACGGAAATACTCATCCAAAAACTGATTTGATAGTTTTCATGAAATACACCAGATAAGAAACCTTAAGGTGAGAGAATGTTCAGCTCCATTTGCTTATCATTTCAAACATAATCTATTCAAACTTAACCCTTGACATTGTTTCTGTCATGGTGAGCTCCCAAGTAACTATGGCTTCAAGAGTAAAAGTGCAATCACATCTAAAAAATAATATAACTAGTCAACAGCATGGAAAAGAAGTTACTGATCCCCAAGTAACTCCTGTGATAGCACTGAAAAATTGAAAGTGAATGCCCCCCATTGATTTTCCCATCACATAAATAATTAGGAGAGGTAGGCTGTGCCAGTTAGATATTAATATTAGTGAAGATCTTCGATAATTTTATGCAGTTATTATTTTTACATAATAAATAAATTTAATCTGTTAAATAATTCAATTGGCTCATCCCATTTGAAACCAATGAGCCACCAGAGTAATTAACATCTATGAAATTGTAAATATTTGAAGATTATGTCAAAGATTAAATTCATATATTTCAATTTATGGGACTTGAATTACCAGATAAAATGAATACTAGCAAATATAATTCATCAATTACAGGTTTAAAGAAATACATACTAGAACAAGAAACTTCGTTCCTTGAAAGGGTTTAGTGGACATCTGTGAAATACAATTATTTCTTATTAGAATGATGTAATTTCAACCTTCAACAGACCTGAATGCCACCGTTAAAAACTACTCAGAATGTTATTTTTGGGTGTAATTTGGCCATTACTTTAGAAGTTATAGAGCCAAATTCTTCAACAAAATACCACAGCAAAATGCATTCAGCATGTAATTTGCCAATTTAAGCTCTTAAGGACTAGAACACAAATTTGTGCTCAAATGAAAATAAGATATTTGTACTATTAATATTGATTTGATCAACATTTCAACCATTAATTTTATGCTCCTTAAGGAAATAACATTAAAAATGAAAATAATCTGTACATTAAACGGGCAATTTCAATTACATTTTTCAGTCAATAGCATCAGAGGAATCTCAAGCAAAGAATTAGTAACCAAACACTTAACATATATTATAAAAATATAGAAAATATTCATTCTATATGCAAAGCATTTCATATAATTAGTACAACATGTTTGTGCTCAAATTCATTAAGAATGTCAATCTTTTACTTTGTGTATGGTTTAACAAAAAATAAAAGAATGGAAAACTTCCTTCACCAAAAAGAAATAACTAGCTGCACCAAAATGAGAGAAATGCAAACTTTGAAACTTATACATATCTGCACATATATATGTTTGATAGGCAAAGCCATCTATAGAAGTATCAGTTGATATGTAAATAAATATCCCAAAAAATCCTGTCCAAATAGATAAGGTAGAAAGCAAATATGTATGGAAAATCAACTGCTGCCAAATGATGATGTGTTACATCAAAATTGTTTCATTTGTTCCCAAACTTAAAAAGGGAGAAATAGGATGAATGGATACCAGAAAATATATTTAAATAAAAGTGGCCCCATTAAAAATTGCCTATTGAGTATGCCCAATTCAAATATGATATACAGTGACTACTGAAAATGAAGAGTTTTTCCTTAACATAATAATTATGTCATGATATGGCAATAATAAATCCAAGCTGCCAGAGTGACCACGTTTTAGGCAAACTGCCAATGAAAATTGTCAGCCCAAATCAAACCATGAAAGAGCTTAAAATTTGATTTTAATCACCTATTTGATTAAAACAAAATAGAATTATAAAGGACTTTCCTCATTTGGAAATGCATTTCAAGGAGCAAAATCAAATTGAAATGCTAATAGCCATAAAACTGGTAAATGCAGAATATCAATATTTCACGGTATCAACAGCCCAGTTACTTGATGACTATGCATCAAATAATAAAAATATATTTACTGACCATATCTAAATCAGTTCTATACATAAAACTAGAAGATCGATCTTCAAACATGAGAATTATTTTAATGAGGTAATAAAATGATGAAACTGAAGAGAAAACAAGAAACCTATCTTTGCAATATGAAAGACCATAAGGGTACGTCAAAACTTATTTTACGGTCTCCATGCTCTCAGACGTTATTAATTTACATAATAATTCAGCAGCTAATAATGAAAGGTAAGAAAGCAAGAAAAGCAAATGATGAGCATTTTGTGTGCATATATTCATGATTGTACATTAACACACAGGCATCAACTAATACTCATGCAAAGAAAAATGTTTTTTTTTTTAAATCTATTACTCAATGCTGCCTTGTATAGTGTGTAAATTGGATGAAAATCTGGAATTTATTAAACAAAATGTACGGTTTACTCTCTTAACATGAAAATGCCAAATTTTACCGATGATATGAAAAAGGATTTGCTATTTTTATAGATACTCAATGGTCAGCTGTAAATAACTGTACGAGAAGTTTGATAAATGCACAATATGTTATGCTGCTTGATGAGTCATTAACAGGAAATATTAAGCTTAGAAAAGCATAGTATAAGAAACAATGTTAGCAGTTAAAAAATAGAATTATCTCATTTCAGAAACCAGCAAACTACATTCCAAAGATGTTTTTATTTATGCTGAATAAACTCACCTCATCCTCTGGCAAACCTAAAAAATTAATACCTTGTCAAAGCCATTTTCTAAAATTTTCCTTTTTATAGTAACATGCAACAGCCTCCTGTCTCCATTCAACTCTATTACCATTACTTTTCAATTAGGGGCTTAAAGGTAATCCAGGTTTACAGTAAGCATGAAAAAAGACTGTTAAGCAAAACTGTTGTTAAAGTTTCTCACAATTAATTAAACTATACTCTGATAAAAATTCACTATACATTACAATAGCTTAATTTCATTAATTATCAATGAAAGCAGTAAATAATAAAGAATGATGCTTAATGAAAATTATTTAATTTAGTTTTGAAGCACTTAAATGATTCATTGAATGCCAATATGGCCTTGTAAGTTTTCAAGCTTATGAATAAAAAGCTAACATTTATGCATAAACTTACAATATGAGTTTGGTTTTAAAAAGCAACATTTTTACCTTCCTCTTATAAAATGATGCAACAAAAAGGATTGGTAAAAATTTTAATGGAAAACAACACCGAAATATCAGACAGCAAAATCAATCATAACATGTTCTTAATCAGCTCCCATTAAAACTACTCTTTTTAAAACTCTTTCACTGTACCCTGATACAATTACGTTTCTATATTTAATTCAATTTCTAAAACGGAGGGTATATTAGGCTACAGCAAGACTGGAAGAGGCTTCTCCTGACGGTGAAACAGCTTTCCATTAGCTCACAGCCTGTTCAGTGTTTACAGCCTTTTTAAGAAATCCTAAAGAGAGCTGCAAATACACTCAAGCTATACTACCTCAAACACAAATGCATTCAACAATCACCAAGAACTTTGACTGATAGAAAATAAGAACAGTCAGATAAAACATGCCAGCATTTAAATTCATAACAGCTGTACACATTTTCTTTGCCAGTAGAAAAACACTTAGATATTTCATTAATTTACAGGGACATAATATAATAAGGGCTAGTTTTGTACTCTGTTTAACTATGCTGAATTACAATGGCAAAATATCCATCTAAACTTCAATTCTATGCAGATGCGCAGTATTAACAAGCTAAAATATTGTGTGTTGAAATACAATCTCCTCTAATGTCCAAGCGCCGTTTCACCCTGATCTTAGCTATCAGATTTAAGCATTAAATGTCTTTTCTACGCAGCACTTAATATAAATCCACTCTATCAAATATTCATCCTTCACTTTTCATTTATATTATTTACATTCTTACATTGCTATATGAACACTTGAAAAGGCCAAATATGTTTATTAAATCACTCAATACAGTATATTTTGCACACTTTAATGGAGCACTTTGGCTAACGATTCTTAACCTTTTCCTTTAAATAAATCCACATCTACATTAAGAAACACATTTATGCACAAATGAGTATGAATAATTTAAAAAGGTATTTTATTGCTCCATATTTAAACATGGATTTATTTAAGTTCTTGTAATTCAAAATATCTTGCATAATGCAAGAATAACACCTCTTGATTCAATTTTCTATCAGAAATTACTTAATTAACCACCCTTACTTATTAAAAAACGTGTCATAGTATGCGTATATCAGGTACTTCTTGGAGGACAAAGGTTTTAAAGATGAACATGAAGTAATTGCTTAATTCCAAAATGAAGTTTTATTAATTTGAATATTAATGTGACACCAACACCAGAATTCCTTCACTTGTGTCCTCTGAAAGCATTGAGAGAAAACACCTAAACAAGCCACACTGCCACATCACATAGATATATTCTCGCTAAGAGAAGTGTGTACTTAATTCACAGCCCATTACAAAACGAGCAATTATCATGTAGATTAAGGAAAAGATTAATCTTATCCTTAACTACAAATTATTATTCAACATGATGTCATGATTAGGCAGTGAAATTAGGCTGAGTTTGTGACAAACCAACCAATCATACCTTTCCAAGCATTTATCAGTTCATGGAGAGGGCTAAACAACCAAATACTATTAAATATAGATGGCCTTGCAGGGAATATTTTCATATAGATTTTACTAGGTTAGATATCAGGCATTCATTAAAAATCGAGTGTATATGCTTGGGCATATACACACACTCACACACCCATACATCCTCCAGCAAATAAACTACTGCATGTGTGGACATATATATATATTTATATATTTAAATAAACAATATATAACATATACCCACACATACTTGTATATATTATAAATTTTTATACATAAGTACATCCACTCATACATACATATACACATACATACAAATTTACACATTCCCACATGCATGCCAATTATGATATATTGCATCATAGCAACATAGTTGGACAATACTATCCATGCCTAAAAACAAAGTCCCTATCCAAGACTTGTAAATCAAATTATTACTCCTGGGATGATACAGATTTTCTGCAATGACATTCCATTGCCCAAGGCAAAATGAGTAAAATGTAACTTTTCCACCATCTCATTACATTGAAAGATTTTTACCAAGTAAAACTACTTCCAAACACTATCAGATCACTTACTGATAATTAGAAACAAATGCATTCAACTTATGGATAATTAATTTGTATTTATTCAGTTTGCTTAATTGACAAAAGAAAAAAGGGTGAGATATGTGAAGTACAACTATGAAAAACTTACTTCTCAGAAGAATGTTTTGAATATTAGTTTAAAGGCCAATAATTTATGCTTCTACAGCAACTTTGAATATTGAAGCTATTGATATTCTCTAAGAAATTAACGTGTGCCTGTCACAGACCTGCTTGCATAATTTTTTCTAAAGCTTTCTCTTTATATTTTTATTGCTACATCAATTCTATGTAATTACTGAAATATTTTCTATCTGAAATAATATTAAAATGGGAGGAATTCCTTGAGAAAGTAACCAAACCGACATGAATAGACTCCACATATATTTTCCAAAAGAAATTCAAGGCTGGCACATTGACTACTTTCAAAATAATGGGTTGATAATTAACGAATCAATTTTCTCTATCTCGACCTTTTATCAATTGGTCCTAAACTTAGAGGAGTCAATATACACTTGTAGCACCAAACTATCTTTTACCCGTTTCTCACTCTTTCTTTTCAAGTTCAATCTTGAATTCCTCTGCTATTCCCACCATTCATCAAAGCACTTGAGATCAGGAAATGATAATAGTTCATTAGAGGATGTCAGATAAATATTCTTTTCACTATAACATGGCAAATATTTCATCTGACAACAATTTCTTTGAAAAGAGTTACTAATACCATACAACTTGCACTGCAAAGGTAAATAAATTTATAGTGCTAAACAAATTCAGCACCAAAAAGTTTGTACTTATAAAAATTGAGAAAATAAACTGCTATTGACAAAGTTAACATTCTACCATGGCAAAAATGGAGATAGTAAAGTGAAGCACAGAACTGCCAAGAATAAGCAAGTTCATACAACAGCCAATCTTAAATAAAATCAAAAGGGTTGATTTAATCTCTTCAAATAGGATCATACAAAGTAGTGATCATTTTCTAGCCCTCCACTACCTAACAGGAAACTGTAAAACGTCACTGTTTGCAGTAAATACTATCAATCACCTCAGATTGGCTTTCACTGGAAGCTCCACCTAACAGAAAAAACAATCTCTGCAAGATGAGCTGCTCATCATTCTGACAGAGGCTCCGTCTTCACAATTGTGTTGACTGGTGAAGGTATGGGAGTTGGGGGACTGGGAGAAGCCTCCAAGGTTTGAGATTGTGAACCGGCTTCAGGAAGAGAGTTCGAAAGTGCTGACGCTGAAACAGAAGCTGCTGCCAGTTTCTCTCTTAGCGTCTGCAACCTGCTTTCTAAAGCAGAAATTTCTTCTTTTATGGATACCAAATTGTCCTGAAAAGGAAATGAAAAGATATCTAATGAATTCTAAGAACGTTTGACTCACTCACCCAGTAAATAGTCAACTCTGTAATATAATAGTATAGTAGAAGTCCATTATAACGAGAGCTGACAAAAATTGGAAAAGTACTTGCTATAAAGCATACTCATTATAGCCGATTTCTAATAATATATGTCTATTCAAGGGCAGAGTCAGGCAGAATGGAATAGTAGGGTTTTTAATCCTTACACAAATGCTTCAGAATGAGTAAAAAAGTATGTTTGCATCAAAAATATAATGTCATTGATTTATAAGCCATAACCAAAGTGCAACCTCTGATAAAAATGTGGAAAATTATTGCTCATTAATCATCAAAAAGTAATAGTATATTATTAGATAATCCTAATTAATATCAAATTCATTTTTCGAGATAATTTTCATTCACGAGTTTCTTAAGAAATGAATGTGTCATGAGGGAGGGGGAGAGGTTACCATGGGAATCCAAATGAGCGCTGCTTTTATCTCCTGTATTCCCACCCTTCCTTGATCAGACGATTTGGTGCCAAGCTTCGCATAAAAACCAATCCTATGGGTAGATGCGAAGACGATAGGAACTCAATTAAAAATTTTGGTGCTGACTAGAGGGGTCGTCGCCAAAAAGAAATGAGACGAGGGGATAGGATTTATGGGGAGAGTGAAACTTGTGAGAAGTCTCTAACTAAAGCTCCCATTTTTGCTGAGGAAAGGTTAGGCAATATGTGGGAAACAAATGCATGAATTAGGTGACCATAATTTTTGCATTTAATATTTTCTGCTCTTTGAAGAGATAACATGCCTCAGATTATGTTCAGATTACATCTCAGACCTTAAATTTCGGAGATATGCCTCTTGCAAGGCAAATATAGAAACGTGGCACTCGTAACATCAATACCTCAGAAATAAACACTTGTTATAATGGACATAACTCCCTATCCTTTTTGCTGTGAGACGGACAATGGCCAACAATTTTTTCGCTACAATGCAACTATTGTTACATGCTGTACTCATTACAACAAACTTTTATTGTACCTATCTCGTATATTCTCTGGTTAATAAATACTGTACCTAGTACGTATTTATGGGGGAAATTTAAAAAAATTAACCTGACTACATGTATGATCTATGTACTTTTATTATATTTTTTAAATTTATATATAAATATCTATCATCTCTAAATATAGGAAATATGTATATAAATCTGCTACATTCAACATATGCTTAACAAGTAAATAGTATTTCTGATTTTTTTAATTACCATTATAAGCTGTGTTCATATTGGAATTGCACACTTTGCATTTATCATGACTTAATATTTGCAACTGGATCCTATAATAATTAGATTTGTACGTATTGTTTCATTTTAATATTTATATAAGAATCTTTTCCATATTATATTAACTATGTTTTAAGATCACATAACAATATTTTAAGACTGCATAAGTTTGAAGTCAAACCCATGACTGGAAGAAATCATTACTGCTAATTTCACAAAAGTACATCTAATAACATGAAGATGCTCAATTTTCTACCATCACAGGAAGAATGTAAATAAAATTTCAAAAAATCCACAAAATTCATTATAATGGAAAAAAATCATGAATTTGTGGCCTTCTAAGATTAAAACTATGACAAATAGTAACAATATTTTAATCTTTCTGGGTATTTCCTGTTTGTGAAATGAAATGACTTGAGTCAATGATGCTAGTGGTTTAGTCTGAGAAGTTGTCACGATCTAGTGGGTAAGCATAAGGGTTGCATGGCTCCTTAACTCCAATATCCAAATGCAAATTTTGCATAAACAATGCACCAAGTTTTGAGTTTTGTTTATTATATTAAAGAGGGAAAATCCCCAGAATTTCTCAAGAAAGTCTGTGTTACCATCAATTGGTGTTCTCATATAAGAGACATTATTTTTCTGCGATATTTTACTTAAAAAAATCAGACAATTTCAAAATTTAGTTAAAAATAACATTAATTAAGGAACCAACTACTATTTACAAGTTTGGTTGGTAATTGTTAAAATAAAAAAATATGAAAGATAAATATTGTCTTAAAACATGATTCCGCAAATTAGCCAGGGATACTGTGAATATAGAAAACAGGAAGGCTTACTGAATAATTTTATTACTAACAAATTAATAACCATACATCGATTTGAATTAATTTCCTTCAAAATACATTCCTGGACTAGTGATACAGTTTTTACAATATTGATTCCATGATTGTAAAAATATCTGCAAGGCTTCTTATGGAAGGGCCTTCAGCTGCTTTGTCATGGAATTTTGGGAATGCTATCAAAAAGTGTTATTTTTTGCAAGGTTTTTAATTAATTTTATTTTTGAGAAGAGGCAAAAGTGGCATGGTGCTAAATCCAGAGGGTAAGGTGAATTTAGAGAAACAAAAATATTATTTCCAGCCGAAAACTCTTGGATAAGAGGCATGGCACATTGTTGTAAAAAAGGAGGAAGCCATTGGCCAATTTTTCTGGTAAACTCTTTACATGACTCTATAAAATATTCCAGCTCAGTGAGAGTTTTTAAGTTTAAATTATTCAACTATCTCCTAATAACCTACCTAATGATGTTTAATAATTAGGTCACATCTTGTTATATTTTCCTTTTCTTGTTGTCTATTTCAAGTTCTAAATTTTCTCTTTACCTATGTTGCATTTTTCTGTATTTCCACATATTTTGTAAATCTCAGTGCATTCTTATGTTCTTTTGATTTTCCATATATTTTTGTATTTCTTCCGTGATTTAAAAAAAATGTTTTGTTCTCCGATCATTTTTTATTTTTTGTTGCTCTATGGGAATCTACCCAGAGCATAATAAATTATTATTATGTTTTTAGATATGGAAACATGACACAAAATCTCTGAAATCCAAGAGCAGTTGTCATATTGAATTTAATGCTACTGCGACATTACATTTTACAAGTCATTGAAGATGACATCTATAATTGTATAAAGGTAAAAAAAAAGTTTTGGAATAAAGCTTATAAATAAAAATTAGGGCAGTAAATAAATTTCCATTACAAGTCATTTACATATGAGAATTTCTTGCTAGTGAGTTATATAGTACATTGTTTTGTGTGAGTCACTCATGAGGAAGCAAGGAATTCTTAGCTGGAATGTCTTGTAGTTCTCACAAAAAATAAATAATTTATTTGCATGGGAATAAGTTACTAACTTTACTTACTAATAAATAAGAATCAATTTACAGTACATGTCTGCATAAAAATACAATATTTTCTTATTTTTAACTAAGAAAAAATGAAAATACCTCAGAGGATCCCCTTGATATTTTCCGCTGCCATGATTCTGAAACTTTAGACTGTGAAACTTTGGCCCATAGACGCTTAACAACCTGCAACACAACTCTTCCCACTTCCCCTTCAGCACCTTCATCCCCAAGCACAGCCATCACCTCTGCAACTGGATCTTCTAAATCACTACTGCACAATTCTTCATCTGAATAAGCAAAAATGAAGATAAAGAGAAATAAATAGAAGTTGCAAATATTTGCTGGTTACATTTATTTCAGTTAACAGAAATAGCATGGACAAATTTTCTAGAAAAATGTAAACCACAGTGGCTCAATACAAGAGAAGAAATATTGTAGAGCATGAAAAATGCCCTTATCGTCCTATAATAAACTATCCCCTAAAATAAAACCTAGCCCTTGTGGAAAAACTTGTGTTTTTCAATTCAACATGGTAATTAGTTAGGTAGAGGCAGAAACATCAACATTAATATATGCAAATAGGTGGAGAAAAGTGGACTTTGAAAAAATTCTAGAGGAATGGATGGGAAAATACTTCAAATATTCACATCACAAATTATCTAACGGTAATGCTACAGGGACATGGATCAACAAAAAGGAGTAATTTTTATAAAGCCTTCCAAAGAAATACTTACAATGTTCAATGTAACCAATGGAAAAGAAAAACAATCGTCAGAAAGAAATGATCAGAGGATATCGAATCAGTATGGCTATTCAATATAATTTTATCATAGATAATTTTTGCAGGATAAATTTACATTGTGGGTATAATGTTTTAAAATCTCTCTGCACTATTTAAAATAATCTTCATATATCCTATTGGACAAAGCAAAAAGTTGTCGGGAATAGTCTGTTAATAAGATGGATAATTTTCAAGGAATGGCTAAAGCAATACCATATAGAGATTAGAGTATGGTAAGAAACTTCCTCTGGTATCTTATTTTGGAAGAATATACTTCCTCATCAATTAAGGATATCTCTTTGTAACTTTCTTCTCTTTGTTACTCAGATGGATAATGTACATGAGAGAAGACATGGCAAGTACAATAATGATAATTGATTCATAGATTATAGGGCTAGGATCTACACCAATGGAGAAACAGTATGGATTCCAGGAACCTGCATCTAGCTGTCATAATGCTGCAGATGTTAATGAAATTGATTTTTTTTAATTAACAACTTAAGCACTTAAAATGTAGAGTCATCTCACAGAAATGCTACAAACTTAAAATTGTAAAACAAAATATGGCAAGTAAAAGCGAGAGGAGAAATAACGTAGCTATAGTTACTGACAACCCATTAGGATTTAGGCCTGGGAAAGTAAAACTTTACCCAATACATTAACCATTAACTGCCAGAATGCCGATACAGATAATTACATGCCAATATGCAATTCACTACAAATTGGATTTTGATCAATTATCATCTTATTTCTTCTAGATAATTCTCATTTATCAAAGAAAATCTTAAGATACCTTAATTTTCTATGTTTTTGTTGCCTACAGAAAAACAGTCACTGTCCTGAGTTGGAAGTGTTCATTTTGCATTGCTCTCTTATTTCAATTCACTGCAGGAACTTCATGACAATGTTTGTAATGTTCTCCATTACTTCTATATTTTAATGCATGATGATGAAACATTATATAAAAATAGTAAAAATATATAATACTCTATTTTGCTTCAATTTGCTATTCCTCAATTGCTCATCTACCATGATGATGCCTCTCAACAAGGGCATTAACAAAATAAAGGATTAAGTTACCTGAGGAGTTTTGCAATAGTTTTAATAAAATTGTCAGCACAGCACAGGAAATTGTAAGGTAAATACTCAATTAGCAGATGGTAACAAAAGTTAAGGATGGTACAAGATCCATCCTAGATCTAAATATGAACACAACATATTGTACGATTTACCAAATTAACATCTGCAATATAAATTCTTTATATAAGGCAGCAATTATTTTTCTCTTTGTTCTTATAGATAGTATAAGAATAACATAAAATATATCTTAAAATAGTACTTTTAATACAAGCTCATCATCACTTTTTCGAAAGTATATTGGCCTGATTAAAACTACTGATGCTATGAAAGCAAAAAATATTCACAATAAGAAGCATTTAAGTTTCAAATACATACAGATAATACAAGGGTGAAATAATAGGCAATATATATAGATATATATAGATTTTGGCTACACGTGAAAATAAACACTAGAAAATTAGAGGAAAATTCATTGCTAATGATTGAGATACCACTTTGATAGAGAGAATCCTGCTTATGTATTCTCCCTGACTAGTAGCACCACTAAGTTGTAAAAATTAAGTTATTTTTGCACAACTAACTAGAAATAAATCATATACATTCCAAATTAAAGCCAGGTTTGTGTTCCTGAATTTGAAAGCTTTTTTATGCATTTGCTAGAAATAGGCCAAAGTCAATTTAATTCATGCAAAATAGATTGATTTCTTTTGATAGGTATTTATGAAAAGTATTCTTCACCTGAATTGGGATTCTTTCTTCTTATGTTTCAGTTTTAAAATTATTGATACTGAAACACTATTTTTCCACGTGACTCATAACTTTTTGATGAAATCCTATGGAAACTATTGACTAGTAAAAATAGAATTTATTTTATTCAGAGAAGTAGTTAGAAGTAGAGAAAGACTGTAGAACAGAATTCTTTCCAATTATAGAACTTTAGAAGAGGTGACGTGACATATGCAAAATTTGGGGTACATAAGCTTGGAAATATCTGTTGAGTCTTCTTTCAGTTAATGGATAATAGCAGGTAACAGCAGCACTCGTAATTAAATAGTTCTTACTCTTATCTTAACCTACTCAAAACACAACATTTGGGTACAGATTTAAATAAACTGACTAAATAGATCAGTAGAAATTTCAGGTCTGGTTCAGAGCCTATATACTGAATATTAATTTTCATAAAATTGATGCATTTATAGGTTATCAGCGTTAGAGTTATCAACACTAATAATCAGAGTTAGCAACACTAACACAAAGTATGTTCATAAACTCTATTTTGATTATTAAAATTATTTTGATAAAATCTCACGCTGGTAATAATGAAAACATATTTTGTATGCTTTAAGTTGATAAAAATAATATCTTGACATAAGATATGTTTAGATATCTTGTAAACCTAATTTTTCTATGATGGCTCACAAGAAATAAAAGAAATGTAATATAAAATAGCAATAGTTTATATTCCTTGATTCATACCATACATCAACATATCCTTCAACAACTGAAAACTAGTCCATAAGTAATGCAAGAAAATAAGAGCTAAATGAAAGGCTTTCATTAATATTTACATTATTTATATATTTCCAGATCATTCCCAGCAACTTAGACCCCAATGCAAATTCCCTTACGCAAGTAATCAAAACAATTTTTACCTTAACTTTTATAACTAAATAACTGTTCAGAAATTTAATAAGATCTTTAAAATGCATGTATCTGAATACTGTATAATATTCAGAATGATATGAATACACAGAGAACGTTTTCTTGCAATGGTACCAATTTACTTACCTTCATTTTTCTGCCCATCTTTCGATAATGAATATTCGGTGGCAGAACTTCCCTCTATCATACTTGATTCCTGAAAAATGACTGGGGATGTTGGCAAGGGTAATGCTTGTACAGGGGAGGAGGAATCACCTGATGTAGTGGGAGTCTGCTTTCCGCCATCACTAAAATTTTCACTTGGAATCACAGCTTTTACATCTATCTGTAAATGCAAAAGGCCAGAGAAGTTGCAGTTGGTAAATCTGTTCATTTGAAATATTAATCCTGATGTTATTTTTCAAAGTATTGAGAAATATGAGCATTACAGATTTAAAAGAAAAATATATAATTGGGAAATAATCAGGAAAAATGGAGTTGGGAGAGAAATTTAAGATTTCATTATGAAAATTTAAAACAACGGAACCCATTTAATTAGCTTTCCTAGAAGACTTTAGTCTTCATGTTGTCTATGAATTTTAATACAAAATTAACTGATAAAAAATAATCTATACATTCCAAAGTATCGAAATTAATCTAGATGAATTGCTGAATACTATGCCAACAAGTTAAAAATTTCTAGCAAGAAGAAATATGGTAACATATCATTCCTATAAAATTGATATTGCAAACAAAAATGGCTGATTGTTTCCACAAAGCTCATAATACCTCTCTTATTTTATACAATGTAATTTGAATGGTTCTTCATTACTAATAAAATACCACTTATGGGCATGGATCAAATATAAGGTCTGAATATCTTCTGATTTAATTAATTTAAAACTGTTCTATTTCTGTCTCTTGATGGGAAATTTTTCTACACAAGGATATAATTTAACACTGGAAATTGCAAGATGGTATCTGAATTAGGAAAGAGGGGAACTGCATCCAAGAATTTCAAAACTTCAGCATTTTCTATTAACTTTATGAAAAATGAATTTTCCTGATAACACATAACATAAGAGTAAATACTTAAATAACTTAAATATGTTCCAACAAACATG
Organism: Sympetrum striolatum; assembly: GCA_947579665.1. Taxonomy (NCBI): domain Eukaryota; kingdom Metazoa; phylum Arthropoda; class Insecta; order Odonata; family Libellulidae; genus Sympetrum; species Sympetrum striolatum. The sequence goes on from OX388352.1 coordinate 64,626,531, forward strand.
ATTTTATTACCGTTTTAGTTACAATGACCATTAACTGCTTTAAATTTATGGAATATAAGGTAGAGAAACCAACACCTGATAAACAACTTAGCTGAATACAGCATAAGTTATTATCAACTATCAGTACAGATTCAACAACATTCAATTTTATTTAGAAAACAGTTAAAACATTGCATTTCACTGACATTAGCCTACAAAACAAATTTTGACATACTTCCAAAGAGCACTTGTGTTCATCTTGGTTGATTGGAATATGTGCTATAGGAATGTTATTGAAAAAGCTTTAACCAAGTCACTGACAAACATTTTGGACATCCCAAAGAAATAAAGTCATAAAAAACATACAGAAACCCTAATGCGGTATTTAGTGAATTACATGTATTTCCCTATTTAACATTCAATATAAGATCATCACCCTAGTCTCAATTTAAAACAACAGTTTTATTCCTACACTTAGATATTAAAGCAATTGCCACAGCAATCATATTTTCATAAAATTTTTGTTTACAACTTCTTAGCTATGATATATATAATGTAAAAGTATCAGTTGTAAATAAATTGATAGTTAATATTAATCTTATATATCAGATTTAGGTAAAAATTTCCAATGTGTTTATTTCTTGAACAAGCTTATAGATGTTACTCTAAGCTTTCATTAATGTATATAAAGACAATTAAATAGAAGCAGCCATATCAGAACCAACTTCAACCACACTGTTGCATTGCTGATAAGCAGAAGGAATAGTAATGCATTATAACAAACACGTAAGATCTATTTGGATAATGGAAGGAAGTAAAACATTATCTTTGAGACCAGCCTGAGATAATATCCCTAACTTATTTTTTTAAGATTAGACAATGTATTTTTGTACTTTTATTGTCAGTTGGTGAAATAAGATGAATTTTCATGAAAATTCACGAAAGAATTTATCAGAAAGAGCAAGTGAAATCTGAAGCCTTAACAATAAGACAGGTTTAATTTAATTAAAAGTCGTAAACCTGCAGTAATACCAAAGTGGAAATATATACATAATCATTTGGAAAGGTTACCTATACATGAAAATTAATTACATTTAACAAGAGATGCTTCCTTTAAAAAAAATCAGTTATATCTTTCATTCTCTCATGAAAAATTCACCAGCATAAATTCAGGTATCTACAATTATTCATTAATAATAACTTAGTCACTATTAACATAATATAAAGTAACCTTTAATTATTGTGAAATGAGCTCATAAATAAGAATTGAAATACTCAGGACTGAACCATAATTGGTGAAGCAAGCTCCTGAGACATCTTTAAAAGGGGAATCAAATATAAAAATATTTTCTTGTTGCTAGATATATAATTTAAATAATAAAATTGATTTTTATTAAAATATTCTCATAATTCTCAAATATCTGTGAATTATATTAAATAAATATGACCTAGTGGAAAAACAAAGAGCACAGTAATACATCTTGCTTCAGGTAGTAAAATCCATCATTACAAACTAAAAATTACCATAAAGCAAACATGGATTACAAGGAGAGAGAAGGAAAAATAACTCAAAACTAAAGAACGATTTCATTGAGGGACAACTAAGTAGTTCCTTAGCAAGGGTTTGCTCACACATTAATTTCACAGCAGATGTAGGCATAATTTCAATTTAATCATTGCTTTCAGAAGCACATAATTTATGTATGTTAACAGAGATGATGCATATCCTTTACCAACTATTGGCGGCAAAACTAATCTACTAAAAGTTGTTATATTCTCTACTAAGCTTCAATATAACTCTTTTGATGACACTTTATGAAAACACATAGATTTAAAAGCTTGAGGTAGAATATCCATATATTAAACAACAACATAACATTTTTGTATTCAGTATGTTTATCAATCTGAATCTAGTAATCTTTTAGTGAACAGCTAATTTGTCCTTTGTTAATTTGTTTCATGGATTGAAAATTGAATCTACTTAAAATTTTTTGTTTAACTTGAATACTAATTAACACAGTACAACACAAAAGTATTACCAAAGCCCTCAATGACAGATCATACATAAATAGCTTGTCATCACAAAAACAAGCTCAAAAATTTACATTTTCTGAAGATAAGTTGAATAAAACATAATTCTACCTATTTATCAAATTCTCTATCCAAACCAGCAATCCTGCACTCTTTAATGCTTAGTATAGTTAAATAATGTGATATCCATGTGAACCAGATAAATATACTGGTTTACCAGGAGATAAAGACTTTCCAACCATGTAACAATGTAAAACTTATAATGGAATTAAAAAATCTTGATAAATTAGCTATAATAGTTCTAAGATTTTTAAGAAAAAAGTAGTATCCACTATCGTTGCAAACTCAGCACGAACTGTAGTAGTTTGTACATTATTTTACTATCAAAAACAAATTTGATATATTAAAGCATAACTAATAATTCAAATCAGGATTTACTTAAATACTTTAAATTCAGATCAGGTTTTACTGAATCATTGCCTGATTTATCATAACTCAACTAAGATATTGATAGAAGAATCTACCACCAACCAACACATTTTAAATACTGATGAAAAAGGTCCAAACTTAACAATTCACCTTAATATGAAAGGGAGATTCAATCCATGGGTTAATGAAAAAATCAACTAACAAAGGATTAATTTCTGCAATAACTCTTCATGGCTTATCTAATTCTTCTGAGTTTCTGAAAATTTTCATGAAACTTATGGTTCTGAAAGATTTTCATTATCTTTGCATCATATAAAAATGTATTTATTTAAGTAGTCTTTCTTCACATTTCTTCTCGGGAAAACTTCTTAGGAGGGTTCCATTGTAATCCTCAAATGACATTCACCAACAAATACTAATGAAAATAAGTACAAAATTACACTAAAACAAGAACTCTATTTCAAATTCAAGATCCGAGAACTAATTAAACAGCAATGCTTGCAAGTAACCATGGTTTTCCTTAAGAAAATTTCCCTAATAATTATAGGAAAAATTACAAAAGATCTCTTTGAGAGCACATACTATAACAAAAGTAGCAGAGATAACAGATTTAACTTGATACTTAGACAAAATTATCTCTGTAGTAATTTGCAATTCATGATAATTTAACTATAAATGTTTATTCATGAATTACAAGCTTTTACCGTTTCATCTGAAGGAGGTAGGCTTCCAGGGGTTTGTGTGGGAGAAGTGGTGGGGCGCCTAGATGATCCCCTTCGCCTTCGCTGAGCAGGAGCAAGAGCAACATTTGGCTGAAAGGTCCTCTCGAATCTCTCAGACTCAGACAGAGGCACAACCCTCTCAGGGTGTAATAAGATTGGAGGCCCACGAGAAAGGTATGAAGGTGCCACACTGCAAGTAAAATGCAAACCACAAATTGAATATCAGGATAAAAATAGATGAAAATGTATTTCTACTTTCTGTCCATTCAGGAAGCTAAAATTTGAAGTAATGAAATTGAAATTTATGGGGAGGCCATAATTATCCGGAAGTGGGACATGATTTAAAGTTAAGAATTGTTAATCAATAAATGGGTTCAATTTAATCATGGACACACAATCAAACGAAAGAATAAAATGAATGATGAATTATGTTTTGTTCTGTGTATAGTACAAGCTATGCATTCAATCTTTTCTCTATCAAAAAGAATTGACTGTCTGAAGTAAATTATGTTTGTTCAGAAACTGATAATCTGTAAATGTAAGAGCATATGAATAATCTGCTTTTGCACATAAATAATTGGGATATCAACCATAAATTGGAATGAATATTTTGTAAATGATTGAATATACATACAAGCCAGAAATATTTTAATAGAGGATTAATCGTATTTGTTATTATATGTTTTGCAAACAAATGAAAAGGTGCGTGCATTCAATACTCTCCAAACCTAATTATTTATGATTTGATGGACGAAGGAATGTAAGTGCATTTTATCAGGATACATTTAAAGAATGACCATTGAACAATTATAATGTTTGAGGATTTTTCAAATTGAATTAATTTATCTTGACCATATCATCATACATTTCTTCATTTCTACCATTCATTCTAACATAGAAAAAATTGAGGATATTTTCCCAGAAAATTGTATTTCATTACAGTATTTGACTCCATTTCCAGATACTTAACTCTTAATTAGTCGTGTCAAAGAAGTTACTTAATTAGTAAACACCTTAGAATAGTAAATTAATTAGTTCAATTTATTATAGCTCATAAATATTTTGGAAAACAAATATAGCTTTATTATCTTTTTTACATTAATTATTAATTAAATAAAATGTTTGAACATGTACCAAAATTGCAGTTACTTATGTAATAGATAATTTTTTCTAAAACATTTTACCTAGGAGTTTCAAACTTTTGGAATATGTAGGTTAATTATTTTCATTTTTTAAGAAAAATTACAGTATATTTCAAATGCCATCTGTCGGAAAATAATAAAATATACTTTCACTCCTTTTGGAAAAACTTCAAAATATGAGGTGAAAATAAATTTTTGTATTTTTTATTAAACTTTTAGTTTGGGGTTTATGGCAATGGATAATCGTTAATTACATTTTTTAATGTAAAATTTATCCTTATCAGTGTTATCCGTGATAGTATTACTTTTTTGGATTTTTTATCTCACTAAATTTGGGGAGTATAAATTATATATTAAGCTAGTTCATATCTTGGAACATTTATAAACCTATTTTAAGCCTACCAGCTTAACGATACAGGGGTTCCAACTTTTAAAAATTAATCATTCAAAAGTTTCTATTCTGTAGCTCTTTCTTACTATACTGGAATTGTACGAACACAGATTTGTACAGTAAGAAACAATACAATATGTTGACACCCAAAAGAGCATTTTAATAACTTATAGTTACTATGTAGCCAACATCACTGATTTTAAACCACAAATGAGGTATATTTTTCAGGCATAATAGTATAATTTAACTTGAATATCCTAAGGAAGATGTCTGGAATTTGTATTCATGATGATGAAGAATGGCTATAAACTCTGAAAATAGTGCTACCAACTTTTATAGGATTTCATATAGATTTTACATTAAATTTTTCAGCAATGGATTGAATTTATCCTTTTAAGAAATCATTTGATGCCAAAATAATTCATGAAAAATCCAGGATATGAATATAAATATAAAATTAAATAGTATCTTGAATTAGAGCATGTTTAAAGGTTTTGTTATATTTTAAGAAATATTTAATAAAATAAAATTAATTTATTGTTAAAAATATTTCAAATTCATTATTGATTAACAAAATTAAAAATTTACATATAAATTGCTGTTTGAAAACAAATGATACACACTAGTTATAAACATTTTTGCAACTTTCCCATATTTTTCATGTAAAAATAGAACACCTTGCTTTGCGATATATATATTTCTATTTACTTTATTTATCTTTACTTGTCTTAGGGAACAAACACAATATTTGTAATTACATTAAAATTCATACAATTGTTGACTATTACTACCAGCAAATATATAAGAATTAATTCCAATTGCTTTTAACATTGTTATCAAGTTAATTCTATGTTTGGTTGGAAAGCGGAGGAGATATGAAAACGTTTATAAAATAAATTTAAACGGAAAAGTTTAATCCTGAATAACATAGTGTAATGAACTTTGCCAGGGTTTTACTACTGGGCAATAATAAATAACTGTTTATGCAAAATAAAATATGAAATATTTGAAAAAAATTGATTTTTCATATAGAAAAGGATTTTTAATTGTCATAGCCCTGCATGGAATATTGTAATATATATTAGGATGTATTTATTAACTTGAGCATTGAGGTTTTTAATGTGTTTAACACAAGCAAAATAGTTGTTTTGAAAATGTTTGGCAAAATGTTAAAAATATCCACCAAAACTTGTTAGAGAAATTATTTGTTTCCGTTGGTAAGCATGATATAGTTTTATTATTAACTTAGGGCTTAGTAATGAATTCCTTTATGTAAAAGCGTTTAAAAATAATTAAAATGTTTGTTATATTATTATTTAAATTTATTTTTATAAATTTGGTAGCACTACAAATATTGTATTCTTTTATTAATTAAAATTAACAAAATTTTCCATTTATAATTTTATAGCAAAATTCTTTACAAAACAAAGTTAAGTTGAAATATACTACAGTTTCTGTTTTGTCATCATCTAGGGTCATATTGAACTCACCAGATTAATGAAAGGTTAATTTAAAGTATGCTACTGCATAATAATTGATACGATTATTTATTCATTGTCATAATTTTTTTCTTAAATATGCCTGTTTCTGCAAAATTAAGGTTAGTATATTTATTAAATTATAACTTATTTAAGTGATTGGGTTTTATAATGAAATATTCAATAATCTATCAGGATAAGGAAATCAATGAGAGTTTTAATGTAGCTTAAATTATAATATTTTATTATTAAAAGATAAGATTAGTTAACAATTACAATGAGCAACAGTAAAGTTCAAATGAAATTCCAAAATAGAATCACTTAATGATGTATAAATGAAAGAACTTAAATATTTAAAAATTGAAATGTACAATTTAGGTAGTCCTAGGATATTAATTTACTAAAACCATGTTGTGTGCTAAATTTTTGTCCCCATTGCTACAGTTGTAATTCCAAGGGAGTAAAACTGTTATGTAGTCTAAGCTTAATTCAAAGCTGTCCATCATTAATTATATACACTGACATTGTATACCTCACATATATACACTCATACTAAGTTAAAATGTCCATGAAATGCACATTTAGAAAAAATACCAGGTGTATCCTTTCTATTTTTGTTAGCATTGCAGTGAGAAAATTCAAGTATTAGAAAGAGAATAATACCTTTCTTGCTACTCTATTCCACATATTCAATTTAATATATCATGGGAATGAACATTACCTATTACATGTGCAATAGATGGTGTTTTCTACATGAAAAAGTTTTTCAAATGATTTAGAACTATGAGCTGTCCATGAACTTTATGTAAGGAATTTAAACTGACAATTTACATCACCTTGTGTCACAACATAAAATTTTTGCATATTTGCCAATTACAGACAAATCACAGATGAAATCAATTAATTTAGTACAGAAGTTCAATAAGTTTTGGAATGTTGGTCAAAAAGGTCACAATCATAAAATATATTTTCAAGCCATACTACAAATATATGCCATATTGCTTCTCTCTCAATTCAATCTACATAAGTCTCAGAAAGAAATGGACACAGTTTAAATATTAAGAAACTGTTCATGATAATAATATTTTCCTGCAAATGAAAACCCAGCTAAAAGGGATGATTTACTGAACAGAAAATCAAAATAATAATAGAAAATTTTCTTTATAAATAATTATACAATGAAGTAAACTTCCTCCATGAAAACTCCAGACAAAATCAATTGATTAGCAGTATAGAAGTTTCAATGATCAACACATGATGTGCACATGGAATAAAAAACAGGTTGATCACTAAGTAAACACAACTTGAAGCAGAGATAAAAAAATCACATTTTAATTAAATTGGTAGTTATTACCAAAACAACTACTATAATTGTTGTTAATACTTCAATCTTGGTGAGATTAAAATCAGTATTTTGTGAGGATAAAAGGTACTTTCACCAGCTCTTAAATTGACTAAATTTAATCATGACGCAAAAGAAATTCACAAAATTAGGCTGCTCTCAAATCTAAATCATGAACAACCAACATCTATACAGTAGAACCCCGATCCATCGTTCCCGCATTTGTCGTTTTCCCGGATTTATCGTTTATTTTCTATAGTCCCGACTTAGGCCCATAAGGAGACATGTAAAGTAATACTGCATTCATCGTCCATCGAAATATTATTTTCCCGCATCCATCGTTCAGATTTTTGGCCCAATCGAGGAAGAAAGACAATGTATTAGGAATTGCGACAAAATTTTTCTTTGAGAGCTTGGCATGAACTTTTTTTAAGGCTGTCGTAGCACTTGCTCAAAATGGCCGATTTTTTAAAACACATCCAGGGCTGTTTTAATACATCGTATCCTATTGGAGAGCTTTCACATGGGTGCGCGTACGAGCCCTGTTTGGCCTTCTCAGTGTACTGGCATATTTCACCCTGTTTGTACCTTCTCTAGGAGTTCAGTACGTTTTTTTCGAAATCTTTAGGGGTTTTCTTTGGATAAACTTTCGTTATGTATTCATTTTAATAGTGTGAGTTGAGTCTACATTTCCTGTTTTGATCGTTTTCCTGCATTCATCGTCTTTTTCTCTCGGTCCCTTCAAAAACGATAGATCGAGGTTCTACTGTATTGATATCCTGAATGATGCATTTTGGCAAGGGTGAAGGGCATAATCATTATATTAAGTTAATCATCCAAATCATTCATCATTTTTTTATGAATATGATAATTGTCAAGAACTCAAAACTGCTCAAACATTTCTTCAATAAGAAACTTTTCTCCCTTTCACAGCTACACATAGATCTGAACTGTGCAAGAGAATTGAATTTTCTTACCAGCTATTTAAAAGTCTTCATTAGAATGTGATCTCCAAGAATTGATTACAATTTTCATAAATAAAAACATTCTATGGATGTTATTGGTGTACTTGAACAAATGTCTTCCCATTGTTCTGCAGTACATAGATAGTCACTTTTTTCATTACATTTGGAAGCATTCAATCCAATTTGTATAGATGTAAAAGTAAAGTTAATAATCTACATATCATTTTAAAGGCAATATGCAGCCATTGAGATTCTTAATATGGTGTACAAGCAACAATATTTGTTAGCCACCAATATTTAAAAAAATTGAGGGATAGCAAATCAATGATAAAAAAATAATTCTTAACTATAAAGTAGCCCTCATGAGGTGATAGATATCACTACCTTGAAAATTAAAGTTTCTCGCATCACTATTCTCTATTTCAAATATACTTCTCAACAGTCAAAAATATCAGCATTGAATACCTACAGACTGATCACTTATCCTTGGAAATGGCAATTGTATGGATAAGTACAAATATTCTCAATGAGTTTGAATATACATCTAAGTTTTCATCAAGGGGGCTCATAAGAGCAGAAAGTAAAAAATATTAAACACCCCACAACTGTTTTCATAAAAATAATTATGAAAAGCCGGTTTACTGCTTAATTTGAACGAAGGAAAGTGACAAAGTATTCCCAATCCAGCTATTTCTAGTATTTAAATTTATAAACAGTATATTGCCTCAATCTTGAGTAGCTTTGTCATAAGTTTTTGTGTTGTGTTGTTTTGTGTTGTTTATGATTTGTTTTTCACCCACCAAAAAACTGGGAGGGACAAAATTCTTGACTACATCAAAGTTTAGATAAAAAAAGACATTGTAATAGTTTCTCTTTCCTTTCTTCTGGAACACATTTTAAGAATTAGGACAATATTTCTACATGAGATCACTGTGAGTCAGTGAGACAGTTTGTATTCCACATTATGTGAAATGATTGTTTTATTTACCAAAATGAAAATCTTAGCAACAAAATTTTGTAACCCTTTCTTTCCCGAATCTCAGCATTCACATGTTACCAAATCACTTATTCTCCCAAAATAACTTCCTTCCATTCATTACTTTACACTCCAAAATGAGAAACAATATTATAAAGAATTAATTACCACTGACCCCTTTCTACAGAGAAAGAAAAACAATTGGCTTTTCATAAATTGAAAAATATTGTTTATCCACTTATATTGAGATTATTACTGTACATATCACTATTTTTGTGTCATAAAGCATCAAAAATAAGTACTAAAGATAATTAACAGCTTAACTATTATTAGTAACTTTCCAACCTGCAGTAACCATAACCCTTGAGGTACGAAAAAGTGTTCAAGGTATGGTGAATAGTATGATATTATATTTTTTCAGAAGAAGTTGTTCAGTAACTTCCCCCAGATATTAAATATTGGTACACAAGTAAAATGCAAAATTTATTTTTTAATATGATGACTTGAGGGTATAGGATGGTTTAGTGTGCCATCAAAGGGGGAATGGGAATCAAAAAGGCTAGGAACTTCAGAGTTATAAGATGGGATTATTTAGCATATGCTTCATAACTAACAGACAGGTACTTGTTCTAACATCCTATTCGCTTACCTTTTCTATTAAATTCCCTCCACAAATTCTAACCCCTGCTACTCCATACAAATAAATCTAAAAATTATCAATGAATATTTTACTGGCATGGCTATATTTCTCTCTACACCAAACATTTTTTAAGCTATACACGTATGTCTTGTTTAAAGGAAACCCTCTTTGAGAGATTTAGTAGATAATGAAACGAGTTACATTTTTCTCTTCAACAAATATCATTTGTAGAATTCAAATTAACAAGGCTAAAGAGGTGGATCATGTTACTATACTCATTTCAAATGCATCGTATGCCAAATAAATCAGTCACAACAAAATCATAAAGATACTTAAGTGTTCATGACATAAATTACCAGCTTAAGCAAACTGAATGGAAATAATTTCAGATCAAATATAAACTTATGAATAAAGATGGAAAAACATTAAAATAATTCAGGTAGTATTTTTGGTGATTCTGATAAAAACATAACAATCTTGGCAAATTAGCTCTTCCAAATGAGCCATGATCGCTAAAAAGTCCCATAATAATAACAATAATAATAATAATAATTCAGTGGAAATTTAAATATAACTACAGTAACCTAATAATAACTAATGAGGTACCTCACAAATTAAAAGTGGAATGTATAACATTTCACAATAAAAATCTAATCCTGAATGAATTCTTATAGGCTTGAATGCCAAGATTGAGGAATGAATAAGAATTAGCATCAGTAAAGTAAGGAAGTTTCTTATTTTTAAGCAAACAATCAGCTAATTTATAATTGTATAAAATATAGCATTGTAGTACTTACATAAATGAATGCCTTATATTACTATTTTGTGGAATATGTCAAAGTAATATTTGAAACTAACAGTTGCAAATAAAATTCCCCCTCATGAAATTAACATTAGGAGTGGGAGGGAATTTCATGAGATAAATAACTCATTCTAAAAGATATCATAAATATAGCCCTGTATAAATGCAAATTAATCATACAAGAATATGATAGCTGATACTAAATATTTAAGAAAAATAAAAACTCAAATTAATTCCACCACTTAATATTTCTCATTTTTATTTACTTTAAATTACAATATTTTAGGAAAAAAGGGGGGAAATCTCACTAAGTTATGTTAGGTTGTATAGTTGAAAGAACCATTAAATATGATTCTAAACTTTAATGATCGTTTGAAAAGTAAGGGATTTATTAAATCGTGTCACTGATTATAAATGTATAGATATTAAGCATGGAGAATTCAAACCAGTAAAGGAAAAACTTTTTCAATTCAATCAAAGCAATATGGCTTAACGAAACAAATGAAAATATAAGGAGTGTATTCATAGCAAGACTGTGCTAGAAAAGCCACTTTTGAGCTAAAATATTTCACAATTCAAACGTGGGCCTCTTTTCACAGTCTTTGAAAATGATAAAATTGAAGATAATAATCCCCTAACCAACAAAGTATAAAGATAGAGTATTGCTAGATATGATAGCAAGCAATTATAGAATTTTTATAGAAATGTTAACAGAGACAAAAGAGAACCAACAGGGTTGAACTTAAGCAATGACTAAAATTGGGAATTTTTTATTACATCTTTCAGTTTTGAATGAGATACTTAGTCCTCAGGCAAATTTCAAACAAATGCAAATGGTTTTGAATTAGCCCTGAGGAAACATCACACATAAAGAAGATTAATGTTAATGTTTTTAATAATCTCGATCTAGAATGCATGATTCGAAATTATCATGAAGAATAAATGTTCCCCTCAAACGTTGCCACCTGGCCAACTTGCAACGCGAACTTAAATAAATAAATAACATTTTCCAACTTATCATGCTTTCTTTTAAGTATGTAGATAAAGATATGGAAAGAGAAAGGACAGTTTAAATCTGAACAACTTAAGTGTGTGATTTAGAAAAATTATCGCCAGATTTATGTACACTCCTGGCCAAAATTAACGCAGCACCTCCCTAGCGATCCTTACGGCCGGTGCTGCGTTAATTTTGGCCAGGACTGTACTTAAAAATATAAGATTTAAATATATAAATGAATGACCTTTATGAGAGACTTTATTACAATAAACGGATGATTCAGGATGGATGGATGGACTTAAAAATTTAAATACTCTTCAGAAAGGAGACTTGATAATTTTTCCAATATTCCAACTTTTCAGGGTCATTACAGTATTTAATCCTCAAAGGAATTTATAAAAACTTCCATACCAATATTCATATCATATTTACTGCTGATGATTGTATACTACCCATGATCATTCCAATGAATTATTTTGCAGGGAATGAGCATTTTGAACATTGGCATGATAGTTAACTATCTTTTCAGTTGAGTTACTCTTAAATATACAGAAATTAAATGGGAGAACACTTTTTCACAGCCATCAAGTCATCATCACTGAACACCTGAAACTAACTATAGACATCTTTCATGCTCAAGATAATCAACAAAAGAGAGTATGATAATACAGATTTTACAATTAATGGATAAAATGCACTCAACTTGTTCAATAATACTAGCGTAGAAACTTACAACATGAAAGACAAATTATCAGAGGGAAACTTGGTACCCTTTGGAATTAATCTTGTAATATATATGAAACTCTCATAGACCTTGAAATAGGTTATTCACAGATTTGCTAAAATAATTGTCTATAAAGGAAACATTGTGAGAATTTGGAATGTATTTTAAGAGTTATGACAGTTTTATTAAAGTATTAGTTGAATCAATTCAGTAGTAATCAAAATTTTAGTTTATCTCATTAATTGTGATACATCTATTATTATTACATAAGTCTCAATCTCGCCCAAATAAAGACGATTTATTATTATTATTATTACATAATAATCAAACTATATAGTAACAGTAACTATTTTGTAGTTATAAGTTTTTAAAATGTCTTCTTCCAAAAGATACTATGAAATGTTTTAGTCATTTTTTAACTTCCTTCATTTACTTGTTCTACTTCTATATTTCATAATGTTGAAAAAAAAACAGATCACTCCATGATGTATTATGATTAAACAGATCACTCCATGTATTAGTCATTCCATGTTAACTGAGGGACTCTAATATTAATAATTTTGTATGAAACATTTATATCTTGTGTTTTATAATGAAAACCTCTTGATCACTCTACTGATATCAATATCGTTAGTGATTCCTTAGTATTTTCAAACTTACCTATCACGATGAATAGGTGAAGGAGCGGCAGGCTGAAGAGGGTTCCTGGAGACAGATTGAGGAAGAAGCAGGCCCTTTGCCTCCTTTGAAAGAAGGGACGCAGGCCAATGGCTTAATGCTGACATATGGGCCCAATCATACCAATAAACATGGTATGGATCTGGAGCAGCAGTGGCATAGAGATGATAGGGATAATGGTTGTCGTATTTACTTCTTTTGACTGAATCCTCCTTGCTGTCGATAATATCCTATAAAAGAGAAAAATTTAATTAAATGAGATTCACTTCAAAGTTCCTTTTGCTACTTCAAAATTCTATTAAATAAAGGGTACATAGGCTCCCGGATACTCATGTGACAGCGCGTTTGCCTTTGGTGAAAGCGGTCCCGGGTTCGAATCTCGATGGGAGCAAATGTGCGAAATGACCTAAGCTGTCAAAGCACTTTTAACAATACTACTACTACTACTACTAAAGGGTACATTAACAAATAAAATCCATATGATCTAGCATCACTTATGTCAAACATGGAATTTCAGACACATTTTAAAAGAAGGGACACTAAGTAGCTTTCACAAGAGATTTATTGAGGTATCTTCAGGTCTATTATTATATTAATAGGTTCAGTCATCCTCAAGTACATTAAAAATAAAATAAGCATTTAAGGAATGATCCAATAGCTACTTAGGAGGGTTTCATGGAATCCCTTTGAATAAAACACATTTAACTTACAAATATCAACCAAGTCCGATAAAAAATGTATTCAGATTCTTTTAAATGTAAGTCATGCACCACACCTCCATGCAGTCTTTGGATTTGGTTGGGAGAAGATTCACATAGCACAGTTAACTTGCTTGGAATTTCTTATGGGGACAAAGAGATTCCGCAGCACACTTAACCCACATATACCCAAATACAGTAGAGTAAAGGCTTTATTTGTGAAAAATGGACTATTTGTAAAATTTATTTAAATAATATGATAAGATTTATAATATTTTATTAAATCAAGAAACCCACAAAAATTTCTGAAAAGTATATACACATGAAGAAGACCCATGAATAATTATTTTTAGAGAGCTAAACAAAATATTTTATAACAATTAATATATTCCTTTCATAATCCTATTAATTAACTTAAAATATTTTATAGAGCTCTCAAGGTGAACTTACTTGCTTAGTAGTAGTTAGTTCACTATGGAGAAAAAGTTTCACCAATTAATTTCTCAGTATGTTAAGTTTATATAAGCCCTAAACTAAAGGCAATGAAGCGGTAACCTTTCAATTACAACATTCCTAACTTATATCGCAATTCTAAACATTACGTCTAAATTAGAAAAATGGCTCTTCGTATAATCCACAAACCCTTAATTTACAAAGTTCAATTTCAACCACAACGGTCACCGAATCGTTCCGTTTAATACATCGGTTATCAGATAGTTTTTACCAAGTTAATGTAGCATAAACGTTAGTATATATAATAAAATGATGAAAAAGAATTATTTCTTACACTTTCCATTATTATGGCCTTCCACAAAGTGACAACTTAGCATAATTAGTTTGTATACTATAGCGTTAATGGTAAATGACCAATATAGACTATAGTGCTAACCGGATCGTTCCGTTTAATACGTTTGTTATCGGATAGTTCCATATCCAGTTAATGAGGAACCTAAACGTCAGTATATATACTATAAAATCAATGGTAAATGACCAAGATCGACTGTAATGGTCACCGGATCGTTCTGTTTAATACATAATTGTTATAAGATAGTTTCGCATCCAGTTAATGAGGAACGTGAAGTTTTCCAGGTGGTATACACCTGATACATCTGTCTGGATACTTGCATGACATTTTGATGACCGTTAGGGCCGTTTCACACAACGATTTTGCCCATAAGGAAGTAATTGTTCTGACTTTTTTGCTTTCACATGCAACGATATTTCGCTAATCATCATCGTTGTTGTTAGTCAAATAAAATTAATTATTCGTGTTTTATAATTGCGGGACGGTTATAATTTTAGAGCAGATAGTCTACACAGAGTAAACTGAAATAGAGATTTAGAAGCTTCCGATTCTATTGTAAAAGTACACTAATGTTATGCTAATGAAAAAATATACTTTACAAGGGCAATTGTTACATATACCCTACACATTGGCAGTTGTTTGTTTGAAGGGAGCTTACATGCTTTCTTTTTCCAATTTATTACAAGGAGAGGTTGAAAACCGTCAAACTAAGTACATTTTGGCGACGAAATGGCACGATATAGAGATTTTCTACAGTGCAGATAGAAAAAGAATTGATACAGGTAAATGGAGTTGGGCCAACCCCAAAAGAAATCAGGAAACGACATTAGGCAGATGGCTTCTATTCGCAGTGTATGGAAGCACGGATAAAGTTATGACCCAAAAGGACTGCCATCCTTTTCAATCGTACTGATCTGAATTTGATTAGGAAAGATGTATTCAATTGATCAGTTTCCCACTCACGACTCATGGGAAAAATCTACACGTTACTTCGTATGAACAAAATCGCTGTGTGAAGCGACTTTCAATACTCGACACTGGTAAAAGAAATTTTTGAATAAAATACGAAGCTTCCAGGTAGGTAGAACTTTCGGCTTTGGCGGGAAACGGTCCTGGGTTCGATTCCACGAGGAAGTCTATGTAAAAAATGTGTGTGCCAAAGAACTTATGGAAAACTAAAACAAAAACGATGTAATATTTTCCCCTGGAGTCTTTCAGATAGCGTAACACAAAATAAGGCGGGATGATCGGTATTTTCCATTGAAAAATTATATATTTGAATACCAAATTTACTTTACAGAATGCATTTGATCAGTAAAAAATACACTTCGATATGAAACACAAACTTATTTATGCACGATGTAGACTACTTCCAAAATACTACGACTATTTCGAGTCTATATACTCCTATATAGACTCGAACCAGACATTCTTCAAATAGTTATATAAAGCAGAGATGATAACAATACCGAGGTTTCAGGGGTCCCCCCTGGGCTCTCTGGGGGATCCACGAGTTCTACGAAAAAGTTAACCACTTCTACCACGCATATAATACCCCAATGGAGTAATAATGCGTTTTCTTTTGTATCAATTATTTAGAAGAACAACTTTCAGTATTTAAGGAAAAAACGAATAACTTCTTTAAAGCTTCCAAATTTGCAGGAATATTGAGCAAAGTAAACGGAAATGTACACTACAAAATACGGAAAAGTCGCCGATTTCCTCTGTGGTGATAGGGATAGCAAGTTTGTATACCAGTTCTAAGGTCAATGGTTTGAATTTTGGACAGGAAATAGCAAACATTCCTTACGAACTCTTCTGATAATTTAAAATTCGATGTTGCTTATGTACTTACAGCCTCATGTTCATAAAAGTAAATCACAATAAGTCGGAACAGTGAAAGAATGATAAATAAAGTTTATAGCTTGGAAGAATAGGCTAGAGGGCGTGAGATATAAACAGTTTACTTATACATGATAACAGTCAATACCAAAAAAATGACACGAGAAAGTCCATTCTTTCAAGTTATATGCTTTCCTGTCCATCTGCTTCCAGTAATTCCATGCCTCGTATCCTAGTACATCATTTCTAAACTCAATCAGCTACATCATATGATTTATACACACACAAAAATGAAATAACACGCAAAATTGCTTTAATTCTGCTTGAATCACGTATGTATTAGTTTTCCAAAAATTTTCTATCGAGAGTCAATCTTAAGCTCTTATAAAACCATAAAACACTAGTAAAAACCTCGGAAAGAAGACGGTGATTCTGAAAGGAAAATACCACCTATTGAAGAACAACGAAATGAGGTAGAAACAGAACTGAAACGCTTAGATAATGAACAATATCACTGGGAAAGATACACAGAAGATTTAAAAAAATAAAAGTTAGGACTGAGGTTCTTCACATTAGGTGTAGGGTCAAAATAAACAAGTTGTTATTATAAAAAATGTGATACGTGAGCTTTGCTATGGTGTTGTGCACCGCAAATGCTTTCGAAAAATGTAATGATGGGCCAATGAGACAATTCCGTCTTCCGGGCTTCCGTCATCTCAAACTATATCTAGTACACACAGTGATGTTAATGAACATCTGTGCCGAAACCAGTCTCCTTATACCCTAGAGTTGCTACAATCGAACGAGCAATCGCTGCAGCCGCAACGGAGGCCGTCGACCAGAAAAAAGGATCGAACCTCTGCAAAAGTTACCATCATATTCTCAGTTTATCAGACATCGATCGATCGAGAATCTCGAGAGCCAAGTCAGCTCTCAAGTAACCAACTGCACAGTCTTCAAGAACTTACTTATATGGAATCGTGACATAAATTGACAACCGGTTTGATCGGACCAGCGCGCACTGCCTGAATGACACGCCCGACGATGGCGGACTCTCAAAGAGAAATGTATCATTTTATTCCGCATAATACGGTGTCAATGACCGTGAAGTCAGGACGGCTTCTCGCCCACGCACACTGCTGTGCGATTACGAACAGTGTTTGTGATATTTTAAAACTATTGGCCCTTGACCTTGACTGGGGTTACTTCGTGTCCGCTAGAGATCTGCACGGGCCGAAAATTTAAGCCCGGCCCGGCCCGTTCGCCGTAGAGCCCGACCCGGCCCGAACGTTGATACTAATTTTCGTTCTCAAGGCCGACCCGAGCCCGAAATTTCCATAAATCGCCCTGTAATACATTGTTGTGAATTGTGAACAAATACATTTTTTTTAACCCTTCACGAAGACCGATCATTTTGTTTAAGCATTGCGTTACAACTTTAAGAGGCTTTTGCCGCTATGCAAGAAACTAACGCTCTTTAAGAACGAATAATTCTCTCCTTCCCGAATTTTCCATGGGCCCAAGCCCGGCCCGAGCCCGATAGACTACCTGCTTACCCGGTCCGAGCCCGGCCCATGCAGACCTCTAGTGTCCACGGTGATTGCTGATGGCGAAAAAGTTTAAAGAGGTCAAACAAAGAATTTGGCAATCACGTTTTAATGAAGCAGTGAATATATAAGACGGTTTAAGATTTAGACGGCGAAGCATTTCCATCTCTCTAAGAAACAACAGTTTGTCTCCTGTGTCCCGAATGCTGGTTAGATTCTAGACCCATCTACAATTAGCTACCTAAGTTAGGGAGGGATGAGGCAACCAGGAAATAATAAGAGTGAGGGAGTTAACCTATGCTTCCTCCCTCACATAGTGAGACAAAAGTAGATGAAAGGTAAATTCCTCTCTCCCGAACCGAAAGATAAATTAAATATGTTAGCTTGTATCAAGATATGAGGGAAGGAACGTAATAATATATCAAAAAGCTAAAATCGTTAAGGAAACTAGCATAGCCTTGATAAAAGTGAACTTTAAGGGTAAACAGAAGAACATCGACATGGTTGGGACTCGGACCCATGTCTTCCACCTTCCGGGCAGGTATTCTAACAACTAAACAACCATTCCACGTTCAATACACTTCTATTAAAGGAAGTCGTGACCTGGGTTCGAGTACCAGTCATGTCGCTATATTTTGCTCCCGTTTTATATAGGATTAAAACGTAAAATTCAAGATTTAATCTCAACCTTGTAAGAATCGAATGGAGTTAAGTTCATACATCTTTTTAAGAGTTCAACAACGGATTTCCTTAAATTGGACGAGAACCAAGCGATTATCAAACTCGCTTTTATATCATGATAGTCTCACTGTTTGCTAAACAATCATTGTCACGGAACAACAACGAGAAGGACTAAATATCTACTTATTAAGTCGTTTCAGCATATCAGAAACTTTCAAATTAAAATTATCGCCTGTTTTACGTAACTATGGGTTTAAAACTGGTCTCAAGTTGGCTTTTTGTCTGACAGCGACTTAGGTTCCTCAAATAAGAAAACTAGATTACATCCTATAGTTCCCTACCGATAGACGCAGACGAATGAATTGGAAAAATTTCCAAGTGCATATAGAAATAGTACATAAATGAGAGCTCAAAGTATTTACAAGTGATGTTAAAATTTTGGAAATATGGTACGTAATAAATGGTGTTAGACAAGAAATTACGGCTGATAGCTACATTCATACATTCATCACTATCCAAAATATGGAAGAACTACGATAGTATTCAGTCTGACGACTGTTTTATTTTTCTTTCGCATTGAAGTAGGTACTTCAATACAATTTTACTTTCTAGTCTGAACAATTAATTTACGTTGCTAAAAATTACACGTCCAGTTGTTGATCGAAGTTACACAATTACGTATGACTAGCTTCGATCGTTAAAATTCAATATGATAAAGGAAAATTTTCCAATGACGCGATTGGCAGAATTACGATAAGACGGCAACAGTAGGTTATCTCTTGGCAGAAAATCTCCACGAGCGAACAAATGTCGATCTTCATCATGCAGCAATCACTGTACCAAGTAAGCATTTTGGAATAAGAGTGCGAAGAAAGGACGCCTATTTGATTTTAAAATCAATTTCTCTACGTAAGAGATTTCGCTGCGAAAAATTTCGATAGAAATAAAGCAAGACTTATGAAATCATATTTTCCCAATGATTCAAATCTACGCTCAGTTAATTCTGATGAATACGAAAACGTGGATAAAACTTGAAATTTCGCGACTCACGATTTATCAGAATGAAGCGAATGAGCAACGTTTAGAAATATAAATTTCAACAAAGAGTAACTAAATAGCATAACTTCCAGTACCATTATCCCAAGATCTTAAGTTGGAAATTAAAAATTCCTAAAGGAGGTATACAAATCAATAGTTGATTTACATTATTCTAATCAAAGCCATGTGATTGTAAATTTGCCGAGTGATTTGGAGGGAAACTCACAATTAAGAGTTGAATTTAGCAAATTGAATTGGAAGTTTTCACTTCAAAAAGCGAGGAGAATTCAACGATAATCTTCCCAATTAGCACAAAAATGTGATTTGCCCATGTCTGTATGCTACTTTTATAAACAGTTTAAAATCGAGTGGGAAAAGAAATTGCTTCAAAGGATACATTCGACACGAACTCGTTCTAAGCGAGAGAAAAATTAATGAGAAAAATTTTCAATGGTGTCATCAGGATCTTGAATTATATTCTAAACCACATTAATCAGAAAAAGTTTCGGAATATACGTTTATTTCAAACCAAAATTGATTCCGATGTCGTATTGTTCTACTATTGGTAATAAAATATAAAATTACACTTACATTTGTTTCCAATTTTCATAAAGATACCGTTCTAAACAAAAAACTACATGTAGGCTAGCTTTTGGATCTATTTCATATCTTAAACAAGTTAAAAGCGCATAGCATACTACGATCTCGACTTTGCGAGAAAAACCTTAAGGTTCTCTTATGAAAATAAACAAACGTAGGAATTAAGATGGGCATATGAGTTGAAATAACGAGCTTCAATGCTAAAACATCCTCAGCAATTTAATAAAAGCGATATTGCGATTACTTCCAGTTGCGTGGAAAATAATGATATTGCAAATAAGAAACGAAAATATTAATAAAAAACCATGAGTCTATGTAGTCAAAGTTGAGCACCGCCCACTAATGGAATAATGAGCATTTGATCGGCGTCGATTTTCTGCGGCTCTAGATATTTTGTCATCCGTAATTTAGAATACATATCTATGTCAGAAATATTGGCTGCAACTGCCTCAAACGACATCCTACTTTTCCCAAATATTCCTTATGAGAGAAATTTTAATGTGCCCCGGCATCGAACCCAGGAATAGAAAGTTCTTATCTAAATTATTTTCAAAACCCTAGGCATAATATACATCTTCCATATGAGCAAGAACTTCTAATCATTTCGATAAGTGCATCAAAAAATATAATGAAAACCACCTCAATGTATTTTAAAGGGTAGATTTTTGCATCGTCCTAGCATTGAACCCATGATATTTTCTGTAAAAGTCATTAGTGTTTTCGATAGATCCTGAGCATATCGATTGGCTCCTTGAGTTTTGATTCACTTATTATCCGGGAAGTATATTTTAGAAATTCCCGAATTTCAAAGCAATGCATTTAAAAGAGAAAAATCTTAAGTTCGGCATCGAACCCATGACACTGGTTCAAAGTCGCCTTTTTCCTGGGGGTTATACGTTAGTGCCTACACGCTGTAAAAATTTCAAGTCAATGACGCTTGTAGTTTAGCCTGTGAATTAGTATCCTATCTATATATATGCCTATCTACATATATATATTAATGAATCCGGAGAAGGAATTATATATAATAGATAGGTATATATAGATAAGATACTAATTCACAGGCTAAACCACAAGCGTCATTGATTTGAAATTTTTACGACGTACTGGCCATATCGTGAAATCCCCATAAAACATGCGTTTTTGAACCTAAGTGTCATGGGTTCGATTTCAGAGGTCCCCCAAGTCCCGATTTTTCCCATATAAAAGAATTTCTTTGATTTTCCGAAATTTTTAAAAAATACTTCCCGGATTGGTAGAGAATCAAAACTCAAGGAACCTATAGATATGGTTATGATCTGTCGAGAACACTAATGACTCTCACAGAAAATATCCCGGTTCGATGCTTGGACGATGCAAAAATCTCCCCCTTAAAATTTATTGAGGTAAGTTGAAAGAAAAGACTTCGTAATTTCCACAATAAATTTTAATTTATTCGACCGGTTTCGGCATTGACAGCCATCCTCAGGTGATATTACATCGGAAATGACAGTATTTATAGGGATGTACAGAGTTTTGAGGGAAGGACCAGGAGAGGGGAGGGGTTGAGGAAGGTGAGATCGTTAGTTAGGGGTTTTGTTGAAGAGAGAATTTCCACTGTTTCCAAGGAATCCGAAACCGGTCGAATAAATTAAAATTTATTGTGGAAATTACGAAGTCTTTTCTTTCAACTTAAGATGCCGTTCCACGAAGTACAGCTAGGACATATTGATTTTATTGAGGTAGTTTTTCATTATTTTTGTTGATGCACATAACGAAATGTAAGGAAGTTCTTGCTTTGCCAGAAGATGTATATTAAGAATCGGTATAGGAAAAAATTTAGATTAGACCGTACTGATCCTGGGTTCGATGCCAGAGCACATTAAAATTTCTCACATAAGGAATCTATGAGAAAAGTAGGACTTCGTTTGAGGCAGTTGCAGCAGTGGCGCAGCCAGGATTTGCCAATGGGAGGGGTCCATGGAAATGAAAAATTGCGTAACTAACAGGGGCTAGTATATTCATGCTCGTTACTTATTACAAATATGTCAATTCTTTCAAAAACTAAATACATTTAAAATAGAGGAGTTTAACGCTTAGGTAGCCAACTGATCACACATTCCTAGATAGTAGATTACATAAGCGAACTATTGGAAACTTATCATAAGAGTTGTTTGGATACGTCCAATATCTATTAAAAAGTCATTTTTTTCTATGCTGAAGTTTTTTAGTGTTGTAGATATAAACTTCCCGAGTCTTTGAGCGTTCTTTCTTCCAAGAGGTTGCCAAGCGTGAGAAGGAAAAAAATAAGTAACGATTATTTGGCAAGCAACATAAAATGTAATATCCACTTATTAGATCCCCACATTGGCGCGCCCATGCGTATTTGAATATTTTTCGTTATTGGGCTATATCATCAGCAGGTTTATTATGAGTGACTTCATCCCTTGTTTTTAAATTAACTCCTCTTCTAAGAAACAAAAAATCATTTATATCAGATGAAATTTTCTGGTATGCTTACAATTAAGCCTGATTTCGTTATTAATGTATTAGCTCAGTATTCAATTGAATGCGTCACAGACCGAACATAAAAAATTCGGCTGCATAAATAAATACATTATACTCTTGATTATAGTTGATATTATAATTGAATTTGCAAAATTAAAGTTACAAACCAAGGTGAAAGAAATGAAGTAGTCAACTTAAAATTATTTAGACCAAGTAGTAGTTAAGTTGTTTAACCAGCAGAGCTGAGAGAGAGAGCTGAAGCAAACCCAGTCTTATGCATTGTGTTCAAAGAAAACAAAAATTTTCCATGAATTGAAATTTTGAAGGGGCATTGCATGACCACGCGGTTGACAGGATAAGTCATGAGATTCTTTGGATTCTATTACCAAAGAAAAAAATGGTGAAAGGAGGAAAAAGGAAGCTGGAGAATTAAAGCCACAGTTTTAAAAGTTCATCAAATTTATTTCAAGCCATCAAGTCAGTGTTCCGATAAATCTGTGCGTACCTTACGCGCACAATACCTTTCAGCTTACTTATTTGCTTCCAAAATGGTATATTATTAATAAAATCGATAAAAATAGATAGAATCCGAAAAGATAAAATCGCAAATTATTTTTAGTGATATCTTGTATTGCTCCAATACCTCTTCAAATTTCTACGGAAATTCGGTTATCGAATTATTTTCGTAAATATACAGCAAATTAAAAAGTAATCATAAAATAAGGACCAGTACATCTTCAATCAGCCCGAGTTATGAAGAGTCTACTGTATAGACTTTTAACCGTCCAGAATCTATAAAATAAAATTGAGTGTGGGTGTGTGTGTATGTATGTATGTTCGCTAAAAACTCGAGAGCCGAGAGTCGCAAAACTTTGAAATTTTTTACAATATTAAAAGTCGACCCCGCGCAGAGTATAGGCTACTTTTTATTTCCCTAAGGTCCACGGTTCGAACCCAGACGGGTTAAAACGTTTCCATAACACCTACAGGTCAGTTTTTTCGTTTCATTTCTTTTTAAAAATTCAATTAGAAAAAATGGCCCTAGAAAGTTGAATCAAGCACTAAAAGAAGGAGAACAGATTAAAGATTCTTATTATGGTCGTGGAAAATCGTTTTCGATTCGAAATTGCGCACAATTAGATAAAGTACGTGAACATTTTATCGACATTTTTAGATCCTAAACAACCCATCTCCCTGACGATCAAGGCGATTGTTGATTTCGAGCTCATACGTAATTCCATAAGAAGATATGAAAAATGAATTCCCAGATACAATTAATGCTGTAAGATATCTATTATGTATAATTCCTTCTCTGGATTCATTCATATATACAGATACCCAGATAGGATACTAATTCACAGGCTAAAACACAAGCGTCATTGATTTGAAATTTTTACAGTGTATAGGCCCTAACGTGAAACACCCAGGAAATAGGCGAATTTGAACCTCAGTGTCATGGGTTCGATGCCAAAAGGCCCGAAAATCCTGATTTTTCCCATATAAAGGTATTGCTTTGATTTTCGGAAATTTCTAAAAAATACTTTTTGGATACGTAGAGAATCAAAATTAAAGGAGCTTACAGATATGAACATTATCTATCGATACCATAAATGGCTTTAACAAAAAATGTCCAGGGTTCGATGCTAGGACAATGCAAACATCTTCCATTTAAGATATATGGGGGTAGTTTTTCATTATTTTTTTGATGCATTTATCGAAACGATAGGAAGTTCTCTCTTAGCTGGAAGATGTATATTAAAACTTGGTTTAAGAAAAAAAGTTTTATAAGACCATAGTCCTCCTGGGTTCGATGCCAGAGTACATTAAAAGTTCTCACATAAGGAATATATGTAAAAAGCAGGACGTAGTTTTAGGTAGTTGCAGACAATATTTCTGCTTGAATTTTCACACATAGTTAGAGATGGCAATCTCCTATTGTGCTGCATAGTAAGTATGACCAGGAAGACCCGGGTTCGAAGCCGGGCGGTAAGTATGTCGCCCATTTAAAATACATTGGGTTAGTTTTTCATTATTTTTTGTTGCACTTATTGAAATGATAGGAAGTTCTTGCTTTGATAAAAGATGTATATTAAGACTCGGTTTAAGAAAAAAATTAGATAAGACCATACTGTGCCTGGGTTCGATGCCAGAGCATATTACAACAAATAAGGAATATATGTGAAAAGTAGGACGTCGTTTTAGGAAGTTGCAGCCAATATTTCTGCTCGAATTTTCACACAAAGTTAGAGATGGTGATCTTCTGTTGTGCAGCATAGTAAGTATCACCAGAAAGACACGGGTTCAATACTGGACTGATAAATTGCAGCGAATTTTAAGAATATTTTCAATCCTTTTTTTCTTATGAGGACTATGCCGATATTTTTGCCGATATGAAATTATTGTTGTCGATCTGCTTGCAGTATGCAAGCTACATTTTACTCGTATAGCTATACATATGAATGAATTCGGAGAAGCGTCTATATAGCCTAGGGACTCCTGAGACAGCTCATCGCCCTATGGAGCGCTCTTGTGCTTCTGTGCATCTTACAGTGCTCAGTTTATATTTTACAAGTGTCTACCGGGCTTTTCCAACTTTCATCCGACATTTCGACTTATATTTTTTGGTCGAAATTTTGAGTTTTTCTTGTGAATTGTGGTGGGTTTGTGATATTCGGACGTTTCCGCTCCCATATTACCGCTCCGCCGCATCTCCGCGTCGTTACGGCCCGCCAAATGTTTGGCCCTGAAAAGGGCCTTTTATTTTTCACCTACTTTTTGAGTGACTTCTTCTCAGTGTTCTTGTGCTCGTAGGGGCTTTTCCCAACTGGGAATAGCCCCAGTGTACCTTCATCATGGACGTTGACGAAATGGACCAAGAATCTAACGCCACCTCATCACCAACGCCTGATGATGACCATCCTGATGACCATCCTGATGACATCACGCTCGACCACGTTTTCGACCGCGTCGACGACTCCCTAGAACTAATGGACCGCATCAAGGACAACGTCCCTGCTGATGTACTACAGGCCTACGTCACCAAGATCTACACCTAAGCCGCCGCCATGCTGCCATCAACGGTGAGTACATCTGGTGCATCCCTTCCTCTCCTTCCCCAGTGAAACGACCAAGTGATTTTCAATTTCAGCCGGTTGCCACTAAGCGTAGAGTCTCCTTCAATCGTCCAAATCCTAATCCCGCTCCAATCCCCACCTCCAATTTCTTTCGCCCCCTTGCAGGTATCAACAGCGGCGATGCAGCTCCATCCACCTCTTCTACTACCCAAACTCCCACCTCCTCATCCCTGAAAATCCCATCTATTAAAGTGAAATTATTTCTAAACTGGCAGAAAGTAATTCGGCAAATGAAGGGTCTTACTAAATATCCGCCTGCGTGTCATCTTATTAGTTCAGATGTAATACTCGTTAAATGTACTTCTGTTGACGATTATCGAATTGCTTCTGACTTTTTGAAAAGGGAAACTGTTGAATTTTTTTACCTACAAGCTTCCTTCAAATAATAATATTGACTTTAAATCAAGCATCTCCCCACTAATGTTGACCTAGATAATGTTAATGATGAGTTAGCTGCGTTTGGTTTTGATGTCGTATCTTTGATCCCATAATTCACCACCAAGCCATCTCCCTCAGAGGCGGCCGAAGGTAAAACCATTGGCGAACGACGTCAAATTCCTTGTTTCAAAGTAACGCTCTCTCCAGTGAACGATATGGAAAAATTCAAAGCTTTACGTGAACTTGCTGATGTTACCTTAGAAATTAGACCATACAACAAAGTCATCGAACCCTCGCAAGGTCTGAAATGTTTGCAGTTTGGCCACACCCGCAACTATTGTTACCAAAAGCCTTAATGTCCTCTTTGCGGTGGCCCCCATTCCATTCGCGAATGCGTTACTCCCACTCCCGAAGTAAAACCTCTTTGCGTACATTGCAATGGCGAACACTCTGCCATCTTCAAAGGCTGCCCAAAATTTAATAAATAAAAAAGAAATATGGTTCTCAAAACCAAGGACAATCGAATTCTTGGCGAAACACCTGCAGGCGTAAATATTAACTCAACTTCCACCTTCCCAGATCTTCCAAGATCTTATGCTGCAGCGACTCGCAACATTCCCAACAGCACGAACTGTCCACCTAGCGAATACACCTCTTCTTCACCCCCCCACCTCCCTCTAATTCTTCTTTTATCCCCTTTACTGAATTGTTCAATAATATTCTGTCGTCCATACAAAAAGTCATAGCTGCTCCTACTATCAAAGACAAAATCTTTACCTACTTCACAGAAGCATTCACTATCATCAATGACCTCTTCAGTTAACCTTGTTTCATTCAATGCACGTAGCCTCAAGTCCAAAATAAATGAATTTCTTGATTTTTGTCAAGAATCCAACATCCATTTAGATTTATTGCAGGAAACTAAGCTCAATCCCCTACACAAACTCTTCACTCCCCACTTCAACATTGTTCGTCTCGATCCTCTTCTAATGGGCTAGCAAAATTAATCCACAAATCTATCACGTACTCTTCTCTCCCAGTCCCAAAACTGTCCTCCATGGACTTATTAGGCATTGAAATTCGCATTAATGATTCTCCCATTCATCTGTATTCCGTATATGTAAAAGATCGTCGTCTTAATTCTTCTGCATTGGATTTTCTTTCTTCCTCTTTCACCCCCACAATTTTTTTAGGAGACTGGAATAGCAAACACCCCTCATGGGGTTCCCTCTCCGCAAACCCTAATGGGCGCAAATTATTTAATTACTTGCAATCCTCAAATTTGTCAATCTTCTCCCCTTTCACCCATACTTTCG
Source organism: Sympetrum striolatum (assembly GCA_947579665.1). Lineage (NCBI taxonomy): Eukaryota > Metazoa > Arthropoda > Insecta > Odonata > Libellulidae > Sympetrum > Sympetrum striolatum. Next base: position 64,654,353 of record OX388352.1, read on the forward strand.
ATAACGGTAGATCAGCCGACTTGCTCGACTTTATCATCACACATAAATTTTCTTCCTTATCCTCTCCTACTGTTCATCGTATTCTAGATTCCGACCATTATCCCATCTCTACTTCTATATCTGGTTCCACTTCTAATTCCTCTAATTCAAATATTTCCCGAATTAATTGGCAACAATTCCACAAATTTATCCAAGACGAAATTCCTTTCTATCCTTTCTCGGGGACTCTCCTACCAAGGAATCCATCGATTTTAAAATTTCATTGCTAAACTATCTTATTTCTGCTGCCAAAGCTTCTTCTACCTCCATCCGTCAGTCAAATCCTCTTGCCACTCTCCGCTTCCGGCCTCACTTCGCCGCCTATCCACGGGCCGAGTTTCAAGTTTCCATCTTATCTAGAAAATGTCAAAAAATCTTTAAAATCTCTGCAATGCAATTTAAATAGGGCAATATTTGCCCTGACCTAGCGTCGAACCAAGGATAATACTCGAAAATGTCTTTATAGTTTTCGTCGGATATGCAGGGCTTCTAGCAATCCCTCGAATTTCAACTCTCCATTTTGCCGGGAGGTGCCTCAAATATTTTTCGAAAATCAACGGAATGTTTTATTAATGAGAAAATCAGGATTTTGAGGCCTCCTGGCATCGAACTCATGACACTAAGGTTTGAAATCGCCTTTTTACTACGCAGCACAACAGAGGATCTCCATCTCTAACTACGCGTGAAAATTCAAGCGGAAATATTGGCTGCAACTGCCTCAAACGACGTTCTACTTTTCACGAATGTAAATGGCTCTCTGGATTCGAACCAAGGACGATCTAGGAAATCTAAAACATTATTTTTAAATGCATCTATGATCTCTATCTATATGCCGAATTTCAAGTTTCAATATTATTGGGAAGGGGTTCAAATTTATTCTTAAAAATCGGATCAGTTACTGATAGTTGAGACGCCTGGTGACGAACCCAGAACATATTGGCAGCTGCAAATGCACAGAATGACTTTTTAGGACTTAATCTTATTTCATACAAAGTTTGAAGTCGATATCATGCATGGAAGTACCTAAATTTCTTTTCCGTTATCACCATAAGAAATGCATTGAGGAATGTAAATGGCTCTCTGGAATCGAACCAAGGATAAACAGCGGAACGTTCAACAACGTACATAAAAGATATTTACGATCTCTAACCACATACCGAGTTTCAAGTTTCCATCTTATCGGGAAGTGATTTTTAAAAAAATATTAAAAATCGCAATGTAAATTGAATGGGAGAATATTTGCCCTGACCTAGCGTCGAACCAAGGATAATCTTCGATGATGACTTAATGGTTTTCGTCGGATATGCACAGTTTCCAACGATTCCTCGAATTTCAACTCTCTACTTTGCCGGGAAGTGCCTCAAAAAATTTTCGAAAATCTCCAGCATATATCTTATGGAGAAAATCGCGACTTTTTGGCCTTCTGGAATCGAACCAATAATAATGAGGTTCAAAGTCGGCTTTATTCTAGAAGGTGTACGTTATGGCCAATACGTCGTAAAAATTTCAAGTCAGTGGCAATTGTGGAACATGGTTAGAATTTTGATCCCCAGTGAGTGTATATCTAGGTACATCCGGAGAAGCGTCTATATATAATAGATAGATACGAGTAAAAGTGGCTTGCATACTGCAAGCTTATAAAAGGTATTTATAATCTTTATTCACATGCCACGTTTTGAGTTTCAATGTTACGGGAAGGGCTTTAAAAAAATTTAAAAATCGTTGCATTTTTTAATTTTCGTTTACGCCTGGTGTCGAACCCAGGACCTATTGGAAAATGCAAATAGACATAATAACTTGTGAAAACCTGATCTTCATGAATACAAAGTTTGAAATCCGTATCACATCGGGAAGGTCATGAAATAAGACTCCATTATCCACATATGAAATGCATTGGGTAATGTAAATGGCCTTCTGGTATCGAACCAAGGACGATCAATGAAATCTAAAACACGTTTTAGAAATATATTCATGATCTCTATCTATATGCCGAAGTTCAAGTTTCTGTATTATTGGGAAGGGGTTCAAAATTATTCTTAAAAATCGGATCAGTTACTGATTGTAGAAACCCCTGGTGTCACAACCAGGACATATTGGCAGCTGTGAATGCACAGTATGACTTGTTAGGACTTGATCTTATTGCATGCAAAGTTTGAAGTCGATATCATGCCGGAAAGTACCTGAAATTTGTTTCCGTTATCTCCATAAGAAATGCATTGAGGAATGTAAATGGCCCTCTGGGTTCCAACCAAGGACCATCAGCGAATTGCTAAAATAAGATTATGAAATATATTCATGATCTCTAGCCACGAGCCTAGTTTCAAGATTCCACGTCATCGGGAAGGGATCCAAAAAAAAAATTTAAATCGCCACAATACATTTTAAAGAGAAGATAGTATCCCCTGACCTAGCAAAGGATGAAGATAATCGAACCAAGGATAATCGTTGAAGTTGTCTTTTTGATTTTCGTTGGATATGCACGGCTTCTAGCGATATCTCGAATCTCAACTCGCTGCTTTGCCGGGAAGTGCATCAAAAAATTTTCGAAAATACTCACCATATATCTTATGGGGAAAATCGTGACTTTGGGGCCTTCTTGAATCGAACCCATGACACTGAGGTTTAAAGTCGCCAGTATGGCCTTTATGGCCAGTAGAGTAGGTCGGGGCAAGAACACGCACTTAAAGTATAATCCCTAACAAATAGGGTAAATGATACTTTATTGTACCAAAACTGATAGAAAATAATCCTCCGGTAGATGGTAACCAAATTACATTTTATTATCGCTATTATCTTTGGTAGAAAATGTTTGAAAATTATTTACGAAAAAGTTAATTGGGCGAACTTTTGCTCCACCCATGGGGCAAAAGTACGCAGATTATGAGGCAAAAGTTCGCCGATCGTGGGGTGAAAATACCAAATATATACTGAAGAAGATAAGGAGCTGATGCTCTCTGTGAGCATCAATGAAACTAAACGATTCAGTTTTTAAGAAGAGCATTGAATGGCCTTTGAAACAATATACGATTGAAACGGCTTAATCCTTAGTTGGTATAGCTTACACTAATTCCTAAATTCCTAAATGCTTAAATATTATATCAAATTAGCTGAAATAAGATCCTATCTCCTTGTGAGTTGAGTAATCACAGCAAAAACACCAAACTACGTAGCAATGGCGTGGGGACTTCCTTGCATCAGCTGACACTCATTGGTACAAACTAGCTCAAGTGCAAAGTAAAAATTCCTGCCCTGCGCACTCTTACCCCATGCGCGCTCTTACCCCGACCTACTCTACGTCGTAAAAATTTCAAGTCAGTGACACTTGCGGAACATGGTTAGAATTTTGATCCCCTATGAATGAATGAATGTGTATATATTTATCTAGGTATATCCGGAGAAACGTCTATATATTATAGATACATTCATTATAGGGGATCAAAATCTTAACCATGTTCCGCAAGTGCCACTGACTTGAAATTATTACGACGTGGTGGCCATAAAAAGTAACCTCCAGAAAAAAAGAGGCTTTGAATCTCAGTGTCATGGGTACGATTCCAGAAGACCCCAAAGTCCCGATTTTTTCCATAAAGATACACGGTGGGGATTTTCGAAAATTTTTTGAGGCACTTACCGGAAAATAAGAGAGTTGAAATTCGATGAATCGCTAGAAGCCGTGCATATCCAACGAAAATCAAACAAAATCTTCGATGATTATCCATTGTTCGATGATAGGTCAGGGCAAAAATCTCCCCTTTAAAATTTATTGAGGCGATTTTTAAGATTTGTTTTGGATCCCTTCCCGATGGCATGGAAACTTGAAACTCGGCACGTGGATAGAGATCATGAATATATTCTATAATTGAATTTTAGGAATTCGCTGATGGTCCTTGGTTCGATCATAGATGGCCATTTACATCCCTCAATGCATTTCTTATGGAGATAACGGAAACAAATTTCAGGTACTTCCCGGCATGATATCGACTTTAAACTTTGCATTAATTAAGATCAGGTCCTAACAAGTAATTATGCATATTTGCATCTGCTTATATGTCCTGGGTTCTACACCAGGCGTCTACAAAAATTAGAAATTGAAAAATTAAAAATAAGATTTTAAAGACTTTTTTTACCCTTCCTGGTAACATTGAAACTCAAAATTTGATAAGTGAATAATTATTATAAATGCATTTCATAAGCAACTTTTACTCGTATTATATATAGACGCTCTTCCCGCTTGTGAAGACTATCGAAATGATGGGAAGTTCTTGCTTAGCTAGAAGATGTACATTAAGAATCGGTTTAAGAAAAAAATTTAGATAAGATCATAATATTCTTGGGTTTGATTCCAGAGCACATTACAATTTCTTACAAGGAATATAAGGGAAAAGTAGGATGTCGTTTGAGGCAGTTGCAGCCAATATTTCTGCTTGAGTTTTCACACATAGTTAGAGAAGGTGATCTTCTACTGTGCTGCATAATAAGTATCACCAGGAAGACACGGGTTCGATGCCGGACGGATAAATTGCAGCGAATTTTAAGAATAATTTTAATCAAATATTATTTTCTTTTGAGGTCCCTCTCGATATGATGTTGACTTGAAATTTGTGTTATCAACATGCTTGCAGAATGCAAGCCATATTTTACTCGTATCTATATATATATATAAATAAATATTGGTATATCCGGAGAAACGTCTATGTATAATACATATATAGGTATATTCGGAGAAACGGCTATATATAATAGTTATAAGGGGTAATCTGATTTTTCCTGTATACCTTTTATTCATATTTTTCTGATGAATCTTGCGTAGATGTTGTCTGTCAGAGCACTTCTAATTTGTAGTTAGCAGGTTTGCCGCTATCAGCTTTTCTTGAACAAAAAAGGAAGAGCATATATCACAAATCCGCTAAAAGAATAAAAATTTCCTCTATGGCCTGCCCAAAGATAAATTTCCCGTCTCTGCTAGACCACGATGAAATACGTCAAATTACTTTGTTGAATTTCATAACGCCAAATAGAAACTCATAGGGAGCCCTTGCCATAGGCATAATTTTCCCGCTCTCAACAAGATGCAAAAATGTCGGTTTTGTAAAAATATCCCGACCACGAAAATTACGCGATCAATGCTTTGGGTGTAAGGAAATTATTTCTACGATAAGATACTCTCAAAATTCATTCGCTTTTGCGTTTATTATAGGAATTTTCTCGTTAAGTATGTCCTATTATATTCGATCTGAAATACTATCGCACCTTAAACATGAACAGAAATTGAAGTCAGTCAAATGTTTAGTCAGCTAAAATGTTGCCTTTAGAAAGCGAATTCGGCTTGCAATTACCGTTAAGAAGAAGGGAATTGAGTATGTGTTGATCTCTTATACGGAGTAACTAAGGGAAATACAACATTAAATTTTATTGAGTTTTTGGAAAATTTCAAATGCCGTATCATAACTGTAATGTGAGCGAAAATACTTCTTTAAATAGAAGTATTTTCAGCATTAAATAAAACAAGAAGGAAATTCAAAGGCGTCAAAAACAAAATTAAACAAAATTTTGTAATTACTATAAATTAAGCAGGAGATATTTTATACTACAACACAAAGAATCTCAATCCAATCAATCTATTTATGGATTATCAAGATGAAGATAAAGTAAACCATATCTAAGAAGATCTTAGAAAATTTGAAGGAGAGAGATAATAAAGAGACATCTTAGCTAACGCATTCCTTTGGTTATTTCTTACCGAGTGCTATGAAAAATGTTAAACATAGAGTCGGAATGCTGCAATTACTCTTCGTATTCTGTCTCAGCAGTAAATAAAGGCGAACTACTTCACTCCTTATCTTGCTTAATAAGCCTAATTTCCTTCTATAAGCTTCAGATGGCTAAAAGCAGACGACCCACAGGGCTGAACACTGTGAAGACCTCGGCCAACGAAGGTAATTCGTTTCGGAACCACACTCGTCCGCCGAAACCTTCGTTAGCCAAAAGCTATTTCCCAAAGGTCGCCAAATCCTAAAATACTCTCGAAACTGACAAAAACCACCTTTTTTATGGTAGGAAAGAATGGCGACCATTTTGTTCTGGTCAGTTTTTGAATTTGAGTGTGCGGATATCCATCTAGAAAATCATCAGAGACGCATGAAGAATAGAAGATGTTTGGAAGAAAAGTATAATGTATTTTGTGCTGGATGTAGAAACGATTAAATGATATAAGAGGAGTCCAAAATTACTGAGCTGCAGAAGAAGGCAAAGGAAAAACGGCGTCGTATAATGCTAAGAAAATAGACGAACTTTTCAATATATATTAATCATCCGTACGCTCCTAAAGCCAAATACCAGAATAATAGCAGAACTGCAGGGGATTAAGATACAAGCAAATCTTAAAATACATAAACAAGAGTTGGCATTAAGTTTCTCCACAAAGATGCTACTGGGAACGATAAATTCTGCAAATGTTTCAGCAAATACAAGCCACATTTTCTTTGCGACATTTCTCACGATTTCCTTGACAACCGTGGGATTTTGAGAGAGGATTTGGGGACAATTCCTTTCCAATAATTAAAAGGAGTTTTATGAGAGATCCGTTCAATCGAGTAAGAGTAAATACATGACAATCTGAGATTTTGGGCTTCAAACCTTAACTCGCGAAGTATCTCTCAGGAAACCATACCCTAATTACTTAAGAACACAACAGCGACAAGTTGTAGATTTTAAATCCACAATGTGAGCCCGACGGTCAGTTAAATTTCGATTACAATGCAAGAAAATTTATGACCTCTAAATGTGCCTTCTTTACGAATTCTTTTCCGAAATCATCAGATATATAGCATTTTCTAGCCTTTTTAGTCATACCACACTATCTCAGGCTTTATTTACAGGTAAAAGTTTTGAATATCGTGACTGAAGTAAACTTAGGAGATAAATTTGTGAAATTGATTACTAGAAAAACTGAAACGTAAGAAACGTTCAGTCATACCTTAGTAACGGAGATAATTGATAGTAAAAGCAAATTTTACTCCTATATTGATTGTGAATTGTCCAGAATTACATAAATATAACTTTAGGCAAAACACTACTTCAATACAAGATTGTAAGCTCCAAATGATTTTTGAACGTTATCGCAATTTCGCCACTCAACGAAACCTAAGTATTGAAATAATATTAATCCGTTTAAAGCATTTTCAAAACGATCACATGATGGAAACGCTGCCGATGAGCATCACGATAAAAGCAATAGACAGCAAGTAAATGATAAACGGAGAAATAAAACTGTTGAATATCATCAATGTTACTCCTGGAACTTTCGTTTCATCATCATGGTTAAGACGAATTACGTCCACTAATTTCGACAGGGGAACTCGGAATTTTTATGAGAGACAACTTTAGTGAGGAAAAATATAAATGAAAGAAAATAACGCTGAGAATCAAGTTTGACCAAACTGTGAGCACGAAACTAGAGATTATGTTCCTCAAATAATCTCTCATTTTTATTCTGTAACCAATAGGTATCAAGACTTATCGCTGTAAAAGTACTAACTAAAGTTTCGTAGTGGGAAATTTAAACATACAATTACAACGGTGATGAAACCCGAAAATATGGTCCGATATGAATACGGGAATACTTCTTATCAATAAAAAGGTGATGAGGAGGAAAAATTCTTGATTTAGAGCGAGGCATCAAAACCCTTCCTAATCTTAGCATCAACTGAGCGCTTGTACCAGCGAAAAATAAAATTTTACGAATACTTTCGCAAGTAAGCTTTTGGCTTCGGAAAATACTCTCGCACAACTGATCTCGCGGCCAGAAATTTACACTTACACTTGGGGACGACTGAACACAAATATCTTCAAATCTGAACGTCTGGTCTCCCGTAGATAGCGGGATGTTTAAAGCCGTGTTGACGAAGGAAGATGGCTTGAGTTGTGGAAGAGGATTCGGGTCTCCTCCCGAAGTGTTCGTCCCTATTCTTAGCGATGGTTATTCTAGTCGAAACAAGTGTTTCGGAGATTCTCCGAGACAAACCTTTTACCTAGCCTAGCATACGTCAATATTTACGGAAAATTTGACAAGTCGCATAGCTCGACCGCGGCTAGTCTGCAACTTTTACGAACTTCGAACTCTAATAATCTGGAGGGAATAATAAAAACTGAAAATGGAAGAGCTCTTTCCTCGCGTCTCTTTTTCCCCACTCTTTCATAATAACGTGGTCCTAAATATAAATGCCCTCGGTCACTGAATGGTGAGCATGATACGAAACCTGGTACTGCTCTTAATTTGGACCAACGGATTTCTCTTGGTTCGCGAAAGGTTCTCTCTCTCATCGTTCATGATTTGCAAATCCTGCAAGAGTTAGCTTTTAGCTAACACAGTCAAATAGGAGGCACATTTCTAATATATCTACGGATGTTTTTACGCGTAGATTGTAATGGATAAGATATTAATGCGTAATTCCATCGAAAATCACACGATCAACATGGTCGAAAGGTGGCAGTTTAAGCCTAGCTGAGAATTTCAAGCTTTAGCGGGTGCTCTCCAAAAATGTCGCAAACAGGTAAAATACCAAATGTTAGAAATTATTTTGAGTCGCTTTCGTCATCGGTGCAAGAAGTACAGAGTATATCTTTATGGTATGAATGGCTGATGATCATATCGATTTTTGAAAAATAACATGACGGTTACAATGTCAAGATATTTGAATATATTCAACCAATAGCATAAAACTGTAATGGGGACAACAATGGGAGTTTTGTTATGACGAGAACCGCGCCAATACACTCAGAATGATTCATCTCAAGTGAAAACGATCTGGAAGATATGATTCGATAAAGTTTGATATTTTGAATACTATCTGTTCGACAATTCAAATTAATAGCACTTAAGGATCCCAAAGCGGACTGAGGAAAAAATACATCAGTAATCCAGTAAAAAAATCATACTCAGCCGTACAATGTTAAGATGAAAACAGTTATACATTTAATCGATCATCGATACACAACCATCGATATAATCGATAACTGATTCACCACCAACCATGTTATCAATGCTGACATCGATTATTCGTTCGATGGCGATCGACATGGGAAAATATTTCATTTGTCGAAGCAAAACAATTTATCAGCAGTTTTTTCGCGTTTCCCAGGTTTATCTTGTATTTGACCAAATCTATTTAAATGCAACGAAAGCTAAGAATCTCTCTGATTACATGCATTCATCTATATCTTATATTAAGACTGGGTTTAAGAAAAACATTTAAATAAGAACGTACTCTTCCTGGGTTCGAAGCCAGAGCACATTAAAATATCTCACATAAGGAATACATGTGAAAAGTAGGATGTCGTTTGAGGCAGTTGCAGCAAATATTTCTGCTTGAATTTTCACACATAGTTAGACATGGCGATCTTCTAACGTGCTGCATGGGAAGTATTAAATCCAAAGGCCTGATTTATATTATCTTAAACCCTTCACTACAAACGTCACTGCAACATGAAAATCATGTCTCTGTTCTTTTCGGTCCCTATTTTTTCCTTAAATTTACGTTTTTCTTTTTTTCAATTTGTACTTATATACTTCCTGTACTGTTTTACGGACACCATATTTTTTACGTTTTTAAATATTTTCGACTTTATACTACATTTATGCACTGAATATGTTAATATTCTATATAAAAATTGGGCACCATTGAACTGTACAATTGTGATATTTTGTCTTCAATTTTCATATACTTATTGCTGTTGTAAATAAAATTCTCTTCTTTATTCTAGTAATAAAAAAATCTTTTCTCACCTGTTTCCTATCCCAATTTTGTGGTAATATCTACGTTTTATGTAATGTTGACTATGTACTGGATTAATGGTATTTATGCTTTAAAATATGTACACCCTTATTATTTTATGTTCTTATGAAAATTATTGGCATTTATTTAAATGTCAACATGACTATGTTTATTGATTTATCCCATAGATGTACCTATGGAGAGTGTATTTATAAAATGTAATCATGTTTCTTACTATCTTTTTAGTTATGACTATCGGTAGGTTTGCGCAGGTTTTTCACACCCCCTTCTTAGAGGATGTTTTCCTGCAGTGGATAATTTATTTTCCTAAGAATTTCTTAGGTTTTTTACATCCACAATTCTTCTCATATATTTTTCATACTATCTCTTTCAATTAATTATTTACGTATTGTATGACGATGGGTTAGATGGAAGAGGAAACTTTTAGTCTCAATCTCGTCAGAATAAAGCCGTTATATTATTATTATTATTACCAGAAAGACCCGGGTTCGATTCCGGGCGGTAAATTTATCTCCCACCTAAAACAAATTGGGGTAGTTTTTCATTATTTTTTCATGCACTTATGGAAATGATAAGAAGTTCTTGCTTAGATAGAAGATGTATATTAGGCCCCGGCTTAAGAAAACAATTAGATAACACCATGCTGTTCCTGGGTTCGATGCCAGAGTACGTTAAAATTTCTCTCACAAGGAATATATGTGAAAAGTAGGACGTCATTTGAGGCAGTTGCAGCCAATATTTCTACATTAGTTTTCACACATAGTTAGAGATGGTGAACTTCTGTTGTGCTGCATAGTAAGTATCACCAGGAATACCAGGGTTCGATGCTGGACGGATAAATTGCAGCGAATTTTAAGAATATTATCAATCCTTTTTTTCTTTTGAGGACCCTCTCGATGTTATGCCAACTTGAAATTTGTGTTATCAATATGCTTTCTGTATGCAATCAACATTTTACTCGTAATAGATATAGATATTGGGGATCAGAATTCTAAGCATGTTCTACAAATGCCACTGGCTTGAAATTCTTACGACGTGGTGTCTATTACGTGTAACCACCAGTAAAAAGTTATTCTGAACCTCAGTGTCCTGGGTTCGATTCCAGGGGGCCCCTAAGTCCCGATTTTTTCCATAAAGATGCATTTGATGGATTTTCGAATTTTTTTTGAGGCATTCCCCGGCAAAGCAGAAAGTTGAGATTCGAGAGATCGCTAAAAGCCGCGCATATCCGGCGAAAACCCTGAAGACAGCCTTAATGATTATCATTGGTTCGACGCTAGGTCAGGGAAAATTTACTCCCATTTTAAATGCACTACGACGATTTTTAAGATTTTTTTTAACCCTTCCCGATAAAATAAAAGCTTAAAAGTCGATACGTAGATAGACATCATATTTATATTCTATATACTCTGTTTAACGTTCCGCTGATGGTACTTGGTTCGATCCCAGTGAATTATTTACATTCCTTAATGCATTTTTTACGGAGATAATGGAAACCAATTTTAGGTACTTGCTGGCATGATATCCACTTCAAACTTTGCATGAAATAAGATCAAGTCCTAATAAGCCATTGTGTCTATTCACAGCTGCCAATAGGTCCTGGGTTCGACACCAGGCGTCTCTAAAATTAGTAACTGATACAATTTTTAAGATTGTTTTTTAACCCCTTCCCTATAACGTGAAACTTAAAACTTGGCATGTGAATGAAGATCATAGATGTATTTCATATGCGGTGTTTTAGTTTTCCCTGATCGTCCTTGGTTCGATCCCAGAGAGCCGTTAAGACTACCCTATGGATATCAGATGGGGATAAGGGAGTATTAATTTCGGACCATCCCGGTATAATATCGACTTCATATTTGAATAAAATAGGTTTTATTTCTATCAGAGCATAATATATATTTAAATCTTCCAAAAGATCCCGGGTTCGGCACCAGACGTCTCTACTATTTGAAACGAATGGAGGGATTTACAAATTATTTATGATTCGGATACGAAAATATATTAGGCTAATCCACGGTAGCATAGGGAATACAAAATCATTGGAATAACGGGAAACGCGTTCTTCTTTCAATATATCTATGAAACTGACACCAAATGTGCGTGAGTATTTCGCCAGGTGGGTGTAAAATTCTCCAAAGCAACTTTTACTCATATCTTATATATAAAAATGAAATGATGATCGTGACGTCGTCTATAACTCGAAAACATACATATATACATACATACTAGATGACCCGGTGAAAGAATCGTACCACCTAAAATTGATTTGAATATTATATATATTTGATTAATATCCGGAGAAACGTCTATCTATAATATAAAATAGAGTGTGGGTGTGTGTATGTATGTTCGCTAAAAACTCGAGAACCGAGAGTCGCAAAACTTTGAAATTTTCTACATTACTAAAAGTCGACCCCGCACAGAGTATAGGCTATTTTTTATTTACTTAAAGTTCACGGTGCGAACCCAGACGGGTAAAAACCTTTTCATAAGAAATACACGTAAAGGTCATTTTTTTCGTTGCAAGGTCAATTTCTTTTTCAAAATTAAATTAGAAATAATGGTCCTACAAAGTTGAATCAAGCACCAAAGAAGGAAAATAGAATAATGATTCTTATTTTGGTCGTGGAATATCGTTTTCGATTCGAAATTGCTCACAATATGATAAAGTACGTGAATATTTTATCGAACTTTTGAAGTCGTAAACAACCCATCCCCCTGACGATCAAGGCGATTGTTGATTTCGAGCTCATGCGTAATTCCATAAGAAGACATGGAAAATGAATGCCCAGATACAATTAATGGTTTATGATATAGACTATATGAGTTAGTGATTTGAAAATTATTATTTATGAGATTCAAACATTAGCAATTACATTAACCTATAAAGAATCTTTCGAAAAAATATACGAAAATTTTAAAAATTCGAATTTTGTTGAAGAGTCTGTAGCAACCAAGTTTTATTTATATCAACGTAATTGTTTACTGTCTTTTTCGTAAAATAAATGACTTTTATAGCTGTGGTTTACTGAATATTGATTTCCCTCGATCAATTCAACTGGTTGCGTATAAACATCCTCGTAAGTCGCGGATGTTTTGAATATATTCTTCTGAATTCAGTATTAAATCTAATCTATTTGCATTGATGTATATTTAGCGATTTACGGGAATTGAGTTAGCGAAGAACGTAAAGATTTCCCAGATTCGGTGTTTGTTATCTTTGAAGAGTAAAACGGCGAGTTGTAAAGTTGTAGCAAATCTCCAACATCGTACAAGAGACCAAAAAGGTTTTATTTTCGAATATGCAAAATGCAAAAAGTGATTCATTCGTTGTTTTTAAGAACTTCCACTCCATATGCATTTACTATACTTCTGTTATTGGTGTTTAATATTTATTTCTATTTTGGCATTGCAATTACTATTGTGTAATTTGTGTTCCGTGTTTATGCTGTACGTATTAAGATTGAGATACAAGTCAGCTCCATTATACACTTACCTTCCACAAAGTATATTCATCGGTGGTTATTATAGTGATATATAATTTATTTGTCATTTATATTTAATATTTGATTACTTTGTCTCCCTGTACCTGGCTGAAAATGTCTCTTTAAACATGGTATCGATTATCTTAATGTGATCTTAGAATATATTTTTACACTGTCTCAGTTGAAGATATTTTTATTCAGAGTAGATGAGATTGAATATTGAGTAGATACAGGTTTGTAGGCTTAATAGGTAACTAAAGTTTCTTGGTATGTTGGATTGGAAAGTGTGGTATTTGCTATCTACCGACAATTATGAAACATGTGTTAGGATTAAGGTTGTTACACTGGTATTTATGAAATTTAACATCCCCGTTGAGAATCAACGGGCACTTCTGCTAGTCTATTATATATAGACGTTTCTCCGGATATAGCTAATTTTTTTACGATTTCGATTACGTATACCCTCTATTTTTTTCGATTTGGCCTTATAAACTTACCTAGTAAATATTATTGCGATTGGATTATGGTAACCCGTGCCGACTTGATGCCAAACAATTTCGAGAAATGAAAATTTGTATCGACTAGGGGGACACCAGGTTAATGGGTAACAAACGGATTCTCACGAATCTTTCAGGGCATGTGCTTTGCTTAAAAATAGTGGACACGTTTCTTGCCGTTTAACTCAATGGGCTCTTGTTTATAAAAAATTAGCAACTGAATGTCGGAGTTAGGCAACCATGTCATACATATATATTGCTACATAGATCTCGAGTTAATAAGAATGTATTTTATTCCATATTTTGCAACTTCAAATACGTATACCCTATATTTTTTCTGTTTGGCCTTTATGACTCACATAATAAATATTATTAAGATTGAGTTACGGTAACCCGTGCCGACTCGATGCCAAAGATGAGAAATTAAAATTTGTACAGATTTTTTATGGAAGGATTCCAGAACTCAATGTTTATTTAGTAAATAAAACCGCAATACTCCCAAATCGTGTATATTTACTATCTAACATGTAAAAAGCATTATTCTTGAAAATTTCTTTTGAAAGTTCGCATTTTACAGACAGGATAAATCTTCCGGTGTTCTTCTACACAACGTAATAAAAATTGCTTTTGATCCTCCTCAACCGTGCTTTAAAACCATGAAAGTTCTGCATCAACTAGACCGCTCTTACAGCCGTATCGCTCACTGTCCTCAGCGTTGAAACCATCTCTTTCTGGCTTCATTAAATGAAGAATTATTTGACCACATAGTAGGACATTCGAGGAGAAAACTGTCATCAATTTTAAGACGATCGAATAATGACTTGCTTCTGAATGAAATGAAGTTGAAGATGTTTTTCTCTTAACTAAAACAAGAGAAAGGCAGTGAACAAAATTATTATCTAAACAGAAAACTAAGGAAATAACTTCTATATCTAATTATTTAACTTACCATACAATGAACCGCATGTTAAGGAAGAACACAGTTGAATTTTGAAATTTAAAAGAAAGCTATGGTAATATCTGTAAGCACATTCTTATGCGAGGTTGAACCAGTGATACTTAGGCTCGATATTTAGGATTTGATAGCTGGCGCCTATACAAAAAAGGCTTCCTATTCGTAAATGGTGCATGCGATTTTGACTAAGAATTTTGCAAAAAATCTATGACCGTCATTGACCGACTTCAACCCCCTGAATAAATTTAATTTGCAGGAATCAAAGTAATTTACTTAACAATAATAGTAATGGCTGTATATGGAATTTATGGAACGTGCCCTGAAAGATTCGTGAGAATCCCTCGTTAATTAGCCATTAACCTGGTGTCCCCTTTGTCGGTACAAATTTTCATTTCTCGAAATTGTTTGGCATCAAGTCGGCACGGGTTACCATAATCCAATCGCAATAATAGAGATGGTGATCTTCTATTTTGCTTCATCAGATCTATCACTAGAAAGATCCGGGTTCGACGCCGGGCGGTAAATATATCTCCCATATAAAACACATGGGGGTGTTTTTCATTATTTTTTCATGCACTTATGGAAATGATAGGAAGTTCTTGCTTAGATAGAAGATGTATATTAAGACTCGGTTTAAGAAAAAAATGTATATAGGACCATGCTGTTCCTGGGTTCGATGCCAGAGAACATTACAATTTCTCACGTAAGGAATACATGTGAAAAGTAGGACGTCGCACAGTGGGACAAAATCCGAAAAGGCTGGCCAAAAATCAATTTTTCGACTTTTTTTCAGCGGTTTTTGTTGATTATATTATTGTTGTCCTTCATAAGGACTATCAGATCAGCCTCTTTTTGAAATTTTTATACCGTTATTTAGCGACACCAGCCGATCAAATTTAGAGAAAAGGGACTGTCGACGACCATGGAAAATTTTTGAAATTTAATGCTTGAAATGTATGTCGACAAGCAGAGTTATACGGACATTGATAAGAATTTTAAAGTACGTGGTGCATTAATGCATCTATACTTGAACAAATATCTCTATTTTCATAGATTTATAAAACATATTTAAACAATTAAAATTTTTATTAACATAAGAGTACAAAATGCACTTAATTTTTGATAAAACGTACAAAATCTTTGTCATCGACACTTATCGACAGTGAGATATTTAGGCAGGGATATAGTATGATGTTTTTTTTCAAGAAACAAAAGGAAATTATTGCTACTATCTGCTACTTTGTCGTTTATGGATCCTTTTTGGTAATTCGGCGCCCCAACTTTTCCCATCGGCGCGCGGTAGGTAAAGGGATACAAGTCACCTCTTTTGAGTTATAATTCATAAAATACGTAGTAAACTTAGTGAAGTTTGTGACAAGACTTTTCCTTCATTCTTTTTGTTCACGCATCAAGACTCACTGACTTCGGCTTGACCCTGAACTAGCCGACCATCACTAGTCGAGAAGTAGGGGGATGGATAGAGACTTCTTAACTCACTTCACACCCTCGCTTTCCTTATTGCGTAAAGTAAGGGTAGTTTGGATTATCCCTAAACCACTTTGACGTTCATATATTGACATATGAAACTAGTGGCAAAAATATTCAGTTTGTTTCGTGTTGTAGACGGAGACACAGCTATTTTGCTAACAGTGGGAAGTACGCAACCTATTACATCTTATAATTCAGGCAAGGAGAACTCGGCCGTATTTATTCGATAAGCATATTTTTAATCTAATTATTGTGCTTTTCGATTATGGAAAAGTTTGTGCATTCGTTCGGATGATTGTCATTTAATTTATATTGCTGAATCCTCTGATCGTCTCCATAAATTGAGTATTTCTTAACTTTAGCTGCTTAAAAAACAGAATGGAGAGTAGGAGAGTAACTCGCCTTGAATTGCATTAATAAATCATGGTAAAGAAAGATGAATCTGTGGAATTTAGGAAACAACATATTTGGAATATTTGATTGCAAAATTCAATTTGAATGGAGATAAATATGCCAAAGATAATACAAAAGTATTTATTCAGAAAAATTTCTTCCAGTCAGACATTCTATTTTCATCGACCGTATACAAATACCTGCCATCTACTTCCAATATTGTTGAGCAGTAATGGGACATTATGTACGTGTAGCTCAAAATTTCACTAACGACAAGCGACATGAATGTTTACAACAGGCTTACCTGACGAACTTTCCCATGGCCGACCAACGAAACATTTTGAAGGTTCAAGTCAGCGATCGAAGCGGAGAAAAACAAAAGGACTAAGGGCTACAGACTCCGCTTTTGAGCTATCTTTCGCTGCATCGATGAAGCATCAAGATTCAGATGATGAAGATGTGGCGAAATTGATTAAGGAGGTCACTACAACTACCCCGACAAGAGCAAAATGGGTCTTAAGTAGATGGCGGAAACGGGATAAGGCCCTTTCATTGATTATTTCAGGCAACATTAGTAAAAACCTGTATTTTCTCTTACGAAAGACATCAAAAAAGCATAGGCAAATGCTCTACCCACAGTATGATAGAGTGCGATTGCAGAAACTGCTGCATATCCTAAGGAATTTTCCGTGAGTGAAGAAAAGTGTGAAGTGCAATTATCAGTGCTACTGACGCATACCGCTTCCATGATCATCTGAGGATTGGATTGTCTGAGACAATGGATTTGTACATACATTCTAGTTATATTTTCAAAATTATCCTGAAACAGTTTCCTTCAGGTATGCAGTGCACTAGAGGAAACGAGCACTATGAAGTGCTACATTTGTGGAGCAAAAATATCACAGATGAATAATTTAAAGCTAATGGCAGAAATGCCATTAGACAGGAAAAATATTCATTTGGAGTGTCTACACTGCGTTGTTATATTCGCTGCTTTGAATGCCTCCTTCACATTTCCTACCGCTTAGACATTAAGCAATGGAATATTTCCAAATGAAAATGGCCTAAGTAACTGAGCCATTTATTCTTCCTTCATTTTGTTAAACATGCTTTAACTTATCCTTTAAGGCGAAATTAAGCAATGGAAGCAAAACATTAATGCTGAAAAGGAAGAAAATGATTCAGGAATCATTTCGAAGTAAAATGAGACTTATTGTTGATGTTCCAAAACCGGGTTATGGGACTTCAAATGACGGAAATACCAATAGGTGCTTTTTCGCAGATCCCAAATTGTCTTCCGTAGTTACAGGTTAGCATTTAAGTACAAATACATGTGATTGATTCTTGAGCCAGCTTAATGTACTTTCTAACACGGCAATATTTTGAAATGTTACGTAAATATTTGATATGATATAATTATCTTACCAGGCATTGTAAAGCTATGGCTGAACAATTTTTTTACCAGATATTGATAAGTTTTATGTAGTAGTCTTTCAATCAATTACCCTGTTTTCACAAAGTTCTGCAATAGCACCGCGAAACTGTATGTAAAACTGTATATTTGGTTCTACATGCCCGTACATAAAATTTTAATGTAAAGTGCTGCTATTACAGAGGAAGCCGTTCTCGATTCGATTGTTCAACTTTCGGAAGAGGCAATGGAGGCGAAAAATAAGGACATTCGTCGATTCAGGGAATACCACTCGAGAAAATATTCCAGGTTGACTGCCAATGAGGACCTTTTCCGGAGATAACTATTGACTTCTGATCCCGTGATATCAAGTTCGCATGAGCTACAAACAAAGAGAATGAAGGAATTGCCAATGGATGTACGGAAACTTTTGCTTCTTGAAGAAGAGGAAATTGAGGAGTCTCTGACTGAGGAAAGTGACGAGCCAGTGGATGAGGACTCTCCATTTTCTACTTCCACCAAAGTCAAAATATAGGCAAGGGTCTATTATTTTCAATTATTTTATAGACTTTTGATTGACTATTGAATTTAGGTAAGTTTTAACCTCTCTATTTAGATTAAGAAATATAGCATTAATAATTACTGCAGATTTTCACGTTTTTCTGTATTTTTGTTGATATTTTTTCCATATCTATCCTACTTATAGTAAATTTGATAACAAAATTGGGCTTAGGAGGTCAACATTACTCTAAGATGAAAGTTTTAGCAAATTCTAATAACATTTCCTATTTTTGGCCAGCTTTTTCGGATTCTGTCCCACTGTGCGTCGTTTGAGGCAGTTGCACCCAATATGTCTGCTTGAGTTTTCACAGTGGATGAAGTTCGCGAGATTAATAAGCGTAAAAGCCCTTTCTATCAACGCGGCGACTGCAAAACCAGAATACATTGAGAAACTGTGAATAGAAACAAAAATGAAAATTCTTCCGCTTCCGGATAGTCATGTGGACAGCGCGTTTGCCTTTGGTGAAAGCGGTCCCAGGTTCGAATCCCGGTGGGAGCCGATGTGCGAAATGGCCTAAGCTGTCGAAGCACTTTTAACAATACTACTACTACTACTACGAGTAGACTAAATAAATATTTGGCTCATTTTACTTAAAATCTAAAATTAAGCAAGGATAGTCAAATGATAATTCAGAAATGTCAATGTTTTGTAGATAAACTCATACAGACACAGCATCCGGATAAGTTCCGTATAACCTCGAAAATGCTGATATTTGTAAGTTATGACATTACTCCGATTATAGTTCCACATCTCTGCGTGACGTACTTCAAATGACAGTCTATTTATACGATTAATAGCAATGCGATCAAATGAAAAAATGTTACTCGAACGAACTTAATCACAACGACGTCTGAGCAACTACAAGATTGTTGAAATTATTATTCAAAATATTTTGGGTTAGATGTTTCAACAAGTTGCCCCTCCGGCATAAACTACTAAGAGCTTGCAGAGAGGAATGAGGTTCACTAGGCAGGACGAGGAGTGAGGTAGTGCCCATTAATAAAGTAACAACGTTATATTATTTATTACAAATCACCAACATCGCAAAAGCCTGAATTTTCATTGAGTTTGCAAACGTTGATGCACAGGGGCTGATACTACGTGATCTGAAACTTGTGAAGGTTTTAGAAATAGTATTTATTGTTCTCTTAAAATATTTGTCAAAACAAAATTTTCTGAAAATCTATTTTAGCATCTTACCTGACGTTATGTAATACTACTCGTACAAGCTTTCAACGCTGAATTAATATAAAAAACAATAAAAATGAGCATTTTATGTTCAGAGTGTGACGATATTTCACTGTAGTAAAGGTGCGACAAAATACACACAATTGTCAAGTCTCAAGTAATGGTTTGATTAAATCAAATCAAACACCCAATTCTATTGTAAAAATCAGATACGGTATAATGGAAACAAAGACAAGCCAGTAAGATATTTTTGGTACCATATCTAGGCAAATGGAACATGTTTCTTTTGGCTTATAGTACATGATATATGAAATGTACATTTAATTCATTTTTCTCCAGTCCTGCTCGTGGATATGATATATGATGGCTATAACACCATGACTTTAATCAGTGTCATAATTCAGCATCACTCATACCTAAGTAGCATTCATATCATCTCAGCCAAGAACAAGGCCGAGACAAAATTAGATGAAAGATAGATAATACTCTATCCTGTGCTAATAGACAAATGAAAATTATTCTATTCGTCGAGATGAGGGGGAGGAACCAATTGTTAGGAAAAGTGTTATTGATATAGTTTTTCCTAGAAGTCTCAAGAAATGCTGCATTAAAGATAGTAAGAGGCTAATGGATTGATTAAACAAGCCTCACACTTTCCACGACACTCTTGGCATCTAATAATTGAGGGAATGAGAACACAAAGAGCCTTCAGACAGCAAACTTAGCAAACAATCATAAGGTAATTAATTATAAAACGTAAGTAATAAGAACACCAAAGAAAAAACGTTAACTAATTGAAAACTATTAAATGAATTAATAAGAGCCTTAGTTTTTGCGAAACTAAGGACTTATTCGAGATCAAAGAGCAAACAAACACATTCGGAGAGTATTGAAGTGACGCAGCGCCACCGCCTCACGAAAAACCATCACAAACAAAAGACAGAGAGGTACTTCAAAAACCGAATCACGTACTGCCACGCATATTTACGTCGAGTGGCATTAACACCATCTCGCACTTTGGCATGCACAAGACGAAATAACAATACACCCCTATTGTCCAAATCAAAAAGAAGCTTGGAGCGCAGCGCATTCGAGTTATCTTCGCAAACATGTATATGTTTTCGCTCGAAGAAGGGCGCAAGACAATAACAATTGTCGGCGACGGGAATGTGCAGCATTAGCGTTGGATAATTCACCGAGATTAGATATAGGAATGTGGACATCCTCTCAGATGTATTACGACGTTGGGAGTCTGCAAAAACTGCGAGCGTTGCAAGATACCCTGTATCGATCCGGCGACGAGATGCGAGCCTTTCATTATATTCTGCGCACACACTCGCCAACAGTAAAATATAGAAGACTTAATCCGCCCTGCCACCGTAGAGTTTTAAAACTTTCGTCGAAATCGTTCACTAAGTTCAACTCGTGATTACAGATCGGAAGTGCGATTTATAAAATTCCTCTTTGATTTTTAGTTCGTGAAGACATTAACGCAGAATATTCCCCGCTATATGCTTTTTTTATGAAAATTGCAAGTAGTATTGTCATTAGTAATCCCTCCTGTTTCCATATTCTTATAAATTGAATATTTTTCATTTGACTTTTACTACGTGATAAAGAAAAATGTATCTTTAATTTGATTTTGTCATAGTCTTGGTCATGGCTGTGATGACACGAAAGCTACTGAGGTATGAGCGACGCTGAATGGTGGCACTAATAAAGGTCTCTCCATATGGAATGCCAAAATAAGTGTTACTATATAGTACAGTCATTACGGTACACTTGCGTGGAAATGTTCCGCTTAAAGCATTCTGGCTCTGTGAGGAAAGCAAAGCAAAATTCCTCACTCCTCACTGCCGAGTATGCCTCATTCCTCCAATTAACTCCAGGGAATTAATGTTAAAGGGCTTGATATACCAACCGGAATTCGGACTGAATACTTTCTTTACAGAGGGACATCAGCAAATCTCTTTGATTTTCCTAGCTCGCAAACGCAATATCGCATAATTTCTCTGGATCATTCCAATTTCAACGAAAATCATACATTACACGTGCTTCTGAGACAAGCTAGCAGAGACGCATCCTTCATTTACCTTTGTTTCCATCCTGCCCATGGCTGTGATGTATGAAACCCACTGAGGTAAGAAAGATACTGCATAAAGGATTCCCGAGAAATCTTTTTGGAGCGCATTGAAACGTGCTCTTCGCGAAGGTCACTGTGAGGGGCACTTGCATCATTCAGGCTCAGTAAGGAAATCAGGGCCATATTACTACTTCACTCTTCATCCCCCTTCAAAGCTTATGGCAACTAATGATGTACCCTATACTGTAATTTATGATGGATGTTAATTAGAGGGGTCATGATGCTACCTTAAAAGAACTCGCCCCATTCATATCATCCAAGCTCTTCGGGTAAAGGGAAGTTAACTCACTCCTCATCTCGCATACTAAGCCTAACTCATTCTTCAAAGCTTTTAGATAATGGAAGACGAATAAAATCCACGGAGGATGGCGTCGTTTAATGAAGCTCCATCACAACCGAATAAGGAGAAGACGGTACATTTTACAGTTTTAAAACTGCGAAACTCCCAACTCCGCGAAATATTCCAACTCCTTTTATTTTATCGTAATGGTAGATTCAGATCTTAACAGCTTTCAGGCAGATAACTTCACAGACAAAAGAGAAGCGTAACCCAGTCATCTGGAACGAATTTCTTTCAGCCTGCGCGTGAATTATTAATGTATCACATCGCAACCTTTTCAGCTAACGACGTCGCAGCATCCTTATTTCCCTAACTAACATCATCTTCGTATGCCGGGGCGGGAGGTTTTGCGTGCAGAAAGCGCTACAAAAGTCCTTGAACACCGTCAAAAAGTTATTTCGTATTCAACTTCGCGAAGGAACAGTACGATCGCGCATGAGATGACGTTAAGTGAGCGCTCGGAAATGGCAGGATATGAATTGACGGAATTCATGTGCAAAGCTTGTGGACGTCGAGGCATTCTGGGGCGGATGCGAGGGCGGGGATTTGCGGATCGGCTGCAGGAAAGTGCCGCATCGGAGAAGAATATCGGTTCGGGAGAGAGCTTTATCTCGCGGAGGATCTTTGCTCGGTTAGAGACACGTGCAGAGGTTTATTGGGTAATTTATATGTTTAGGAATAGGCGATCGGGAAGAAAAAACGCCATAAATCCTGGGTGGGTTGTCAGGGTGTGTAGGACTGCGACCACAAGTGGCATTACACTTTGTTTCGCTCTCTCTACAAATGTGACCCATATCATAATTGGCATTTTGGTTATAGTGATTGTGGCTCTTTCAAAAATCTAAAAATAGACCAATGAGCTATGAATTATTTCTTAAAATCTAAGTGATTACAAATTTGAGAAACTAATTCTAAAGCGAAGTGAAAACTTAGAATCAATTAATATTACTTAGAAGCTTATAAGGTGGCGCCGTCATATCTTTTATGATTCTCAATATGATATCTTTTTCTAGCTGGTTTTCTTAATATTTTTTTTTCGTTCTTTAATTTTTCCATTTTTGTTTATTCTTTTTTCTTTCTTTTTTTAATAACATTCTGTACCACAAATATCTTTTGTATCTTTTAATCTTTTTTCCTGACGGTAGTGCACCACAATTGTTTAATTATATCGTTGTCAACTCTCTTAATTTACGCTTGAATGTCGACACAATTATTATGACTATAGTTTTGAGGTCCTTAAGATTATGACCGAAGGGAGGCGTTTTTTATATGAATGTACATTTAATTGACTGGGAACGACGACGTCATCACTTCTTACTTCGAAAGGCCTATCGAATCGAACTGCGGCAAACCGATTGCGTTTATGCTCAAAAGGGAACATTTGTAACGGCTTTAGAAATCGATTCGGTTGCCGAATCGGTATCCGAAGCTTCTTCAAAATTTACGCAATAGCCACCCAGGAAAGACTCCCGAATGAAGGACGAGAGATGAGATTTGTGGAGAGGCGAGAAGCGTGATTTTTCAGCATTCAGCATCCCGCTCTTAGACACACCCACCGGAGCACATTTCAAACTGCAAAGCGCGGTTAATTACGTACGGACGGTTTTCAGGAAACTAAGACGGCGAAATCTCGGGATCGATAGAAAAGGGAATGATGCCAAAGGCCGCGCTTCACAATTAACACGAAGACATTTTTAACTTCTATCTTTGAAATGAATGGTACAAATGAAGAAATACTTTCCTTCCTGTGGAAATCTCCACTTAACTATTCTCACAGAAAACGCGTTTTTTACTCCGATGAAGTATGTGGTAGTTTTAATTGAGCTGTTTATACCTACAGTCATTCCCACTACTCTATACTCATTAATGGATTTTTATTCGTATTTTGGTACAAGATAAAAGAAAAAACATTTTTACTAGGTCTCGTTCATGGCTATTATAACAATAGCTACATAAAGGCTACGCGAGCGATGCTAATATAGGAATTCATCCTAGCCACTCTTACTGAGAGCAATGAAAAGAGTTTTTCAAATGGTGAGGTTACAGAACCAGGGGCGGATCCAGGCTCTAGGCATCGAAGGCACTTGTCTGGGGGCCTCCACCACTTGAGAATTTTTTTTATATATAATATAATTTAATCATAAGTGATAAGAGAACTGAAGTTATGTAACAGTAAGTATCAAATGTATACTGAATTTGTATGTAATTCCATGATCATTTACAATAAATAGGAAATGTTGGATTTCTCCACCTTTAAGTGGGCCTCCACCAGTTATTTGCCTGTGGGTCCTCGCACCCCTTGATCCGCCCCTGTACAGAACTTGTCACATTTATGGCTTCTGTTAGGAATCATAGAATAAACAGGATATTTCTGGAAAGTAGGGGACAATTACCTCATATATCATAGTAACATGTATTCTATCTCCTGAGTGCTCGATTTATAATGGTGTGATCTTTAATTAGGCCTCAATTAGGTGGACGTATTCCACAGACATCACTT
Source organism: Sympetrum striolatum (assembly GCA_947579665.1). Taxonomy (NCBI): domain Eukaryota; kingdom Metazoa; phylum Arthropoda; class Insecta; order Odonata; family Libellulidae; genus Sympetrum; species Sympetrum striolatum. The sequence continues at coordinate 64,679,151 of OX388352.1, forward strand.
TATGTCGCAGACGAATTTAGGGGCAGACTACCCCATTCCTCATCTTACTTAGGAAGCCCCTTTCTCTGCCCAAAGCGTGCTCAACTAAATGTGGTGGGGATGAGGACCCAGCCACTTCCTCGGGCTGATGACTTTACAGACTTAACCACGTAATAGTATACATATTACAACAATTAAACTGCTTCGACAGCAAAGGCCATTTCACTCATCGGGTTCCCACCGGGATTCGAACAAGCTACTGAATTCGCAAAAGGCGAACGCACTAACCATATGGCTATTCCGTAACGCCATACCATAAGTTGGCATCAAAAGATATTGAGGGACGGGGCTGTATAGCATTTGGAAGAATCCATGCACAAAAATTTCTTGAAAAATGTTTAGAGGATCAGTTAAAAATATCTTTCTCTTGCAAAAGAAATATTTTCCTCCGAGAAACCAAAAACATTGAATAACAACAGGGAATATTTTTCCTAAAATTTTTGAGAAAAGTTTCTTGAAACGGTAGAACAAATAAAGAATTTTGGAGTAGTCAGAAATAATTGGAATTTTGGTATTCAAATTAAAAAGGAACAAAATGTCATTTCTGCCCGGCATTCTCAATATTCGTAAGATATCTAAAGGGTGACACTCTAATGTCTCATTTCATCCCATAATAACTGGAGTTAATTTAAACACCTTCAAAGATGCTCGATACATGCAGGAATAATTATTTTATATTAATAAATATTATCAAGGACATAGTTAAGAGTAATATATAAAGAGCAACTTTTGAATATACGGCATATCCACGAATAAGGATATGGTGTTATTGATACCAGTTTACACGGAAACCAATCTTGTATCTTAAATACTCTATGAGGACAGGTATACAAAGATGCCACGCAAGCTAGGTCTACAGACTATGATTAAAAATCAAATGGAGTAACCAATTATTCAAAAGTAATACTAAAAGATTTCCTGGGTACAATAATTTTTAACATAAGAAAGTAGTATTTTAAAAGAGTTCTGACAGCTTTAGAAATCCTAGTCGAACCAATATGAATTTGTTCACATTGAGCAACCAGAAATAAAATAATTTCGGGAAACCATTCCTTATCTTTTGTGATCATATCTGCAGACAGTAAGAGTTTCTCAAAATTATAACCATCAGGAAAGCTTCCCTTTGAGACACAGGACCGATAACATGCTATACGGATGATTTTCAAATGAATTTATAAGTCAGTAGCATCAAATATTTCTAAATGTCAACTCGATAAATATCTCTTAAAATATCAACACTACTAACGACAGAGATTAACATTCATAGTTTTAACAAAACTCAACGAAATTAGATGTAGAGTGAGTAGCCAGGAAGTACCTCTCCGTCGTTACGTAATGCTGGAAGTATAGATCAGGAAATTTCCAAAATGACTGGTGATAGAGAAAAAATAGATGATTCTTTATGAATACATGCTTTAGCTACTGGGTCTCCTACGAGCACTTCGGAAGCTTTGAAATCGAGTTTAGCACCTTTATCTCAACTTGAGAAAAAGCGTCTCGAATGAGTGCGAGCTATAAAAGTGAAGCCTTCCATAAGGTCAACGTAAGTGGTACGGACTACCGATGCGGACACTGAAGCTCGTGGGTTCGACAACCGCTTAAATAATCAGTTATTCATTACTTATGTTCGACAAAGATTGATTTGACAAACGTATAAAACAACTATGACATGATTAATGATATAACTACGTGTTGAGGTCTATATACGGCATATTCGTAATTGAATAATTCTCACGATGGAAATACAGTTAGGTAAATGTGATTACGCGAAGGAATTTGCTAAGATCGATATAATTGGTTGACGGATGTTTGAATTGTTTACATGCAGAAAAAAATTGCGTAAACCAAACATTTCTTTTAGTCTGCATAGTAGTTATTGTATGTTTGTATGAAGTTAAGGATTTGGGTTCCATAAAGGAATGAAACCTACTACATATTTCAAAAGAATGTGAACGATGGGAAAGGAGCGATGGGATATTTTAGGTTGAAGGATCTGCCAGATGAGTGCTGTTTGAGACGGAACAGTGAAAGGAAAACCAAAGAGATGAAGGAGAAAATTATTTATGGTATGGAAGAGGATACACTGATATGAGGGGCACAGAACGTATAGGATTGGAGATGTACCAAAGACTAGTATTAGTATTCTTGAAGAAAAACATATAAGAAAAGTAAAATACTACAACAGGTTTACACATCTTTCAATTTCTGAATTCAATGATTTTTGCTTTCCGAGATTCATCTACTACCTAAACATCTCAATTCGGAGTTCTCAAATTTGCAATCTTTCGGCATCAATAACGTCGAGTGAAGAAGGACTTTATACGATTGCTATTTAAACTTCATCTCTTTCAAGATTTCCAGGTAATCCGATTTGATATCGAAATCATCAGAGAATTTGTAGGAGCAACGAACATGCGTCTTTTCATCGAATGACATCTCCTATATACTTCGATGCGAGTGTAACAACGTGTATCGAGTAAATGAATTCTTCGATATTTACAGAGCAAGGGAAGATGGTACTGCATTAATCAACGAACACTTAGATAATGAAATAGATCATAGAAATCTAACATGATGTCGTGGATATGTAGCATATTACTAAAATCTAAAACTCCAACTTTTCATTTTTCGAGACGATTTAAACTTTCAATGACTACTTAAAATTTTAATAACCTACAAATTAGTTAGATAATTCTTCATCACTAGTTAGTCACAGTTCCGTACGGAACAATTCGTGAGAAATCTGGACAGTATTTAGCCAGAATATCAGTCGATGAAAAGAATACACCCGTAAATAACGGCGACTTCTCCAAATCTTATTTAAACGGCAGCCGAGATTACAATGCATACCACGTCAGTTACTCGTGCACACCGCACACAAACGCATATCCGGTTAAGTGTGCCAGTTCATTACCCAAATATCTCACCGTGAACTCGCTAAGACAATAGTGGGAAGAAATTTTGCATCCTCCATAACATCGAAAGTCATTATAAATTGTATCGGTAAGAGACTAATCACAATTATAAGCGTTTAACTGAAGGTAGCAGAATAATCTGTCAGCGAAGCATTCAAGGTTGATGCTAGCTCACCCACTCTCACATTAGCTACCAAGAGCTACTAGGAGGGAATGAGGCTTACTAGCCAAGATGAGGGTTTGGTAGTTTTCTAGGCATTCCGTAAGGAGAGATTTTAATCATTCTGCATTCTACTGCGCCAAAGTAACTTTCACGTCACCGCAGCCATGATTAATAATGTGACAAAAGTAAACGAAAGAAACATTTTTCTCTATTCTGCACCAAATAAAAATAAAAATTATTCTATTCATCAGCATATTTTAAAATAAATTGCGGAATAAACGGAGTTAAAATAAATCGAAGGTACAAGGTCTCCAACCAAGGTCTGAAATTTCTTCAATTCCTTATAAACTAACATAAAAATTTTGGTTAAATGGAAGATGGGACTAAAAAGTCCCAATTTCACCAAATAAAGTCCTTTGTGTACATGTATGTATAAACTCGGTGAAACCAGACATATACGATTGTAATAGAATTGTTAAGTCTTATAAACGTCTTTATTGGAATGCATTCGGACTGATAAGTCCCATGTGATCAGAAATATACCGTAACCTATCACGCCTCGACGACAGCACATGGAGTAGATATTAAAGACAGCCAAGCCCATGTTTTAAGTGGCCAACAGAGCATAAGCAACCGATCCGAAAATGCGTACAATATCACTACGGCATCCGAAATAAGATGTAATTGGGCATAGACTCCACTTCCAATTATCCACCGCGACTGCGTACGTAAAAATAGCGACGAAGATCCGCGGAGATCGTTAAAATTTCCATTACGACTATTTAAGGAAACCTTTCCGCTAGCGAATTCGACGTATTTTTCAAAATAATCTTACGGCACGCTGCTATATTTGTATCGTCTCGTTCCTTGTTTCCCAATCTCCAGAGCAAAGAAAGGCTAGAAGTGCTTTCGCAGCCGGGGTCGGACATAGTTCAGCTTCGTCATCAGCAGAATATCCGGCGCGTGATGCTTAAAAGGGAAATCTTCATTTCCCATGACAGGACCATCCAAAACCAGGAAACGGCGATATAAGCGCGATCGAGCTTCACGTGCGGCCTCTCTCTGTACACACACATGATATCCAACAGCTGACAGTTAAATCACAAAGGCATTCAATCGTGGCTTAACCCGTTTCTCTTTTTCGATACCAAAAATATTCGCCGCACTTACGCGGTACGAGAATTAGCGCTACAATTGATGAATCATCGCGATGAAAAAAATTCATTCCAAAATATCGACAAAAATGTAATCTGAGCTTATTTGATAAATACGAATGCAATGAAATATATATACATTTCATCGTATTCATATTTATCGATATATACATACACACACTCACACCATTGGATATAGACCTCGCCGAGCTTGACCCATTTCTCCCTATTCTGAGTTTATTTTTATTTACATATATCCTATCCTATACACATAAATATTAAAATTATACAAGTAATATCTATCGGATCTTTGCCTCGAAAAGGAAAGGCTAGCAACGGTTTCGAAAGAGTGTTTGATAATAAAGCAGGTCCCACGAAGGAGCGAAAATAGAATCTAACTCCAGACAGTTATCAGACAAGTTAGATACCACGCGGTAAACAACCAGCCATAGAGGCAGACGCCACGAACGCATGTTAAGATCCTCGGCTCGTGGCTTAAAATATAAATAGAAAAAACATATCGCGATTCCAAAGACGCAATTAAATAGCGCCGGCTTCATCTCTGTCCTCGAACCATTGCCTCCTGGCGCTGACAAACTATTTGCCGAAGATTCTTGAAACAAATTTCGCTTAGATTCGAGACAGGTGTTTCTAGATCGACGGTGAGGAGAAGATTAGAATTTATCTTATCTTGTCCAATTCCAATCATTTTGCCGGCTATCGATCGAAGGCCTTTGATAGATTTCGCTTATGCATAAATAGAAATGATTCTTCCAAGAACAACAACAGCCGGTCCCTGCGATTACATCTTCATGAATGAGTTATATCTCTTTTCCTTGGGATAAGAAAGAGTGAAAATGCAAATTTCGTTTACTTGCCTCTGTCACGCCAATGGCTGTAACACTATGAAAACTAACGATGTATAAGTGATGCCGAATAACGGCATTCATTTTCATTATTAATGCTACGAAAAAATGCACTTCATAGAGTCAACGTGTAGCAATTGAATGAAAATTTACCACTTGCAGCGTTCAGGTTCCGTAATGAAAACAAGGGAATAATACCCAGCTTCTGATCTACTTGCTTCGCACCCTTTTATATTTCATGGCTTTCGGTCTCAGTGACGAAATTTAGGAAAAATTCCCTCAAACCTCATATTTCATAATTGCCTCATCCTATCTCAAGAGGTGTAGGTATAGGCGTAGAGGATGAGTATCCAACCAGTCTCCGGGTTGAATACTTCGGAGGCAGAATGCATTACCGTATATGCTATAGTATAAGCCGACACAAATATAATCCGAGTCACATAATTGTATCACGTTCGCCTCGGGATTTGCGGATGTTACCTTGATGAAGATAAAACAATCCTACGACAACTACGCAGCTATAAGGTAGTTTCTGTTAAACATCTGTTATCTTGTATTTTTCACAAACGTTTCCGCTTGAAAATGGCCCCTTAAAATTGGTCTCTGACCAACAGAGTACTAATAAGTACTAATTTTACGAGAATATATTCTCGTTGAATAGTCGAAGCAAGCTATAGCGCGACGATGAACTTGGACACGGACACGGGACACGGCATGTGATGGCAGAGAAAATTTACAATTAATTGTTGGTTGAGCAAGTGAGGAATTTATAAGCCGATTTCCGAATACGGCTGACTTTTTCCAGCGGAGAACAAATAAGTGGAGCCCTCACTCGAGTGTAAGCCGAGGGGGGGGGGGTGGAGGATAAAAAATGTACTTACTCGGCATATAAACCAGTATATATGGTACTTGTTTTCTTTAGTAAGGAAGGAATTAGTTCGGTCTGTCCATAGAGTATAAGCTAAAAATAACCACTCCCACTCTATGGGTTGTCTTCATAAGGAAGGATATAATCACTGTGAATATTGAGAGAGTAGATGCTCAGCCTTCTGAGCACGTACATAAATCATTGAGGGTGTTCATTAATTTCTATTCTCGATTCAGAATCATAAAAATTCTGATTCGCACGGCCTCGTGTCCTTAAACGGGGCATCATTACGACGAATGTATTGAAAAGTAAAGCTCATAATATTTCGGTGTTGAGTAATATACTGTGCGTTTCAGTATGATTTTATTTGGTGTAGATACTATCACAATCACAGGAAAAAACAAAAGAAGTTGTTTTTAAGGAAAAGTTGCGTTCCATCCCGATTTTGCTTCAGCTGATGTTTTTTATTTTTTCTCGCAAGAAGTACATTTTTCACTAGGACTAACCTCAGGCTACGTGATGTCAATTCCATTGGTTCCCTTTAATTTTGGCGGTAAAAATGGAGGTAAATGTTTCGGTAAGAAAAAGGGTCACGCGTTCACACACATTCTTACCCAAATTTTACAACTATGGTTCCGCAGATTCTAAACAAGCGTTATTATTTAACCACAAAATCCAAAAAAAGAGAGACACATCAGATAAACAACTACTGATATTAAATTTTACATTAAGCTTTAGCTATTATGAAAGAGATTCATTCGTCTGCTTAACTCTTCTAGACGTAAACCAAAGAACAAAATCTACCGCCGGCTCGCCGGTTTCGCTTATTTCCTAAAGAAGCTGACATTAACCACAATTATTAATACAAGCCATCACTTAATTGGGCGAATGAGTCATTAATTTAGAAAGAGAAAATCATAGAATATTAAAATAGTATTATCATCGAAATTTGCATTACTTAATGTCCTTTGATCTAAAAAAGGACGGTTGATAGTAAACAATTCACGTTATAAACAAAAAGATGGGTATTCACTGTAGAAAATACCATTGGAGAAGTCTTAAATATTATGTTAAAATATAAATTAGTAAGGCGAAAGAAATTACATTTTCGGTATCGTGGTGGACACGGTAAAAAATTCACCTCTAGTAAAAGTAAACGAGTTCTTTTTCGAAATTATCAAGGTAAAATGCAAAATGCATTTTCGAAAGTAAAAGAAAGACTGTTGGGATATGGACTAGATTGGCGGCATTGGCATATTTAGACATTGGTATATATACTTAAGCTTTAAAATTTATTGTTCTTTGCCAAAATGTATCACTTCTGTTAAAAGTAAAAAGAAATTTGCCATAAAATTAAAAGATAGGCTGCTGAAACATGAAATGTTGAAGTTTTATTACGTAAGACGGTATAAATGTCTTCATTTAATGTTTTTCTTATTATACTTCAAATATATATCTATTATATGGGTCATTCCAAGCCAATTCGACAAGAAAATCGGCAAAATTGACCTTAGATATGACAGATTTTGACCAAATTAGGCAAATCGCTTTTATTTGATAAAAACTGAAAACCCCCGAACTGTTTTGTAATTTACGCACTTGTTTACGAAATATTGCAATGTTTAAAAATTAAAATTTTACGAAAGCGCCTTCGCATTCGAGGCCATAACTCCGGTAATATAGAGGGTAAAAATACCCAATATAACTTAATTTAAAGGTATTGCGTTAGATAAGATAAATATAGAAAATTTATATAAAATTTAAACAATTAAATAAAGTATATAACAATTTTAAGTTTTCAAATCTATTTTGACGGTGTACCTACCCCTTCGATTTTTCACATTTTTTATATGTTGTACATTTAACCTTCCTCTACAAATGAAAAAAAATTGGTGAGGGTAGTATTTCATTTAAGAATGAAAACACTATGAGTATAGGCGTGACGCTCGCCGCGGCGCCGCGCCGTCCTGCTCGCGTGCCGAAGGTTCGGTAGTCTGTTTCCTCTAATCTCAGCACGCTTATTCTTCCATCCGCTTTTTACCTATTTTTACTCTTTACCGACCCTTTAATTCTCTTTATCCTTGCCGTTCGCTATTTGCTTCCCACTGAAGTAATCCCGATTTTTCCCATTTAAATGCATTGCTTTGATTTTCGGGAATTTCTAAAAAATACTTCCCGGATAGGTAGAGAATCAAAACTCAAGGAGCCTACAGATATGGTCATGATCTATCGAAAAGATTAATGACTTTTACAGAAAATGTCCTGGGTTCGATGCTAGGACGATGCAAATATCTCTCACTTAAAATACATTGGTGTAGTTTTTCATTTTTTATGCACTTATCGAAATGATAGGAAGTTCTTGCTTTTCTATTCATCAAGATGTGGTAGCATGAAACCCACTAACATCTTCAGGTTCTGAAGCGGGTTTCATATCAACGTCGTAATGAGTTATTACGAGGTGTATCACTAATATTTACCTCGTCTTTCAACCGAGGAAACATTCACCCAAGTGACACCTCAAACAAAAATGTTTATTAAACATAGCTCTTAAGAAAAGCTTCGCTGAAAATTTACAAAATAAACAACACGTGCTTACGGTTAAGAAGCTTATTTAAAAAAAAGAGCAAATGAGGTAATTAGAGATAGATGCATCAGTTCTTGCAATCCCAAAGATAAAAAGGGATAGTTTGTTGTCAGGCATAATTAAATGCACAGCCGGTTGCATAATTTGCAACCAGAAAATTCGGCCACAGGGATAATATTGGCACCTACACTATTTTGTAAAACAAACTCCAGTTTCTTTTCTCGCGTGACTAATGAACTTTTCATGCAACAAGGATCAATATTTTCCGGAAAATGCAATACATCCAAGGTCTCTTCGTACGATTTAACCTTAATAAGGGCTTGAGAGAGAAAGAGTGGGGAGAGAGAATAGATAGAGTGGTGTAGCTATTCTCTCTCCCTTAATCAGTGCTTCGAAATTACTTTCCGAATATTTTTGCACAACCGTGCTCAATTCGAAAGAATAACGTGAGTGATATATTTTATACGTATATATATTATCAATGGTACAAGCCGTGACTTGGTGGAATTCCATATCAATGGAAAAATGAAAAACTCACTTGGTAAAAATTCCACAAAATATATTTCTTCCTCTACTGCGACATGTTTCAACTCACAGAGTTATCATCAGGCCTGATGATATATTATATTATTATTATTATATATATATATATATATATATATATATATATATATATATACATATATATTATTATATTATACCTCTCTAGGAAGAAATATATTTTGTGGAATTTTTACTAAGAGAGTTTTTCATTTTTCCATCGTATATATATTGCCGTTTCTTCTCGATAGAGTGACCTGGATTTCAAAAGACAACAGATTTTACTTCAAATAAGCGCAAGGAACTTACGTACTTACGTTTGTATGTAGCTCTAGACGTCACAAATACATAAGTTATACCCTTGATAAGTAGAAGGCAAATGGAATTTCAGTTTGTAATTCAAGAAGTGCTTAGGGTATATGCACATCTCAAGAGAGATAGATAACATTGAAAGCGGGTAAAACTTAAAGTTATCGGGAAGAAACGGAAAAGAAGAAAAGCCACAGATTCCTGAGCATCCGTTCTTACGCAACCCATCACATACACTGATTGATAGTCACTGAAATCCAGATCTATTTTCTAAGAGACCGGAAACATCAGGGAACGGAAAAACTGAACGGAAGTAGGAACTTAGCAAACACAAGTCTGCAATCTGGAACACCAAAATTGCAATATCTTCAAAATAAAAACACGAATCCCTTTACGTAAGGTACGTTTTCTTCAAAAGAAAGTTAGAGGCTATAGGGTGAGCTGTTCATAAGGGTAAAATATATTGAAATGGGAGAACTGAGAGGATATTGAGACGTAGGCAAAGTGGGATAGTACCATGAAATAGCAACTAAAAACCCCCTACTGGAATCATATTAAAAAAGTGGTCTCTATTTCACCAGAATCAGTCTCATGCGTAAGCGCCATGCGGTGTTATGGAAGCTGAAATGCCTATTGGTTAAGAAACTTCTAGTTCATCAAGAAAGAATATATTCCAGGAATACCTACAATTTTAGCAGAATTTTAAATGGGAGATATTTGCCCTGACCTAGTGTCGAACCAAGGACAATCTTTGAAGGTTTATTTATGGTTTTCGACGGATACTCACGGATTCTAGTGTTCCCTAGAATTTCAACTGTCTAATTAGCTGGGAAGTGCCTCAAAATAATTTACAAATTCACAGACTAAATCACAAGCGTCACTGACTTGTTATTTTTACAGCGTATAGGCCCAAGGGATGCAGACGTAATGTATCATTCCGAAATTCCAGAATTTTTTAATAGTGAAAAAAATAATCCGAACATATAAAAATAGTCCCTCGAGAAGAATCGTATTTGAATTTCAAGCGGTACGTATTGTTTTCCGATGCCCCCCGAAATATTTTCTTCACAGCCAAATAGGCAGTTAGATATAACGAATCCAGTATTCGTTCAAACATTTCTTTTTTTCGGACAGCTTTTCGGTCATATCACTCGTAAAAGTAACAAAAGAATCTGCCTCTGCCTATACAATTGAACAAAGTTAATTTTTCGCACTATGATCACAAAACCGTGAAAAATGATAACACTATCAAAACTCGTGCTGTTCGAATCTAAAACCATTCTTGCTAACCAGAATCCATTCTGAATCACCCCACAAACCCTTAGCTGCAGTACGAAAGTAAAAATACACTTTCTGATCACTAATATTGTATGAATAGAGTGAATTTCTAACCAACTCTCTGTAAGAGAGTTTTTTGAAGATGTTACTGTAAATATGTATTATGATGTAGAGGATTACTTATGCAAATAATAATTTTTCTGTTAATGTATAAGGTAATGGATTATATATATCATGTACTATGTAATGTAAAATGTTTATATTTGTAAAAAAATGTTGTAATAATTGTACAGTAAGTTGAGATACCTTATCGACTGTACTGTATAACTGTTAATGTTACAAGTGTTTTGAATTAATAAAATAACTATTCTATTAACTTGGGAAGATGGCTCATAAAATTTATAGCTTTGGGATCTATTTTATAATATATTTCGTGTGGTATAGATCGTGTATCTATTATATATATACGTAATATATATGCTACATTAGAAGAATTAACTCAGCAAATGCATATATTTACTAGTCAGTGTATACTCACTGAAGCACGATTTCAGTAAGAGTGGAAAAGATTCGCTAAGTGCTTGATAAGGAGCATTGTTCTATACGGAAACATTAAACGTTGAGGAAGCAGGGAGATACTTTGAGATGTGGCAATGGCGAAGGATGGAGAGGATAAGATGGACAAGGTGGGTAAAGAAGAGGTACCAAGGAAGATTGAGGAAAAACGAGATATTATGAAAAAATTAAGGAAAAGAAGGGCGAGTTGGATAGGTCACACCCTAAGAATGGACTGCCTGAATGAAGAGGGTAATTGAAGGAAATATTAATGGGAAGATAGAAAGATAAAGATCTGGAATGTTGATGGATTTAAAGAGAGGAAGGAGCTATCAAAAAACTAAAACAAGATGAATGGAATAAAAACGCCTGCAGGCAACAGTTACATTGAAACCTGTCCCAATATGACAGAAACACCATGATTAACTAAGGATCGAAGTGCATATTATTACAACCACTGATATACATTTTCGCATTTGATTCAGTAAAATTATGCACAAAAGGAAAAAACGAGGACCCAATCCAATCCCTTACTCCAAATACTACACTGATATTCTTACACCCACGTATTCCATACATATTCGATGTCTTTATTAGCACGATCAACAATTAATTCTTACAAGCACATCAGATCCACGTATTTCTTCTACTGCACCACGCTATCAATAATTAACAAAAGTGCTTCCACGCTAATATATTAATAACCAAAGATTTCAATGCCACACTAATAATTTAAATGAAAAACCAATTTAAAATCTAATTCATACCCTTACTAATAACGAGTAATCTAGAGGGTGTAAAAACATTCACAAAGAACGGTATACAATTCGATACTGGAGTTCAGAATTTCACTAAAATCTTACATAAACGCACACTGACTAAGCTTCACACCTTTACTGTAACAATATAACGCATGTAAAATGTGTAAATATATACATACATACTTCTATACTATACAAACGAAATGGTACGGGAGGTTTTCCAGCTAAACTCGCCAGGAGAGCGTACAAATCTTTTAGGCGGGACTTTTAATTGGCGTCCGTTGTTTGGGCGCCACAACCACGAGCTATCAAAGAGTCCTCGGCAGTCCTCCATATTTTCAGTTAACCGGTTTCTTTGGTATATATCACGGGTTGTAGGAATGTACCTCGATCGCGCTAACGACTGAATTCCTGTTTCAGACGTCTCTCAAGGTTTTCGGATTCAACCAAGTTTCAGTGTTCGATAGGGAAGCTCCAGAGTCTCTACGACCGGTTAATGTTTCCGTGATAACGTTTTATCCTCCTCGACTCTGTTGAACAGACGATTAACTTCGCTGAATCCGGAAAAAAAATCTGAATCAAAGCGCCGTGATACGTAAACTACATGCTGACAATGGCAAGAGTCGCTGGGAAAGTCATTTCCTCTCGCTTCATGACGTTGGTACGTATTTTTACACGCTAAGACTAAATTATTCAGCCTGAAGGCCGGATGGAGCCCTTCCCTCATTGAGCCAGAATTCAATAAATAAGTCCACGTAAGTGAAGCACAATTACTCTAAGAGTAACCCTTTTCTTGGCATTCCATAAGGAGGGACCTTAATGGCATTATTTGGTATCACTGAAACCTCAGTAACTTACATATCATAACAGCCATGAGCAATAACGAGACAAAACTAAACCAAAAACAGAATTTTATATGCCTTGTATCAAAAGAAAAACATTCAGCTTATCAGTTTCAGTTAGCAGGACACTAAGCAAGACGCTAAGAAAAAAAACTGGAAATACATTAGTTTAGAAAAGAAAATGATCCTGAAGAAATTATTTCTATTGATTCAACTTTAATCTGCATCTTTTCCATGGACTAATCAATCCGTTGGAGATAAATCATAAAATTGATGTCCGTCCTATATTTGTTTTGTATTCCCATACTTACATCCCATACTCATTCCAAGTCTTTCCTTCGCACATCTACGTTCCATCCTATACTAAGATTACGTTTCCTCGTTGAAATTTCATTCATACCATGTTCCTACTAATCGATTTCAAAAAACAGGGTTTCACTATACGAAAGTAAAAATGTATCTCCTGGTCTCTAATTTCGTAGGAAGCGAGAGCTATAAACTTGAGAAGGTAGCTCACATAATTTATACCTTAATGATCTATACAATAAACGAAATGGTACGGGCACGATTTTCAATACAGAAGATGATTTGTAAATGATGATAAATGATATTCAAAAAAATAAGTAAGCACATTCAGGCATATAATAATTTTTAGTAATAGATAAACATAGATGGATTTCATGTCTAAGTCAACTACTTTATTCTTATTTCGAAATTTTCAATATATACTGATAATATTCAATTGCCATATTTTCCGGAAGAAGTTTAAGTCAGAAATTTAATTTCTGATGTACTCTGGATAGGGATTTTTAAGTAGTGCTGTGCGTGAACTAGCACCTTTTACTCGTTGTCTTACTAAGCTTAAGGACAATATTCTGATTACCCAAGCTTTTACCGCTTTGGAACTTACAGGAAACAATCATGAGTAATTCTAGAGCCGGGGTAGTCAACCTTTTTCTATCCTGGGGCACTCAAGGGTATTTCAGAAAGCGAAGCGGGCACCACATAACATTTCCGTCCAGGGTGATATTCAGGCCATCCCTTGGCAATATTATTACTTTACTAGTTCATCGTGGGTCGTTATAAAAACACTCCATAGTAAATGAGATCGAGAAAATTACAACGTATATAAATTCATCACAAACTCACAACGTGAGAAAGTCTTTATCTCCGAAAAAAATCTGATTACGGGGAATAAATCTGGTATGAAAGTTTTCGCTGCATGTGCACCGCTGTGTTCCGAAAAGCAGCAGTTAGTCATCCATCACGGGGAATTTGATACCCTGATAAGCTGAGCCGAGCTGAATCTTCACATTCGCATTATAAACAAAATATGAGATAGAAACGCGCCTTGTTAATCTGTACAGAGGCGATAAGAGGGATGAATTTTAGACTGGCCATCACCCTCGATGTTTACGTAACCCAAGACCAGACCAACAGAGTTTCTGACCCTTCCCTGCCGAACCTCCAACCTATCCCCACCAGTGCAATCCCGAGAAATGCTGTTGCAGCAAATAAAAAAATTATTTTTAACGAAGCTTGGAGGGCACTGTGCAAGGTCGTTTCGGGCACCTCGGTGCCCGCGGGCACCAGGTTGAGTATCCCGGTTCTAGAGCAATAATTCATAAACTAATTTCAATAATGATGAGCATTATGGCTATAGAATGAGACAAAAACTAGTATCACATTTCAAAGAGTTTATAATGCCCTACAGATAACACTAAGATAATATAAATCAAGGTATTCAGAAGTACTAAAATATTGATCAAATAGTTATGTTGGTGTTATTATTGCCATACTTTGATGGATAGAATCTTTTTCGTTTGTCTTTTGGTACAGGATAGAGGAAAACGTATCTATAATTTTTTAGACGGCCCTGTCGATGCCTGAGATAAAATAAAACCTTTCGAGACATGAGTGATGTAGATTAGCGATTAGATTAAGAGTTACCAAGTAACCTCGGCTTATATTCTATTCGGTTAAAACTGTAAATTCGCAATAAAAATCAGAATCGGGTATTCATGAATTTTATTACGACCTTCAAGATTAACAGACAATGGCCTGTGTGTAGTTTTTCCTGAGGCTAGTTAGAATCTCATACCGTGCATTCTATAAGAACGAGTGAGGCATACTAGCCAAGATGAGGAATGAGGAAACTTTCTCAGGCTTTTCTCAGAGAGCTAGAATGCCATGTGAAAAAATCCATGTCAGTGCAACGGTATGACCCTATCGATAAGACTTTTCATAGCATTCAAAGAGTAGAGACCGGAATGAATATCATTATTCAACATTATCCATACTTAAGTCAGCCTAAAGTTAAGTTCTACGGTCAAGCGAAAGACTTCGCAACGAACTACAGAGCAGCGGAATGACATAGTGGATTCTAAGATAGCATTATCGATTGGCAGCATCGCCTTGCTGTCCCGTACAAATCGAGCATGTGTATTTCGCGACGATGAATTATTTACCAAGTATAACAAAGCTGGATTCTGGCCTCCGAGAAACCGACCAAAATCTGACCATCGTAAGCCGTTAATACTGTAAAGAAATTATAAATAATAGGATTGACCCATATTCGAGGAAGATTGCGACCGAATTAGAAAGAGGTGAAAATCATTACCTCGCAAGAACAATGTTCGAGAATTACTCAGGAAAAGGATTAAACATTTCCGTAATGAAGGAATGGTCCATTTCTATGTAAATTTATGGAAAGGAAAAGCTGCGTGAAGAGGCGAGCATGCGCGTTGGGGGCACTGCTCCCCGCCAACAATCGATTAAGTGAACCAGCAATGGAGAAATTTACTTCATCATTATTCTGCCTTACTTCGACTTTTCTCTCGTACATTTTCGACAACTGACATTTCCTGAGCCCGTTCACTGAAGATGCCCGATCATTACGTACGCCATTACTTCCCACTCGGACGTTTTCGACGGCCGATTCCCTACCAAATGCGATTTCGTTCGGAATCTACGCCGTCGCATTCTCTACGCGTTCCATCGCTGTGTCGTGCAGGACGTTCATTATTATTCTGACGTGAGATAACTCTAGAATCGACGCCATTAAAGTTACGGCCGATCCTCGCGTATTTCAATACTGAAAAACTGGTTCCTTTTTCGCTTGTTCCGAAAACAGCCTTCCCCAAGCTCGTTTCTCTCATAACGTCATAACTCTTTCTAGGGCCTGTGTAAATCTAATCGTCTACTATAAGTTTACTAGAACCATACACCAACGTTTGGCCTCCCATTGAGCACGATTGTAAGTCTTCCAAAGACCTACGCAGCACGCGAAAAACAACTCAATCCATTCTTTTCACTAAAATTCTTCCACAGCTAACTCTGGATGCCCAAAATGACCGCATGCGACAAGACATATACTATGCGCTCTAATATTTCGAAGGGAATCAAAACAATGTCCCAAGTAACAAGCAACGTAAGACGGACTATTTTATAATCATGAAACGTGATTAGAAAGTGTAATTAAATTTAATTGGAATCTGATTCGATTTAACTTCCGACCGCATTCCATTTTCGAATATTTTTCCAATTTCCCCTGATTCCGTGCGATTTCTAGTTATTTATTTCCATGAGTCTCTTCATTACGTCGAGCGAGCTTAATCGACCTAATAATTATAAATATAACAATTTTACATCAGCGAAACTTAAAGCCCAAATGCACTCGGTATAGTAAACCTAATTCAGAACAACTCGCAATATAATCGATGTGATTTAGTCTTACTAAGCGGATAGCCATGGACAGGGAAATAAAAATACTTCATATATATCTTTCTTTACTCCTCAAAACGTTCGTGTTTATATCATTTATTCTCTTTACTCTCCATATTGCAACACATTTAAGTCACAGATGCAACTTTTAACTTTCCATGTCATTTCATATTTTCACAGTTTAATTCAACTTTACAAACGTATGAAGAATTTCCTAATTTTACCACTTATACTGTCACAAATTGAAGCCGTTCAAACTCTTCCATCAACAGTTATCTCCACTTTCTGCTTTCATAATATTGTTTCATGATTTCTACCGCTAACTATGATTTCTCTATCTTCTCCCGGAAAACTTAAAACGAACCACCTAATAGGTCGTATTAAAAGAGACCAGGTGAAGTGCAGCTGCGGGAAAATGTAACAAGAACTAATGTAGAAACAGAAAACCATCGCGATTTCTCAGGTAAAATCAGGGATAAAGTTTAGAAAATCGTGGAAGAAAACCTTCGAATTAAGAATACATTTCTTTGATATAAGTAACGTACTTCTAATAGTTGACGAAGCAAAACTATAAACTTTATTGATGCTAACAGTAGCAAGATACATAAAAACGACTTTTCCTGACTCATAGAATATTGTCGCAGATTACTCAACACTGAACGCACGTATGTTTAAGCACTTACACTAATTTAAGCGCGCGCAATTCACAAAGACGTTGAACGAATAAAACGTTCTCTTCCGACATCAGTTGCGAACAACCCTATCGATACAACGTTACTGCACCCATTACCCGTATGTAATAAGCATCGAGACCATGAAATACTCCAATAATTAAGACTAACAAACCAATCCCTCGACGTCCTCAGGACCGAAAAAGTGGTTTTACTTTCTAAAGTACGCGACCGTAAAAAAGAAGGCTTCGTGGTTCAGTCGGATATTCATGTTTTATTCGTCCTTGGGCGGCGGCGTCTGTGATGTTGGCCGTCTGAGCGTTGGTCTAGCAGCTTAACTGTTTCACCACATCTAGATGGATATAGCGACTATATTGCCATTATACGGAAAAGGCGCGGGATGACGAAATAGGAGGAAACGTCTCCGCCGTATTCTACAAAATCCTGCTACAAGTGAACATTTACCGAGTTGATCTGGCGAAACCCACATTTTCAACACGAGTACTACTGGTGCGATACACGCTTAATCAACGTGAAGCCTTTGAAGTCATCGTGGAAGAACATGTCATTCCCCGGCGGATATTACAAAAAATTTACATTAGCCGACAAGATTAGGGCATGGAGCGGCAGTATTATCGTAAATGGCACACGATCTAATGACACACGTGTACAATTGCGCAAGTATATACACGCGAGAAGAAAATGCAAACTCGAAGGCCTGGTATTATAATGGATGGTTAAAATGGAGTTTAACTGTAATCTTCGCTTTAACAAACCGTATTATAATCGACACTACGGTGGTATTTAAACGAGGATTAACTAACAGATAGAATGAGCTTCAAATTTTACAGTTGTTTAATTACAATATACTCCATGCTGCTAAATTACAGTTATCTTAATCTTCAGATTAGTTATAAGCAAATTTGACTGACATATGAATGCCTACAAGTGCCTGATGATGACTCTGTGAGTCGAAACATATCGCCTCTTATAAATAAATATTTAGAATGAAATTTGTACTAGTTATTTTCCAGTTATTCCTGGAATGGATTGCCACAGAGTTACGGCTTCAACGCTTCATTTTATTTTATGAAATAATAACAACAATGGGCCTCAATTTAGGTACTAACTAAATTTTTCAATCGTTTATCATAATTTTAAGTGCCAGTGAAGTGAAAGTATCGATTACAATAAGGTTTTTTTAAAGTGAAGATTACAGCTCAACTCTATCCTCCACACCGGAACTAAATATCAGTACGAAAACATTATCGGATCGGTTATGAAGGCATGTGGCACCATTCTTCTACTGGGCATCTTCAAACAGCTCTCAACCCCTCTTGAGGTGCGAAAAGAATGTGGTGGACGTGGGTGACGATATGGCCGTAGGAAAAGGGTTTTAATCCCAAATATTCATTAAGTGAATGAAGATTGTCCATTTTTGAGCGCCAATCGGTGTCGAAACTTCGGAACGACAATGACGTAAGTCGGACCTAGAATATAACTCCGAGATGACGTAATTCGGGGAGCATCTCCGCAGGGAAAGGGTGGGGGTAGCAGGTGTACCAAGAGAAAAGATGATCCAGGGAGGGTTCTCGCAGCAATAGCACATCAATGGGACAGGAAAACATTTCAACACGGGAGCCCGAAAGGAGGTACTCGCTGCCAACGTTCAGATCAAAAACGTTCCACGCTAACGAAGTTGAATTTTATTTCAACTAATGCATCAGCAGCAACTATGAAGTAACGCGATCAAAAAAATCCAAACAGCGCCAGATAAACCGCCGAAATGGGCTGCTGAAAGTGAGTTGGTAGAAATTAGCGGGTTACCATAAAATAAGTCACGACCCAAGACAGCAAATTCTTTCGAATGAAAGAGAACTTCAAGAATTTCGCCCTAGCACTCGACGTCAACAAACAAAAACAAAACGCGTATGTATACATACATGCGCATAAACAACTGGATGCAATGATATGAATGTGTTTTTACACTTATGTATACAAACATATTTGTAAATATATACCCGTGTGCATGCATTAACTTTGTTTATTCTGAGCTTAAAATAATAAACATGTTTATATATATATACCCGTTTGGATGCATCAACTTTGTTTATTTTTTGACCGTAAATAATGATGCAGGAATCTAATGCTAAGTATGTTCCTGCCCATCAAGCAAGGAATAAACTCAGATAATTTACGATGTATTATAGTAGCAATGGGGTCCATAGTTCGATTCCTGATTAGGACAGCATATTTAGATTCACTCGCGTACATTTCAAACCAAAACCAATCTTGATAATACTTCGATGATTACTGTCATTTTTAAGCCCCGTTTAATGAAAGGTAAGGTAGCCATCGATAACAATAATTCCTATGAATCAGTCGTTAGAAAAGTTCAAATAACTTCGTTGACATGACACAGTTTCTCTGCGTCCAACACGTAACACATTGAACGATATTACGATACACATCAGATTCGATTTTTCTTCTTAAGTTTTCAGTGATCGGACGAAGAATCTCACTGAATGATATAGTCATTAAGTAACTCCACGATACTCCTGGAGCTTTCCATGTTTTAGGATATCACCTAAATCGAATCGAGGTTAGGTGGCCCACGCGGGTATAACCTCGCCTAATTAAGGGTCAAACAATAATAAACTCCATACTACTGCTTACGCTTAATTTTTACGGCTACTATAACGCCCCGATTTTATTTCTTTCCTCAATACCACGGTACGATTGTCTCCAAAATTTCTCCAGCTGATTCCTACTCAAGAATGAATGAATTCCTACTCAACTCCTTACATACATGGTACAGATACATCATTTAGTTTATACAGAGATGAGCTTTCCGTCAATATTTCACTCAAATGATGCCATTTACGAAACAGTTAGCGTATCAATGTCGAGTGTTTCTACCCTACTGACTTGCTCTGACACACAATCAACACAAACAATCACGGAGTTATCTTCGATGTTTTCGATACAATGAGATAAGTAGTGCGACTTCGAGCAGATTTTAAGAACCTTCCTCGAGGCTGAATGTTTATTTTAAACGCGAACAAACGTTGAAAACAATATCAAGCCAATATCTATCAATAAAGCTTTCGTGAGTTCTGGGAGTGTTGATTCGCGACACGCTGTAGACTCCAGGTGACCGTTTGAGTGGGAGCCCGTTTACAATTTATTGCTTCAATGCAACTTAGGCTGAATTCTGGGAATAACCTTCGAGGGGCCTTTCGGATCCTTAAACACAGAAAACGTCAGAAACGGCAAACGGCAGAAATTTAGGCAATTCGATTTTCGTTGAATACCTCAATCTCTACCGAAGAGAAATATTTCTTACAATTACACTCCGGGATTGAAAAATCTTGGACCCGGAGGAGAATTCAATAATCTTAGGCGCAAGGACCTTTTTGGGACCAAGAGATTATTCATCTTTAAAGATGACAAAAGGACCTATTTTGGGACCTCGTAACGACGAGGCCTTCAGCTTGCGCCTAGGGGCAAATCCATCCCTGTTTAGGCCCGAAGATGCACGCGAAGGACGAAGCCGATTCTCGACGTGGTTCCTCGCGAAACGAGCGCAATCGTTCGATTTCGACGTCGGGCGTGTCGAAACGCGACAGACGAGGGCTGAGTCCGGTCTCGAAAAAGCAAGTGGAGAAATCCGCGCGAGAAATTTTCCACGAATATTTTTAGAAATTTCTAGAACAGAATCGTTTTTACAAGGCCTCGTGCGGTTAGCGAATCGGTTAATTAAAAACCATAGGATACGTCTCGGTTGCCAGCTCGGCAAATTGGTGGACTTCGTTTGGGACCCCGGCTGGATTCATCGCAATGGATTTATCAAAGATGGTCGCCCCCCGACGGAGGGGCGATCCCCATTTCGGGGAGGAAAGTCAGTCTGGGAGAGGGGCATTGCGCAGTGTGGGGGAGGGATCGAGCGGGGGTGGGGTGATGTGGTATGAATGAAGTGAAAGACTCCGTAGTGCCGGGGGAGGGGGATGCATACGATATTACATTCTTACACTCGTACGAAGACCATATGCCTCGCGTTTCGCCACCCTTCCTCCGATTCGTGCATGTCTTCCCAAAAGTGTCCCGTTCACCATCTGCTATCCTCTCCGAGCGGGCATCTTGCCCTTGTATCTTGAAAATAAACTTAATTATCTCCGTTTGCGAGCGAAGGAGAACTTGCGAAGTTAACCTCTCTAGCACCTGGCCAAAGTTCGGGAGCCGAGTATCATCGCTCCAGAAAAGGATGAGATGCCGTTTAAAATATCTGCACCGAATTTTCAAAATATCGGCTGTTATCTTTGATAAGGGGCGATGTTATATTTTATCTCTCGTTTCACCTTAAACGATTGTCTCGCCATTTTCCAAAATGATAAGGGCACAATAGCGGACAATGACGAAGGAAGATCATAATTTCCTGTCCACGAGACGCATTTTCCACAGTGCGTTGACCTATAATGTTTTCTTGAAATTTCGTCAGAAATTTAATTATTGGGACAATGCTCGAAATATTAACGCGTAAAACGAAAGTAGACGAGAGAAAGTCTACCTTTTTTATTACGAAGTTAAGCGAAAACAATCCTTATTTTTGGAATAGTTTCTAAAGACTTCAAAGCATTCGACACTGACATTACTATCCATTACATACACGCAAGATGGTATACGTAAAGGTAAAATTGAAAAATAAGACGTATAAAATCGATTTGAATATGTTCCTTACAGTTAGCACCGATTAGTAGCAATGGATTAGTTTCATTTCCATTCTTCGAGGTATTACTCTAAAAACAATAAACTTTGTGATAAAACACTTCAGGAAATGTAAGACGTAAACATATAATCACCATAAATCGAGATTATATTTGATCTCATCAAACATAAAGGATCCACTGGGAGACATAAGACATTGAAAAACACTGTAAATTTTCCCAGCGCCTAAATTCTGATGTTGCAACTATATATATTAACAAAGGAAATAATCGTTATCCAGATACTGAGTACTGAGAAACTGAAGTATCTACACCAAGCCCTGAACAGGCTTCCCATAATATTCTTCGAGATTTCTATTTCCGCAAACTATAGAAAAATAAAACGCAGTCTTATGACATGTTAATGAGGGAGTTTCTGCGTAAACACATATCAGATTCGATAAAATAAATACATAATAAATTATATGACCAATGATACTTTCAAAAAATAAATATCCACGACAGACAATTTTTAAAATGTCAACATTTTAGCTTTCCCAAGTGTGTCTATATAATTAATCATTTCCATGAAAATACGGAATTATTTCTAAATGGCATTTCGCAGCAGAAGTGCAGTACAGAAAATAAGATTTTAAAATGCAATACTAATACTAATTTTGAACGAACAAACTCCATACTAAAAGAGTATGAAATCACAAAAGATATCAAAAGAAACTGAAGAAAAAATTATAATAATAAAAACACTTTCAAAGAAAATTTGACAGAATTCCAATGAAATAAACAATATTATTCAGGGAAAGAAATCTCAGGGAACAATGCTAAGTAAATGTTGAATGAATTCATCTTCTAAACGAAAAACATTTGGATTTTTACTACTTTGTAAATATTTGATTACCATGCAAATATTGATTTATTCTTATTCGCTATCACACGTGCTTCTGGTTGGTTCCAGGAAAAATTACTTCCTACTTCATGTGTCTTAAAAGTCACAATTTAACTTCAGTTGACATCGTTACACGAATTTCTTTGAGACGGAATAAATTATTACCGCCTAGGTAGCTTGGCGCCAGGCATCAACATATTTATTCCGAACTTTATTAAGTTACGAATCGTTTACAGAGAAGAGCTGCGAGATGTTATCGTAATAAATTTTGATAGCAATAGACTAAATAAACGTGATTTTCTTTTCGTCGAGAATTGGTGAATATTAGATCAGCGGCTTCCACCGAATATGCATTCTCGCAGAGATTTTCCTCATAGGGGAAAGAAACTGGAAGATCTGGAAAATTTAGTAGAAATAATCCGAGAAAAACATAATCAAGGTCGGCTAAATGAGAAAGTGTCGCAATCTGGAAAAAATCGACCTCGATATTCTGATGAATTTAGCTGCCATCGAGGCCGAAAATGTGATTTTCACCAGTCCTGCTGCGCAAGAATAAGTAAAAATTCGCGATAAAATAATAATTGAAGCATCCATTGGTTTCAAGAGGCACGGTAAACTCCAAATACATCGAATAATTAGCGTTAAAAACACTTCCCAGATATTTCAAAACGGACTGGAATTCGACATCTTATTTATACGCTTCGGGTTTGAACACATTCCCTGGTTCAATTAATTGGTGTTGAAAAAAGACATCGAGAGCCCTTTCACCGTCACGAGTGGAACAGTCTGATGAGCAGGAAACTCTAAAACAATCACTTCTACACCATTTGACCATAACTCAGGTAGGCGAATAAAACAGGTGCTTTCACAGATTAATGCTAACAAAGAGTAGCAAAAAAATATTAAGTGTGCAGCCATCGGCTAATCCCACTTACGGAGACATGCTTATGAGGGTTATTTCCGAGACGTTCGATTAGTGATGAAATTTCTCTCTTTTTACACATTCGCAGGTACTTCCCGACATTTAAAGCTTTACCATTCCTTAATCTTCCGAATTATCGTAATTCATATATGCTATGAGGGTATTCGAAGAATAAAATGCCTGTGTGACGCTACGATACTTTGGCAAGGGTGTTATCTCATTCTAGTCATGCCATCCGATGCGGAGGAGTGGAGGTCATTGTATGCCAAGCCTAAAAAGTACATCTCAACATGAAAAGCGAGGGATTCTTTGGCAGTAAGACAGTAAAGATTTCAATTTACTGAAAGCAAAATCGTGGCAGAGAATGGATTGAAACGAGAGAATCGCGGAGTATTCGTGGCTGTGAATTGATGACCACAGATGACCTTAACCATCAAACTGCCGACGACGATGATGGTAAACGAATAGAAAGCTATTCATTGAACCTCAATATGTCAATAATGCGGAGAAGATTGATCCTGTATGATTATCAATTTTTACCTCAATATTTATAAAAACGCGATATCAGAATAATTTTTCAGAAAAATACATTTAGAATTGTATACCAATGTATACGTATTCAACGCTAATAATTACAATTTGACATTAATGGTGACATTAGTAAATTTTTATCAGAGAAACAGATATCCGAGACAATATAACCACAAAATAATATGGGTGATAGAGGAATGAGAACGAGACGTAAATTTCTCGTACGCAAAACATTAAGATAAACAACAACAGGCACGTTCTTATCTGGACCATTAACTTACAAAGAAGCTCTAACTCGCGACAGTTTCAAAACAACGAGATTAAACCTAAACTTTTCCACATTGAGGTAATTTCCGAATGAATACAGAAATATTTTAGCTATTATGTGGGCAACCTATCTACATACTAATAGATGGAATTCTTTGCATATTACCTCATTTTGTTTGAGGTTAACGCAAACCTTGTTACGAGAAAATGGACGAATAAATGGGCAAAAACAAGGCGATGAGGCTTTAATACAAGATAGCGAAAATAATCGAAGTAAATTATTTAACTACGGAATTAAATATTTTCTGTCAATAGGGTAAAATTACATTTGAATGTAAACTCAAACTCGAATAATTCAGCGACATGTAATGAGTACTGAGGAATTGGGTTGATTTCCTGACATTTGTAACGAACACATATTTTAAGTGAACAATGTGAGAGATACGACCAATACACACGACCAACCTACACAAGAGAGATCTATAATCAAAATAACTCATTACATCATCACTCAACAGTCATATTTGGAATTTCATATCAATATATATGATAAGTATGTATGCTATATATTATATAATATGATAAGGTGACAATAATCTTTGAGTTAGTCATTTAGCAATCTTCAGTATGCCATTAAGGATTTCTGCGCGAGAAATGATAGGAAATTTTATGAAATAATCTCATTACCTCCGGCTTGACATAGCGTTACGATTTTCTATTTGTTTTATAATTATGGATGTTAATTTTGTCTCGGCGCAAATCAAAACTTTTGAAACTGAAATATTTAATTAGAAAAGGAGCCACGTCCCAGCTAAAAAATTTCGTTGATTGGTGAAGAATTTGATGGTATACGACCGAGTAAAACTAAATCATATATTATATTTGGGTGTTAGACGAAGTGGATTTCGAGGCGAAAAGGCATAGAATGAGGATTATGGTTACTAAATCAGACTTGTTCTTCGCATCGGATAGCAATAACTTCCGACGCAAACGCTCATTTTCTCATCCGATTTCACGGAGCGTTGTAAATAAACGGAAGAGAGATTCATTCAGGAGTATCGATTCGGCTGCAGGCGAGGGTCCTAATGTTGTCTCAATCTTACCCAAATAAAAGACGATTTATTATTATTATTAATGTTTTTAAGATACCGACACTGGCTACGAATCTCGCAAATTATAGAAAACGCCTAAATAGTACTCCGGAACGCCGCTAACGACCATCGTGCACTTGGAAAATGGAGAATTCGAGAGGTGCAACGGATCTGAAAGCACGTTACGCATCACAACTCTCCACTTGCCTTACATTGCGGCACGTCACTGGGAGCCCCGTCACCCTGAAAAGGTCAGAAACCTCGGGGGTTGAAGGAGATGGGAAAATGGACGAAAGGAGGCGAGGATAAAAAGAACAGAAAGTGAGAGGTTGGGGTCAAAGCGCCACTGAGGTAATAGGGACCAGCAGAAAAAGGGCCACGGGATGAGACGTTCAAAGAATGAGGGTAAAGTCTCCATTTTCATGCCGTCCCACTTAACGTCGCCCCGCTTAGCAACGATTTTCCGTCGGGGTATCGACCGAGGATTCCCGTTTTGCGTCAACTTCGTAGAACACTCGAGAGCTTTCTGGGATACGGATGGAAAATGGTGAAGCCTGCATTATTTACGGAAAAATCCATACTCGTCTGCTTCCTGTCTGAAGGCAAAGAGGAATCTTTCCCTCCGGACGCGTTCGTGGGACGAAGAGGCGAAGAGTTATGAACGCGTTCTACGCAATGGAAATATGAAAAGCAGACGACGGGAAATAAGTTTCTACATTCGTGCATTTCTTATATACGTGATCTACAGCCTTTGTTTCCACCTAAAATTCACAATGCCGCTCCGCTTCTTAGATATACGAGTAATCGTAATCTACGGTGTTTCGCGTGCTCAGCTAGCTAAATGTTCAGCATAAACGAAAATACTACCGTTGCGACCATATTATTCCCGAGATACTTCACTCAGAGGGTAATTTTCAACGTCATAGCCGAGTAAGTTCATGAAGTACGCGGTAATATGGACGAGTTACACTGAATAACCATATAAATAAAAGAAATGGCTCTCATCGGTGCATATTCTAATGTTTCCACATCCTAGAACGGCTGATCCGGTGCACACAGCCCACCGCTGGCATTCCTCACTTCACTCCCAACCGCAACTCCTACCACAGCGTGATTATTGGAAATCTTTGCATCTCGTAACACAGTTTCGCTTGGTAACCTCCCCCCTCCCGCGTCAAGCGGGAACTTCCTGAATCTGGCTGAAAGACCGTCGAGACGCTGGTTTGGGGTGGAACGTCTGGGACGCCAAGTAACAAAGGAGGAGTAGCGGAGATGAAGCTGCAGGACATATTCGATTGCGAGGCCGAGATGGGCGCGAGGAATCCTCGCTGGCTTTCGGACATCGATTCCCCCAGAGCCACGAGGGTGATCCCGAATTACGGGCACATGAGAGACGAATAAAGAATGCGAGCGAGCGGAATTGGGGAGGTGGATAACACGTCACACGCTGATGAGCGCCGACAAGCTTTGGAGACGGCCGAGGGGTAACTAATCAAATTTGGTGAGGTGGGCGAAGGGAATCCGGGGAAGAAAAAACGCTACGGACGGCAGAAACCAACCAGTCATTATTTGAGGGAAATAAGCCGCAGTATTGGTGGAAGCGAGACTTATAATGGATACTTCCATGTTCGGGAGAAAGACGGACCGAATGGAAATCGATTGGGTGTTTTGGAGAATGAACGTTCGTCTGTAGGAGAGAGAAAAACTGTCTAAATAGTTGCACAGGACTTCTGGACAAGATAATTTCCGACGGCGTATCGATTCCACGCAGCGAATCCCCACCATAAAGACGGTTATCGAGCATGGATGTGGTCGATCAAAAACAACAGCTTTAAGTGGCACATTTCGGGAGGAAATCGATAAATTAGGCGGACTGATTTTTAAAATGCCATCTTACCTGAAGAAGCAAGCACACCGTCGCTATGATCGCGAGGTTTTTCGCAAATTTTCCTACGCGAAATAATTTATCTATGTGATATTCTAGTGTAATGAAAAAGGCTCTCTACGTATACGTAATTAATGTGTAAGGTCCCCAAACTACGATATGTCTTTAAGCAAGGACCATAAAAACAAACGCCTATCATTGAATTACATGATTACGACAAGAAGAGGGTGTTTGTTAAAGTAAATAACTCCAATTTCGATATATCTTTCACCTTTCGATAATACAAACGTATTGGCACATGATAGAATCCTAAACTTAATCCACTATGCTAGTACGAGAAACACTGAACTGCAACATGCCTTTGAAGGAAGGATCGATCATGAAGACCATGAGTTTTTCTCGATACACAATAAGTAAATTATTCTTCGTTAACTGATGCTATCGGTCATTCTAAACGTAGAAAAAGAAGTTCTTTAAAATTGAAGTAACTTATCGTCAAAACTAGTGTAATAACAATTGTGTTAGCTCCTACAACACGAAAAACATAAATTTGATTGATGAGTAGAAATACATACTCGGAATTGTTTTCAAAGAATTTTGTTTAAATGGCAAATGTTACTGATAGCTACAGTTCTGGATGAAGTAAACAAAACGAAGTACTATCAACCAACATACATACAAACTCGGAAATCCTGTATTGAAAAGAATTATGTTTAAATTGCAAACATTACTGATGGGTACAGCTCTGAATTAAGTAAACAAAACAAAGTACGGTCTACCAACATTTCATGAAAATATCATCTAACACTGAAGGGATATAACCATCTTAGATATCAAAATATACTCAATTCATTTCGTATTACTTTTGCAGGCTTAAGTAAGAATGAATAACATGATGGAAAAAGTACTTACTGGATAGTATTTTCTGCAACTAGTTCAAGTAAAGGTTTTTCTCAATCAATTAAATAAGTATTAGAACCTAAGAGACAAAAAATATACCGTTTCCATCTTCCATGTAAACAAGCTCTTGGAAGAAAACAAAACTCTTAATTTACCCTACCACCTTTCCATTTTATACCATAGAAACAAATTTCTACTCTTAATTGATGACAATATGTCATGAAGGGCAGCGAAAAAGTTAACAATATTCTCTCCAACCAAACGAGACAACAACAATCACTATATGCACACATTTAATTTTGGTACATACAAGTATAACACAGAAACATCCTGAACTTCGACATGGTCAGTTTCACTAATATCGTTCTGCACAACGATACTCACTGCAAGTTATGTAATTTATCAACCAATAATACATTTCCAAAATGGTGAAGTTATTGTAAGTATACCAGACAAAAAGGCATCAGTTTGAGAGCAAATGAAAAATGTCAAGGACTATGTATGTATTAAATTTTCCGTTAAGACATAAAATTATATATAATTTGTTAAATCCAATATGAAAGTTAGATGATAAAAAATAGAAATCATATCAAAATTAAATCAAGTGGAATACGCCGAAAACCTACCAAAATCACAGAAAATTATTGAGTAGGTGAAACAATAGCGATGGTCCTAGTATTTCGATCATCACAGCAGAGAATATGCCTTTTGCTAGGATTTATATATTTGTAATCACTTAATTTATGACTATGCTAGGTTAATATTAGTAGAAATTAATTCGTGCTTGAGTAATCCACTACATTCTCCTTGAGTTTCAGCGACTAACACAAGCGCCTTGCGAGGTAAGATTTCATGACTCTAGGGTCAATAATCTTGGAATAAAAATATCTCATACAAACCCCTCCAACTTGCTTCCGTTTCCCCGTCGGTAGGGCAACAGCAGGGTTAGGGGTCACAGTGGTAGACGAGGGCGTGGCGGGGTGGTAGAGTCGTTTGAATGCATCCAAGGCCTCAGCAAGTCGCTCTGATTGACCCTTCGCTAAAAGTAAATAAGCACGCCAATTGCTGGAATCAAATCCCCAATGGCAAGTACGGTTCTCGGAGGGGCGGTGAACGTGACACACGAAACGCTGGGGGGAGAAATGCCCATGGCACTCAACACATTCGATGCACCGTGCATCACGGGACGTGTACAACTGAGGGTTACATATGCCCTCACACTTGCCGAAACACTCATGATACACACGAAACGTAGGAAGCTGAATGTTAGAATCGGTTTGCGAGGAATTTTGCTGCGTCTTTGAGGAATTCGCTTTGGGGGGACATCGATGGAGCAGGGCACTGACGAGTCTTTCCGCATCCGTCTTCGTGATGAGTCCGCAAGAAGGAGCACTCGCTGGCAAAATGCTTGTCACTTTGAGGACCTCTAACTGTACTGGGTTACAACGCGAACAGAAAATTTGCAGTTCATCACACACTTGGTTGATTTGCGCAAGACTGAAATCCCTCAGGACACTATTGAGTATCTGAGGGAGGCAAAGGCGTTTTTCTCCACCAACTACAAAACATGAAATAGACTCCCCTTCGAGAATTGTCTCAGATCTCTCTGAACGAGATTGGTCCGGCGCCGTAAGAATAGGAAGCTGCTGAATGGGAAAGGGTGGAGGGGCAAGAAAAGGATCCCTTGGAGAATCTCTACCACCGGATGCAGCAACACAGCCGTCGGCTGACATACCCAGTGACGAAGATGATCTTGGTAGGCAGTCAGACACCTCCTTAGATTCATCTAATCCATCTCCGGGTTCACGTTTCACGGAGAATACGCCCACTGAAGGGTTGTGTGCGCTAGCCACGGGGCTCTTCTCCATGGCCTCCGGCGTCGACGCCACCGCCGAGCCAAGTACAGTGCTTGGACCCGAAAGACTTTTCACTGCACTTAACTGATAGGTCTTGAGCACTTTCTTTAGGTGCGGGCTATAAGGCGCCACTGTCTCCATCATCGTTCACGCCGCCCAAGAGGCCACTTCCACGGGTTCTAATCCGACGACCACCAAAGTATATTGAGCAGTGGTAACTGCAGTTGAGCCGAAGACTGAGGGAAGAGATAGGCCAGATGAAGAGACGTCTCGTGCCCGCGGACGACACTCCCCGCCTGTAGAGGCGGGTAGCGCATCTTCAGATTTGTTTGTCCTCTTCCGAACAAACCTCACTTTATCCGAGTTCACAAAATAACCAAGTTTTAAAAATCCATTAAACGACCTCTCGCCCCATGGGCTACCTAACATGTCTGCCGAGGGGAAAGGGGCTTAAGTTCAGCATCGCGTCTGACTAGTAAAAGGAGGGGAAAGGCGGGGAAGAGCGAGGGGGAAGTGGATAGGACCCCCGCCAAAAGGGAAAGAGGGGAAGGGAAGTGGCGAGCGGGGACCGTTCCTTTCTGCGTGCGCCCCCCCACTCGTACAACTTCAATCAGTCTAGCGCCAGACACGCCCAGCAATCAGTAATTTCGAATCAATCTTTGAAAGCGAATAATATTCAAATAAAATGATGCTTAAATCCACTATATCACTTATTTTTAAAATTGTAATCCTTTCACTTTGTTAATTTTCAAGAATGAATCGATCTACGAGATCCTATCTTGAGTTCGCACTGAGGCACGTAAGGTGGAACAGCCCCGTCGCAGCAGCGTCCGTAGCGGCAGTAGACCGTATCGCTGCGGCCGATTCCCCCGCTTCTCCTGACGTCGCTCGGTAACGGCACATTCCCCTCTCCTCGCTCACCCTCCTGTTGGTAACCGCGCCGTGAGCACTGCGGTCCGGGAGGACGAGTCATGTGACCTTCCCGTCAAAATAGCCGAGTGGCGGCTTCTAAAGTTGATGTGTAAGGAGTAGCCTGAGCTCCGATCTGCGGAAGTTATATTCTGGAGCAAGTTGATAATATCACTGGATCTAGAGGCTCAATGATCGCTTATATAATTTCTTTTACGGATTTACAGATGGTACAAAATCTTAAGATATATTGACACAATCTGAACTAAATGTAATTAAGCTCAATAAGAAACAAAAATTATTAGAAATGAAAATATAAGATATACGCAAACTCACAGTGTGCAGAGAAAATTCACCATATTTTACGTTTTTCCTCCACGCTTCCGTTGGATAAACATATCTAATATATAAAGATTTAACTTATTTTTTAAACAGTTACTCAGTAACAAATGTTACTAGAAATCCGTTTTTTATTTGTTTGGATACATTCATCGCTATTAAATCAAGCAGTTCGTTCATCAATAACGTGGAAAATGAGAAGGCTTGATAAATATAATTTGGTATAGAACTTGACAAACTCAAAGTCGTAGCAGTAAAATAAAACACCGCAATTTTCGTAATTTTTTGCGATAAAAGGGCTAACACAACTGCAACTAATTCGGAATTACAAATTTTGAACAACAAATCACGCTTTAATTGAAAATAATCCAAGGAGAATTATTATTTTGACAATCAGTGCGAAAATTTATTTGAATGATTCGATGGTGGGAACAGTTACAGTATGTAAATTCCCAAGAAAAAACGGACTTGAAATCTTAGGATTTTTCCTGGGTGCACGCCCTTACGTGCAAAGTACCTTAACCCTTTCCTTGTCCTAATATGTAAATTAACCAAATTGTCTTACAAGTACTGTAAGCTCATGGATAATTCTGTATAATAAAAAGGCTGAATTTGTAACGGGTACAACACAAATTCAAGAAATAATAGCTGTTTTTACAATTTCTTTCTATGTTAAGTATACTCTTATATATATTCTGAGTTAAAATTCCAATATAATTTCATTATTAAGCGCGATAAATTTACCTAGTAACGCTAATTAACTGAAATTAATCGTTGATTTTCACTCTCATGGAAGGCATTCTAACGAGATTCGTCCGAGTTCATCTGTTTATCTACTAGTGTAATCAATCTGAAGAAATAAATACATATTTTTCTCTGCTCAATGCGAATCAAATATGCCTACCCGATAATTATTGACACCGTACGAATCAAACATAAATTCCTCTTTGAAAACGAGGATTCTAATTGTAGAAGTTCTTCGTTTTATTGAAGCATTTGATGTACCAACAAATTGATGAAGTAGACGACCGAACTGACTAACCCCGGGAATTACGAGAAATCTTGCAGAAATTTATCACTGCATAGTCATAGTTGTCCCATTATCTATTTATCCAATGGATTTCTTTAAAACTCCAGAAGCAATAATTTTCCCGGTTGCAAATCATACCCAATGAAATACTACGAATTCTGGGCATATATGGGTAACCTGCGACCTTTTTGAAAATCAGCGCAACATTTTCAGAATACTGTATATTCAAGTTTGCAATATAAGCATGTTGCATTTAGTTTCACAATGATAAGAGTTGCAACATTACAATAACTCGCATAATATTTTATAAAGTGGACGCTCTCTACTCGCCGAGTTTCCAGTATCTATTTTAAGGAATTCTTGAACATTTTACCAACATTGTGTCGGCATAGAGTGATGTAGATAATTATGAAACCTGAAATAAAGGGATATGCTCTTGCGCAACGATAATTGTTGTATAGGCGTAGAAAACTCATTAATTGTGATTTGGAAAAGATACTTCACTCTTTTTCAAAGTATCCCAAAATCTTGGAAGAACACCAGAACATTTCCAATGTCAACAAGAGAGAAGTGCAAAATTTTCTTAACAGGAATATTTCGTTTAGTTGCATACCAAAGTTCACAATTAATTTTCAGTTTTAAGAAATTTTAAATTATAAATGAATATATATGTTGTTATTGTATTTATTATATATGTGTATATTAATGACTCAAAAAACACTACCAAGTAAGTATTATCCAAATCAATTAGATAGTAAAGCTACCGTTAATGTCTGTGAATCATTTTCATAACATTTAGGATATATTTCAATATATCAAATACAGTACACAATACATAAATTGGATACAGTGCAGAAGAATTTTTCATAAAGAATTTGATTTAATAATAATAACTGATGTAAGATCTTTTTCTACTTGAACTTTGTACAAAAATGAGAAACGAAAAAAGTCTTAAGATAGAAAAGATTGTTTAGGGTATTTCTGCATGCAATCACTACATTATCCACTTTAATTGAGAGCAACATTTTGAAAAAAAAATCATGGAGGCGGCCTATATATTGTGGAATTCTGACATAATTGAAGAATTGTTAAATAAAACAAGGTTTAAAAAACATTTTGGGACATTCTGCATTTTCATTGCTAAATGTTGTACTGCATTTGAAATGTCTAACTGAAAATCATCACATAAGAGCTTCTTTAAAGCCTTAAGATTCTGCCATTTCAGCCTCGCCAATAATTTATTTTGAGCTTCAAATCCAACAAGTGCTTTGTGAAATTGTCTAATAAATCTGAGTCATGTCAAATAAACTTAAAGCATTTGAATTATGAAGTTTTACTTCTAAATTAGAATTTTTGCAAAGCTTAGTAGAATGAAATTAATATTATTCGTAGACATAAAAAATAGTAGAAATAAGGTAAAAACGGAAAATTAATTAAGATTGCACGCATATATAGCCTTGGAAAAGTTTCCCTAGGACATCAGCTAAACTCATCAGTGTCACTGTTCATAAGGAGATGATGTAGGATGAAGGGTGCTTATCTAATATAATACAGATTAGCATCCTTTATTCAGATATGTATATATTGTTCCAGAAAGACAATTTGTTTTTGGAATGAGAAGTTTTAATACCAGGTACCTGTGATGAGCTGTAATTTATAACTATGCTAAACAGCTGATGTATACCCTTCCCCAAAATGATTATTACATAATAACGTAGTCAACTGTATATCTTCATGGGAAACCACAGCAAACAATACAAGAATTCTAAATGGTTCAGATTATTTCATCATATCAGACTCATCACCTGGGTTTTTTGTACCACCTAAATTTCTTGTTATGTTAGTCAAGATGGAAGAACTTGACCAAATTTTGAGGGATTTGAACTAAGAGTAGGATAGTTAGAGTATCTGGTAAAATTAAAATATTGAGTGAAGGCAAATGCAGAAAGTAACTTTGACCACAGTAACATTTAAAGCATTTCAATAAATTTTGCATCCCTGAATTATTTAAGTTCATATGACAGGAAAATTGATAAATCATGCATATGTGACCAATTTAATCAAAATAGACTAATGCCGGATATAATTGTGATGGAGCAAAAAGCTGAATGATCTGCAGGTAGTTACACTTACCTGCCGAAAAAAGAACAGGGAACTCCCTTAACTTGTAACACAATTAAACAGATATGAAATCTCTCGATTATTCTCATTCGTAACTAACTCTTTATTTATGAGATGAAGAGTGGTAGAATAGTTGGGTTCAGATTTTTAGTTGTGCTCACCACAGGAGTGATTGTGTTGGAAAAGGCAACCGGTGGGTCGGGACTCGATCCAAAAACTATCACAAATACAATACGATACAAATAAGTTTTTTTACTCCACCATGGACCGTGGAGGTATTCCAATGAGGAAAGGTGGGTCGCCAGCTGTAAAAGGTTGGGAACCACTGGTGTAATCTATTGAAATTTCCCTCAAATGACTGGATTTTACGTTGATGAATAAATATAACCTGTAATAATTACTTACAAATTAAGAAGAGTTAAAAGATAGCCAGGTCATTATGACCTGTCAAGCCATGCACATCATTAGATATTTAAGCTAAAGCTAGCACTCAACTATCTGATGAGTATTTTTAGTTTAGGTGAAAAATTATCCTGTCTAACAGCATCTGAAGTTAATTAGAAGTTTCATGATGAAACCAAGTACTTCAGAAAGGATTCAAAGAGATTAAGATCAAATTAAATTACAGATGTTAAGAGATTGAAAGGCAAACATTCTCCAGGTTTGATGCCATAGAAAATGAAATATTTTGAATTCCATTTGTTTCTGACAAGATGATTATGATTACCTGAATGCGAATTCTAATGGTTAGGTGAGATACAGTTTTTCCAGGAGAGAAATTAAAAATAATTTTTTTTAATGATACAATAAAATATAAATATTTAGGAACAAAGAAGCTCTCCATCTCTGACTATCATTTGAATGTTTTTTTATTAGCTCAATAAATAGTGTAGAAATAAACTGAGGGATAGCATTTTTAATTTAAGCAGGATTGATTTATCAATAGTCTCCAAATAATCTATAATACTTTTATTTGCACATTAACTCTGAAACTACTATGTATGATCTTATAACTACATAAATATGTATGTTTATGGGTACAAGAAAGGCAGCTATTGAGGCAGAGATGACACCTGATAGAAATGTGTCAAGTTGAAATAGAATAAAAGTTAGGAATTGACAGTAATTATATGACAGGATTTTCAGGGATGAATGAAAGGTGAACAGCAACGGAGTTCATATATTGCACTTATTTTATGTAGAATAGGCGAAAAATATTATGTAAGTAAATCGAAATTCGGTTTTAAAATTAAAATTTTTTTCTGGGCTGTGGAGTTTGAGGCAGAATACTTTGCTTAGAGAACCAGATAGAAATTTATTGACTGTGGCTACATTGAAGACTTGAGCGGAGAAATGAAAGAGGATCTCATTGATACTAAGTGAAACATAGATAATTCAAACTTTCATAATTCAAGCTTTTTCCTTTGTCTGTAGCATTTGTTAACCAAAACATGTCAAAAAATTATCATTAATTCAATTGTTTTACAACCTAAGACAATGAAGTTTTTAAACACTACTTACTACCCAAAATAACGCAGGTGATGTTAAAATACTGTTCAAAGTCAATTT
Organism: Sympetrum striolatum; assembly: GCA_947579665.1. Taxonomy (NCBI): domain Eukaryota; kingdom Metazoa; phylum Arthropoda; class Insecta; order Odonata; family Libellulidae; genus Sympetrum; species Sympetrum striolatum. Next base: position 64,715,446 of record OX388352.1, read on the forward strand.
GGAAAGTACTGATTTGGATGAAACCATTTCTCAGTTATTATATCAACTATTATTAATATTACCAAGACACTTAAATTAAGAAAGCAAGTAAAAATTGCTGACTTTTTGAGACATGACAACAGAAGATTTGTCTAAATTTACATACTTATTAATGCAGTAGGTACAATTTTGTTTTATTGATAAACTTTTGACATTTTAAACTGTTTGAATTTCAAATAAGTACTTATAATACAAGATACATACTGAAAAATAAGCTCGTATTATTCACAATGAAGTGTATTTTTCTACCCTTCCCAAGAACTTCTTTAATATGTTTCTGGATGGCTAAAATTTTTAAGTGGTCCCTTGGGGTTTGAACGATACAAGTTCCACTGTATTCTCTTTCCCAGAAAAACATTTAGTGCTGTTGATTATTTTATGTATATGACATTACGTTTTAGATATTCAAGTTCACTTCAGATTGTTTGCTTCACTAAATTTCTCTATTTTATAAGTTTTATCAAAGATTTGTAGTTTGAGTCAAGGCATCAGCCATCAAACTCCAAGGTTCTGCTTCTTCTTGCTACTTATATAATCACAAAGAGTGATGTATAATGAAAAACTCTCCTAGTAAATAAGGATTATTATTAAAAAATAAAATCGATGGAGGCGGTCCTGATGTTGTGGAAATCCATTCTAATGAACGTAGACCTGATAATGGTGGAGTTCCACAGAAACTGGTAGTCGTCTTTTATAAATAAACCTGTGGAAAAGTGAACATCTGTCTACCTTCAAGTATTATTACTTCTTTAAAACATTAAAAAAGTAAAAGAAAGCTTTCAGAATCATACAACCTATCTGAGAGTCAGTGAAGTTCATTCTCCATTTAATTTTCATAAACTGGAAACACCAACCCACAAGATACATTATTACATCATATTTTGTAAATAAACGAATTCAATCATACATACACCAATTTCTAATACAGACATATATATCTATTATTATCTATTACATATAATTCCTTCTACGGATTCATTCATGTATATAGATAACCAGATATGATACTAATTCACAGGCTAAACTACTAGTCATCGACTTGAAATTTTTCCAACGTATTGGCCATAACCTGTAATTGCCAGAAATATTGCGAATTTGAACTTTAATGTCATGGGTTCGATTCCAGAGGGCACCAAAGTCCTAATTTTTCCCACTTAAAAGCATTGCTTTGATTTTTGGGAATAAAAAAAAATACTTCCCTGATAGGTAGAAAATCAAAACTCACCGAGCCCATATATATATGGCCAAGGCTATTGAAAACATAAATGACTTTTACGGAAAAAATCCTGGGTTCTATGCTAGGATGATGCAAAAATCTGCCCTTTAAAATACACTGAGGTATTTTTTCATTATTTTTTTTAATGCACTTATCCAAATGATAGGAAGTTTTCGCTCAGCTAGAAGATGTATATTAAGAAGCCGTTTAAGGAAAAAATTATATAAGACCATGCTGCTCCTGGGTTCGATGCCAGAGCACATTACAATTTCTCACATAAGGAATGCAAGGAAAAAGTAGGACGTTGTTTGAGGCATTTGCAGCCAATATTTCTGCTTGAATTTTCACACAAAGTTAAAGATGGTGATCTTTTGTTGTGATACATAGAAAGTATTGCCAGGAAGACTGAGTTCGACACCAGGCAGTAAATATATCTCCCACTTAAAACACATTGGGGTAGTTTTTCATTATTTTTTCATCCACTTATCAAAATGATAGGAAGTTCTTGCTTAGCTAGAAGATGTACATTAAAAATCAGTTTAAGAAAATAATTTAGGTAAGACCATAATGTTCCTTGGTTTGATGCCAGAGCACCTTAAAATTTCTTACATAAGGAATATAAGGGAAAAGTAGGATATCGTTTGAGGCAGTTGCAGCCAATATTTCTTCTTGAGTTTTCACACATAGTTAGAGACTTCTTCTTCTTCTGTTGTGCTGCATAGTAAGTATCACCAGGAAGACCCGGATTTGATGCCGGACAGATAAATTGCAGCGATTTTTAAGAATATTTTCAATACTCTTGCTACTTTTGAGGACCCTCTTGATATTATGTAAACTCAAAATTTGTATTATCAACATGCTTGCAGAATACAAGCAACATTTTACTCGTATATACATATATTTAGATAAAATCATTCATTACGAACACCTAAAATTCATTAATTATGTGCTTAAATATTTCCCCAAATTAGTTTCACACAAACCTAAAATTAAAAGACAAAATTTAAAATAAGTTAATACAAAGAAAACACTTCTTTTTGGAAAATTAGTAAAATTGAATTTCTGAAGATTGATTTCTCAAAATATTTAGGGAGGTAAGATTTTTGAGTACGTTTCACATCATAAATATTTAATTTATTGTGAATTAAAAATAATTATTAGTTTGTGGAATATACAAGGTATACCCAAAAAGTGCCTTTATTACTTATTAATTAAACTTATTTTTCCCATTTAATGATGAAACCATTACTCAAATGCGAGACATTATCCATGCAGATCATTTCCAAACCATGGAGGATGTATGCCATTCTGCATGAAGATTTGTGGATGCACCACGTCTGCCAGCACTTGGTCCCCAAGAACCTTAACACTGAGCAGGAGGAGGAGAGGATGATTTTTCCTGGTGACAACAACGCCACTGTGAATGCTGAACCTACCCTTCTGGACAGACTGATCAAAGGTGACAATGATCACAGGTGACAAAACTGCAAAACACAGAACCTAACGCTAGAACTCTTCTCAAACTGAGACATTTTTCTCCTTACATGTGTCAATTCACAAAGTCACAGCACTGATATGTCAGCACTGACAGGCACAGACTTGAACAGCTGTACCCATAATTTGTGGTGCTATCAATCACCAATTGAATTTTACATTTCTGCTACTCAGCATTTTCATGGGGAAGAATAAGGTTAGCAAACTTATGGAAAGTACCTTGCACATAAGGAAGCAATCATCAATCTATAAAATATTTACTGGGTTTATAGTTTAAATAGAGAATACTGTATAAAGTACAACAAAATTACATACATGTCAAGAACTTAATCATGATGAGCTAAATCACTATCCTTCTTTGCTCTCAAAAAACACATTAACTGATTCATAAACAATCAAATTGCTCTATTTAGTCAACAAAATTACTTCATTGATTATTAACACTTTCTTCCTAAAAAGCATGAAGAAATCTTCTGTAAGAATAATTTACTTTAATTTTTCTTGGAATCTTTAGCGATCTGTTGCATTGTTGAATATTTTTCTTTTACAGAGATTAATGCTTCTCAGTAACCATAAAATATAGCATGTTGATAATTTTGCATTCTCTTTAATATTATTTATCATGCAATGAGAATAGCTTCAACTTTAGCATGAATTCCTTGAAACTGATTCTGGTCTTCATTTCTATTAACTTTTTTACACATCATTCTCATATCTTGTATCTTCAGAAGAATACTTGATGTATGGTAAGTCCAATCGACAATCCATAAACTCCTACTTGTGTCTGATAACTTCTTTTATTGCACTGAAACTATCATGTTCATTTGAAAATCCATTCCAACTTCTCCATTTATATATATTCCTAATGAAATTTACAAAACAGCTTACTTTAACAGCTTTTGTTCCTGTTTTACATAAACTTTAAAGATATTCCAATGAAGCCTTCATCCTGACTCTATAATTTTTGTTACATATTGGGCTCTGATTGGGAAAATAGAGTCCGTAGTCACACACCCCATTCACTGAAGCTTGACTTGGCACAAGATGGTTGCATGTTGTCTAGATATTTCACCCATTCAATTCTAATCATTCAGCTGATTCAATTTCTTATCATTCTTGTAATTTGTTACTATGGGAACTTTTGTACTCGTAGAATTTACTTTTGAGAATGGAATTTCATCTACGGCCCACAGTTTCCTTCACACAATATCTTGGACCAAAAGCTTATTAGCTAATATATTCCCCTAACATCTTTTCATTATTTCTCAATTGTTAATTAGCAGCAGTATTTGCTTCTTCTTACTTAAATGTTACCTTACGTACAGGCTTCTTTAGTACTTCAAACGCTCCACCGATGTTCATCATTTTAATACAAATTTGCCTTTCATTAAAAGGTCTATTCAAAAAAATATGAGACCGGTCTTGCTATGCACAAACTATTAAATGGATCACAATGTAAGAGGTTGCACCTTTTAGCTGCATCTATAAAGGGGCAAAACACCACCTTCCTTGTGGCTCTACCTTGTCTAGTCACTGTACAACAGTAGTTTCTGTCAAAGTCCACTAAAAGAAGTTAATGTTTTCAAGACTCCCTTGAATTTTCACCTTCAGCAGAAAATTTTCCTAAATCAAATAATCACTAACCCTTATTAATCTCAGAGATTAAATTTCAATCATGCATTATAATGAAATTTAATTTTCACTTAAGTATCATTTTATATACTGACATTTATTTCATCCAGTAGTAAGAAACAATTACAGTAGAGGATCATTTATCCAAACTTTGTGGGAGCAAGGTCGCTTTGCATAAAGGATATGTTCGGATAATAGGTATTTTAAGCTGAATGAGAAAAAGCAACTGCAAAAAAGGCTTTGACGGGTTACAGTATGAAATAAGAGATGATAATGCACATAAATATTATTGAAAAATTGTATTTAAAGAAAACTATACATGACTGTCCCCGTAAGGTTTTTCTTTTCGAAATGACTACCGTTGAGTCATATTCTGTAACACATTGAAGAATTTGGTCCTTCTGTGATTTTATATCATGTATAGTTTTCCAGCTAATATTGTATTCCTGCTTAAGATTGGATGAAATGACACCACGGTCTAGTTAATTTATTAAGTCCACTTTTCGCTGTAACGTCAGCACCTGTCTTTTTCTCTTGACGTTCCCACCGCTTGAAATAGCTTGACATGTTTTCTTCTTATTTTTATCCATTTATAAGGTTAATTAATATAGTATAAATACTTACTCGTGCACACCTTCAAAAGATCAGCGCAAAACACACGCAGCGGTTGCATTCAAAATTACTTTATATCTATTGTGAAATGTTCGTTGTTTGGATGTGTTAGTTGTTTAGATGTTTGGATAAACAATCCTTTACTGTAATTCTTAGCACAGTACTGTTCAGCAGCCTTATTCTTATTTGTGCCCTTTCATTTTAGGATTGTGTGAATAATTTTTTAGTTACCACAACAAAAAAACATATTTAGGCCAACAATTCTAAATACATCCAAGTACAATTATGTAATTCAATGTTTACCTTATCACAAGATCCTAAGTGACCCTACCAACTAGATTTAATTCTAAAATGTTTATTATTATCTAGAGCAGGGGTTTCCAACTGGTGGTATGCGGGAATGTTTCAGGTGGTATGCATAGGGTGATACGAGCGATAGGCTGGTAAGAGCTTGTGTGTGCGTGAGCAGGCAAAATTGAAAAAAAAAAAAAAAATCTAAATATATTAATTATATTCTTGATAAAGAGTTGGAAAAAAAAACTAAATACAAGTGCATTAATAATTAAATATAAAGTTTTCCAAATAATTTAACTAAAGTAAAACAAACAATTGGACACTTTTCAGACAGTAAATATATTTTTCTAAAAGAACCTAGGACTGTTGTTATGCCAAAACTTTAAATATTTCAAGTGATACGCAGTTGCTAAAAGGTTAAGAACCCCTGCTCTAGCGTATTTCTAGCTTAGAAATCAAAATGATGCACTTTAATACCAGCAGTAAATTTTACTTGAGATTTTATTGAGACTTAAGATAAAAATTACTGCATTCGAACTCCCTCAGAAAGCAACTCAGTGGTATCCCATTGCCTTCCACATCACACTACTTCAGTAATTAATGTATATCTGTTATCATCACACCTGTAATTAAATGATCATTGCAGTACTGACCATTGTGGTGCCTCCCTATATTTATATGAGGAGTGGCCTCTCTTTCCATGTTATGGGTTACAAATTGTTTGATAGCAGCCAAACACCAAATCAGGATTCCTTAAAAGTATTCTGTAACATTATTAGGTTGCCTGTCAGAAGGATGGACCATCTACATCCTAAGACCAACTACATCTGCTTGTTCATAATTATTTACGCAATGGATTAGATTATTTTGAAAATAAATAGACCTTCCTAGAGATCAACTCTCAATTATCAACCTGGGAGGTGCACTCAAAGGTTGAAAGGCCTACCTTGAAAGGTAAAAACTCAAGCATTACAAAATTCATTAACATTTCTGATAAAATTCATCAAATGGAAATAAATTTTATTCAATCTACTGAAATACACAAGAAATGGAAATAGAATTTCAATGAAATCTAAGTTCTCTGGCCGTACTTCGTGGAACAACATTATAAATGATAAACAAACTTTGTAATTTCCACAATAAAACTTGAACTCAAATGCTAGACATTATCCACGCAGATCATTTCCAAACCATGGATGTATGCCATTCTGCATGAAGATTTGCAATTGCACCACGCCTGCCAGCACAAATGTGTTGCTAGTGAGAAATTTCCTGAAAAACAACGATCTCCTGATTGTAAAAGGGGAAAGGGATAAGGGGAAACGTTGTGTAGTTTTGGACAGAGCAATTTACATTTCTAAGTGTTTTGATTTTGTAAAGGCAAACAATGTAGTGGTCTTAACCAAGGATCCGACGTCTTCGTACCAGAAAAGAGACTCTCAATTTAGTTAATAACGTGTTTAACCTGAGGGAAAAGTTCATTTTAGTTACAATAAATCCCCAACCGCCTACATTGTATGGACTCCCAAAAATAAAAAATCTGAGATTCCGATCCGTCCGGTTGTGTCCGCAATGCCAGCTCCTACACACTGACTTTCTGATAAATTGAATTCAGTGATCTGTAATATTTCTCAATGTAAACCCAAATTTGGGATTAAAAACTCTGTAAAATTTTCTAAACACTTATCTTCCCTCAGTTTTCCCAAAAGTGCTCTTCTGGTTTCTTTCGATGAGTCCAATTAATTCCCCTCTATTCCAGTGCTTGATACCATAAACATACTCAGCTCATTTCTCAAAAACAGTAGTGCCTGTGAAGAGGTTATCGATGAATTTTTGCAACTTGTGAACTTGTGTGTATCGCAAAATTATTTTCAATTCAATAACCAGTTCTTTGTGCAAAAAGAAGGATTGCTATCAGCTTCCCGCTTTCCCCCCTCTTGAGAGATTTTTATGGACTTTTTTGAAGAAAAACTTTTCTCCTCTGGTAACAAGTTAATTTATAAAATAAAATATTTTACTGTGACAGCATTATGTTGATGACATATTTTGTGTTTGGGATGGTACCACACGACAGATTTCTTCGTTTGTAAAGTTTTTAAATTCCCTTAACCCAACCATTCAGTTTACTTTTGAACTAGAGAAAGAGGGTGTTCTGAATTTTTTGGATCTTACCATACGCCTCAGCAATAAGGCGGCTTCATTTGGAATTTTTCGAAAAGATAGTAATAACAACCATTGTATTCCATTTTCATCATTGCTTTCTTCCATTCCCTAATTCATCGTCTCCTGAATATCCCTCTTTCCCTGCAGGCTTACAATGAAGAACTTCTAACAAAAAAATAAAATGCTCTCAATTATGGTTTCCCAAAAGATGTTGTTGATAAGTTGGTTAAGAAGAAATTGAGAAAAATTGCTTCTGCTTCTATCTTCCCCTCTCTTTCCGTTTCTGAGGACTTGAAACAAAAGTGGGTGAAAATCCCATTCTTGTGAAATATTTCTTATGTTTTGGCAAATCGGTTTCCTAAGAAATTAAAAGCTGCTTTCTACACCTGTTAGAACCTTCAGCACTCCTTATCTCATCCCAAAGATAAGTTGGATCTTTCTCTCTGTCGGGGGTATACTAACTTCAATCCGATGACTGTACTGCTTCCTATTGTGGTCAAAGTTATCGCCCTGCCAAGCTCAAGAACGCTTACGGTACTATCGTTTAAAGAATTTTGAGTCCTCAGCATTTTCGGCTCATTTGGAAGAAACTGGCCACAGAAGTTTATTCTCTCTAAATCTCCTGCACAGGCAGCCACAAGGAAAGAAATAAGATGCTCTGGAGATCATTGAAATTACTTTTGCTGAAAACCCTACCAATGAAATCACCTTCCTCAACCCCTCCACTCTCGTTACCCTCCCCTCCAAACTATTGGTATATAAGTGACTGATTTACGATAATGTTTTACCAGATGATAGCTTGTAGCTGAAACCGGTCGTCGATTAAAATTTTACTGTGGAAATTACCAAGTTTTTTTATCATTTTCAAAATGTCAATTCAAAGATGAAGTGGCTGAGGTATTAAATCACTTTTTGGCTTAATTTGTCTTTGAAAAATTAAGATTTATAAACATGTACAGTAGAACCCCATTTTTACGATCCTCAATTTTACGAAATGACACAGTTTACGAACAATTTCGCCGGCCCCGATCTTTGTACATGTAAAATGACCTAAGTTTTATTTAAAACCTAGATTTCAAGTTCTACGAAGTGAGAAGCCGGTCCCTAGGAGTGATTAAACCCTGGGTATTGTCATCAATGCCTCATTCGATGCGTAAACATTTGGCATTATGCAAATGTAAGAGCGACCAAAGAGCATTTAAAAGTCAACAAATTTTGTAAAAGGTATCAAAACACCTTAACATTTTAAAATTTAATGCACGATGCCTCTGCACATATTTGGGCCACCTCCAGTGATGTTTTCCCCCTAGCGAACTATAGAAACAATAAGTTGTGTGTAAGGGGGTGATAATTCGGGAAAGCAATCTCAAGTAAATAAAGTTATGCCCAGTTTTCGGGTAGGTATTTAGTAAAAGATTGAAAAAAAAAAATGGTTGGATGGTGGACACCCAGAAAAATGTTGGTCTCCAAGCAAGGAAATGCTGGGCGCATTCAATCAGAATCACTCTCTGCGCGAGGTGGCCTGTGTTGTGATATCCCGTGTGCCTATCAGTAAAATAAAGGATAAAACATCGCTGACCAAGAAAAAGAGGAAGTCCCTGAGTATGGTCACCAAAAGGTCAGTTATCAAGGAAGTACGTGATCGCGGGCAGAAAAAAACAGAAATTGCTCGAAAGTATGGCATTTCTTTATCTACATTAGCAACAATCTTCAATTCAAGTGAAAACATTTTGAGTCACACAACAGCATCGTTAAAAACAAAGTACGTCTCATCCTACAATGGGTTGGAATCGAAAAGCTGGCCAAATAAGAATGTGACTTTTCGAGTGCGGACTTTAAAACTTCGCATAGTCATGCTTGAATAAATTCAGCATATAACTGCAAAATCATTGTTGTTGGTTCCCGCGCATTAAAATAGGGTGCTCTCATAAATTTAAATATTCATTTTTTTACATACATCAATTGATAAGTTAAAGACATTAATGTATGGAAAACATCACCTCATAATTCTCAAGCCTAGCTGCTACGGAACTTCGAAGTTCACGAAAATTTCAAAACTCGTTCGCGCGAAAGAACGCCTTGTGATTGGTGTGACGTCACAAAACAGTAAAAAAGTTCAGCCGGTCCCGCAAGCACGCTTCTTAGGGCGGTATTCATAGCATTCATAGTCACAGATAATCATCAATTATATCTATCATTAATTGTAGTTTTGTATTTCTAGTTGTTCATGAATCTGTGATTCAAGAATCAGAGATTCATTAATCGTAGATTATCTGGTATTTATAGTCGTCGAATGATCTACGATTACGTTGTAAGTATTCATAGTCGTTGAAACTATTTGTCTGGCTGAATAATCATCGATTCGTGAATTACGGTCTAAAGCGTAATTATTTCGTCTTGTTATTTCAAGTGGAGCTAAACGTTTTTTTAGTACATGTGATTGCAGCAAATAGTTTTGTGTTGAAAATTGTAATGTCAGCAAGATTTAGAAAGATAAGATTTTTAAAATATTCTCATTTAATCCCTAAAGAAAAAATGAATTTAGGAGTGAGTTACTTTTTCCCTCAAATCTCTTGATACAGTCCTAATTTCTGAAATTTTATTTTTTTTAATAAATCCTTGAAGCTATAGATTCTCACTATATTCTCCTCTTTTGACCTTCAATTGCTAGATGAGTAAACTCGCACCTGTCGTCGTCCTCATTACCTTCTCGTGGGAGGAAGAGTGCACGCCAGAGAGTGCCCTAAAACCCAAGTAAAACTTTTTGAAGGGGTTTATTTTTCACCCAGCTGCGTACATTTTGGGAAACCGGTTACCCTTTGTATTGTTTTTCCATCAGTTTCAACTCGTAATATTCTTGCAGAGTCAGTTATTTTCTGGCTGTGCTGAAGTTCCATAAAGTTCTTGTGCTGAAGTTTCATCCATCATATAAACTTCAAAAAATAAACAAAATTGATGATTACTTTAAAATTTAAAAAGTTTAGAATTTTCTTTCTGTTGCATTAAACATTGAACTGGATGTATAATTTATTCTAATGAAATACTACCTTCCTTTCAATCCAATTGAACTTCATTTACTGTGCTACTGAACCTGGATTGGAATTGTAGAGATTTCGATTGCTTGAAAGAAAACCTCAAATTTTCAAAACCCGAAATTTACAAAGCTCAAATTTTTGGGTCCCTTCAACTTCGTAAAATTGAGGTTCTACTGTATAAGGAAAATTAATAAAATTATGGAATCAATAAATCAAATAAAATATTCCACTTGTGTCCTTGCATTTTTACTGAAGGGAACTAAGAAGATAAAAAGTTTCCTGTTAGCTATACATACCTTTATAACTGGTCCTTAAGAGTATCCCATTCTTTATCTAATAACTACAAATAACAAATCAATAAATTTACTCATTCCTTAGTATAAAAAGAAAAACTCCAAAGAATAACTGCTTGGTAAAACAACATTAAGCTTTAGAATTTACCTAACTTTCTGATAGAGCCCTATGAAACTCTTACCAGAATAATTTACTACTTAAACTTTTAAGTTTATTTCACTCCAAATGTGGAATCAGAAATTATCAGCCTACAAAATATTCCTATGAAGTAATGATAAAGATAATAGGAATATATTAGTTGCAGAGCTAAATTTGAACTTAGGTGCACTAGGGATAAGACTGGTGGCAATAAAGTGAATCCCAAATTTTCTAATGGGATTCAGAGCCTCAATCAAACTTTGCGCACCTTAGAGGCAATCTAAATTTGCCCACAAAGATGTTCAAAGGGCTGAAAGACTACAAGAATTAGTAGCAATATTAGTGAAACAATAAATCCTATGCCCTTCACTCAATTGAGTAAGTTGGGTAATCCATGGTAGGAATCCAGATGCACTTATTTCTTTCAAAGTTGTCTTCATTTAACATTGAACAGAAAAAAATAAGCAAATGTTTCAGAAATATTAGCAGAAAGGTAGTGGAAAATTGAGCTTAGACTAGAATTATGCAATCATTGAAGGTATGTTGCTATCTTTTTATCACTGCAAGATGGTCCACATTTTACCAGGACATTCAATAAGCTTTCACCCAAATCCATTTTTATCAAGAGTGTCATGGTTTTCAATTTCTAATATTTTTAAAATAAATTCTTAATTCAATTCTTACTTTTTAAGAGCGCATTAATGATTCAACAAGTATATCAGTCATTAACTTGGAAAAGAAATTCCTCTTACATGAATGCAAATTTGAGAATATTTAGCTAGAATGTTTATATGGGGCAGTGATTTGGAATTAAAATATCACTTTAATAAGATTAATTCTAAATGTATGTGAGACTTATTTACCTTAAATTTTATAGAGAATCCAGCAACAAGAACTGCTCTACCATTTAACATAGAACTTAGTGAAAACCAATCAACTATAGTCTATTAAATTTATCATCACTTCTGAGAAGGCAAAGATAGAAAAATTAAGTATTTTAGGGTATGGAGAGGGGAAACCAATCACAGGTGAGAAGAAAAAAATGACACGTAATATACTGAATTTCTTTTCCTTTACATATTGAATAACCAAAGTGTAATTTTTCCTTTGACCTCAAAGCAACTCCTATGCTCCAATCAACTCCTAATAATGACATTCTTATCATGACGTAACAACATCTCCCTTCCTGTACTTTCAAATCATTTTTCTAGCTCTGCCTTCTCAGTCGTGATGATAAATTTAATAGACTGTAATAATATATCAATTCATTCAGACATTCTTATACTGAAAGACACAGAAAGCTTAAGGAGTTGGGCTGAGCCTAAGGGTGCCATGGATATAAACATCACCTGACTATTTGATGAAACAAAAAACACGTCACCACCACTCAAATCCCTCAGAGAAATAAGTTAATCCTTACAATGACCAGATTACCAATTTGCATGATAGGAGATCGTAAAGCAAAACTTTAATCCAAGTTGGTGTTTGAGACCTTTCCTAGCTACTTTCCTTTAATTCAATATGCATGGATTTTAGCTTAGATGCAAAAAAATTAATTAGACGAAGCTTTAACATTGATCAATAGCTCTCTAATAGATAATTAAAAAAAATCTAGATCAATCTGAAGGATCAGACTAAATCCATAGAGAAAATCTTTGATGATGGCTAACTTAAAAACAATTCCTTTCCAACCACTACCTTGTGTTCATGCTATATTATGGAACTGATTGCTTATGTTTTCTGAAAACTAGAAATGTTGACTAGCAGATTCCACCAAATCTTCTCAGTTAAAATAAGTTGTAAGAATTTCCTTTGGTTCAACCATGAGCTCCTTGGTATAGCTGCCATGTCCAGATCTGCTCAAATGTTTCAGGGATACCACAACCCTGATGCTAAAGAGCCTTGTTTTCTGCATGGATGTAAAAGATAATTAAATGTTAGAGATTGGATAAAAAATCTAAATTAAAATATTACGTAACAAAATGATTTTTTTTCAAATGCCACAGCTGTGTGACTATAAAATTTAGTAAGAGCAGTTATAGCATAAATAGTATTAGCTAGCATAGTTTTTGCTATTAATGCACTCATAAATACTGTACAAAAGACTGAATAACACAAGTATAATTTAAAGCCATTCCAGTTACGCAAAGGTTTTGTTATTACATATTTCCTATACCATATTGGTTTGATTGCCACTGTATATGCATGGGATATTTCTTGAATTGAAGCACATAAAATCATACATTAAAACATTTCCATAAGATAGAATGAAGGTAAGAAGTTTTAACGTTAATTAACCGAAGTGCAACGAGTGGACCAATTTCCTTTTTCCACTTACTAAGCACTGGAATACTGTATGAAATAGAAATTTTAGGGAAATGGACCAACATGCTTAACTTACTTTATAAAGAGAGGAAGCAAGTCCTTTTGTAGCTCTCACTGGTGTGCAATGGAGATCATATTCACCAAATGAGACTGGAGGACAAAGATAATGACCCATGGTAGAAATTTAAGGATATACTTCATAGGTGTTCTGACAGTTGTTACACTTTGCTTTAATATTTTACCCCAATTCTTAACTTTATTTTTTATTGCAAGTTTAAGCCGAAAGAGAACTTACAAATAGAGTGAAGATTTAATCTGCAGTCACAATTAGTAAGGCATCAAAACACTTTTAATTCAAAATTTCTCATGATTTCACATTTACGAGGAGACATAATTAACAGCATTAAAAGATTCAATACAACTGGCAAAGGAAAAAGTGATAATTTTGGTTTGTCAATTTTAGGAAGGAAGTTAATATCAAAGTTAACTGACCAAAACTGATATTAGTTGCATACGTTCCTTACGACTTGATTTGAGATCTATATAAACATCCTGAGCCAGAATTTTCCACATTAATTATATGATTATGGTTAATATCTAAATAGCATATATGAGATAAAAGTCAAGAAGTGACGAGAAGAAGAATGAAGGAAAAATAACAATATTAGGAAATTTCGGAACTTGTAGAACAAAGCATATCATTAACAACCTCATTGCCATTTTCTTAGCTTTAATAAAGATGAAAAGTTTCGATATTTTGCTCGCAGAACATTAAAAATGTACCACGTCAAATCCATGAAATTATCTTAAATTTTACATCAGATTAAGGTAATAAAAACAATAACATATACAAAAATAATTAACTTTTTATATATAAGTTAATAAAGTTTTATCTGATGATAATCTTCTTATGACTGAATTTCTTGATTCAACATTAACACTGATGAAATGTCGTTTTCCCTGGAGAGATTGGATAACTCTAATTTTATAAACATGTTCATGAAATTATTAGCCTTTGCTGTGCCTTACATAATACTAAATCACTTAGAGTATGTACTACTAAATGCTAGTAAACACAAATTAAATACTTACTTTCTAAATGATCCATGGCAGATATTGGGTGAACACCAAATCTGCTTCATCAAAGAGTAATTAAATCTCCGAACTGTCTCCATTTCTAGGAAAGAAGAAAGTAAACACTTAATCAGATGCAGCAGAAAATTGACTAATGAAATACTTCGAAACATTTCAAAATTTAAGCATGCAAAGATATTAAAGGCGGTAGTATTGTAGCTGAGAGCAACAGGGGACAAGCTTTGTATACTCAAGGAGCAGTTCATTCCATATTTGTTTGGATGATAAAGAAATGTCGCTCTTTCTTGAAAAAAATACCCTCAGATATTAATACTTTAACTCACAAAATAATGTATGTAACTGCTAACAGCTATACATTTATGAGAAAAATTGTGGTTATATGATTTCCTGAGAACAGGTATTTTGCCCGAAGACTGAATGATATACACAGTAGGGGTATGTCAGGTTATACTGACATTCTACATGAAATGAACCTTTTAATCTCTGAATAAGGTCATATTTTGATTTTCCATGAGATAAACATCTAAAACCTAGACCTGGAGACCCGAGAACTGTTCCTTCATCTAAAACCTAGTTTCTCATAACTCAGTATTACTTTCTTTAAGATAAAAACTATAATAGCACTCAAAACATTTGACTGATTTCATCAATCAGTTCAATTTCATTGTTTGTTGTAATTTCGTTGGCAGATAATTCACGTTTCTTGGCTCTAACCGTAGATAAACAGCATTGAGAACACTAACTAAATTGTTAGCAAATTATTGAAGATAAGAAGCACAAAACACATTGTACGAGTAATTAATGTAAAAATGCATAATATCAGTCACGTTTACAAATTATAAACAGATACAGGCTACAAACACATTTCATCTTCAAGACTGTATAATAAAATTTTGAAAAGTACTCAAGAACTTCTTTGTATAATATGAATAAAAAGTTATCATTATATATAATGATATTCAACATATTTCCCAATACTAGTATCCCATCCTTTCCTTAATTCTTCTGAATATAACATCAGCTTTCCTTTCTTATCCTTCCCTACCTTAATCAATTTCTGACGATTTATTTCTATGGCACCAACAACATCATCGAAGAGGATTCTAACCTTACACTTCCAACAATGAAGATTACTTGCAAGCCAATAAAGTAACGGATGTAAGAGAAGTGTAACCTCTACCAATAACCTGTCAGAGATGTAACCGTAGCATTAGAAGATTAATAATTTCTTTCCTAGAATGGTATGAATCAAACTCAATTTTCCTATTTATCTACAATGGGAAGAATCCATAAAACAAGGAATTACAGAAAACGAAATACTACTGTACGAAGGGTAACTAAGTAAAAATTGGCATGTATCCTACTATCAATCTCAAAATATCTTTACCCTATAATACAGCTAATAAAGCGGGCTTGGTAAGGGGCGAAAAGAAATCCCTTAAAGATATTACATAGTTGTAGCCATACCACTGCCACAGCACTAATCACTAGAGAGAAGTAAACCCGAAAATATAAGGAAAAATACATATCTGAGCTACCACTATACTGGATTCATCGGGTAAAATCTCATAAGTACAGTGATTTCTTAGAGCAGTTACTGTAATCAAACAGTATTAAAACGTCCAAGTCTACTCCATTTAACAAAATGAATCTTAAAACTTATTAAACGTGAAAAAAAGTTCAAGATGTATGCGATCTTCATCCTACGAGTGCATTTTGTAGATTTTGTATGATCTACCAAACGTATGAAAACTGTTGAAGCGCGACAACTATGGAAGAACTTACATTCATCGCCAATTGAGACTGCAACATGAAGTTAAACTGGTCATACACATAGAGGAGCGAATTTATTCATTTGAGTTTCTACGGAAACATTAAGTAACTTAATGGGTAGTCGACTTTTCGATAGAATTCATTCATGCGAGTAATTCGATAGTTCTGTTCCTACTCGGATAAGTAGGTAATGACTGTGATTTCTGCATAGAGTAAAGGTATACCATATAAATACCATACTATATAAAGATATACCCCATCCGTACTCTATAGATTTCTGCGATCACTGATTTTATGAGTGCACGTAAGTATGTTGCAAGCAATATACAAGGTGAGGTTGCAAGGTATTGGTCGTATTGGTCAATGTTGAATGCAAGTAGTGGTGCTAAATTTGAATGAAGTTAGAACATACTGTGACAACTCTTCTCGAGAAAAATATGACCTTCGGAGGGAGGAAAATTATTTTTTATCGATTCAATTTTTGACAGCTAAAGGTATTTTTTTTTACTCTTATCTATTATTGATTCAAGTTCAAATTTTTAAGAATAAGAATAGTGTAGGTACTGTGATTAAAAAACGCCATGTTTAAATACCTTCAGGCAAAACATTATGATTATTTTAGCGATACTTTTTTAGGTTTACATTATGACCAACTGAAATGAAATTTTAATTTTCTTCAGAGAATACTTTCAATTACATTAGAATGACAGTCCATCTTCCCATCATCTTGTATAACACACTTCCTGAAGAAACAAAGACTACTAACTCCTTATCCTCTTTCAAATCTAAGGTCAGAAATTATTTACTCAATAAAATGTTTTATTCCATTAAAGACTATCTTTCCCCATATTGATGATTTGTTTAAGAGTACATATATGTACTATGTATGTCTGTGTACTATGTACACAGACAAATTATAATTTGTCTGTCTAAGAGTTTTTTTCAAAGTATATTGTGTGATATTATTTTAAATGTGATTATATTGTGATTTACCTATACATTCTTGTTTGACAAAGCCTATACTGTTTCTTGCAGTCTTTTGGCTTAATAAATTTGAATTGAATTGACTAATATTACTTCCCGAAACATAATTTATCATAGAGAAGAGAGCTATAATGTTTCTTACATATAAGAAAAAATGTGAGTATCGAATCTTGTAAAAGATATAATAAACAATTGACCAAAAACAAGAAATTTCTTTCGATTATTGATTCAGCAACATTATTTTCTCGATGTTATCCCTATTGTCTTACATTCTGGATACCTAACCAGCTCAAGATAAGCCAATGTGGAGACATCTTTAAAAATCAAGACTTATAATAGGAAAAGATGTCTTGCACTTGTCAGCGTCTATTAAGAAAAAAATTGTAACCTTTATTCTGTTCATGATGTGCATGTATTACAAGATTTTAAAATGCTCCTGATTGCCCCCCTCTATCTCTTTTTAAAGTGAATGTTGACATTATCTATCCAAGATTTTAGTTTTATCGCAATTAAGATTTGTAGGGAACCAAGGAATGTTTCTATGTAATAAGTAGTACATGTTATTTCATCTCTCTACTGCTGTAATATAGAATAAAAATTAACCTTTTCTTCATTCCTCTCCTTTGGTAATTAGGAAAAGAGTATGTCACATTCTTTTTCTTCTAATACATATTATCTCCTCTTATTGGGCTGGCTGATGATGATTATTAAAGAAGAAAAATATTAATATTTTAAAATTAAATTAATATCTTTAAAAATCAGGCTGGATTAACCTCCTGCGGTCTTGTGTCAGGTAAATTTGGCATCCACTGGGATCAAAACTATGTTTACCTCCACCCCACCGTAGGTGTAGTTGCTATAAATTAGTCTTATCAGAAGTCAATTAAGAAGAGGGACCTTGGTATTGGATTTCATCAAGATTCTATGTCATGGGTATAATGGCTTAGCTAAGAAAATATTGATCATTGCTGTTTCCTTTTATTTAATTTTATGATATTTCATTGTTATTGATACCAACAAGGCCAGGAAAAAACTATAGACAATTGAATGAAAATCAGGAAGCATGGAATAATTCTGTTGGAAATTTTTTATTGCTTTGATCGAAACTCATAAAATTTCTAATTTAACTTCTAATACATATTAATCACTTTTAGAGAACTCTTAATCAAAATCATATGTATGGTTTAACTAAGATCTTCAGGCATTCAAGCCTCTAAAATCGTCCATGAATGCTTTTGTCATCTCCAGCAATCATTTTTGTTATGTAATTTTAAACTTCTATGAAACTTAAAGAAATGTTTCCTTATAAAAACTTCACCTTACCTCCCAAGGCTCAACCCTTTAAAATGATTTTTTCTTCAACATTGGGTTGCATTATTATGAATGAAAAGGTAAAATTGAATTGCCTTGAACATTTATGGATAGATTGTAAATTTTCCCACTTGTATAGATTTTTAAGTGTCCTGCATTCTTTTTTGTATTTGCAGAAGCATTCTAGCGAGTAAAATAACCTCACCATTACGCCCAGACTGTGCTTCATTTAAAAAATATATTTAATGAAAATACTCACTTTACAGGTATTAATCAAGCTTAAAAATATTGAAGATGATTTAATGAACAGAAAAGCACATTCAAAATTCATATCTTGACACATACAGAAAGATTTTTGCAACAAAAGAACCTCCTAGGACACCATTGTGGTAAAATTCCATGGAAAGCTGCAGTTCAATGTCCTGAGGACCAATTATTGGCCTCACTAATGATATAACAGCTTGACTCACTGCAGTACGTCTCAATCTAAAATGGTCTTTCGTAGCAGTAGTAATGCCAGGTTCAGCTCTAGCACTAACCATTTCATAATGAAACTGAACAGATTTTGCACTCCACAAAGACCCTGTCATGGTAAACAAATCAAGCTGCCCTGTTGCAGGAATAGGAATATTGGACACAAAACTTATGAAATTGTAGACATATGCAGTTGGCTGGCGTAGACATTCAATGTCTCCTTCACGGCAGTAAAGCACTTGTCTTTTGCAGCGGCTGTAAATAAAACATGGAATATAATTTCAGCTAATTCATATCCATAATTAACACCTTAACTGAGAGTACACCTTTAGCTTTCCTCTATAGTCTCCTAAAACAAATTCCAGAAGAATTAAAGTTAGTTTAATTATTCTATGCAACAACTGGGAGCAGAATATTTAATGAAAAAAATTTTGTCCAAGTTTTTACATCATATCATCAAAACTTGATCAGAGGCTAAGATGTTCACCCAAGGTACTCTCCAGTTAGAGATTTAGCTGTTTAATATCCTGCATATTCTTACTTTTTATGATCTTTATCCCTGGTGTATCCTGGTGGGCAGTTTATTGAGTTACACCGATAGCCCCCTCTTGTGTCTATGCATATCTCATTTGGTTTACATCGGTTTCCAATTTCACATTCATCAATGTCTGCAAAGAATGTATGGTTTATGGATCAACAGAAGATAAAGATGCCATACCGTAAAATAAAGTAATGTTGTTAACGATAAAACTGTCAGAAACTTGATAATTAAACATTATTCATATAACTATTACTATAATCTATGTAAAAATAATGAAATAAATGAGTTTTCCTTCTTTCTAATTACTAGGAATCTCCAAAATATAGTTCATCATTTAATAAAACAAAATTAAAAATACTGCTTGAGGTGGTTGCTTGCATAGAACATATAGAGCACGGAATGATTCACAATTCTTTACTAATTAGATGAACCACATTTTCCTTAGAAGGATTTTTATCAGTTCATATTTATCCAAGATGCCATTCAGTTTAGATGTAATCTAGGGTAAAGAACTTGGATAAAAGGCTGAAGATTAAAACGAGAAGGATCAGTTCTACACTTACAAACAAGTGAATGTTAAAGAAATGAATTGTGTCAGTGCTTTTTTAAATGTTTATGAAAGGAAAATATAAATTGCTGTGGAAACAGATTTGGCTATCAGGATGCTATTTTCATCAAAAGATTCTTTATTCATTGAACCATATACATATGTTTTAAAAATAATACAGTATGGGAAATATAAATAATGTTTAAGCTTGTGAATTATAATGAGTGAATTACTGGCAGAGGCTTAAACTGATAACAAACTTTAGACACATGATACACTCCATTTGATGGTGAGTGTGAGACATGTCCCTTTTAACTTATAATTGTAATACCTTTCTCTAAGATAAGGAGCACCAATGAATTGAAGTTGTGTTATCAAGAGCAGATAGACTTAAACCCTAAATCATAGGTAATCATCAAGTTTAAAAATTGCTCTTCAATATTTGTAAAATAATTTGGTATATTAGAAGTAATACAAAAGATAATGACAGACATTTGAAGATTACTTGTGACTTAACACTAAAAAATATTTTCAATTTTATGAATTATTTTACCTTGGCATGATCTTCCATCACTTCCTAATCTATATCCTTCTGGGCAAGAACAGCGATAACTACCAGGCTCATTGATACATGTGCCAATGCAGAGTCTGCCATCTTTGAATACTTGGCATTCGTCAACATCATGGCATGTCCTGTTTTTAACAGTAGAGTTGATAAAAAATCTCAACCAAAGTTAACAGATAATGTACGCATAAGTATGAATTACTTGGTATAGAAATGTCTGCTATAAAAGCTGAAGCTAAAAAGCTATATTCTTGACTTAAATTGACTTGCACCAATAGATATTCATATTCAAGAGAAAGTAATTTTATATCAAATTATTTTGAACTTTTAAATGAAATAACCGTCATTGAAAATTTCTATATTAAATGTTCATGTTTCTATAGATTTCCAACCTTTCAATGAATTTCAAATACTTTTTAATATGTCTGCATTATGACAATTTTTCTGTATACATACACGGAACTTATAGAAACTATATACTTTAAGTATTTTATTTTTTATTGTTATCCAAAAATAACTTGTCTAGTGGAGTTCCAAAGAAAGGAGACGCACTCACAGTTGAGTTCATTACGCAAGTGTGGTCATTATTGACAACCATTGATAATTCAGAATCTAATGGAGCTTGAGAGAACTTCATGTAAATTTATATGCAGTAAATTTCAACAGGATAGTGACAGAAAATTCGATAATGAAATACAAAATCTTTTCAATAGTTGGTGATTGAATGTAATTACATAAATTCTATTCCAGTCACCTGTTGTCAGCTTGCAGCGTGAACCCTTGGTTACAGGTGCATCGATATCCTCCCCAAATATTCACACAGTTATGTTGACAAAGTCCTTGGTTTTCTGCACACTCATCCTCATCTAATAGAAATCACTTTTGTATAAATTTCAATTGAAGAATTTATTCTACACCATCAGGCATATACAGATTCATAATACCTTCACAAGATTGCTTATCAGATCCTTCTTTGAATCCTGGTTTGCATTCACATTTGTAGGAGCCAGGTATATTTTTGCAAATTGAATTTATGGAACAAACCTAGGAAAAAGGATCGATTAAAACATTGAAGACATTCCATTCATTTATTCTAAAACATTTAAGTACCTTATCAGCATATCTTGCACACTCATCAATATCAACACATTTCTTGTCTTGACCTTTGTAATAACCAGGAGGGCACTGGCAGACATAACCACCGGGTCGATTTTGACAATTTTGATCAGGGAAACAATCATGAGTGCCACGAGCACATTCATCAATATCTGTCAACAAATTGAAAATAAATTCACATTAGTAAATTTCCCAAATAATCTTGAAAACATTCCAAAGATAATTTTATTATATAATTTATCATCTTGAAAGGTTGCAGATTAATTTTCTTCTCTCCAGACTTTCTTTATTAAATGGATTTGAAGAACAATACATAAATTTTAAGGAACTTAGAAGCTTAAGGAAGCCTAAATCTGTCACCGAATTAAGAAAAGCTGATGATGTTGCTGTATTTAGACCCACATACTCCCAAAATTTAAAGAAACTAATCCTTACCAACACAGTGTGTTCCTGCTTCATTCAGCTCATGTCCTGCACCACAGCTTAGGAAATTAATACACCTATAGGATCCAATAGTATTGTGACATCTTTGATTTCGTTTACAGGGATTTCCTACTGAGCATTCATCAATATCTGAAAGGTAATAAATTAGGAGATGCTTAGTTGCAATTCAAATATTTTCTATAATACTTGTGAAATCTGCTAAAGGTTAACGTATAAGCTTACCAGCACATTGTCCTTCATTGTTGGGATGATAACCTTTGGAACACTGCACATTTACACACTGACCAGAGCTCATTAATACTTGATTCACACTACATCTCTTCCTCTCACATCTAAAAGAGCCAAGTGTATTTCTGCACTCATATGATGGACCAAGAGCACCACAATTGTCTGTTTTTAGTGCACACTCATCATCATCTTAAAAAAATGCATTGATACAGCATAAATATTATTTGGAAATTGTAACAAACCAAAGAAAATCAGTAATCTCATTGACTCTCAAAAATATTATAATTTTGAAATACACTTTGAATATTTACCTTCACACATTCCAGTATGAGCATTTAAAGTATAGCCAGTTCCACAGCTTGTAAATCTTATGCATTGAAAGGAACCTATTGTGTTGTCACATCTTTGGCTGGGAGTACAATCATGTAAACCTACCTGACATTCGTTGACATCTAGAATTTGAGGAAATTGTAATTTAACATGTTTTATACCAAAATAACTTCATAAATATAGGTTCAATCTTACCTGTACAAGCTTGAGTTATTGGATCATTTTGGAATCCACTTTTACAGACACAAATGTAGCTACCAGGAGTGTTATGGCAGTCTTGATTACTATCACATAGGTTGTCATCAATAAGCTGACATTCATCAATATCTGCAAGAAAATATGGGTATCATTGGACCAAGGGATCAAATACTAGAAAAATAGTTGTGGAAGGAAATCTTAGCTTTTTCTCTTGAGTAAATCTCTCGGAGAATCAAAATAGAGCATTTTTCTTCCTTTTAGATGAGCATGCTTTAATAAATCTATGTCTGTATAATAATACATAAATAAATGTAAATCTGATGTACGAGTCAATCAGAAATTTCTGAAAGTAACAGGCTTAATTTTTTAAATGTTTACTCTTCCCTCTCTATAAATGAAGTTTGAGCTGACATATTTAATTTTAGATTCACCTTTACTTATACTGATGTCATCAAGCCTTTATAAACAGATACTTAAAAATTCTCAAAGGATGATTGCAGAAAAAATATACAATTAAAGTTATCTCTTCCAAAGAATAAATGTATGGTTAACTAAGACTACCACATCTATTATATATAGACATTTCTGCGGATATACCTAGATATACACTCACTCACTCACTGGGGATCAAAATTCTAACCATGTTCCACAAGTGCCACTGACTTGAAATTTTTACAACCTGGTGGCCATAATGTGCCATCTCCAGACAAAAGGTGATTTTGAACTTCAGTGTCGAGGGTTCTATTCCATAGGGCCCCAAAGTCCGGAATTTTTCCCCTTTAAAAGCATTGCTTTGATTTTTGGGAATTTTTAAAAAATACTTCCCAGATAGGTAGAGAATCAAGACTCAAGGAGCATATATATATATGGTCATAATCTATTGAAAACATAAATGACTTTTCCAGAAAAGAACCTGGGTTCAAATTTAGGACGATGTATAAATCTGCCCTTTAAAATACATCGAGGTATTTTTTCATTATTTTTTTGATGCACTTATCGAACTGATATGAACTTCTCGCTCAACTAGAAGATGTATGTTAAGAATCCGTTTAAGAAAAAAAAATTACAAAAGACCTAGCTGTTCCTGGGTTGGATGCCAGAGCACATTAAATTTTCTCACATAAGGAAAATAAGGGAAAAGTAGGACCTCATTTGAGGCAGTTGCAGCCAATATTTCTGTTTGAATTCGCATACGTAGTTAGAGATGGCAATCTTCTGTTGTGCTGCATAGAAAATATTATCAGAAAGACCTGGGTTTGAAGCCAGGCGGTAAATATATCCCCCATTTAAAATACAGTGAGGTAGTTTTCATCATTAATTTTGATGCACTTATCGAAATAATAGGAAGTTCTTCCTTTGCTAGAATATGTATATTAAGACTCGGCCTAACAAAAAATTTAGATAAGACAATGCTGTTCCTGGGTTTGATGCCAGAGCACAGTAAAATTTCTCACATAAGGAATATAAGAGAAAAGTAGGACGTCGTTTGAGGCAGTCGCAGCCAATATTTCTGCTTGAATTTTCACACATAGTTAGAGATGATGACCTTCTGTTATGCTGCATTGTAAGTTTACCAGGAAGACCCGGGTTCGATGCCAGACGTTTAAATTGCAGCGAATTTTAAGAATATTATGAATCCTTTTTTTTTTCTTTTGAGTACTGTCCCGATATGATGCCGATATGAAATTAGTGTTGTCAATCTGCTTGCAGTCTGCAAGCTACATTTTACTCGTATAGTAATACAACTTACCAACACATTCATCATTAAAGAAACTTTTCTGAAATCCAAGAGGGCAAGCGATTTCCTCTTCCTGTGCACTTTTTGGTGAACATCTGTAACCACCAGGCTCATTAATGCATGTCTCAGTGTCTTTGCTACAAACATGAATCTGCTCACCACACTCATCAATATCTGATGAAAAAAATGAAAACAATTATCAAGATCCCAGCAGTAAATTATAGCATAATTAGCATTAGATTTCTAATTACAATAAAGGTGGATAATTTTCCTTTTTAATCCTTCATAAATGATTAATGCTTCCAAATAAGTTTGACCTTTTAGTAGTTTGATGGAAGTAAACTTTAATGTAAAAAATTCCATTCAATGTACTGATTTGTAACAATAACAAGGTTTTAGAATCTTACCAAGACACAGCTTCCTGGTGGTGTTGTATCTGAAACCAGCTGCACAGCGATTGTTGGGATCACTTGCCAGAGTAACAGGAGGGGTGATATGTGATAGGCATGAGAAACTACCATTCAAATTTATACACACTTGCTCAATTGCACAGTTATGCTTTCTTTCCTCACATTCATTGATATCTAGATATGAGAAAAAGATGACGTTGTTAATGATGCAATTATGCCAGAGAAATCATACGAGATAGAAATCACAGTCAAACCTGGATAAAGAATGAAATCATCATGAATCATGAAGTCTCTGAGAGTGAGACTAACTGCTATAATTTTCATCTCCCAAAATATCTATAAGGGAGGAAGTAGAAACCTAAATATGGGAGAGTTGCTTATCACATCCAGATCTCTGTAAGTGAGACCACCTTGCCCTACGCCTCTATTGGAAAGTCTCTTCTAGAAAATGCAACATACTGTGAGTGTTTTGACAGATCATGCACAGCATATTTGTTGGTCTAAAAGGGCTCAGGTTTACACTGGTATACAATGAGTATTGATTGCTGAGAGAGATGACAGAAACTGTCATTCAATTTTTGACATAATGTACTTTAGTTTGAAATCATTTTTTAAAAACCAAAACAGACAACAAATAATAATGTCAGATTTCTTCATGTTTAACATTGTTACATTAGAAAGTATTTTCATAATTACATAAACTTTAATATTTCTTTATTTCCTCTCCTTCTTTATCCCATTTCTTTGAGTTTTACACCTCTATTAGTTAAAAGCTTGATAAGCAAGAAACCTTATTTAAGCAAGAAAAAGTTGCTAGTTCCTGAAACTCCCCATTATCCAGGTTCAACTGGACCATCAAGTGCAATTATTATATTTAATTTAACATAATCATCTTTAGTTCAATTATAGTATCATTAGTAATATAAATTAATACCTTGATTAGGAAGTGATTTTCTCACATACATATTATCACTACCCTAGAGCATTTATCACACCATACATAAAAACTGATGGCAAGTGGTACCATAACCATACCTTCACAATCACCAGTACTTTTATTCACTTTGAACCCTCGTGGACATTCACTGTCTTTTTTACAAAAGAAGCTTCCAGGAACATTGATGCAATTCTCTCCTTCTTCTATAGCACAGTTATGAGTTCCAATGGTACATTCATTTAGATCTGAAATACACAATTTTGAGTATTACATTCAAAACTTGAATGAAAAGAAATCTGGAGAGACACTTTAACCACTACTACTCACCTAAACAAAGTTTTCTATTAACGTTGTACAAGTATCCAGTTGGACAAACGCTTCTTCTTGTATTAGGATTGTCCTTAGTGGTGGGAGTAGGTCCTAAAATTTTGAAAAAATACTTCACAGTTTCATTCTTCATACTATGAATTCAAACAAACCATATTTAGATTTATGAGTAAATTATTTCTAAGGTAGTCTTAGGTTAATTGAAACTTAAAGATTCTGGTGTAGTTTCTTAGTATATTCTAGATTATGTAAGTGTAACATAATAATCTTTAATTTAATTATTATATTAAACATTATTAGCAAGTTATTTTCTCAAAGAAAGATAAATAAGGGATGGATTTCTTTTTTATATACAAAATAATTTCAAATTCTCAAAAATTCATTGATTATAAGTCACCATTCCCAAGGTAATTCTAGATTTCGCTCAGCAAGGTCTTCATTCAATAAATGATAAGAAGCGGGCTTGTTTTATCATGATTACTGCCCAAGGAAAACTTGTATGTTTAGTCAGTGTAGCCAATAAAGTAGGATGTCAATCCAAATTCCACATTCAAGGTGTATAGCTGATATAACCGCGTGTATACCGTACGGTATACACGCGGTATTGTGAGCACTCCGTTTTTTTCTTTATTTACACGATTTTGCAACATTGGTTGTTAAATATAGATTAATTATTGATCACATAATGCCTTTCGTTAATCAGTGCATAATTTGTAAAGATTTACTTGCGCCTGAGAAGGAAATTAAGTGCGACAATTGTTTGTTGCCGCTTCATGCAACATGTGGCGGACTAACCCGAAATGATGTGATTCAACTAAAATTGCAAAATAGACGATTATTGTTCCACTGTGATTTATGTGTAAACTCAAATAAGAATAAGGTGGATAAGCTGGTAGATATAATTAATGAGCTGAAACTACAAATTGAAGAACTTCGTGTTGATCGATCGTCATGCACTAATCATGAGGAAGTCATCGAAGTGGCAGTAGCGGAATCTATGGAAAGACACAAGCGTTTGAGAAACGTCTTGTTACATAATGTTCCAGAGAGTGCTTCCTCTACTAGTAATGAAGACCTGGAGCATGATGTAAAACAACTTGCTGATATCTTGGCCGATGTGGGGATGAACTACGAAGTCAGCGAATGCAAGGTTGTACGACTTGGTAGACGATCTCAAGGCAAGCTTAGACCACTTAAAGTAGTTTTTTGGCAGGATTCTGATGCTCTGGAATTCTTGCGTCTCGTTAATATTCACAGAAAGAGACACACGGACTTTCGTATCTCGGTGTCGAGGGACAGAACATTATGTGAAAGAAACTATATAAATAAGCTTCGTTGTGAAATTAAAGAGAGAAGTGACAA
The DNA here is from genome assembly GCA_947579665.1 of Sympetrum striolatum. NCBI lineage: Eukaryota > Metazoa > Arthropoda > Insecta > Odonata > Libellulidae > Sympetrum > Sympetrum striolatum. The sequence continues at coordinate 64,743,068 of OX388352.1, forward strand.
AGGTGAACCGAATCTTATCATAAAATACATTGCTGGAGTTCCTAAAATTATCCAAAAAAACTAATTTATCGGCAGTCAACCTTAAATTTTTATTATCAAAATTGTAATGGCATTCGTAGCAAAATTAATGATTTATCGTCTTCTGTGTTACTCTCAGTCTATTATCAAAATGTTAGAGGCATCAGAACAAAACTAACTGAACTTAGTTTAGCCATAAGTGTGTCAAATTACGATGTTGTTGTGCTTACTGAAACCTGGCTGACAAGTGACATTCTTACATCTGAACTCAGTTGGCCGAATTATCACATCTTCAGAAGAGATCGTGACCCCACATATTCGAACAAAAGACGAGGGGGTGGTGTTTTAATAGCGGTAAAATCTTCACTCACTTGTTATGAACTAATTCTACCTGATTATAATGTTGAGCAAGTTTTTGTAAGTATCGATTTTGCTGATTTGAAATTTTTAATTGGATCCGTATATTTTCCACCTAACTCTCCGGTTGCATTATATGATAGTCATTGTGTTGGAGTTGAAAATATCCTAACTAAAGATTTTGATGAAATATTTATATTAGGAGACTATAATTTACCCTCTATAGATTGGAATACTCCATCTGAGAACGATGAAGTCTCTACTGAATGTGTTCTTTCACCTCAAGCTAAAGTTATTGTTGACAATTTTTCATTCCAGGGTCTAGTTCAAGTCAATACTGTAAAAAATAAATATAATAAATTGCTGGACCTTGTTTTCTCTAATTCAACAAATGTTACATGCTCCATGGTGGATGATCCTTTAACTAAATGTGATTCTTATCATCCGTCCATTGAATTAATAATAAATATTCCAAAGAAAGTAGAAATGGCCAAGGAAAAAGAGTTTATACTTGATTATAAAAACTGTGATTTCTTTGGCTTAAATAGCTACCTTAATGAAGTTAATTGGCCTGTGATATTATGTAATTTAGATTGTAATGAGGCTGTGAATAGTTTTTATTCAATAATGTATCAAGCTATAGAATTATTCACTCCTATCATATCATTTCGTAATAGCAGTTACCCTAAATGGTTTACTCCCACCTTAAAACAATTAATTTCTCAAAAGAAAATTTTACACAAAGTTTATAAGGCCACTGGGAACTCCACCGATTACCAAAAGTTTTCTGATATCCGTAAGAAATGTAAAGCACTTTCTAAATCCTGTTATGCTTCCTATATAAATACTGTACAGGACAACATATTAATTAATGCTAAGTCTTTCTGGTCACACGTTAATAATCGTCGAAGAACTAATAACATCCCATCATCAATGTCCTATAATAGCATTAAGTGTGATAATCCTAAAGATATCGCTAATCTATTTGCAAAATATTTTTCTGGAGTCTTCTCATATGAGGATAATTATTCTGTTCCAAATTTTAATTTTAGTCATAGTATTAATATCTCAACAGTGAATGTTACCGTTGATGAAATTTTAAAAATTCTGAGGAAACTGGATGTATCAAAAAGCCCTGGCCCTGACAACTTGCCTCCGTTACTTATCAAAAACTGCTGCGAAGCTTTGGTCTTTCCCCTTTATATTATTTTTAATAAATCCTTAGACTACGGTATTTTTCCGGATTTCTTGAAAACTTCTTATGTAATTCCAGTGCATAAGAGTGGTAACAAAAATGATGTGAACAACTACAGACCCATTGTTATCCAATCTGTTTTAGCAAAGGTACTCGAAAGTTTAGTGACAAATAGACTTACCCCACTTATTGAGAATGTTTTAGATGATGAACAACATGGGTTTAGGAGTGGCAGGTCTACTGTCACTAACCTATTATCTTTTCAGCACTTTGTCACCACCGCAGTACATGATCACCATCAAGTAGACACTATTTACTGTGATTTTACTAAAGCATTTGACAAGGTATGCCATTCCATGCTTCTAGCAAAGCTTAGAGCTTATGGTATTAGTGGGAATTTATTATCTTGGTTCTGCAGTTACTTGTCTAATAGAAAACTAAAGGTGAAAATCAAAGGTATTACTTCTTTTCCCTTTGAAGGCGTATCTGGAGTCCCTCAGGGATCCCATTTGGGACCTATTTTATTCTTGATTTTCATTAATGATATTGGAACCATAATTAAACCAATTAATTATCTTATGTATGCTGACGACATTAAAATATTTCATACTATTGATTCGAATACAGATGCTTCTGATGGTGCAGAATTATTAAGGTGTATTTTTCTTTTATTGTAACATGTAATGTGTTATCTCCAATTTAATTGTAATTTTCATTTGTGTCAATCTTCTTTAATTAAGCTCATATGTTTACTTTCAAACTTTTCAAATGTTACCTTGGTCATTTTCAACATTTGTAATAGGACATCTGTCCGTTTAAATAAAGTATTATTATTATTATTATAAGATCAAATTGATATATGTGATATAATAACAACAAAGGAAATAATGTAATTGTCATTCTTAATGTCTGATTTTTGGGATAGAAGAAGAAAAAAACACAAATTTATTTGACATTCAAATGTATTGATCAGGACTTGAAAAGCTCCAATGGAGAATTAGGGAAATGGATTTTTACTCTCATATTTTTCATACAAATCCTAAATGAAGCCTTCCTTACAGAAGAAAAATCCACTAAAACAGAATTTGAGAGAAAAATAGCAGAAATACTCAGAAAAAAGGTATCATTGACAAGGAGCTGTAAATCTAGGCAAGATGATGAAATGTGAAGAAAATAATCATGTGGGCAATTACAGAAGAGATGCTTTATGATCATGCATGGGTACATTTATGGGGGAATTTTAAATCTAAAAAATCAAACTAATGACATCTGCTTTTAGAATTCACATAAGGAAAGTGGCTGCAAATAAAGCTATGAAAACAAAATACTACTAAGATATGTATAAGCTGAGAGGTTAGACGTTGAAGAAGTGAAACTTGACGTTAAACAGAAGTATTCAGAGAGGGTGGGAGCATTAAATACACAAAAAAGTATGGAAGAATACTTCAAATTGGTTAATTAACACAAATGTTCAACATGGTCAGAAATACAGATAGAGCAGAAATATCTAGAAAAAGAGGTAAAAAATTAAGGATATGTTTTAAAAGAATGCAAGGAAGTCAATGAAGCCAGATGTCTATGTAAGGTCCCTGCAACCCATCTTTTGGCATGTGGCAGGGATGGAAGCACCATGACACTATTTTCCTACTTGATTGCTTTTGCCTATCATTTGCAGAAAAAATGAATTCTGGAATCGATTTGTTCTAGTATCTATTTCTTTGATCTTCTTTGCAGTATTACAATGGCATATGTAGGGAGGTTGTATTATGTTAGTTACATCTTCTGAGAATTTACTTTCTTTGAACTTGTTTGATAATTTATCCTTGGTATTAATCTTCTATCTTCTTAAGATTCCCACCCCACACCCTGAATCATCTGAATTACTTTCACTGCTTTAGCAGTTCTTTACAAACCATATCACCTTTCGTTTTACTTTTTCTAGATATACTTTTTTGTCAAATTGAGGCAAAGTTTTTGACTTTGAATGGAAAAAATGAAGCAAAGAAGGATTAAGTGATTAAATGCTAAATTCTTACATTATTGAGTAGAATATTATCTTATAAATCAGTCCCATACGAGAATAAATACAGACAGCATGAAAAAATTAAGAAATAACACCCAAGATTACTACTGCCCTCCTTACTAATCCGTTCTATATGAGAAATCATTCTTAGTTTCAGCTATAAAATTATGGAATTCTCTGCCTCGTCCAATAAAAGCAAGTAAAAATGTAAATACATTCAAAACATTGTATCACAATTATGTAATGGAAAAGGCATGAACTGTATATGTATTTTCAGTATGTTTATGTTTGTTAAATTTTGTAATGGATCCAAAAACTGTATGTTTAAAATATTGTATTTTGGTTTTGCTGTATTATTATAGTGCGATTTATGCAAAACTGTGAAATCCAATCTTTTTTAGGTGGCTTGCCACAAAACAATAAACTCTATTATTATTAGGAAGAGCTTGAAAAAGTTTGCTAAAAATACTTAGTTGAATATTTTTTTTGTATTTCAATAATATAATATAATGATATCAAATATGCTGAGCGCATGTATTTTTTATTGGTGGCTTCCATATTATGAACATGATGCTTACTGTGAAACTTATTTATCAAAAATATGAGTATTGTTGAAAAAATATTTCAAATGGGTGTAAGTATAATTCCTATTGCTGAAATATTTATGAAAATTTGGAAAAATTTCCAGGATTTTTAATAATGGCAAAAATTGATCTTACCAACACATCTTTGCAAGGCCTCATTAAAATGGAACCCTTCATCACATTTTGTGTCGCATTCATAGGCACCAGCTGTATTTCGACATACTTCATTCTCTGGAGAGCAGCCGTGTATATTTTCTTCACACTCATCCACATCTATGTAAAAGAACATAATTATTACTTAGCAGAATCCACATTTACTGGTTATCATGGATTACCTTTACCTTATTATGGATTAAATTTTCTGCAAATAGTGTATAAAAATATCAATCATACCCAATAAATTTCTTTACTCTTTGTACATACACAAATCACTAAAGTAGATGATAAATATTCTAAGTGATACTGATAATCAAATAGTCATGCTCTATGAGTTTGTAAACAAACAAATATTGTATAATACTCAAATTTCACATTTAAAAAATAATTTTTAATAATATAAAATGTGTATCATAACTCAAATTTGTCCATATCTCATTTGTCATATTTAAATTTTTGACCTTAACCAACCTTAAATAATAATAATAATATGATTTATTTGCCAAGGGACAAATATTAAGCATAAATTGGATATGCACATCAAAAATATACAGAATGTGCATACAGATAAATAAGTAAGCAGTTAAAAAATATATTTAGCTATAAAACTGAACAAGTGGACAGAAGAAGTTACATTGATTGATATTCATTAATAGAGTAGAAACAATGGGACAGTAAAAAGTCTTTTAGCTTGTGTTTAAATAAAATAAATACCATAGGGATTTTAAGCACATTGGGAAGTTTGTTAAATAGGTGTAGGCCCATGGATTTAAAGCCACAGGTGGTTTTCATTGTACTGGCAAAGGGAATGTGCAAATTATTAAGTTAGTGTGGAGTGTGGAGGACAGAATTTTGGTCAAATTCATGAAAATTAATCTTGACATAGAGCAGGTCAGTAAAAATATACAAACAAGGGACAGTTAAAAGAGATTTAAACAAGGGGCGGCAAGGAGTACGACAAGACTTATTACTCATTAATCGAATGGCTCTCTTTTGAATTCTAAAAAAAGTCAATGCTTGGGGTGAAGCCCCCCAATAAATAATGCTGTAGAGCAAGTGAGAATAAAATTCTCCACAGTACAAAAGTACTAGTACATGTACATCTAAAGACACAGTCGAACTTATAGACCTATTAGGTTAACAGACTGAGCTTAGCTTAGCAGCAATATTGCTAATATGACTTTCCCATGATAAATAAACATCAATAGTCACACCCAGAAATTTTGTTTTGTCAATTTATGACATACATACACCATCAAGGTCTATATTGGCCATCCGCTTAGTTTTATTAATATTTGAGGAGTAGATAAGTTAAGATTTATTAATATTGAGTTTTAGGCCATTGTTATTACACCATTCAGACAAGCTGAGAAACGAGGTTGGCTGAGTTTTGAACATCATTCACCAATGATGAGGTAATGATAAAATTGGCATCATCAGCACATAAAACAGGGTAAATACCCACTCCAGAGGGGACAGAGTTAGTAAGATCATTTACGTATAATAAAAACAGGATAGGGCCAAGAACTGAACCTTGTGGAACACCTTTAGGAGGGCTTTGGGAGGGGAAGTAAATTTCTTACCACTCAAAATTATGGAAACTATTTGAGATTTATTGGAAAGATAGGATTCTATCCATAGTGAAGGTATACCTATAATACCAAAAGAGGATAATTTATTTAACAGAACCTTATGGTTGACCTTGTCAAAAGCCTTGGAAAAGTAATGAAATAAGCCAAGCACTTCAGTTTTCTTGTCAAGTGCAGACAGAATTCTATTGACTACCTGAGAGATAGCCATGTAGGTGGACCTTTGTTTACGGAAACCATATTAGAAGGATGACGGAAAGTTGTTTGACTCAAGATAAGAAGTCAACCTTTTGTAAAATACAAGTTCAAACACTTTTCCTAGCTGATTAATGATGGAAATAGGATGCTAGGAGTTAAAATCCGGTTATTATTCTCGGTATTCACCGAGTTATTGCTCGGTGAGTTGGAGAAGTAAGCATTGAATGCAGAGGCAAGCAGAAGGGAGTCTGTGATAAGATGAACAGAATCATCCTAGTGCTGAAGGAGGGTGAGATTATGATATCTTTTTTAAGCTATTTATAATCTTCCTAATGGCTTTCCAATTGGAATTAGCCGAAGAGATTCAATAGTTATTATAATTACGAGTAAAATGTAGCTTGCATTCTGCAAGCATGTTGAAAACACAAATTTCAAGTCGACATTATAACGAGAGGGTCATCAAAAGTAGAAAAAGTATTGAAAATATTCACAAAATTTGCTCCAATTTCTCCGCCCCGTGTTGAACCCGGATCTTCCTGTTGATAATTACTATGCAGAACAACAAAGGATTACAGCCTCTAACTATGTGTGAAAACTCAAGCAGAAACATTGGCTGCAACTGCCTCAAACGACGTCCTACTTTTCCCATATATTCCTTATGTTAGAATTTGTAATGTGCTCTGGCATCGAACCCAGAAACAGCATGGTCTTATCTAATTTTTTTTCATAAACTAAATCTTAATATACACCTTCTAACTAAGCAAGAACTTCCTATCATATCGATAAATGCATCAAAAAAATAATGAAAAGCTACCCCAATGTATTATATCTGGGGGATATATTTACCGCCTGGCATTGAACCCAGGTCTTTCTGGCAATACTTTCTATGCAGCACAACAGAAAATTACCATCTCTAACTATGTGTAAAAATTCAAGCAGAAATATTGGTAGCAACTGCCTCAAACGATGTCCTGCTTTTCCCTTATATTCCTTATGAGAGAAAAGTTATTGTGCTCTGGCATCGAACCCAGGAATAGTATGGTCTTATCTAAATTTTTTTCTTAAGCCAATTCCTACCATACATGTTCTATCTACGCAAGAACCTCCTATCATTTCGATAAGTGCATTAAAAAAAATAATGAAAAACTACTTCCATGTATTTTAAAGGGCAGATATTTGCATCGTCCGAGCATCGAACCGAGGATATTTTTCATGAAAATCATTTATGTTTTTGATAGAGGATGACCATAAATATAGGCTCCTAGAGTTTTGATTCTCTACCTATCCGGGAAGTATTTTTTTTTATTTCGGAAAATCAAAGCAATGCATTTAAATGAAAAAAATCAGGACTTTGGGGCCTTCTGGAATCGAACCCATGACACCTAGGTTCTATATCTTATTTTTCTGGCGGTTACTTGTTATGGCCAATAGGTCATAAAAATTTCAATTCAATCACGCTTGTGGTTTAGCCTGTGAATTAGTATCCTATCTATCTATATCCCTATATATATGAAAGAATCCGGAAAAGCATCTATGTATAATAGATATTTGCGTACATATATGATTTTCACTGGTTACTGTTTTTTGGGGTCCTTGTACTGAGATTTAATTTCAGGATCATTTGTGCAATTACAAGTATGTGAAAGCTCTTTCAGGAGGCTGGAGAGGTAACAAATTTCGTTGGTAATCCATGGAATATGAGGAGCAGATTTTACCTTAGATTCAATCTATAATTCAAACTATAGTTTAAATTATTCAAAAGGAACTAACATAGCATTATTTGTAACACTTACCAAAAGAGATATATTCTCACAATCTTCAATGAGTCAACCTCTTTAAAAATTAAATGCACCTTTGTAGATGATACCGTTTGTGAAAAGTTTGAAAAATTTTTTACCTTCACAACTATTGCTGAGAGAGTTATATTTATATCCAGCCAAGCACAGAGTTCTCTTACTTTTATCTTGACAAGTGAATGAGCCTTTGGTGTTCAAACAGAATTGTTGATCTTTCCTACAGTTATCAATACCTTCAGCACATTCATCTATATCTGTTGAGAGAAAATCAATTTCATTTTATCTTTTCAAAGTTTCATGTATTTTATTCAAAGAACAATAAAAGATGGCAAAGGGCTTATGATATACGACAAATAGTAGTTCATAAGAAAATCAATCACAAAATTAGGAAATAATATTAATTAACAGTTTTTTAAAATTTTTATTCAATAAATCTTACCTAAACAACTTCCATCTTCTGCATACCTGTAGCCTGGTGGGCAGCTTTCAAAAGGTGTTCTAATGCATTTAAAAGAACCAATAGTATTCTGACATTCGCTGACTCCAAAACAGTCATCTGATTTCCATTTGCACTCATCAATATCTGGAATTTAAGGGACACAATTTCAACTATAGTCCATTCACCATCATGAAGGAATAGATTCTCCCCATTTAAAATGCATAGGTCCATGTATTATAAATGGGAGAAATTTGCGTGACGTTGCAAAATTTGCGTAAAATTATGCAATTGGTCAAAATTGTTTCAATTTTTTCAGTATTTAGTATCAGTGATACCATACATAACACCGTGATTATTTTTAGTTTACTTACAACATACTCGCAAAAAGGACAACATAAATCTTACATCTCAAAGAAATAGGGCGTTTTGTTCCAATTTTTTGGAACGGGTGCCATTAATTCTCTAATTCCAGAAACATGGAATTTTTTAACATCAATATCAGCTTCAAACCTTTCTCTTTCCTTAAGTGTTAATACTTAGGCAGGTGAAAATATTTTAGGGAAATCTTCAACGGAAATTAATGGAAAAGTCGAGAATTTCTCGCAAAATACATTGAAAAAGTATTCGCCTGCCACTTTACGTGTAATTCGCCCAACATCCAGTGAGAAAGTTTCTTAGAAAATATTGAATTTATTTTCTGTGCCAGTCCGAACCCTGTAAGTTCATAAACAGCTAGAGAATAATACAATTATTTTCCAAAATGTTACGCTTTTAAAATTTGGAAGTGCTTCGTCATCATTTACGACTCATAGCACTGATTTCATTGTCGGAGGAATGTTTTTAAAAAAGAAGGAATGAACTTGCCGGCGAATTGCACTTCTTACTGGTTCATCGTACTTTATTTCTCGAATATGTATTGGTGTACATAAATCAGTTTCACGGACTTTTCGTGGGATAACAAGTTGTCCTTCAGAACTTTCTTTCTTAATTAGATAGAAGGTCCTTTTGCTGACAGCAGTAGCCTCACACATTTTCTTTATAATATTCGTTTCACTTTCTTCAGGGATATTATATTAATATTAATATAATATCCCTTGATATTTCTTGAAGTATTTGTACACCGTTAAAACTGTTTGTCTCTCAGTTCTTTTTAGGATTTTCCCTTTCTTTCTGCTCTCCATCTCTGAAAATGCAGTAGAGATTCCATAACGATATCTATCCCACCAGTGGCGCAGCCAGGATTTACCAATGGGGGTGGTCTGAGGAAACGAAAAATGCCTACTTTAGTATATTCATGCCCGCTACTTACTACAATATATGTCAATTCTTTCAAAAACTAAATACATTCAAAACTAGAGGAGTTTAACGCTTATGTGGCCAACTTATTACACTTTGCAAGATAGTAGTTTACATAAACGAACATTTGGAAACTTAACAAGTGTGTTCTTTGGATTTCTGGTTTGGATACGTCCAATATCTATTAAAAACACATTTTTTCTATGCTGAAGCTTTTTAGTGATTTAGATATAAACTTTCCGAGTCTTCGAGAGTTCTTTCTTCCTAGAGGTTGCAAAGCGTGGGAAGGAAAAAAATAGCTACGGTTATTTGGCAAGCAATATAAAACATAACATCCACTCATTTGTTCCCCCACATTGGCGCGCCCATGCTTATTTCATTATCTTTCGTTATTTGACTATATCATCAGTAGATTTTGGAATTTAATTGAAATATCGCCTGTCAAGAAAACGCCATCAATGTATAAAAATAATGATATGAAGTATATATGCAGCTTATTGCACAAGGTTTGTATAAGAAACAAAAAATCATTTTTATCAGATGAAATTTTCTGCCAGGCTTACAATTAAGCCTGATTTCGTTATTTATGTATTAGCTAAGTATTTCATTGAATGCATCTCATACCGAAAATTGAAAATTCGGCTGCATTAAAAAATACAGTAGACTCTTGATTATAGCTGATATTATAATTGAACTTGCAGTATTAAAGTCACATACCAAGGTGAAAAAAATGAAGACGTCAACTTACAATTATTTAGACTAAGTAATAGGTGGTTTAACCAGCAAAGAGCTGATGCAAACCCAGTCTTACGCACTGAGTGTTCAAGGAAAACAAATATTTTCCATGAATTGAAATTTAGAATGGGCATTGCATGACCAAGCGGTTAACAGGGTAAGTCATGCATTTCGTGGGATTCTATCACCAGAGAAAAAATTGGCTGCATTGAAAAGGAAGCTGAAGAATTTAATTCACAGTTTTAACAGTTTATCAAGTTTAATTCAAGTCATCAAGTCATAGTTCCGATAAATATGTGCGTAACTTACGAGCACAATACCTTTCAGCTGACAGATTTGCTTCGAAAATGGTATATTATTAATAGCTCGAGCTGTTAGCGGACTGTGAGAGGAAATTTTTGGATGTCCATCTGAATGAAATCCAAACTAAACTCTCCTTCGAACTTTTGTGAATTTTTCGAAAGCACTACTCACGAGCCTATCTTTGAATTTACACCCTTGAAACAGTCACAAGCAAAAGATCTAACAGAGCGTTTTATCATTCTGTTTGTTTCTCAAACGTAATCTTAATCTATGTTTTCAGGGTGCAAGTTTAGAATTACTTCTCGAATGTTCCCATGTATTTTTTCGAGGAGTAAAAAAATCAGCACTTTCGAATTTTTCTCATGGGAATCTTATCTTATGGCGTGAGTTATCTAACTAAAGGATAGGCTTAAGAAGTGCACGCGTTGAACATAGTCTGCGAAACACTCGTATCATTGCGCCCCATTGATATCGATGTCTACTCTGCTACCGAAAGCATCACCTTAACTGAAATCGGAGCCATATTTACGGGTACGCGAAGCTTTTGCTGAATTTATCAAGCAAACACATGACAAGCAGTGTATCTGTATGATTTGCGTGATAACCCCCCCTCAGTGAGGGGGGGTTTTTGTACTCTTCAGCAGAAATAAAAGTACAAAGCTAGTCATAGGACTTGACTCTTGGGGGGGGTTTGAACCCCTAAAACCCCCCCCTCGCTGCGCCACTGTATCCCACAGTATTACATTAAGAAACGAATACAGTAGACTGTATCAAACAGCGCTCAGTACATTTAACAACATGTATAGAGAAAATATCTATATTTCACAAATATACTATAAATTTCAAATAAAAAAGGGACGATGAAGTAATAAAACAACATACAAGAAATATTTCCTCAACTAAAACAGGAAATGCCGCAGAGAATTCTTTGAATAAATAAAAAATATTGAAAAATAAAAAATAATAAAATGAAGGTAAAGAGCTGCAGAAAAAGCACAAGTTTCCTTCTCCGCAGGCAAAGTGAAACTGAAACTCCCGTAGTTTGCAAAAATTTTAAAGCACTAGAAAGCACGAATATACCATTCTTAGGCTTGTTACACATACACCGGTTTCGCTCGTCCGGTCGGTAATGGGAAAAAATGCCGTATTTCTTTGAGATGTAAGATTTTTGTTGTTCTTTTTGCGATTATGTTGTAAGGAAACTAAAAATAATCGCAGTGTTATGTATTGTATTAATGATACTAAATACTGAAAAAATTGAAACAATTTTGACCTCTTCCATAATTTTACGCAAATTTTACAATGTTGCGCAAATTTCTCCCATTTAAAATACATAGGCTTATGCATTTTAAATGGGGAGAATCTGTGCCTTCATGATGGTGAATGGACAATATATTTATTAAAAAAATATTTAATTTTCCTGGATTGCAGAAATTTGGTATTTTTTTACTCAGAGCAAAGTAGCATTTAATCGTATAAGATTCTAAGATGTTGTTTTGTATTAACGATAACAAAGAGAGAAAATTAAAATGAAGTCATTACTAGTCATGGTTATGTTTTTGATCAGAAAAACATCTTTTAGGATTCAAAAATCTAATAACTGAAATAAAAATTCATACTAAATTTTAAGGAATCAATTAATGATTTACATATGCATCTTGTTGCCGTCATGTCTGTTATGCTTTCTACAAATACTTATTTACATAAAGACATATGTGAATATAAATGCTTATTTTCTTACTTTACTGGCTAAGGGTATCAAATGATTTTTATTTGTTTACTTATTTATTTATCTTATAAAGGAAAATCCCTTTACAAAACTGCATATATATGCAGTAAGAGGTTTAGCAAATGTTTTGATGAGTATAAAGACAATGTATAGTATATAATGACATAAAGTATAAAGATATAGAGTATAGTATATAAAATATATAGACATGAAACATAACTTAGAGGAAGAAGAATAGCATATATATAATAACAAATATAACTATCAAATAATATAAGGCATATATGAAAGGACTAGTGAAGAAAAATTTCATTTTAAGAGAAAAACAAGGATGGATTAAGGATTACAAAATGAGGATTACATTTTTAAGTCCTTAGTTTGTTTGACATAAGTATTAAATATATCAATAGAATTTTTGGCAAGAAATGAGTTGGCAGAATGTTGATGGCGAGATTTTGAGTAATGAGATGGAACATGGAATTGAATTTTAGACAGGAGCTCGGGACAACTAACACCACCCTGAATTGTTTCATGTAATAAGACTAAGCCTGAGATTATGCAACTATTTTGTAGGGTAGACAAGTTTAGATTGGAAAGGATAACTGCATATGATATTTCATACACTGCAATACCTACTTTGTAGTTAATTAACTTAAGAAATCGATTCTGAAATCTCTCAATAGCCTTACTGTGAATAGAGTGGTATGGTGACCATACCATATGTTAGGAGAATATCAAAAAATAGGTCAATACATTAACACATTTGTTGAGGCATGACCCACTGTTTGGTTGTGGCAGACCATACTCTAGGGGAGCAAGACCTACTGGTGGATCATGGGTGATCAACCACTCAGTGGCCTTGTACCACTGATGGCCAAAGCCCCTACATAGATACATTACTTCAATCATGAATGCTTGAAAGGAAGACTGATTATATTAAGTCTATAGGGATCTTCTTATTTTGGTTTTCTGATGGAATTCCTTAGACTTAGTAGCTGAGTTTTCTTATCTAATAATAAATAATAAACACTGAGTAAGGCAGGGTAATTAGCCTCCACCGTGAATGTGTTAAGCAAGATATATTACTGCCAACCCCTATAATGATCAAATTAAAATAAATTTATTTTGATTAAATAAAATAATACATGGAAAGGAATGGTAGCCAATGGTAGGAATTCAAGGTTACTATTAATTTTTGTAATGAGATTTCTGAGGGAGAATATAAGGTTCTACATCCTCATAGATCTATTTTTTTGAGCCTGAGGTATGTTTTTTGTAAAATATAAACTATAGAAATCTGACGGGCCAATTAAATTATAATGAAAATGCAAGATTCATATTTAAAATCTTACCATTACAAACTTTGGATTCAGGATTGAAACTAAATCCTTCAGGACATTTGATTGCAGGTGATATGACATCTATTAGTTCTCCTTCAGGGTTGATCTCTGAAAAAGTAATGGTTTTATGTGCTTATTCCTGTTAACAAAGAAATATTTTAGTTTTTTTACATTTGGAAGTGACTTAGGGTTTAGCTGTATTTGAGTCTATAATGTCACTGAAATTTACATAAGACTTGGATACAAAATTTTAGACTTTTAAACCAATTTAATGCAATTTAAATTTCTAGCAGAAAAGTTACATTTTGGTCTCCATGCAATGAAACATTGTCTTATCAGAATTTGATATGTGGATTACAAAAACGAATTCTTTCATTCTATTCCTAATTATAGTCTTTATTATTTAGTAAGGATTGATAATGCAGACCTTCCTAACTCACCAACGCAACTGGTCTCATCTATTCCCAGTTGATAGCCAGGGTTACAGGAACACTCAATGGCTGTCCCAGTATCATAGCACTTATGGGCACATGGATTATTAGTTTTACACCTAAAAAAATGCGAAAGCTTACAGAATCAAGAAAGAAGGGGCATACTTTATAATTTTAAAATTAAAATTATTGAGTTTTATTTATTATCATCATAATGAATGATATTATATCTCTTAAACTAAAATTCACTTGGAAATAGTTTTAATATTATAATTAAGGATAAGTTGTAAAGAAAAATAGGATTAAGTAAAATGGTTAAAGGCTAAGGTAACTTTGCTCATAAGAGCGCGCGAGTGTATATCAGTATTCAACACTTCAATTCACCTGTCTTGGAATGTGTCCTGTTGACATGACCTTCCATCAGACATCAACGAAAATCCTTCTCTGCATTCACAGAGATAGGAGCCAGGAGTGGGTGTACATAAATGTGCACAAAGCTGCCCAGGAAAGCTATCACAAAGGTTTGCAACAACTAAGAATAAACAAAAGAAGCAAATATTTCAAAAATTTCTTTGTGGTTTGTTGCTCATGCTATTTTTTACTAATTTTATCTAGCAAAATCTTTTATGGTGCTATTTTTAACTTCTTTTGTCAATTGAATTTTTCAACTATTTTAAAAACAACTGAAGTTATTGGAGAAATGTATATATTAATCAAAGATCATGATAAACATTCAATCCTTGAGTAACAAGAAAGATTTATCCCAAATGGAATTTAAAATCTGATTTTTCTGCAGAAAGAAGTGACAAAATAGGGAACCGCTGTAATTAAATGCAAATCTGGGGAAATATTACTTGAGCAGTCATAGTGAAGGCATATAAGAAGCTATCAGAGAAAAACAAGTCCTGTATTAGGAAGGAGAGCAATTAGAAAGTATATCTCAGTATACTTAATTTCAGACAATAGTTCTTCATTGTAAGTGAAGTTTAATTAGCTTTCAATTTTAAAAGAAATATAGTTAGGCTAAATAATTTCTAGATGAAAAAATGCACAAAGATATTTATTATTTCAAAGAGTAACTAAAACTTAGATCAAATTCATCATGCAACAGAATATGAATACAAGAGATCTTGATTCTAAGAATAGGGTACTTAATTAGAGTTAAGCTTAAAGATATTTCAAGAATATTTAGAGGAACTGGACGAATAAGACTCAAAGGTAAAATCCGAGGGAATATTGGTAAAAAGCAGTCTTCAAAATTTTCAGCTATGAATTTCTCATCATGATATTTTTAAAAGATTTTTTTATTAACTCTTCAATTGTCAAATTTCTTTGTGGGCAACATTTTTTCAATTAGAAGTGATCAGGCATTGTAGCAATTTTCTTATCAACCCTTCCTTAGTGCTAAATTAGTATTACAATTTTCTCTCGTAAATTTAATTTTATGTTAAATTTTCAGATTGCCATTTCATAAAAATCACTTAAACTTTCTACATGCTCAAGGGAGAAAAATAAAGTTAATTTATCAAATTCTGAAGGTATAATACATATTTATAAAAATGGGGTTTCAGAGATATAGAACAAAGAAAGTCTAATATCAGGAACAAGAAGGAGAAGTTAAAGAATCAATTACTGCAATAATGCAGTGCATTAATTTGGGATACTATTAGTTTCTTTACTATAGTTTCAGTAATGATTAATTTAGACCATCTGTTCATTGCCTCATGAATCATTGCTGCACATACCTTGAGGATTTTGATCTCTTTGCTTTGTAGTATTTCGTAGTACTGGTAGAGGAGTAACATTAATTGGTGGCAATCTACTTGAAGAAGAATTTCTCGTGGGTGTAATAGTTGCAGGATGTGTTTCCAAGCAACAACTGGCATAAGGTAAATCCCATGGTGGTCCAAATGAGAATGCTTTAAACTTACAATCAACAGCCATTGCTCCTGAGATGAGACCCAATTTACAGGCTTCACAGCAATACTAAAAATTATACAACAGATTACTAGCATATCATAAAAGACACTTTTATGATAGGTTTAGAAATGCACGATACCTTCTGGTACTCTCCTCCAAGACCAGGAGCAGAGGTACATTCTGCCCCTGCCTTAGCAGCATCTTTTCCTAATTCACATATATGATTTCTGCAAGTAACAGAGTGAAATCTATTAAAAAAATTTCACCTTATTATCATAAATTTATAATTAATAGTCTCAAGTGAAATCTGGTGGAAATTCATTCTAAAAATGCACTTAGAAATTAAAATATACTTTGCATGGAATAACATATTAATTCACATGACCATGGTTTCAGAGTAGGGTTACACCATGATCAGGAACAGAAACTTCAGTTCAATAGCTTAAATACTTCTTTGGGTTATTGAATATGGTCTTTTCGGTTGACAAAAAAAAGAATAGAATGCAAGACTTAGGGAGTTGCATGCAGCCAGACTTCGTGGATTTCCAGCCATAGTTGGGATTCTTTATGGTGCTTCGGACGTTAGGGCTTTCATCGTTCTAATTACTTTTTAGGATGCAGAGAGGCCATACAGTGGGCCTCTGGAGAAGATATTTCAATTAAACGAAAAACCAAAATATATGCTACGAAAATATTTCTGACTGAATGATTTGTGAGGGTGATATGAACGTTTTAATGACCGTAACACCTAACAATCGTCGTCGTTAAGTGAAATTTATGAAAGACGAGTGAAAAGTATAGTATCAGATTAGAAGCACTTTTTCTGTCTCATTACTACATGCACATTCTACTGCTAACTTACTCTTTTCATGTTTTTCATGTTATTATTGTAGAAATTAATTTGTCCATAGGCAAGAAAAATCAAAATATAACGATCTGAACGACAATTTCAATCTTCCTAATATCGACTGTCTGTAGCAGTGACAACTCCCGGATAACCAAATGAGTAGCATCCTCGGTGAAGACGGTCCCGAGTTCGATTTCCGCTAAGTGACAACATTTATCGGTGTGTGCCCTGTATCGTGATGAAAGTGAGTAGCTAAATCCATCTGAATTAAGAAATAGCGGGTCCGGTCAAAAAGGTCCATATGTATGGACAGTACTTCTTTTTATCTGCAGCAGTATGTATGGTTTTGTGGATAGGTTTTTGGAAAGTGGGGTTGATTTGGCTGAAGAAAACAGAACAAGGGTGGGATTTGTTTTCCGGAAGGCCGGATGTTCCAAAACATTTTGGCTGCAATTGAAAATATCAGACCCTAATTTTGTGGCATATTATTATACACTCCTGGCCAAAATTAACGCAGCACCGGCCGTAAGGATCGCTAGGGAGGTGCTGCGTTAATTTTGGCCAGGAGTGTACATATTCAAAGAGTCCAAAATCAAAATTATACAAACGCAAACAAATTTATTTGCAAAGCGAATATAAGGAAAACCTATATATTTTCACCTGTCATCATGAGCGCGTCCGAGAACCAGAAATGGAGTACCTGAAGAAAAGGACGTGGAAGTGCAGGAAGAAGCTACGTCTTGCATTATCTAGCATAATGCTACGACCTCTTCCAAGAATTCTCTTCTCAGAATTAATTATGTCAAGTGATGCAGTTGAACTGAACAGGTAAAAATTTACTCATTTTAAAACTATAATATAAAAACATTTCAATTAGTGAATGGGCATGTGACGAAAAAGATTTATTCTACAGATTTTTTTTGTTTTGTTTTTTTATCTAGTTTCGCTCTGTCATTCATCATCTAACCGGTTTTTCGCATTTATAACTTTACTATATCCCACAGATTAGATATATGCAATGCTATAAATCACACAAAATATATCAAATTCTTTCTGAAAGTATTTTTAAAAGTACCTGTTAAACAAAATTTTATTAGATGGAGTCCTACCACAAATTCATGCCTGAAACAATTTATATTACATTAAATTAACTTTTACTTAATTATAGGAATTGTGATATGAAATGAATATTTAAAAAGTGGTTCATTTTTAAATGTAAATATCACTACAAGCGTGTACAGTAGTAATTTTCAATCCACTGTTACATATAAATAATAATGTTTTTTTTCCAGTGCTTTCTTTTAATAATTTTTCTTTGCATGAAATGTAATTAATGGGAACATTAAATCGGAACGGAGTAAACGAAGATTCTCAAGTTTTGGCCAGGTTCAAGAATTTTATTTTAGATTCTGGTTCGGTTTTTGCTGAAAATATCTATTTTGGTTTCGGTTTTGTTCTGGATCGATACTTTGGGAGTAAATACAAGTTATCGTCCAAAGTGAAGGCTGAATAGAAACTTAACGCAGTACAGGCATTTCCCTCGGGCAAACTGTGCACTCCTTTCGTGGTCAAGGAGTGAGGTTAAAATTTTAAAGCCGCTCTGTAATTTGCAGAAAGGTGGGGAACAGCTGTATGTTTAGATTCAAGAAGAGCACATATCCAACTATAGCTCTATTACCGAAGGTGGTCTCTTCTAGATTGATACATTCGATAAAAAAACAATTACTTTGTAAGCAGATGGCTTTCTTAATAACAGCTTCAATTTAATCACAATCGATTTACTAAATTGTTGGCAGCGAGCAATTTTAAAACATTTTTAAGGATTCAGAAATCTGGATGTTTTCAATGGGGTCAAATTCCCACCTCGGTGATTTTTAAAGTCGGAATCAGGCATCACTCACAAAGCCTCTGCTATGCTGTAGTTTCTTATATCAAGATTGCTGGGGAAACGTAAGGATGAGGAAAATGATATTTCTGAGCAATTCTGCTCTCCTGAAATAATCTTCCAAACAATTGGTAAAAATTTAGAGCCCGAATGAGTGATACTCAGTCTCTGTTTATTTCGGTCCACTGAAAATCTACCATTATTTCTTATTCCTCCGTTAATTTGAAGTTCACATATCCTAACACTGTATTTCTCTCTCAATAAACGCCAACAAATATTTTAACTGCTCTATTCGGCCTACAGAACTAACTTGCTAACAGACTAAGATTGCGAACATAGATGAATGATAGATTGTGCAAGAGAGGGATGAGGCTAGGGGGGAGGGTAAAATCAAAATTTTTGGTAAAAATGTTTTTTTGCTTAGAAAATTAGTTTAACATCTGAAAAATATCCTGTCAAAGTTTGAAGGTGGAATTCGATGTCTACGTGTATCTAAAAGTAGTTATGCTGACGCACTCCAACCAGCGCCGAGCACAGGTATACGACCGCGCGCATGGAACCCCTCTCCTTACTGTACTATTGGTCCTTTGGGACAATGGTAAGGGTTGCATTCATACAAACGTATAGAAGATCTAACTGAGCGTTTTGTAAATCTGTTTGTCTCTCAAACGTAGTCATAATCTGTTTTCAGGGTGTAAGTTTCGAATTATTTCTCGAATGTTCCTTTGTGTTTTTGCTAGGAGTAAACGAATCAGCACTTTCGAATTTTTCTTATGGGAATCTTATATTATGGTGTGAGTCATCTATCTAAAGGATGGGTTTAGGAAGTGCACGCGTTGCACATTGTGTGCAAAATACTCGTATCGTAGCGTCCCATTGATATCGATGTCGGCTCTAGGCCTGCTCTGCTACCGAAAATATCGTGCGGCACGTGAGTAAATCTACCAATAAAATATTCGATTTTTCGTGTAAAAAGGCGATTGAAGAAGAAATGAAGTTAAACGAAGAACATAAAAGGCCACTGCTGCATTTCACAGTTTCGGGCGATGGATCGTGGAAAAAACGGGGCTTCTCTTCTTTTTATGATGTCACACCGGTAAAGTGATAGACCTTGAAATAAAAAGCAGCTATTGTCAAGCCTGCGTCTATTTCAAGAATGCAAACAAAAATGATCCACGATATTTGGAGCATAAAGAGGAATGCCCGATAAATCACTCCGGATCCGCTGGCAAGATGGAAGTGGATGCTGTGCTTGAGATGTTCCAGAGGTTGGAGGAACTTTTTGGTGTAAAATATTGGAATTATGTTGGCTACGGGGATGCAAAAAATTTGAAGGCTACTTTAGATAAGAGACCTTACGGCGATGAACCGAATGTATTTAAAAGTGAATGCGTCGACCATGTAGAAAAGAGAAAGGACAGTCAGCTCCATAACATAAAGAAAACTGCCAAGCTAGGAGGCAAGGGAAAACCAAAATGAACTAATAAAAAAAGATTAACCAAGCACTATGGACTTGCTATTAGGTGACACGCCGATTCTATCGACGATATGAAAAATGCAATTTTGGCTACGTATTACCATCTGTCATCTTTGGACAATGAACCGCAGCACCAACATTGTCCTTCGGGCACCGACTCTTCGTGTCCTTTCCGTGATGCAGAAACAGAAAAGAAATTAAAGGACTATCATCACATCCCTCTGCTACATCCAGATGTGAAGAAAGCCGTATTGCCAATTTATGAAGATCTGTCTAGACGTGGTTTGCTGGAGAGATGCTTAGGTGGCTACACTCAAAATGCAAATGAGAGTTTCAACTCTACTGTTTGGCGCCTGGCCCCATAGCATCTTAACTGCGGATCAAAAGTTATAGAAATCGCTGCATGTTTCGCTGCCGGCGTTTTTAACGATGGGTATGCCTTCATTATACATATAATGAATGATATGCGGCTTCAAATCGGACTCGTCTGCAAGGAATTCGCAGATGCATGCCACGCACACCGTGTGCTCAGATAAGAGTGTCACAGCCTTGAAAGCACTCACATCAAGAGGCCAGGAAAGCTCGTAAAATAGATAAAGCGGCTTCACTGGGGGATTATTATGAAGAGAAAGACCTCTTCTACAGCTCTGGTACCGCTGACAAACCTCTTCAATCAGCTCCATGTTTACTGATACTTTCATCCTCTCCGAAAACTTTAAACGCGTTTTTCTCAAAACGTAAAATATCGCACGCCGTTCAACGTAGCTCGGCTAATTTTCAACCGATTTACATGAAATTTTTAACATATATTCTTTAACATATTCTACATGGCATGAACCTAAAATTTAAACAAAAAATAACAATTAGCAATGTTTTTTTGGAATAATAATGGATTGGAATGGATGGAAAAATTGATGTTTTTTTTTCAAAATGCCGCTAAAATTTTAATTTTCAATTGTTTTTTTAAATTAGGTTCATGCTGTGCGTATTATTATTTAAGAACGGAAAATTTTTAAATTTTTGATTTCAGACAATTAGAGCGACCTGTGTGTTGCACGGCGTGTTTCAAGGGAAGCAAATTCAACAAGCCACTACTCAACAAATTTTCAACATTTTCAATAAATAAATTTTTTCTGTTATATTTCAAATAGTATGTTTTAAAAATAGTAACTGGTTGCGCAGTTCAATCTATAATCCCTTTAAAACAAATTCGAGAAAAAACGACAGTTTACTTGACCCTCCCCCCTTAAGCAAGGTTCTGCGCAGAAAAGAAAACGGCTCCTGCAAACCATTGGGGATTCTCCGAAGGGGGTGAACTTAATTAAGATAATATTCTTATGAAAGCATTTACAATTAACTTTTTAATTGCAATTTTGTCGTGATACAGGTCATAGATGTACCTACAGTAATTGTGAAAAACTTCGCAATCGGAATTCAGGATCATATACAGGTAGAATTGCTACAAAGTCACCAAGAAGGGGGGGAGAGATTTTCCCATTACCAACCCCCCCCCAATGTAGCAAACGAAGCAAAAGATAAAAAATAGCAATTTACTATTAATAGAGAATTGTAAACATGCGAAATCCGTATCAGTCAAACTGTGCGGGGCGAACTCCGTGAATTTCAATTGGTACCTAGGAATTGCTTTAGAAGAAGACCGAAAACCTTTTTGGTCTTACGTATGGGAGGTAAAGAGAAGCACCCTTTAGGTGTCCTTTCAACATATTTGATTAATTAGGTTAGGATAATGAGGACTATTACTTATTGTGATTCTCCAAGAAAAGTAAATATCCATTCCAGGTACAGTTATTCCTGCAGTTATCAAAATGATTGTCTTTTAACGATCACATATTTGTCAAATCAATGATTATAGACCCCGAAAGATTGTAATGTAGATAAAAGAGGATCCCGGAAATTGCAACGAATTCCTCTGGCGACGCTGTCCGTATAAGTAAAGAGGCTCATTGTTGTAAATTCACTCATGATTTTTCTGGATCACATTCACTTTTTTAGAGAGAAATAGCTATATAGGTTTGCGAAAGTCACAATCATAAGATGACCGACTCGCGTCTTCTGTTCGCAATATCTCGATATATACCAAGAATAAAAATCAATTGCAAGCTATTTCCCTTGATTTAGAGAAGACAGCCAGTTCACAGTTGCACAGAAGACAGTTCATTTTTACAATTTAACGTTCAAATAAAAATTAGAGGGCATGAATGAGGAAGAAATCAACAGCGTCACAGATCCTCTTCATTAGGAACAGCAAGTGGTGAGGTGTTAGTTTGGGTAATACTAAAGACTTAAGTGATCTCAAGTACCCCCCAGATTGGTGTAATTGTATACTTTCCTTCGTATATACAGCCGAGTTCAGCAGCGAGATCATTTAAAATACGAGTAAAATGTAGCTTGCATACTGCAAGCAGATCGACAACACTAATTTCATATTGGTATCATATCGGGACGGTCGTCAAAAGAAAAAAAAGGATTTAATATATACTTAAAATACGCTGCAATTTAATCGTCTGGCATCGAACCCGGGTCTTCCTGGTAAACTTACTATGCAGCACAACAGTAGATCACCATCTCTAACTATGTGTGAAAATTGAAGCAGAAATATTTGGTGCAACTGCCTCAAACGACGTCCTACTTTTCCCTTATATTTCTTATGTGAGAAAATTTAATGTGCTCTGTCATCGAACCCAGGAACAGAATTGTCGTATCAAAATTCTTTTCTTAAGCCGAGGCTTAATACACATCTTCTAGCTAAGCAAGAACTTCCTGTTATTTCAATAAGTGCATCAAAATAAATAATGAAAACTAATTCACTGTATTTTAAATGGGGGATATATTTACCGCCTGGCTTCGAACCCGGGTCTTTCTGGTAATACTTCCTATGCAACACAATAGAAGATCACCATCTCTAACTATGTGTGAAAATTCAAGTAGAAATATTGGCTGCAACTGACTCAAACGACGTCCTATTTTTCCCATATATTCCTTACGAGAGAAACGTTAATGTGCTCTGGCATCGAACCGAGGAATGGTACGGTCTCATCTAATTTTTTTCCTTAAACCAATTCTTACCATACATCTTCTAGCCAAGCACAAACTTCCTATCATTTTGATAAGTGCGTCAAAAATAATAATGAAAAACTACCTCAATGTATTTTAAATAACAGATATTTGTCTCGTCCTAGCATCGAACCCATGATAATTTCTGTAAAAGTCATTTATGTTTTCGATAGATCATAACCATATATATAGGCTCCCTGATTTTTAATTCTCTACCTATCCGGAAAGTATTTTTTTTTAATTCCCGAAAATCAAAGCAATGCATTTAAATGGAAAAATAGGGACTTTGGGGCCCTTTGGAATCGAATCCATGACACTGACGTTCAAAATCACAATTTTTCTGGCGGTTAAACGTTATGGCCAATGTGTCGTAAAAATTTCAAGTCAATGACGCTTGTGGTTTAGCCTGTAAATTAGTATCCTATCTATCTATATAGGTACATGAATGAATCCGGAGAAGCATCTATATATGACGAGTAAAATGTAGCTTGCATACTGCCATCTGATCGACAACACTAATTTCATGTCGGCATCATAACGGGACGTTCCTCAAAAGGAAAGAAAAAAGGATTGAAATTATTCTGAAAATTCGCTGCAATTTATTCGTCTGGCATCGAACCCGGGTGTTTCTGGTGATACTTCTTATGCAGAACAACAGAAGATCACCATCTCTAACTATCTGCAAAAATTCAAGCAGAAATATTGGTTGCAACTGCCTCAAACGACGTCCAACTTTTCCCTTATATTCCTTATGTGAGAAATTGTAATGTGTTCTGGCATCGAACCCAGGAAAACCATGGTCTTATGTATTTTTTTTTCTTAAACCGTGTCTTGCTATTCATCTTCTTGCAAAGGAAGAAGTTCCTATAATTTCGATAAGTGCATGAAAAAAATTATTAAAAACTACCACAATGTGTTTTATATGGCAGATATATTTACCGCCCGGCATCGAACCCGGGTCTTTCTGGTGATACTTTCTGTGAAACACAAAAGAAGATTACCATCTCTAACTATGTGTGAAAATTCAAGCAGAAATATTGGCTGCAACTGCCTCAAACTACGTTCTACTTTTCACGAATTTAAATGGCTCTCTGGATTGGAACCAAGGACGATCTTGAAAATGTAAAACATGTTTCTGAAAGTTACTTATGATCTCTATCTATATGCCGAATTTCAAGTTTCTATATTATTGCCAAGGTTTCAAAATAATTCCTAAAAATCGGATCAACTTCTGATTGCAGAGACACCTGGTGTCGAACCCAGGACATGTTGTAGGCTGTGATTGCACAGTTTGATTCATAAAGACTTGCTCTTGTATCAAGCAAAGTTTGAATTCGATATCGTGCCGGGAAGTACCTAAATTTTGTTTCCGTTATCTCCGTAAGAAATGCATTGAGAAGTGCAAATGGCCCTCTGGGATCGAACCAAGGACCATCAGCGGACATGTAAAATTTGATTATGAAATATATTCATTATATCTAACCTCATGCCGAATTTCAAGTTTCCATGCCATCGGCAAATGGTCCAAATAAAATTTTAAAAATCGCCGCAATGCATTTTAAACGGCCGATTTTTGCCCCGACCTAGCATCGAACCATGGACCATATTCGGCGATGTCTTTTTGATTTTCGTTGGATATGCACGGCTTCTAGCGATCCCTCGAATTTCAACTCTCTCCTTTTCCGGGAAGTGCCTCAATTTCGATAAGTACTTTTAATAAATAAGTACTTTTAATAATAAATAAGTACTTTTAATAAAAACTTTTGTAATTAATAGTATATACCTAAATATCATATTTATGGAGATATTTTTAAAACCGGAAATGAGCTTTGAAGAATGAAGCTCAACTTCCGGTTAACTGATTTACTCCAAAACCTAATCAACTCTAACGACACTAACCAAAATACTACATATGAAATTTGGTGTTGATACAATCAATGGTTTTCATGTTAGAGCGCCCACAAAGTACATAACAGCTACTTCCGGTTTATCGGTATTTCACGAATAGCTCCTATTCAACTGGTGATACAAAAATATGTTAAACACAAAATTTATAGTAAAAAACATTATCTAAAACTTTTATAAGGTATACAATATACCTATATATCATATTTGTGGAGATATATTGAAAACCGGAAATGAGCATTGATGAATGAAGCTCGACTTCCGGTTAACCGATTTAATCCAAAAACTAACCAACTCTGACAGCACACACCACAGTACTATATATGAAGTTTGGTATTGATACGACTAACAGTTTTTACGTTAGAGCGACCACAAGCACACACACACATACAGACACACACACACACACACATACACACAGACATCATTCCGAAAATAGTCAAAACGTGTTCTAGGGACCCCAAAACATGTATTTCCGTTGAAATCTCGAAGTCGAATTTTTTCTTGAAAACAATACTTTCTCTATACTTCGTATATGGAGAAAGTAATAATGAAATACTAACCCAATGTATTTTAAACGGGAGACATATTTACCGCCCGGCATCGAACCCGGGTCCTTCTGGTAAATTTCCTATGCAACATAATAGAAGATATTAATCTCTAACTTTGTGCTAAAATTCAAGCAGAAATATTGGCTGCAACTGCCTCAAACGAAGTCTTACTTTTCCCTTATATTCCTTATGAGAGAAATGTAAATGTGCTCTGGCATCGAACCCAGGAATAGTACGGTTTTATGAAATTTTTTTTCTTAAACCAATTCTTACCATACACATTCCGGCTAAGCACGAGCTTCCTTTTATTTCGACAAATGCATCAAAAAAATAATGAAAAACTACTCCCATGTATTTTAAAGGGCAGATCTTTGCATCGTCCTAGCATCGAACCCAGGATATTTTTTGTAAAAGTCATTGATGCTTTCGAAAGACCAAGACCATAAATATAGGCTCCTTGAGTTTTATTTCTCTACCTATCCGGGAAGTATTTTTAAAAAATTCCCGAAAATCACGGCAATGCATTTAAACGGGAAAAATCGGGACTTTGGGGCCCTCTGGAATCGAACCTATGACACTGAGGATCAAAGTCGCTTTTTTCCTGGGGGTTTCACACTATGTCCAATACGTCATAAAAATTTCAAGTCAATGACGCTTGTAGTTTAGCCTGTGAATTAGTATCCTATCTATATACCTATATAGCTATATGGCTATATATATGAATGAACCCGGAGAAGCATCTATATATAATAGATACCTATATCCCTATATATATGAATGAATCCGGAGAAGCATCTTTATATAATAGATAGATAGGATCAGCTGTGGATTACTAAATGGTATGACTAGAAGAAATAATAAAACTTATTTAGCCAACGAATTAGTTTCATATTAAAGAAATAAGGGCGCAAATTCTCAGTTGCTAAAATTTTTGGAAGTAAACTATCATAAATCAGAATCAGAGACTAAAATTAATAGAAATAACGTTAAATTAGTGGACTCAGTTGAATATCTTGGGGTTGCGATCACAGATACCCCAAACAATCTGTATTCACCCAAACGATCTGTATTCACCCAAACAATCTGTATTAATGCAATTAAAACTTTTGTTTCACACAGAGATTAGTCGATAGGTGCACTGAACTGTTAGTAGGGAGAATCTGCTTCGTTCTAAGTCAGGCCTTATCTACCATATAAGTTTAGACCTTAGGCAGGGACGGGCCAAGGTCATTGCCAAGTACGAATTTGATTGATATCCTACATACCTAAAAGTAACAACAATATTAGTGTCTTAATTCCACAAATTAAATTTTAATGGTATTATTGTCGTAAAATATTCAATGTATTTTATAATAAAAGTAAGATCGCTTGATAATTAGTTTTCGGTTGAGCTTCTTGTAAGTAAATTGTATGCTTTGCATAATCATAAGGAGGAAGATTTTGTCCCCTCAGTTCGCCATTTTATGCTTGAGCATATATGATCCTGCGGAAGAAATGTGTCACTGAACTAGAGAAGCCTTAGCACAAAGTAGTTAATTTCGTTTTAAGTAACTGCTATGCAACAGCTAGCGTTACTAAAACGCTTCCTGACACAGGTTTGGAATCCTGGGAAGAAAGGTCTCTAGCTAATACGCGATTGTTAAAAAAATGCTGAAAAAGTTCGTTTGCACAGAGTCGATCTTCCTGCTGCTCGAATCGGCGATAGGTAGAGAGAAAGTCAAAGACAAATCGCTTTATAACCTCATTCTTTCCAACAACGATCCGCGATAGCTATGACCAAAATAAAGAGGCTGATTATTTAATGTCCTAATCTTCATGAACATGCTGATCGGCGGTGGTGTACCATGCATTGCGCATGTGTGTAACAGAGGTAAACAAACACGCACGCAAAATCATGTTTTTTATGGAAAGCATATCGACATATAAATTCCTCTCATAGAGACAAGTTCAACTTTAGTTCTTAAAAAAACTTCAAAAATGTTGATAATTGACTATTTTAATTTGATATAAATGTGAAGTACCTTATGAAATCTTTAAAGTAGGCTAAGTGAGATTCATACGAATGTAAGAGTTTTCTTTATACGAAATTCAAGAAATTTAATGAATTATTATTCTTGAATATAAATTCTCTTCTTCAATGTTTTTAAAGGGAGAACGTATTCTTTTCAAGCCCTCCGAATTCACTTCAAACAATAAATCAAAACTCCAATCTTCTTATGTAGATTATGAGAGTTTGCGTTTTCCTATGAAGTACCGCAATGTCAGGTACTTCATTTCGATAGATCCTGATTATCAGTTACACATATATGTCAATTTATCTTCTTATTAATAAGATGAAAAATAGCTTCGGTTATCTTGTTTATTTGATTTATAAGTACCTGAACTTCCAACCAAAGAGTCATTCCAACCTTCTACACCGAGCGAACCCAGTACTTGGGACTTAAATGTTTTCTCCAATTAATTCATATACATGCAGTGATGACCTACCATAAATACTTCAAAAATATTTAAAATATATAAAAATCGCTCCAACAAAAACTTGGCGCTGATTTGCGATGAATGACATTCAATTAACGTTACGTTATGGACGGACATCTTGGAATTTGAAGTTTTGAAAACGAATAGTGACTCTACTTAAGTTCATACTTTTACTTTATTGTCAGGAATAGAGCGAATAGTGAAATGCTACAATACAATAAATAAATATGGTATTCAAAATACCCATTCTCTATTAATGAATACAGGGAATTCGTAATTTAAATAATGAGAATATGAGATGGTCTGTAATTCAGCTATGTGTATTTTCATCCCATAAACGTTTTAGTTTAATTTAAACTCTCACTAGGAACGGTGAAGGACGGACACCTTTATCGTCATTGGGAATGATATTCGAGAACCTTTGCAGTTATTGAAATATAATAGACGAGTGAGTGTTCAAGATTAGAAGCTGATACAAGAAGAAGTGACGGTATGAAATTGTCGTCAGCGAGAAGTTTTTTCGCTGTACCTAAACTCATGCTACCGAATCGTTTAAAGCTTTTGCCATTGTCAAGGACGATTAGCGCCCTTGAATCAATAAGTTCTACGTTAAGGATGAAATTTTTGGAAGAAAGGAAAAAAATGTTTGTACATTTTAAAATTCCTTGTATGTCGTTTAACAACAGAGTTAAAGAAAATGAGATGAAACATCAGAAAAATGAGTAAGGAGGCATCTTTCAACTTTTTAAAAAGTTTTGAGTTTACTGAGAATGTAGTTGGTGAGCCAAAATAAAAGTGCATTTTGTAGCTTTTATATTGGAGTATCATTCCCGCAAAGCTCGAAAAGCGATCGAACTTTCTCCTAATGAGATAAAATAAATAATTCTCCGTTTCAGTTCCGATAACAACTCTCCAAAAGTGTGTCTCATAAAACATAGCTTAGCGGGAACAACATTTAAATCGGAGTTATGGAACTTTCTGAACGGTCTTGATATATTGAGAAAATATACTGCAATACTGGTAGTTTCGCAGTATTCTTTTTACCTGACACCAAGGCATGCAAATTCGAGGTAACCATTAGAAAGGAAGTGTTGGGTTTTCATTGTACATCTAGGTATGATACCTTTTGCCTGCAAATTATTATTCCTCTCGGCCTTATAAGTCATGGTCTGGGATTAGTTTTGTCAGAATATACATCTCATTGAAAGAGCTTGATGAGAAAAATTCAACTTTCCCCCATAGGGTTCCTAGTCTCCGACCATTTTTCCCCTTTATGTTTTAAAATGCGCAAAAGCGTCTGAAAGCCACGTGTGCACAAATCGCTCTCTATCATCTTCTACTGACCCCGTGGCACGTCACGAAGAGCTCAATTCTCTAAATTGCGCAATAAATCAGGATATTTATTCTGGGAACAGCCTTCAATCGAACATTTCATTACGTCATGTGACCTCCTTCCTTTCTATTTCCTCAGCCAACCTCCACGGATATTTGAGAACTGATGTTTTGCAGTTACTTGGATTGATATTCAGATTAGAAGTTGTCCATGTCATACTGTAAGGCCTCAATTGAATTATTTTTCAAAGATTGTTACGGATCAAAACAAGAGCGCTGCTGAGGAATTGAATTGGAGTGACACAATGAATGGCACATAAAGATTGAACTAAGATATTTCAACTTTGTCGAATAAAAATGTCGGTAAATATCTCACGACTCACAGAGCCTTGTGTGTAAGATCGAATAGAATAACTAGGAACGCAATTGAAGGATATTCTCCTTTAAA
The DNA here is from genome assembly GCA_947579665.1 of Sympetrum striolatum. Classification (NCBI taxonomy): domain Eukaryota; kingdom Metazoa; phylum Arthropoda; class Insecta; order Odonata; family Libellulidae; genus Sympetrum; species Sympetrum striolatum. The sequence continues at coordinate 64,773,175 of OX388352.1, forward strand.
TGACTGTGGGATCGCATGGCGTGAACTTGTACTACATTTGGAATGTTGCGGCTTATCCCTTAGCGTCTTTTCCCAGCTTTCCAATCACATCCAAATTCATCTTGCCCTAGCTAATGGCATTTATGTTTATTTTTCTAGATCACTTATGGATTCATGGAGAAATGATTTACATTTTTTAAATAAAAGTGAAAATAAAATAAAGATCTAAAGCAGAATTTGATGTTAAAATTCCCACGTTTCTTGAATTAGAGAATTAAAGACATCCGTGCAAAAAATGGAGCAATATCGCACATTTCTTTGAAATGAAACTTTTTTTCCCTGCAACTACGTTAGAAATTAATCTAAAATCAGTCACTTTAACTCAGTCCTGAATATTTTATACAATTTTAGGCTACTATATCTTTACGCAAATTTAGCAACATCCCGAGAATTTCTTTCGTAGAAAATTCACAAGCCAATGCATTTTAAATGGTGTCTTCGTGATGGTGGATCGACTTTATCACATGCTGATAAGATATTCAAGCAAAATCATTCATTCATTCAATCATTTCTTCCCGAATACAAATAAGACATATACGATACATTCAGTGTGCCTCTAGTCCGTGAGCTTCAGAATACTCTGTTCATCTTCATTACATTTCTAGGCCAATCCATAGTTTCATGGCATAAGGATATAAAATAGTATTTACATCATCCATGCCGGTAAATTGTTACCCAAGAGGAAGGGGCGATTGTGATGGAAAGAAATCATGCCGTCAATGAGACGATATTTACCTTATTTTTCGTTATATCTACATCTACATCTACATTAATACCCTACAAGCCGCCTTTCGGCGTGTGGCAGGGGGTGTAAACACCAGTTGAATCTAAATTACTTCCTTATTCGATTATTGTCACGTATTGTTCGCGGAAAGAATGAATCTCTAAATCGATTCGTCCTAGCATCTATTTCTCTTAACTTACGGTCATTATCGGATCGACCGACGTAGCAGGGGGGTTGCATGATACCGATTGTATCTTTGGAAAATGTAGTTTCCCTGAATTTATTACGCAATCGCAGCCTAGCTTCCAATCTCCTTTCTTTCAAGGATTCCCAACCTACGTCTGAGAGCATTTTTATAACAATTGCTTTTTTATCGTAGCATTTCTTAACAAAACGAACCGCTTTACGCTGCACTTTCTCGAGTTCGCGAGTACACGTTTCATCCGCTGGATCCCATATACTTGCCGCATATTCCAGAAGGGGTCTGACCAAGGTAAAATAACATCGCTCTCTCACCTTTTCGTCGCATTTACCGACAATACGCTTTACAAAGCCAAGCCTTTTACTTGCTTTGCCGCAGATTTTTCGAATATGCGTGCTCCAATTTAAGTTATTAGTAATGTTGATCCCGAGATATTTAACTGAATCTACTACTTTGATACTAATTCCATTAATTTTGTATGGGTGATTTGGACGCATTTTTTTCTTTTCGAAGAAATTAACTACGGAGCATTTACTTTACTTATTTATATGACACCGCAGTCGCATAAATCATATCATATCGCTGATAAATTTATTTAAGAATATGGAATTATTGAAGCAATGTTTTGAAATGAAGTGATGAAAAATACATTTTTTTGTGGCTCTCGTTCGTACTCAATCTTGCGCATGCATTTCATACTCCTTACTCTATTTTTCTGCAATTATTAAAATTAGCCTTACTATTATTAAGACCAAATGTAACAAAAATAGATTTTATAAACCAAGTCATAGCAGGATCTCAAAATCTAATCAATGGCTAGCGTCATCCAAGGGAACCCAAAAATCAAAATACTACAATGGAATATCAATGCAGCAAAAACGTAACGTGGTAGAAGTCAAGCAGTGTAACAGACCCAAATCTTGCCAATCTACATATCCAGGCCCATCTACGCCTCATACAGCAATGCTCTAAATCCTCAAAAATGCTCAGGTATGCACTTCTGTCGAATAAACAGAGAAAAAGACTCTTCAAGCCTTAGGTGGAAAGGAGAACAAATATCTAAAAAAACGTCAGAGAAATGTTTAGGAGTCACACTTGACGAAAAATTAACATGGAAAAGCAACATCGAAAATATCATTCAAAAAGCAACCAGAACTGAATTCGCCTTATCCGGAATCCTATTTAACAAATCTCAGGGCAACATTAATACAAAACTCCTGACTTATTTAACGATAATCAGGCCGATACTCACTTATGCATCACCCACTTGGCATTATACGCACACATCCTATCTTCAGAAGCTGTACAGATTCGAAAGAAAACAATCAAGGGGATTATAAATGTCCCACATCGCACAAGTACCTCAGAGATATACAAATACCACAGAATCATAGGTCTCTCCAAGACCTTTAATATTTTTACGAAAAGGTTCAACTCAAAACTAAAACACACTTAAAATAGCTTATTTTCCGCAATTTGGGATTACGACCTAAAAAAAACTATCAATAAATATCGCCGTCATAAAACTGCGCTAAATGAATAACCCATAACCCAACCTGAAACCGAGTCAGACGCTCTCCCTTACCTAGCGATCTTCAAGAAGAAGTGAACTTGAAGTGCATAAAGGAAAACCATGGATAAGACCTCGAGTCAGGAGACATGGACGAAAGTATTCCGTCAGGAAATGAACATTATTCGGTTCGGTTCCTAATTTTTAAAACGTCAATGAAAAAGCACATATTACTTGGATTGTAATGCAATGAATAGTTTATGTAGAATAATTATAATTATTATGTAGAATAATTATAATTATTATCTAGAATAATTATGGATCGATAATGACTTAAAACAAAATCTTAGGGGGTAAGAAACTGGCTCGTCGATGCTATGCTATATAATAAAGAAATAACAAGGAAGTTAGGAAGTGAATCGTGAGAGGATAATCCTCTCTTGATGAGCGAAGGCTCAAATGACGTAAGTTTGAACTACATATGGAATGTTGCAGATAATCCCTTGGCGTCTTTTTGCAAGCAAACCATCCATAAAATTAGTTCCTCCTGCATTCATGCACATGAAATACGTCTCTTTTCCTGGGCCAGAAATATCTTTATATTAAAGAAGGAGGAAGATATCTTTATTATAAGAAAGGAAGAAGTTCTTCAGCTCGAATATCAATTTGGCTTATTGATGGAACACAGTCTTAACACTATCACTATCAATTATAAATCTATATGTTTATGAAACTAAAAATAGTATTTATAAGCTCAGTTTGTTTGCTTTATACGAGGTGTTCCACGAACTCCTGTCAGATCAACTTGATTACATGTTATCTTATCAATTTCTGGTTTTTGTTCCCAAGAATTTTGCTGAAAGACGTACTTCCCGTATTTGTAAATACCGTTTGATTTCCAGAAACCGCGCGAATTAAAATATTCGGATTTCGCGGGAAAATTGTTTTACTTCGATACGATCGAGGTCAATAAAGTAAAAATCTGCGTAATTTTAGTGTGATCCGTTTGAAAAAAAATTCTGCCAATGGGTGAGTAACTAATTTTATATATTTTGAAGCTGCTGGCTTACGTTTAATGCATAAAAAGTACCTACTACCGCTACGTAATAATCATATCCTTATTCTATGAGAAAAGAGGGAATAATAATACTTATTTTCAAAAACGTATTACGACAATTGTTGAGTCAAACATATTATTTCCTGGCAAGAATTTCTCAACTCCATTAAAGGTCGGAAAGACAGATTTAATGTAAACAGTTTTTAATATAATTCAGGGTTAGATAAAATAAATATCTTCCTACTCATATTTTAACAACAGAGGGAAATATTTCAGCACTTAAACTCCGAGGAAAGTGTGCAGATGAATACACGGGGGTTTGCACTATCGCTTACAAATGATTCTTTACCGCGATGAATATCTAAACAAATTTACGGCATATTACTTATGCATAGGTAACAGAGCATTCATTAATTCCATACATGTGTCCTTATAACTAACCTGTGAGCGCGCAGACAGCATATTTCTACAGCAGAGAGGCATACGCTCTGCTGCTCTGCCGATATTCCGGCAACCGGAGCAGGAAAGTTATTACATCTTAAGCCTTCTAAGGCCCAATTACTACCCAAATCGCAGCATCGTGTGAAAACTGGCTCAATATTATCACCTGAAAGAATGAAAGACGAATGATATATTAATTTACAGAGACATACCCATTCATTTATTCAATAGCGAGTATAAGACTTATTGTTAGTAAAGATAAAACCCCATGTAACCAGCAACATACGATATTGTTTTCAGTCGATTTAACTTCTACTAATGTTGGCAATAATCGAACTTTGACAATAACTAACTTCATGATAGGTGCGTATTTTAAAAGTATTACCACATTGTATGTATTTTATTTATTTGATATGGAGGTGTACATGTATTTTCACGCACTATCAGATATGCCAATATACTGGTTTACCTAGAGGATAAGCGACTATTCTCATCATATTTTTTTGTTATTCTCTCTTACGGGCATTGGATACCTCGCTCGAAAAAGCGTTTTTGGACAGTTGGAGTTAAAATCGCTACGTAGGTATTAATGAAAATAATATATCCAAGTTTCACCATTCGACAGTTAAAAGATGAAACTACAACCGAAATGTTTGTTCAAGTACACAGCTGTAGGCATATCATATTAAACATTCTTAAGAATCGATCATTTTCTTTCACGAGGTACTCTGCTATGAGAAGTGATACGAAAATTAACTTTCGTTCCAGGTGTTGTGGTTTTGTCAACGCTTTAAGTGCTGCCACTAAATTGTCGTTCCGATGCTCATTTGTTATTAAAGAAGGAAGCTTGACTCCTCCTTGGCACCCGGCCGGCAGTCTTACTTCCGGCTCCAACCAAGGCTCACTCGATTTATTATACCAGGCAAAGGTACATTCTTTACCTTTGAATGGAAATATTCAATGAGAACGTAAGTATGACACAATCGCTATAATTGTTCAACACACGATGATATTAGCGCATTCTAAGGAAGAAGCTTCACTGGAGGAAAGGCGCTGCAGTCGAGACTCTCGGTAGGCTCCCCAAACCACTACTCCCCACTCTCCTCACCGCACATACAACCATGGGCCTCGGTGTGATCAAAAGAATGGGAAGAGACAAAAGGATTATATGGGTATTGTCTGGGCCTGGGCAGCGCGTGGATTTCAACTCCAAGAGAAAACGTATTTACTTCGTCCTTTTTCTGCGTTATGTCCTTTCGGGTAAATGATTTAATATGTAATCGGTGTTAATGATTTTCGGGTAAAGTATTTATTAGGATATTAATAATTAATAAATCGTAATTATCCTTATATATAATTTGCGAAGAGTCCGTCCGTCCGTACACACCCCCCCTTTATTTCAGAAACGGTTTGACTTTGAGATTCGAAACAAACCGCATTGTGTTTCCATGAGTAAGAAACCAATAGGACAACTATTCACATTACTTAGAAGGCTCGGGTTCGAACCCAGGAGTTCATAACACGTTTCCATAAGGAATGCACGTAAAGTTAGTTTTTGTACCTTGCAGGCTTTGTTACTTTTACAGAATTAAATTGGAAATAATGGTCCTACGAAGTCAAGACAAGTACTGAACGAGGGTAAATTAAATAAAGAATCTTACTGTTGTCGTAATAATAGACATATTGAATCGAAATTACGAGATCTATGACAAAATAAACGAATTTTTTGTAAAATTTCGCCGTGGAAAACAACCAGTCCCCCTGACGACCAAGGTGATTGTTGAATCAGACACATTCATTTTCTCACAAGAATACCCACAGGATTTTAAGTCCATACCGAATTAATGGTAGGAAATATTGTCAGAACTTATGAAGAGGAGACAATTTATTGAGATTTCAGCGAATGTCAACTATGATATTTAAAGAACAGGAGCAATATTACGGCCATTTTGCAGTTTTTCTTTATCAAACTGGTTTACAAAAGGACATTTATGCGTTCATTAGTAGAGATCAAGATGACGAAAAAATATTATTTCGAGGAAGGAGATGATTTTTGAGAGACAGAATTTTAACGCAAGCTTAGTTTAGTATCACAGAATTTAAAGCAGTGCGTTTGTGTGATTCTCACGATCTGCATAACGTTCAATGGAATCGAATTCGTAATTTTTCGGAAATAGCTAATATTCTTAGCTTAAAATTCTAAACTGATTAGTATTTATCAAAAGAATTAGGGTATGAATAAGTTGCGTATTCAGTCATGATAGATTCACAATTCAATTTACATTAGTTCCATCACCAATAACTGGGGCGTTTACCAAATACTATATTTGATGCCTATATGAATATATTATCCTAAAAGAATAGTCTTGAAATTTAAGACGCGGATTAACGCTGGGAAGGTGATAGTATATTTTCATACTACTTTAATGGTATTTTAAGGATTAAAAATAGAATATTTTGATGAATGTTGACTCTCTACTAACAATTGAGAAAAATTACTTCGTAAAATTGGTAATTGCCTAATCTATTCGAAATTCATCCAGTAAGAGTCAAACCAACGACATATCAAAAAATGTTAAATTATCATGCACTTAAAATTGACACCCTCTAGCTTAGTGGGACCAGAGATATACAGTAAAAGGATATGTTCTAAAATTATTTAAGTTCCGTGAAGATTGACGAGAGAGTTTAATAAATATTACTGAATATCATAATGAGGAAAGCGGAGATTTTCGGGAGACGAACAAAATTGTAACGCAAACGAGGCTTTAAAGCAGCGGGTTTTTATAATTCTCACAAATTGCATAGTTCTCGAAGAAATCGAATATGTAATTTTACGGAATTTAGCTAATATTCTTAGGCTGAAATTCCATCCTGATATATATTTATTAAAAAAATAGGGTATTGATAAGTTATTATTATGTAATATATGTTTAAATGCTGATTATTTATTAAAAATTGAAATTAAGACCGTCATGCATAACGGGGGAGTTTACTAGTAAATACATAATTCCTTCATATTATGACTTCTTTCAGATATTAGCATTCTCTTTCTCCTTATTCTCAAATCTTATGAATTAATATTATTTTCTTAAAATTATAATTGAAACAAAACTTTGATTAAGTTACTACCTTAATTCTCTCCTTCGTAAGCAACGTTTTGTGAATTTTATGAAAAAAATAGTTGTTGATTATTAAACGTTGATTGTCAAATGAAAGCTTTCTTGAGCATGAACGTAATGTGTTACATATTAATAACCCGGAAAGTTTGACAGCGAAAGTGCCTCCGCGCGTTAGTACCATCATGGGGAATCGAACAAGAGACCCTTTCTGACTGATTTTCAGATAATGGAATGGCTAGAGAGTTGCAGGTATGCGGAAGGGGTTCACTGAATTCCGCGTATGCTGAGATATATGAATAACGAGAGAAATGGGTGATCAGGACGGATGGATTTATGAAAGAATGGCGAGGTCTGAGGAGACATGAAGTAAACAGCAGGGGGGGGGGGGGCAAGGAGATGCGACGGATCCATTACAAGCTCTCCAGAATATATTGCAAAAATCTGGAAATAATCCCCTTATCCGAGAGGAAATCATTGATTTAATTTCCGTTTGTTTAACGCAGAATTACTTCCCATTCCAAAACAACTTCTATTATCTGAGTTTGATAAATAAATATACCTTTAAATAAAAAAGGGTTAGCAATGGGATCTTCCCTAACGCCTATATTTGAAGAATTATTCCTGGATAATTTCGTGAATAACTTATTTAATAAGGATTTTGAACTTAACTAATTGTGTCCTTTTTTGGAGCCGTTACGTAGATGATATTATTTGTATATGAGGGGTGAAAACAGTGAAAAGTTAAATATAAATACTTCTTTTTGAAACGGTGGGCTTGGAATTAACTTCGAGTAGAGAAATTCCTCATGCTGTTTAATTTAGACTGTCCTTTCTCCAAACGGAGAGTACATTACGGAGAAGCGTAATCATGAGACAGCTTGAAAGAAAAAAAGAATTTATTTTTCACCAACGCCGCAGAAGCAACAGAGCTGCTCTCTGGCCAGCCCGGTTCTTGTGTGTGAAAGCATCCCTAGCCCGGTTTTATGACCATTTTATGACCGATCGAACGAGCGAAACCGCCGTGTGTGTAACTGGTCTTTGCCTTCCAGATGTGGGTAAAGGGAAGGGTCCTCTCACGGCCTAAACTACCCACTCCCCTTCCCCTCAAACGGTCGAAAGCGGGAAAACGCTGAAGTAAAATAGAGAAAGGTCTAGTGAGACGTAGGCTCCCGATAGTCATGTGGACAGCGCGTTCGCGGTGAAAGCGGTCCCGGGTTCAATTCCCGGTGGGAGCCAATATGCAAAAGTACTTTTTCTCATTAAGTAAGATACAGAAAAATTGAAAAAGTTGAATTTGAAGCCATGGGGCTGGTAATTCAATAACGCCCAAAAATTAAGAGGGCAAACAGATGTGCTGTTCTAGTGAGACATTTTAGAGAGGTATCCAATCCCCTTGCGTGAGTCATAGTAAGATGTGAGCTCAAAAATTATCAGAATCCAGGCACGAAATTTCATGTTCGTTCACAAAAATGTGTGAAAAGGCGAATGTTTTTCTTCCTTTTTATACATTTTCACCTTATAATATGTCATATTGTCCTGGTAGCCGTAAAGTGGACAGTTCTATTGATATTTCAAGAGAAGTTGGCGTCCTTACGAATTTAAATTGATACGGAATCCTTATGTGAACCAAACCAAGTTGCTGAAAATCTGAGTCAAGTAGATTTTATCCTAAGCGATAAAAGAGAAACTGGGCGTTTATTGCAAAATATCTGCTATCAAGTTATGGAAAAATAAACATTGCATGCTTAATGCAATGAAGCTATTAACGAGAATGGATTGAATTTGATCGTGAATATTAGAAAGGAAATGTTGTTAAAACACGGGTGCTAAGTTGTATATTATTTGAATTTATCCTTTTCGAATGTAATTTGATCGCATCAATTTTAGGATTATATTTACAAACAAATAATGGATGTTCAATTGCCATACACTACTATTTTATTTGCTGGAAATGTCTAGTGTTTGTATGATCTCCCAGTAACAACTAGAAGCAGGATTCGTAACTTCAAGAGGTTACAACCCTTGACATTAGATAACTCAATGGCTGTGTAGTCAGAATTGACAAATGGAAAATGTCCAACGTCGAGGAAAATCCGTTCAAGGAAGTTTCGTATGGAAAGAGACGGTTGTACACATTTTTTCCTTTATTTAAAACCAATCCTTTAAGGCAGAATGAGAGTGTTAGAGGGCTTCCGGATAGCCATGTGGGCAGCGCGCTCGACATTGGTGAAGGCAGTTCCGGGTTCGATTCTTGGTCGGAGTCCTTGCGCTATATTACCTAAGCCGTTGAACCACTTTTAACAATTCTACACGAGAGTATTTGAGTTCCTTAATTTTCATCTGAACGACAGACAGTACTCTAGAATCAAAATAAGGCTGCTAAAAGGCTATAAATGTTTTCCATGTGATTTTGGGATTGAGACTTCTCAGAGCAATTTACAAGCGATAGATTCAAATGCGCGCGTAAAAGTAAACTTAATATCATTTACAGTTACGGTTACGAGTTTGAATGCCATTTCTTGGTATCTGATTCTTTCGAAGAATTATTAGGATGAAGTATATTGGTACGAGTTAATTTATTTCGATTTTTCATGCTTTCTTGATCATTGCTGATTTTTTGCACATTTTATGCAAGAAATATGACACGCTTTTTGACAAAATTTTGAGTTAGGTAATGAAAATATAGATACTATGATTGCTGTAAATTTTTTAAAAGCTATGGAAATGAGAAAGTAAGAAACAACATTTGATGATAAAATTAGGAAATTTACAAAGGAAAGAAATGATAAAAAGAAATTTGGAAAATCTGGTTGGATATTTCTATGCTTTAACTTTTCTATTGTGAGAAGGTTGGGATAATGGTTTGTCATGCTCTATCAAGTGCATTATCAGCAATGAAGAGTACTCAAAGCGGTTTATTCATCTCAGCCACCGATGTGCGAACGAACACCCATTGATCTTACAGTAGAAAGAACATATTAGTAAAATGGACAACGAGGTTTGCCTCAGAAGTGTCGATTTTTATCTTATATTTAATTTTGGAATTTAATATTGGGAATATATTTTACCCTGGATGTTGGAAAAAAAGAAAAATTAGTCCCCGGAAGTTATTATCGAGTAAAATTATAATAAAAAGGCGATCGAATAAAATTCAACATAACACTTTGAAATCATAATCTAAACATTAGTAACATGATTGTGGACGAAGTTACAATAACTGTCCGGTGGGAGGCCTGAGTTCGAGTCCTAATTATGTCGTTATTTTTCAGTCCAGTTTAACTTTTAATTGCAAATAGGTGGATGGCTATAAAAAAATGCTATTAAAATTCAGGTGATGACCGACTGGATTGTTTCGGAACACCAGTCATATTTTCCTCCATTCTCTTTAGATGAGAAAATTGATTGATCCTTTACTTATGAGATATTAGTTAGTCAGCTTAACTACATTAAAACCACTTAATATATATTCGCGAGCGCAATTTAATTTTATATCAATGTGGAACAGATTTCGAATGTTTGCATATAAATCTGGAAGTTGTCAAGAAACTATTGAACCATGTTTTGTTGTGAGTTAGATTAACGAAAGATAAGATTAGCCTTATCGATACGTGACGATTAAAACGCCTTTAAATGTCTAAGTGATAATCTCTACTTGAATCACGGCGGAAATGATTGCAATATCATCTTACGAATATCACTCTGAAGATCTTTTTCTGACAAATATTAGTCATTCTCAAAGTACTTAAACCTAAACCAGATAAACACTTCTCAAGATGTGAAGAATGGCAAGCAGTCAATACCAAAGTATCAAAGGATACCAAAGTTCGGAAATATTAAGAATTCATTTTTTAGGTCTTTTTCGTGGAGCAAGTTCGAAGGAAAGTAATAAATTTTGCAATGAAGTAGGGAATGAATACAAGGAATATTCGGCTCGAATACGCTCCATTTCGAGTATTTTTTAAAAGATATCGTTTGAATGATATTATAGAAGAATATATTGACAATTACAGAATGAAGCAAGTAGCAGCATTGAATACAGAGGGATTTTTGGAGATCAAAGCTTGAATTTCCTTATAATGATTTTTGGAAAGTTCGTTTCTGATCTACAAGTAAGAGTTAGCCTTTAGAATTGTCTCTTATAAAATCAATTTTACATTTTGAATGAAAGGTAAAACAGGAGACAAATCTGAACCGGAGTCAGATATTGTTTGGAATTGTTTCGAAATAGTTTGAAGAAAACAAGATAAAGTTTTCGGCTATAATCTTATGTATTCAATACTATTCATATTCAAGTTATGCCTCAAAGAAGAAGATCTGAAAGATCTACAACCTAATTTCCAAAACATTTCTCCAAAATCTCGTGGATAAAAGATTAAGAATTAGCCTTCAATTGAATTGATAGTATTGGTAGTGACTCCGTAGCAGGACACCATGCAGTAATTGAGAAAGGCAATTTTTTTAAATTGGTACATACGTTAACAGACTTCCTTTCATCCGTGATTAAACTACGATAACCTCAATTACTTTAAAATTGAAAGGAAAACCATTTCGAAACAACGTTGAGTGGACGTCAGTACAGTCATCACATCGCCGGAACCTAACTTCAGGCTGTGTGTGGCTGATAGCCTGTGATTATTTATATTAAAAATGTTTTAGTTTCATCTATTATTTTAGTATTGTAATTTTCTCTGTTTTTTAGTTTTTTCTATCCTTTACACGAGGATTTTTCTCAGCAACTTCGGTTTTTTCAATTAAATCTATGTGAAAAATCTAGAATTGCTGGAAAACTATGACAAGAAAAGATGAAACTTGATAGATGTACACAAATTTTACTTCGTTTATTTCTACTGACATAGAACCTTCAGATGATGCATAAAACCTTGGATAATTTCGATAACCATCAGGTACGAAGCTTTTCCCAAGAAAAATTCTTTCATTTCTCTCCGGAAATGCATTGGTGACCATGAAGATTGGGTGGAGGAGTCCTATTTAAGCCCAACCTTGTTCATTTACATGTACAATCATCCTACCAAATAGATACGCCATTACTTACTAACGTAGACATACGAAAACAACACTACAATGAATTTATGTCTACAAGAAATATTTGTTTCCAAGACATTCAATGAATACATTGATATCATTTTACGCCTCCCTATAGTCACCGCTATATGTCATTAGGTCCTACTCATTGCTCTGCTTTAGAATAATTACATAACTAAATAGAAATAAATAAGGGGTGTCCAATCACTAGCCTTCAGTTGACCGAATTAGTTCCTACCGAAGACCACAAATACTTCTTTAAAATTTTAATAATATTAAATAGCAATCGAAAAGCTTTATAATTGTATGTAAAGTAAGGTACATGGGTTGGGGACCCTTGATCGTTACGTATGATGTTAGTTTTTAAAATCTTATTACTCTAGCGGGGCTTGCTTAAAGTAATTAATTTTTTCTGGCTCTAGTGATAAGAGTAAATTATCCTTGTTTACGAGAGCATATGTGAACTGATCCTTAGAAAATTCATATCTGAAATTCTTCGCGATACCTGTCAACCTTCTTGATCTTATCTACGGAAGCATCTATTACGGGAAACATTTATATAAATACACTTTGAATGAAAATGAACACTAGTGATACACTTTGATTAATATCAGCGCTTTCCTTGATTACGACAGGAAAATCTTCACTTATAAAATGTATAAATATACTTAAAAGAATTGTGTGATATTGGCAAAGATTTTCGCGAGCATAAAAATTTTCTAAATTTGCGGCGAAAACCTTATTCTGCTGTATTGACTTATTATTTTCATTTATCTAATCAGAAATATGTTGATGTATTGTTATAGGCTGATATTTCTTCGAAATTTTATTTTAAACTTCTGTTAATTTTACTATTTTTCTAACATAAGAAATCAGATCATAACGAAAGAAAGTAGCAACAAAAAAATAAAACCAAAATATCTGGAAGGATTCAAAGGAAACGGTAAGAACAAAAACGCTATTTTACCTGGTCAATATGTTGCTTTAGGTAGATGAAAGGAAAAATCCAAGGAGACTGCCCATCTAATCCGTACCTTAACTAAAATAAAACCACAATTTAAAAGTGCAAAACGATCATCTTTTATTTATTATTAATAAAGCAATGGGTTACAATAATGGTTCCCTCTATCCTGCGCGCTTTGCAATATTTTTGACGCCCAATTAATTTTTGGAGCGCTCTACCTTTTTAAATAATTGAAATAATAGCCTACGTTCGTAAAAGGCGTCAATAATTTTTCATATTATATACTGCATTGAGCGATAATTCGTCCTTTGATTATAGCAAATCAAAAATATTGCAGATATGTTCGATTGTGGCGCAGCTTCGTTAAACAAGCCCCGACAGTAAATCCTTGCAATCAGAAGTTGGAAAAAATAGAAAGAACTCTGTTTGCAATTCAAATCGCAATCCTTTTGACGTGCCGCAGTAAAGCGTGATGAACAGCGAAATATAAAGAGAATCGCGCTTCTGATCCTAGATGCCTGCGTGACGAGTAAAGTCTTCTTCACGAAATATTTATGAAACGTTAAATCACAAAGTAAACTCTTTGAGATACGTGCGAAAGAATTTAGTAATAGATTTCGTTACTCTGTGGCGTATTTGAATGAAATCGTTTCTCAAATTCTGCATTTCCGGCCATAAAAAATGTAAATGAATTCTGGTCTAAAAATGCGCGAACAGGTTTAAAGGGTTACTTTGGTGGAGATGAGTGGAAAAATAGTTGGAAACAATGACAAAAATGCTTTGCTAAAAGGAAAGGATGACCGAGAAAAATCTCGAGCGGGATAGCGCTATTCTCAAATTCGTATGTGTACTTGGATATTCGACTAAGCCGACCTTTAGTAAATATGAACCTCACTTACATTGTCGCACGCTAATGAAATATTTTCAGCTTAACTACTTTTTCATTATAATACACCGTCATTTCATTTTTTCTAAAAGGCTGAGTGCTGATAATGGACGAAAAATGTAAACAATAAATAATAAGTGTAAATAATGCGTTTTATCGTCAGGAGCATACAAAGAGCGTTTAAATTGGAAGAGACACTTACAGTTTATAGGCACTAAACGAACCAAATTGGAATCTATGGTTTTCCCCCCATAAATTCCATAATTAGATTAATCATGCTCGTTTAAAACGCGTAAATTACTCTTCCAAAGGAGTAGGAGCGGTGTGCTGTGGGCATAGTAGGTTCCAAAGTTCATATGTTAGGGGGTCACGTAAATAAAACGGCTAGTATCCTTGCGGCATAAATTAAAGCAGAGAATGGCATTATGTCGAGCGAACTCATTCAATCGGTGAAATAAACAGTTAAGAAACATTTAGATGAAAGTAAACTTTGGGATTGTGTGTCACAATTTTATTTGAAAAATTTAACGATTAATATAATGAAATGTTCTGGTTCCGTGAATACTGAATGAACAATAACATCGCCAATGAAACAGGACAACAACGCATATTGAGAAAGACGAGGTCAGCTTTATCTGGGAAGGGTATTGCAAAAATGAATCGTATTCTTCAATCAGCGAGCCGGGACCCCATGGTACTTGTTCACTTTGACTCTCATTAAACGATTTCAGGGAAAATTTATAGTATTCTAATGTAACACTTGTCAACATTATAAGGTATCTTTAAGATAATATATTTTGCATCGAATTAGATCCAAATCTATCGACATTTTACGGGATTTTACGTTATTAATTTATTTCATGCTGATCGATACATTTTTACAACACAAGCTTTCAGCACAGAGTTCGGTCTGGAGATGTTTTTGGACTTCATCCCTTCACCGTAAGAAACCAAAGTTCTAGAGATGGGATAAGGTTTACTTAAATGAAGAGTAAAGTAGTTTTCCATTTTTTGTCCTCAATGAGCCAGTGATCTGAGTTGAAAACGTCCATGTACTACATTTACCTTATGAATAACACTTTTCGTTCCATACAATAAAGCGCGACTAGGATGAATACCATATTTTTTAACTCAATTGCTATCATCTAATCACAGTAATTTACGAAAATTAGAGAAGAGGTACAGGTGGAATACGCATTTTTGTAAAAACTGCATCAAAAGCCAGATGAAAAACGACCCATAAATCAAGATATGGTAGCAAGAGCACTGCTTAAACATTTCAGGTTTTTGAATTTAAAAGAAAAACTACTTTTTGGGGCTGAGGCTTAAAAAAGAATTTGTGGTAGTTTACATGTATTTTAATCCCATTCTATTATACAAAGAGTAGGTACCCTTCCTTTCGTATATTTTAGCATCAACTGGCTACAAATTTTGTGCGGTTGTAGCTATTCCATTTTGTGCAATAATTGAGAAAATCACAAATTCCTAGTCTCATCTCAATTGTTCAGCTTATTAAAGCGAATCCATTTTTTTACATTTTCTAATAACAGAACAAACTAAATTTAATGAGGATTAATTTGATATACTGCTATTAGAGGAGGATATTTCCTGCAAATGGTTTAAAATATATATTGCGGAAATTTTAAAGATTAAAACGGAACTCGATCAATTGAGAAGCTAATTTTTATTGTTATTTCTTAGCTTTGATATTTCTAAATGTTACAAGAATGACAATACTGAGTTGGCAAGATGGTCCTTGTGGCCTATATCACATAAAGCATCGTTCCAAATATATTTTACGATGCAGTTGGCAGTCTTTTGGAGTATCTTTGATGCTTTGGTTACGTTACTTCCAATGTACTACTTCCAAGATATCAATGATACCCCTCGTTGGCGACAAAGATAATACAGATTATGGATTATTCTCGGAATAAAAGTTTTAGGAAAATATCTCTGCTCGTAGCCAAGAGAGAGAGAGAGAGAGAGAGAACTTACCAGGTCAGTGTAACATACATCCCATGGCGCACTTTGGCCGGCATGAATAATATGCATGAATGAGAGAATAGTGGCCGTCACAACGGCGGATAAGCTCAACTCCCAGATCGAAGTTCATTTTCAAAAATTTGCGCTCGAGTGAGTCGGGCAGACGAACCTGATTTGATAAGATGGTTTTATTTTGAATCCGAAGAGTCTCCACCCGTATCAATAATACGATTCTCTCGCATGGAGCCGGTCGTTTGGAAATATCTTCATTCACAAATCGTTTCCCAGAATGTCTTTCGTCTGCCTTCATTCTTTCATTTGGCCCGAACTCCAATCACAGCGATTCCATTTCTTTATTGTCGAAATTATGGGTTTCATTGCCATACAGAGAGAGAAATAGTACTAACTGCAGAGAGGAAGAATATCGAATCCCAGTATTTTCCGTCCATCTATTTCTGGATTTCAAGGCGAAACGCGCCATAAATAAATCACATCGATATCAATTTTACATCGTACTCATTTAGATCTGAAGGCGGAGGCCGGAATGATGATTTGGTTACGATGTATCTGGGAGAAAACGATTCTGAGGATCTCAATAACTTCGATCGAGAAGTCATTCCAGAAATTCTTCGGAGGAAAAAAAATAGCTATTGTAGAGCAGTTTTTCATGGCAATTTTCTCACTTGAAACCATTCTACATGTGGATACAATAAATAATTTTATAATCATAAAAGCTATACACGATATGTTGTGATTCGTTAGCAGTCACAAGGGGATTTCAAATGAATGTCTGGCTATTATAGAGTAGTTAAGTGAGTAAATTGCCCTTGAAAGGATATCAATATACAGTATAACTTAAGAGGGCTTATGGAATTAATGGAGCCTTTGGCTAAGAAACGATACTAACAAACTAGAACAAAGGAAAATTAATGAGCCGCAAAGACACTAAAGTACCCTTAAATTTGAAATCAATTTGACGGAATAACCAACAGGAACCAACATTTTAGAGTGAGCCAAATCGCAAAGTTAATTATAAATTTGTTATCCTTACGATGAATACGAAATCAGGAAAAACGATAATTTACCTTCAGCATGATTTTGGAAAATGTTATCGGAATCGGTTAGGTGCGCATGCTTGCGACTTCGGAATCAGCAGCAATGAATTTTTAAGAGAAAAACGGAATTAAAGAGATAAGTGGGAGAAATAAACCTAAGATTGGCCGATAGTTTCGAATCGAATAATTTGAGAGTTCGTTCGCGATGGATCCATTCATTCGTTATGCCGAAGACTTTTAAGGAGTGCGGATGACAATCGCATCAAGATATCGATACTCTAACCATTCTCAACCCTTCGTATTAGCTCTCCAACCAAAAGGTGGCCGAGGAGAGTATTTCGCATTCGAAGGGAAAAGAATGCGGGGATTTCTTACCGTATGAAAGACGGCAAACGGACAGCAAGACCAGGAGCAGAATTGTCGGATGGATCTTCATTTCCGCGACTAGAGCGTCGTCTTCGTCACAAGACGATACTAAGGGCACCAGCGCACGACTCACTGCTTACGAAGTACGATATGGACTGACCACCCCCAGCGCCCCGAACGCCGGGATTCACGCGGGTCGGCGGCAAGAAATGCCACGGAGAAGAGGAGAGGGTTATCGAATGAAGGCAATTGAAAGAAAGGGTGACGCAGGGGATGATAAGGGCGGGTAGGGACGGAAAGCGAGGGAAATTTGTAAAGTTCGAACGTCCCGAGCAGAAGAGCACGTTACGCCCAAATGCTCTGGCATTTACGGGAACTTAGTGGAGTTGACATTTCAAGGTTAGCGTACTGCGTCATAGGGTTTCTGGGTGTCCACCCTCGTCTTTTTAATCGCCTCGGAAAAGGTGAAGCGCAAATTGAAGGTGGTGCCTTTTCGCACCCCTGAATCAAGCGGGTCGCTTTGCGGAAGTGCTGGAAACAAGGATGTCGCAACGAAATTTTTCATGGGGGAGCAAACCCAAATGAGAAAATTTAGAATTGCTAAAAAAAAGGAGAATTCATACGAAAATTTTGGTATGGGGCAATGAGAATGCACTATATTGATGTGAACTTTTATTTTTCAGTTATATTTTTCAAACATCGAATAATTCAAACAATTGTGCAGTGTATTTTGTGTGTTTAAATATTTCCAGAAGATCATCGCCTCTAACTATGTGTTAAAACTCAAGCAGAAATATTGGCTGCAACTGCCTCAAACGCTGTCCTACTTTTCACATATATTCCTTATGTGAGAATTTGTAATGTGCTCTGGCATCGAACACAGTAACAGCATGGTCTTATCTAAATTGTTTTCTTAAACCGAGTCATAATATACATCTTCTTTCTTAGCAAGAACTTCCTATCATTTCAATAAGTGCATCAAAAGAATAATTAAAAATTAACCCAATGTATTTTAAATGGGCGACATACTTACCGCCCGGCATCGAATTGGGTCTTTCTGGTAATACTTACTATGCAGCACAATACAAAATCACCATCTTTAACTATGTGCGAAAATTCAAGCAGAAATATTGGCTGCAACTACCTCGAACGACGTCCTACTTTTCCCTTATATTCCTTATGAGAGAAATGTTAATTTGCTCTGGTATCGAACCCAGGAATAATACGGTTTTATCTAAATTTTTTTCTTAAACGAATTCTTACCATACTTCTTCTAGCAAACCACAAACTACCTATCGTTTCGATAAGTGCATCAAAAAAAAATTATGAAAAACTACTAAGTACGAACTTCCTATCATTTCAATGAGTGCATCAAAAAAATAATGAAAAACTACCTCAATGAATTTTAAACAGCAGATTTTTGCATCGTCCTAGGTGAACATCTTCCTGGTGAACTTCCTATGCAACACATTAGAAGATCACCATCTCTAACTATGAGTGAAAATTCAAGCAGAAATATTGGCTGCAACTGCCTCAAATGACGTCCTACTTTTTAATTATATTCCTTATGAGAGATAAGTTATTGTACTCTGGCATCGAACCCAGGAATAGAACAGTCTTATCAAAATGTTTTTCTCAAACCAATTCCTACCATACTTCTTCTAGCAAACCACAAACTACCTATCGTTTCGATAAGTGCATCAAAAAAAAATTATGAAAAACTACTCCCATGTATTTTAAAGGGCAGATATTTGCATCGTCCTAGCATCGAACCCGGGATATTTTCCGTAAAAGTCATTTATGTTTTCGATAGATCATGACCATATATATAGGCTCCTAGAATTTTGATTCTCAACCTATCCGGAAAATATTTTTTTTTAATTCCGGAAAATCAAAGCAATGTATTTCAAAGGAAAAAATCGGGACTTTGCGACCCTCTGGAATCGAACCCATGACACTGAGGTTCAAAATCGCACTTTTTCTGGCTGTTACACGTTATGGTAAAAACGTCGTAAAAATTTCAAGTGAATGACGCTAGTGGCTTAGCCTGTGAATTTGTATCCTATCTGGGTATCTGGGTATATATATGAATGAATCCGGAGAAGCATCTATATATCTATTATATACAAGTAAAATGTAGCTTGCATGCTGCAAGGAGATCGACAACACTAATTTCATGTCGGCATCATATTGGGACGGTCCTCAAAAGAAAAAAATTGGATTCAAATTATTCTTAAAATTCGCTGCAATTTAATCGTCTGGCATCGAACCCGGGTCTTACTGATAATACTTACTATGCAGCACAACAGAAGATTACCATCTCTAACTATGTGAGAAAATTCAAGCAGAAATATTGGGTCCAACTGCCTCAAACGACGTCCAACTTTTCCCTTACATTCCTTATGTGAGAAATTGTAATGTGTTCTGGCATCGAACCCAGGAAAACCATGGTCTTATATATTTTTTTCTTAAACCGTGTTTTAATATTCATCTTCGTGCAAAGCAAGAAGTTCCTATCATTTGAATAAGTGCATGAAAACATAATGAAAAACTACCTCAATGTATTTTAAATGACAGATTTTTACATCGTCACAGCATCGAACCCAGGACTTTTTCCGAGAAGGTCATTTATGTTTTCGATAGATCCTGACCATATCCATCGGCTCCTTGAGTTTAAATTCCCTACTTATCCGGGAAGTATTTTTTTTAAATTCCCGAATGTCAAAGCAATGCATTTAAATGGAAAAAATTGGGAATTTGGGTCCCTCTGGAATCGAATCCATGACACTGAGGTTCAAAATCGCAATTTTCTGGCGGTTACACGTTATGGTCAATACGCCGTAAAAAGGTTCAACTCAATCACGCTTGCGGTTTAGGCTATGAATTTGTATCCTATCTATCTATATCCCTATCTATATATATGAATAAATCCAGAGAAGCATCTATATATAATAGACTCGCTCCGCTCGGTAGGGGGCTCCACCCCCTTACCTACTCCCGCGAACGGCTTTGCCGTTCGTTCTACCTCGCTCCGCTCGGTAAAAGGGGCTTCGCCGTTCCATATCCATATTCATCGATTTATACTGGACGTAATAAAATTTCAAAAATCTGGCATAGTAATTCCACACGACTTCTCTGCTAACATCTGGATTCTAATTAACGTAACGCAGCACGGCTGCACTGTGCACGTCTAGGTACATGGTGGCATGCCTTTTCTTAGCCTCGGTGCACCATCACCACAGTTACTCATCCCAACTAAGAAGAAGCTAATTAAGAAGCTTCAGGCAACCGCGTTTCACTTTTCTAGGCCTACCTGAACTTATCCTACCTACTGTAGTCACGTACTCTAAAGGAGTAAGGACTACTATAGGTTTCATAGAATTCAATTTGGGATCGACAGACTCATGATCTGGGTTCGGCGACGTAGAGGGAACAGGATGGTGTTGTGCCACCGGCCGCTGGAAGCGCAACTGGGTGATGGTGCACCGTCTATCGAACCCATCTGGGACATCTAACCCATCTAAAAAATAATCTTGCCAACGATGAGTATCCGTCGCACCTAAAAATACGGGCTGGATTATCGTTGCTATGAAATTTAAATTTGCGCTCGCCATTCACGGCATGATGATCGAAAATAAAGAAATGGTCTTTCCGATGCCAAAAAGCAACGGTCACATTCAGACCCATGAATAGAAATCCAACGTTATCTCCGTTCACGGAGATGATCTCCTCCAAATCGCTGGAAAGTGATGGAACGCTCTTCTCTATATCCTCACGAGATGTGGGATAGAGAGCATTGTGCACGTGGAAAAAGTCTTCGATGTCCACTGCTTGCCCCAATACAAGTAAATTCGCCTGGTTAAATGTGCCCGAGGTTACGAAGGTGAATTGCCTAGATGGAGAAGGCATGATAATGAAGACGAAAACGGGACGATTATATTTACAGTATACGTATAGTCCATCCTTAGGTCTTCACCGACGTACCAAATCGTCTGGTCTTAGCTCTACAATCTCGATTCCCTTGAAAATGCTAGGAGGTTCAAGCCCTCTTCCCATGGTACGCGAAATAGACGACCTGCAGAAATTAAGCGACGACCAGCGCCTTCCGCGAGTGAGAAGGAGAGGCGAAGTTAAATCACCCCAAGAGGAAGCCCTTGCCGCTGTGGTTTTCTCACTATAGTATAGAATGCCCTGCTAGTTAAGAATATTAACCAGGGATAGTAAGAGGAATAGGGTGAGAACAGTATTCCACATCACAATGCCTCCGGCGTTGGGCAAAACCCGCTGCAAATCGCCGTATCTAATAAAATTGGACTCCAATTTTATTACTGAGGAGTCACCTTAATTGTCACTTTTACAAAAAGTACACATCGTCAGGCATTAAGACTGTAATGCTGACCTACAAAAATTATTCATCTTTCATATTGATAAAAATGTGTGTAAACACAATAAAATTTGTTGAATTAAATCCCCTCCTTAGCGCGGGGAATTCAAAAGAGAGCGGAAAAGCTCTTCCGATGTAGAACACATGTAAGTCACAAACTACGAAACGTCAGAACATTAAGTTAGTATCTTGGTTTAAATGATATTCTGAGCTACCAGGGAAACTACGTTTGAGAACAATAGATTTATTTGTTTATGAGCAACAGTCAGAAAACCGGAAATTTCGGGTAATTTTTCACCAAGTTTGGTGTTGAAGAACCTCTGGCGAGAAAGCTACAAAGCGTAGAATGACGCAAGTTAATGTATTTTTAGAAGAATCAATTGCCCATAAAGAACAATCAATCAGGAGTTTGTATTATTGTTTAAAAGTTTTACAAATCAGATGCAATTCACACCCAAGGCCGCATCCGAGCTAAATACCAACCAATTTTATTTTTTTCGTCGGTGTCTGTATAAAAATGTCTTGTTTACGCAAATTTTCCATTACGATCTTATTAAGTAACATGTGTATGGTCGATATCAGGGTCATTACTGTATTATAGGATGCGTAACGGTAAGTACTATTCGAGAAATTTCTAAAATTTTACGTAATAACGAAATTGGCACCACGAAATCAGAGAATCATGACACATACGAAAAAAAAGACAGACAATGGTAAAACTATAGCGTTTCTATAAAAACAGACGTATTTCATTTACATTCCACCTTTAATTTAGGAGCCAAGGTCCAAAAACATCGAAAATCAGGAAATGTTTCACGAAAGTTGGTATTCAAAGCCATCTGGTGGGGAAACAAAGAGTCGTGGAGAAACTCAGTTAAACTCGTTTTGTAGATGAGTTTATCCCTGTTGTTAATGATTCTTTTAATCTAAGATCGAATTTAAAATTGAAATGATGCGGAGCGCAAACCGAAGGTCTGCATTATGAAAACGTTTATGGTAGGTTCCGGTAAAAAACATCCAATTTTCTGAATCTTCTTTTTTGAATCATTTTATATAGCATGTGTATGGCCATTATCAAGGTCTCTACTGTATTATTGGAGGCGTAACAGTACAAGGTATTTGAGAAATTTCGAAAATTTTACGTAAATTTTGTTTTTGTTTCGGCGGGATCCGGTAAAAATTTCGGGTTTTCAGAATTTTTCCCCTTAACGATTTGGCCAAGGAACGGTTGTGCAAAATTTCATGTCTCTAGCATGAGCGAAAACGTCTGAGATTTTATATACATGAGTATATTACTCGATATACTTAAATATATTTTAATTTGACTCCAATGTTATTACTGGGGAGTTACGTTAATTGACACTTTTACAAATTAAAAACGCACAGCCAGACATTAAGACTCTACTGCTGACCTACAAAAACTATTTATCTTTCAAACACTAAAAAATTTGTGCAAACACAACAAAAATTGTTGAATAAATTCTACTTAGTGCAGGAAATTTAAAAGACCGCAGAAACTCACTTCCAAAGTAAAACACATGTAAGTCACAAACTACGAATGGTGAGAAATAAAGTCTGTATCTTGTTTTAGATGATTTTATGAGCTACAAGAGAAACTACGTTTGAGAGCAATAGATTGAATTCATTATGAGCAACAGTTGGAAAACCGGAAATTTTGGAATTTTTTCACCAAGTTTCGTGTTGAAGAACCTCTGGTGAGAAAGGTAAAAAGCGTAGAATGAAGCTGTTTAGTGTATTTTGTAGATGAATCAATTGTCGATAAGTAGCAATGATCAGGAGTTTGTATCATTGCTGAAAAAATTAACCAATCAGATGCAACTCACACCCAGCGCCGCATATGTCCTAAATATCCGCTATTTTAATATTTTTCGTCGTCATATACGCAAAAATGTGTTTTTTCCGTTAATAATCCATCACGATTTTATTATGCAGCATGTGTGTGGCCAACTTCAAGGTCATTACTGTATTATAGGAGGCTTAACGGTACGTAGAATTTAAACGTTATGTACACTCCTGGCCAAAATTAACGCAGCACCTCCCTAGCGATTCTTACGGCTAGTGCTGCGTTAATTTTGGCCAGGACTGTACATGCAACAATGGCACCACATAACCAAAGAATCATGACACATATACGAAAACAGAAGACAGAAACGGTAAAACTATAGTGTTTCTATAGAAAAGACGTTATTCATTTACATTCAACCTTTAGTTTAGTATCCGAGGTCCAAAAACCACGAAAATTGGGAAATAATTCACCAAATTTTGTATTCAACGCCTTCTGGTGGGAAAACCAAGTAGCGTAGAGGGACTCAATTGAGCTTGTGTTGTTAATCAGTTTATCACTTTTGTGAATATATTTCTTCAAATCGAAGGTCGGATAAAGAACTGAAATGATATGGAGCCAGAGCCGAAGGTCTGCTTTTCGAAAACCTAGAAAAACCGCAATTTTGAATTTTTTGGGCAGGTTCCGTTGAAGATGTCCGGTTTTCGGAATCTTCTTTTTTGGATCTAATTATGTAGCATGTATATGGCCAATATCAGAGTCTTCACTGTATAATAGAAGGCGTAATGGCACGAAGTATTTGAGTTATTTTGAAACTTCTATTTAAATACGAAATTGGCGCCATAAAACCAGATAATAATGACAAACATACTAAAACAAAACACTGATAACTACAAAACTATATTTTTTCAATAAAGGTAGACGTATTTCATTCAAATTCCAACTTAGTTTAGGAGCAATGGTCGAAAAACCTCGAAAATCGGGAAATTTTTCACCAAATTTTTAATTCAACGCCATCTGGTGGGAAAACCAAGAAGCGTAGAGGGACTCAATTGAGCTCGTATTGTAGATCAGTTTATCACTGCTGTGGATATTTCTTCAAATTGAAGGTTGGAAAAAGAACTGAAAGGATATGGAGCCAGAGCCGAAGGTCTGCTTTTCGAAAACCACGAAAAACCGCAATTTTGAATTGTTTTGGGCAGGTTCCGTTAAAAACATCCGGTTTTCGGAATCTTCTTTTTTTGATCTTATTATGTAGCATGTGTATGGCCAATATAATAGTCTTCACTATATTTTAGAAGGCGTAACGGCACGAAGTATATGAGAAATTTCGAAACTTCTATATAAATACGATTCTCTCATAAGGAATATAAGAGAAAAGTAGGACGTCGTTTGAGGCAGTTGCAGCCAATATTTATGTTTGAATTTTCACACATAATTAAAAATGGCGATCTTCTGTTGTGAAGCATAGAAAGTACTACCAGAAAGACCGGGGTTCGAAGCCAGTAAATATATCCCCCATATAAAATACATTGAGGTAGTTTTCATAATTATTTTGAGGCACTTATCCATATAATAGTAAGTTCTTGCTTTGCTAGAAGATGTATATTAAGACTCGGCTTAAGAAAAAACTTTAAATAAAGTCATGCTGTTCCTGGGTTCGATGCCAGAGCACATTACAATTTCTCACATAGGGAATATAAGGGAAAAGTAGGACGTCCTTTGAGGCAGTTGCAGCCAATATTTCTTCTTGAATTTTCACATACAGTTAGAGATGGCAATTTTCTGTTGTGCTGCATAGTAAGTTCACCAGGAAGACCCAGGTTCGATGCCAGACGATTAAATTGAAGCGAATTTTAAGAATATTTTGAATCCATTTTTTTTTCTTTTGAGGACCGTCCCGATATGATGCCGACATGAAATTAGTACTGTCGATCTGCTTGCAGTATGCAAGCTACATTTTACTCGTATAAAATAATGATAATAATGATCGGAGGAAGAAAAAACTTTCACGTTGAACCCTGTAAATATGAATTTATTGACTATGAAAAACTGGTGATGTACATACAAATAGAAATATGTCACCGAAATATTTTTAATATTTTCAAGGCAGGTTATTCAGGACGATCCATCATTAAACTTGTTCTTATTATGTTTGTCGAATGAATTACACTGGGAGTGTAAATCGAAAAAATTGAGAATGGATAGAAAGTTCAAAAACAGCCGGTTAATTATAAAAATAGCTTTGGAGTCGTTGGAAAATGTACTTCTTTATGCATATAGAGGAAATGTACCTGGTGAAGAAGTTTTAAAATCAAGAATGGGACATTTTGCCGATGATTTTGAATTGACCAACCTTTCTCAACTCCATATATTGAAGAACATGCCTGGCAACAAACCTGCGTGTTGCGCTGAAATCGCCGAACAACTTAAAAAATCATCTGACATCACAGCACACCTTTTGGATCAAGTTCATCGACTGGTCAATTTGGTAATGACAGTGCCAACTTCAGCAGCTTCATGTGAATGGTCATTCAGTGCTTTGCAACGATTGAAAACATACCTTCGATCACAAATGACACAAAAACGCCTGACGCATCTAACGCTCCTACACGCACAAAGAGAAAACTGCGGTGTTAGATTTGAAAAAAATCATGAAAGAATTTGTTATGCGAAGAGATAGAAGAACGAATTTTGTTGTTTTGCATAGTAATTATCACCAGGAAGACACGGGTTCGATGCCGGACGGAGAAATTGCAGCTAATTTGAAGAATATTTCCAATATTTCTTTTACTTTTGAGGACCCTCTCGATATGACGTCGACTTGAAATTTGTGTTATCAACATGCTTGCAGAATCCAAGCAACATTTTACTCGTATAATAGATAGATGCTTCTTCGGATACATTACTATATGTAAAGCTGCAATCCAACTGATTCTTACAAATTCCTGGGCATTTTTAATCGAAATTTTCAGGAGAGATTTATTCAGGAGAGATTGATAGTCGAGTTGGGAAAAAATCGAAAATCCCAGGATTTTGATCTAGGTTTTAGCCCAGAGACGATTTTATTTTTCAATGTATTTAAACGGGGAAAACGAAAAATGGCCATGCAGAGCAAATTTCTTTCGTTCATTAAAATATGTAATAGTAGGCGTACAGCAGTGGGGTTTGCTCTATATTATGTCTAAAAGATTAAAGTTTACTTGTCTTGCAACCGATTTTAACATTCCTGCACGAAATTTGCAAAATTTTACTTTGAAAGGCAATTTATTACGTTTTTTTCTCCTCCTTTCGAAGATTAAATCTATGGCAACAACCATTGTTTGAATCGAAAACAAGTTTGTTTACGATCCTAATTTCATATGCCATGATAAAGGTTTGATGCATTTTGAATAATTTTAAATGTTTCATTCGTTGTATGTTGTTACTGAATATTGAAAAATTTAAATTTCATCAAAATAGACAGTGGATATCTGCACGGTCAATGAATCAATCGTGAATGCATGCTGTGATAACATAAGTTTATGTAGAGAATACGAGACCATTTATAAACGAAGATAATCGGAAAAGTCATGTAAGTAGAGAGATTATTCTAGAATGAAGTACATAGATATTAATATAAATTAATAAATAGGGATATTAATGAACTCAGACTAAAAAGTTCCATGCATGTTTCACTTTCGTACTATATACATTGTGATATATTGTCACCGAAAAGCTCATAACGGCAACTAAACCCATTGCTGCCCGCCTTTCTTGAAGGACCATGTTATCATTAAATATCAAGAAATTGTAACCTCGTTAATTGTAACTCAGGAAATACATGGTATCATTGGACGATGTTAGGATATCGTTGTTCTACGTATATGGTGGATTGCTTTTCGTGTGTGAGTTTATGTGCTGTTTATTATATGCCTATTATGTTTCTTCTTTTCTATTTTAATTACATACATATAATTATTCTGTCATTCTCTCCAAAGAGAATTTAAAATTAAGTTCTTTTTCTAAGTTTCTTTAATTAATACGTAGTACGCAATTCTCAAGGCGCAGTTTTCAACGTCGGTGCAGCCGGGGCGCTACCAATAGTATGACAAATTTATGAGAGCGGTTTCATTCCACTGCGTTCGTCCATGGTCCGCCCCGATCGTCCCTTGTACGAATCCTTCCATCCAATGCGAAAGAGGAGAAACGGTCACGTGATCGAGTCTCCGGTGCAGATGACGAGCAGTTTCGGTGATAGAATTAGACAAAATGTTAAAAGAACGTGTGAGAAGTGTTAAAAATGAAGAATTACAGTATGCTTATGATAAAATAGTGATGTACGATGATATGATTAAGTTCGATAAATGACTCATCCAATTGTTGAATGAGATGAGTTAATTATTCATGATTGTAAATATACTAGAAATAAACTTTCAAACCTACCTTACAGCATCATTCTATGCCTTTAATCTCATAAATCATAGCAGAGATATGAAAATGGGGATTATTGCATTGTCACCGTCTCTTTGGGGATTCACGCGCCAATACATTGGGCAGGATGGTAAAGTACGAAGCTCAAGTAACCCTTTGCGTCAACGAATGGGATACAGATACCCTTCAAGCCAAGAAAAGATTAAATCCAGGTTTAACGTAGATACTAGCCAACATTGGATTCAGAAAAAAATCTAGATTTAATCTTGCTTGAAGTAGGAAAGATGTCCTCTACATGACGTTTAAATTTAGATTTTTTCGAGATTTAATAGTATATATATATAGATTCATAGCAAATCTACTACAGATGAAAGTGAGAAATACTGAATGTTGACTTATCGATACGCCTTGCATGATTGTGATTTTCTTCAGATAATCGTAGCGTAAATATTTTGCTGCATTATTTTATTTATTGAAATATTGTTTGAGAAAATTAGCAGCCCTCCTTCATTTTAAAATATGACGTAGACTTTTAACTGCTACGAACGACTGTTTAAAAATGATGGTTCCCTACAATATGAACCTATATAACCTTTTTAAATTATGATTAATTTAGCGTAATTTATACTTCTTTTTAACTATAAATGTATTTTAGTCGTCAATATTCAAGGGAGCCGGAAATTAGGAGAAATGGAAAATGTTGGGTCTCCTCGTAACGAGTAAAGAGGAATCTGTCTCTAACTTACTGCCACTCCCCTTTTAAAAATATAATACCTTGCTATACACCGAAAAAGTCCCAGGAATCGCTGGTTTTGCATTTCCTGGGACCTCACGATAAGAGCCATCCTATCACTCGGCCATCCGGTGTTGCCAAGTCCAGAATTTCAAAGCCCTTATACAGCTACGACTACGACGTTCGATTTTTTGTTGGAAGGTGTACAACCGTCTCCAAATTGGCGTGAATGGAGACAGTGGCCACGGTGCACCTGTACTCTTGTTACCATTAGGGTGTATGTGGTGTTTACATTATTGAAAATCAGAACTGAAAAACTCTTTCAATAACCTTCAACATCTTATGTTTAATGTTTTAAGCAGTCGCCCTAGATATATTAATAAAAGTGTTTTCGCTTAATATAACTTTCTCCATTTGGAATCGTGTCAGAAATTTTGGCTCTAACTACGTCTGACGAAACGAAACAGGGGTTGATTGAAACGAATCGATGCATCGATTCCTTTCTGTAGCCGTAATAATGCAGCGCAACTTTGATCATTCGAACGTCTATAATCGGAATTCGTTTTCAATTCGTACCACTCACTTTTATGGTATCTATTCCATGGTATGCACATTTACTAGAAAATTTTTCATCTAAAATTTAACGCTCCCTTTGCCTAAAATTCCATTTAAAATAAATTAGATACGACTAAACTAATTTTAAGGGAATTTTCTGCTTCAAAAATGCACTGAAGTCGGGAATGTGGAAAGTTAACAATTTAGACGATAAGTCGACTTAAACCTAGAGAGAAGCAGAGGTGAAAAATAGTGACATGATTGAGGCTAAATACGAAATTATTAATCCCCATGGAAACCTACTCCATCTTGGCACCATACATCGTAAATTTATGAAGCAAATTTGATTTATATTAAAGTATTTTTCCCCGACGATTCCTATCCTATTCCAAAAAGGATATCGAGGAGTTTTTTCCCCACATCCCAATTCACTTATTTTACCTCTTCTTTTTATTTTAAATCCGATATTAATGGAGTAATGTTGGGAAATTCCTAACAAATTCACGACACCTCTCTGCAGGGTCTTGTATTCATAGTGCATTCAATCACAATGAGGTCTAAGAGACAACAAATGGAGTAACTGGATCGGGAGAGCAACACCAGAATTCGTTTCCTCCCCACTTTATGTACGTAGTTATACTTCAATCGAATTGATGGATGTGACGGATGCTAGAACGAAATTTCACCTGAAAATGAAATCTTAACCACTGTTATATTCATCACAAGCGTCCGATATTTTTTCTCATTTTACATGGAAATTTATAGTAATAGCAATTCATTGTACAGACATAATTATCAGGTTCTAGCTTGACCTCTGATACCTACTACATCCTTACCTCGCTTTAATAACCAGCAATGACAAGATGAGAGGGAAAAAATTACCGGGAGTTGACGCATTCATAATAGCTTCACTCGATTTATAAAAGCTTCGCAAATAAACTCTTAATTAAGATAAAGATTTCACTGTAATCAACTCGTGATCGCAGGTAATGTGGATGCTATTTCAAATAATCATCGTTGTGCATTATCTTTAGTCAGTAATTTTCTTTCAATCAAATTGTATGTTTTTTCTACCATTCTTTCAATCAAGGTTGGGATTTAAAAAATTGCTATAAATTGACGAATCTCTCCGAGCTAAAATTTAAATTTTCCCCTTCTGAGACGAAACTTTTCCTGCGCCATTTATACATGAGGAATGACAGCGGAAAGTTACTAATGCGTATGAGGAACTACGTATCGGGGGAAAAGATCGATTAAAAGAAACCTGTGTAAACCGAGCTAGGAGATATTCCCTCTATGAAACAGAACCTATGACCACAAATTGTTTGAGGATGGACGAGAGAACCTTGCTCCTAATAGGAAAATATATTGTATTGACGTATCCATAAAGATGTATGTGGGAGATTTGGGAAATCACAGCGGTGGACAGTAGATAGAAAGAGCGTTATTACCTAATAAATATAAAACCTAGAATTTTTACCGTTGCTCTATTCCAAGATTTTTCACTATTATGAGATTTTGTCGTGGAAGTTTCCCCAGGACACACTCTTATTGATGCAATTTAAAATCAAGTCTTAATTTATTAGGTATAATGAGGAAATTGGTAGAAAAGCGTAAAAGGAATTTTGCAACTGCATCGTAATCTAATCTTTCTTCTAACTGAATTTCATCATAACTATTCTGAAAAGAAAATTTCTAATCTGTTAGTTGCTATACCATAAAATACTATTCTATAGCTCTCTCAATTTCAATAATCAATTAAAAAAGTTAGATGAAAAAAGTCTTTAGTAACAAAACTTGTACAAGTTTGTAGTGTTTGTTTTGTTTGTACAAGTTTTGTTAGTATTACTATATTAGTATCTGGTGATTATTATTTATTTGACAGCACCGAGAAAAGAATATCCTCTACAGTCAGGCATACATTAAAATCATATATCTGCTAAAACAGCAAATAAATTCACTTTATGTATTTGGGTACAAAATTCTTCTAATTGATTGATTGATTTTGAGTTTCAATACTTAAAGTATTTTTTTCACATTGCAGCGCACGACTAACAACTCGAAAATCTAAGACGTTCTTCGGATGTTATATTTTTGTGAACTTGCATATTTTTTCTTTGTTAATAAATGACAAAACATTTATAACTTCATTCTCACAAAACACACTCTCACATCTCAAGAAACCATTCGATCCTCACAAAAATCAAAACCTTTAGGACCTCGGTGAGAAATTATCAAACATTTCCCACTCATGTTGTATAAAAAACGTTCACGAATCATTACTTCAAGTTTTATACAATTATAGTATACCTAAAATGGTAATGTTTGTTGGTGGGGCATAACACATTTATTGAAAAATAATATGATGTCCACTGTATCTTTCTGATGACTATAAAGATACACAAATCAAACATCAACATCCTTTCTAACACAGATAAACTTACACAATTCTACTGCCACAGATCATTAAGGTCCGCAAAAAGTACATTCGATTTTGAAAATACTGATATAAAATAACGAACTATACCGACTGGAGTACGCAATGAGCCAGCTTATGTCTTATAACGGATTCTTCAGCGGTTTTATTCTTAACCCACGCGCCGTATAGAAGAAAGCACAGATCCTCTGGCCTCGCTCCAAACATTCATCGGCCTTGCTGAAACCTGTTTAAGAAATACAATCTTTTCATGCCTCCATTACCCAGACAAATTCCGATAGTGTTGGCAGCTGCCGAAATGCGCCGATAATGCTGATCGCTGCCAATTTGAAGCTCTTGTTAGTCAAGAATTAAGCGTCGTAGGAATTGAATAATTTTCTTTGAGATTACTGGCGCGTGCACTCTCTCACTCTTCTCGAGTTCGATTAAACTTTTTCCACAGATTCAGAGCGAACGAAGACACCAATATTTATCGATTTATACGTTATAGTCACTACCGTAAGAATTTCTAGCGATTATGAGCTGATCTGAGAGAATTCGAAAGAAAAAACATCCTGATATCCGTATCAGTCAAGTAAGAACTAAGTCAAAGAATCTTAGCGGATATATCCAAATATACCAGGTAAAATAACGTTATAATTGGAATCTTGGCGATCGTGACTCTTCATTTGGAAGCAATTATTTTTCAGCCCTTGCACCTCCTTTTCTAAAATATCTAATCCAATTCTGAAAAGCTAATTCAGTTACCAACGAATCTCTTCATTGCTAGGAGATTCCTCCAGTTACAATATCGTATAATTTCGTATAATTCGGCAAGTCTACCGTCAACTTCCCCAGATAATTTCATACACAGACACTTTCGCCTTTCTGGCGAAGTAATTCTGACTGACGTCGTAACTCCGCATTGGCATGCGCAAGTTCTACTTCAATCAAGTATGTCTCTCTTCCTATTTCATGTTTGCCATCCCTGCCCTATATGGAATGCGCCTAAAATTCAGAGGAATCGTAATAGTAGCATTTTTAATAGTACTTTAATAGCTTATTTCTCTCAAATGAGCGGTAATCGGGGATTGAACCCAGGACCGCTTTCACATAACGCGAACGCGCTATCCGAGTAGATAGCACGATATCTTACTTCAATTTTTTGTAATCACAATTAACTTGATTTTTAGGAAAATTATTATTCCTCAAATAAGTTTTATAATTATTGTTCCAAGCAAATGTCATGAGCGAATGCTTACCGATAGGGTAGTGAACCTCACCGGTTCACATATGTTCAATTATACTAGAAATATGGTAATAACATGCTCAAGCTCAAGTCGAATTTGCGGCAGATACTTCAGAAAAAAAACTAGGAGAATAAAAACGTAGTCTTCTTTTTGATCGTACTGTTACACCCATCCAAGCCTCTATTTCTGAATAAATTATAAACTATCCTGTTTATGCTGACTTTATGTAATGAACGAACTGTTATTTTGTCAATTTTCTTTGCCCCGCCCGTATGCTGCATGCATGTGACAACCCAAATATATGAACTACTTCTGCGTATGAATGGTAAAACAAAGAAGGGAAGTTATTTACAATTAATAGAAATACAAGAGTTAGTTCAAATAGATCAAGAGCACGGTCATATGAATCAGTAATGGTTTATACAGTGGTACCTCGAGATATGAGCAGCCTAACATACGAGTTTTTTGAGATACGAGCCGGAGCTCGGGCCATATTTTCGTTCAAGATACGAGCCCAAATCCGAGATACGAGCCGTGTTTCCAAGCCAAGTGCAGCCAAGAAGGCAAAAACAAGTGATAATTAAATTTACGTAAATGTTAAGCTTAGTTTAAGTTTGAAGTTAAGAGCATTGTTTTAAGTTTTTTCTTTCATTTGAAATAAGGAAAGTGTAGTTTTAGTTTTAAAGTTACGAAAATAGTTTTAAGTTCTAAAAAAGCGCCGTTTACGTACGTGTCTATAGTGCCTGCATCCCTTCCCCCCTCCCTCCTCCTCGTCGTTCACCTTCGTTAGCCGCACTCGTCTGTCTCCAAAGTAAGACTATTATGCTAAATAACTCTTTTATTTCTTTATTTCATATTTTTTTGTGTATTTGTTAATTATACATGTTTATTTGATATTTAAAAACATATCTTTATTCATAATTTACAATGTTTTGGGGATTTTTCATAGGTCCGGAACGGATTAAATCGAATTCAGTTATTTTAAATGAGAGAAATTCGTTTGAGATACGAGCCGATTGACTTACGAGCTCGGTTCTGGAACGAATTAAACTTGTATCTCGAGGTACCACTGTATAGTAATTTTTTGCCGAAAATATCCAAGCAATTTAAATATTTTCGAAATAGATTTACTCTAACGAAGTTATTATTAAAAAAACACACATTTCTTTCGGTAAATATTTTTTAATTCAGTTTTTGTGATGAATTTTTCATGGTAGTAGTAGTATTGTTAAAAGTGCTTCGACAGCTTAGGTCATTTCGCACATTGACTCCCAACGGGATTCGAACCCGGGACCGCTTTCACCAAAGGCAAACGCGCTGTCCACATGACTATCCGGGAGCCTAAATTTGTTATGGTATAGAGGTTGATAAAGGACACAGAGGAAGTTTCATAAAGAAATACTAGTTTCGAAAGATGCATCATAAACACTGCTCGATATTCAAAGGTAATCTAGTGAATACAAATCTGTGGCGATTACAATGGCATTCGTAATTATTATTGCTTTCTTGCCCCAATTCTATTAAGCTCCAAGTTTTACTCGATGTTTTCTTTTCGTCTATAGTACATTGAGAAGCGAGCATAATGTTAGTGATTTGGGGTTATCACATTTCAAATACGTATTTAAAAAAATTTTTTGAAACTACTTAGAGACATATAACAATTGCCGAAAAAATATCGCAGTAAAAGGAAAAATATTAATGAAAATATTCTATCCGATTTTCGACATCCTTAAGATACGTCACGATGAGGAAATGTAGTAAATTATCACTCACGCAAACCATTAATATAATTTCGTTTCACTCATATGTCACGCTCTTCACTCATACGCACTTTTCCGACGATATAATGCGCATCTGTGTTTACAGTCCCCTAAATATTATCGCCTTTTCGCGAGCGAACCTTAATTCAATATAATGAGAATGTATTCACTGACTTTTTCTGGATTCGGTCACTAATTTCTCCCTTTCTTTGCTGGGCGTCCTCGTGGGATATTCGTCCTTGTCACGTTCATCGTAGAAAGGTTTCGAACCATTACGAGATGGGCCCTTGAACTGTACTTTTAAGGAAGGTTTTGCCACTTCTAACAGCTCATATCACAACATCTTTCCAGTCACGCTGTTTATTTCGAACGAAAATATTCCTGTTTGCGTTACGATAAGTGGATATCGTGCCTTGGCTATCAGCCTCTCATCCTATGTTTATCTTTCAAACTTTTGTATAGTGCGGTGACGGAACGTCAGGAAGATCAGTTGTAGTCCTTCTCAGATGAAGGAATGATCTCCCGGGTTTGGATCGCTGTAGCGCTGCTCTCGGTCGGTGTGCAGACACTGCCTTTTCTAACATCGCCGCCGTATAATCTAACAGGCGAACAGGATAATGGGTACGTGGTAGTGATTTTCAAGCCCACCGAGGACGAGGAGCTGTTTGTGACTCGGAGTGATTACGCCCTCCTCATAAGTGAATTGATTCCGTACAAAGAGAGTAACGAAAGTGGTCCTCATTTTAATTTCTCCGAATGTTTGCGGCAGAGGAGAGAAACGGGAGTGGAACGATGCTGGGCTACTACACCGGTAAGATTATATTGCTTTCTTTGAAGGCCTTAGATATCCTATCAATGATTTGATCTTTCGTTAATGAGCTGTCAGCTAAGGGGTGTGTAGTATAG
Source organism: Sympetrum striolatum (assembly GCA_947579665.1). Taxonomy (NCBI): domain Eukaryota; kingdom Metazoa; phylum Arthropoda; class Insecta; order Odonata; family Libellulidae; genus Sympetrum; species Sympetrum striolatum. The sequence goes on from OX388352.1 coordinate 64,808,788, forward strand.
AGTGCCTATAATGTGAGGGATTACCCCATCTATACTTAAAATTGCAAGAACTATGCTTATATGCATGCCTTGCATCTAAATAGGTAACACTACTTACCCAGCTTGTCCTGGACTTGAATCCTTATTATTTCTTACACAAATTGTGCCCAGAACAGTTTTCTTAATTGAAATCATAGTATATTTGCCTACAGCTTATTCGCCTGGGTCAAATTTGGAAGCTTTATTAAAAAAATTACCCACTGTCTTTATTGTTAACTGTAGTACTACAGAAGTTAACTATAATACCAAACAAAGTCAGTTTTCAGATTTTTTCAGATTCTGCACGTTCCATATTCAAATATGCCACGGCCTTTACTGATAAATTTCTTGTGGAAAGACAGACCTGATCGATCTATTTTCTTAAAGTTTCAATTCTATCTCTTTTCTAGACATAAACTTATGGCCGAACTGATATAGTCCAGTCATTCATTATGTAATCGCTTTTTCTTGATATTAAAAAATGACCAAATTTCACGATTACGCAAGCCCTATTTTAATCTTTAACACTTTATTTTTCCTTTCTTTGATTCACGTTATTACTGCCCATAATTTAGACGCTTGAATTGATTTTTCGTGACATTAAACATATAATTCAAAGCTTTACAACATTTTAGCAGTTGGCTGTAAATATTTTACTGCCTATATAATTTATTATTGTACTATAATATCTTATCTGAATGATAATTTTTGATATACTTCAATCTATACTTTTTATAGCATCATTTCTTTCTACAGTTTAATTAAAATATACTCTATTATCGTTTCTGATTATAAATGTTTTAACTACTTTCTTCTGGAACTTCTTGCATCCCTTTCGCCTCTATCGGGATTTGCTACATTTTAATTAAGCTTCATTTTTATGATCTCACAAATTACTCTCTTCTAATCATGTGATGGAAAACAAAATGTTTTTTTTTCAAATCAGCAATGCTGGAAGATTGTCTGGAATCCAATTTTCGTTAACTGTATTTACATATGGTCATTAACTACTTAAACATTAACAACATTATAGTTAACGAGCCCGGCGTAAATAGAGTGGTCCACTTAGAAAGCCACTCTCTTGGATGAGACGATGTAGTAAGGACTCATAATTGGCGCTTCGTAGAAGCTACAATTTTTGAACTACGGAGATTATAATAAATTATTCTGAAGCCTTTTGATGTGTTCTACAACTTTTCTTTCAATATATTGTTTGATTAAATGATAATAAAAGGTCGAAAATCGACAATTAACGCTGATTTTCCCGTTAAAGCTACCCTAAGACGAGTTTTATTTTGTGCGTAGCTTTATATTTACTCAGTTTTCTTTCAATATAAAGGGCCATGGGTATAGCTTACACCTTAGTAAGTAGTTTAAAGCAAACAGTGCGTCTTTATCACCATTAGATATACCGTTTAATATAATGCAAGGTCGAAAATCCAAGATGGCGACTTTTGTTTAAGTATTTCGGCATGTTGCCCAATTGGGATTTTTTGGGATTTTTGGGATTTTGCTTTTGGCTGTTAAAAGAGCATCTCCACCAATTTTCAGCTTGATAAACTAAAAAAGATAAGTTGAACCTATACTGCCTACACTATCAGATGAATATCAAATTATGGCATACCCTTCAATTACCTCTACAAGAACTTTCCTCAACTTGGATCATCATAATCTGAACACCCGGATCGATGCAATGATTTACAAATCAAGATATGGATACTTTATTTTAGAATTTGCAAAGAATATTTCATGAAACCAGGATTGTTTATAAATTATTGCTCTTCACTTACACCACAGCATTATCTGGTTCATATAGGTAATAAGGTAGTTTAATGCCTAAGTTTTGCTCTTCTAGGATAGAGCTTCCAGACGTCCTGTTTTTACAGGGCAAATACGTATTTAATGAATCTATACTGCTTCCAGTATTGACTTTATCGAATTACTATGAATGTTCTATCCTATCTCCGGCTTTTTCGATCAAGTACAAAAACTTTGCAAGTAAAATTTTTCCCTCGGTAGAAACTGGCGCTTAAATCACTTAATCGCAAGACTGAAATGCAATACATACATTTTATTATTTAGATTTACATTTTACGTTTACATTTAAACCCTGCAATCCGCCACAGCGCGTGGCAGGGGGTGTGAGACACCGAAATACCTATCTAATCTGGAGAGCTATTAGCTTCAATAATACTTGGCGGGAAAAATGACCAAAAGTAGCTAGGCATCTGTCCTGGCAACTACTTCCCTGTAACGCTTTTTTGCTTTCTCTCGAAGGTCGCGTAAGTATATAACTAGGATAACAATATCAGTTACCTCCTCCCCGAAATGAGTAGTGATAAATTTATCAAAAAGCTTCCATCGATATTCAAGTCTTCTATCACTAAGAGAGTTCCATCCGAGGGATTCTACCATAGCCGAAACACTGCTGTCAAATCTTAAATCTCCCTTGACGAACCTTGCCGCTCTACGCTGAACCATCTCGAGATCGGAAATTAATCCTACTTCGTGAGGATCTCAAATCGCACAGCAATACTCAAGTAGAGGTCGAATTGGGGAAAAGTACGCCATTTCTTTTACTCTCGATGAACATCTCCTAAGAATTCTACTGGCTAACCTTTGCATTCTATTCGCCTTTCCTACTACGCCTCGAATATGCTCTTTGAAGGAAAAATTACTTCTGAGCGTAATTCCTAGATATTTATGATGCATCACGAGCTCCAAGGGATTTCCTGGAATTCTGAACGGTACGCAGGTAACGTTACTGGACAGCGTGAAAGTCATTGCAACGCACTTCTTTACATTCAGCTCGAGCTGCCAATCACTACACCAACTCGAAATCATATTCAGATCGTTCTGCAAACAACCAAAGTCATCTTCAGTTGCGATCTCTCTATACACAACTGTATCATCAGCGAATAACCAAACCTTGCATTTAACATTATCCACAACATCGTTAATATATATCAGGGAAAAATTGGTCCTAATACACTACCTTGTGGAACACCGGATGTGACGCGAACCTCATCAGATAAAATTCTGTCCAACGCAACTTGCTGCGATCTGTCTCCGAGTAATGACTTTATCCATTCAACAACTTTTCCGTTGCAAAAAGGGCCAGCTGGGTATCACATGACCTACCTTTACGGAAACCGTGTTAACATTGACTGATTGCCCCCTTGTCACTTAGGAAACGAACCACAGATCCGAGAACAAAATTATAGTTTAGACGGGAGATTGCTCAGGTGTACCTTACTCGGTACAAGACTGAAAAAATTACCTAGCGGACGGCTCAGCAAGGCTTCCACATCAAAAACTGGCTCCACACAAGAGTTGTGGTATGATCATTTTATCGGTGAATACCGCAAAACAAGAGGAAATGCTGCGCTTATGAAGAGTGCGAGAGTCGTGGGAGAACAATGAGTAATAAGTGCGATGTTGGGCTCTGTGTAAAATGTTTTTCAAAGTACAACACTAAATAATTATAGAATAAATATCTATATTTTCCGTGAAAAAACCATTTCATACAATATTTTTAGAAATAAATGATATTTTTTGCAATAAAATGATCCTTTTTAATTCCATAATGGCGTGCGTAATAGTAGTAATGGGAAGGACTGACGCGCCTGTATGGGAACGGGCATTTGCAACGAACCTATGATTGTTAACTTTTTTTTAACAATTTTCTCTTGTTAATTTAGGTCATATGAATACCAATATACTAAAATTATGGTAATTTTAAAGAAAAAATGATTCTCGGCCTTGGAGGGTCCATAATTAATATTTTAACCTCTCCGTTTACTGCATAAAATTGACAGATATGTGATGCATGCGTTCCTAAAAAAATTGACCAACATTTTCTATGTATGTACCTACATATTATGTGCGAAGAAATGTTACTTGCATTTGAAACTCCAGTTTCTATTTGCTAGTAAGGAGTATAAAAAAATGAAAATGTGGTCGACCACATAGGCTCCTTTTTTCCTGACTCCTCCATAGAAAATCGAAGGGGAAGAAGCTCGATTGTCTCGAGATCGAGGAAATTGTGGTGGCAGCCTTAAACTTAACAAACGGCATCACCTTTACCAACCCCACTCGCCTTACCCTCAAAACTCGCTGTAAGGGTTCTTTCCCTCTGATGATGGACCGAAACCTGTCGTTATTAAAAATGTAGCGGAAAATAGTAAGTTCGCTTTCTTCGCAATTTGGACTCGAAACTGAACAAATTCATGGAATATCGATTGCAAAGAGGTGATCATAGATAGAAGAAAATAGTTAATATCGATAGTGAAATTTACGCAACAATGATTGCAGCTGATATAATTTATATTTCATAAAGCGATGAAAAATTCGAAGCTAAAATATGCACTACAGGCGTTACTTACACAGGCAAAGTACAGCTAACAGCAAAAAAAAGTTACCACCCCTGACCCACCAAGAAATTCTAAGTCCAAATTTCGGGCCGGCGAGCCTTTCTCTCGAAAAGGGAGGGAGAGAAAAGAAAGATGGAGAACATGGTACGTTACGCTAGCTCGGCTCTCGCGTTTGGATGGAGAATTTTCGTTATTTATATAAAAATCATTTACTACTATCCATTATCTGCCGCAACATTTGATGTGTTAACGCGTACTATTGAATTTGACGACGATCAACTGGAAGATAACTAAAGAAATGAATCGAATGGAATGCAGCAATCAAAGTAACTCTCACTTTAATTTTCGATAACAGATTATTAAATCATTTCCAAAGCAATACAAATGAATTTAACTGAATACAACATTCGGTATCAAATTAACTCACATTTCGTTTTTCGAAAATCGATCGTTTAAATCACTTCCAACGATTGATTATGCTCATCAATGTGAACGAAACCAGCAACTATTCTCTTCTTCTTAATTTCAAATAGGCCACAACGCAGGATCTCGGATTCAACAATGGCATTTGTCGTCAGGGGGACCGGTTGTTTATACTCACAAAACTTTTCGTATTCCGTAAAATTCTCGAAAATTCAATTCTGGGATCGAAGCTAGGACGAAGTGTCACCATTTTTTACAATATAAACACTTTCGTATATATATATATATATATATATATATATTTGAATGCAATGTTCTATAAAAATTTCAAGTCAATCGACCAAGTGATTTTTGAGTTTTGCGGGCACAAACATATGCAGGCTGAATTTTTATACATAAGATATGTGCATAATTCGGTGGATTATTATAATTTAATTTGATTGCTTTTACAACCCTTTCGTTTAATTTTCCCAATTGAAAAGCGTTCTATCATGAAGAGAAATAACTAAGGAATAAACACAAGGAAATAAAAGTTCCACATCTTCCACACAAAAAGTCGTGTAACTTTGACAAAGTTATTTATTTTCTTGTGCTTAGTTACCTATGGAGTTCCCCAAAGTTAAAGCTCATTCGATTGATTTAAATAAGGAATAATCTTTTCTAGATTACCATTTCCCCTTACTCTCGTGACTCCTATAGATTATATAATCCAAGAATTTGTAAAATTAAATTATCCTTATAACAACACTGTGGCAAATTCTCACAATTAGCTTTGACGTTTACTAGCACCATCTTCAACATTTACATAAATACGCGATCCTCCATATGGTGTGTGCCTTGAAAAAGAAGAAAGAATGAGAGGGAACAAAAGTGTGTGTGCAGGTGAAAGGGTAGAATTCTTGGAAAACTGTTAAACAGGACAAAACAAAATAGGTGGGGGAGAAGGACAAAATAAACCCTTAGTTGCCAAAGGGGAATAGAAAAGAAAAACTTTCTCGTTGGGAGAGGAGGACGGGTTGCAATTTGCTCGATTCATTTTGATTTTATCTAAAATAATGTGTCCACTAGCCTTCTCTGATATATGTATAATTTTTACCTCGCAATTAGAAGAATGACTCGAAGAAATACATCTCTCATAAAGTGGGACTGCCGAGCATCAGATTAGAAATGTTGTATGTTCTTCAGCCTATAACCTACGAAATCTCACTGTTTATCTGATGTGGATTGAATGAAAATAATCATAAATCGCTTGATGAAACTACCGTCCTAAAAATTTGATCCATGGATTCCTTATCGTTTCAGAGTAACGGGCTTACAGTAAATACTGCAGTAAAAGGCAAGCGGTAGACGTCCTTTTGGTAAAATTCTCGAAATTTTATTTCTCAAAAGTTACTTCTCTCATTTTTTTTAGCTATTTACTGATCCACCAATCGACTCCGAAGAGTATTACAATTTGTTTATTTCGAAGTTCTCAGTATTTTAAGAAGACCATCTTTTATTTTATCAGTTACGAAAAATGATAAGACCGCTATTCGTGAAGTTGTGACTTTTGCATGACAATGTTAATCGACGTCTAACCAAATTTATTTTGTATTTTATAAACCAGATGAGATCGACTACCAAATTTTATCAGTGAATAAAGATGAGTTTAACGTTTTGGCTATCATCAATACTGAGAGAAAAAGTGTATTCACTTTCTCTTGGTGGTTTTTTTATATTAATTTTTAAGGTTCTTAAAATCTACGAAACTAATAACTGTATTTAACATTTAATGGAATAAAAGGATTGAAAACACTATACATTCAATGATTGTAATGAAAAAGAACCAAAGGAACGCTAGTTTACGCAAATAGCTATTTCTTAAAATTTCCCGTTCTGTTGTTGATTGATTTCTAAGGGTATCTTGAAGGTTTATGAAAATCATTGGTTAGAAGAAAAAGCCTGAAGAGATGTATGTAAATATTGAGAACGTAATTTTGGAATTAGAATGCTCCGAAGCTTAAATTTCTTCGGGAGTGATCTTTCTACGGTTAATATATGCTTAATTCTACTCCTGAAAGCATAGACGGTCCGAGACATGGGCAGTCTGGGAGACCGTCGAGAGCATTTGTGGGCTCTTCTCAGATCCCTTGAAGATTCTCAATGATAAAATTATACTTGTATAGCTTAGGTAATTTTAACGATTACACCCGGTCACAATATTTAGGTAAACTTTTTTTATCCATTAAGGGGAACTAGTTCTAAACGTCTGCCTGCCCAGAATATCAATAATCTTCAGATTACCCCCTCCCAATGATTGGAATCAATTTCCTTCGCAATGAATGCAGCTTTCTTTGGTCCTAGTTCTCTTGAGTAATTTCCTTTAATTCCAATTGATTGAAGAAGCCGTTACTTGGTGAAACTGCGTTATGTAAGAAATTGTGAATCTTTTTCCTTAGTTATTTCCACCATCCCTTATAGTCGTTGAGCTATGACTATATTTAAGGAAATTATATTTAGGAAAACTGCTAAATCAGGCGTAATCCATCTGAGTTGCCCTTACATGGGTAAATGCTGTTTAATAATTAAAATTTAGCCTACGTATTTTACCCTTTCTTTTTTTAATGAGAGGCCAGTTCAGTCCATCAGCGATTACTGAATAAAGCACTAGAAATACTGACATCTCGTACTTATTATCTATGATTACTCTTAAATAAGATGGGTAACGCTTCCTTTCTTGGGAAATATGTCAGGAGAATCTGAATACTGCTGAATCTTAATGCTGGTTTCCAAGCCTCACCTATTCTTCCTTAAAACTTCTTGGTTTAAAGATAAGGAAGACATTTACGATATCTTGAAGGTACAGAAATTTAAATGTGTGAATAGCTCGACATTTGTGTGGGATCAACTGGCGGAAGATCTAATTGTATGCATGAATGTATGCACATGGTATGCATATTCTTATATGCCTACATGATTATATCCTACCCTATGCCAATAATTTTCGAAGCAAAATAAATTTACATTGATAATAAATAATTTCGACTATGATAGGTCTATTGTTAATGGTTTATGAATTTTGGATGCAAATGAACGTTTTAGAAGTAAGTTCACATAAAACCTAATTCAGTATGTTAGGAAAATGAAACTTGCAAACTGCCACAAAAATCGGAACTTTTTCGAATCGTTGATCTAATTTACATTCCCTCTGGCTGAAGCATTGAAAACATGTTTTTCCGGTCACCCTCTAACCTGCATTATTTTGTCTTAAAATGGCTTAAATCGTTTTCTCAATCTTATTAATAGCCAACATCCCAGGATCTCTGCACATCACTTCTGAGCCTGTTTACCACATTATCTTCATATTTTTTTGATGTATGCCTTAGAGTTGAAGAGAATAAACATTCTTTTCTTAGTAAGCATAAAATATTCCGTATTCCCATTGTTTATTTTCCTATCATCGTCACCATGAAGTAACCCATTCATATTCCTTCTTCGACGAACTTTCTTTATATCACCATCCATGACGAAGAATGGCATTTTCAGGCAATTCTCTCTCTCATACAAAACCCTTAAACGATGCCTCGAAAATTAGAGGCACTGAAGACGGAAGTAACCTGTGACCGCTCCATTGAAGACCCTTTCTCTTTCCTCTCTCACCCCCATAGAGAAGCTCCCTTTGTTTTCTTGAGAAGGAAGGTATGCATGCTACCGATTAACCGTTATGTAGACAAAAACATTAAAAGCAGACGTAGCACCAAAAGGTGGGCTTGCCACAGAGATCCTTAGAAATAGATTTAAATATATTTTTCATGCATGAGCGTTTACGTGCGAATATTTAGAGTGGAGTTGTAACAGCCTAAAGCTGTTGGCTCATACCTATTTTCTATGTTGAAACTCTTAATCGTTTTAGCATTTTAAAATTTTTGACCGAATTTTAAATAAAGGAATTCAATATTTACAAGTATATTATTCAATTCTTTTTGCACTTTGCTCGACTCTGCACGACTAGTCCTTCTAACTTCATTACCCAAAAGAATTTCTCGCGCGTAAAATATAAAGCTGTTTGTTAAGAGACTACAGGTTAGATAGCAGTGAGTCCAAAATGATAGGAGCCCTCCGCTGGGTATCTTTTAAGAATATAACTATGTAAAGACAATAATTATTAGAGATATTCCTTAGCTGTGATTTACATGACGAAATACGCGACGGCATGATCCCTATTCTCAACGATCGTTATTTTCACAGCCAGATGGTGACAATATTACCGCGAGATAATAGCGAGGACAGATGGTTTATATTGTTATCATCTTACGTATCGTATAAGGTGCGTAAATATGTAAATTATTTAGATAGTTGAGTGTTTCACATTCTCTGCAATAAGCCTTATGGGGCTCGCGGATAGTCAATTTAAATGTATTTTTTACTTAACTATTTTTCACAAATCTGCAACACCATTATTATATTTATAATATACGTTTTTTTCTTATCTTTCCTACTTCCGTTGACCTGATTTACAGTAGTTCATATTCTCTTAATTATCGTATCATAATTAAGCATAATCTTTGCGAAAACGATCATCCTGCGGGCATGTGGAGCATTAACTGAAATAACCGGTTTCATTATAAATCTGCATTGATGGAAAATGTTATGTATTATATATGTTAGGACGAACTATGAGCAGCCAAAGTAATTCTTGTCCAATATTTTAAGAAGAAGAGCGAATTACGCTTGATATTCGAGCCGATTTAACGAAATACGAATTTAATTATTTCATAATACAATACTGCTTCTACCGCAGCAAAAGCAATGACTTTTAGCGAGTATTTATAAAATATATATCATCACAAAAGCCTTCAAAACGTGCCAGGCATAAAGAGGAAGACGAAAAGCGCGCTCAAAACAGAGAATCTGAAAGACTCGCCCTTCTCGAGTTATGCTGGTAGCATCTTAGGTGGTAACTTTTTTATGCTGTTAGCTGTACTTTCCGTTTATCTTGAATCCGTCGTACAAAGTGTTTAATCTTCCTTCAGATGCACTAAACTAGTTACCAAACTGCATATTTTGAAGCAGTTCTTGTTTTGGTTATTCATTTCATACACAATGTTTATTTTCAAATAAAGAATTAGTAAAGTTATTTATTTGTGGTCCCATAAATAATATGACTAAGGTGGTGTAATAAACTGAAAATACATAGTGGTTGGGTAAAAATGTGGTAATCATAACATACTTTCTCTGGACAACAAGATGAAATTTACCTTTGGGATTTAGTATATACATATCATAAACGTAAAAAACCATTTCAAATTTACCGTACTTATGGATAGGTAAATGGCATTACTATCACCTGAGTATGCAATTGATACTATTGCTACGTAGGTTAAAAATGCTGAATGAATTTCACGATGAAATTTGACAAGAAAAACTTGTTTTAACAAATAGACTCGATTAATCGAATACAGTAACTTATCTATCAATATAAAGAAAAGTGACAATGGTGAAGATTGTTTCGGCTAACAAAGATTTTTCGCCGGTTTTCGGACTCTGCTAAAGAATGATATCTACAGGTGGGCGAAAATTCAGAACTAACCAAAGAATAGTAGTTACCTTAAACTTTAGCTCACTAGGAAAATAATTAGGTTGTATTTATGAAGCATTTTCGTGTGTATAAGGTTTTGGGAGGTAAAGAGAAATCGCATTTTGTCATACAAATAAAATTCCGGAAGGAAGGAAAATCTTAGCCTATAGTTTCGTAAGAGAATATTGAATTTTCACTTCCATTTCGTTCTTGGTTGGGAATTTTTGTAAGAATGGAAGAATGTATTTAGAGAGAAGAAATTAAAAGAATGTAAGTAGAGTGATGTGGGTCAGTAATAAACATTTGGGATTGTCTAGAAAACATAAATTTGTTCTTAGATCCATCCTCTCGTAAGGAAAAAAAGTGTCTTTTCAGGGATTCAGATAGTGTCAGATACTAATAATTGGCATAAATTTGATAAAAAGTAAAAGCCACAGAAGCCTTTAACTCAGTTATCTTAAAAGTTGCAGATAATTTTCATTGTACATTTGAAATGATAATTCATGTTGACTATAAGTTTTTAGAATGGTATTATCAAGCGCTTAAAATATGAGCATTTACAGCGATTTATATTTCACAGTGTGCAAACCTGAAATTATTTGCCAATGAAGTTGAAGTGGAGACCAATGAGGGTGAATATCAAAATGAAGATTGCACTTTTCTGGTCAATTGGCTACAAGATAGCAACTCTACTGATAAGGGATTCAACCACGATGAAAAACCCACTTTGTTAGAAGGTAATAATAAATATACAAATATGCTTTTGAATGATTCTGATTTTGAACAATTGATATTTCTTTTACATCACTTCTTTTTTCAGTCTGGAGCTATGGAATCCTGAGTTGTGGTATAATTAGTCTCTCAGGAATTTCTGGACTTCTTTGTTACCCTCTGATGAAAGGGGGTTATTTTAGAGAGCTGATGAATGTTCTAATGGGACTTGCGTGTGGTTCTTTATCAGCCACAGCAATATTTCAGCTAATACCAGAGGTAGTTATTTTATAATTTGAATATTATAATTCCTAATACTTTGCCAAAATATAGAGGCTCTGTATGGCAATATTCCATATGTTGGTGAAAAATACAAGATTATTTTTTCCTCTACATCTACATTGAAAATGCTATTCCACCATCACCTGATTAGAAATTAAAAAATGAAAAAAATCAGGCCAAAAAAGGAAAAAAATGCAAGCTTTTTAAATAAAAGGCACAGGGCAAAGCTATGAAGTAAACATCTAACCTATTTTAAGTAGCATTTTTTCACAAAAATTCGGTCTGAAAAACAGGATGTTTGTTATAGGAGCATATAGATTTTCCATTGTATTGTATGTGTCCAATGGTATTTCAACTGTAAATTTAAAACGCTAATTTTAAAATTTTCTATACCATTTACCAACTTATATATTCCAATTTGCATGTGCTCTTTCCGTTTAAAGTACCGTTACATTTTCAGACTAATGTAATCAGAATAAATAACATATCAGTCTTCCTTTTAAAAGTAATAATACAAAATTTAATTACAAGTGTCTTAGCTTAATTTAAAAATAGAAATATATATGGCAAAACTCTTCTTCAATCCTGTTAATAAGAGAGAAAAATTACGGAAATACTATCAGGGAAACTAAGAATTACTCTTCTATTAAACTTAAACTAAACAAACTGATGGAACATTTATTTTAGACTTTCGAGATCCAAGATGATGATGGAACACTTCTTTTAAAAGCCTTGATTTGTTGGTGTGGCTTATGGATATTTTATCTAGTGGGAATCATCACAAGCTTAGCATCTGAACAAAATAAGGTAAATATGAAATTCATAAATATAGATGCGATGGAAATTACTATAATTTTCGGTGTATAACACACATCATCGTACAACAGATTCCATGATTTAAAGAAGGAAATTTGAATTTAAAAATAAATTTAAATTAAAGGCTTTGAATGGTCATGACCAAATCCACTCAGTAGGGCTGCTGCCAATGACTATGACAGCTAATCTGTCATTACAATTTGCTAAGTAAAAGGTGATTTTGATATGTGTAAAAGTAAAAAATCTCTTTTCAAGTTCATTCTATAGCAAAGAATGATTTCAGATGGTAGCACAGTAGTGCTGTTTGTTACATTCAAGTTTTAGCTCAATGCGGGCATAATATTGGCCTCTGAGTGAAATATATTCTTTTCACTTTATTTCTGAATTTTTTTTGTAGAAACATATTGAAACCTATTTGGATTACACTGAAGAATATATACATTTTTTGAAGACAATTATAAATATGCCTTGAAATCAAGGGGAGGGGGGGTTCAGAGGGATTTTGGGTTATGCTATATATACAATAGGATGCCTTGAATTCAAGGCATCTGCATTGAGTGGGTTAATATGTAATCAGTATGTAGTCAGATATTTGTTTATTTATGATTCTTGATTCCTCAAATGATAAAATTATTTGGAATTTAATCATTAAAATTATTAATTGTGAATAATCATGAAAATGTGATTTTTCAGACGTGAAGATTATTACATATGTGAGTGTTGATCAGTTGACTTTGAAAAGTATCCCAAAAAGTTGTTTTCAGTAGGCAAGGTATTTTCAGAATAAAATACATAAAAAGACATTTTAAATTTAATTATAATAGGATTCTTTTAATATAATCAAATTTAAATAATAATGTACTACACTCATATAACATGAGGTGTGAATTTTAGCCCTAAATTTTCAGAAAAAAGTGAATGTTACATACAGATAAATATGGTAATTTTGACAAGCTCACTGCATGTTTGTTTGCATGTATAAAAAAAATCATTGATGGTATTGCTCTTTCAAATGTTTGTATCTTCAATTGGCAATGGAAGTTATTAATTTATTAAGTTGAAAGAAACAAATTTTTACCATTTGCAAATAGGTTTTTTTAGTAACCTATAGTAGAACCATCGTCAGACCAACTTCCCAGTACATAAAATAGGATCAAGCTATAGGACACCTGCGATAGAATCAATCACTTAAATTTTTCTCATTTTGAGAAAAAGTTTTATTGAAATTAACATTTTATTCTGCTTGTTATGAATCATTTAATTAATATCATTTTATATTTGCATGCATTTTTGTAAAGAATTCTGAATATAATTATTAATAAGTGATAAAAACAAATTATGATTAAGAAAAAATGGTATTCCAATGTTACTTACTGGTTCACATGTTTGACAAAATTTCAAACATGGCCCTCTGGCTCTGAAGGTTGCATAAAACTTGTGTAGCTTTTGGGTATAATGCATCTTCTAAAAGTCACACCAATAAAAATGATGCTCTGAGGGCTTGTGAATAGCCAAGGGGGGCAATACTTTGGGAGGTTTTGGCTTTGGCAAAAATGGGTTCTATTCCCTGTGAGAGACCATGCGCAAAATGACCTAATCTGTCAAAGTACTTTTAACCCTTGAGTACTTGCATACCAAATTGTAACGCCAGTGCTCACGTTGGGTCGAATCGAACCGACATCTTCCAAAGGGAAAAATTGTCTCAAAATGTAATGAATAAATTTTTAATTCATTATGTCGTGGTAATGGTTAACCTGGTTATTAAAATAAAATCAAATGAATATTTTCAATATTCTGTAAAAATTCGATATCCCTGATGCCGACTATATGGCTGAGGAATTTAGAATATTGCGTATAGAAAGTAAACTGTTTAAAAATAAAATAACATTTAATATATTAATAATAATTATTAATTATATAAAATTTATATATGTAATATCTCTAAATATTAAGGTGGAAACAAGATCAAAAATGCAATATTTTACGTAAAGGTCTTTCATCTACCTGGCACTACCGCTAAGGAAAAGTTGTTTCAATAATTAAACTTCCATTTCCGATTTGGTGAAAAAGCATATCTGGTTCAGAACATTCTGAAACTCAATAAGAAAGAAGAGGTAAGAAAGCTAAAATAAAAAGAATAGAAATCTCCTCTATCCCATACATACTTAACTGATTTTGCTCCTGCTTTTCCTCTCAACGCATAAGATGCTTTCTTTGTCTTTGTATGCAATTATTCTCGGTCTTTATACCTTATAATTCTCATCTGTTTCTTTTTTTATCTTTTTTTCTTACTTAGAGTTACCTCAATGTCTATGTTATATACAATTTTGACTAGTACATACTGTATGCATTATTTTGATAGTGTTTTTTTTTATAATATTCTTTTATTTTTCCTCATAATGTATATTTTCCTTGTTTTTCCTTTTTGTTTTTTATGTTACTTTGTACATTGCTATCTATTTTTTAAATGTGAACTGATTCTTATTTATGTATTGGATATAAGTACTTATTGGTAGTGTATTTATTTATTTTTGAATGTTTTTATCTTTTCTTATCTTTTAGGTTTGCACAGGTTTTTCACACCCCCCTTCCTTGTGGGTGTTTTCCTGCCGTGGATTTTTTTTCCTAAGAATCTCTTAGGCTTTTTACATCCAAAATTCTTCTAATTATTTCTACTACTTATTCTATAATTAATGACGATGGGTTGGATGGAAGAAGAGACTTTTAAGTCTCAATCTCACCCAAAAAAAGACGATTTATTATTATTAATAATAAATAGATATGGAATTTTAAAATTCACATGGGTCGATTCGACCCAGACGCGGGTACTCGAGGGTTAAGAATACTATTACAAAAAAGATTCCAGCAAGAAGAGCAATGTTCTCCTTGTAACGAAATATGATTACAACAGTAGTAATAATAGGATGAATTTACATAGAAAAATATTTGCATTTGCTCAAAATAGGTTTCTTTTATAATTTTTATTCATAAGAATTCAAACAAAGGGTTGGTATGAATGAAAATTAAAACATAGTTAAATTATTCTAAGATAATAGATCATACAATATTCTTCTGTAGTAGTAAATTGATGTAACTAAGTGCAAAATTTTAAAGCTATATTTAATTTCCAGCAAGGAGATGATTCCTGGATCAGCATGGCACATTCGCATTCACATTCAGTTCATACTCATAATTCAAATGAGATAAAGCTAGACGCAGTTACAAGTAACGAAGATGATGAAATTAAAGGATTCCTGGATAAAAAGAAGACAAAGACCAAAGATAAAAAAGAGGTACTATTTTCATGTTACAAATATATTATTAGACTTCCAGCAGCATAGACTATGTTAAGACGATCATTGTCATTGACTACCACCTAAAATCTATTATGGTGATGATCTTGCTCAAAAACTAAACTATTAATGTAAATGGGGTACTCAATGTTTAATGAAGTACATCAACTTTTCTTTTCCTAACAGTCAAGTGTACTTTTTCCAATTCCTATTAAGTTTTCAATACCTATACATAGTTCATTGATTAAAGTTTAATAACTATTCATTATTTTGTGAACCAGGTAATTACTGAGAATAGTTCTTGCAGTGATATTAACAGGGACACTCTTTTAACAGGGACACCAGAATGATTCAAGCAGATATGCTACTGCTGCTATGGTGCTAATAGGTGATAGTTTGCACAATTTTGTAGATGGTATGTCTATTGGAGCAGGCTATTCTCAAAGTATTCTTGTTGGTTTTAGCTTAAGCATTGGAATAGCATGTGAGGAATTTCCACATGAATTAGGTAAGGAAAAGTTCTATAATGGAAAAATCAAGTCAAAGTTCATGTTTCACAAAATTAATGATGTCAAATTTTTATTTTTCACTAAATTAAATTATTCTCTCTAATATTTTACTTAATGAAGTGAATACCAAATTTTACTTATTACTGCAAAAATATACAATTTAGATAAAATATCTGGTTAAATGAAGCATGCTTTAAAACTTGTGCATTTTCT
This sequence comes from Sympetrum striolatum, assembly GCA_947579665.1. NCBI lineage: Eukaryota > Metazoa > Arthropoda > Insecta > Odonata > Libellulidae > Sympetrum > Sympetrum striolatum. The sequence goes on from OX388352.1 coordinate 64,824,983, forward strand.
ACATTAATAATTCATTCATAATTAATAAATGTAAGTAATTCAGAGCCACCTGAATTTCTTCACACGTGATAATGATTACTAGAACTACTGAGCCTGAATCACAATGAGAAAAATGCAATACCATGAATTCAAGGCCTTTCTAGTATCCGGGACATCCTCAGTGTTTATCTGAGAAAACAGTGTGTTTTCCATAGATACCAGAGGAAGATGCACCTTTCCTTAGATAATTACTGAGAATGAAACAAGGGTATATCACTCAACTTCTAGATCACAAAGAAAAACATGGTTTGAATAACAAAGGATGATTTTCTTTCAAAGAAACTGAAGGTGTATGAATTGTTTAATCTGAGTTACTTGGATTCAGATTCCTCCACAAGTCTTTGAAGTATCGAAAAAAATATGGATTCTTTCTTAAACATATGATAAGAAGAGATGATGTACAAAATCACTTTATTCATTCTTTCTTGCAGGTGACTTTGCAGTACTAATAAAATATGGGCATCCATTTAAGAAGGCTTTATTGTTAAACTATACATCAGCATGTACTATATTTCTTGGACTGATTGTTGGAATCTTTGTCGGCCAAGTAGAAGCTAGCATATACATATATGCTATTTCTGCTGGATTATTTTTGTATATTTCATTAGGAGAATTGGTAAATATATTTTCCATGAATTAATTTGCATAAATTTATTAGAATTCTTTCACTTATCACATTAATAATTACTGACCTTTTTAATCTCATAGATTCCTGAGCTAAAAGAAATGATTAAGGAAGTACATGTGGAAGGAACGAAATATGCAATATTAGCATTCATTCTTCAAAATATCGGAATGCTCACTGGAGCAACAATACTATATTTAGTGACAAAATATAACTGAAAATTTGTAGATAAGTTATTTTGTAATACTTTTCTGTACATTTTATATTTCACTACTGATATTACAGTCTGAAATTTTTTACTGATTGTATAGATGGATCTTGAGAAAGACCTTGAGTGGGGCCAAAAATATGATGCAAGGTGCCAAATTGTGTATTAAGAAGAGAAACTTTACTTTTAATGTTATAATAAATTTATTTATATATTAATCTTCATTTTTGTTTTAAATTTCTCTGACAAAGATGTCATTAGAGTATCATAGAGCGTCATAGCTCAAATAATAATTTATCATTAGCTCCTATCAAAGTAAATTTTTTAATTTGATAGGTTACAAGAGTTACAGGTTTGGAAATATCAATTTGTTGAAGAGTGGAATTAGGATAATTAGGAAATAACGAAAAAGGAGCTGAATTGGAAACAGATTTACTGATACAAATTGGACCATGTTGAATTGTTCAGTTGAAAATCTTTATTTTCCAAGGATTACAGAGTGGCGACTGTATGTTTACGCCAACTGCCCACCCTGTGGCCAGGTAAAAACCAACGACAGTGTATAGGTAGATGGTGCGTGATGTCGCTCTGGCGTGACAAACAAGGAAAGATTCCTTACAACCAAAGGGAGGCCAATTTCTTTTCACAGGTAATGTTTTATCACTGATAAACATTTCAGCTAGGATAATTTCATGTATATTGTCGAATTTCTCCAAGTGAAGATAAGTATTCCTCTGATGTCAAGTAGACTGCCTGTAGCCGGGGTGCAATATGTTAAATCATTTTTTTCTTATCGGTTTAGTGATTTTATGATGGAATTTTTTCTAATTTATTTCCCTTGATATTACGGTTTCCGTTGAAAAAGGAAATGTGGGCAAAGTGGGTAAATGCCCTGCGGTGGGAGAACTACACCCCCGCGGTCCACTCAAAAGTGTGCTCAAAACCTGGGAGTTGGAAGTAGGAACCCTTTCCATGTGTTCAAGGTCTTCATAAACCCTCACAAAGTCACTATAGAGAGGTGAGAGAGAGAGGCTCCAGTTCCCATATGAATTGTCGCTCAGTTGACACAAGAGATCTGAGCGCCTTCCGACTAGTTTCCCCCTCAGCCTCAGGAAGCTCGGGCTAAATCGGAAGACAAATGATGTATCTTCCGTCTGGACCATGAAGGTGAGTATCCTTAAAGTGCTGCACACATCGCTCGTCCTCTGGGCGCAATATCCTTGCGGAGGGAGAAATTTCCTCCACTTCCAAGAAACACTAAAGAGTATCCTCTAGATCCAGAGCAGCGGCACTGAGCAAAGATACGAGAGAGTTACTCGAGGAAGCTTCCGCTCGCTGTGACTCGCCTGATTTGCTTGGGCTTTATTTTGGAAGATGAATCAGGGTAGACGGATGTGTAGACGAGCAGAGTTGCGGATTGCAATATCTTGCCTTCAGGGCCTCCCAGGTTGGCTTGTAGTTGGCATCTGTTACTGGAGTATGTTTTAAGTAATCTGCGGCTGAGTCCTTTAAACACATTTTTAAGCATTGCAACTTTGCTGCTGCATAAAATAGAGGTTCAGCATCTACGATCACTCTGAATAAATCGCAGAACGATTCCCAATCAGCAAAGGCACCCGAAAATGTCGGGAGCGTCGTTTTCGGAAGCTGGAGAGGTAATTGAATATTGACGCAATTAGCTTGATCAGCGGTACTTTGCCCAGGTAGAGGCACATAAACGTAGTATGTAGTTTATAGGAAGCATTTCCTATAAACTGGCAAAAATGCTACCAGAAGGTACTAAAGTGGTCTTTTATAGTGTAAGGAGCCTGATAAAATAACTCTCAAGGGTTAAAGACAAGACTGACCCCCTAGACCAGTCTGGAGTCTACCTCCTGGGTTGTGTTTCTCGCCGTATGTGGACCAGAGTGGGCGCCCAGTAAAGGTTAGGGCAGCAGAACACAGAGAATGCTTCAGGTTGGGAAATTCCTGCTCCGCCTTTGCTAACCACCTGATAGAGAATGGACATACCAGTTCCTTTGCTGCAAGACTCCTCCACGTCCTCCACCACCAAAAGAAAGGAAGGAAGTTGGACGCCCTCGAGAAGATCGAAATTTCCCATACCCCCAACCTAACCAACGATCTCACCTACCATGACCCCTCCCCACTCCTTTCCTTCCCATCAAAACTGCTAAGTAACGTATAAATTCTGTCATTTCTGTAATACTAATTGCCTGAAGATGACTGTAATGGTCTAAACCGGTCACTTTGAATAAAATATTTGTGGAAAATATGAAGAACTTTAAAAAAATTTATTTGCTATGGCGTTCCAAAATGTTTGGCCTGAACATCTTGATTTTATCAGATGGGAACAGTTAAAAAAAACGCTGGCATACTATTAGTTGAAAATATTAATTTGATTTGAAATAACTTACATGTAATGGCCAACCGTTTGTTTGTTGGTCCTTCTTTGAACATAGGAGAGGCTTATCTTATACATAAAGAATTTGAAGAAGATATCATAAGACGCAGGTGTTGTAGCAAGCAGATATGAGTACAGATAGTTAATAGTATGATTTCTAAAGGGGTTGTCCGTTGGCAATATCTGATACAGAATCGAAAATATTAGCATCTGAATATGAAATAACAGATTTAAAAAGAAACTAAGACTGAGAGAAAAATATATCTATAACTATATGAAGGTATAGTCTCCCTTAGAAGTTTTTTGTTGCTGTAATTCCTTCTTCGACAACCTATTCTTAGAGATATGCATTGTATAACTATATTGTTTTAACAATGATTTTTGGAAAAAGTCCATACCTCTAGTGTTTTGCAAGTGGTGAAATCCCAATCTCATAGAATGGTAATTCTTTACTTCGAACAAAGAAAAAGTACAACTTTTACAAACTATGATCACTTTGCATTTTCAATTGCTTTTGCTGGAATGGTGATTTCAAAAGATTATCATTTGCACCCTAATTTAAGGCAAAAATCCATAGAGTAACTAGTTGCTGTTTCCAATAGTTTTGCAGCGATACAAACTTAAACCCCATTTGCTATAGTATGCCACATTCGAATATAGCCATAAATTCCAGATCCAGCTTGAAATGGCAACACAAACAATCCTAGGAAAATATCTCAGAAAAAAATTATTTTTTCTGAAAATGCTTAAAAAAGTTTAGAAATCTATAAAACAGCACTTACTGATTGAAATGCAAAGTAGATCTGTCCTTATGTACTTTATTAGCGAGTAAATGTCAAAAAATTTAATCTTTTAAGTGTTCTGACTTGAAATTAATATAACCCACGGTCAATTTAATTACAGAAGTCTAGCCAGATTTGACAAATATTAAAGCAATCAATATTACAACAGAATATAGATCAATTGGAATAAAATATTTTTTAACTTACTTATTTTATGAAGGAATTACCACTTTTATAGTATTTTGACAACAGTTTATATTGATACTCCCATTAAAAACCAATTAACAACGAAACAAAGTTAAAAGATTATCCAACATGATTTGTACTAAATCTTCTTGGTGGATAATGCTTATAAGTATCAAATTTTGAGCCATCGACCTTTTGTCAAATAACATTTCCTATACCACCCATTATTTATTTGACTTCTTTGCTTTAAACAAAATCAATAGGACTAATTTAAAATACCAGCAAAATTTGGTATGATTCCTGCAATATGAACCCAGCTACAAAATAAATTGAAAAACAAAGAATAATATAAGAAATGACTCTTATTCCTTCTTTCTTCACAAGAAGAAGTACATAATGAACTTAAACTGAGAATATCCGACACAATCAAACAATTTTACCAAACAAAGAGGATAAATTGAAAACTACATCACACATAGGGAAAAAATAAATGCTAAAGCAAAGAAAGCTGCTACAAAATATAATAAGCAGTTAAATAATTAAATATGTTAGACAATTTGATAGGAATTCATTAATCTTTGAAACAGTTTAGGATATATTTGCACATAAGGATGTGCACCAGGAAAAATTCTAAAGAAAAAGGAACATGAAAAAAGGACAAGATCCTTAGTTTGATTCCATTATATTTATTTCAAGTTAGAATTTTCTTAGGATTAATCTTTAATTTCTTTAGAATGTCAGCTGTTTTAATCAAGATGCTTCTTAAATAAATAAAGATTTCCCATTCAAATTTTAATGTCTAGCCATTGTGCTTGAAAATATACAAAATAAAAATTGTGCTAGAGAAATCTTTATAGAAACTCAAATCCTTGTCAAGTCACATGAAAGGCAATGTAATTGAAAATTGTTAAATACTAATAAACCATAATCCTGAAACATTTCTCATTTATAGTTATGAAAAGTATTTTAGGAGAAATTAATTAAATTAACACTCAAATAACCTCACAAATCCAAAAATGAAAACATTTGTGCCATAATATCAATTGAATCATGCGTAACATTGAGGTAGGAAGCAGAAGTTTTGTTTTATTTATCACCGTTCTCAACATTTGTACCTTGAAGTAAAATACCTTAAAGTTTGTTATGAAGAAATGGAACTTCTTGATAAATAAACACTGAAATAAAAATCACAAAGGGGCTAAATATTACTCAAATGCTTTTCTAGTGAGAAGATTCACAACCATGATAACTAAATTTTAGGAAAAAGTATGAAAATGTTTAAGAATTCCATGGAGTATAAGAAACAAAATATAAGATTGTAAAAAGTTGTAAGTAGAAGAGCTAATATGGAAAGGGCATAGAGATCCAAGAGCAAAATAAATTTGAAGTTCCCATTTGCTACTTCAAGAGTTCAAGTTTCCTAAATTTAATTACTTAATGAATCACTTCAACTAATCGAAAATTATATTATCGCATATTTGTTCATCTGAATAAGATTCTCTGAAATTTTCACTAACATTATTAACATATTATTAAAAAGTAATTACTTTTTAATATCGAACCTAAAGAATTGTCAGGCAGTTTCCTTTGAGATGTATCACCATATAGCCTATGTTGGTGCAGGAATGACATTAAACTCTATCCTTAATGCTGCTTCAAAATTTTGATTGATTATAGCGCTGATGAGAATTTCAAGGAAGTGATCTTAAATGTTTTCAAAGTAACTCACCTAAATTGGCAAATCATGCCCAAAACTAATTCAAGATACCTAGATCCAACATTAGGACATTAGAAGAAAAATTAAGAATAATATATATTATTATATTTGTTGCCTGGGAGCTTTACGAAATACTAAAGTAAGAAAATTATGTAGAATATATTTGTAGCTATATGGTATAAAAGAATTTTTTGCAGATATATTAATTGTTGGGAAATCTTCAAGATAAGTTAGACGAAGAAAATCTATAAAAACAACTTGCTGAAAATTGCTGCCATCTCTTGAGGAAAATTCGAACTAATGTTTTAAACTTTGACGCTGCTGCCATCTCTTGAGGAAAATTCGAACTATTGTTTTTAAGCTTTGACGCTGCTGCCATCTCTTGAGGAAAATCCGAACTTTTGCTTTTAAACTTTGACGATGCTGCCATCTCTTGAGGAAAATTCGAACTAATGTTTTTAAATTTCCCGCCGCAGCCATCTCTTGAGGAAAATTCGAACTTTACTTCTAGAATAGTGCCATCTCTTGAAAAAAAATTTGGACCTTGGTTGTTTAAATACGCAGATTCTTCCTAATTTTAAGGAATAACCGATTTTTTATTAATATATTACAGATACTTGAGATATATCCGATATTTTTTATGTATAACCTCCTCTTTCCTAATTTCTTTTGTACGAGATATTATGGAGTATTCGTTACTCCTCCCGTATTTTTCATAATGGAAATTGTCCTTTCTATGGATATTTTTAGTAATCTCTTTTCCAGTGAAAACAAACTATTGAAATAATTTTTCCGTTTTCAGTTGTCATATTTGATTCGCATTAATTCGAAAAAGTACTCTCGAAAATATATTATCTTCTTTTTGCATTCCTCCAATAGAAATTTTATCATTGCAATTAATTATGAATCAGTGTTTTTTACAGCGTAAAATGTTTTGAATATATTTTTGCACATTCTTCTAACAAACTATTCAAACAAACGTTTATGGCCAAAAAAGAATATATATTCAATGTATTTTTCTGGAATTTGTCAAGTCTCCCTGGGACCACTATTTGTAATTATTTTTAAAATTTTAATTAAGTCTGTAAAAAGTACATGTATTTCCTATGGAATCCATCTGGATTCAAGCCCATGATAGTTCGAAACTAGCATCAAAAGATGGGAAATAGATTAAAGATTCTTATTTTGGTCAAGAAATATTGTTTTCGATTCGAAATTGCGAGAATTTCGATAAAATGTACGAAAATTTTCACGAAATTACCATGTGTAAACAAACCCATTCCCTGGACGATATGAATTTTTTTAAATTCGAATTTAGTTGACGATTCTGTAGCAACGAAGCTTTATTTTTTCAATGTAATTATTTACCGTCTTTTTCGTACAATGAATGAGTTTTATAGTTGTGGTTTACCGAAAATTGATTTCTGTCGATCAATTCAACTGGTTGTGTATAAATATCCTTGTACGTTGCGTAAGTTTTGAAGTATATTCTTCTGAATTATGTACTAAATCTAATCTATTTGCAATAATGTATATTTAGCGATTGACGGGAATGGAGTTAGCGAAGAACGTAAAGATTTCCCAGATTCGGTGTTTGTAATCTTTGAAGAGTTGAACGGCGAGTTGTAAAGTTGTAGCAAACCTGCAGATATAGATAGACCAAAAAGGTAAATAAATTTTATTTTATTACATGCAAAATATAAACATTGATTTAATCGTTGTTTTTAAGTGCTTATGCCAAGAAAACCTAAGGATAAGAAGTTTAGTGATAGAACCTGGCAAATGATGAAATGATGGAAGGAACTGAAGAATTCAGTCACTCCAAGAGATAAAATCGAATACATGGCTTTGCAAAGCCATCAAAGTAGCAATCAAGGAAGCCGTGAGGAATTTTAATGAAAATAACAAGAGCACAAAGAGGGCTAGAGGACCCCTAGCAATAGGTAAGAAACAGATTTTAGCCATACAGAAGGGAGATGGCACAACAACATATACCAGAGCAGCAATATTGATGACTGTAGCAGAATACTTTTGCAGCCTATATAAGAAGATGGGAAATGCTGAAAAGGAAAACCAAGAGGAAAGGCAAAGCTTACAAAATCTCCTCTCAATATTCCCTAAGAGGTAATGGCGGCGATTAAGCAGATGAAGAATGGGAAAGCTGGAGGAGCAGATGGGGTGTTGTCGGAGTATCTGAAAGCTGGTAGAACAGATATTGCTAATGTTTTAGCACTTTAATGCTACATGAAGAGACCGATGAATTCAAGATTGAGAAGGTAGTTCGACAAGGAGTCGATCTATCTCCCATTTAGTTCACAGCCATTTTATAAAAAGATTTTAAAACCCCAGATTTAAAAAATAGATTATGAGGAGGAATCAGATGTATCCATTCCTGCAAGAATGAAAAAATCGAGCTCTTGGAAGTTGAGGTAAGGATACTTAAGCCCGTCATACACGGTACAATCTAAAATAAAATATTGTCGACAATATTTGATTTTTCACTTCATCTCCGAGAGCCCTCATAAACGGTACAATCTAAAATAAAATATTCTGTTTTTTAAATCCAACATGGCGGATCTGCGAAACCTGATTCTCGCTAGAATGAAAGGGAAGGATCTCGACATAAATACGCAGGGAAGGGCTGAACAAAGGAGATTTTTCATAGAATATAATGTTAATTGTGTGGTGGTTGGCCACCTAAAACAAAACGGGATAGAAACAGTTTCACATATCTAAATAGATACAAAACTCGCTCACTTACAATGGAAATGAATCTCTCGGTCTGACTCCTCGAACAAACCATCCTGGAATAATCCACAAACAAAGAAAATACCACAATTTTAAGGATCTTTAATCAATGATTATAACTCTATGATTATTGCTTAAAATGTTTTTGAAGTTTGTTCTATTACGTTAGCTGCGAGCGTATACAAACACGGCTTTAGGTTGCGTGTTGTTTGCCTTAATTCCCTGCAATACCTGTTTGAATATTTTTAATTGAAAGTGAACATTTTACATCAAGGCGTGCTAGCCACTTCTTAACCGCACTTCATCTATACAGTCATATCGATCGACCTTTTTCGAGTTCGATATATCACTCTTAAAACACAAAAGAATGTCACTTGTTGAGAACACAATAGGTCTGCTACAGTCCAGCACCAATAAACAAAACGACAATGCAAAACTCAAACAATTCAACAAATATAAACAACTTTAACACTTTCCCTTTTAATTTTGTTGAATTAATTAAATTTAAAAAAATGCTAATCATTGTCCATTCTCTGTTTTACTCAAGTCCCATTTTTACACACAGAATTTTCAGGCGTGGTCTCTGCAATGGTTTCGTCATTATGTCAGCTACTTGGTTTTCAGTAGATACTTGTCGAATACTGAGTTTCCTCTCTGCTACTTTCTCTCGAATGAAGAAGTGCTTAATAGATATGTGTTTGGTTCTGCGGTGAAACTCAGGGTTTTGAGACAATCTCACTGCAGCAGAGTTATCGACTTGTATGACTGGAACATCTTTGAGTTTTATGATCCCTCTGAATAGTCTGTTAAGCCAAATTGCCTCTTTGGCTCCCTCGTTCGCTGCTATGATTTCTGCTTCAGTTGTTGAGGTTGCCACAACTGCTTGTCGTTGGCTTAACCAAGAAATTGCTCCTCCTGAATACTTCACGATGACTCCAGAGGTAGAACGCCCTGTCTTCATGCATCCTCCAAAATCTGCATCACTGTAAACTACCAAAAGTCCTACATCTACGTTGCTCCGATATACTATCCCAAGGTCTAGAGTCCCTGCTATGTACCTAAAAACTCTCTTGACTCGTACAACGTCTTCTTGAGTTGGATTTTCAAGTGCTCTTGAAAGAAAACCTATACTGTAAGCCAGGTCGGGTCTTGTGCCAAGCATCAGGTACATCAGTGCTCCAACAGCCTGTCTGTAGGGAAATTCTGTTGACTTGCCTTCTTTCCCTGGTGAGGTAGTTTCTGCACCTTTAAGCATTGGAGTAGAAACTGGTTTGCATTCTGAAAAATTGAAGCGATCTAAAATTTTCTTAGCATATGTCTTTTGGTTGATTTTAATAAAATTTTCTTCTTGTTTAATTTCTAATCCCAAAAAATAATCTGCTTTCTTTGAAATGATCTTGAACTCTGATTTCAACTCTTCAATGAAAATTTCCATCTCTTGTAAATCTGTTGCAGCTAGAAGACCATCATCCACATAGATCACAAGTATGAGCTTTCGATTATTTCTCTCTCGAATATACAAACATGAATCAGCATTACTGACCTTGAATCCATGTTGTTGAAGAAAAGCTCCAAGACGTTTATTCCAGCATCTAGGTGCTTGTTTGAGGCCATAAAGACTCCTCTTAAGTTGGCACACCTTGTTGGTTCCGTCTTCATATCCTTGTGGCTGTCTCATGAATATGGTTTCTTCAAGCTCTCCATACAGAAATGCTGTTGATACATCAAACTGTATCAAATGCATCTTTTCACTAGCTGCGATGCTAAGAATTGAACGAATTGTACCCATCTTTGCCACTGGACTAAAATTTTCGCTGTAATCAATGCCGTGACGTTGACTAAATCCCTTGACAACAAGTCTTCCTTTGTACTTGTCGATACTGCCATCAGGTTTTCTCTTGAGTCGGAAGACCCACTTGCATGGAATTGCCTTTGCACCTGGAGGAAGATCTGTCAAGGTCCAGGTTTGATTTTCTTCCAATGCTGCAATTTCATGATCCATGGCTTTCTTCCACTCGAAGCTTTCCCTGCTTTTCAAGGCATCTTCATAAGACTGAGGGTCCTCGTTTCCTTCTTCAAACAGGTTATGGGCCCAGGCTCGCGGAGTATTGCGAAATTTTAATTGAGGTGAATCTTGATTACGTAAGGAAATTCGTATCCGTTGGTGTTTGTGACGTATCGCAAAAAAATGGAATTTGCGAAGCACATAAAACCGCTATCTGGAGAAGCGGATTGGCCAATTTGGAAAAGAAAGATACGTGATCTGCTGGACTACCATGAAGGAGCATTAGATGCTATCGACAACAAATTGGTAAAGCCTGAACCAATCGATGCATCAGTAGCTACAAATATCCAGATCAAGGAGTACAAGGAAAAGAGTGATTTGTACCGGAAGGCCAATAGCTATGCTAAAACTATGATTGTAAGCACAGTTACAGACGCAGTGTATCAGAAAATCATGGACAAGGAAACTGCACATGAGACCTGGGAAGCATTGAAGCAGCAATTCGAGGCAACATCTCAGGACCAGTTATTCAAGATTTGTACCGACTTCTTTGCATTCAGATGGACTACAGGGGATGATGTATCCACTCACATTGCCAAGTTGAAATCTCTTTGGAATGAGCTGAACAGTGGACTAAAAGCTAAGGATAAACCAGAGCTACCGGATTTAATGCTGGTATGCAAAACCTTAAATATTTTGCCTAACAAGTTTGAGACGTTCCATTCAAGCTGGATGTTGTTAACAAAAGACGAATCACGAACTTTTGATGACTTGACAACTCAGCTTTGCATGTTTGAGAGAAATTTCAGGAAGCCTGTGGATAATGGAAACACAACTCAAGAGGCACTTGTGGCAAAATCCTCTTCATCAAGAGCTCATCAAAAGAGACAGGACCATCACTCAAATCAGTCTCATCAACCGAGCCAACATAGCAATCAGTCCCGGAATATCTGTAACTACTGTAAAGAAAAGGGGCACTGGGTAAAAAGATGCAAAAAATGGATTGCAGATGGACGACCACCCAAAAAGAATGCCATCACAGAAGGTAACTCAGTTGATACCAATATTGCATTACTCTCTGACATGATAGAAGTTACTGTTGCTGAAGCAAACGTTAAGGACTGGTGGTTTGATAATGGAGCAACAAAACATGTCACAAAGTGTAAAGATTATTTTGTGAGTTATGAAAGGTTCGAGAAACCATGCAAAGTAAAAGGCATTGGTGAACAAACAGTGTCGGCGCTTGGTAGTGGAACTATAAAAGTTGAGTCTACAATCAACAACAGCAAGCAAATAGTGACCTTGGAAGATGTGTGGTATGTGCCAGATGCCTCGAGAAATTTATTTTCTCTACTAGTAGCCCATGACAAGCAACCAAGAAGTAAATATTCCTCTACGCCAACCAATTGTTATTTAGAAGTGGATGGTAAAGTGATTATTACCGGTGCACGTCAATTAAATGGGACCCTTTTCCTAGCAGATTTTCAACCAGTTGCACCCGTTCAAGATAATGAGATGCAAGCTGCTTTTGCCGATAGTTTGACTCTGCAGATGTACCACGAGCGTTGGGGGCATCAAGACAAAAGGCATGTTAAAGATATGCTAAAAAGAGAACTGGGCTGCAAAACTCAAACAATTCAACAAATATAAACAACTTTAACAATACCAATGGAATTTAAATGTTAGTAACAATAAAAGAAACACAATTACGGCTTGTAGTTTAATTTATTGTTTGTTTCAATTCAATGTTACTTTAATTGTTCATGTTATTATTGAATCAAATTAATGCTAATATAAAGGAGACTTGATAATCATGAGGTATAAGATATATTGCATTTGGAATTGATTTCATTTTTGTGAAGATACGCGTATTTTCCGTTGACACAAATAGTGCTTGTTAACTATTATAATAGAGTATTCGTTTATTTGGTTGCAGGAATCACGTTTGTATATATTGCTGCCTTTCGGATGATTTCGACGACAAAATTTTCCCTGTTTTTAGAACGTAAACATACATCGTTTGAAGTTTTATCTACAAAGCCGAAAATATAAATCTACATTATAGAAGGTGATATTATTCATAAAAATATATAGCTTCAATCAATTCAATTTCAAAAGTTAACGTATGGTTTTATTGCCATAAAATTTCGGCTCTTCTTCTCAATTCATTTCTTATGAGCCTATCTTTCGCATTGATTCGTATGAGAGCTGAGTCCAACAATCACCTTTGTCGTTAGGGAATTGTTTATGCCCACAGAATTTTCACCATTTTTGTCTGAATTCTCTCAATTTCGACTCGAATGCGATATTCTACGACCAAAACAAGAATCTTTATTCAATTTTCTTTCTTTTGGTATTAATCTCGATTTGGTACGACCATTATTTCTGATCTAATTCTTCAAAATAAAAAATGCCTGATATCGATCAAAATGAACTTTGTGTGTATTTCTTATGAGAGACGATTATACTGGTCTAGAGTCAAACTAAGGATATTTGGACATAGATTTTAGCTCTCTGCACTCTTTCTCCATATAAACTTTAACTATGCCAAATCTCAAACTCCTCCGTTCGCGCAATATCCTTAAAAAGGGATCCAAAGTTTTCTCTTCACGTATTAATATGTAGATACTCTTAAATAACGTATAAAACTAAACTAAACTAAAGTAACTAATCTAGTAACTTCTAAAGTAAACGGGTATGAGTTTTTAAAAGAACTTTTTCCACTCAAGAAATCTAGAAAGCAGCAATTTCAAAAGGTAAACAAGGCAATTGGGAAGTTAAAAGAGCGCGTCAGACAGTGTTGCAAGTGGCGGAAATCGACCGTGGCCAATTGGAAATCCTGATACATCATCCATGACAACCTCAAACTCACCAAGTTCAACTTCCTGACACCTAGGTGACAGGATAGTCTAAATTGTGAAAATGGCCGATTCACAATATTTTTGGAATAGAACAAGTTCGAAAATCTGAGAGATTCTCAAAAATCAGCCAATCAGGAAGAAGAAGGCGGCCATGACACACAATATTTTATTTTAGATTGTACCGTGTATGACGGGCTTTATGGATTGGAAAAGCCGATGAAGGATAATGGATGGAGCTTCCTTTGAAAATTCACCTCGTTGTTGTACTTACATAACTGGAATGAAGGTGGACATCTGCAGAAGTGGGCAAATAGATAATTTTAATTTGCTAGGTAATGAGGATTGCTGTGACCTCATACCAAATAGACATCTTAAATGTCTATGGTAAGAAACGGTTGACAGCATTAAAATGGAGGAAACGTAGTTTCACACCAGCATCATCTCAATGAATAGGATATGAGGTTATTAGGATTATGAGTAGAAATTGAATCCTTTTAACCCTTCACACACTTCACACAAAAATTAATACTATTTATTATTGAGGAAATGCATTATCTTTCTGTAATGAATCTATGATTTGTGGAGGGATAGACTAATGTACTAGTTATACATCAAAAGGAGAAACACAAATATGGTGTAAAACTACTCTTATTAGGTGTCTAGTAGTCTTATTCAAAGACAATAATTTTATTTAAAGAAAGGGAAATCTGTCTGAACTTGGTAAGAATCATTACCATGATGCATCATTACTAAGATGACACTGATGAATAAGAAATTAGTTGTTGGCTTGTCTTTTTATGAGCAAGTATTTTGTCAGTGTGAAACTACCAGTTTGCTTTTAGAAAAAGAAAACTTTCTCAACAGGCACGCTTTACAACAATAGGAAAAACAAGCCATCAGGTGTGGTAAATTAAAGAATAAGGAAAGGGAAGATAATATAAATTGTGCTTTCTTGGGGAGGAAAGACGAGAGAGTGCTTTTCATTTCCAGCAAAATCAAATGTGATAGAGTAGAAGTGGAAAACAGAAGAGAAATGAAAAATATGAAACCATTTCTCATAGAAAAGTATAACAATTTCATGGTAGGAACATACAGGGAATACCAGCTACTTTTTTATAATAGAAAAACACATCATAGGTAAAATAGTAGGGATTTACATTTTAAGATAATGTCATTTAATAGTTTCCATATACACCGTATTTGACGGCATATAAGATGCACTGGCATATAAGACGCACCCTCATTAAGTTGGCCACTCACCAGGAAAAAGAGTTTTAATAGTCCGTGCGAAAGCGCGGTACCGCAATAACTTAAAATGTAGTTTCTTTTAGTTGTCACGTTTCGTAAAAGCCAAATATAAAGACAATCATTGAATGCAATTATGATATAGGTAGTGTAGACCATTTGAGCTAAAAATAGCATTCATTATTGAAAGTTAACTTGTGGAGGTTGAACCTTCAAATATAAGACGCTGGAAAATTTTTCGAGACATTATTTAGGAAAAAAGGTGCATCTTATATGCCGTCAAATACGGTAATTAATACTTGAAAAAGATGAATTAAATTTATTTTAGTATGAGTGCCATTATATTACTGCTGAAAAGAAAATCAGTTATGCAGAAAGGCTCTTTTAAACTATCAGTAAATTGACGTAAATAAGTAACTGATCATTTACCAAGAAAGGTATTGATTTCCAAGCTGTATCTGTAAAGTGTATGATAAATAAGGGAGAAAATCCAACTATGTTTTTATTGCAAACAATCTGATGAGCAGCCTAAATTTAAATTAGGAAATATCATTTAAAATAATTAACTGTGAGTTTTGATTTTTTGAAAGGAAATAGACCAAAATGAAGCATGTTTTTAGAAATAAAATTATGATTTAGAAATTAAAATTATTATTATCACACATATTAACACGTTCCGTGCAGAGAGTGGCATATGCCGCTCACATTGGTCCTACCTTTTCGCTGAGAGCGGCATATCACACCATAAATATTTTTTTTAAACGATAAATGTTAGCATAAAATTTTAAAAAACTTATTGCAGCATATAGAGCTAACATTCTATGTATAATTGAAATAAACTATATTCAGCCATAGGATTTCAACCAATCAAATTGACATTGCATGGAACGTGTTAAAATTTGTTCGTGTTCTATGTGCACATATGTATAAGAGGGGGAGAAGATATGTCTTAAATGCTTCTATACTTTTCCATAATTTCTGTAGAATGTGATTGCCTGAAGTAACCACTCTCTATATTGTAAATCAGTGATGGTGACCAAAGGTTGGTGGTGTTTAGTAGGTTTGAAGTTGCTACCACTCTCTAAGGTGGTGTGGGCTTTCAAAGAGCAGTATTATGTACTGCTTGCCCATTGTCTGATAAACCTATAGATAGCATTGGCGTTAGAATTGTCTTTTATTTGCGATGATGAGGCTAGGCTCCAAGATCTAGGTTATTCTTCTGTAATTTTGCGCTACAGTGTGCATTTTGAAGTTCTTTTTTCCCATTTCTATTTTAATACCATGATATACATTCAATTGAATACTAATAAAGTCCAATTTATGAGAACAATAAGTATATGGTTATCTTACTAGGATTAAAAGAATATAGAAACAGTCAACTTTCATATTATTTAGTACTATTACGTAATACTGGTGAAAAATAAAGATATTTGTAAGGGTAATCTACCACATAGACCATTTTTATGACCTATAGTGTTAGTAAATATGATGAAAACATCAACATTTGATAAAGTTGTGATACCATTTTAAAAATTAAAATAGAATTTGGTATACTGAAAGTTTGAGTACTTAATTTCCACAAAAATAATGCTGGCATGTTTATTTTAATTATATATGCACACAATAAAATCAGCTGTGCTATTAATTGCTCTCAGGAGAAAATACTCAGAATTGTATTACCAGTATTTTCATAAATGTACAAACAAATATAATATTGAAAGAATGAAGTTACAATGTAGGTATTACCAATCTGAATAAGTAGAAGATTACTCAGTATTAATTAAAATAAATTATTCATAAACCACAGAACTAGCTGAATACTGTCAAGAAGAAGTTATTATGTGCAACAAAATAGGATAATTAACACATAAGTATGGATTTTCATGGATTAGGCAGGGATTTCAAAGCAAGGGTGCGTGGTGATATTCAACTTACCATTCTACATCTCTTTTTTCATCCCTTGGTTATACAAAGAACAGAGCTGACATAGATTTCATGAATATACAGAAAACGGAGATCCAGTATTAAAGTAGAAATATCAACGTATGTATTTCTCTGCTATCACAGGGGACAGTTACTGGAAGATGATTCAGTCTCAGGATAGATTTTTACATCTCCATTACTAATTACTTCACAAAATTTTCTAGGTTTCTTTTAGCAGTATAAATTGAAATTCATTCTGATGATAATTCAATTATAACAAATGTATATTGACATCCAGCTTTGAGATTATAATTTTCTATGAAAATGATTTCTGATGAAAGTATTACTGATGCAAACTAAGTATTTTTATATGCCTATCTAAACTAAAATAAAATCCTTTCCGTGAATAATGTGTTGTGTGTGTGAACTGTCTTCACAGATAGAGTTTTCAATTTATTGTAGGCTTGCCATTGGTAATAATTAGTGCAAACCTTTGTCAGTTAAAATTATAGAAAATCTCATGCTTTAATAATAGTAGAAAGTTATTGCTAACCATCTATATTGTTAATTAGGATATTTCTTACATTTAAGAACGTAATACTTCGGACATCTTGAGAAGAAATAAGATTCAGAAAATCCAATCAGGATTTCGCTAAAAGAGCTCACTATCACTAAAACTAAAAATATAAATATTTTGAAGAAGATGAATTAGCTATCAAAATGTTCGAAAAGGACATTTAAGTCATGGAAATGAGTATCCCCCCTTGTTTGCAAGAGTGAGGAATTATTTAATTTTCTACGGTTATTTCAGATGTATTTCAATTTGGATCACATCCAAATGTTTCCTTGTTAAGAAGCATGCAATAAAAACCTGTAGGAAAAGTAAAAGACAGTTAAAAATGGGAGAAATACCAGAAAAAAAATAACTTGGAGTCTTCAATCCGACTCAAAACATTACATTGCATTGTAATAATGGCTAATATGAAACTTGATCAAGGTATTGAAAAATTACAGTTTAAATGACCTTTACAATCACTAGAGCAAATGAGAAAGAAATCACAAGATTTTTATTGACATCATATTGAAACCAATCATGATAAGTACCATCTCATATACAGATCTCATGATAAATAGAATGAAAAATCTCTCTCAGGGTAATTGAGCAACCATTCTTTGAATAATTACTGATTTCAAAAGTAATTTATTAAAATGTATTGGGTACTCTGAAATTTCATTAAATTACATCAAATTGCCCTTTAAGAATCAAGTGGAAAGGTAATTAATTACATTTATCCACTGACATGTAATTAATTATGTTAACACGGTGGCATGTGATGAATCACATTACATGAATGATTAAAGGGTTATATGATTCATTCATTGAACAACAAGGTCACATTACAATTATTTATTCTGTACAAAAGTCTGTTATAAAATATTTCCCATCACATAGTATGGTGTATGGTGACAAAGGTGCTGAATATAAATAACAGGAAAAAAACATCCACAGTACCATTTGATAAATCCACTACACATTTGCACACATGGATTTTGGGATGCAAGACTTAAGACTTGAGAGAGGGGACACGTTGTTTTTATCATGATGATAGGTGGATGATTAGCAGTTGATGTATGTATAGGTTGTAGAATTATTAATCTAACAGACACATCAGTTTTAAGGCCTGCTTTAATTTCCCAGGGTGTGTGATCTTCTGCATTTACACTTTTGGATCTTGGGCATTTTTTAAACAAAGAGTCCAATGTTATCAAGGAAACTTTTTAAGAGCATATCATTATGAAGAAGCACCATTTTTTCTTTGTAGCATTTTAAAATTTTTGCTCTTTTGTAAAATACAAAGGTTGAATTTTTTCATGCATCTAATTTAGAGTGCCTACCATTTTCCCTAGGGATTGATTCACTTAATGGCAACCATATGCATATATATACGTACATATACATATGTACATATACATATGTACATATACATATGTATGTAGAAGAGTATGTGTATACATATATGTGTGTGTATGTATAATTTACAAGCATACACAAACACAAATATATATATATATACACATACAAACATGCACAAAAAAGAAATGAGCAGAAAGAGATACTTTTAGTTGAATGAAATTAGAAGAAACTAATAAAATAAAACCAGAATGAAATTCCTTTTGTCTGGCCACTGATTTGGTCAAATACAACTAAAACAAAATGAAATATTTATCAAAAATATAGACTGATACAAGATGGAACAACAATTATATCAAATAATGATACTTTGAAACACTTTTTACATTGAGAAGTTTGGCACAATCTGCTCAATAATGGCAGGATTGCATATCCAGCAACTATACAGCTGGAATGTAAACAATTTAAAATATAATTTAATAAGAGCAGCTGCTGTACAAAAAATCTATCGGATGAATGTTAAATCACAACACAAAAATTTTCCAATTCTACCTTGGCTGCCCTCAGTGAAATTTGAAAAGTATGAATGAAAATACAAATGCAAAAAGTTGCAAGCTCTAATTTCTTCATGTTCTCTCATTCAATCGCTCTTATGGGGGTCAAAATGAATTTACCCTAGTTGAGGCCACAGAGATGGACTGCTATGACATAGAATCATAAGCAGCATGAAAACAGTACAGGTAGGAGGGGGACACCTAATTGCTCCATATTTTTAAGGACATATTTTCTTTGTTAAATAACCAAGCAAGCAAGGATCTCTACATTTTCCATGTAAACATCACAACACATGGTAATTCACACAGAAAGAGTAATTATATGCACAAATGGATAAAGGAGATGTTCGAGGAGGTACCATCTGATGTATATATGCAATCAGCATACCAGCTAAGTCCTATCTACTAAGGGCATTAGAGAAGCATATTTGAGATGCATTTAAGCTGATTATAGCCAAACGGCATATATTACTGAGGCACTATATAAATATACACTTTATCCAATCATTAACCCCAAAGGCAAGAAATTAATATTAAGTCATGATACAGGAGGAGAGAGCTAATTGACCAGTTATTACACAGCAAAAAATTTATGTTAATATTATAAATGACAATAATAGACAAGATAAAGCACATTCATGTCTTAAACTTGTCCACTCTGAAACTTGCTGTAGAAAAAAACATACTAAGACATTTATAGAATATCTTGCTTAATCCAAGTTAATTATGCATGAGAAAACTGAAAAAATTTCATGTATATCTTACTTCCAAACTATTTCCAAAACGTTCAAACACAAAAACTTACAAAGAACTACAGGATGGGAAGGTGAATTAAACAGTGTCATTAAGATAATAAGGGTCCATTGTACAATTATGTTTCATTTATCTACTGCAGATTATACTACATTCCTATCACTACTGACAATCACAATTGAATCATGCAAAATTAATGGAAATGCCCTATATTTTCACGAGCTGGTATGATTTCAGAGATGGTAACCTCAAATACAGCTTCAAGACTTCAACATCAATTAACTGTTGAGAAAACACCCCTTCCCATTGTACACAACTCATTTAAGTTCAGCATTGTATATTTTTGTGTGTGGAGATGAATATGTAAAATTGTTTGTGTAAATGTGTGAGGTTATGCATGTATATCAGTTTGTGTGACTGGTAAAAAAAACACACAGCAAACATATCCACTTATGGCACTTAAATACTTATATACCATATATACATTTAATTACATAGCACAACTATCAGTTTTCCTCTTCTATTAATCATATCTAATTTAGTCATCATTTAATCATCACACTCCAAAAGTCATCTTACAGGCTTTGCTCTTCACTTTCATCATGTAATAAATTCAGATTATAGATACAAAAGAAATGGTGACTGATACAATGACACAGCATCGTCTTCAAAC
Organism: Sympetrum striolatum; assembly: GCA_947579665.1. NCBI lineage: Eukaryota > Metazoa > Arthropoda > Insecta > Odonata > Libellulidae > Sympetrum > Sympetrum striolatum. The sequence goes on from OX388352.1 coordinate 64,845,615, forward strand.
TAGTGGCCAACATAACATGCTGCTATTTGTCTTATCACATTTTTGAGTCTTAGTATTGTCAATCTAATGGATGTCTCAAAATAACATATCTGGGGGCGGGGCCTTCAAGTTAGATGAGAACATCAGATGGGAGACAGAAGTTAAGTAACCAAAAGCACAGGAGGCGGTGATCCTAGCACACATCACAACTGCCCAACTCTTCTCGTTTTTGGGTAAATTAGTAGTACTGCACTCAAGAGTAGTTGGAGTCTGATAATTTCTCTGCTGCTATAACTCTTATAATCATCCCTAACCTTTTGCTTGTTGCGTAGAAGTTAATTTGGAAAAGATTTTCTTGATTGGATCAAGATTTCATTTACCTAGCAGACTATGCTTTGTTATATCCATTTATCATTTGATGTCAGGTATATTCACTCATGTCGAGAGATGTTTTGAAGGATAAACAGAGAGAGTAAGCTGTTTTAAGGCACGAATCCAACGATAAAACCACAGCACCAAGCGTAACCGGGCTGTTGGCTGTGACTCTTTCATCAGCCAAACATACTCAGTGAGATACCAATATATTTCATATTAAAGCCGATCCACACATGGCCTTTTATCCATACATGCATGACTCCTTTACTTCACGGATGCTGACAATAATATATAGGTCACCCTATTTTTCCTCTGCTCTAATCATCCAAAGACACTAATCAAGGTACCCCTAATATTGTAGCAATAATTTTCCCTCCTCCCATTAATTTCAGCTACAGAGGGCTATGCAGCAAACAAATCGTAAATTTGTAAGCATTAAAATAAGACTGACAACAATTTTAGTGGATTTCTTGCATCATTCTATTGTTAAAGTGTGTACGTCTATATCTGTGCCCTAGAAATAGGTCCTTACACTGTAACAAGGCATCTATGAGAAACAATATTTCACTTACAATGACTGATATTTCATCTACTATCTATCACAACATACTCCTCTCAAGTGATAAGACGCAAGTGCTCACTCAGTCATACAAACACAAACATGCACCTTCATTCACTCATACCTACGTCTTCCTTTGTTACAAAGAGAGACCGTCTTGTAGAAGAACTCATGCCTACCCTATAGCTGAGAAATGATGACAAATACAATGATATGATGATGTTCAAAGATACTTTATATGCCTTTGACAATCACTGGATCCAAAATAGCTCAAAATGGGTAAAAAGTGAATAATCAGAACTTGAAAAACCCTTGTTTTAGTTCTATCATTTGAAGTACGAAATTTGGATTTCCTTCATTCGTTATTCAGAAATCTTTCATATGACTTATATGAACACTAACAGCTTCCTTTCTTACATACTTGTCCGATAAATTCTGATCCACATATAAACATATTCTTGTTAATTTCACCCACTGAACACTGACAGCAGTCCACTCCTACCGAATAAGCAGCAACTGCACTGACAATCGCCTCCTTTTTAGCAGAGAGCATTTTTCTTCTGTCCCAATCACTTCAAACTCCACTTCACATAGTATTATCAGCATGAAGATGCAAGTGAGTAAAATTTTCCATCACTAACGTGAGAATAACTTTTCTCTGTACATGGCTGTTTTCTTGAACTAGATTATTCCAGTCTTAATCAGTCACATTCCACTGACAGTTTTACAAACAAACATGTGGAAAAAACGAGCAAATGAAAAGAACACATTTTTGTTGTCTAGCACTTTCCTTTTCTCATGATGACCTAGATGTAGACGGTCAGTGGACGCTATCATCCATGTCTTGGAATTGAGTGCATGGCAACAGCTCAATGGCCTTCTCTACCGAAGCAGAGAGAGACCACTCACGGCACATAAATAATATACAGCTATAATACAAGAGTGTTTCTCTCCATCAATGTTCCATCTCACCGGCCAAACAGCCGCACTGTCAAGCATGCAATCACAAGTCCAAGAGTGACCCTCATGCGATCGAAAGATGGCAAGGCTTTGTTGTAGGTCAACTCTTCATTCTTCACTACTTCATTGGGATGCTTCTCATATTCATCTGTAAAGAGAAAAATATTTTAAGTAAGATATTTTCATTTTGATATAACTAAATGGAGAAATATCATTTGTAATGTTGGTAAATACAAGCAAATGTTTGAATTTTCATAACTAAAAAATATTGATTGTGAAAATGTGTTTCTTTCGACGTTTTAAGCTGTTTCCATAATAAAATAAAACACATTCAATAAACTCTTGATTTTACTTTGCCGCAGAATGTATAGTATTGCAAATAAAACTTTAATACTTTATACAGGTTCTTCTCAGCATAGATATATAATGTTTCAATGTAAACTTAAAAACATTACCCTATGTTACTTTAGATAGATTGTTTAGTATTCTAACACATTCTTGCATCAATGAATAGATAAAATACAACCATTTAAATTAAGGTTTAAAAATTGAATGAGTAGAAAGAATTACTGACAGGATACATTTAAATAATATGAGACATGTTATTAAAGCCAATCTTTCAACTTGAACCATGAATTTTTATACATTATGCTTAACACTCTCAATGCTGATGGCTGCCTCAGGCAGTCATGGAGGTTTATTGCGTGGGGCTGGTGACCGCCTCAGGCTCCCAAGGATGCCTCCTAAGTAAACAGAGCAGTTTTTTCTGCAAGTCGTATTTTAAAGCCTTAGGTTTTTCTGCCAGTGCTCAGTAATCGTCATGCATTCTTACTATGTTCTTCATTGGTGATTTTTGGCGTTTTTTGCTATGATAGAAGATTTTTTCTCTTCCAGGTTTTTTTTCCCCTTCGAGTTATCAGGTGAGTGAATAAGAATATTATTTTAAGTTTTGTAATTCACTATTTTGCTTATTTTTATATTAAATTAAGTAAATTATCATGTGGTGATAATTCCGACGTTTAAATTATCTAAAATTAAGCTTAACTTTTAAACAAAAGGTGGTGTTTCAATTGTATTGTTGTAATGTTTTTCTAGTTATCTGTCTTTTCATCGGGAGCAGTATAATGTTACTCAGAAGAATGGATAAGAAGTGGAAAATCAACAGTTCTTCTACGGACCTACCCTCTGTTGGTAAGTAATGACCATATTTTATATGTTTTGCAATAACTGTTTTAGTGAATGATGTGTCCGAATGATATCAGTGAATGAATTCTTCAGTGCTACTTTAAGTCAAATTTGAGCGGCATTGAAGAATCTTATCGTACGTAAATTTTTCATAAAAACCTTAGTATTTGAGTGAATAAATTTTAACTTTGGGTTCCCAGATAGCCATGTGGGTAAGGCTTGTGATTCATGAGGAAGGGATGCTGGGTTCGATTCCCAGTTGGTGGGAGCACATGCGCGAAATTATCTAAACTGTCAAAATCATTTTAATGAAATACCACATATCATTTTAATTTGTACGTCCTTTTATTAAAAAGAATATTAACATCATCATTCGTGCTGGAATAACGTAAATTGATCATATCTTCTTTTTAAATTTGGTGACATGAATTTATATTTTCAGTGTTCTCATTCGAATATATATGACCTAGTGTTCGTGCTTGGTTCATTATCAAATAACATTTTTTTAATTTTGCACCCAAAATATAGAAATTGGTAAATGAACGATCGCATGTCAGATTTTTAGAATATTTAAATAAAAAGATCACTTTAAAACTGAAATCCATCCTAGTTTACTTCTATCCTAACATATTAAGGTTTGATATATCGAAACTCTCAAAAAACTCTACTTAAAATCTGGGAAGATTCTGAGAATTATTCAATTAGGAGCAATTTGTTTTTTCAAAATAATGGAACAGAAATAAATATCTTATTTAATTGATGTATATTTTAGATATTCTACGAGAAGGGTCAAGTAAGTTCACTCAAAGTCATGCAAACTTTGATTATATACTCTTTAATTTACTCGGTACTTTAAGCTCATGCCTATCGGGAAACCGATTCTTATTAATTATTCACTGCTATTACTTGATTATATAAAAATGTAGGACTGTAAGTAAGGAACAGCTGTATAAGGATGACTTTCCGCTGGGAAATTTATCACTAATAAATTCTTCGAGTGTCAAAATGACTTCTTAAAATTTTCACGCATTTATGTTTTCGTAGAGACTTTTATGTAGTGGTATTCAATAATTAAAAATAAATGGTAAAAAATAAAATTCATTTATACTAAATTGAGAATAAATGTATAGTGTTTCTTCCAATTGATTCATGTTTTCCGTAGATATAATTTGTACGAATTAATTTAATTTCATTCCTTTGAATCATCTTGATCTCAAGGTACTATTTCTTCGACCGAAACTCATATTTTTGAAAGTAAATATATTTTGGGGTGTTACTTCAGATAGATCTATTATTAAGTCTGAATTTTCATTTTTAGAGACGTCCAAGAAGGACCTACTTCTAGTCAGGCTTTGCAGGAAGATGTAGTGCCTTCAACTTCGGGTAAGTTTCAAATTTTTACTCTCTGTATTTTGATACATTTTGAACCAAGTATAGTTTATAAGTTTGCTGTACTAATTTCCATTCATTTTTTCAGGAACCAATAGGAAACGGAAAGGTGCAAGCAAACCTACTATTAACTCAGAGGTTTTAGAGGAAGATGTCCAGGAATTGCTTTCCGAATTGACCGATGCTGAAATAGAAAGCTCATCCGACGAATCGTGGGTCGAGGATAGTGAGGAGGAAGAGGACTCAGAGAGGGAGGATGAGGTCCTAGTTTTTGCAGAGAAGCAAATAGGAGGTGAAGAAGCCACCACCACCTGCTCACACGTGGCCTCTCAAAAAATATTTATCGTAGAAGATTTATTGTACGGGAACATTACGAAAAAACAGGAAATTGAATCCAAATGAAGTGACTGAGGCAAAACTGAAAACAAATGAATTTGTCTGTAGATGGACAGAGGATCTGATTTGCGTATTAAAATGGAAAGATAAGAGAGACGTCCTATTGATTGGTTCTGAGTATGGGGACCAATTCATGAGAGTGAAATCAAAAAGAGGGAGAGAAAAAAAAAAGCCGGAAATGGTAGTAAATTACAATAAGAATATGGGCGGAATTGATATGGTGGATCAGATGCTGTCATACTATCCTTGTGACAGAAGAACGATAAAATGGTATAAAAAATTAGCTATCCATTTTCTTCAAATCATAATGATGAATAGCTTTTAACTATATAATAGTTTTTGGGGAACGAGAAAATCTTTCAGCGAATTTAGATTAGATGTTATTGGAGGATTAGTTTCTATCTAAGAATTATCTTCACAATCCCAGAAAACAATCTCTGAAAAGATATTTCATTTCCCTAAATACCTTCCTTTTCTGAAGGATGTCTCAAAGAACCGTCAGCAAAAGAGATGTAGACAGTGCTACAAAAATAATATAATAAAGAAAATTATAACATATTGCAGAGATTGTGCTGACCAGCCAGGTTTATGTATGGAGCCTTGTTTTCTTCTATGTCATGGCAGAGATCCAAAATAAGCTCTTATGAGAATCCGTTGTATATTCTTCATTTGTAAATATTAGAAACTTGTACTTTATTAATATTGTGTTCATTTTTTTGCATTATTGATCTAACAGTTATAATTTTATGGACAGTTTTATGTAAATACTCAATGTGTTGATGCTTGTATCCTATAATATTAGTAAAGGTATTTGAGTATTGTCATTTTACGAATTTAAAACATATTTATTGTTATGCTACTGAAAATCTTAAGAATATTTGATTTGTTTTGGATTCATCAGACATTATGGCGCACTAAAATAACTATAAATAAATGGGACTTATTTCATAAATGTTTTCCCCTTCATAGCTACCCTCACTATTCATTCCACAAAACATCGACCATAATCATAACTGCATGATGTATATCTCTTAGATTTTAGAATAAAATCATTCCACTAGAATATCATGTAGCTCCACCACAAGAAACATAAGCGAAAATAAGAGATAATTAATAATACCTTGAATTTCTCAGATATTGTATCTTTGATGTATAGTATCTTTGATATTAGTCATAATAAAGTTTACGCAATGCAGAGCGATAAAATTTTGGCCATAGAAATATTGACTTGATACAGTTTTTATCCAATAAGTTAGAGTTTCAATTTGGAAAGTCTGAGGGATGATTTACAACCGAAACATACTAACTAGCCTAGGCTTTAAGGGGATATATTTAGCCAGGGCAGATGACCGCCCCAGGCAGTCATGAATTTTTTAAAAATTACTTTTACTAAAAATTTAGATTTTCTGTTAAATAATGCAGCCACATATCATCAGTTACCGTACTTTATTTGAATAATTAGAAATTCATAATCAGCCACTAGCAAAGATTTGGCAAAAAGTCTTCAGAGTTGAAATGGCTAAACAGTTTACAGAAAATCATTAAACATTTATGGGATCCCTCAAAGATTTTCTTACTTATATTCATGACGCAAGACTTCTCAAGAATGGAGGCAAAATGCTTCATAAAGCTATTTCAAAGAAATCCCAAATTCAAACTAACAACAAAATCATATGATAGTTCTATTCACTTTCTAACAAACAAATATCAGTTTTTCTTATAATTATAAAAGTAAATACATCACTGAGAAATGATTCAATATTCTTATGCAATATGACTATCAAATAAGACGAAAAGATAATTTCTAACAGAAGTACTTACTTGTCTTCTTAGTGGTAGATTTTATATTGTGGGTAGGAGAGTCAGTGTCTTTATACGAAGTGGCTGTTGTTGGTGGCGGTGTAGTTGTGCTGGTAGTGGTAGTAGTTGATGGGAGAGTAGTAGTTGGTGTAGTTGATGATGAGCTTGGCCGGCTATGGTAGGCTGTAAAATAAAGAAAGACATTTTAGTACAGCTAAGATTACATTTCATTAAGAAAAATCTTCAATTAAAAAACAGCAAACAATACATTGATGTAAATTTGTTTTCCTACAATGAATGTAAATTAAATCATGAAAAACATAATGACCAAGTATGTTATTCTGTATTACAGTCTTACTGCTTCAGTGCAAAGTGAATCTAAAAAAAACAATGCTTAGATCAACAAGGATCAAGCTAGAGATTTCACAAGCATAGATTTATCCAATGGTGAATTCTATCAGCAGCTCTTACTTCTTTGCATTTAGCAAATATGAAAATTGAATGAAAATTCATTTGCTTTTCATAAAGTTACACCAGAATCATAGTACAAGATGAAGTTGATCATGAGCTCCTCACATACATGCTATATATTTGTGCACACATTTAAACACTTAACAATCCTATAAAAATGTTAAGTTCAATAGCACATGAGACCACATTGTCGTAATTTGATATCAAAGTGTAAGATAAATGCATATCATATGTCTGAATCATTACATGGGCTCACTAAATAGTTCTTCCTCTCTTAGAAATTAAAAATATTGCATTCCAACATAGATCTCTCAGTAAGTACGTACTGTGATTCTGGTTCTCCTCTGGGCGGCAACAGACTTTGAAGACCACCTTCATGTTGTTTGAGGAGCAGCGACCTCCAATCCGACGGTGCAAGTCATCTTTAGAAGATGTAGCTGTAGACAAAGTAAGTTATTTTTAATTTCCATAAAAATAACAGATTAATTATTGTCATTTGTAAACATTTTGACTTCATCAAACTATATTAGTGTACAGGCAAAGATTACCATAAAAATTCTTCATGGAAAGAAACATTATTCCTCAGCAATTTACTGAAGGCTTTAAGCTAATACAAACCCAAAAAGAGCTAAGCTGAGAAAAATTTGCTAGTTGTGCAGAGATTATAAAGAACATGAAAAATTCCATGAAGTACTACTACTAGTACTACTAGAGTAGTAGAGTACTCAAAAAAACTAAGGATAAGTTGTATCGATAATATACACTCCCATTGTTTCTTTCAGTATTTAACAAATATTTATGTAGTTGATGGTCATTAATAATTACTATTCAAACAATGTGAAATAAAGATCACATTTGATGATATCCTCACCAAGCCATGAGAGCATATTAGAACCATGTAAAACAAAGTAACTCACAGATAAAGTAGTAGTCTTGTCCCGGTTGAAATTCCAACCCTCCTGGTTGAGGAGTGAAGGATCGAAATGTTATTGTGAAGTACATCAGCTTGTACGGCTTATCACAGATAGCAATTCTACGAGGATTTGGATTGGTAATGCGGCAAGTGTCATACTCTTCTTTGGAAACCTGGAAGAAGGATATTAATATTTACAGTTATTGACATAAGATAAGTTAAAAGAGACTTATATCTACGTAGATGGTTGCTTTAAGGATTAAAATTCACGACTGATTGTGTTGAGCTAAAAATGAATGAATAGCCGCTAATGTTACGAATCGTAGGTGTACAACTTCCACAGCTGACAAATTTGAAATTCATCATATAATGAGAAGACTTTAAGACACACAATAATGCTGTACAATACAGAATTTCTTTCCAGTCTCTTTGAGTGATAGATGGAGTCACTGTTTTAAGCAGAGACTCTATTTAGAAGATGATCCTTAATACTCATTAAGGAGAGAGTGCAACTTATTTTTGAAGTAGCTTGCTAACTTCACTCCAAACTAATCACAGAATGACAAGCATTATATAGAAAAAGAATCAAAAGACAAAAATAGTGGAAATCGAAAAGTTAAAAAGTACTAAACAATAAATTTGATGAAAATTCAAGGCAATAGTTGATTATGATGGTCATCACAATAAGGAAAATTTACCCAGAATCTAGAGATAAATGCAAATAGAGAAAGAGCTTTCATACTCACATTATATATTATATACTTTTCTGCATCATCTTCATGTGTGCCTGGCATATACACAGGGCAAATGATATTCACTTGATCATACTCAAAGGGAACATTCCCTTTGTTCACATCTATTATGTGATCTGTGTTGTCTATCCTGAAACTGAAGAGAGGAAGAAAACATTAGAAAACAGAAATATGAGTTTTGCATTGGAACTTGATTTTAAAGCATCTTGAAAGAGAATAAACATGTAGTATGTTTTATTCCAGTACAGAGTGAATAATTGACATTCACCCTTTGGCTAGATACAGAATGAATCCAAACATACTTCCCTAAGGGACCCTACTTGATTGAATCCCACTTCTCAAGTACAAATAAACTACATTAACTTAAAAACTGAAATCTCAGTGCAATCATACATTTAACATTGGTATGAGTGTCAAACTAGAGGGTAGCATTTGAGAAAACGAGTAGGCCACAACAAATACCAGCCAACAGACTTAAACAGTTTTATACTATCAATGTGAATTGCTATTGCTTCAGTCACAAACTTTATCACATTCCAACAAAGAGAGATGAATAATTTTCAAAATCATCTTGTTCTGAGAAGAAACAGCCAAAGAGCTAAAGGAAGAGTGCCACATATCACCTACAGGCTGGAGACTACTAATCAACAGACCAATTTTTTAAATACTTAATCAACTTTTGCAAAGCAACAATTAAATGATGTAGATTTCTTGACATAATTTCAACAAATAAAAAGTTTCTGATGATAAAAAATTATAAACATACGTTATTATGAAACCATTTGACCCTGAGAAATGTTTTTAGAAGCATATAATTAAACAGTTGAATGGAATCTTAATGATATTACCTCCCATAATCTTATCTGACACTATCAATGTTAAAACATTAATAATAAAAATATTGAAACCTCTATTTCTCTGACGTTATTTTTGAGATTCCAAAAATGTAATTTTCCATTTCCTGTATGAACAATCGAATCCAAGGCAGATGTTAAAATTCATCTCCTCTTTAAAAAAATTATTTTCCATTTAGTAATTACTTTTACTTTTGTCTAGGAAAATGGTGAAAGGTTCATATTTTCATTTTCTATTTGCTAATACATTATTTCCAATTTTTGAATCGGTAGAAATTTTATACTCAAAATCCTGTTCAAACCAGTAGGGTGATTGGAAAATAATTCTACGGTTAATTCTAATTGTACACTCCTGGCCAAAATTAACGCATAACCTCCCTAGCAATCCTTACGGCCGGTGCTGCGTTAATTTTGGACAGGACTGTACAATAAATATACCATGTAAAGTAACTGAGGCATATATTTTTGGTTAGCGTAAAATATTGTGTGCTACTTCATAAATAAAGATTTATAGTTTTTTTCACTAAATATTACAATTATGTTAGCACATCAATAAACAAAAATTAAACTAATATCAATCTCTCAGCAAAGCCTTCATTGCATCATAAAGAAAATAAAAAAGTACAACAATTGCGACCGTAAGATTTGTTGCAATGGACGAATTTGGCAGAAAAGTAACTATCATCCTAGCTGTTTTTTTCAAAAGCAGCTAAATAAAAGCCCTAGAGCTAATCATGGGTAGCCAGTCATGGATATGTTCAATGTTTTCCTTATGCAGAAGTAATAGGAATAGTGACTCAATAAATTAATGAAGGATATTCAATTTCAAGTTCACAGTTGATTTCAACAGAATTTTGAAGCAACAAAATACACAAGAAAATGAAGAAAGGAAAAACATACATCTATAATAGCGAAATGAAGGCATCATGTCGATCCCTTTCACAGCAATCATTTTTTCCACAAAAAATTCCACTTGAAAAAAATGCCGTTTTTGATACGATTTAGGTAAAAAAAACATTTCGAAACTGCATTACATAGAGGGAAGAAAATGGAAACCTACAAAGAAAGTCAGAATAGAGATGTTACAGGCGGAGAAAAAAAAAGACTTGTCTCCACTCGAATTGCGGTTCAAAAGCTAATGAATGCTTAACGGAAAGTGCACGCAAATTTTTTCCGGTTGCTTCTGCATTTTCTTTGTGGTTTTTCTCTATCGACCAGGAATTCCGAAAATTTCCCGTCTCGTACAAAGACAATCTTCGAAGCAAACATCCTAAAGAATGGAAAACATTCAAATCTTAAACCATAGGCTCCCAAACATTTTTTTCCCAGTGGATCCTTGCCATATGGACCTCCCAGCCGGCCAAATATTGAATTTTTCTATTAAAAAGCGTTTTCTGGTTTCCATTTGTTTATATTATCGTTTAAAATGGAATCTTTGGCTTTTAAAAACTCTAAAACACTAAAGAATCGAAAAAACAATCTTAAATTCCCATTCTATTCTTCCTGAAATGGACACCTCAACCTCAACCTCAACACTTACGATAACGCATAAATAATACCCCTTCTCGAATGCTGGAATATATAAATTCACAGATTCCTTTGCATTTTCAGTTGGAAAAAGGTAAATACGAATTCATCCAAGAGAGGAAATACACTTTCAATGATTCAAAGAAAATATTTCACTTCCGCGAAACAGTGCTACGTATTACTTTATTATACGTTTATGTAAATAAATGTACCGCTAAGAATGCTTAATTCCCTTGAGGATAGCATGCGAGAGGTTAAGCCGCAATAGAGTAAATGCAGACAGATGCCTCTTTTCATAGAATGAAGATCGTGAACTACTGAGGGAGTGACGAAAATAACTTTCGATTACATTTAAGATTCCTCAGAAATTCGCCCGAATGCCTTCAATTCTTTTATTAGTAATAATGTGATATAATAAAATAATAAATATTTTTTATGATTTTGAATAATACAAGAAGAACACATTAGTAGAAAGTATTTCTAGCAAAGCCTCTATGGTACAGAGTACTTATAACAGTAAGCAATTCGTGAAGATGTTACGTAAAGCGTAAGGGTCTTGAAATTAATGATTTTTTTTTTTCATAGCAAAAATTCCTCATCAAGCTTGATTCACTTTTTTTTATTTTAATTTATTTTAAAATAAAAACACTACATTTTGAGTTATATCGCTACAATTATGAATAACGAATACTCTAAAAGATTAGATACTCATCCTCCAGCGGGACCGTAAGAGTTAATTCGACGGACGGGTACTTACCTAGAAAGAGAAGAAAAGGGAATTAAAAATTTGTCAAAACAGAAATGAAACATTACATTTTAAACATAACATTTAACATACATACGTACACACAAAACATATTCAAAATCGCTTGCAACTCCGTAAGGTTGGGGAAAGGAGATACAGATTTTCAAAATATTTCCACAACTTCATTTTTACAATCGATTAGTTTGGATGTTTCTAAATGCTAAAATGGGATCACCGTTTCTTAAAAAAATGCTTAAGTAACGAAGCAGCTCGTATACTAACCTACTGGTTGGAAACATTAACAAATAGAAAATATATCAGACCGAGGCGTGAGCATAAATAGAGATGAGAGGGAGAATTTTCGAATGAAAACCATAACCGTAACACACACTGACTTACGCTTTTTTACGTAAGGAATACGTAGAACAGGCGATGCGAAAACATTAGAAAGCAAATGTTCTGAAAGTAAAGCGTGAGGGCATGAAATTTAACGGCAGTAAAAAATTGTAAAAGCGGTCGATTAGGATCAGTGCAGGATAAGGATTTTGCGAACGTGATATCCACTAAATCAGACAGGTGTCTTGAAGATGAAGATTTTAACGTAAATATAAATGAAGCAAATAAATAAATACGCCAAAGGCAAAAATAATTGAAAGTAATAGTTAATAACAACAAAGAAATCGTATTTCAGTCACGACTCGGTCGATTGGCTCCACCAAGTTGATATGAATGAAATGTAATGAGTACACAGAACGTAATGAAGATTAAATTTAACTAATAGCATTATAACTTTACCCCGAAAATGACACGAAGCTTTCGATAATTTATTTATTATTTGTCGTGGTTTGAGTGTCGTCAATTAGCAGCTCCAACAATTTTCTAAAAACCTCACATCTCAGACACATGAAACAATAAAACAACAAGCAAAAATGTATACAAAATCCTCCGGTACGCACTCTGTTAAATATATAACACAGATATTTACATATCAATTTGTCAAATTGTTAAGCATCAAACTAAAAAATTATACAAAATTAAAATACTTCACATTCATTCACTATTTTACAAAACGATTACAGCTTCTTCATCAAACTCCTTTTTGTTTTTTTCGGTAAGGGTTTGAAAACTTCTACAGGCAACTAATTCCAATCCCATCTATTAATAAACGAATACTTGGCGATAGATAGATGGCGACCCTTTGTTTCCGTAGCTGTCACTTCTGTTTATGATCTCACCTTACCAGATAATTCGGCACATCTATTTCGCTATTTAATTCCATTCATGCCTCACATACATTATTGTAATAATGTGATCGGTGAGATGATAAAGATAGAATCATCCCTTCCCGATTATTCGTGAGAATAGAGAAAAGTAATGATTTCAAATCTTTACTACATTGCGGGGAATAGCTCATTAAATTCTTTATCGTAGATGGTCAATATAAATATATCTCTAAGCTCGACATCCCGATTCTAACAAAATATCATTAGTTTTTGCCTCACGTCCTAGGGGCAGAATTGCTTAGAGAGAGCCGCAGACATTTTCGTAGTTTCACGAAAAAAGCAAAGCGACAGAATTATAAAAACACACTGCGGGTGGTGGGAAGGAAAAGAATGAAAAAAAACTGATTTTCTTAGTGGAAAAGGGGTTCAGCACGGTCTTAGGAAATCAAATCTTATAATCCACGGGTCGTCTGCCACATGTGCGTACTAGAAGCGAAGGGAGAAAGGCATAGAAGGCGATTTCTGACGCCGCCTCGGAGGCTACTGCCATCGTGCGGGAGGCGAGCGAAGTAGAAAGATAGGTGCTCGAGGCGTATGTTTGTGGCGACCACCACGTCAATCGTGGGAATCCGGAACGAAAATCACCTTTGCCTGGTGCTTCCCAATCATATTTTCATTTGCGGTGCTTAGGTCTTCGCCATTACTTCGCATCGTACTAAACAAACGCCAGTCAGTTCCCGGGCGAATTCGAAGAATAGAGCAAGATAGAGAGTATAAGACATTCTTGCGAAGATGTCATTCAGAGTTAATATATATCCAGAAATGAAGAATGTATACAAAATTAGAAGCTACTCCAACCGAGGAAATAACGCGCTACACCAAGAGCTTGCGGTACACCGCGGCACAACCTTAGACTAGTAAACCCTCATCTCTTCAATGGGAAAATATTAACGTTCCTTTTCGTGAATGCGGTAATCCATCGGCGAAAAAACCTCTGCCGCAAGAAGAGTAATAATCACGACATCTAGTAGCTGCAGAGTGGAATCTGAAGACATTGACTCTATCCCAAGAACTCGGGAAATCAAACTTCTTTCCTTTCGATGCAATTCGCTGGTACATGAAATCTTCTCAGCGGCACGGATCGAAAACACGCCAAAGAGAGTTAATGAGAAAGAAGAAAATGATGATCAGTGAAAGTCATTTCGCAATGCAAGAGGATCACCACGAAGAAATGGCCGCGGATTTAGTTTACTCGTTCGACACCATATCGACTCGGAGGTTTTCGTGATGTTCAATTTATTCCGTCGAATTGATTACAGACGCACATAGTCGGCACTGACGAAAAATTTACTCAAAAAGTGTTTCCATCTCGGGGGGAATGTAGGCGGAGGAATCTACCTTACCTATGCGGGGTCATCATCCGGAGGTTGTCATCGAACTGAAATAAGCGCTGGAAGCTAAGCAGCTCATGTATCGGGTGGAATGGACGAAGCATTTAGATGTTTCCTGGATGCTGCAAACTTACGGACCTGTGTTACCTCGGCTAACGAGTAACCCGACAAGCGATTATTTTTCGCTGCTCTTCCGACTCTCCTTGCGATTCTTTGTGTACAAAAAATTTAAAACGGTCACATATATCGAATACCTCTACAGTGAAACAGAATGGAGGTTTTTCGGAGAGGAAAGTGGAGGAAAGCCACTTCTTTCCTTATCTCGTCAAGTACGTTTCGTTCCCTCTTCAAAGCTTCTGGTCTCTAATGGAGGAGTTGAGGATCCAGAAAACCTTCGGACTGAATACTTCAAGAAGAGTATTTTCAGATATAGGACCCGCAATAAATTGCTTTTCAGCTTATGGAGATTAAATATAACGCGAGAAATCCCGGCACGAATTACCTTAATTGGCCAAGGCATCACTTAAATCACCGAGCAATTCATTAAAAACACGGAGCTTTGTTAAATCTTAAGTAATTTAGAAAAATTTCGACGACATCAAAGGTTGGTGGAAGCGAGAGCATTGCGCAAGTGAGAGTAAAATGTTATTAACAATTACTTTCGGCTTGATAAGAAGACCATTCGCCCCAGACTACCGAAGGGGGGGGAACGCTCCATCCGCCCCTGCTTGCTTACGGAGGCATGCGCTCTTACGCATGAGTTTGAAATGCGAGGCATTAATCCGCGTCTACATACATAAGCGTGCCTTGCTTAAAGCCAGCATCTGGCTTTATTTTCGCGATTCGGTTTTTGTACGCACCAAAATGGTCCTCGGGATCCCCTCAACAAAAAACAATAAACTTCTCGGCCACGTCGCTTTTACGGCGTGTTTTAGGGGGTTTAACAACAAATTAGTATTATTTGACTGTGTATGAAAAACAAAGCACTCGATCACATTTAACTATTTCAATATTTCCATTTGTTGCTAGTAACAACTCACTTCGTTCGTAACTTAAACTGCATACATTTTCACAAGCGAGTATTGCAAGTCGACGAAGAAAGGGATTAGACTAAAAATTCTTACTAAGCTTATAATGCGGTGGATTTACAATTATAAAATTAAGTCGTTAACTTATGAATTTTCATTGTTAATTGGAACCGAAGTAAACGAGGCCATTCCCTGATAACGAGATGGTCATTACGTTTGACTTTGGGTGGGCAAAAGTACATACTGATCATTATAGCGGCGGTTGGGCAAAATTTTCTCCTGCATCCTCAATTTAAAATCGGTAATAAGAGAAGCGCATTTATATTCGACAGTAAATCACCGATGAATTGACGATCAATTACAGACAAGATGACAGCGGAATGAAAAATGCGACTGGTAAACCCATTGTATGTACCGATGACGAGAGGAGACGAGATGATGACGAGCGAGAAATTAACATTTAATTAACACCGGTGAAAAACTAAAACACGTTTGGGATGTGGCTTAAAAATCAATCCCTCCCATTACGAGACCGGAAAGTGTTTATGAAGCTAGATGGCTCATAAGGAATGGAGGACAAGGGGATTAGGGAATGCGTAAGGCATAGAGTCCTAATGAAGCAGAAACACGACTCTTTCCGCGGAGAACATCCTGGTGCCCGAGTAAAAAAGTCAGCGCGAATGGCAATAAACGAAGATTGCGTCATTTAAGGGTTAAGACGAGAATTTCTGTACATTTCACGATGTTTCATGAATTTAAACGACGCCAGTCTGCACACTTTTTGCGCGCATTGCTCCGAGACGTAAGTCGTCTCCAATTATGGCCGAATTTCACAGCACATGCATTTGGAAAATTCATGGTTTTCCAGCTCGAAACAATTTCGACGACCAGAGCCGAAAGCCGTGGGAAGAAGTCGGCAATTTTGTAATAAATTCCTTCGAAAAATGTCGGCGAAGGAATTAACTGAATGTTAGTAGTCCTACTGATGTTAGACAACCGAGTCACTTCCCGTTAAATGGGTAGAGGAATCGACTTCTTCTATTTGGCGCTAAAAAATTAACCACTTTTTTATTATTCGCATCGTAACTTGTTTTGTCCACTAGCAAATATCGGATTTATCATAGGTTAAACATACCCATCTCAAATGATGCTGATCAAATAGTACACACGAATAAAATCGCAGGTAATAATAATATATTCAGCATTTGTACATGGTGAGATACACTAAATATTTTGGTAGCATACATGGAATATTTGAGTATATTCCATGATATTCTACCCCGTACCACCGGAAATTGAATTTTCTATACGCTTGGGTATCATAACGTGTAACCTCCAGAAAAAAGCGACTTTGAACCTCAGTGTCATGGGTTCAATTCCAGAAGGCCCCAAAGTCCCGATTTTCTCCATAAAGATACATGGTGAGGATTTTCGAAATTTTTTTTTGAGGTACTACCCGGAAAAGTAGAGAGTTGAAATTCAAGGGATCACTAGAAGACGTGCATATCCAACGAAAATCAAAAAGACTTCTTCGAAGATTATCCATGGTTCGATGCTAAGTCAGGGCAAAAATCTCCCATTTAAAATGTATTGTGGCGATTTTAAAGATTTTTTGGATCCTTTACCGATGACATGGAAACTTGAAACTCGGCCCGTGGATAGAGATCATGAATATATTTTATAATAAAATTTTAGCGATTCGCTGATGGTCCTTGGTTCGATCCTAGAGGGCCATTTACATTCCTCAATGCATTTATTATGGAGATAACGGAAACAAATTTTAGGTACTTCCCGGCATGATATCGACTTCAAACTTTGCATTAAATAAGATCAGTCCTAGCAAGTCACACTGTGTATTAACAACTGCCAATATGTCCTGGGCTCGACACTAGGCGTCTCTAAAATCAGTAACTGATACGATTTTTAGGAATATTTTGAACCCCTTCCCAATAATATAGAAACTTGAAATGCGGGATGTAGATAGAGATCATAGATATATTTCAAATACGTGTTTTAGATTTCCTTGATCGTCCTTAGTTCGATGCCAGGAAGCCATTTACATTACCCAATGCATTTTAGATGGGGATAATGGAGTCTTATTTCAGTACCTTCCCGGTATGATGCATACTTGAAACTTTGCGATAATTAAGATCAGGTCCTAAAAATTTATTGTCTATTCGCATCTGCCAATAGGTCCTGGATTCAACACCAGGCGTCTACAATAATTAGAAATTGCTAAGATTTTTAAGATTTTTTTAACCCCTTCCCGACAACATTTAAACTCAAAACTTGGTAGGTGAATAAAGATTATAAATACATTTCATATTCTTGCAGCATGCAAGCAATTTTTACTCGTAATAAATAACGAACATGTATTTTACTGCTGGGAAAATATGAGAGGGGACGTCGTGTGGTTCGACAGAGTGAGGGCAATTGGGAGACATCAAAGGGAGGCGAAACAAGTGGAAAGCGGTGTTCAGTACGAATCAGTGATAAGCGTTTGGAGTGATCGAACAACTTGATTAATTTGTGCCGCGGCCTTCCAACTTCTACAGGGTCTACAGACAAGGATGGCAGTCAGAGATACGCTGCCCTTATTGTGTCACGGTCTCCCTAGGTGTAGTAAGAGAGAAGTAAAATAGTATATTCAGAATTTTAATACAGCGATAAGGAAATCCGAAGCAAGAAAATTGAATAAAACATTTCCCGTAACTTACACCTTTTCATGAAATCCCTAATGTAATAGAGTACAGCAACGGGATTTGATTTATCTTCATAGGTGACAGCACAATTAAATTTCGCTCAATATAGCCTTATATGATTTTACACCGAATTCGTTCTACCTTAAGGTATAACAAGAATACTGACATATTCTCTTCATCTTCCCAAACCTCCAATAAGCTAATATACCCTTATTCAAACGACTACGAGATTTTTCTTATGAACAACAATAGTAATCTACTCGCCGTTAAATTTTTCACCAGGGCAAAGACATTAATAAAATAGTGTTTCTTCATTCTTTATTAAATTCCATTCGATTATTTGCGTACAAAACTTCGGCTTAATATTTGGGACGAACTAAGACTGAATGAAGAAGACATCGATGCTGTTTGATGGTTTGTCCGATTTTTTCTCACTGCATGAGAAAGCTATCGGAAAGATGACGTAATTTGATTTGAAAGAATGAAGAATATAAGACATCAACGCTTCGAGTATTTGTTTTGTATAGCAATGTGACTATTTTTGGAGTTATAACTCTCTAAGAATGTGATATATATACATACACATATTTTTGTTTGTTTTTATCCATTTCATCTGAAAAATGTTCTACGTAAGTATTTTCTTAATACCAATAGCGAATTATCCACTGGAGTAAATAGAATAGGGGTAATAATTCGAAGACATCATGATATAGATTTCCGTGTCGACACGAAACAACTTATGCCTTATTTCTCCACCTAATGTCCACGTTATTTGCACCCCGTCGGAATGTCCCGCATAGAGCATTCCAAGATCTGGCATCCCTGCGTGCTCTTGAGAATCTCCTCGCCCCACCAGACCCTTCACACATCCGCAATCGCTTACCATTTTGGCTTTCTTCGTCCATTACCGTAAGCCAAACAAACTTCATTTCCTCCTCTAGAATCCTCCGCCGCCGATTACTATAGGGTCTTGGGTTGGGTCAAAACCTCTGTTTCATCGTATTCGTACCAAAAAGAACCAACAATAGGCAAATCCGTTACATGGTCGGCGCGCGGGGAATTAATAGCCAGGGGCGGCTTCTAACGGGACTTCCAACGGCCCGAGCACGCAAGGGAAGCATGAGTGCATTTAGGAGGGGAGAGGTCGGCCCCAAAAAGGGATCATCAGACTGGAGTCGCATTCGATCGTCAATCGAATACTTCTGATTTGATGAACTATTCCGAACGGTAACCTCTACCGGGGACAGGTAATTATCACGGGGCCTCATTGTCGGTGGCCGCGGGTCATCCTCCACAAAGCAAGAAGCTGCGCTGCTACGAGGAGCAAACTTTTCACGTCGGCGATGGGTATTTAATCGTCATCACCACCAAGTCACACTTCATTACGCGAATCATCGTAACCAGAAGGTACGAGGACATTTTCTTATATGTATAGATGTTGTGATAGACTATATATCCGAAAGATCTTCCTTATATACTTAGATTTTTAGGGAAATTCATGCTGGTCGCTATTGTTTAATGTATAGAATCTTAAAGGCCGACTACAATATGAATAACGCATCAATACATCTAATCTTCTAATAACGCCTTCAAATAACCGGAATCGTTATTCTCTTTCTATAGTTAACTATCTGTGGGATTAATTATTTAATACCACAATTATCTTAATTAAGTTACATCTTAATCGATCACAGTAATGTTGTACATTGTAACATCGACTATATGAACAATATTACTCAGTTCTAACAATCTTAGGAGGACAGATTAAGCTATTCTCTAAAATAAATCAACAGGGAAATTGATTCCTTACACTACAAGCAACAGGAGTTACGTTAACTCAAGAGTTATCAATTTCCTGAAAATAATTTGGTAATTTTAACACATCGATGTTTCGTGATTTTTTTTTACAATTTGACCTTAAAATCATTATCTCAGAAAATTAACATTATTTTCATCCCCAGCCTACCTTGAACAAGCCCACCAAAACAAGCTAAAATATACATTAATACGCTGTTATAATACTGACAATAAAGGCACTGCTCGTGCAGGTCTCAGTACAAGATTCTAACCACAAAGAAGAAGTATATTACATCCAATTACATGACTGCACAGTGCTTAAAGCTTCCCTGAAAGTGTATTTCCAGAGCTACAAGAACGTATTTCTAAAAATAACACGTATTCAACTTGGAACCAACCACATATCTCACAAGATAACGATAGAGTCGCACACTATAGGATACTTGAGGATAGACAGGCCTCGCGGAAAACATTTCACCCTCGGTAATATTGCCAACAAGATGGAGGGTAAGAGTTATACCGCCAAATACGATATTTATCAGCGGGAGAAAGTTATAACTGGAGCATGAGAAGCTAGCTTTTTTCGGGCAGAAGTTTTCTGGAATGACTAATCGTTCCTCGCCATCAAGAGAGTTCACTGTCCTCTCAATCGTGATTACGAGCGGCACGAATTATGTTCACATTTTCAATATCTTCACGTGCACCGTGGATTGAAATGTCGACGACAAAATACAGGGGACCCGAATGTATCTCTTATAGGCTACAGAAGTTACGATCCACTGCAGGGCAAATGACGCAATTTATTACACACGCGGAATTGAACAGGTTTGTCGGTATCGTGACCACAGCTGCCTTTATTGACTAACTTGAGGGGCTCACTTTTTCTTCCATATGTCGTAAGGGAGAGAAAGTGATAATTATGCACCATTTTTCACCAGCGGTGAGAACAGAATGTCATCGGATTCTTCGAGGGCACCAAAAGAAAGGAGTCCGGTCGTTTATCGCTTAAATGAATATTTCTTCGAAATGGTGCGAGTAAAAGATCAAATAGTGCATTGGAAATTATTTCCCCCGTGGAAATGCCAACTTTTTGCCATTTACAGGGATACATCCGCTGCGTGTAGAAACCCGAAAAGAAAGAAACTTGAAATAAAAAGCGTCGAGGTTGGAGTCGAAGTAAAATAAAGACATATATTTAAAGTTGAGATGGGTAGGAGTTAATGAAGCTTAACCTGAGAATATGGCTATACTAATTTTCCCATGAAATCTAAACAGATTGGGATAGACGAGTCAACACCAATATTTTTTTTCAACTCTACTGATAAATTACATTGCAGCTATATAATTTGTTCTATTTTTTTCTTGTAATATTTTTATTTTATAATTTTTTCAGCTGATATTTTTCACAATTCTTCCAGATTTTCGATCCATTGTAAAGTTCTCGAACTCTTTATGGATTTATATTAAATATTAATTAAATAAAATAATTAAACTTGGTGCAGTTAACAATCTTATCCTAGTCTTCAATGCGCAAAAAATTTTAACTTAGTAAGGTAGCGCGATTCTTACCGACTAGAGCCTCATAAATAGATAGACATGTGCTAAAAGGGCAGCAGAAGGCATGAGGCTAGGCATTTTCCCGATAAAAAAGTGGCAAAGAGGAGCGCAATTATTTCATTACCTTAAACGACACGCCTCCGCATGTTCTACCCACATGGATTACACCGAATGAATGCACGAAGATGACACGGCAGGAGATGTATGGGCGTCATTGCAGATTCCTCATTGGCGTGAGAGCCCAACGGCTGAAAAATCCCTGTTGTAACGGTAAATGTGAGCGTCGAGCATTCCCACTTTGGAAACTAATGAGCGAGCCACAGTCACGCACCGCTTTATGTCAATTCCCTATTTATTTACTCGGCGCTGCAAATTCGCTGCCCAGGAATGTCAATGAAGGAATTTCTCGGTTACGAACGAAATTCTTTTGGGTTGAAAAAGAACACAGAAGACGAATTCACGTGGTCAAGGACGATCGAGAATCTCCGAAGACGCAACGGTCGGGGTTTTTTGGTCCGATCGCAGCTTCCAAAGGAGGAATTCGAGAGAAACGCAGAACAGATACACAAAATTATTTATTGCGCCAAAAATGCAAAATTTTCAAAAATTGAACAGTTCCGCATCGTTTTTGAAGCAGTAAGTTATTACCTACGTTAGAGTTCCATCAAATATCATTGATTAAGTTTAATCAGTTTTGCGAAACGGATACTGAAATCAATAAAAATTTAAAATATATAATTAGAAAATAACGACAACTCTAACAACAATTTTTTCTGGAAATATTTCATTCCTTACGATAAGATGTAAAGCAGATTTATAAACCTCAATCTCGAGCTGAAATAAAGTTCACATACAATCATCAGACCGCGCTTCAGCGGAGCATTCCCAGCATTTGAATAGTTCAAAATCGTATTTATGCGCAGGAATACAAGTATGATCTCTAAATGAACCTTAGTGGAATGTTTTGCCAATTTACTTTCACCACCACCACTAAAATAGACAAAACAAATAATAAAAAGCGTGCATTTGTTCGAGAAAAGTACATAGTGGCCGTATCTGGCGTAAAGACCTTAGGCTCTCAATCTCTGATCTAAATTGTAACAACTTCCTCAATATGCGAAACAGGTAGTTAGTTCACCCACCTTTTACGTGTAATTTCTTCCAACGATTTAGAATACCAATTATTCGCGAGAATTAATCACGAACTTTCTCCCGAAGCGAGATTAACGAAGAGAATTTCCTTGATAAAGTTTCTACTCTCGACATTAACTTCATCGATTTAATCACTTTTATGAGAGTAGAGCGTGAACATACCGAATTCCCACATTTCTCTCCAATTAGACATTTAGAACTGAATTCATCGACGGAGAACTTAAATGGTTTTGCACACACAAATATGCCAATTCAGACAATCAGCAGTCTGATCATAAACTAACGCGTTTCAGTATTTACTGTCGAAATGGTATCTGAAAACGGCGGTTGAAGTTTTAGACTCGGATTTACAATCCACCGGAATTACCTTATAATAATACCGGACCTTGGACAGTAAGCTATGATTGCAATTTAAAGTCTCTGATGGTGAAACTTATAAAAGCAACGAAGCGATTTTCGCAGCATGGGGAGGATATCATTTCCTCATGAGCCATCATTACCGACTAGAAAAACTGGAACGCGGTATAGACAAGTATTTTTCCACACCTCGGCGTGATAAAGTAACCCGCTAATATCCAGCGGTCGGTGGAGAGGAACTAACGACCAGAAAGCGTACTTCCTCTGACCGACGGCATCACAATGATAGCCGACAATTATAACTACTTTCACGTTCGTGGCGGATAAATGCTCGCAAGATACAGAAACGGAAAGAGAATTTCTCTCCGCGAAACAAAAGGGCTTTTACTATCGCTATCGAGAAACTTTCATGCCCTTTCAATGTATCGCATCCACCTACGCCTTCACTGTTTAAGTCATTTCCGCCGTAGATTACCTTTCACTTCTTCGTGAGCTTGTCTCGTGATCGTTCTCGCTGCAATCGGGGAGCTCACGATGAGCCATTCTGACGTGAAATATAAAACGCGATTCCCATTGGATGCAATGGCATTGAGACGAAAGCTCGAAGGGAAGTTTTGCGGCAGGAGAAAAATGTGTTTATGGGATGAAGTCGAAAAAGCATTTCATCGTCATCATGATACAATTAATCGGGTAATGTACGGGTACGCTGTCTCGGAGTGACCAGGATTCAGAGGAATTTCATTTCCTGTCCCTCTGTAAAGTCATCGTCTTGAAGGCTGACTGGATCTTCGACTCATCTAATGTTAACTGCAAAAGCTTTGAGGGAAAGTAGACTAAGCAAGGTGAGCAGTGAGGTAGTTTAGCATTGTGAATGATAATTTCTCAGCATTGTACAGGTAGAAATCAAAATGAATTCCATAACTGCGCATAATTCATCATTCACTGCTGTTAATACAATCACAGAAAAGAGCAATACTAGAGGTAACGGTAAAGCAGAGGGTAAAAAGTGAAAACATTCCTATTTTGTACCGAAATAAAAACCAAGGTTTTCCATTTATCAAGATTTGGAAGCGGTAAATTCGTTTGCTATATTTAATCATCTAACATTAGAATTACTATAGAAATAAAATAAACTAGTATAATTACTATAGAATGACGTTGATTCACGCAAAAACACATGGTCTGAAGAATGATTAGTCAACACCAATTAATTAACATAAAATTGAGCGACTGAGCAATACTCGATTCCATTACGCAGAGTCTTGAGCTAAGATTTGAGTAATAAAAGCTTCGGATCATCTCAATACTAAGGAGAATTACAAGAAATATAATTTTAAGTAAAAACCGCTGAAATACTACTTTTCGGTTCATAAGAGCATTCGAAAGGTGAAGATGTAATGGTTGAATCATTAGCGAACAAACTCGGGATGTTTAGGCGGTTAAGATGTTACCTATCATCTCCAGATTGAGAAAGTTTGGCCATATGCAGCTAAATAATTGCAAATCATTGCCTCTTGAGTTTCTCAATTACAAAATTAGAGTGTGACAGAAGTAAGGAACAGTCATCCACGATATTTTCGTTATAAGCTATTGTGAGACTCGCAAAGGAGTTCGTGGGAGTCAAAAGAAAGGCCAGGAGACGAGGGAATGTGATTGGAAAGGAGTTTGAGAATTATCCACCGAGGAATTCGAACGTCTTAAATTTTCAATCAAGCATTACGCCTACATAGATGAATACCAGAAAATATCGAAAGAAGATGCGGCTTCTTTGAACAACTGATGGGTTTAAGGCAGACATTTCCTCCTAAATCCTTATAAGGGAAATCGAAGAAGAATCAAGGGAGACCTCAGTTGTCCTAGGATAATTTGAGCAAGGAGCCACAAATCTGTTAAATACTGTCATCTGAATATTTAATTAGTACATTTAAGGAATAAATGTAAGTAGATGAGCGAGAATTCGGTAACATAGTCTGAATTGGCATGTAGAAAGGTTTTGTTGATTTTTCGTCGTCTACATTAGTTAAATCAAGTTTTATAAAGGATATTTGAGAGGGAGATGGATCAATGAACTCGGACACTAAAAAAAGAACAGCGAAAATGATTTCAAAATCTACCAAAGGTGAAAATCATCATTATTAGCTATAGAACGTCTTTCTTTAACTTCTGACTTGAGAATACAATTTCGTACAGAGCTTGTCCTCAGAACTCCTTAACATTATCCGGACAGAAAAGAGGCAAAAATGAATTCTTCGGTAGACTGCTTATTACCCAGCTGATACATAGGAAGTTGCGGAATTTCAGGACATATCACGTTGCAACGCGTTTCCAAAACGTCATACGCTGGGGAGGAATTTACCGCTCACTTTCACACTGCACGCTCCCTCAACTAAAATGGTATACGACTTATCTAGGCAAAGATATAATCTCCAGTTCTAATATCACGCCGAGGGATTTTTATGATTAATTATTGGTTTTTCCAGCGAGTCGCACTGAGGTTGATTGTCAGTCATGCGTGTCATGAAGCAAAATGTGCAGGGAGCCTCTCACTCCAACAGATATATCTTAGATGGCATTTTTCAATTGCTGGAAGACAAAGCGTTTGTCCGCAGCTGATAAGTGTAAAGGAGCGGGCAAGACAGCAACCACAATGCCATAAACCACTTAGCTAAACCAATGCCACTCATCATGTTACACTGCCCTTGGATAAGAAAAATACACGAGCGAAAATACATGCAGATGCGAGAAAAATCAGTCAATTGCTACAAAGACAGGTCAGCATTCATGAATCACCAGATAAGCGGATTTCCTGACCTGAAGCTCTCAGATATCTCATTGTAAGACACCGTAATTGTACGAATACGAGAGACGAAGTAATCTCTAAACAGGCTGCCTTTTTGAAACTTGCTATTTGGTAATATGATATAGGAAATAAAATAAATTTAAATAAAAATCAATCAACTCTCTAAAAAACTCTTAAAAATAAGTTTCTTCAAGATTTGTACTGGCAAAATATAAAAAAATAGTAAATGAGAGCATTTTAGGATTTGCTCAAAATTTGTTACTGGGTTAGAAAACTGGAAATATAAAGAATGTAAAATTTAAATTTGAAATTTTAATGAAAATGCCCTAGATACTTTCATTTATAAGCTAAGAATAATTTAAAAAATAAAAATGGTACGCTGATAAACGTAATTTCTAGATTATACAATCCAATTGAAGTCAAATATTATGTTTTCTTTTATAAGAAGCTTTCTCTACGGATTTTCGAAAGAGAAAACAATGTCTTAGAATAATACTAATACAGCAACTGGTATATTGCGACAAAAGTAATATTACATTCATAATTCTAAATCACAAGTTCACTCTTACTGCTTCCTGAGTCAGATTTTAAGTAGTGTTCTAGATCAGTCAACACGCATAAGTAATAATTTCACCGACTACCAGAGCGCCATAGCATAAAAACAAAATTATTCATAACGATTAATAATTGCCAACGATAGTCACGGTGGCGATGACTTTCTAGAAAGAGAACTTGAAATCATCCTGCGAGTGATTATTCGCCAGAATTGTGACGGCCCTCTCGTTTGATCAGCTAAGCGAGACTCACCTCGATAGCATATGGAAAAGGGTAACAAGGCGAAAAATTTTACGGAATCCCCGATTCATCCGCGCGGCAAGGCCGAAAAATTTATGGGCACGAATGTAAAATAAATTTGGAGCGTAAAATTCATGCCTCCTGAACTGATTTCGCCAGGCTGTGAAAGTAAAATCGCGCTATCCTACCAGCTGAATCCGAATTCCGGAAGTAAAACATGCGTTGATGCTTGTTCATCGTCGGTTCAGATAGCTACCTACATTTTCATTTATTAATATTCGTGAGAAAATCAGAAGCGTATACATGCCCTCGGATGGAAATTTAAGGCTGTCGGCTTGCTCCTTTGGCATGTAAATCATTGCATGCATGCTGACTGCCAGTGAAGTATTAAGCCCATGGGATGGTTTGAACTTCAAACCCTCTAACTACGAAAAGCTCTTGAGAGGCAATGATGCTTACTGTGCAAGATGAGGAGTGCTGTATTACTTCCTTTGTTTTCCTCAATAAGACAGGACACGTAGAAAGATGAAACACAACGATCTTATGAAAATCACCTTTGATTTTTACTTATGTATTTTATCACACAATTAGTATTGTATGTTTGTCTGCCTTACTTTCAGAGAAGCTAGCTATTATATTCTATGTTCGAAGCCCAGATAGGATATGATGGTTTGTATGCGTTGATGAAACGTTTATTTTAAGAGTCATCAGATAAAATATCTTCAAATTAAAACATTATTACGATTATTATTCATTATGGAAAGTAACATTTTTCCTTTCCGAAATATATTAATTATATAAAATTGACGGTATTTTGATTAACGAGGGCGATTTTCCAGCTTGTCAAAATCATTCTTGCAATTAACCACGAGCATAAAATTCCGTGCGGCAGCCAACGCGGCAACGGAGCCTCGCTACGTTACCGCGCCGACCGCAACACCACCAGAAAAACGAAAAATAATAACCGAACAGGTCGAAATCCGTCGAACGGGGGGTGAAATGATGAACGTGAGAGATGCACCTTCAGCCATTTAGCTCCTCTTCTTGGACACCCATTCATCCCCAATCTTCCCACATTCATCCTCCACACATTTTGAAAAACGTCTCCCCTTTTTCTCCTCTTCACGGATCAAACCTCCGCTGGTTACATCGACGATTCGTCAAACACATGAATGCGATCGTGCTCCACGGAATAAATAGGTCGCGAGATAAATCATTCTCCCGCTGCAACACACAGGGCTATGGTAACGCCCGGCCCACCTACAGCACTTTTTAACTTTCACTACAAGGCACTCCCACGCAAACTCGCCCACCCCTTTCTCCCTCTCAAAGGCAATGCGCTAGACAGGCGGGTCAAAGTAAGGGGAGCTGACGAGTGGGGGTATTATAATTAAGGCGGACAAAAAACGATAAAATTCCGAGATGGAAGCCTCAGGAGCCCGGCTCAAAGCATGAAAAGGACGGGAAAACAGCGCCGCGATGGTAATTGGCGTAGATTTATGGGGGTGGAGGGGGGGAGAAGAGTGACTTAATATAAATCAATTTAAACGTTCGAGGAAATAGAATCGGGGGAGTTGAGCTGTTGGAAATAGATGGCGGTGCATCTCTGATGAACGGGTGATATTAGAAGGGGTATATACACCCCGGATAAAGCGTTCGGTTTGCTTCGTTTGGGAAACTGCCTCTTTGCTTATTTTCTTACCTTCAGTTATTCTTGTTTTGCTTTAACGTAGCGAAGATTTTTGTATCAAGTTCTAGAATATGCACTAGAGCGACACCGATAGGATATTAACTTATCCTTCACACGAAGATATTATTTTTGGATGTATGATTATACATCATATTGTGAAAAATGCGTCTTTTACTTCTCAATCTTCATAACGAAGAAAACTGAAGTAAATTTTTAAAAAGCCGTCTTAAAAAATTGAAAAAATTACGATAAAGAATTGAGACCCTTGTTAAAATATTTATTTTTACAAGTAAAAATAAAATTAAAAAGTTACTGTTACACATCCACCAAAACGCTAAAAAACAACGACCGGTTTCGGCACGTTCGGCCATCATCAGGTACTGAACAGGATACACACGGCTATATATAAGTAAGTTAATGTAGGGGGGAAGGTATTGAAAGTGGGGTTGTAGAACGGCAAGGGAGGGTGCATAAGAGGAGGGGAGAATAAGTATTTGGAATGTAGTCGTTAGTGAGTGTTTTGCCAGATAAACGGTGAATCAGAATCTGCCGCATCTCATGGAATGTCATCTTATGTCCTTTCTGCAAGTTGTGAAGAATAGTGGGTTGAAATGAGGATGAGTGTTTACTTGTAAGGAGGTGTTTGGCGAAATGAGAGTTAAATGACTTATTTTCAAAAGCCCTTTTGTGCTCATTAGCACGCACTGAAAAACTACGACCAGTTTGACCGATGTAAATTCCACCGCAATCATCACATGTTAACTTATATATACCAGAATGTCTAAGGGGCTCAAATTTATCCTTTTGATTGTTTAAGAAATAACGGAGGTTTTTAGGGTTGTAAAAAGCGGGTCGGACATATTCTTTGGGAAATAAATTGGCTATTTTTAAGGAAAAGTTATCAACAAAATTGAGCCTACACCACTTCGGGTGGTCTATTGCGGAAGGTGTAGCGGATGAAAAAATATTTCCGATAGATATTTTCCTCAGCTTCTTCTGAAGGAGCCTTTCAATTAAATCTATTTGATAGCCATTGGCGACAGCGATTTGTTTGATTATTTGTAGCTCTTTCTGAAAATTTTCAGGGGACATAGGAATGTGTGTTAGTCTGTGAATTAGGGATCGGAAAGAAGATAATTTCTGAGAGGGATGATGGTTAGAAATAGCTGGAATGGTATGATCAGTGTAGGAAGGTTTACGATAAATGGAGAAAGAAACTTGACTATTAAAATGATGGAGTGAAAGATCAAGGTAATTGAGTTTGTTATCATTTTCCAATTCAACTGAAAATTTAACCGATGGGTGAAGAGAATTAATAAAATTATGAAACAAGGACAACTGACGTTCACTCCCAATCCAAATACAAAAAACGTCGTCAACGTAGCGAAACCATCGAAACACATATTTTAAAAATTTACACGAGGAGTTAAAAAGGTTTTTTTCAAATTCGTCCATAAAAATATCAGCTAAAATAGGAGACAAAGGTGAGCCCATAGATAATCCATCCTTCTGACAGTAAAACTTATTGTTAAACAAAAAATAATTTTGGTCCGTACATACACTGATTAGAGAGATAAGATCATTCACCGCAACACTGTCCATTTGCGATTGGGAAAGGCGGTCTTTGAGCACTGATAACACTTCCGGAACAGGCACATTAGTAAACAAATTGGCAACATCAAAAGAAACGAACTTTGAATTAGGGGGAATTTGCACATCTTTTAGTTTCTTCGTTAATTCTATGGAGTTACGAATTCCAAACTTCGCTGTAAATACGTTGGAGTTTTTTAGAATTAAGTTCAGATTTATTGAGACCCTGACTAGACTACTCTGAAGATGGGATTATTTTATTGACTTTTGTCACCGTCTTTTTCATGGCTGTGATTATATGAAACCTACTGAGGTATGAATGACGCTCAATGGTGGCACTATGGAACTAAGGATAGTAAGGACATACTACCTCACTCCTCAATCTGCCCTAACAATCCTCATACCCACAACTTCCTACTGGTACACTCCTGGCCAAAATTAACGCAGCACCTCACTAGCGATCCTTACGGCCGGTGCTGCGTTAATTTTGACCAGGAGTGTACCTAAGGTTAGAGAGGATGAGGTACCAACTGGTCTACGGGCTGAATACTTCATCCTTTTTCAATGAGAAAAACAGATCTTTTATCAGAGGAATAAAAGCATCATGAACTGGCAGAGATATGCTATTATAACCACTAAGTTTCGAATACTAAAGTAAAAATATATTTAGAGCTGAAATGAAGGAGAAAAAGTCTGTCGCAGCCAGGACAAAATACATTCACTTGATATTTATCGTACCCCTTTGTCAAACTTCAGATACCCATAGGGGCTTCGGTTATCCCAGGTTGGAAACCTTGTCGTATACTAATATAAATACGAGCATATGCGAGTAAGTTTCCGTTACATCAAAGAAGAAAAATACGTAACGCCACCAGGTTCCATGGCATTCCGCAGCTAAACTTTCTTGAATAAATCGAGTGGGGGTGCTCAAGGGGATTACGAGGGATGACAGACACGAATGGCCGGAGGGACGCAAAACCAGAAAATGTACGAATGGAGAGCGGTGCTAATAAGTGCACGGAGAGAATAATTGTGGGAGGGCGTACGCACAAATGGAAGGGCGCGGTCGAGATTGGCTCAACATTCATAAGAGCGGAAAATAACAGCTCCGTAAAAGGCCAGTTTCTCAAAGTAAACTTTTCGTTGGCATTTCTTCTTTCACTTCCCCTCGAACGCTTTCACATTCAGTCGCAATGATAAGATATCGCAGTCGACGAGAAAGGCGAAATAAGTGTACGGAGTTAGCCGAGCTGAGCACGAGCCGAGGAATCTCAATTACCTTGATTTCGAACCGAGAAATGTTATTTAACGGTGAAAAGTTGTCAATCCGAAGATATATGGGCTGCAATAATGGGGAAAATCATACAATGGACGTGACAAGAAAATTGGCTCTTGATGAATGTTAAGTTTAAAATAGTCGCTGCTAAGACAACGCATATATTGCTGATATTGGCGGAAATGGTTATTGAGATTTATGGACAGCGTAAAAGATTCGATAAAAAATCGAGCAAAGGAAAATACTTCTAAATTATATCCAAAGCTGTCTGTCAATTAGCAGCGCCAATCTTTAAGAAGCAAATAAGCTTGATAAAGATAACCTTTAATCCTTAGATCCGACTATATACCAATTTGGATGACTTCAAAAAAAATAACTACGAAGATCACGAACTAAAAATAGAATTTATGGGAATTTCAGACTACTGAAATGAGCAGTTTGCAAATATTGAATTTGACGGCACTAATAATTTCATCGTGCGAAAATATTACGGATGAGAGCAACAACAATTGTGTGTGGAAATGCCAAGTTTCTTTCGTGTCATTTGGAACAATACACACAGAAAATTCAGTAAACATTCGGAAATAGTATGTTTATAAAAGACATGAAGGGGATTGTGCGACCTACTTGCTGAATCAGCCATTGCAACAAAGAGCACAACATACTAGAGATACGCTTGAAAACAAGTTATAAAATTTTTCTCAATATCAATAAGAAGAGAAATTGATCGATTGCAGGGCGTTCACGAACCAATAGCATATGAGTATGGATGAATATGTAAAATTAACTATGCATATCCTTACTCGTTAATTACAATAATATGATTGCTTCCACGTAAATTTGGTTCCGAAGATATCTGATCTAGACTCAAAAACACACACCACTCCTATTTCTAAATGAATTTACGGTTTTTCTTCCAATCTTTAACCTGTCAACAATTACATTCACAATAATTAGAGAGGGAACATAGTAGGCACGTGCAACATCTCACCACGTAGGCCAATAAAATGCCCAAGGGTGAATTTTAACCTGAATCCCTCAACTTTTTGCACCAATAAGCCCTGGAAAGACAACGAGGCTTACAAGAGAAGATGAGGAGTGAGGCAGTGTCTCAGAGCCCGATAACGCCTACTTAAGTGCAGGACAATTATCCAAATAATAACACTTTTCGTAGCATTCAATATGGAATTCAGCATAGCACTAACTTTCGTATTATTCCACCCAAGACTGAAGCGAAAGTAAATGAAAGCGACATTTTCCTCTCTTCTATCCCAAAATATAAACAAAACGTTTTTCATTCATCAACGTATGGTAGCAAAATAGCCGCTCAAATTTCACTGTGGTAGTTGTAACAATGAATTCCGATTTCCACAGAAGTAAGAATCTCGAGACAGAGTTAAACACGACGAAAGTCAAGAAGTCCTCAGCATTTCATGGCGATCCCTCTAAAAGAGTCCACAAATACCTAACTACTAGTATTTGCTTTGCGTGACTGGGCAAAGCAGCTGTTAATAATGATAAACTTTTTGATGGAAAACCCTTGGCAGGTATACAAAGCGCTGGGCATCCTCGTTCGGAATCGATCTATTTGCCGACAAATTTGCCGCTTATTTTTAGCGCGCCCAGGAAGAGACTCGCATCAGCATTTTTCTAAAATTAGGCTTACGAGTGAGGAATTCCGAGGAGGGCATGTAGATACGCAAATTTTGAGAGAGGCGAACTGAAACAGTTGCGTAAAGGAAGTGAGGGATGGAACAGAGATAGGTGGCGAAAGTTAAAAATGGCGTGAAATAAGGTATACGAATGAGGGAGGGCTTTGGCTAAAACGGGACATGAGAGAGGGGAGGAAAAAAAAGCAGATGCCATTAATACTAGAGCGGAACTAAAGGGCTAGGACAGAATTAGGGGATCCATCTCACGCCGTAAATAAAATGTGAGGAAAAATTTACCAGGAAATTCCGGCGAAGATCGATTATAACGACAAGATTATTCCCAAAAAAGATTGGATGTGATCACTTATAGGGACCAAAATAACGCAGACGTTGAAGTGGTGTGAAACTTGTTCTGAAATCGGCATTGGGAAACTAGCAGCGCCTTTTGCGATAATAATAATAATGACTTCTCTAATGGAACATCCCAATTACATCAATTTCAATAAATATTACTATTTAAGAAGACACGCAACCATTCCCTAGCCAGAAAAATCCGACTAGCCGGGATTCGAACCCGGGAGCGTGGAGTTGGAGCGATAACGTGCGAGCACGCTAACCGCTAAACGCCACCACGACCGAGTCGTTATGTCGTCGTTTCGTATTTCTTAAACTAAGCGATAGCGGAAAGGGGCTAATACTATAAGAAACAATTGAGGGTAATGCGTGGTTTTCTAGTCACAGTCAGTGACAAAATAATGAAGGAAAACTCACGGATAATAATGACGAGGATACAATCAGACAACACGTAAGTCAAGAAAGAGCAGAAATAAATGAAACAAAGAAGCGGAAACCCGTTCTGATGAGAGAAGAATCATAAAATTGCTACAAATACAATTCGGGATACTTGTGTCATAAGATTCTTCTAATCCTAAGATATCTTCGTTACCGTATCTGCGTGATTCTAATAGGAATCAAACTCTACGACGACCATTCAATAAAATCGTCAAAAGTAAGGAATAATTATTGGTCATAACTGGTTTCGTTAGTTTAAAAAAAATAGAGAAGTTATTCGGCATCTAGCACACAAGATGGACACTAGCATCTTGACATTCTGTTGACACAACCTTACTGCTGCGTGAAACAAATATTGATGCTCGTATTTAATAATTTCCTATCGACAGAGAGACTAACCATTCGTTGAATGGGAAATTGCGGTTAGGTACGTCGGTGGAGCGCTAATCCGTATTTACAGAGAAGAAACTCATCAGTCAAGCAACCCCAGGAGAAGGAATGCCGCGGCGAAACCGCAAAACATCGTAAAAACAACGTCAAAGGCGACGGCAAACGAGATTGCGAGTGACTCGGACGGGCAGACCGTTAACCGCTACACATTACGACAAATGTCTACATTTGGAGTAAACGCCAAATAAGCGAGCCAGAGTGACACTTAAAGGCTACATCACACGCGGCGTAGACGGTGGTGCGAACGAGAATGGGGAAGCAGGAGGGGGAATGGAGAGGGGAATAAAGAGGACTCAATGAGCAGACACACATTTTCGGATGTTTTCCATGGGACGGAAAAGCACGCCGAACAGTGGACGGAGGCGTGCCCGGAAGTGTGGCAACACCGCCCGCCTCGTCCTTCCCTTTGACTCCAACTTTCTTCCTCACTCGGAACCTCTTCCACTCAAACTCCGACTTCCTTGGCTTACAACTGCAGAACACAAGTTGCTCGCTCTCTTTCTTTCCTGACCCACCATTCCGAGGAATGCGTGAATCAAAATGGCGGATGTGGAGCGCCTGGAATACATGTCTAGATGCACGGGCGCGACTAAATGTTCTCTAAGTGTCGATGGGAAGTCGTAAATCGTGGCTGGTTCTGAAAAAAAATGCTGCGCATGATGGGCGACTTTCGGCCCTTGAAAAACTCTGCGAACTGCCTTGGATGCTGCTTGGATGACGCCTCGTCGTTATGATCGCCGATAAATAATTCTAACTCTAAATCAGGCGGCATAATAATAGCTCATCGGCGAACAAGATTTACTTTCCCCAAAGTGATCTTAACCGTAAAATACCTTTCTCTTCTGCGTCATTTTGGTAAAGATGAGCACTTTTCCCGTCCCATAACCCTCACACCTTGATATTCGATAAATGTCACGGGAAACTACAGTTTGAAAAGTGTATGGTAGGAGAAATTAATAACGGATTAAATTCATCATACATTCAACTTATGGTCTAATTAAAATTGTATAATTTTCCTTGAGTATTCATATTTACAGATACATATTTCAGACCGGAGAATAACAACAAGATAGGGTAGTACAGTGAACAACTATAGGCAATTATTAATGATTTCCATTCCCACTGATTATAGTTTTGCCTTTTACAAGAATGAAAAATTAAAAATTTACCGTCAAAGATGGATTATCTGTATTCGATACAATCGAAATGAATTATGAGAATATTAGGAAAGCAAAGAATTAGACACGCACGCTGAATATTTTATTCATTGTACAACATTATGTGACAGTATAACTTTTTCATCTAGGAATACCAGACAAATCTTTATCGCCTGTCACATTGACGAACAATTATTTGACCGTATATTTTTGTGTCGTTCCAATTGATTAATTAGGATAACTACAGACTAAACAGTTTTAATTATGAAGAAATACACAAGGTTGAATAAACAACACAGCCATTAAAATATTCGCACATATTCCTGACCAGCTCGCCAAATGAATTTACACATTTAAAAAATATTAAAACGGGGGTATCTTTAAATAAGCCAGAATATTTCGGCATATCTAATAACTTCATAAAAATGGAAATCCAGGTCGTAAAAATTTGCCGAAATTTTAGATACAATAAGCTTTTCGATAGATTAAATCTAGGCCTTTAAACGTATTAACAAAGTTCACGAAATGTATCCTCGAATGGATTTGAAAAATGGATCCTACAAAAGTATGAGAAAGTTAACTTTTTCCAGCAGATGCCGTTTATGGCGTTCCTTAGTAAAGGGATTCCCTTTATTCTGGGATTCGCAAATTTTCTCTGCGGTGAAGGGAAGTAGTCCCTCATCTCCGCTTCAGTGACGATACGTTTGCAGTTAACTTATGGTAAGGAACTTTGGATCGTCTACGAGGTTACCTCGCTTCAAATTCACTTTTTCGTTCCTCCCTTTTTCTCTTTCGATCCCAAACCAAGTCATTTATTGAGGCCGCATCAAAATCATTATCATCAAACTGCAACCGTTCGGCGCATCACTGAAGCATGTACGCACTACTGTGTAGAGTGAGCGCATCGAATATAGATCCTAAAACATAGACTTTCATCTTCATTTCTATGGTATGCTTGCCATATAGTTGCGATATTTACTTGAAGATGTCATCCGTACTTTCCCAACAGCATAAGCTATTTAAAGTCATTTCTCATTCCCTGCCTTACGATAAGCACGACAAAACACGGTGAAGATTAACTTAATCACTAATAAAGGCAAATTTACAGGTTGTGTCATCATTACTGGGCGAACCTGAATATGACAGTCATCTGAAAGAATCTCATATCTTTATGGACTTTACCAGTGGTATTTTTGTCAAAACACAATACATAATAAAGACCTTATAACGTCAAAAAATGCTATTATCGCGGGAATAGTCATCGTTATTTCAAATTCAAATCGCTTGTTCGGAGGACGTAATTCTCTTCCCAAAGAAAAGCCAAGCGTTTTTCTTCACCGATAGTTCAATTTGGATTTTTGCGAAGATTCCATAATGAGCTTATCGGGAGACGGATGATCCCGTGAAAACTATTCCCACAAATGATTAAACTTCTGAAATTAATTCGGAGAATCAAATATCCTCAATACTCGCTACCAAAATATTCTCTCTTCCTTCCACCCAATAATTTATGTACTTCCATCAACAATGAGGGTTGCGTGTCACAGAGTTTATCATTAAAATCGTTATGGGGTGAGACGAACTTGGAAAATAAAAAAACTTAGTTATATTGAACGTAAATTCCTTAATTTGAGGTGAAAATGACGAAAAATAGGCATAGTTTCTCAAATCTTTCGTTAGAACTTCTACTTTCGTCTAATGATTCCACCATACTTTCACACGTGAATATTCTGGTTACTAATCTACCTTGAGGATACCGCATCACTAGCCTGGGGGGCTATTGTGTCATGTTTGCACAAACTTCGGATTCGGATATATATGAGCGACCACGTAAGCTCCATCAACCCGCCATAGTTCGATTTGATAGGCTTTTCGAAGTGAGGTAGCGGTCTTCGAAGAAGTAATGACGTCGCCGTCTCCAGCTAATGAAATGTATCTATATATATTAAATAGAGTGTAGGTGTGAGCGTGTGTTTGTATGTGTATATTCACTAAAAACTCGAGAACCGAGAGTCGCAAAACTTTGAAATTTTCTTCATTATTAAAAGTCGACCCCGCGCAGAGTATAGGCTACTTTTTATTTCCCTAAAGTCCGCGGTTCGAACGCAGACGGATCAAAACCTTTTCGTAAGAAACACACGTAAAGGTCATTTTTTTCGTTGCAGGGTTCATTACCTTTTCAAAATTAAACTAAAAATAACAGTCGTAGGAAGTCGAATTAAGCACCAAAGGAAAGAGAATAGAATAAGGATTTTTATTGTAGTCGTAGAATATCGTTTTCGATTCGAAATTGCGCACATTTTGATAAAATAAGTGAATATTTTATCGAAATTTTGAGGCCGAAAACAACTAATCCTCTTGACGATCTAGGCGATTGTTGAGTCTCAAGCTCACGTAAGAATACATTGAGGAAATATGCCCACTTCAAATTAATGTTAAGAATAAGTGATAGATTATATGAAGAGGAAGAAATTTAAGGAGATATCAGTAACTGCAGCTATGAGCGATATACTGTGAAGAACCGAGATCAACCTACGAATACCAGTATTTACGAAAATTTTTAAATTTTGTGGAAGCGACTGTAGCAACCAAGTTTTATTTAAATCAACGTAATTGTTTACTGAATATTCCGATCATTACAACTGAATGCGTATAAAAACCTGGTATCTTTCGGATGTTTTTCATATAATCTTCTGCATTAAGTATTACAACTCATCAATTTACATCGATAAATATTTAGTGATTGACGAAAATGGATTAAGTGAATTTCGTAAAGATTTCCCAGATTCAGTGTTGGAGAGAAACGGCGATTTATAAAGCTGTAGCAAATCTCCAACATCGTATCCCTTGATCGAAAAGGAAAAGCAAGTTTGTTTTGTTATACGCAGAATAAAAAAAGTTATTCATTGTGGTTCTTTAAGTGTTTCCAATTCTTATACATTCACTATCTTTCTGTTATCGGTGTTTAATATTTGTTTCTGTTTGGCACTGTGATTGCATTTGTGTGTGATCATCGTTTCCGAGAACCAATTTTCCCTTTCAGAACATGTCTCCAAAAAGGTGGTGCTTCTTATCCTAATGTGATCATCGAATATATTTTTATAATCTTTAAATTACTTTTGTCTTCATCGAAGAAAGTGCTAATTCAAAGGATGTGAGATTGAGTCTTTAGGTGACTTTGTAGACTTAATAATAATTTCATTTACTTTGTTAGTTGGTTTGTAAATAATTATAGCCTGGCATTAGCTATATACCAAAAATTATGAGGCATGTGTTACGATGAAGACTGTAACAATAGTATTTATCAATTTAAATTTCCCCATTGAGAATCAACGGGCAGATCAGTTAGTATTTATATAAAAAGCACCTCCCTTCGGTTGTGACGTATTTTCGACTCGGGTTGCCGATGCTGAAACCGAAATAGCTTACGCAATTGCCCCCTGTTCGAGCCTAGAAAAATAATAACTCCTAGTCGAGGCGGGCGGGGAGCCGCGCTCGGTTCCGAAACAAGCGGACGCTATTCGGGAGATATTCGGATATAACGCGTGGGAAAATTAAGGATGAGATGAACAGGTGCTTCCATCACTGGAGGTCAACTTACGACCACGACATTTTTTCCTTTCGGGCGACGACAATACGAGACGCGGAAATGTTAATGATGTCCCCGGCCATCTTCGGGCTAATAAGATAATATCCCATTCCGATACCCTTTTACATTTTCTTCCCGACTTAATGGGGCCTTTTAATGCACGGCCGAGAGTCGTAAATATTTCCCCGGTCATAGTGCGCTGCATGAGAGACGTCTATTCAGAGTCGACGGTGGGGACATGACTCAGTTTTATGACTCCGCATAATTTCGTGATAATGTAAAATTATTAGCGCTATTCACGAGTCCACGTTATACCCAATTTCCCCTCGTAACTCACGGCTGGATTCGACGTGTACAAAGACTGCCTTCGTTTATTTTTAGGGTGGAACCAATTTTGTGAGGAAAGACTCCAGTGAGGAATCAGAAAACTGTGGCTCGCGAGCAACATACGACTCTCTGGGCACCTGCGTGTGGCCACAAAGTGGAATTGAAAATGAGATTGAATCGTTAGTTGATTTCTGCTTACTGACGTGATTATAAATCGAGGAGCTGGAGCAAGAATGAACAAACAAATGTAAGGTCATACACTAAACCGTTAGGAACCAATTAAAAAAACGAGCTGGATCTATTAATTTCCTTTAATTGCAGAAAATATCCTTAAGTAACTAGTGGAGATCTATCTTTAAAATGCCTTTTATACTAGCAACTTTTTCACGAAATCAGGAAATTTATCAGGATGTCATAATTGCGTCCTGAATCTGAATATGAAGGTTAACTCAATATCTCAGATATCTTTAACAACTTTATCTATGTTAGAGGTTTTTCTATATTTTAATTTTATTTATGATAAATTAAAGAAACGCAGAATAGTAAAGACCTTTATGGAGAGGTACTGAAAATTTTACACTCCGCAAATGTGTTTTATGCTCTTGCGCTGTATATTATGTAGATTATGTAAATTTTGTTAAATTTAATACCTACAACAGAAATATTTGGAATTATATTTGCAATTGAACTTTCTTTATTACTAACCCTTAAACTGCTAAATATGTAAGTTTATAATTTCAAGTGTTGTTAATGTTTAATGTAAACAAAAACATCACACCTTTTCTCTAATAGTAATTTTTTCTGCTAAGAAAAAAGTTTCCAAATTTATTAGTAATTAGCATTACATACTAAACTCCTAAACATACATTTCTATAGCCATACATCGAAGCAAGAACGCGAATACATAATTTCGTTTAAAGACGTGCACTATAGTTGAGAGGAAAAATGCATATAATAATTTGATATCACGCTGAATTTCATAACTTAGAGAAATACATCAAGGCTCTACAATAATTTTGAGGGAATGGTTTCGCTATGGCTCGAAATTTCGACAATGAGATGCATTTCGTCAATTACGATGCGTTACGAAACACGTAGAAATGTGAATTCTTCAGACGTGACAAAACGTGATCCAAACTCGGTCGATAACACTTCTCTATTTAACAATTCGCGCATCGTAGCGAGGGGCCTAAAATCGAGGGCAACGGCTCGTCATCCGGCGCTCAAGAAAGAGACCCTCTGGTTACGAGGATGTCCGCAGCGGACGCTGAGAAATTACTCGGAAAAGAGCATCATTCACTCCTCCCGTACATAAAATTATGAATATATCCGCCTCCTGGCTCCTAAACAACCAATTAAAAGATAATTAACCCCGAGGAATTAACCGGTCAAAGGCAATCAAGCCACCTCTGGGTCCTGCGGGACGGGTCCTTCCTCTACGGGACCTCACAACGCGACGTGAATAAATATGAAAAAAAGGTCTGAGAAATTGGAGGGGGAAGGAGTGGGCCGCTGGACCCCTTTCCCACGTGACCTTGAGTGAACAAGTATCATTTTAACTTGGCAACAACAGCGCATGGAGCGAGGCTGTGTCGTTCAACACTTCTCTCGCCGGACCCAGGTCCTCCTCTATCCCCCAATTGTTCTCGATGATTCCAAATCAGCTTAGGTACGCCACAAAATTCCCAGAGGTGCATCCAGGCCATCAGAGACCAGAAACGCGAAGATCAGAGGCCCCCATAACGAGCTATCGGAGTAAAATATGCTCAAATCTATCAAATGCGTAGATATATAAGCCAACAAACGAAGGCATAATATTACATCGTAAAGAATAGTTCTATCAATTTCAATGGACAAGAGATATACTATATATATAGATATACTTCACTATACAAAAAGACAAATTATGTGATGTGTTTTATTAAATATTACGTCGAAATACCCACAAAACGTTATTTCTTAAAGTGAAACACAAGTACACGTGAAAGCTTCTGCCTCCATTGAAGTTTGAAAAAGTATATTACCGAGAGTTCTTAAGCACAATGTTACTGGGGCCCCTCCAGATGGGTGAGGCCTTCAACCATCCCCTAGTACACCTGGTATTAAATCCATCCCCGACCAATCCTCCAAAAATCGACCATACCTCCAATTATATACAGTGATTAAATAGCGATACTCCGTTAATAATTAATATTGCTTGGACTACAGAATTACTGCCAAATTTTAAGCAATGACATAGCTGAAAAAACACCGAGGTTATGTGAAATAAAACGGTTATTGCGAAACGGAGAGGTAAAAAAGGAAGAACTTATAAAAACAAACCGTTTCCGTTATCCCAATTAATGTTAAGTTTTTCAGTTGTCTTTAGTGATAAAATGGTATAATTTTTCCTTAATTTACATTCGTCTCAATCTTGTCGTTAGACGTGATGATGTGTAACCCAATTGAGTATGATTGGTCCTGATTATTGCCACTCTTTTTAGCCTCTCCTGTCTAATATAAAAAGAGTTATTTATAAGGTCATAGTGCTACACCATAAGAAACAAGATTGGAGGCGTTCTGCTCCCTCGGTTACTGTGGCGATTCTTTCCGTGCCACCGCCACGTAAATAGAATCGAGAGTGCACCCAAAGAAATAACGCCTCTTCACGCGCTTTCGGAAAGACCAACTCTCTTCCCATTCTGGAGCCCAACTCGTTCGTGAAATTCCCGTCGTTCCTTCGCGTCGTAAATGAAAATGATTCCAAACGGAAAATGGAAAAGCAAAAAGCGGACGATTCGAAGGCGATCGCATAGACAATCGTCCAAATCG
This sequence comes from Sympetrum striolatum, assembly GCA_947579665.1. Taxonomy (NCBI): domain Eukaryota; kingdom Metazoa; phylum Arthropoda; class Insecta; order Odonata; family Libellulidae; genus Sympetrum; species Sympetrum striolatum. Next base: position 64,887,656 of record OX388352.1, read on the forward strand.
CACTCAGTATCACAATGGGCCCGAACAAGACCCCCTGAAAAATCACCGAGGCGAAGAAATTTCCGCGGTTAAAAAGAAACCTCGGAGTCCTTTTGGGTCCTTTGAAAGAGCCGAAAAGCGCATGGAGACGCTGGACGCACGCCCACGGTCTGAGATATTCCCTTGTTATGCGAAGTCCTCGCTGGGCCACCACTCATCCCAGAGTACAAGAGTTATCTCCGGCGGGGCCCTCCCAACCACCCCAAAAGAGAAAGAACCCAGAGGACCGAAACTCAGGAGGCCATTTTACAGAAAACCGTGGGTAGATCCTTGTGACGCCTCACAATACCATGATCCGAGAAGGCACCTGGACGACAGAAGTACCGGCGAAGATTAATGTGCGTCCAAATGAATTGGGCAAAAGCGAGAAAGAGAGAAATGAAGAGTGTGGGTTCCTCAGAAAAAGTAACTCGATAGACGAGGACGTTTCAATGGGAGGCACTAGAGAGGGTATAATGAGAGGACACGAGCATGGATATAAAGAAGGGTGGACCGTTGGAGGAATGCGGGGGGCTGAGCTAAACGCACTCGGATGCTTCCGGAGGGCGTGATTTCCATTCGGGAAATTCTCGAGAGACGAGAAATCTCGAGAAATTTTTCGATAATCTGAAAGTTTTAAGTTAGTCTTGAACTCACGAAATGTAAAACAAGCAAAACAATCGGAACGTCTTATGCCAACATCCCTTTACCATTATTACCACAGCGACAAGAACATTATTTCATTTCTAGCTGAATAACTATTTTAAGTGTATCCAAGTTTGGTTTTAATTACTTCCGAAGAAATTATTCGACGCATAAGTTCAATCTCTCAAAAGAAGTCCTGCAGGAGAAAGATTGGGTACCCCCGTTCTACGATTCCCGAAACTTTTTATAGCGAATATATAACAGAGAAGTATGAAAAACTCGTTTGAGTACATCACTTTTCCACAAATCACATTTTCTAAACGTATGATTTCTTCGATGTCCTGATCAAAAAATTTACAAGAAACACGCTGCTCATGAGGCGTCTCGCAAAACTGAACGCTAGGATATTTTCCAAGAGTGAATAGCACAAAACCTTACGCGACCGAAATTCGGAATCAGAGCCATACATCTCGTCACTCGGGTTAATATTGTTTGCTGCTCGAACAAAAGAATTTACAGCGAAAAAATTTTGGAAGGGTTGTGGGAGGGACGATGATAAAAAATGGCATTTTTCTACTTTTTAACACTACACGTATGAAACAACGCATTAAACAGATCCTATAGGATATATTTTCGAACAAGTTCCACAAGTTGTAAGCTTTTATCTGTATTTCCTATCTATAAAATGATCTATCGATTGAGTATGCAAAGGACACCGCAGAAATAACAATGTATTTGGTTTGATATATGAAGTGGTTACAAACCAGACGCGAAAACTATCAGAACGGAATATTTTTTGCGAAGAAAAAGACGTCCACGAGATGCAAGCATCCACTCGTCACAATGAATAGGCCCATATAAGGAAGCGAATATCTTAGAGAAACATTCGCCAAGAATAATAAAATCCCAGACGTTCGATCTTCCATACGCCAACAATGAAAAGGATGATTTGTTTTCAATTAGGAATCCGAGACATGAACAGGTTGCTCTATCATTTCCCTAAGAATTTAAATAACCTGAATACGCTCCGGACTCACTTCTTTGGTTCAAATGAAAAGAATGAATCTACAAAAATATCGCATCCCTCTCACCTATATATTTTAGGGGAGGTAACCTATTTAAGAATAAATATTCAAGGTTGATCACTAGGCTATTATCCTCTTTTGTAATTTATTCAGGGGGAATTCACACCAAAGCTCGACTGAAGTGGAGCCGAATTAACATTAATGACATTTGATACATGATACCGATCCCCATTAAATGTTAATCTTTAAAAAAGGGAGAATAAGTCTGTAGTCGGTGACCATCTGATTTATCATCCTAGGTGTGTAGTACTTATTCGACGCCGGCCTAAGAAAAACATAGGCGGACCATCAACGAATGCTAACCAACTTTCCCTTCCCTTTCATTGTATTGAATAAATAATCCAGAATGACTTGTCGTTATAACGTTGGGTATGTCATAGTAATTACAAAAATTAATAACAAAGTGAGATAGTTGTCCATTAGTTTTTCTCCGTACGATAAATTTAAATGTTTCCTACGTGCTACTTTAGTGTTTTAGCAAACTCGCAAAACATTTTCCTCCTTTTTGACTTTTATTTTGTCTATTTCCCGAAAGTTCCTTCATTAAATCTTAATGACATACTATTGGATGTAGTAAGATACAAAATCTCAATCTCGCCCCGATAAAAAGTAGTTTTATTAATGCTTTTACCATGGGAATTTTGGTGATATTAGTCTGCATGACACACTTGCGAAGAACGAAGATTAAAGTTGCGACAGACGAAGGTGACTCTTTCCCTATTCATTCCCTGAAACATAATACTATTAACCTTTCGCAAAAAATCTTAGAATACAAGGAAACGTGGCCTTAAAGCTACCACTTCCTATTAACTATCAAATTGTGGCGGTAAACAATTTAATTTGATCATTTCTGACACACGATTTGCGGTTATCCTCCGTTCGTTATCTATATCTAGAAAGCATTCCTTAATGAGATCTGTATTCGTCATCCGAGGTATCGCCATCTGAATTCTCGCTCCGAACGGAGACTGGGTTCCATGCGGAGTTCCCTCTTAATGATAATCAACCCTTAATCAGCCCGACTGCAATCGTCCCCGGGGAAATACTTCCGAATTACGCCGCCGGAGAAAATACTCGTTAATTAGACTAGTTTAGGACTGTGGTCGCACCTGATGGTAATCGCCGGTCATTTACCTATAAAAAATAAGTATTCGAGGGGAGGTGGGAAGGGAAGTCGGGCGGAATTCACCGCGCGGTAAATATACTTTTCAGCGCTCATCATCGCCGAGTCCATCTTCCTTAATAGCCCCGGGAGGCGAAAAAAGAGGTTAACATAAAATAATCAATCAATCACGACAGGAAATGGCCCCGGAGAGATCGGGGGAGGGGGAGAAAAATTGCGCGGGGTTCACTCGGGGGTATTACGGGGAACAAGTTAAGGTGCCACTGGCTGATTGCCGCTTGATCGGGGACGTTTTTCAAGTTTAAGCTCCGTTGGGGGACTTAATTTCCCGAACCCTCTAATCGTGTTAGGCCTCCGAGTCATGCAACCGGAATTGAACGGTGAAGCTATCCTAAACATCTTAAATATTTTCATAATAATATGAAAAGAGTCTCCATTAAAATGTGCTGAGTATGTTCAAAATTACGTCTCAAATAATATACATCTGAGAAACAGGGCGGATATAGAAATTTTCCAAGAGGGATTGGGGTGGTTTAAGACAATTTTCACACGAACTCATCTCCAATTAAATTTTAAAATCCTATTTTGTGGTGATACATGCCGCAGATGATCGTACATAAAATTCACAATCTGATTGTATGTCAATGTCCACATATAAATATAAAATGGCGAAACTACAGGATCCAACGCCAAAAAAATAATGAAAGAATAATCTGTAAGAGATGAAATGTTCGAAATGATAATCTTTCATATTTAAACATAAAATGCAATTTTGAAAATTGAAAATGTTCCGAAATTCCTTCACGAAAAAGTGATCGAGAAAAGTTGAGGAGCAAGCGGTCGTAAACCACGTCCAAAGGCAGCGGTAGAGACAACCCTCTCCTGGCGAATTAAGCATTTCTTTAAAACTTCAATTGGTTAGCTCTCTGCTTTAGCCATTGAAGGAAATAGCGTAAAAGAGAAAGTCGGAAATAAAATTCCAATGCCAAAATTAAAATGTGCAGAAAATTTAGTTGTTCCAAAAATTAGTCATCTCAGCGACAGTTATCACAGCTCGTGCCCTACTTGTACACCGCTCAGCGAAAGAAACCCAAGAAATGTGTGTGACCGCGAAGATTACGTGATAATCATTTGAAGCGATTAACTGATTTTGAATTGAGCGCCCAATGAGTGAATCTACGAAAGAGCGGCTTTCACGTGATTGCCAGACATCGCCACGACTGATGTTTCATGCAGAGAGTATGAAGACTTGAAAGTATGTCTGGAAGGTCGAAGTTTCTCAAATTCATAGCATAGAGATCGTCGATCTTCATAATCATCAGAAAACGCTATTAAAATGGGATAAATCATGTCGTATGCTGACAAAATGAGCAGCAGCTTTTAATTCAACTGTTAAGTAATTGAAATTCTGGGCAATATTCGTTTGTACGATTTGACTATGGCATCCTATGGTTTCCACGCACTTGTGTATGGAATAGAACCTTGTTTAATTAGGATACATTTATTTAGGACATTGAATGAATGAATCATACGTGTCACAAGTTATTGTGTGAATGAACGCTATTGAAATTCAATTCTATGCTTATTCTACTACACATATAAAAACTTTTTTAAGTTCTCGAATGGTACTCACGTAAATATTTAAAGTTAAATCCAAACCCTTATAGTATGAAAGGCCGATGCAGACATAGAGATGGAAGTATTTTTCTGATTAACGCCGCAAGTATGTGGGCGTGAAAAGAAGACCATGATCACCATTATTGACACTCGTAGAACGTACAGATTACTCTGCAATTTCTTCCCGTAACGAAATAAGAATCGGTGTTTCTTCTACGGGCTGGAAGCCCCGTCTGCGGCTGCTTGCGTCAGTGGCGATTCTGCAGATGGCAGAGTCGGTGAGGGATGAGCGGAAATTGCTGAGGTATAAGATAAAAGAATTAAATGGTGGGAGATGAAGGACTGGTAGGAGAAAAGAACTAAGACGGGAAGAGGGTCAAGAAGGGATTTTTGAAACAGAGGGAAATCGTCGAAAGTATTGCTATCCGATAATATTACTATAATGTTAGAAATGAGAGTAAAATAAGAAGTTACTTTAAGAAATTAGCAACTTAAAGCAATAACGTCTGCACAGAATACAGCCCAGAAGCTTGGTTGGTCCCCCATCCCCCCTAACATCGGCTTCCAAGAGGTGTAGGGAGAGATTGAGGCTTACTAGGTAGGATGAGGAGTGAGACAGTTTACCCTTGCTTCCCTCACCAAGAAGAAAATAAAATGAACATTAAAATTTATAGATAATTATTATGAAAGAGTATTCTAGCGAAGGCCCCAGCAGCAGCAGAGGCAAAGAGACAAGGAACGTTTAAATTTGTTGAAACGATAAGAAAATTAATTCTAGAAATGAAGATGACGTATGAAAGACAAAATTGAAACTATAATACTTCATTCGCGCAATGTCTGAACTAAAGATCGCTTTAGCTCTATTCACAGAAGAAGAAACAATAATTTCCACGCGAAAATGAAACACTGAAGAAGGAGAGAGGGGATCGAGGTCACAACGGGAAAAGAGAAAAATGAGCACGACAAGAAAAGGGAAACGAGATAAGGAGAAAAATGCGAAAGGGAGATGGAGAAGATATCGAGGAAGAATAGAAGGAAAAGAAGATGGGCGATGAAGAGAGGCGAGGGTGGCTAGAGGAGATAAACGGATGGAAGATAGGGTTGAAGGTTAGGAGAGAGGTGAAATCAAGGGATGAAGTGGGATGAAAGTTATGGAAAATGCTACGGAAAAAGCGCGTGGATGGGGCAGAAAGGTGTAGGTGGGAACGGCCATTCAGATACGAGGGATAGCCATGAATAGGCAGGGACAAAGGACTAGCTCGGAGTGGACGAAAGAATCGAAGGTAAAAGGAAAATGTTCGAGTGGGCAAAGGAAGGATACGGTGGATTCCCTTTTGAAGTCAGAGTGACTCCTTTAACGCACTGATAAACGGCTTTCTTTCCTTCACCTGGAAGGAGTAAACAACGTCGCTCCTGAGGACGCTTCGGCACCCGGCGACGCTCGAGCGAATGGGAAAATAACAGCCTTGGGCGCATTTTTATAAGTAAAATCCGAATTTCTCTATTTTCCGGAGCGTGGAGAGCCATCGTTTCCGGCCCTTTGGACCGGATTTTGATTTTCTCCGGAATTTCCAGCCGGCCGAAGATGAATAGATGGTCGTGCGACTATACCGGTGCTTATGAGGATGTCCTCAAACGTAACGTTGGTTAATCCCTATGTGCAATTGGTGTGCGTTATTCATATCGGTGCCCCATCTGTCCTTATACATACACCAGCTACACTGCAGAATCATACTCGATTACAAGAGCCATAGATTCGGATTCTGGTATTCCTAGAAATCGTTATCTAAAAAGAGGATCCTGACGATGGATTCTCTTGGATGAGAAGGTGCACCTCTGTGTGTCTCTGTTTCTCCGATGCCGTGTCACCTTCACGAGGAGGAAGTTTCGTTTCCTCCTCTGCTCCGATAAAATATTCCAGGTTACATTGAAATTTATAGCATAAATTTTGCAACGACATCATATCTATAGCTATGGCATATTTGCTTAAGTAAATAAGCGGAGTGTATGCATAATGACAATAAAAGGGAGTTAACATTTATACAGATATTTGCATTATATGTATTTTATATATTTGTGTAATGTATTTTTCGTTTAATGTACACACTTATCTTGTGCAGTTGGGTGCGAATAATGGTGTATTGTAATTTTCCATTTATACTCAAAGTTTTACGTAAAATAATACATTTTTATGTATTTATATTTATATTAATTTTGTAATAAGGAATACACAACATGAAAAATTATGTGATATTGATGAATAAAGAATTATGCATACCGTATCGAAATATATAACATTTTCTTAAATTTTAATCATCATTTTGAAGTTAACGATATATATGTTCACTTTCAGGGTTTTCTAAGAAAATAATTGTAAATGGTTTACGTCAATCAACAACTGATACTATGAATTTTCAAGAGTAAAGGATTGTGGAATGTGAATATTGTTACTGGTTGAAGCTGCAAAATGATGCCAGTCAAACCGTGGAAAAGGATCAATAAATAAATAAAAATCTTAATTCGAATTTGATAAACATTAAAGCTGCACCATAATTACGAGTGCATGCTTATTACACGCGGAAAAAATCTACTTGAGCGCTAGCAATCACATGAATAGATAGCACATGAATAGATAGCACATGAAAAGATAGCACATGAAAAATTAAAAGCAGACAAAAATTGAGAGAGCGACATTTGTCATCTTTCGCGCCGATCTCGGACAAAGGCGAACTCGCGGAATAAACTTCGCTCCGCGGCATCCCGTCGAGAAAAACGGGGCCCCATCGCTACATTTTTCCAATCGCTTCCAACTAATACCGCAGTGCGTGAAAACCAGTCTCTCGCAAAGGTACGATCGCGAAGGTACACGCGCGTATTTATGCTCGAGCGTGAGTACTAGGATATTAGTTTACTCCGACCTTCGCGAGGAACCATCGCGTTGCGCTCTCGGATACATCGGCGCCATGTGGAGCCATCGGGTACATTTCCGCTACAACTACTACACTTCCATCCGGGGCGAGGATTTTTATGATCCGGCGGAACGAAACCTCCTTCGTCCGACATCCATCTCGGATGCGAGCCGCCGCGTAGGAGTAACGCATAGATGTACGAGTTAAATTCGCCGGGAACCTTGTAGCGACGGGACGACACTGCCTTCCATTTTGGAGAGATGGAAATCTCTGTCTCCGGAGAGCCGATTGCGAGGACTTGTTAGTCCGGCGAGGCCGTTTCATTGCCTAAGATTCATTACGAGCCCGCCCCGTGGACGATTCCGCTAAATTATGGCCCTATCGTGCTGGGCGTACGTTTGCGGCAGGAATGCCCATCCGCAACATGTGGCCATTCGTGAGTGATGATTAAAATGTGACTTCGGCTGCGTGACACTGCAAGAACAAGGAGCTCGCGTGTGAACCGGGCCGCTTGTGACGGCCGGAGACGCTTCGCCAGGGAAAACAAGGGTCGAGTTGAGGCGATTTCGTTTGGCTATCTTTTCCATTTATCATCGGCCCCACTCCTCCCCGCGGATGTAAAAATAATCGTTTCTAACCTTCGCAACACGGCCGTACTCGGAGAATCCTCCGCAAAACACTAACTACACGGGTTCTCTAGGCGCAAGATGTCTCGAAAGTCGCGGACTATTTTTAGAGCCGATGGTAATTACGAACGAATGGCTTAGAAGGTAAGAAATGCGTTTATTTAAAGGGAAACGTGGAAGCATTCGTCGAACCACCCTGACGACCATCTACACACATACTCTCCATCGACGTAGCAAATCATCTTCGGAGGAAATGTCACCAAACAACATAGTTACAACACAGGTTCGAGACTGTGGAAATGCGTCCTGATCGCATTACTATTTTCATAACAACACTTAATCGATTTACTATTTAAGTATCATCACTTTTATTGTTCGTTCCGTTCCGTCCGTTATTCGGATCTTCCGAATCGGGAGATGAATTAATGATTTTAAAATTCATAAGCTGCATAGCGTGAGCCAAAAGAGCTTTCTAGACTTCCAGCCTTAATATCAAGCCTCTTCATATTTCACCCTCGCTCTCCCATGTTCATTATACGTTATGCAGAAACAGTCAGCCCAAATCTTTTTGACAATCTACGAAAACCCAACCGTCCCCAATCGCTCACTAATTTTATTTATTGCTGATCGATTATTTCCAGTACTTCGGCCCTAAAAATAGATTGCTACTAAGGGAGCATCCTGAACCGCTATTGCTGAGCAAAGCTCTAATTACCCCGCATCTCGAAGTTGATCGTTGACAGCGGGGACACAAAAGAATTCTCGCCGCAAACCAAATCGCTTAGCGGTTCGATCGGAGAAAGGCGAAGTAGGTTCTGTTTGGAATTTTCTCACAATTCTTCCGTAAAGGAAGACAATTTTCTTTATCGAATTATGCACATCAAGAATAATAAAGAATTGAACTCCAAATTCTTTAAAGCTTCCACAAAGAAAATTTTAACGTCTACCTCTTTGGACCCTAACGTTCCACCATCAGATCAAAATGAAGGGTCAGGAAAACGTCTCCAGGTGAAGTGAATGTGTCGAAGTTCGGATGTGAGACGTGGACTGCGGTTGAGGAGAACATCAAAGGTTCGGATGCATTGGAGATTTGGGTGTGGGATTGAATGAAAGATGTGAGCTGGAATAATAGAAAAACAAACTCGGAGGTTCTGGAGATGAGATGAGAAGAGGGTCTTGATTGAAGTAATAAAGCGATGGTAAGGGAAACGAGGATTTCAAATATAGTAATAAGTGGGATTGATATTGAAAGTAATTGAAGGCTGAGTGCAAGGGGAAATACAGAGGGGAAGATGAATCTAAGGATGTCGGACGATACAAACGGCGGGATGAGCTATCAAAAATTGAAAGGCGTTTGGTAGGGAATTTTAGGGTACACGGACAAACTGTAAGAAGACTTTTCCAAAGAAAGGCTCTCTTATGGTTCAGGATGCAGGATGCGTACATGATAGAAGATGTAAAAAAAAGAATTTATTTGATAAATTCAAAGAAAGTAAGTTATCGGAGGATATAGCCATAATGCGTTCTTGTTCAGGGAAATGGGTGTATGAGCGAAAGTTCATTTTCTCCGCGAAATCTACGCAAAAATAATCGATTATGGAACCAGAGTCATAGAGCATGCTCCACCTGCTAAATATGTATATGTTGATTACTCAAAATGAAAAATCCTTAAAATACCCACTTTAAGAACTTGCGCAATACATACGTGGCGAGTATCCGAATTAATAGTATTGTGGTGAGTATAGCCGAATTTCGAACCATTTAATCCTGCAGCAGTCATAAACATATTCTGAGTTAAGAGCATCGCAGCAAACAACCTTCATCCACATACTTTTCCAAATAAGGAGATCTTGTGCGGGAGGAGGTAACGACCGACAGTAATAAGATCTACGCCGTTTTGTTGGGCGTATCCGAAAAAACATTGAAACGCGTAACTTCGTCTTTGTGTGAATCTGCCGCCATTACAGTCCTCAAATATACGTCAGGAGGATTCAGGGAACGGAAGGGATCAAGAGAATACACCGAAATCCGATATTTTACGATCTTTTCGCGGAGCCCGTGGTTACCGCTGCAGTCATCGCTGAAAGGAACCGCTGAGGATTCGAATAAAAGTCCTTTCGTAGAATCAGTGAAAAAAGGAAACTCAATATTGCGGTCTACATAACGCGGAGAGTCGTGATTTGAACCCCCACACGGAAAAATTACGTTGGATAAAAGATAATTCCGCCTGATATTTCAAGGTTGTGGGGACTAAATGTTCGGTAGGTTTGCCTACCATCCCGAGGAGTTCGTGTCCCAGCAAATCCCGAGTTCTTCCGAGTTAGGATTGGTTGTATATTGTTACTGTCAACGTCCCTCCTGCGTCGAGTGAATGGAAGTTTCTAAGAATACAATAAATAAATGATAGAGCCAAATTAACACATGTGGATTAAGTTCCAGGTTTAGCGTTTCGTTATTTCGTATCCATAATTAACGACGGAATGCTGTTCGGGTTGAAACATTCGATGTAAGACGCGGATTAAAGCATCGATTAAATGATAATTGCCCATCGGTCGGTGGGATTAAGTCGTAGACGTAAATGAAATCCCTCAATTTATTCCTTTTAATCACCATTGAGTTTGTAATCTAGCGATTAATTTCTAATCCTCCGCGTTCGAAGTTAATTTTTTCCGAGATTCGATCTTAAAGAACAATCATTTCCGTAAGCTGAAAGGAGTTGCAATGAACGACAAAAAACAGCGGGGAATGATTCATTGGACAATAATCAAGGATTTCAAGGATTGTGCAAGACGTGAGGAAAAAAGGGTGAGAATACAAACAGCATAAGAAGATTAAGGAAACTTAAAAGAATTGGAAATACGGATTTACGTTTGATTTGGAAAATATCGGAATATTAGCCGGTTGAAGGAAATTAATTCGATTCAACGGAAAACAACGGACAACGAAAATAAAATGAAATTTCGATTACCCGTTCAAAGATTGCACCGAACCCTAGGCCATCTAAAATAATGTATAACTAATACGAAAATACGCATAAAAAGTAGAAAAGTTTGAGGGACGGAGTTAAAAAATCGCAAGTTTAATTTTTGACCGCGATCCTATAGTTTACATAACTTAAATACGTGATTATCTCATTTACTTAAAATACGACATTTTTTCATTTCGCCTAAATTCACCCAAAGATGAATGAATGGACATCGATTGGGAACTACGAAACTATGTAGGAAATGAATGGAAGATATCATAGAACTAAGGATGAGGATGCGGTTAAAAAACCGCAGGTCAAGTTAAGTCGACGTATGAAGCCTAATTTATAGATATATTAGGGGAAATTTTGGAGCAGGTAAGGATATTAGACGAAATGGGAAATTTTGAGCGTCTCGAGTAAAGTATTACGAGCACGAACGAAAAGATCGGAAAGGGGATAAGTAGGCGAAGGTATGCCAGTGGGTGCGGAGGGAGGGCAATCAGCGCTGTTTCGGCCAAGTTTCCGATGATGAGGGAAGAATAGGATGGGGACAGATGGCGTGAGGATTGACGGAATTCGGAACTGAATTATGAAAAGGTAGAATTGTAGGGAGGAATTATTTTAGGAGAAGTTAATATGGAGAATAGATACGATAGAAAAAGCAGGCACATTATATTATTCTAAGACCAAAATCAGCCATGTATAGCGATGTATTAAAAAGGAAGAAGAACTTCGTACAGCTCAAGAAGGGCTCAACTTTTATTAGAAGTGGTAGGCATTATTTCCAACATTTTTTGTACTGTTCCAATGATTTTCAAGGTTTTTTGATGATTTAAGACATATGTCTTCGATTTTTCATGGCATTTTGCTTTGAAATAACAAACCAGTTTGGTTTCAATATCATTCCTATCGATTTCATCCAAAATTTTCATATTCTCCGTTTGCTCATTTTCAACCATCTCAAGGGATAAGTTTCATAACCTACGCCTATAACCTACCATTACCTTCATTAAAAAAATAATTCATTTTGTTCTATTTCAAATACGTGACCTCGATTCAATGCAAACTAAAAAAAGATTAATTTTCGTAGCAATGACCCATCAATCCTTATCTTGAAGTTGACGAAAAATCAATCAATCCATAGTTGCAAATATGTCTACGCCATTCCATAAAAGGAAAATAAAATCGAATTCGAATTGATTCTCTGAGTATCGTAGAGGATTGAGGAATTCCAGGGAAGTATCCTCGAATGGGAAGATTGATGTAAAGCAATTTCGGTGGTACGGAAAAAATTCTTCGAACAAAAACACAGGCTGGGAGCTAAACTTCTTCATTCGCATAATAAGGGATGAGCGTTTCTTAAAAGAAAATAAGGACCTTATTAGTGATTTGGAAACATCACATGATGGAAAATTTTACTAAATTAAATGGCTTGAAAATTGAATCGTGGTCACTGTCCTCAGTAACAAATGAGACCAGGTGGTGCCATAATTTTGGGCCTAAAAGGGCCCTTAAACTGCCAATTAATGAATGAGATGATACTCCTCTCCTTGCCACAACGACCTTGATTTCGAGCTTCACCTAATAATCCAGAAAAAAATGAATGAAACACCACATAATTCCACGTTCATTCAGGTAGTTGCCAAATAAAATAAAACTGAAGTAATGTTCCAGGAGGATTTATATTAAAAAAATTAGATTTGGTATCTCCAAAGGAGTCCCAGGAATTCACGGCTAAGCAATCTAAAATTCTTTAAATTGAAATTTAATTTTAAAAATTAATTAAATGAATATTAGATAAAAACAATGAATTAAGTAATCGAAAACAAACATCCGAATTAGGATAATGGTTGATTAAATTACTCAACTCCTCTATAAAACACGACCTAGAGACAAAATATCATAGAGAATATAAGAAATGTATTCAATCATAAATAAACTGTTAATTTATTGAGTTGAGTTTATGGTGCATCGACGGCTAAGGTCATTTAGCTTGTTAATTTATTTTTAAACTATTTTTAAAGGAACCGCCCATATCTAAAAATATCTTACGGGGATGATATTCTATTCATAAATATAAAAATTTAGAGAGTAAGAAATTTATGAATGAGATTATATAGTGAAATACATACATACAAGAATGGCTTAAATTGAAATGAATGGAATAAAGACTCTGGAAACGATCAAACTCGATAATACTGGATTTTCCAAGATTAATGACCGACAATATACGAGACATGCGATAACGAGGACGTGCATCAGCAACAAATCCCTCGTCTTTTGAGGTCATCAAAGATTTAACTCCATATTATAAATAAATTTCCTTCAAGAGCTCTCTCGAGCCGGCCATTCAGGCTCCGTGGCGTAAAATTCAAAACATATACAACACATGGTTCAAGGGGTGTCAGTGAATCCAATTCATAGAAACTCCAACAGCTTTCGCAGGAGACATTCTGTCACCTCGCACGCATTCTACGGAAAAAAGCGTCACAGCCGCTTCCGATGAAAAAGTATTCCCCTCTGAGAACCTTCCAAACCATTTCCCATCGAAACCATAACTACTTTGCCCGGACCCTTCCGAAAGACCCACTTCGCACATCCTCCAGCAGACCCTCGACGACCCCACCAAATCCCTTCGTTTAACTATTCCCTCTCGAGAGCGGTGGCTTCCAGGGATTTTTCGTCGAATGCGCCCAATAGAGGCTCTTTCACCTGCCAATTCTACCGCACATAAACGGGAGCAACGTTGCCGCTTCTACCCGCCGTCCTCCGGATTTTCGCCCCTCCGTGCGTCCAATGTGATTACGTTTAGCGACCATAACCACCATAACCCTCGGAGGATGGGCCAGTGCATCGGAAAGCTGGAACACATGGCAACGCAGCCGAGGAAGGTGAGGAACGTTGCTGCAGCGGTGGGAGGTGTCGAAGAGAGGTGGCGGAGAGAGGAGGGATAGAGTCTTCACCTGGAATTCCTCGGTCGGGATCACACTGCCCCTCTCTTTCATCCTTGCCCCATCCCCGCCCCGCGACGGTGGGGCAGGTGAGACGGCCCGTGAGGAGGGGAATAATGAGCTTGAGGCGCACTTGCCACCAACAATGAAAGCTCTCGAAAAGTTCCCTAAGAAAACGTTGATCCGTAGAGGGCGCCGGACTAGTTGCCATGTTGCCAAACGTCCGCCTGCCCACCGAAGGCGCCGTGACTGAGGAATGGAAGTTGTACGCAGGGAGAGGCAGGCCATAGGGAGGATAGTTGCCCCCTTGGCATAGCCATATGAGAAACATCGCATCTAATAAAAGCTGAATCGGTAAGGGGCTGCCATGACCTGGACATCCTATTGCTTGGCCTTCGATGAACTTTGTCTAGTTTAAATTTGATACGTCTAACCTCCACTATGTGAGAAGCTTATCAGACGCTAAAATTAACCTTCGTATTTCCGCTAATAATTCTTTTCTTCGCTATTAATTTTCTCGGGACTGATGTTGTTGCTCCTGTCGAACTTTATCCGAGACTATCAAAACAAAACAGTATTCTTAGGATTAATCTCCTTCGAAATAAAATCTTTCGTACATTCCATTTCCACGTTCATAATTGCGGGAGATTTCAACGATTTCAAGATGCTTCATTAACTTCGCATTCCACCATTTTGTATTCATGTAAGCGAGTAACATACTACGGATTTGAAGGAACGTTAATACTCAAAAAGAAAGATCCACAAACCACATGAATTGAGGTTTTTCGGGTGTGACGGTAAGAAACAAATCGCGAAAAACAATCAGGTCTTCGGAGACCCGTGGCAGGATGAAAATCAAGGGTAGCAATTATAATAATTATTGAAATGTGGTGGAAAAAGCGTTGAAACCAGAGTAATAGTAGTAAAAATCCACGGGGAAGAATACAAGTACGTCAGGTCGCTATAGTCGTCCTTCGCAGGTCACAGTAAACAAGTCTTAAATGCCAAGACGAGTACCACCTGTTCACCTCACCTCTCGATTTGGAGATTCCAACGACCTCATCGGCTCCAAACGGCGCCAATCCATCGCCATTCCACGAATCTAGAACTAATTGAGACTTTCGATACGTAAGTGGCCCCCAAATAAGAGATCGGCCCCTCGATGAAACGGAAACATTTGAAATTTGAAAGACGGCGGCGATGAGAAAACGCGATGATGCGAGAGAAAAAGATGGAATGCGTGAAAATAGAGACAAATGACGAGCTGTACAAAGTGTGAAAGCGGTGTATCACCAGGTGTCACTGGGTGTCGTGGCAAGTGGGAGAGGCACTTACGTTCTCCTCCCCACTCCTACTCCGCCAATCAAATCGGCTCCGGCTGGCTAAATCTCCTCCCCTGCCGAGAACCTTCAAATATATTCATCTAAATGGTTTCGAGAGGGTGGTGTATTGGTCGAGAGGTGACCAATCCTTGAGTCATCCGCTTGCATTCGCCAATTTCCAATGGAGTTCGACTCCACTGCCAGCGCCATTTTTCACACTATCGCCCTCCCTGTTTACTCTTCTACTACTACTAACTAACTACTAACTTATCCAGAAGTACTAACTTCTGGATAACTGTAATTTATTACTTAATATATGAACTTAGACCATGATTTCATAAGAAGGCAGAATATAAATCCGAAGTTCAACGAATGCTTAAATGCTAAGGCTAATTATATCGAATAAACTTCCTATAAAGATAGCTTCTATCTTTTTAATTTAGAAAATCATTACACATGAGGCATTTTTATCGACTTTATGCAGACATTTAAGGAATAATGTTCCTGAAAACACAGAAATACTGCTTCATGAAAATTTGAATATGGGAGTGAATATTTTTCCTCAAAACACCATTTAAATCAGAATCTTTCTAAACATCGCCCTTTGGTTCGTAAGCGAATTTCCAAAAGAAAAACTTATTAATTAGAATATTAGAATTGTCAAATAGTTGGAGCATTAATTTCTGGAGCTATCCTTATATTTTTTGAATGATTTCTCTTTCGATGAAAATACGACACCTCTTGAACGTACGATTCCCATACGCAAGTCGTGAGGAAAAAAATGTAACAAAGTTCCAAATTTATATTCATGGGACTTGAACCTGAACAATAAATGTCGGCGAAACTCGTGATACAGCTTCAAGAACTACAGCACGACGTTGTTGAGGAGAAATTACAATTACGTACAGTTAAAATACAATGTGCAATTCCATTATTATAATATTGGAACCCTATAGAAGAACCAGCTGAACAGAATAGTTCTATAAATGAATCAATAGAACCTTTTCGTGAACTAACTTCCTACGCGATACACAGAAAATCTGATTGGACAACATGAAAAAATTTATTATCTTCACGCCCAAACAAGGCCCCGAAATTATTCATTCCCACATCGCTAATCTCATCTAAACACCTCGAGATTTCCATCGGGGAGGGCATTTAAATCACTCATTTTTTCCGAACCTAAGCAGCTGCGTACCTGGCAATATAATCGAATTCAGATCCAAAACATCGAGGCAACCATTACGGACGATTAAGATGGCCACCAATCCTTAACGAAAAGGTTAAATGTGAAAAATCGAGTAGTTGGCCATTCATGCCATGCATGAAATCGCGCTCAAATAAAGGAAACTGTTCAAGGACATGCATCCAAGAGTAACACCGCCGAGACAGAATGGATAATGAGCTGAGGGAAAAGAAGAGCGATCGGCAGCTATTTAACGAGGGGTCGCGATCTCTGCTCATAAATAAATAGCCAAAGTAAGAAAAACTGCGACTTCGGTCGACCGATGCCTGCAGCATGCAAAACAATTTACATTCGCATACCCTTTCTCAGAAAATGGACACTTCGAGACCCTTCCCGGTGAATGAATACACTGCATCCATATTCCAGATAACTAGCGCATGGTAGGATGGCTTTTTATTGCTGCGACCCTCCATGACTAGTAGACAACGATTCAATTAGTGTTTTCTGATTAATCTAACTTACGAGAGAAATAACTATTTTTACACGCATTTTAATATTCGGGATTCGATGGGAACGATTCATTACTCTATCTTAGTAAAAATTAAGTGTATGCACATCTTCAAAGTTCTACAAGAAATTTTGTGTGGAAAAAGTACAAAATCTATTCATTTCTAATTTCAATATCCTTTTTCGTAATATAATGAAATCCAGATTATATAAATTAAAAACGGGGAATACCTAGATGAATCTCAGATGCAGGGGAAGGAGAAGCATGGGCTCATTTTCGATCTACGTAAGGAGCCGATCATACAAGTCTCTGACATGAAGATAAAAAAATGAGATCATCAATGGTTGACCACAAAGCGCACAGAAATGAAAATGATGCAATAAAAGAATGAAGAAGATAACATTTTGATCCCGAAGGCCGGTTTGCTCCTCAATCCCACGTCTACAAAAAATTTAGGAAGGGAATGAGGTGAACTGGACACGATGAGGAATGACGTAGTTTGCCCCAAGTAGTGCGAGGAAGTCCAGGCAAGTGCAGCACATTATGAACAATACTTTTGATAAAATTAAATCAGGTTAATTAAAACATGCCCCTATTCAGAATTGCTCATACCATAGCAACTTTCAAGGCATCTCAACTACAAGCAAGACTGAGACAAAAGCCTTTGAACAAAAGAAATTTTTCAACACTGTACTTTACAACAACAGAATACTAAGTACGTGGCGATGATTCGGTCGTTTACGAACCTATTAGTTTCAGTAACTTCGAATTTAATCACAGGAAACTGAAGATGGTGAGAGAAAAACATCTTTAAATTGACGAAACTCGACTTGAACCTTTGGAAGAACAAAGGAAAACAGGGTCTCGGAGTCTTCGCGGCCTTGCCAAGCGTCCCAACTTTCGACGCTCGGAGTCCCGGCGGTTTTTAGCCCGACAAAAACATCGGAGAATAGTTTGGGCAATCTGCTAGATGAAACCAAAATAAAGCTCGGGCATGAATGGATCTCTTCCGGTACATCGGCGCGGTCGGTCATAGTTTAAGACGAAGAGTATCTTTTTCATTACTAAATTATCTCCGTGAAACGGCAAAGATCCGCAATGGAACACGTAGAGAGGAGGGGCTTAATAGGGGAGTCTAATCAGAGGGCGTTGATTAAGACGAGAGAACAGTTATGGCCTCCAAAGCGGTGGACCATTCCCATCGGCCGACGAATCGAGCTTACGTTTATTCTCCGCGGATCGGAATTTGGGCACAGGGAGGGGGCAGTCAGTCCAGTCATGTGTCAACTCTTTGATAGAATTTCAAGGTCGCGTCAATGTTGAGAATTGACCTTTTTCTTCTCCCAACCACTTTGCTGACCGACGGAAATTCCACGCCTGCGATTTTTATCACCTTAAAATTGAATCTGCTGGATATGATCTAAACGCGTTAGTAGATGCATGTGCACAAGGATTGCAAGTCGAATTTGAGCGGTGAAAAAATCCATCAGCGATTTGCTCTAGTTAAGCCCCATCTGGAGTTGATGGGACCCTGCAGATATACACGGAGAGTATGAACTACATAAAGATCGGAATAAAGCCGTGCTAATTATAATAAAAATAGTTAAAATCGCTATCGAGATGTATAGGATGTGAATTGTTGAAAGGCAGACGATTAAATTTTAGTAGTTAAATCGATTCTTTATTAAGCCACGTATCATTTTCTCCAAATGAAGATCATTACACTTACAATTAACAAAAAATGTACAAACGCTTCATTCCACTGTTCAACTTTAAATTGCAACATCTAAATCCTTTTTGTTTTTCAGTTGGGTTTGAAGACCTCTTCAGACAACATATTTCATTTTTTTCACTTTATTTATAAACGAATACTTCTCGATATCAGCCCTACGTTTCATTAACTTTAACATCTATTTATTACATCTCCTTGCGATATAATGCGGTTCCTCTACCATTTCATACCATCCATCCCTTGCCTCCGTTTTACCTTAAAAATCCCTAATGATCGATTTACTTTTTTCTTACGTATCTCATCCGAAAACAACTAAAAGAAAATCTATAACGCTATCGAAATACATACTAAGCTGTTTTCCGCAGCACTTTTTCAATCTTCATAATATAAAATTTGTCCTACAGATCCCGCACATTTTTAGCGTATTTTAATAGACGCTACACTACTCTGAATATCCTAACTCTCATTAGGGTTTATGAGTAATCAGTAAACATTTTCCTTGAGGTTTCCAACGGACTATTGGTCCATTTTAAATTCAAAGAAATTATCGTCACGTGGTCTGAATGGAAAGGACAGCGAGCATAATAAGAATAGAATTCCGTCTGGAGGGACATTTTAAAATTTTTGATCGCACGTTATTTAGCTCACCAAACGATTGACCCAATTTAAAGCTACTAGACATATAATGGATGGTCTATTCAAGTGAAAAGGAACTCGCACATCTCCACTCTCTTGAGATTCTGTCAAGAAGGCCGAAATTTGAATCGCGGTCCCTCGCTTTGAGTGAGCAGTCTTTCGGAAGTAGGCGACAACAGCCAATTAATGTCAGGATCCATTTGGGAAGCTTGGAATATATTTCTTTTGCGCTCTTGATCCCCTCTTCTTCTGCAGCACATGTTCGCCGTAAAACACGTGATACTTTTTCTACGACACCTCCTACTGTTTTACTCGCATGGAGCCCCTGTTTTGAAACGGGAGAACACCATGAATTTAATTTCTTCAATTAAGTATTTTTTGATGAATTTCCCAGGATCTAAGATCAAATATCGTCAATTAACTACAAACCACTCTTGTATGAACTTATATCTAAAGGAATGGTAGGGAATCTGCGGCTTGTTCAAGCGTTCACGACGGCCTTTTTTCAATTCTTTCCACAACCGAAAAATCGAACGTTCGGAGAAAGCAGAGTTTCCAATTGTATCATTTAAGGATTAAATTATTTCCAACATACAGTTCGATTCAGGTTTAAATAAAAGCCGCACGCGACTCAATGGCGGCCTGAAGAGATCGCACGCGGCCTAGCCGTAAAAAAAGTTTCTCCACTCCTGATGAAGACTGGAGTGATTCGTAGTAGTATTAAGTCTTCTATGCAAGCTTTTATCTGAGAAATTATACTTTAAGGAAATAAACGAATTGTTACTATAAGAATTTATGCAGGTCAAGCAGCGTCATAATGATTTAAACATATGGTTTATCGCTTCAAACCAAAGTCCGTACATGAGATTCTAAATGAATACTTAAGGGGTGCGTCATCACCCGGAGACAAGGATTAATACTTTAATCGGTTAAACGGATTGATGAAAAAATTACGGGGGATCTAAGCAGTAAAGCCTCCCGGTATTCATCGTGATACGCTATATGTAACGCTTGGAAAATAACAGAAATGAATCACACCAGCTCAACATCACGAGAACCATAGAAGGAAATGGCAAAGTGCTCTTTGCAACAAGGATACACGTTTCAACGAGAATAATTAAAAAGAGTGACACTAAATCGAGAGAATAGACGAAATTTCCGTCACGAAGAATCAATTCTTCAAATGGATTAATCCAATACGGTATTTCTTTTTTTAAAGTGTTTTAACTTAAGGAACTGGACTAGTTTCAACAATAGCTCGATATGTAACAAGTAAAGCAGAAATGTTTACAGACATACTATTCCCCGGGAATATATTTTAATTTGATACCTCTTTATGTAATAAGATTAAAATTATTCATTACATTTTTCGGGTGACAGTCTTGCCTGCTACCTAATGAAGAATGTAAGGTTACTTTTGGGTTTTCATAGTTAACAGAATATTTTACAATATTATACTTAAACTTTACGTTTTTCTTCTTTTTTTGTGAAGTTCTTCATTAACAACCTTTGGGTTTTTAGTTTCTTCTATTCATGTATTCTACATGACGGCCTCTCAGCAGCACCTAAACCTATTATTTGAAAAAAATACTAAATATGAGATAATTAAAGGAAGAAGAAACTCGTCTCTATGGAACACAAAACTTCCGAATTGTTTTTTGGTCCAAGAAATCAATCGGTAAGCCAAAGAAAAGGTCTTTCGACGGCAGAGGAATCGACGGTCATTTCCAGTTGTTCAGTCTGCATTCGCGACGTCTGGCAACGTCGCAGTCCATTCTTGAGACAGTTTTGCCAAAAGAATTCCGAGAGACTTCTGAAAACGGAAGCGCACAAGTTTTTCATCGGTAGAATTACGACAGACGGCCAATTTTGGCTGTTAAGAGCGACGATGTAGCCTGCTCACGAGTGAACGCGTAATATCTTATTCTCCGATCTATAGGCCGTAAAAACAAAGGAACGCTGCCGGACAAATTCTTACGGGGAGCGACATATAGTTTCTCTCCAATCCGGAATCCGACGATAGACAATTATAACGAGTTTTCAATTGTTCGAGCAAGGAAAATAACGTTTCTGAGATTCTATTGAAATCTTGGGATGATGAAAAATCACGAGGATAGCAAGCTCATCTACATACTCGTATTAGCAGTTAAGCGCAGAATAAAAATAAAGTAAACTAAAAAGGAAATGGCTCTAAGCTTTGCAAATATGATCAATATAATCCAGCCTAACTTGGTGGAACGTCATGGAGAAGGAATAAAAATCATTCGTACGCAATTTCCGTGAACGAAACACTTATTTCCAGAAGTAAATGGGCTTAGATATATCATGAGACGTCATGAGGATAAAATGCACGGGGCCATAAACTGCATCTCCTTAAACAGCAAATCGGCTTCAGTCCAGGGTGTTTCAAGCTGACAACCACGACTGCAAGAGCATTTACGCTTTCCCCACTTCCAGTTCTAACATAAACGAATCTGAAGCTAGCAGAGGAACGCGCAACTATTTCCAGCATAGAGCAATCGAGCAACATTCTAAACAGCGTCTTCCGGGTAGAATATCCAAAGTTTGAGCTCAATCTTCCCAACTTCCCACAATTCCACGCGGTGCGGCATGACAACGACACCAATTTCATCCTACGGACGAAAGGAAACGCAACAAATTCTTTCCATTGTACTTTTCTAGGAAAGCTCTAACGTCGAGCGGCAAGAAAGAATCTGGATAACAAATGACAAACAAGCTTGGTCTGCACAATGCGATTAATAAAGTCGCATGCCTGTGCATGCACCCGGCTAGCCTTGAATCGCTCGGCGTTACATATAAAGCAAGAGCAATATTTTGCCCGGCATGATGCATTGGTGGGAGCAAAGAGCGTGCTGGTCGGCCGGTGCGGAACATACTCAGACGAGGGGCCGATCAAATCCTGTTTTAAGTCGAATAAATAACATATGGAAACCCATTTTTCGAAGTTAGAAAATTTTCCGTCGTAAGGCGCATCCAGGGCCGGTTTCCGGCGCTGAAGAACAAAGGGCCAGCTCAAAACGAGATTACTTTCTGGAATCTCGATGGAAAAGGTTCCGCTGATAGCATCCACATGAGGCGAGGTTAGAACAAGACCGAGAAATGAGACCATCGTATCCAATTAATAATTTTCGTACATTTTATATGTAAAACCCCTTCGAAGAAACCTTGGTGCGAATGACATATGCAAAGAAGCAATTTGGATACCATTTTTTACAACTTTACGTGGCGTTCGACAGTAAGTATTACTGATAAGTGTCGTTTGCAGACTGTAGACATACCGTATAACATGGGACTCTTCCCTGTACGACTGTCTTGTCCCGTTGTACCATGGATGCCATTTTGAGCATAGATAATGTCACTTATTTAAGTAAAAATAGCAAAATAACTAATACAGCATCAAAATCTTAGAATTGTATTTTAGTGTTCTAGAGTATTTTATAGGCTTATAATACACGCATCGATAGATCCTTTCTTTCCATACAGACTCCTACACTGAGATATAAATTTGTAATAAACTAAGAAAGAAATTATAACTGTGAATTCATCCTTGATGCTACGGTAATAAATTTAAATTTGAAGATCAATTGTCGATATATATATATATACTAATGCGGAAAGGTGTACCTTAAACATTTTATAGCCCGTTTAGTCTGAATCAAGTAAGAAAGTATAGCAATCCTACGAATGAGTCAACACGTCTACGGTGATTAGCGAGTCAATAGAAATGCTTGAAAATGTGAATCGGAGGATGCGAGGCGAAGAAAATCTACTTCTCCATTTATTCGAATCGAAACTCACGGAGAGGAACTTCGGCAATGCACCTCCAGCCTCAATTCCCGGGAGATTAGGCACTCGCAAACGATATGTTCGCGGCGTTAATCCGTAACAATTACATCACGTCACGCGGCGCGTTGCACTTGGGCCAAATCTTTCCCTCACTTTCGTAACTCAATTTGTGAGGAAAGTGAACCCCGAAAGCCGTCGGAAAAGCACCAATATCCTGCACGGCCTCTGCCCATTCCCGCGCATGCGCAATGCCTCGTTTCTAAAACCTAGTTTCTTCTCCCAACGGAGGAGAGAAAAAACGTTCGGATGTGAGAAAAGGGGGAGGAGGTGGTCCACGACGATAACATCTCACGTTTTGGGATGCGGCCCGAATGAAAGGAGCGAGTGCGATCGAGGAGTGGAGGGAGAAGTGATCGAACGTTCGTCTGGCGATGCAAGTCTCTTTCCGAGCCATTTTTCGCGGCTGCGTGTGGAAAAACCGCCACCACACCCACGGACGGGACAACGAAATTTCCTTTAGACTTCGAAAGTTTTTCATCACCGAGGCTAATAGCTCATTACCCGCCGCCCTACAGTAGCCACACACTCATTAATTTTCACGATATTTCTTTAACTTTTCCACCACTGTCCAACCCCTTATGAGTAATTTAAACATTGCTCCCAGAAGAATTTAAAGGAGAATTAAATGCAGCGTGGATAATTTCATAAAATTCCTTCACATTAGGAATATATAAAAAACTCAACCTATTATAACTTTCAAAATTTTCACGAAGTGTGTAAATTGTTTTAAAGCTAATATCATAATTTATGTGTTGGAGGCTAATCTACTTTACATTTTTGACGATAAGTTTTTCGAAAATCTTTCATTTCTCGACTTGACATTGCCTTTAACGTCTTTAAAATTAATTAAGTGACGTTTAATAGCATAAATAGTAATTGCATAGCTATTATATTCCGTAAGTTTAAGTTTTAATTTAATCATGAAAGTTTCTGGCGATCCTGTTCATTCCCAAAGACCACGGTTTAAGACGATAGTACAATAAATAAATATTGGAGATAATTGGGGATATCTCACAATTCCTTAGATTTCTCTAAGAAACTAGATATCGAAAAAACGATTAAGGCTTACATTCATGGGTCAAAATTAAATATCCGAGAGAAATAGTTAGTAAAACGGTGAAATTTCCCGGGAGGGAGAGACAATCTCGGAAATATATAGCTGACTGAATAGAAGCCCGTTGATTAATGCTTTATTAGAAGCTACGGTACCGCAACTTTATTCCAAAAATTGGGAAAAAAACATCGCATTATAGCGGACGACGTGGTTGAGGGAAGTCATTGAATTTCCGAGCTATTCAACTTAAGTTAAAAATTGAGTCATTTAAGAACAAAGGGGAAGATGGAACACAAGCGGTACACTGGCAGACAAGATCTACTTACGTTAATAGTCGACTCTTGTTACGGCTTTGAGTTGCTTCTGCTAACTTGTTAACAGTTGCATGCGACCATATGCTTGGCAACAACATAGCAGTGTCAACGGTTCGATGATAAGAACTGTGCAACCAGAGAACTTCCCACTTCCCTAGTATTCTATCGCGACTTACGAGCCGAAACAGCGCTTAATAACAATTGAAATAAAAATAACGGGATCACAGCTCCGGAGGGCTGACGGTATTCTTATTGGGGACGAGTGATCAGCGATTATGATGGAAATAAAGCCGAGAGATGGGATAGATATGGTTTCATAAATTAATATCGGCCAGCGAAGAATTTTAATCGACAATAAATCTGCGAGCGTTAAATAAGCGAAAGTTGGCGATTCTTTCCTAAGATAAAATTCAAACGAGGTTTCCTTGAACTGGCATCGTGTAGCTGTCCTTCTCCGGAGATGTTTTATGCTTCAATGATACGGTATTCTTGTAACCATATGTTGATTAATTGAATAGCTTTTATTAGTCTTTTTGTATTAGATAGAGAAAATGTATGTTATACTAATTTTTGTCTCAGTTTTATTCATGGCTGACAACATGAAAGCTAATAAGGTATGAATGATGGTATTCGTGATTTCTACTCCTTATAACTATGAAAGAAGTTATTCATAGAGTACTTGTTCTCCAATTTTACTCAAGTAGTTTCTACTCAGAGTATTCTGAGTTTCTGAGGAAATCAAGTTCTTCGATCCACATATTATCTATTTGCCTTTTCAAAAGTTTGTTGTAGATAATGGTAGATAGATGGTGGTCTAAGTAACCTTAGGATTGATGAATATAGAGCATGACAAGCAGATTGGTAATGAAAATTGCATTTTCCGGCTCTAAATTCCCATTCTTTTATCTACGCGTATTTTTTGTTCTTAATACTGATTAATTCCATTCATGACTGTATAGTCACTCATTATCTCAGTGCAATAGATAATATAAAAAAAGTGATTACCCACAATCTCGCATTGTAAAAGCGGCAAAAAGGTGATTACCTTTAAACGCGTGTAGCTATAAGAATTCATGGTCAATTTCCTCATTTAACTAACAACCTCGTTAAAATAATCGCAATATATTGACGCCTCAATTAGAAGGGAGATTCTTCGGGCCGATACGTCGGATTAGCCTCAAATCCTTTCACAGATGCGAGATGATCGCAATAAGCCCATCGGGAAAGGTACGAGAATAATGTCCAGCCGGAAAAGAAGACATAAAAGTATGCAAGGGAGACATTTTGGCCTCCACAAATATCTGGCCCGAGGCATAACGTTAATCCGTCCTCGGAGTAAATGCCACGCGATAAGACATTCTAAGAAAAGGCAGGGAAAGTGGATGCAAAGGAAAAGGTCGGGAGTCTGAGCATGAAAACGTGGCTCCAGACTCGGACGACATTTAATCGAACTCTATCCGTAGAGCGAACAAATAAAACGCTCGCCTACGAACGAAATGATTCTTTAGATTCCTTGCTAAGTGATTAAAAACGCTGCGTGGGATTACCAGGGTTAATCATTACTGTTATTAAAAATGCGTCATTTTAAACTATGCTTAATTACGAATATGAATATTTCTTTATATTACGAGGAAGTAATCACTTTTTTCGTTATGTAGATTCGGCATTAATTTGTAATAGCAGTTTGTTAGAAAGGCTTCGACAGCTTAGGTCATTTTGCAAATGATCTCCAACAGGGATTCGAACTCAGGACCACTTTCATCAAAGCCGAACGCCCTGCCTGAGTAGCTATCCGAAAGCCCGATATTAATTTAGTAATATCAGTAATTTAAATACCTCTCAATTTGTTATTATATACCGCACAATATGGCATATAGTAAATAATTATTCGAGAGTTGGCAGTTTGACTATTACCTCAGGTAATAATAGCACACGTTGGTCAATAACCACACCATCAAAATGGTAAAATTATTTCTTTACATTTAACCATAAAACTAAATTTATGACGACGAAGAGTCAGGTTGAACGAGGTTTCGAGAATAAAATTGACATTAATCGAGAGTGATAATTCGAAAAAGACCTTCGTACATGAACTCGCACAACTGATGATTCTTCGAACCGGTCTGTATCGTGCCGTCGATTTTCTTAACATGAAGAAACATCTCCAGAGAGTGAGATCATGCAAGGCCATCGTTAGCTGAAACAAATGCATTATTAGATTTATTTTGACAATAATTAACGCGTTAAAATGCCATTTATCACTTAAGAATATGGTTAACGCTGCTTTATGACCCAAAATCAATCGGCCACATCGCTATTCGACAAATGCGCGTAATGCGAATAGCATGCATACTTGGGATAATGTGATCGTTAGCGATGGAAATGCGTTAAGACTCGTCGATTCGAAGGGAAGGAAAATTAGCGAAGCGCGGGACTCTAATACACCGGGATGATGATTTAATTCATCAAGAATGCCCAGCATCCAAATATCTCGCCATCATTATTTATCGACTGATGGCTACAGGAAGACATGTCCTCAACTCTCCGAGGTACGATATTGCATCAAATCACGCCACATTTATCCTTTGAACCAAACTTCCCTTTCCCTGGAATTTATTCAAATTTCTTCACCGCCTCAAAGCATCACCAGTTTAGCGGCTATTCCATTTTATTCGATATTCTTTTTTATACTTACAATAAAGAACAATCAAATGGCGCTAATGTTATAAAATGATGATTACTGATGTTAAAAAATTTAAAACTATATTAACTTCTTTGGTTATTTGCATCATAGCGTCAGCATAATAACCAATTTACCTCGTAAAATATACGTGAATATGCGCTGTATTAGTATAATATCACACGGTCATTCATCTCATTGAAGGAACATTTCCATCTGACGAGAATTTTTTTAACTACGACTGTATTAATGTTACGCCAAGTTTCTCGCCAAGGTTGACCAATGCATCATATTTCGTAGAGATAACAAGGAAAAGAAAAGCAACCGACACAAACTCCGCGAGGAATTTTATATAGCAGGATGGTTGAGTATCCCAAATCTGGAGCTGCGAAATGGAGGGATGGAGCAATGCGAATTTATAAGAACACAGAAAATGATGAATACATAAAAAGCAAAGGAAAGACTAAATATTCGTTCAGGTTAGAAAAAACAATCATAGGAATTATTTCTAAAGGTGAAGCAATACGATGTCTTCACTTGATTCCCAGAGGATAATGTTCTTGACCCACCATCATTTGACATTATTTTCTGGTTTTAAATAACAAAAAATAAGTTTGTATTTTATGTCACTTGTGCCAAATGAAAGGATTTTTTCCTGAATGTTTCTGAATCATCTAGAACTTCATCACTTGTAAAAAAATCCAGAAAATCCTAATTCCAGAGGAAACTTCATCCCAAATATTTCGGATTAGGAATTAAATATAGGGCTTGTATCAGAATGTAGGCACTTGGGCACATAAGGGGATGGGGAATAAATCGTAAAGTGAAAAAATTGAATAGTTTTCCCCTCAGCGGTCAAGCTTCAGAAACCAAGCGAAAGTGGGCCGATTTTTCTTTCCCAACCGAAACTTTCTTCAGATTTATGGACCTCTCTGCACCTTAATTCATCAATCAAATGAACCTGCTTCTCTAGGACTTAGAAATTCAAGCCTAACGGACATAGAAACGTATGTACGCACAATCCGAACAAAACAGGATATTTTCGGAGAACATCCAGCGCATGCAATGTCGTGCACGAGACAAAAAGTTTATTAGCATACTATCAAAGGCGCGCAAAACCATCTCTAGTTTCAGGTGTTCTTCAGAGAACGCTGCCAATAAGGGCGTGAACACGATGAATAAAAGGCTCATTCTTTTACATATGGGATTCAGGAAACCGGTACGGTGAAAAAACCGGCTGGTGTTGACATTTGAGAATCGCACTGGAAATATCGCCAGAAAACCCCGAGTTCAAACTTTCACCGTTTCCTTTGTTGATCGGTCCAAATTCCACCGGCAGCTGACGTAATTTTCCCCGTAATATATTATTATTTTATTGGCCTATTTAAACTAGTCCGCGTCGATAAGTCAAAGAGTGTCATTCGTAATTTGAGTGTCGAAATTCCGCCGATGATATTATTTCTACCGATCGCCGATGGACGAGAAAGTTTCAAGGGGACCGATATTGAGGGCCAAAAAGTAGCAATTCATTGGGATATATCGCCACCTGAGATTTTCCGTGCGATAAAGGACTGGTGGCAATTTCGGAGAAACATTGCGAAACAATGCTCCGGGGACTGAGATGAAATGATACGTGGGAATTTGAATCAACAAACGAGAGATTAGTGAAAACAGGATCTCACAGCGTGAGACTTTCATCCAGAAAACAGGATGAAAGTCTCACACTTTCTTGAGGAAGATTTCTCTAGTGCGTGCCTTTTGGGAATCAGTACTGGAAAAGTGGTTAGATGCACCTTTTATTGATAATGTAAGGGTGTGGGATTCTATTACACATTAACTCGTGTTCAGTTATACATTTTGCAGTACTAAATAGAAGATGATTAGTGAGGTATTTTGCCTTGCCTTACTCCAGCTGGGATACCACGATACGTAAACTTCTGCGTGAGTGCAGAAGAATAACCCTAATAATAAAATAACAGGAAGAATTAATTAATGAAATTATCAAATACCTTCAAAAAGCTAAGGGGAGACGCTTTTCAAAAGTAAAATCATATGAATGGATGTAGTTCGGCATATCTATTATATATAGATTTGTAATACAAGGAAACAAAGGAAAGTCTAATTCAGACCTAAATTGTACCATATTAAGTTGCTAGTTCATTTAAAAGAGGTAGACAGATCCTTCCGAGATGTACTCATTATTCAACGTGTTCTATATTTTTTGTACGGAAAAGTTTTAGCATGTTCATGGAGATATCTACTCTTCATGATGAAACAAAATACTTCCAAGGGCAAGGTTCACATTAATTGGTAACTTCTTCAGAGTATGAAAGTTGTAAATGCCCGAAAATGATAATTCTATAAAATATAAAATTTCGCAGAAGGAAAACACAGCAAATTTCATAGCCAATAATTATTTTTGCATTTTCATAGCGAGAAACGGCAAGGTAGTGGTGCTAGCTGAATCGAAAAAAATAAAATGCAATATTTTCGAACTGCGAATTCAATCGTAGGTACCGAGGGAGATTTGAAAGGATCTAGAGGTATAAAAAATTCTACTGATACTAGAATTTCCTAAGCCATTTAAAGTTACTAGCGTGACAGAATTTCCATCCTCAACTCTCACCATAGCACGCTTGCAAAGCCCTCCAGTACTTTTAAGAGCACTCTTATACTCGGCATAAATTTAAAGATGGTGGGAATCACTTCTCGGAAATGCCGCGCATTCTACCGCGGCCCTTGAAAAGGGAAATGGTACCCGCTGGAGCAATCCACGTTGGCATATTTCATGTATGACCTTCTTTGCGACCAGGGTCCATCGGTCGGACAGGAGGCCTTTGAGTAAGTTAACGCCAAAAGTTGCTAAATGCTTACGGTGTGAGTATGAGCGAGCGCAAAAACAAGTCCCGAGCGCAAAAAATAAAACAAATCAGACCGGTCGAGATTTGAAAGGGATATGGTAGAGACAAGCGGAAGAACGAAAGACCCTAATTTGAGCATCTTCTCCCACCACACCTCGTTCACGCCTTGTGCATACTCACCCGAACCCAGACGACAAATACCTTCGCCTTTCCCACTCTTTTTAACTCCCGTAATGCGGGCCGACCTATGCATCCGTCACCATGCACCAAATCCGCATGGGTGACGCCCCGGGAGCACATGTTGATTGGTCGGGTAGCAATTATTTATATCCGGAGCGGTGGAAACGTCACGTATGGGATCCTATTCCATCGTCTTATTACTTTGGAGGAACGAGGGAGGCGGGAAAGGAGCGGAAATGGCTTCAAAGATGGCACGAATTCCAAGAACACGAATTGACTTTTACGGTCGAGTTCGCAGGTGTTGACTGAAGGCGACTGTCCAAACTAAGAGGCCGAATTCATCAAACTTTACGTAATGAACAACTAATAAATAATTTTTTTTCCAACAAATGCGATACATTTGAGCGAGAAAAACACATGCATACTGAGGTAAGAGCGATGCTGAATGATACCATTAATTACAAGGAAAAACATTAATTTATTAAAGTTTTACCTTTGTGGAAAGATCGAGAATTATTTCTCATAGTCATTGTTCATCACTTACGTAAACTTGATCCGCTAAGAGGATTCTGCATCAGAGAGGAAAGCGAGGGCAAAGTCCCTCACTCCCCATTTAACTTTAACTAACTTAGTCGCCTCATCCCCTTTCGCAAAGCTTTTTGCATATGATGGCGGAGGGGATTGGGTTCAAACCTCAAAACCTTCAGGCTGAAGACTATACTTGCATACACATTAAATTAAAATACTAAACGCGAGTGTCTTACAAATGTCAGTAAAAAATTCCGCCAATGTTGGTGGTGATAAGGTTGGGATACGGTTCATGCCATTAAGGTTTAAGGTTCGAATCTAGGCTGTTTCTGGATTAGGCTGTTTCTAACCCCGTGCTGTTGTCTCTCGCTGTAATAGTTCAAAAATGGATGCTTTCGAAGGAAAGGTGAAATGATAAAAAAAACACCATATGAATTAAAGATATAAGGGACAAAGAGAGAAGGAAGAGAGGCATAATTTCTCAATTTATGACAAATCGAAAACGATTAAAATCCTCCAAATACGAAAAAATGGATTACCGTAAAAGTATTGCACTAAGTTAGCTCATAAAGATGATCACCGCGGAAATAATTAGCCATCGCGCCATGTTGGAATCGCTCCCATCGTATTACAATGGCCGTGATTCCAACATCTCAAAAAAAGCAATCTTTCCGCCATCGGGCGCAACCATCTTGCGCTCCGAAAAAAAAACTCCCCAAAAATAACACGTTTTTGTGCCCTTCACAATTCACTAGGAATAGACCACATCATTACGGGCCGATAATAACATGGCGTTCCCCGCATGAAGGGAATCTATGTCACATGCGCGTGGGCGGAACGGAAAAGTGCTACCTTCGAGAAACCCTTTCGCTGGGGCTACTTGGATGAACTCCACGGATGACTGAGAAGGCGATTGTAATAATTGGAAAGATGAAAAGGAACGAAGGATGCCTAGGATGCAAACGTATCGAGGACCGAGAACAGCAGTTCTGCTCAAACAAGACGCGGTGGGGATCTAATGCTAGGCTAGCGATGGACACGTTTCTCATTCCTATAGGTACATGTTTAGGTAAACTACGAGGCATCTAGTGCCGACGCCCCGCCCGTCAACGTGATTGCGACTATGCGGGAGGGAAGAGCCGAATCCATTCGAAAAAAATGAAATTTACGTCCTCGTGATTTGAAGCGGGTTTATTAACCCTTCAACCTTGCGACTGAATTTGAGAGAGATATCTCTTTCATTCAAACATTTTATGATTAAAACGGCAGTTAGTGGGATTTACGATTTCTATTTCGACTTTTGTTGAATGAGCGCCTAATCCTAGCACAAGCAGAATTCCCTTAAAGAAATAACGTGAATAAAGTTGAAGAGGCCCGCTCAGGAACAACCTAATTCCAGGATTAAAATGGTAAAACATATCATTCGAGCTATAAAAATAAGATATGAGAATAAAATTGTGCATATTTTTATGGAAATATTTAAAATAAAAAATACCAATATTAAATTATAATTTCTAAACATTTAATGCGCTACAAAGTTCCTGCTTATTTAAAGTATATTTATACCTACATGGATTTATTATTAAAATGATTCATTTTTCGTTTATTATTACTATTATTATGACTTATTGTTTCACATATTTTTTATTGAATACAATAATTTTATTAAAGGAGTTGTCACCGAATAAATAGAAAATACTATGCATAAGTACAGTTTGCTGGTTACTTTCAGTAAGGGGTATCCTTCGTTCGAGCATTAATTTAAATAAGTATGCGACTTCAAATTTATTTCGACAACGCAAGCAATCTACGAGAGAACAGGATTAATTATTCATAACATATTTCCCAGTGATCGAGTTCCACTCAGTTATGCTTTCGGCAGGAATTCCTAGAAAGTCGAGAGCCCCCTTCGTTCCACTACTTGGTCTCAGCTGACTTATCTTCTCCGATCTTTCATAATTGTATTCTAGAAACAGGCGAGGCTCTTTCTTGGCGAACTAATAGGAAAGACTTCGAAGGCCACCCTTTTCCTGTTTCTCAAGTCACTTCCGTTAGGTTTTCTCACAAAGAACTATTTCCGTGAGATTCGCAGATGATCCTTTTCCAAACTAGAATAGATATTTATAAGTATGCTTGTACTTACAGTGGTAACTCAACACATGTCTGAACCGAGATCGTAAGTCTAAAGATTGATTCAAGGAAGTTGACAAAAACTAAGTAAGAAGTAAATTTGGCCAGAGAAGTATCACTTTCTTTCACCAGTTCGCAAAAATGGACGGCAAACATTTTGCTGAAATAATTTTATTTACTCGATTAACACAGAAATTAAAATGGAGGATGTGCTACTTAAGTGCTCTGAAAATTATATTCGATTAAGAACGATTTCCATGTTAATGAGAGAGGTAGGGCTTATTACTAAGGGCAAGAAGTATCATGGGTGGCATACTCTCATAGGCGAGAAGTATCGTACGTAGAATATACACTAAAGATGAACTATACGTTCTAAACCTGGTTCGCATGCCAAATATATTCTTTGGAACTATTCTAGTGTCTCCATTTATACATGAATAAGAATTTCCACCCTATATCTCTCGATAAGATTGACTTTATCGTAGGTAGCTCACAGACCTAATGAAAAAGGCCACCCATCCTAGATCCTATTATCGAAAGCCGCAAGGTTGACGTTTCATCGCAGCCCGGTAAAACGCAGACAGTGGAGCGATTTAGAGTGGTAGATTTAATTAATTCCTCCACGCTGAGTAAGGGATCAACGTTCATCTCAAGACTCGCCACGTAGACGTCGCAGACATAACAAGGTCCAGATCCCAGGGAAACAAACGCATCCCTCGTATCGCGTCTAAACATTTGCCCCGAGCAAGACGGCGATATGAAGTAACCAGGCTTTGCAATCTCAAAGGGTCGGCGCCAAACAAAGGATGCGAGCTCAAAGGGTAAACAAGTGATATCTGAGGGAAATGCGCTTTCGCCGGATTTGCTCGGGTCAAAATCGCACTTGAGTCGTTCTTCAAAGCGAGTGGTCTGGCACGGGGTCGCAATCGTTCGACCTCACTTCGGAGGAAATAGAAAAAGTGCACTACGCACAAATAGGTCGATGGCTCGAGAGAAGCCTTTCCCTTTTCGTAGACGACAAGAGGAAGACGCGACGCCTAACCTAGAACTGGAGTTAATTTCTACGGCGCGGCGATAACTAGGCTAACGAGAAACTTCGCTAAAGAGACTACCGGTGTACTTCGCGCTGTTTTTTGGACTCGGAATACAGATTTAGCATCTAAGAATGCATGGACGCGGGGGCAAAACATTTTGCGAAAGACCAACGAAATATACCGTATCTATATGAACCTATTACGATTTTTTTCGATTCAGATCTCCGAATGAAAGGGAAGTCGTGATTAAAATGTTAGCGACATTTAGAAAAAAAACTTTTGGCAAATTATTCGCTTAAATTAAATGTCAGTAAACAAAGTCCGAATGCATTCTCGTATAAATTCTCATTTAAAAATTTTCTTTCTCGTAGTTTGTAGATTTTTCCAACAAAGTTTTGAATCGCGAATACGATTTCATATCGTTTCTTTCACCTACAAACGTATAATCATTAATTAATCAATTTTCTACGTATTCTGCTTCGGTTAATTATTATTTAATAAGCACTGATCGATTAAAATAAAATCGATTACAGCAGAATTTACGGAGTGGAAACCCGTATCAATAAGGTGATAAGAATAAAATTACAAATTCTCTTTTCCACACATGTATTTGAAACATTACCTGTTTTGGCCTAGATCGGTGATAATCAAGTTTAATAAATTGAATTATATTAAGATTACAATTTCGATTACTATCCACGAGTGATCAGAAGGTGGGGATCGAAGAATAGTCGAGTATCTTGGGTAATTCAACGTGAATTTTAAGGTTCGGAAACTCGAGGAAATTCCGTATCGGACGATGAATACGTTTCCGGAACGAATTGAATATTCGAGGCATCGCTGAAGAATGGTCCTTCAGTTTTCTATTCGGCGATAAGAGGATGAGAGATACTGTGGGATGAGCGTTCTATTAGAAAGGAATGAGGTGTTGTCCTGGGGTGGGAATAAGACGGGGCCGGATTGTCTCGAAAAAGAACACCAACTCTAATATTACGGGGATCGATCGGCGATGAGCGAGACGAGACAAAACACGCCGTCTGCGTGGGAGTGCGTCTACACGAAAGTGCGTTAGAGGAGACTTATCTCATTAGTTATCATAGCTGACCACACAGCCTTTTTCGCGAACAGACGATCGATTCACGAACGCGAGGGCCGAAAGTAAGTGGTGACATCATTTGTGGATGAAAGTGCTCGCTCGAAGATCGCATCCTCAGCGGATCGTTTTAATTGAACGGGTTTTGTTATTATTTAGACAGCTTCGCGTGGTTTCGATAGCAAAGCCGCAGTTCGTGGGCACTTAGAGGTCCATTCGGCGAAAGATGCGTTGGATTGTCTCCGAGACTAAACAAAGCGAAGAACGCACTTATGATTCGACGAAACGATATCCTCTTCCAGACGCCTCAGTAAGAGCCAATTCAAACCAGAGACATCATTCTTCAATTAGGCTATCGACGCTATTTATAATTGGAAACAATTAACTTTCTTTGACCACGATACGTTAACGCTTACGTTTGTAAGAGGATGAAATCTCTACTTCGTTACGTCGACGAAAAATTATGAAAGCGAAGCGAAAATAATTTTGATTAGATTATTTTGTTCTTATTTATTTAGGAATATGTACCAATGAGTGGGGAGCTTTTTTGTAGGTTGGTCATATGTAGCGTTAAATCAAATTTTAGATCGCATATGATATCATCAGATCGTACCATAGTTGTGTATTAACTATACTCAAATAGTTTATCATAGAAATCGTCTCGTCTGTTTACGCCTCAGAGTTCTGAAATTTCATTTTAATATTTTTAACGAACACATCGTTTTGCTTCCTAGTGGATTAGCCACGCCACTCTCTCCAGAAGTGCTTTACTCTATTAGTGGGTGGAGGAATCAAGCCGCGCGACTTCGAAACAACTTAGAAAATTCTCATTTTCTCGCGCATATTTCCAAAAACTCTTCGTAGAAGACTTCGCAAACTCTTGCTCGCATTCTTGGTGGCACTTTTGTAAATAAATGACTCGTTTCGGAGGAGGAATTGAATTTTATCATAATTCAGGGAGGATACGGTTCACTTTCGTCCATTTTCCACTGATTTAACCCTAAAGTTCCCATAATGCGAAGGATTGTTATTATGGACGTGATTAATAATTACTGATTCCATTGATAACTGATCATTGATAGTTATATTGATTCTTCCGAGCCCCCACACACATCTATTGAGAAATAAAAACAGGAGATATTAAACAGAATTAATGACGTACGTACGATAACATATAAATCTCCGTGCACCAGGAATCGAACCCGGGACCTTTTCAAGTTAGTTTATTCACCACCAAAAACAAGGGAGTAATTGAGAAATCAAAAAAAAAAACAAGTAGAGGCGGTAGATGAGATAAATTATTTCCTGCAAAGTTTACCTTAAACTTGGTCTTCGCGCTGAAATTTTGATGTTTTCGTACTTTGAAAGTTTTGATTCCAATCCTCGCTTCCTCTCTCCCTCTTTCGCGGATCTCTTAGATGAACATTAGGGGAAAGGAAAGTGGCTGGGAGAAACGGGGAGGAAAGAAGAAAATCATGGAGGGACGTACGAGGTCGATTAAGCGTGCAAGGGGAGACTGTCTGATCCAGACGGAGCATTGTCCTCTTATGCGCACGCACGCCTAGGAAAAATCGACGCCTATAATTCCTCTATGGTGGCCGTTCGAACCCAGACACCGCCACTCCACCCCCCGGAGGGACGACTCCGCGGCTAAAACAATGCGCTGGATCGAAATCGCTTTTATGCACTCTCTCTGCGATGCCGCTCACTGAAAATATTTCCGAAAGAATCCCCGAATCGAATAAAACTTCCCGAGGACTTTACGCGGCTAATACCTCAAAGGGAATCCGACGAAACATTGATTGTATAATTTTCGCATCCATTGTCGTCTGTCTGTTGAGTATTCATCCCGGAGGCTGGCTTGAACTTCGATTCCTCCACCATTGGCTACAAAATCTTTGCAAAAAAAGAGGCTTACTGTGAGAGATGTGGCGGGAGGTACTACGCATTTCATTTCCTCAAGGAATTCAATGAGTAGAACGAGTCCGCAAAACTACACGATATTACACTTTTCGTAGGAATAAGGAGTGATCACTTTGGATGCAACTATTCAGTCATTCATTCCTCAGTAGCTTCGTATTATCGCAGATACAAAGATGACTGAAACAAAATTTTATGATTAATGATTTCCTCCGATCAAGGACGTAATACATTTACCAAGAACGTCTACAGATTTTTGCATGCTAAAATCATCTCTTAAAAAAATAAAGGCGGATATTAAGTAAAGATAATCTTCCTAAAGGAAATTTGGTGGAACTTCATCTTCGCAGAAGAATGAATAACCATTTCATTCATTTAACAATGAGGACATTAGGTATTCCAGTAAACCATTTAAGAATGAAAGAATAAATCAAGATAAAACTAGGAAAAAGAATGAAAACTTTCCTGATGTACCGCGCTCCGATTGGTTGGTACGTTTCATTTTTATTACGCTACACTGATTGAGTTACATTAGTTATGGATATATATATATATATCGGGCCACTTTCATTAATTCACTTTATTTATAAGACCTGTTTAACAAAGATCAAAGGGACGACTCAAACGAGTATATTAAACTAATAGTTTGGGGCAGCGTATGATGAGTGTAGATCATTTGCGAGATCGGTATTTCAGTAAGGGAAGCTTTTCCCTCCGACGTCGCTGACGAGATTCGTACAGAGCTTCGACGCCGTCTCGACGCCGCACTCTTTCTCCCCGTAATTAATTGGCTCGCGGTACAGCGCGGGGAAAATCAGCGAATACTTTCTTGGAATACGAATTTTCGGAGCGGAAGGTGAAAGCTCTGGAAATAAGTTGAAGGGGTCGGAAAAATGAGTTAGCGATGGGAAACAGAAAAGCGAAAACAGGAAATGAAGTGATTACTTTCGATTGCTCCGATCGACGAGCGATGTGGTGTTGAGATCCCGAAAAGGTTTGATAATGAAGCTGATAATGAATATGAACAAGGAAAGGTGATTAGCATGAAGCACATCCTGATCTAAAAGCATAATCTAGGTGATTAGTTAAAGAACACTACAAATTTTACACGGAAAATACTCAGTCACATTTGATTAATAGGATGCTCAACAATAAAACTTCATTATCTTCCTGATCAAAGTTAGACCATGCATAGAAATATGAAAAGATGCAACAACTTAATCCAACATTTATCGCTAAATTTTACGTTGTACAGAATCAGTTTCAGGTAACCTATAAGTGATAACACGCGTGAAAGAAATAAATTCAGAAAAAAAATTCTATACCAACGTAATATAAAAAATCTACTCTTAAAATTGATAACTCGTAAATTAAGGCGAATTTTGGTTAAAAATTATGAAAAAAATTTAAGAAGGAAAAAGAAATTAAATAAAGAAATGTCGACTAATTTTTAATATTTATAAATACAATAATCTATGGCTTTCGAAGTCTTTATATGAGCTGATACGGCCCACTAATTTAAGACAAAAAATCTGAGAGTGCTTTTCTAGAATTAAAACACTGAATTATGCAAAGTCTTTGTCTGCAGGAAACGGGTCCGATATTTCCTAACATCAGGCCATAGATCTTGATTGAAAATCTGTTTCGTTATAAGACAAATGGATCTCGGGGAAACACCTGACTAGAAAATTAGATCGCTTTCTTCTCGTACGCGAGAGAAAGTAATAATTCGATGTCTCTTCTAAGTTACTTAGTTACTTATATATTAATCATTTTCCAAAGAAGGAATTTGCCTACTGATGAACGTTAGTATTTCACAATTAGATGAACTTCAAGAAAACTGTAGGCACGAATCATTTGATGAAAAAGAGGAAATAAAAAATAAAAGCGCGATTTGAACAAAATACAAGTATCTGAAGCATCTAAAAACTTTTACGATTTATTTTAAGTTCAGGCACACGGAAACGGACTTCGCTTTGGGTGTGAAAGATCAGAAGTTCGATCCCCGGCATCTCTAAACGTCCGCCATCCACGGTGGCATAGGGGTTAGCGTGTTAGCCTAGCATCACCGAGGTCCGGGGTTTGAAGCCTGTAGAGTATAACGTTGTCTCCAGCTTTTAAAACGTAATTCTGAAAGGTATCTAATTAGACTAAAGTTCGACTAATTATGTCATGATGATTATTATAAATACTATTGACCAAAAATAAAAGCAAAAGATACAGACACGCGTAAATACTCGTTTCTCTAGGAAATCGGTTCTTAGTCGCCTTTTACTCATCAAGCTCGTTGGGGAAACTGTTCCTATCTCTCCCAAAATAACTTATAAAATAATTAAATGACAGCCACGGCTTGAATGGTGCGAAAATACGAGAAGGGCGATTGGCAAACAAGAAGTGACTTCTGCGGAAGAGTTGGTGATTTGTCAAAATTAGAAAAGGAGAGAAATTCTTAGCAAGCTAACTTTCCGGCTGATCAAACATCAGCAAACTCGGCCTTCGCAGCCTTTCTTCGAACGTATTGGGAGAAGTCACCATATTAGTACCGAGGTAAAAGTCGTGAATCATCAGAAAAATTGCGATCATATTAGAGAAATTTAAAGGGTTGATGAATGTAAAACCAGGTTAGCATTTCACATATGATCCTTTTTAATGTATAAATTGGGCGCTGGGAGGACTGCAAGGGATATTACCAACTTTTCCCGTCGAAAATTTAAAACTGTGTTTAAACAGGACTAAAAACAGACTGAAACTTAAATCGGACAAAACTAGACTACACCGTGACTAAACCTTGTCTATATTGTAACTAAACGTTGACTACACAGAATAAACCATGGTTGACCAGACTATTCCCTTCCGTTATTTCTGACGCACCTTCAAAATAATTCTGCGTCGGAACATTCTTTTATGTATGACGCAGGTCGAGGCGCTCCTTCAAAGAAGCAAATCATCACGCACATCCGAAAATCCTCTCATTAATAAAATGGTATAATACGCTGACATAAAATTTAGCGCGTTACAAGCTACACAAATGCTTACATTACGGCGGTCGGGCTCAGGAAATAATTCCATATAATTTTATTATACGATATTTTTCATCGAACCGGTTTAGTACGACTGAGTAGATAGAACCGTTAGAAGAGGAAACCGGTACCGAACACATAACAGTTTAGGCTACAGAAGATTTTCCATTAAAACAAGCAGATACAATAATCGCTTCAACGTGAGGAATGTTCATAACCTACAAAAATTAAATCATCGCATTAGATAAGCGTCCGCATTTTTTGTCTTAAAAGAGGCGACAGTTGGCCACATGTGCGATCTTCGCAATGATTAACACCTCTTCGAACGAATATAATGAGTTGATTCCAAGTTGGATCGATCAATTCAGAGTCGAACATTCTAAGCTTAAACGGGCTTCAGTTTTAGAGCAGTACGAAAATAACAAAATATAAAGACGACGATATTTTGCGACTTGACGGAGAGGTTGTGTAGTATCTATAAATGTTTTCCTAAAAGAAGCTAAAGCACCGCCGGGAAATAGTTTTATTTATCGATGGCTCAAACCATAATAATATGGTTTTCAAAGAGGCCACAAACCTTAATATAACGATCAACCTGATGACGCGTAGTCGATCCGCTAAAATCTAACTTAACTGCCGATCATCAGCTGGACGGAAATACCTAATAATTAAGGATGCAAGGATATGAGAAAATTCTTACAATACAAATGAAAATTTTAAATCATTGAAAAATCGAATACGTCAATAGAAATGGTTTCCTTGTATGTGAAAGCCAGAATAATAATCTTTAAGTCACTGCTAACCCGGTCTTATTCCTACATATCCTGGTTTTACACAGGTCTAAAATTCGATTCAATATAATAAAATCAGGACAGAACCTACAATTAAAATATAACCGATAAAATAATGAAAAGCAGATATTTAACTTCAATTTTGGATTTTTATCGCCGATATAAATGAAAAATCTCACGAAAATAATTTTAAAATAAAGATGCAAAACTCTGTAAACAATAATACTTACAATCCTCAATCAAAATTTAGTTATTACTTGAACATTCCTCATAAAGTGAATCCAATATGCAAGAACGAAGTTCTGTGGAATAGCTGCTCAGTTAGTTACCAACAGTTAACCATAAAAGCTCACAGAAACGTTCCGTTATCGGAAAAGCCTAACCTTGTGATGCTGACCCATGACCTCAGTCGTCATGGTACAGATTGAATGGCTCAAACTTCCTTAATGTCTTGTTTTTCTCTTTAAATGGACATCCACGACTGGGTAGCTGTCATCATCTGCCCCATAAATGAAATTGATTCCTCCGGACGCATCATATTTAGATTATCCCGAAGGAAGTTTGATACACTCGCTCCACTAAATCAGTGGTTTAGAGTAACCCCGAGACTGAGGAACTTTAATGAATGAGAAAAAGGGAGAGCTCAAAGAAACCTCCGACAGATTGCTGCGTTTTTTAATAGGAAGATTCTGTTTTTATCCATCCTCTTTAATCTGAACCAATAAGAGAGCGATGGAAAAAAATATGCGAGGGATATGGAACATCCTTCGGTATACTTTGAAAGATGTTCGACCGCGTTGACTACGGCAATGATGACGCATCCAGACTCCTCATTTACCAACTTTCGGCGAAAAAAATTCTCACACGAAAAAGCACTTTTCACTTCTCAACAAGAATTCTCACATTTCATATAATTCCCGACGTAACTTTTAAGAGCGTATTGTGACTAATGTGAGTTTTGTGATACAAATACAGCAAAACAAATAGAAAATGTTCGCGGGATCCGCTCAGCGTTTGCATCTGATTACCTGAGAGGGTTTACCTCAACTTTTGAAAAATACACACAGATCTAACAAGAAGAAACTAGTATACTGTGGCATAAGTAACAGCCACGCCTGCGTAGAAAATTCAAGAAATAAGCAAAGTTCCTCGAATGGAAATAATTGAGAATAAAACGCGAGTCTTCAGAGTGACTCAACCTCAACCGCAGTGAGTAAAGATATCGAAATTACAGCCTGAAATCTCGTCTTGATATTCCGCGGATGGTACAGCGTCGAGAATGGGATAGCAACTAAGTAATGGCGTCTACTCATATCATAACTACCGCACTGACAGCTGGGCAATCTATGTTCTAGGAATGTGGATAAAAAATTGTGCCATACAACGAATATAATAATCATATATAATATAATCAAAATACTATCAAATCAAGCAGAATAAACGACATTCTGGTGGTAACTGTCCAGTAAGACCGCAGAGAAAGCCTAAAACATTTAAGCATCAATGGAATGCATAAAAATTACCGAGATTCTTTCACCGATAAAGAAAAATGTAAAATGTTCGAGATTCGGAAACCTTAAAATTGTTTTGAAATGTAATTTTTCTTTATCAGCGATAGTGGCCTAAAATCATTCCCATAAGGAATACCTCGCTTTAATAGCGGTGTTACACCAACTAGACTTTATAAAAACCTTGCAGCCGATATATCAAGGAGGTCAGCAATGAAACGTTAATGAAAGTTTTACGATTCGAATTTCCACTGGATATAGATATCCACACGTTTGAGAAGTATTTCCAACGGCAACATATAGCCTGATTTTTTTACGAGTCGTCCAAGTGGACATCACGAAAATACCACCGAAATGGTTGAGGAGGATACGCCACCACGGCTATAAAAATCAAATAAAACCTAGGATT
The DNA here is from genome assembly GCA_947579665.1 of Sympetrum striolatum. Taxonomy (NCBI): domain Eukaryota; kingdom Metazoa; phylum Arthropoda; class Insecta; order Odonata; family Libellulidae; genus Sympetrum; species Sympetrum striolatum. The sequence continues at coordinate 64,930,371 of OX388352.1, forward strand.
TATGCCGAAAGATTACTGCAAGTCCTAATATCCTCATAGCCACGGAGAAATGACTATATATAGGTGCCTATAAAACTAGCTTCTTACGTTATGATAAGGATTAACGGGAATAATTTTAGAATTTAGTCCGTGAACGTATACTTATTTCTTCCGGCACAACACGTTACCGCGATTACGAAATCGACATTCCGGATAAAGATCACTATTTCTGAGGACATTTATATCCCGCTATAAAAAGCTGCGGTAGATTTTTTTGCTATCGACGACGGAATGGATTGCCCCAATACCATAAACCACGCAAAACAGTACTTGATTATTTGATTCATGGTTCACTTAACATGATCCTGGATGATAAATCTAGCTTAAGTATATGTGAATATCGTAAATAAGGAGATGACTTGAGTAACACCACGTTAGAGGTGACTGTTGGCTATTAGAGGTTAGACTAGGGATGCATAAGTTCTTACCACTGCATTAGTTCCCAAAAAGATTACGCAGATATGCCGGACTTTGACGATTCTTAAATCATTAGTCATAGTTATCGAGCTTCAACATGAAAAAGGTAGAAAATTAGGGGAAAGAATTGGCTGCGAAAATCCGGTTCCCGGGTCTCATGCGGCCCGCGTGTAGAAAACCCATTAATTAAACAATCAAGTTCGGTTCGTAGGCAATAGTAAAAGAATTCAGTGGGAGACACACCTAATCTACTCAACAGGTGACGTGAGAACAATTAATTAGATAGGAATCCCGTTTGATGTCAGGGCATATAAAGACCAGGATCTAACGCAAAAAATTCTATTCAACAACCTAAAGCCCCCGATAAAATCTATTCCTGAGTACTTCCAACTGCTCGACAAGAACCCACACGCTTCATACTTTAAACGTAAATGACACAGAATAAGGTGTGTGCTCGTACCGGAGCTGGGACAGGAGCATTCAAATCTCCACCAACCTAACTTCTCTACGCAATTCCTGACTTTTCCCACGACTACATGCAACTTCTTTCCTAACGACCTCAAACAAGCGCCGCTTACGAAACGTCCAAATGAATCCTCAGCTCTGACATAGCGACACCTTAAAGAACCAAGTAAACGTATTCGCAGAGGTCGATAACCTCCAAATCCGCTCTGGAGAGAGAGAAAGGATGCTGGGCTATCTCGTGGTTAACGAGTCATACGACAGAGGGCAACACCAAGAAAAAGGTTTTAATGTAATGAGACGATGGAGAGATGCCGTGTATAGCGTACCTTATGCCGACTACGGTCTATTACATTTATCTTCGCGGCTGAGTAGGAGCTGGAAAGTTGAAGTCTTTTAGGGCAGGAGGAGGGAGGCCAATCAAAGGTGAGTAGATTGAGAAATCTGCTCACCAAATCTATGTTACCACGTGGAATATATTGCTTCTTACAATATCGATATTGATCTGAAGTGACTAAATGTCACTGTTAAAGATTTGTTGGAGCTAGGAAGTCGATTAGGAGAAATTAAAATTAAAAATTTAGTTCTTCATTATTTGAGAAAAATGAAAGGCTGGATACCTCCGTGTTCATAGATAAGTCGTTTTGATCTATTCCTCCGACTGGTCTCCCTCCCCAAAAAAGACTTCATTTTGCCTTCTCGGGGGTGATGATAAATTTAATGAGGTATAGGAGAGGTGCCGTGTTCTCTTCACCCTTTTGCTGACTATTCCCCCAAAGTGCACTGAAAACGCCCCCACATTCGGAGTGTCTCCCTTCCAAAAATAAGAGTACTGCGAGAAAGAATGTCGCCCTGCTTTGTTACTCTTCCTTTGGAAACAGACGGTTACGTGTCGAAAGAGTTGAAATGATCACCCCACGGCCAATGCGAATAATGACGAAAATATGCACGCGATATGTCAGCGCGTGGTCTCGCTACACACAAATCCAACCACCGGAGTCGTTTTATTCGTGTCAATATTGACTTTCCGTTTTCATACGACTGTCACAGGGAAGATTGTTTCCTTGTGACAATTTCGGTTATGAGGCTATTTCATTTGGAAGTTGTTAAAAAACGGTTGAGATCATAATTTCTGAGGAGATTCTGATTAGTGACCCGAATTCATAACATATTATGATAATACACCTGCAGATTAACCCCAACTGTAATATTCTTTAGAGCAAGCTTTCCATCCAGCGTGCCGTATACATCCCGAAATAACCATATGGTTCTAATTTAACTTAGCAAGTGCTGTTTATTTTCTGTGATATGTTACCTTTTAGCGGATTCCGTTTTAAGTATATTAACATTCTAATATACTCACAACATTTCAGTTTCGATCATTCTCGATTACCTTACGTGCTAAAACATGAAAGAGTAAACGCAGGGAACTTTAATTTCTAGTGTCCGTTGCAAAACTGTAACCGCACCATTATGCTGCGACAATTTCTGTTACAAATAAAACAGTAATATACTGGAGCGTTCAACCACAACTTTAATGCATTTTATAGCGCAAAATATTTTTTTTCATTCACGTGTTTTAAATCAGCTTCCAGACATCAATTCAGCGTACTTGACTACTAACGTGTTAGTTAGATGGCTTAGTGAACCGCAAGCTTCAAGCTAACACATACGTGTGTGGCGGAGGTCAAATGCTTGGGAGGCACTGCTTCGGAGAAAAGGTCACTCGCGGAGAGCGCACTCTATCAGCATGCGAAGTAATCGCTTCTATGATAAACTGTGCAAAACCCCTATCGCGGCCATACTTCACCGAGTAGGCGGAGACAGAAAAATTACTGGAGCATTCCTAAATTAACTTTCCAACACAGACCTGGAACAATTCTCTTCCCAAGGTCTCCGGGCAAGGAACAGGATCTTGAAAAGAAACCAACTCCTTTTCCTCAGAGAGAAAAAAATTGTAATTCGCTCGGAATCGTAGTCACTTCTCGGTGCCCGAGCGTAATAGCTATTCGTCTTGGGCTTCTAGACAAAGGAAGATGGAGCGTTTAGATGAGCAGGAGCCGCAGCCAGTCGCCAATACACTCAAAGGGATATCCGCTCTGCGACTAGGGCACAGCGGCGAGCCATACCTGTATATGGGGACGGTCGCAAGCTTCTTGTCACGCGGGCAGCCATGTTTCCCGGGACCGAAGTGCTTTTAACTATCAATCAGTAACATATACGGGTAGGGAAAGCGATGTAGGATAGCTGAGAATCCACACGAGGCTGTGGTTTTACTCTTTAAAAGTTGCTGAGGCCTATCTCAAACTTCATCGTTGAAGGATGGGAGGGTGCCTAGCTCTTGGGCTCCGTTATCTCGGGGAACGAGAATGAGACCCTGCGAAAGTGAATGAGGATAAGGGAAAAGACATGAGTGCTCCGCTTCAGCCCTATGTGACTGTGGCTTCGACGAGGTATGTGAGATTACCCCCGACAGCTGGTAAAATTCTGACAGAAAGGAACGAAATAGCTACCCAAAAGAGTGGAATTGACAGAGAAAGAACAACTGGTTCTATATTTTATGTAAGGGGAAAATTGTTGCAAAAGAAACCTTTTTAAACCAGGTAAACGACCATAATATAATTAGCTGAATCGAGAAACAAATAAGACAGCCTTTAATAGGCAAATAATATAATCTATTTTAGTGATACAGGAGAGTCAAACCTTTGGCAGCCAAATTCATAAATTTCAAACCGATACCACGTAGGAAGATGTCAAATTGTGATCTATCTAGCCGCACAGAAATAATCTCACGCGCAATTAAGTAAGTGGTGTCAAAGTCAAAGTCACCTTCGATTTCACACGGCAATATTTAACTTTAAATATTTAACAATATTTGATTATCACACAAATCAATCTATGCACGATAAGTCATGAGTTATAGTTACAGAAAATTAATATACGTAAAGAATAAGAAAAAAATCATAGAAATGAAATTCTAAATTAAGAATCAATTATGAGGTATCCTCTCCATGTGTAACGATAAAAAAAATCTCGGTCTGCTTTGACGTAAAGAATAATCTTACAGAATTATAGACTTATTTCAAACGGGTTTTATTTAAGGTGCACGTTTCATAAAATCCTTTTGAGAGTGAATGAGTTTCATAGGTTATACAGTAATATTTGATGGATATTAAAAGAGATTTTTGTGAAATATCAATCCAAATCAGGATAAAAAGTGAAAATTTTCGATGGAGAGATGCAAGGAGTAGCGACTGCTTAAAAGGGATCAAAGGAGATCGTCTAGGCTGCTGGATAAGCCACTGTGCGACGAAGTGTTTTAGATAGATGATGGAGCTGACGAAATTGAATTTTAATGAGTTTTTAGCATAAAATGTATTTGCGAATCAACAGGAATGGGAGTATAACTTTGAAAATAAGGTTTTGACATTTTCGGGACCATTTCGTTAAGGGAATACATGGGCCTACGCTAACCAATTTGAGTGTAAAATAAATGAGAGAGGTTACTGGTTCATCAATAAATAACGGGTCACCAGGGGAGTTATCATAAACTACGAAATTAGAGGCGGATTGCCTTTATATTGATAAATGGTCAATAAAGTTCTTAATCCGCAAATGTGAACACTATTAATAATAATAATAATAATGATAATGAATCGTCTTTATTTGGGCGATATTAATACTTAAAATCTCTTCCATCTAACCCATCGTCATTAATTATAAAATAAGAAGTAGAAATAATTAGAAGAATTGTGGATGTAAAAAACCTAAGAGATTCTTAGGAAAAAATACCGAAAACCTACCGATAGTAATAGCTAAAAGATAAGAAAAAAGAAAAACATTCAAAAATAAATAAATACACTACCAATAAGTACTTACATGCGATACATAAATATTGTTATATAACATTTATACTATTGATAGGGACATCAAGAAACCTTTGGCTTTAATTACTCTTGTTTCTTTCATAGAATCTACCTTTAGGAAAAGAATGTACTATCACTACAACTGCCCACAAGATTTCACCACACATAAACGTGCAAGTGCGGAAACCGCCTTCGACATCAAATCCTTTTCGCACATATCCGAGAAAGCCAGAGCGATATTCACGCACAGACATAAATCGAGTTTGGGATCGCATACGCCATATTCCTCCATCAATCCAACGCGGGTGTATATGGAAACGGGGCCTGCTAGATGTCAAACCGATAAAGGCTTAAAATGTAGGCGGATGGGAAAAAATCATTGCACCATACGCTTAACATCAGCATCGAGATAAGAGGACGCGGGGATAATGGTCCCCGCATTTCCCACAAATTTCCGGGGCGAGGAACGAAAAAGATTTTTCATTAAGATCTACCCTGTATAAAATTCCGAGTTGTTACTGTTCCGAGAAAAGTCGCGATTTTTTAATTTCCGGCAAAACTGCACGTTCTGTTGAGCAATAATATGAGCCCCGAGATATGGTCTCGCATAACGACTGGAAGAAGCGGTGGAAATAAATTAAATTTCAATTTGATAAAGAGGGCCGATAAAATGTCGGTGGGAAGAGCTATCTCTAGCCCAGATGATTGTGATACTGTCATTACCTGGAGTCTTCCGTGAGCCTACGATGGTTCCTTTTCTGCCTTTCCAGGAGAAAAACCCAGTCACGAGATTACAAAACCGTTGAAAATCATCGGCGATGTGTAATTCTAAGATTTGAATCGTTTCCGCCGCGTTTAATAGTCCGAGGGCACACACGGCTGGCTCTATAGTCGGAGAAAGCACAAAAAGGGACGGAACATTTATGATACAGATAGCGCGGAGATGGAGGAATAAGGATAACATATGGGAGAAGATAGGCCGCTATCTCCTTTGGATTGGTCAAAGTGCCGCATTTATGAATAAGAAAGAATCGCTGAGCATCTTCCTGCGTTACATACGCTTTAAGCTTGACAGAAAAGTGAAAACAACGCTGAATTTGTGCACCACAGACTGACTTTTATACGTTTCAACTAATACAGACTAGAAGCATTCATTGTGTATTTGATTGTTCAAATTTAAGAGTGGAAAATTAGTAACTTTTCTAATGTAAATGCGACCGGGGAATGACCTAAATAGTACTGATAGTACATGGATGAAAACATTCAAAAAATAGAAGAGACATTTTATAATAGAAGGAACGTTTTCAAGATTTAAAAAGGCATATTCCTGATACTTAAGACTTTAATTAAATTAGTAATTAATAATGCCCCAGTTACAAAAATCATCATCATATTCTTGGAAAGGTTTTTGGGGATTTACAAAATATACCAACTCTCCAGACAGAAACGCGACTGATTTTTATGGAGAGAGTTGTGAGCAACTCGATACCGAGCAGAGTTTGGAAGATAATAATTAGCAGATAGTATAATAACAATAGTAAAATAGTAATAACTAGAAGATAATACCAGAGCAGAGTTTGGAAGATAATAACTACCACCTGCAGTGTGTCTATTACATTCGTTATCACCCAGAAATTTAAACCCATAAAACCTTCTGCTCTCGAGTTGTAAGCGAGGATACCGACATAGATATGCAGCTATAAACCATTTCAAATGTTTTACAGAAAAGAAACACAAGGAGAACATTATTATTAATACTTACTTCACAAGTCGCTCATCACAATATCGGTAAATAAAAACAAGTAAAGTTGATTTTTAGGAGAATCTATAGGAGAATCAACAGTTAACCGCACGTTCATTAGCTTCCTCCAATAATTAGGATTTCATTACGGGAAAATTGTCTCATTTGAACAAAAAATGATGGACCAATACGAGAGTATTCCCGAGCAGCCCATATAAAAGCCGCAAACAAATAAATATATAATACGCTTTCGGAGTTCCAGATCAGAGCACGGGCTCCAGGGAAACCATAAGAATTTAAAAAAGGTATGTCACGGCCAATGGTTCGCCGAGATGGAAAATTTAATATACGGATAGCGTCCGCTGAAAGGAATACGGCAAAAATGCAGGCAAAATGGGGGGAATCCTAAGGTAGTCACCGCGATGCTAAAGAGCTATTAATTTGAAAATAGCGCATCGACTTCTTTATTTCCTAACAGTACACTCGAATATTACTGAACAATTCCGATATTAAAAATGCGGTCTTCGAGCCTGTCATTCGCCGGAATCAATCGCATATTAAAAACCGAACGCTTCGAATACTCCTTCGTCGAGAGCGGAAAAGCTATTATTCTTTATTCGGGAGGGTTGAGTATCTACGTGGATGATTACGATTTCTCAGGAAAAAAGACAATCGCTGTTCAAAAGCAGCCCTTTTCTTCACTCGGGCGTTTAATTAATTCTAGAAATGAGTGCAAGTGTGTCTCGCAGGAAAATTTCATTAATTGGAACAATACAGATGATAATAATCACCATTTCGTTATTTATAAACATCATAGATATATGTAATGCGTATATGTTTATATGCATAGATCTTATTTGCATTGTATTTAAGTATATTATCAACCTAGTCTGACATTACAAAAGCTTCATTTGCATAGGATGAGATCACGAGAAAGTTGTGGAATCATTTACCGAGAAATAATCTAAGCTTCGACGTCGGTGAGTAAACTTGGGTGCGTTGAAGAGCTTCTACTCGTTAGAGACAGTGGGTACTAATCATCGCATTGACATGTGCAAGAAATCCGGGTCGGGAAAACTGCCTCGGATTCGACGGCTAATAATTTATCTCGAGCAATTACTTGGAGGTAAGTAGTGAGAATATCGCTATTTTGAGTGTTATTGAACAGTGTAATAGCCTACCGACTTAAGGAACTGAAATAAGGAATTTAGGCTCACCAATAGAGGAGAAAATACTAGATATTATAAACAATCAAATTAGAAATAAAAACTATGAAATTTTTTTGGTGACAATATATTTATACACGATTAATCAGAAAATGGAAGATCCTCAATCTGCTAAAAAACTACTCTTCGACACTGTGCTAAAACACAAAGCTACACTTCGGCAATGTTTTCAAGGTTTCCAAGTTAAAGAAAAGATTTTCATATCCCCCTCTACCTTCGTTTAAGACCGTTATCTTCAAAATATACATCCTTTAGTCTTTTACGCGTTCCCTTCGTTTTCTTTAATATTCCGTGAATGAAGAGCTCCGCTTACAAAATGTTATCGTCCCGACGGATGCTGGGATCGCTCGCACTGCCGGCCCAGCCACCGCACTCGGGGTTACATCTCCACGGATATACCGATGACACACAACCAATCCGTCATTGAACTTGCATCGAACATTTCCACCCATTTCAGAAAGATGAGCGTGCGACGAGAAGGTCGACAATGCGAAGACCTCGGCACAACCTCCGTAACAATAATTCCCTCGAGGAAAATGAACGGATGAAATACGTGAGAAACGAAACTTTCGATTCAGACTGTCACAAAACGCTCCGACAATCGCATTCTCTAAGGGAGATTTATAGCGCGATTCCTTTTTCATTAACCGGAGGACGCCTCAGAGGTCGGCGGCGGCGAGGCAACGTCGCAAGGCCATCGGCACTGCCACCATTCGTCGTCGGTTCGAGCCTCGATCGTTCGACCATCGATCATTCCTCATAATCAACTATTCATCGTTCGCGATAGGAGGGGAAAACCCGGCTCTAACGAGGGATAGCGGCCGACAAAAAAAGTCAGGTAAAAAGAAACGCCGGCCGTTGCCGACCGAGAACGTCTTCTTCTGTGGCCCGATGTGATTTCTCTCGATTATTTCAACGCCCGGACGGATGTGTACCAATCTGAGACACCTTTGCTGAATCGAGTGCCCGTTTAAGTTGTCGATAAAGAATTGTGCACCCGCTATATCGTAATTCCGACCATTGGGGGAAGTTCATCGCGTTTTTCAGAGGCATCAAATGTGTTTTCCGACGAGGAAATGGGATGTCCATCCTCCGCTTGCATGGCCTACTTGACTCGCGTTACCTAACTGTAACCCCGATGTAACGAAATTTCAACGCGCGGTTTCGCTTACGAATCGGGTCTTGATGCTCGAAGATGAAAAGCGATGATCTGTGGACTCAACGCGACGATTCATCTTCAAATTTCGTCGGTATGAAAAGCAAAAACGAAGATTTCTATGCGGATGAAAAATGCTCTCGACCGGGATGAAGGGTTTTCCGAGTAAATGTTACATATCTCTTTATGTAAAGGGTATTACGTAAGAATTTCAAACAGACTTCTTAGAATAAAAATGATTGAATTCAAACCAGTAAATTTAGGATGAGCAGGTAGTTAGGAATTCGTCAGATATGAGTTAGACAGGGGATTTTGCCCTCATACTCGACCATCTTTACCTCCCAATTTGTTGAGTTAACAATTCATCTGTAAGCCAACCATTCATTCCGCCTCTTTTCGAATTATATTCTCACTTTTCGTGCGCCAGTCCTTAACCGCATCTTGCGAGTGACTTTCCTGGACGACGTTCGGAATGCTCCATTGGGAGCTCGCCTCCAATTGAAATGCGTCTGAAAATTCCAAAAAGAGCCGAGTACGCGACACGTCTCGCATGTTACACTTAAAATTCCATCCTGAAAATGCAGCCGAGCGCCACGTATGCGGACGGATGGAGGGAAAAACCGCGGGCCTGGCGGAAAGCGGAAAAAACACGTCCGAAATGTTAAGAGTATTTGGACGTACTCTCACACGAGCCAAGGCGCTGAGGAAGGCTCTCGCCAAGCTCTCGGCTCACCTCACATTCCTCGCTAGCAGTCACTCCGCCCACTCCCTCCTCTACCAGGAGGTCGCTGGCCCGCCACCGAACGGCTTTGTGCTGCCCATGGCTCTTATCCTTGGAACGGCGAGCCACAGCGTCCGTCCCACTGTCGCATTGCAATATCTTTCACTTCTCTCGGAGGGTTTCCTACAGACGCCACGGCAGCCATTACGGATACTTTTTCCGTTCCCGTGCCCATATGAAAATGATTCGACGTCGTTCGAGCGATGGAGGAGATAGGAAAGCATTTCGCCCGCGACGAAATGAGAGAGAGATTCGAATAAATAGCGCGCTGTGCAGAAATGTTCGCTTCGGGTGTTTACCAACGCCCAGCTTAGAGACGCAAAGACGTCGGTGCTCGCGAGATGCATGCGTTGGTTATACGATGCTCGCTCAAACATACAAGGGGTGAAGTCGATTTTATTCCTCGACGACGTTCCTATTTATCATAGAACTACCTGAAGTCTCTGATTTGCAGCGAAGGTAAATTCCTGAGATTAGAGGTAACTGCACTACGAAGTTACTTTAAGAATAAAGTTAATTTATTCCGAATTTTTCAATTCCGAGGGCTTAACTTTGAATTTCATTGATGGTAAATACCGTTAAGAAAAGAGGTCCGACTCTTTATTTCAACATATGAGATCGATGTACCTCATAATAAACTGACATTAACCTTAGATATTTCTGAAATCAAATTCCTACAAGTTTATTAAATTAACTTCAACTTAACCTTACGGATAACTAAAAAGCTCCGCTTTCCGAAGAGAAAGACATCCACCGCTTTTATTTATTCTAACGATTCTTAACCATATGATGTTTACTGATATTAAATAACAAGCCATCCCCAGCAGTACGGAAGCAATGGTTAATGCGCTGTGTGAATATTGACTCCAAAGTTTCGATTCGGCTGACCCCGAACCTATTTTCACGGCACTATTTTAAACATTTCGGGGTACGGATTTCCCGCATTTCCTCAATTTTCCGGCCTTTTTTTACTGCAACTCCCGGATTACTCCGGAGGGTTGCATCCTCCCGGCCCGTTTGACGGCCTTTTGTCCTTCGGCTCCTTGCTTCTGGATGCAACCCGGAGAAAATGCATGGCGAGGAATGCGAGGACTGAGACGATGTTCGGGTGGGGAAATCAAAAGATGGCGGAGTAGACGCGATGGGATTCAGCAGCGCATCAGGACGTGTGAGGGTCGGCCGGCCACACCGTAAAGTTCCTTGCGGGATTAATGACGAACATACGAGTTATGCGGCAAACAGACGCAAGGCCTCCACTGCTTTGCCGTCCTTTTGCCTACGAGTGCCTAGCGTAGGAAGAGGAAAAAATAGAGAAACGTTCCCTTTCGAGCGGTTTAAAACTGGTTTGCAACCCGCGATCCACGGGGCATTTTTGGCCCGAGAATAAACATGCCGTGCATCCTGTTTTGACCGGGACTGTCCCGGTTCGAATGTGGTCCCGTTCAAATTTTTACTTCGTCCCGAGTTGGAAGGAAAACCCTCCAGGTAAGAAAATAACAAGGGGTATTTAAAAAGAAAGTGTACGCCGATTTTCGTACATTTTTGAGGCTGTACTCAATAGCTAACGTTAACAAAACTGTTTCGTGGAATTGGAAGGAGGTGAATCTATCCACGGAAGACTTTTTATGGGTTCGTCACCAGGTTCTAGTATTAATTCACTGTTCTGACTAAAATGTGATGCATTTAGAAAATGCTGGAGGCAGTCCATACTTAACGGAACGTTCTATGGCACGACTTCGTGGAAAACTAACGAAAATTTTACACGCCCATCAGTTACCAAGGGTCATTTCCTTGGTGAGACTTGCTGATGACGGCTGTAAAGGAGCAAAACTTGACCATTACGACCGATAGATGTAAAACAATCTCCAACGGTTCCAAAGGACGCCTGACCTTAGATAGGTACACCAATTAAAACGATGTGAATCCATACCTACATTAATCCCTTGCAAGCCGCTTGTCGACGTATCAGGCGGTATCAAATCATCGGAAAAGTATGAGAGATATTTAAAATTTCATGAACTGCTCAGACGCGATTTGAAAGGAAGGCATTTCTTCTAGATACTCCCGGATAGGCTCACAAAATCCGCGGATGGAATATAAGTACCATTTGGAACCTTTTGTTACCGTCTGCTTCGTTTCAAATCCGTTCCGTTCGAGATTTGGACGTTTTTATTCCCGCGCTAATGGCATTGAAATTAAATGCAATACCTCCGAGAGGACGAAGATGGCATTTCCCCTCCGAAGAGGGCAAGAAAGTACCGGTGGCAAATAGTGAAGCAGCCGGACTACGAAGAAACCAGAGAACGAAGTGAGGATCAAAGTATAGTTGCACGCGAACGAGGGCAATCCTCTGAAACGGATGCCGCGATATCGAGGATCCGATATAAATACAACCGAATGCGGCTTCCGAAAAGAATGTGATGAAATGACCGCGAATAGAATCATTGAGGAATCTGAACGGACGAGGGCAGGAGACGAGTCGTCGACTTTTTCCTCGTGAAAATTATGTCGCGGAAAGGCGATCGGTAACTGCGAAATTTCTTCCGGATTGAAAAAGTGATGATTAAAGCAAGAACTCCTTGAACGTGCGTCTCGCTGTTAGCGAACTAAAATTTAGGAAAGGAAAGAAATTCATGATTAATACATTGAAATAATTGAAGGTGAGTAAGATATGGATGTCATCGTAGTTGTTTATTCCCGTTATGTACAATTTATTGCATAAGGAGGAAAGAGAAACTGATGAATAGAAATATTGGAGAAAATATCTTCCACACTGCATGCATGCTAAAGATTTCTGAAAGATTACTTATATTTTTAATGTCATTGATGGAAGGTTAGATGGAAGAATAGACTTTTCAGTCTCGATCTCGCCTTAATAAAGAATTATATGCACGTTAATTGCTTTATTAATAGACCACATTTATCAGTTTGCCGAGGGAAGCCTTACTAGTTTAAAAACGTAGAAATATATGAGACATGGATGAATAAAACTGGGAAGAAACGTAGCCACGAAAGAATTCCCAATTTCAAAATGTTAGCATACTTGAAACAGAAGGTTCATAGCTGTTGCATGCTACCAAGTTAAGAGCATGTATAGTCAGAAAGAAAACTCAAAAAATTGTTAGTTGAAGGAACGCAAAGAAAACAAATCGATCAATCCCAAGAAGTACAGAATAATAGAATGGACCTTTTTGAGGATGGGAGGATCATGCAGGACTAAATTTAAGTCGACGTCTTAAAATGAACTGTGAAAAGTTAGCGCACAGCGACTACGAAGAGGAGATGGCTTTTTACCTCAATATCTAACGAAATATTGGCTAAATATACATGCAAAGAGATACGGGCGATCGGTGTTTTGTGCTAAAGTGCAACGAGACCACGAATTGCTTTCATATTTGAAAAATTCAAGGAGACAATAACAGTACTCTTAGACACAATTATTGAGGGTTTCGATATGCTGGGAGCACGCGTAAGAGGAAGACATTAGGAAAGAGAAAGGAAAACTTGAGGAAAGCAGATGGAAGTAAAAAATGTCGTAGTGGTGCGGAATGAGCTAAAATACAGCGGCAGAGGGCGTGAATATGGTGATATAACGAGGCGAACAGAAGCGGAATTGGGACTGACCCAGAAGGAAGAAGATATACATTAGAATGTACCCGTTCTCAAACAATACCAATAGAAGCATAGTATTCATTGCGGAGAGCAAATAGCAAACCTTGGACGTACACGAGTAAACTACCGCTAACGTTTATCCGGACAAAAGAAGGGACGAAAGCGTCATAATTCATCGTGCGATGGAATACCCTTGGTAACGTCTTACAGGATACGCCATAATGCAAGGGTTTTGAGGGGAAACCACGGCACCGTCGGGAAGAAGCCAGGCAGCGACGGAGTTCCGAGAAGACGAGAAAAAACGTCAATTGACGCTTTGTTTATTGTCCGCTTTGGAATTTCGGAGAGACTAATCACGAAGTATTTAGCGAAGGATATTCAGTTTATTCGCGAAGTTATATTTTTGATAACAAATCTGCAGACGATGAGATTGAAAACAACACTAAAAAACGTCAATTACCCTGAAAGATCAAGTTAACGAAAATACTTTATTGACACGCGGCTTTGGGAATCATCTTTACTCAAGCGTCTTACTCGACAAAGTGAGAGACAAGGAGCAATTTAACAGTAAATGTGTTGCTTTAACTAACGCACACCTTTTGGGATCGGAATACAATTCAAGCGTTGAAAAAATCACTGAGGTGAGAAAAACACAAAAGAATTAATAAATTAAAAGACGAAAAGTTTAAGAAACGTACCGCGCATGACATTTAAAATTGTACGGTGGATATTAGCGATTATAACAGGGATAAAGACATAGATATATCGCCCAAGGAAAAAGGATAGGATTCCGGGTTACTTCACGATAAGCCAAGGATTTTCTAAGGACATAATGGGGCTTCAGTATAATGATACGATGTGTAGTAAAGGGAAGAACATTATAAATTAGCTCTCGGAAGAAATGTAATAAATCTGCTCTTTGAATCGAAAAGAATATATTCGCAGAACTCACCTTTTTCTGAAGAGCTAAAGTTGGGCAATTTCATCAGGAAGTATAAATTTGTTCCTCTAATGAGATGCAAATAATCACGCATAATGGCGAGCGATTTAAGAAAGTTACTCTCATTCGAAAACAGGAAACAAAATAAATACGAAAAATACAAACCGCTTCCGCGGATAGGACTAAAATATCACGAAACTAATATGCATATAGTTTTTTTACGGCATCGAGGCATATTCAAGGATTTGAAAGCCTTTGCTTCAGTGTTTGAGGAAAATTGAGCTTAATATACAATTTTCTCAAATATACGATCAAACACAATCCCATTAACGAAATTATATACAAAAACCGAGACAATATTTTTGTTAGATAAGGCTTCAAACATACATGTCTGCGAGGACACGGCAAATACAAACAAAACTGCTAAGAAGCCTACGGCATTTTAACAACTTATTAGCTAAGACTAAACAAGCTTTCAGGTTCGTGCATAGCTGTTTAGTCGTGGTTCACTACTTAACGATAAACTTGATCGCAAGTAACTAATTGTCGGAATAGTTTAAGTAACTTTCTTGGCTAAATGTAAGTGTTCACAAGCAGTAATTCAATTACTTGCCATTCTACACAATTACACAGTCTGTCTTAACTAGTCTTAACTGCACCGCAAATAAAAGGAGCGTGTTAAACACGTTAGATGAGGAAGGAGAATGCGGAAAACAATGACTTCTCAGCGCGATTATAGTATTACAGACCAATACTTGGCACGGATTAAAGTCCAAAAAGCAACGCGGAATACCTGACTACGAAAGCTTTCGAAAATGAAGACAAGTCGACAATTTCGTCGGCATCCAAACCACTCGTATTTCAACGACTATAAATGCGTGACTAACAATATCTATTTCCCTTACTTCCTTTACTTTTTCCACCGGACAATTTGCACTTAGTTAGAAGTTTTCACACGATATCGACTTCTTGATGTTTACGCGCGATTTTTACGGCGGGCGTGTTTATATTTATGTATATATAATTCAATAAATACGAATAACGTTTACATTTGGTAATAGGTAACTTCCGACATCTCGCCTGACTCGAGGATCGGTCGAACTGTTTGCATAAATTTTTTCCCACTTGCTGATATTCAAATCGATAAACATCCGGCATAGGCGAGGTAAAAGGTATGGTCTGCGATTTTGCTCTGGAACGGGTCGTGAGGTCCCATATTGTGGGATCACTTTCGTATGTCTGCCTAAGTAATGGCAGTTACCAAGAGGTTTTACGAGGTTCACCATCGGCCAAGAGAAACCTCTCCAAACGGGAAAATATACGATGATTTTCAATAATCAAGGCAGACTAAAACGAGAATTGAATGCTTAAAGGGCAAAAAGAGGCCTGCACAACATACCACCAAGAAGAAATTTTGAAAATTGTACTTATTTGTAGCAATCGGTAATAACTTAAATGTTGAGAACAAAGGTAACGATAAAAAACTGGTTACCGAAGAGACATTTAGGAATATCTCACCTGATTCCACATGATAAAACTTTTTTCTGAGAAGACGTAATGGATTAGGTAAATTATACATTCGTGTTTTTATTTCTGAATGAACATTCTTCGTAAATTATAAAAATAATCTATTCTTTCCGTAACATCTTCAACCGCGGTCAGCAATCAGGTAATGTCACACCCTTGCGGCCCATCCCTTCTGATAAGTCGTGCAGACCTGCCCAATAACTTGAGATTTTTGTCAAATGTTAATCGATAGAGAAAGTCAACAAAATCCGAAGATATTAACCTCTCGGATCTTTTTTAAGACGTATAAGTCCCATTTCGAGAGCTCTTTCGTCGATTGCCGCGGATTTTCTTCGGGGGCCGTCGAATGCAAGAGACATTCGCCGATAGAACGGCAAAATTCTGCGTTCGCCGTCGGATAACTAACGGACTAAGGATATTCCAAAGAAACGCGAGCCTGTGTCACTCGACTAGCTGGTCAAACACCTCCGTTAATTCCCTTCGGTTGACCCTACGCAGAGAGAGGAAGACACGGGGGAGAAAAGTCTGTCGCTGCCAACCTGAGAGCCTCATGTTTACAAAATGGTGGGCCACAAACTTCGAAACGAATGGAAATTCCCGCAGAGTGGAGTGGTTGCGTTCTCGGCGCGTAAAACACGCCTCGGAGAGAAAATAAAAGCCAAATCGAAGCCCACACGCCAGAAAAACACAAAAGGATCTTCGATAAGCGGGTCCGCGCTCGAATTGGCTCGATGGATGCAAAAACGCACGGCGCTAATCGGCAGGAGGAGAGGAAACAAAAAGCTAGCGTAACTCCCGAAAAGCGTTCCGTAAAAATACATGCTCGGAAGATCGGAGGTAAGTCGTGGGGGACTTGGAGGCGCTTTATGGAGAATCGCGGAAACAAAAGACTCACGATATCCGCGAAATATTTCCCGAAGCCGTGGAAATTATTCGAACCTTTGCGGGGAATGAGCAATGGTCAGGGTGGGCATTGCCCATCGGTCTGCGGATGAAATGGTTTTCCTTCTGAACCACCTTAGGCGAGCTGCTTCCAGAATACTTCATTATTAAAAATAAGTTAATTTAATGCATACCCCGTGCTCCGTGTTACCCAACCTTTATTCCCACTCCTAAATTTACATTGAAACAGAGTAAGACGCCAAATTTGGAAGTTGAAACATTATAGATTTTATCGCGAACTCATATCGAACGAAAAAATATCCGGCAAAATAATGCGCGTGCGTGATTCAAAATTTGAAGAACGCGTATCGTTATGATGCACACCCGGAGTTTACGGCTCACCACTGCTCCACGGCACACCGGATGATAAACACCGGAGCAAGATATTTCCTTGTAGTTGTTAACGTTTTGCAAACCAAAATACTGGCGAGATTTCCGCAAGTTAGAGAAACCATGCTTAAAACTTATTAGATTTGACGCCAAAGCTCGAGCCATCAAGCAAATTTACTTCCTAAAAATTTATAAATCGGATTATTTCCTCCAACACCAAGCGGGCTGCGTACCCCCGAATTACACAAAATCAGAAAGAGAAGTCTGGGAGAACATTTAAAAACGAATCGGAGTATTAACGGGCCTTGCCTATTTATGCATTAAGTTTCTACTCCTCCACCGTTCGTAGCGCTTCTGGTAGACAATGGAGGAGCAGAGATTAGTGGAGGGAAGAGCGAGAGACGGCGGAGAAATAGAAGAGGAATGTCGTCACAAAGATTCGAACGGAGGACGTCGGAGATGAGACAGGATCCCATTCAGGGAGAGCCGCGGAGAAAAACTTTTTGAAGCGTGCACAAGATTGGAACAATGGCAGCCGGAGGAATGCTTTTTGATGAGAACGTGTGTGCCTCGCCATTGTCGATTCTACCTGTGCCCGTAAATATCGCTGCGATGGTCGGATCCGACGGGGAAAAAAACCACACGCGGTTTCAAAGCATCCAAACGAAACTAAATCATTCGGAGAAATTAATTTTGGAAACAAACGAATACCGTATTGGACGATTTCGATCGTTCTTTCCGCATTGTGGACGTGTCCCTGTGCGAGGTTTTCTTGCGGTCGTGCGCTCGTACGGTTTGCGGGCGGTGGCGTCGTGGTGCGGGGCACAAAGGCTTGGATGTGCCCCTGCAGTCCTTTAAATTACTTTGCCCCACCGACGACACATTAGCTCGAGGAATCGTTATATAAAATCCCATAAAATCGTCGTTATGATCTTCGCTAACTGCGATGGCTGACGGTATTCGAACGGCATCGTCGGCAGAAACAGCATCACTTAGCGTTTGTTCTTCGCGAATAGGAGTCCGGCAAAGTAATTATTCAATTATCAGACGTCGATTACAAAGATATGGCAGAGTTCCATTAGAGAAGGAACTTGATAGCTTCGTTGAAAGCCTTCCATTGTGTAGTGCAGGGGTTAATTTAGAGGTTACTTGATGAAAAATCGCGACTCTAGCCATAAACTCCAATTATCATCCGTGATATTTACTTTACGGCATTGACATAATCCACCAACAAGGCCGCATAATTAGGAAAGTGGAAATTAGAATATATTATTAACGGCAAATTTTTATCAGACGTGTGAGCGACAATTTCCCCGGTAACAAGGCAAAAACTCATTAATTTCACATCGATTGAAAACAAAAATAATCTTCAATTAACGCATTGGTTGCATTTAAGTTAAATTAATGAGTTTTTATGTCTTCAGTAAGAGTTGATACACCTAACGACAATCAACAATATACTGTGATAAATAAATACTTCAATCGATTTTATGTTCTTTGGCGAGATGTTCCACAACTTTCAACATGACACGGTAATATTTTAATGAAACTGTTGGAGGCATTTACTCATAAAAACTTATAATATTAAATAGCTGAAAATAAGATCCTCGGGAAATTCAGGAGGTAAAAAACACTGACCGAGGTACTTAAAAGTAAAAAATAAGAGAATACATAAGAAAATAAAAGTTGGGATAATAATCTTTCGGTGCCTCGTTTCATCTTAACTCTAAAAAATTCAAAACTTCGTCAATTTTTCGGGAGACCGAAAGCTTGTCAATATTGAAAGCGAAGATCGAGAATGCTGATAGAGGCGTTCATAGATTATCCGAGCAATCACAACGACTACGGGCGAGCATCATAGGAAACCAACATCGTTAACTTTTCCGGTGCATCACGAGAGATGGTCGCGAGTAAAAAATACTGCACGCAGAGGGTACCGCATCTTCTTCCCAAGACAAGAGCTTAAGATGCTAACTTGGCTCATTTCTACCGGACCTATGGTATACATAGGAGACATTTGAAATGTCAAACATCCGAGATTACGTAATCGCTACCTTTTGCAGTGTCTCCTAAAGCTTGCTTAGAATCGGGAGTAACGAGCTATTCCTCAGAACCAAACATTTGATCGCTGCGAGCGGAAATGGGAGTATTCCTCGGGCCTCCCACCCACGCCATCGGTGGGCCTATTTGCGCTAAATAGAGGCACCGGATTTCGTTTGTCTAGGAATCTCCCGAGTCAAACCCGAGAATGGCTCAAATAATTCGTCCTAGCTCAAATACCTAGTCCTAAGTACTAATCTTTGAGCGGAAGACGGGCACTGCTCCTATTGCAGAGGGATTCGGAGGAAACTTAACAAACAGTGAGAGTGGTTGCACCGAAGCGCCTACTCTAATCAACCACAGACGACGGTTTGTTGTTGTTTACGAACCGGATTCAATTGTAACGAGAGGGAGGGGAAGCCGACATTTGAGCTCGGGGTAAAATCACAACTATAAGTCAACATTTAACTGTTTTTATCGAACAAAAAATCCCGTTCGTCAAAATAAATCCTATTTTTTAGAAGAGTTCGCTTCTTAATCACTAGTTCCGCCAGAAAGGTTCATCCGACGGTTTCTAGAAGAGTTATAAAAGTTATCCGCGTTCGCTCTACGCAAAGCATCATTGGTATGCTCTCTCATCTCTGAACTTTATACAAAATAGACAATCCTAATCATAAGGTTTGAGAAAAAGTGACATGGGGATGCAACCCTTCCAACATGCAGTTTCTAACAATATAAAAGAGAATTTCATACTTTTCATGGAGAAAAGTGAATTGCATTCCTCAAATACACTGAAAACAATTTTCACCGAGGATAGCCCTTTTAAATCAACCAAAAGTTTATAAACTTAAAAAATCAACCAGACAATCGTCCGCAGAAACTAGAAACACTGTTTATTAACGACAAAGGAATCGTCTCTATCAATAAACTCCGGTTAGCAAACAATACTTGAGTGCGTGCAAAAATCGCAAAAGAGGAAAAAATGAGTGATTTTAAATTAGAAGGAATGAATTTAGGTGACTTCACACCTTTAGGAGGACTCCGTGAACTTTAGAATTACGGAAAATCTCCCAAGGAAGTCAGTAGCGTCCCAAAAAAGCAAAGTTATCGCTCTGACCCAAGGATGGTGCGAGCCACTAATTCCTGATACAATAATCGCATTTCTCGAAAAGGGGAAACGGTTTCTAACTCGCGCATGCTTACGGTCGGTATAATTACACTCTAAGAATCTTTTAATTACACTCCCCATAGACCAGGCGGTTATTATTTCTAGGAAAACGTTCGCCACGAGATATTTGAAGGATGGACGAGGAGAAATTGCCGGGGGAAATTGATTTACAGTTTCGCTGCAATAAAATGAATCGTCCCGTAATGCTAGAATGAGGGCCCTTGCTTACCTGAACGAAAACCCCATGTCGCTGAAGATGGACATGGGCCGCTGTCAAAGCGGTTGGAAACGGGGCAAAAGCTAGCAGATCTCGTGATTGGTGAACGGAGAGGAAAAAGGCGATTGTATGTGACTCATAATTAGCGGGTTCGGAGATAATTGCACCGCCCGACCGGCCACCCATTCCATTAAAAGGTCCACAAACCCCAGAAACTAAAACCTACCGAAGAATCTACGGAAAAGATTACAGGTATTCATCGACGATTAAGAATGGAGGCGGGGAAAAGGAATCTAACGACATAACTCCGGGAGCAAATCGGCGGTTTAGGAATCGGGGAAACACCGACATATCCTAGACTCCACGAGGGAAAGGGTCTCGCATCGGAAACATAACCGCCGAAAGGCGATGAAAATAATTTACCGTCCTTGGAACGGGAAGAATCACAAGGTTCATCATGAGCCAGAACATGGCCGAGCAAGGTCACGGAGGAACTTTTCCAAGAGCTGCGAGAAAGCCGCTAACATTTACCGTAATTGAAATGGAATGAAAAAAAAAAACGAAGGGGATACTTACATGGAGTTCGTCGTGTTCCAATGAACGTGGAATGGTGGCTTGCAGTAACTCACTGACGACAGGAGTATAGTTTCCAAAGTGATTACCATGACGAGGGTAAGTAGGGAGCCCGAAGCCGATCGGGGCTTAAGGCGCTCGTGGTGGGCCCGAAGGCCTCTCGGCGATACTGTCGCACGGGCCATTGCCGACTCTTACGATCAGAAAACACTGAAATCCCGCACTAACTATCACTTCACTTTCCGCACAAATCCCGCGGTCTAAGCCGAGCGGGACGCCGGTCTCCCCGGCTTCTCACACGGCTCCCAACTTCTTCAGCATCATCCCCAAGGCGATGGCCTGAGAGCTGCCAAGCGTGGATCCGTCGAAGGTGACATGATACCAAAGTGGACACCAGGTATAAACGATTACCCTTCTCACTTGGTCAGGGTATTCCGGTGGAAAAGGGGCGTGGGTGAAATCGCCACGTAAAGAATGAAAAACACGACTGAAATTCTCGGAAAAAACAATCGGGCACGGAGCGTGAAACTTTCACTATTATTTGCCGAATTGTAGGCGTCGGGGGATGGTACTGGTCCTCAACGCGACTTGGTGCAGCGCACTCGGCGGATGACACGTTCCCTCTGAGGTCACTCGCTTAGTGGTCGGATGTGTAGTAACATGTACGGTGCCAACACACTCACGACGGAGTTAGCGCTACCTCTGAGGGGATCGGAGTGGAAGCGGAGCGCGCAAGACTGCTAGCGCCACGACGGAGTTGCGAGTCTTCACGTTACCAGTTGGCCGACAAAGGTGGCTGTCCGTCCGGCCACGAAACAAGAATGCATGCGTATGGGAGGGGGGGGTTGAAGATGATCCTAGCAGCCAAATGTTTATTTATGCTCCCTCACGCTCTCTGACTTTGATTCCCACACTTTTCGGATCTCCGGATAATAAAGAAATAACACATGCGTCTCGCACGCAGATAACTTTATCGCGAGATCGTTCGCTCAGTCCATCCGCTTCGGCAATGATGAGAAGGAAAGAGATTATAAACTCGATGATATCGGCTCGATTGCGGGGGAGTCGTTAGAAATTCGGTGCATAACATGGGGGAATGATAACTTATTGCAGAAGTGCTCGGAATTACAAACTTATCGGCAGGTGCGATCTTTTATAATAATATGCCTCCATACATGTATGTAGATGAATATATAAATGAATATTCCTATCAGGCAAGTATAAATTCACACACGAGCACACAAATACGCACATACATACAAAGCACATATATAAATATGAACGTATATACACATATCGACACTTCTAATACTAGATTTTTTTAATAAATACTATTTTATACACAAACAACGTATTATACATTTACTATCTTTATCGTATTTATTATAGTAAACAATATTTATATAAAACTAAATATAAATAATATACATCTCGATTTTTTTGTTATCACCTTCAATATTACAAGCATTACACGCGTGAAAAATACGCTCATCCCATCATGAGAAAGCTTTTTATGATAGATTCGAACATTACTTACGTTTCATTTTTTAAAGAATAAATCTTCACACTATTTTCAACGTGATTAATGCTCATTTTCGTGTCAAATCAATTGGAGATGAAAATTGGAAATGCATTTTTTGAGATTTGACAGCCGATTTCCCCCTTATGAGAGAGGAAAAAATTCTAAACGCAACTGTTCACAGCTTATGCGAATTTTACTTAAGCAGCGTCAACTCCCACTGGCAACATATTCCTGAATTTTAAAACTTATGAGTGGGATGTTACAGCATGTCAACGTTATCCGACTAGATTAGCGAGGATGCCGATTAACGTCACGTAGGAAATTATCAGTTATTTTTATCTTCATTTACATGAAAAAGTTGCTGGGAGCATTTCTATCCATTGATAAAAACGATGAAACTCAAAGGATTTAGATTTTATGCTGTCAAAATGGATTTAATGAAAAACGTTGCAATGAAATTTAAAATAAATTAGTACCGAGAACACGTATGAATCTAACACAGATATGAGCACCTGGGGCTCAAATGGCGTTCGCTTCGCAGACACTGAAAATCTAAAGTCAAAGGGGATTTGGACAAAAGGATCAACTAGGAGTGACATCAAATTAACCTAGACTGCAAATGAAATGCAGAATTTAGTAGGAAAACAATCCAGCTGAAACTGCATTATATGGTTTTATATGTGAGGCTAACAAAAGTTATCGGTAAATCACCAAGTATACCCACTTTTCATGCTAATACTATGGAAAAACACATTATAAATTATATAGTTTTATCGGCCTACTTTGCACTGATGTAAGTTTTTGTTTGATGAGGGCTGAATTAAAATGTTTAATCTCATTGCTGTTAAAGATATATCATGTGCATAATTTTGGGTACGACACAATATTATTTCAGAGAATTGATGTAAAAAACATCTCTCCTAAAAATATCGGTGGCTTTTCCTTCATCGAGTTCTATGTGGAAAACTGGAAAACTTTCCATAAATAAATCCGAAACAATTAAAAGTTTACATACCAAAGCATTTCGACAGTGAATTTTGATTATTCTACGTCGATTGAAAATGAATGTATGAAATTGCGCAATTTGCCGTCAATTTCGCGTTTGAATTTCCACTCCAAGGAAGGACTGAAAATTTGAAATTATCTGAAGACCTCTCGTGTCATCTTCAATCTTAATCTTCAAATATAAATGCAACGTAAATTCAATCAGTAAAGAATTGCTGAAATCATTCTCGGGTTCAATTTTCGGACTTGCCTTTGACGATAATATCGTTCGCCTTTGATAAGATAAAATAGTTTATAGGAATACAGTAAAAATCATTTACCATCTCAATATCAGCTACTGGGGTCTAGAATTAAATTGATTTCGTATATGCCACAGCAGGAAAGACAAGTTATGAATAAATTGATGGAGCATTCCTAAGTATATTAAACTGTTTGGCGAGTCTTCCGGGTTGCCCACTCTAATCTCCGCGTAACTCAAAAAATTAAATGGTATTAGATTCCGCGAAGATTACTGTTGGAGGAATAAAAAGGGAGCTGAACGCAACGGTAAATCGAAATAAGCAATTGGATTCTCATTGCGTGGTTGACTAGTCGCTCGTGTATTAACAATCTCCGACGGTGCGCCCCCGAAACACAAGTCCACAAGCGAATGGAGTTGCGGTTGGACTCGAGGAAATTGAAACGCAATCAGTTTTGGATCACAAATGATGCACCTCTTTCATGGTCTGAAGGAACACATGCCAATTTAGCGAATTTTTTGTTAGACCTAGCGTCTATTTCCTTCTTCTGGTGACATTTAATCTGTTTTAGCAACATCTCGCTCTCTCGCATTACAAATGGAGCACGTTCTGTAACATCGAACCTCATATACGCTCTAATAACATAATATGCTTCATTTACCGTATATTTCTTTAGATAAAACGACCTTCAGATAAGACGGGGTATGAATTTTCGGCAAAGCGTAGTCGTTTTATCATATATCTGTCCTATGACGACTTCCAAACAATTAAAGGCCCATGAATTTAGTTTAGATAAGCGATCATCATCTGGATAGTAATACTATATTAGATATATGGATTTATGTCTTATTTGTTGTTTTTTCGAATGAGCAAATTTTATTTTCTCGCATCTGGCAGTAATGCCTTACGATTACGGCAAACATTCGCACTGACTGTTTTGTATTCGTCCCATATGACGATGACGATGATAACTCAGTGGCACAGCGAGGGGGGGGGGTTTAGGGGTTAACCCCCCCCCAAGAGTCAAGTCTTATGACTAGCTCTGTCCTTTTTTCTGCTGAAATACAGAAGAGCTGAAGAGTACAAATCCCAATAATCACGCAAGTCTTACAGATACACAGCTACTCATGTGTTTGCTTGATAAATTCATCGAAAGCTTCGCATATCCGTAAATATAGCTCCTAAGGTGATGTTTTCGGTAGCAGAGCAGGCCTAAAGCCGACATCGATATCAATGGGAAGCTATGATACGAGTGTTTCGCACACAATGTTCAACGTGTGCACTTCTTAACCCTTTCCTTTAGTTAGATGACTCGCACTATAAGATAAGATTCCCATGAGAAAAATTCGAAATTGCTGATTTGTTTACTCCTCGCTAAAATACAAGGGAACATTCGAGAAGTAATTAGAAACTTGCACCCTGATAACAGAGATTAAGAATACGTTTGAGAGACAAACGCATTGGTAAAACACTCAGTTAGGTCTTTTGCATGTGACTGTTTAAAGGGTATGAATGCAAAGCTAGGCTCGTGAGTAGTGTTTTTGAGAAATTCACAGTGAACAGTTCGAAGGAGAGTTTAGTTTGTATTTCATAAGGTACAGATGGACATCCGAAAATTCTTTTCACAGTCCACTAATAGCTCGAGGCCGCTACCGGAAAAGGCGTAAGTTAATGGCTACCTATGTGTTTTTTGTGTAATAACCATTATTAGATGCATAAATTAGGATTGCCTTATTTTAGGACTGTTATCGGAAGGCATATTTCAAGATGAGTTTAGTGACAACTGCAAAGTTACTTGTTTCTTTATCAAGCATTCTGGACGACAAAAAGTCTGCTCAGTAGACTCTTCATTACTCGGGATGATAGAAAGTATACTGATCCGTATTTTATGATTGCCTGTTAATTTGATGTTTATTTACGAAAATTATTCGATAACCGAATTTCCGTAGAAATTTGAAAAAGTATTGGAGCAATACCAGTAAACATTAATTTGCGATGATATCATTAATAATATACCATTTCGGAAGCAAATCAGTCAGCTGAAAGGTATTGTGCGCGTATGGTACGCACATGTTTATTGGAACTGTGCTTGATGACTTGAAATCAATTTGATAAACTGTTAAAACTGTGACTAAAACTCTTCATCTTCCTTTTCGATACAGCCAATTTTTCTCTGGTGATAGAATCCCACGGATCTCATGAATTATGCTGTCAACCACGTGGTCATGCAATGACCATTCAAATTTTCAATTTATGGAAAATTTTTGTTTCCTTTGAACACTCAGTGCGTAAGACTGGGTTTGCATCAGCACTCTGCTGGTTAAACCACCTATTACTTAGTCTAAATAATTGTAAGTTGGCGTCTTCAATTTTTTCACCTTGGTATGTGACTTTAATTCTGCAAATTCAATTATAATATCAACTATAATCAAGACTACTGAGACCTACTGTATTTTTTAATGCAGCCGAATATTTTATGTTCGGTATGAGACGCATTCAGTGGAATACTTAGCTAATACATAAATAACGAATTCAGGCTAAATTGTAAGCCTACCAGAAAATTTCATCTGATATAAATGATTTTTTGTTTCTTATACAAGCCTTATGCAATAAGCTGTGTACATACATCATATAATTAAACGATACAGATTCAGGGTTAATTCATTTATTCAGGGTTAATTTAGTGGTCTAGTAAATGTTTCTTTACCATGGATTTTTCATCATATCATTATTTTTATACATTGATGGTGTTTTCTTGGCAGGTGACATTTCAATTAAATTCCAAAATCTGCTGATGATATAGTCAAATAATGAAAGATTTTTAAATAAGCATGGGCGCGCCAATGTGGGGGATTTGATGAGTTGATGTAACGTACGTTTTATATCGCTTGCCAAATAATCGTAACTAATTTTTTCCTTCCCACGCTTTGCAACCTCTTGGAAGAAAGAACTCTCAAAGACTCGTGAAGTTTATTTCTACAACACAAAAACACTTCAGCATAGAAAAAATGAGTTTTTAATAGATATTGGACGTATCTAAACAAAACTCATGATAAGTTTCCAATTGTTCGCATATGTAAACTACTATCTTGGAAAGTGTTATCAGTTGGCCACATAAGCGTTAAACTCCTCTAGTTTTCATTTCATTTAGTTTTGAAAGAATTGACATATACTGTAGTAAGTAGCGGGCATGAATATACTAGCCCCTGTAAAGGTGGGCATTTTTCGTTTTCTCGGCAGCCTTAGACCCCCCTAATTTGCAAATCCTGGCTGGGCCACTGGATTCAACCATCGTCTTATCTGCGGTTTTAAAAAAAAAAACAGACTAGAATTACGTTTACCTTAGAAAAGCTTCAGATGATACAATAAATTGCTAGGTAACACCTGAAATAATACCCTATTTGTAGATGGAAATTTAAGATGTTTTATTTTTTAAGAAGATTTTAGCGACGTGTTTTTGGAGTTAAGCGACTTTTTAGCTACTTTTGAGAACATCTAAGGAGTTTTTCAAAAGTAAATTGGCATCCACGTCCGAGGAATCCTAGGAATTATTCACAGCTCTTAATGGAGTTCACATATTCCAGTCGGATGTCAACCTTTCGGGGCAACCTCAAATTCAAAATTTCGCCAACAACATCTTCTCCGAGCACAACAAATGTAAAGAAGATACGACGTCGCTCCAATTTTCAAACCAAGCGACTGCAGACGGTTTCTCCCCGTCTCTGTTTTTCGGCAATTAATGCCGAAACCTGGCAGTGCTTGGAATTAGCCCAGTTCTATCTCATTCTTGGGAGGTGTGATAAACGGCCCTCGACACTTCCGAGATCCTCGACCGCGTTTCTTTTACCGAGAGCTCCGCCTCGAAATTTTGGGAAACTCCGGCAATTCTCTCGGAAGTGCCGGAAACGTGTGAAAGAATCGCGAGCAGGTCGTTCCCCCGCCGTGGCTTACTTCTTTTAAATTGATGCGATAGCCTTATGCCCTGGGAGTTGCGCTCCACGCGTCGAGTAGCCATCCGCGATGGTTGTCGCGCCTCAGCCTTTTAATTACCTTTGCTTCGAGTTGTGATTTATCCACCCGTGCGGTTGGTAGATGAGAACACAATGTTCTTATCTATTTTCTTGGCGTAGCGGAATAAACTGTCATCTTCCAGCTTTGGGGAGAACTGCACCGACGTATGTTTACTAAAACGTTTCAGCATCGTTCCCGATAGGGTCTTAATTAAATCCGCAGAGAAAGATACAGATGATTTCGACTTTTGTTTTTATAAACAACCCGCTGTGTCTGATTTGCGAATCGCGGAACACTAATGTCGTCGAACGGAATTTCTGTAGTATTTCGAGATAAATGTTGCCAGATCGAAGGCAGCTGTTCTTATCAGTAGTGGAAGCCGTAATATTGAGGAATTTCCATATTGAAAATGATTATTCGACTTATATTCGACTCGACGTATATGTTCAACTCG
Source organism: Sympetrum striolatum (assembly GCA_947579665.1). Classification (NCBI taxonomy): domain Eukaryota; kingdom Metazoa; phylum Arthropoda; class Insecta; order Odonata; family Libellulidae; genus Sympetrum; species Sympetrum striolatum. The sequence goes on from OX388352.1 coordinate 64,958,639, forward strand.
TTATTACCTATTACAAAGTAGTGTCATCCTCGATATTGACTGTCTTGACCTCTGTCATAAATTTTAAGTTACACCACTCAATGATACTGAGAAGATAAGTTGGAGTAGAGCGAGCCAAGAATTCTGGTATAACCAAGAGCATTAGAAGTAGCAAGGTAGACATAGAGCGAAGCGGATATTTTACCAGAAAAGATCAATTGTTTACACCAATACGTTCAAGCTTGGAGGTAACGGTATAGTTCATGAAAACCTATACATGAATAAAAACAATGAAGATGTAGGGCTACAGACGATTAATAAAAACTGAATGAACAGACCAAGTAAAGAATGAAGATTCTTAGGACAATCAAACGGAAGGTCTTGGGAAAAAAGATGAGAGAAATATTAAACGGATACATGCTGAGAGAGCGGTTGTGGGCTAAAGACAGTATCGGAATGAATGGTGGGAGGGATTATAGATAATGGGAAGCAGATATTGGCTAATTTTAAGGTTAGGAATAGTGAAGCAAAGAAGCGACTGGCTGATGGCGGGGTGGTTCGTAGAACTACAACGAACCAATCCTCGGATCAATATCCTATAATAATAATCCACCATAATAATACCCATCATAACTTAAATCATCTTCGGTCCATAACCGTTATTTTCCACGATGCCCTCAAACTAGGCCTCATCATCGACAAAAAATCTCTCAGGTCTTCGGAATTATTTCGAAATAAATCTCGTCGAAGTCGCTGCCTACTTCAGAAAAAGTTAGAAGTAATAGAATACCGAGGGTTGCCTCATTATCCATGCCTTCTAATTTTTCCATTTTTCCTCCGACATCCTCATTATTCCACATCCTGTCATCACAGCCCCACTTACTCTATTTTCTTCTCCATTTTCAATATCTCCCCTAGCCAATAAATTTGTCTCATCCTTATTCCGGACGTTACGAGAGCAACCCCTCATCTGCCGCTAATCAAATGTGTAAGGGTGAATTCAAAACTCGAGGGATGAATCTCCGCGTGCTGATCAAAGCTCAGTTTTAGAGTTAAAATAAAAATTAAAACATTTTTGAGCCATGGCGTTTCTTTCTGTAGCACGACGAAGGGTTGTTTCCAGAAAATATCTCGGTTTGATTTCTTAATTGGCTAAAGGAAATCGATCACAAGCCATCATCACCAATGATCTCGGATACATTGAAGGATACTTATAATTATTAGAGAATAGTATAGAATGTAGAATTAGAGCATTAATAATAATATGGATAAAATTCACTACAGTATGGATGTTTCACTCGATAAAATATTAATTACTTTTGATTGAGGCTTGCTCATAGTTATGACAGTAGGAAAATCACCGAGGTAAGGAAGATACCAATTCACAAAATTCATTTCAGTCAATCATCAATCCACATGAAAGGAAAATTAACTACCTAACTCCTCATATTTCTCGGTAAGCCTCATTCACTCCCTAAATATGTGGATAGCTGATGTAGGAGATGTAACACGGCCTCCGTGGACAAAAATTTACGGATTTTTTTACCACTGACAACTCTTAAAGAATAAAATTCACAGTATCAGGCGTCGTTTTGTGGAAATCCATCTCGTAGAAATGAGGAAAGGCTTGTACTTTTTCCACAGGTTTATTTAAAACCTGGTCGTGTTTTTTTTAAATAAACCTGTGGAAAAAGTACAAGCCTTTCCTCATTTCTACAACTCTTAAAGAGTTCTCTGGTTTTCAACCGGGTGATGTCTGCGGATAAGTCCAAGGTTTCTGTCAGTCTCTCCGCGGCCATCTTCAGGGCGAAGTTGGGCACGGAGAGACTGCCCGAAAAGTCGGACTTATACATCACCCGGTTGAAAACCCGAGAGCTCTTTCTGCAACAGATACACCGGAAAACGACGAAGATCTTTTCTCATTGACAGCTTATCAACTCCGAAGAGTATCGATAATGATTTACCGATTATTTTTACTAGATTTCGGTAAAAATATTTAGAGAATAATTTTCCAATACTCGAAGGTACGAGACTGGTGCTGAAATATTTCCATCATCCTATTGATTTCTGAGGACAAGATCAAGTATCGCGAACAAACAGGCATCTATCAACGTGCTTGTTAATTTGGTAAGGAAGCCATGTGTTCAAAGTTGTAAAGGTTTCGTTCTCTGAATCATTCATACAGTTTTAGAGCTATTTGAAGAGTTTTTCAATCGAACGATGTATTCGTCATTCCCGAAAATTCTCGCATCACAGAATCAAATGAAAAGATTGGGTTTGTCACGGATATTGAAAAACAACAGCCTGGACTCAAGTGTATCCTCCTTTGCAACTCAAAGCGAGAGGACGAGCGTGGCTTCTTCAGAGATGAGATAATGAAACGGAATTAGATTCAGTTTTCCCAATCGAGTTTTGCCATTCATCCCCGACGTTTACTTCTTTCGTTAAGAGTTCCGCTCTTGTTGCATCGGATCGAATAAATTTCATTATTTTCCTCGAATTGGAATTGATTTTCATAGATTGCCTGCCCTTAGCAGTGGTCGACCAAACCGGAATATCTTTCTCGTTATGTATTTCAAATTCGAATTAAAACTTCCAACCGAGCACCATTGGCCCTGATACCTCCACGATCTTTCGTGTCTCTTCATTTATTTTTCCAATATGAGATAGAGAAATTTGCGTTTTTCTTTTACTGTCTTCTGAGCCTTGCTCATAGTCTGAATTAAACGAAGACCATTGAGGCATAAGTGATTGAATTGAATGAATTTCAATTTGATTTAGGTTTCCACTTACTGAATGCTACGAATTGTTATTCAAAGGGTAATTCTGATGAGCCTAATTATACGTAGTCCTAGTATAGTATACTGGCAAAGGAAGATAACAAGGAGCAACTACTTCATTTCTCAACTAGTAGCAGAGTGCACCATGATATCAACGAGGGATACCGAGAGTGCATTTACTCAAACTTAACGAATACGTTTAACTTTTAACATATCGAATTTCCTTTGATGAATATTAATTAGTAGGAAATTTCATTACATTTGTGATGTTTTTTCATTTTCTTTCTCACTTTAGTAAATGTCATATTTTTCTATTGTAATTAATAATATTTTTATTTTCTTCTGTAAATTCATTGATTTATGTCTATGCTGTATGTAATTTTGTTATTGTCTATATTTAATTGTTATTTTTACTGTGTTTTCGCGGTTTTTTTAACCCCTATTCTCTGTGGGTGTTTTCCCGCAACGTGGGCTTTTCTTTAGCAACCTTCAGTTGCAAAGATTTTTCCCCACACTATACTCCGTCTTTTTGTTTTAATTTAATTTATAATTATTCATATTCTAACGACAAACGAGGTTAGGTTGAAGAGAGGCCCACTTGGGCCTAACCTCGCCAATAGGGGGTCAAATAAATAACATAATTAAATAAAATATCTTCCTTATACTCTTGCTCATGAAAGTATTTACATTTTTATATTTCGATTGCATGTGTAATAAAATACTGATTTATAATTTACCTAAAATATTTGGTAGAGCTTCATCTTTCCTCTAACAACTCCCATAATTTGGAGGGAGGCATTTTGCAGAAGCATACAGATTAGTCGGAGTTTTACTTAACATAGCTTACCTCATACTTTTCCTACCATTTAGCGCTTTTCTATAAATCCTCCAAGCACGGTAACAAATCAGATTTCCCGCTGAAGCATACATCAAATTCTATTTTACAAAAATGTTTCGCGCTGACATTCATTTAGATCGTTTAATAGGGTTTCACTGCATTCGAATATCGAAAAGGAGCAAACGCATCCGATAGAAATCGCCACGCTCTGATTTTCCAGGAAAGTTAACGCTTTCACGACGACGTTTTTACCTGCAATAGCTCAAATCGCAAATACGACTTGCTATGGTATTATTTTATAATTTTTTGGCTTATAGATATTACATATCCCGGGAAAAATTTAAAGTGTCATGAAATTGGAGTATGCGAGAGAGTTTTTCTAGGACAAAGGTTTGCAGAAATTGTAATTAAACAAAACATTTGAGAAATTTACGAACATCGCGTTGATGAGGAATTCGAATGTTGAGATCCATAACACAAATCACTATAGATATAAATGGGAAAGGTGGTTGGTAATGCACTGGAAAATAGATATCACCTCCACAACTGGAATCCATAAAAAATCGGAAGGTATACCTCGTAAGTCGCCCTCTCCTCAAGGTCAAAAATATAGATCGGGAAGAAAAGGTTTCTCGGCCTCAAACACATTGCTTTCCATTACTTTTATTAAGTTAATACGTCTCGGTTAGCCAGATGGGGAATCGTGGGATCTTCGCAAGACCTCAAAGAACCGTTCATAAAGGGATAGAGCAGAGTATTGAGGTCCAAGATTGTACCCTGTAACCCTATTAATGCACATTTGTTTGTTTTATCGACGGCGATGAAATCATTAAATTATTTCCTTTTCAAATTAGAAGGCGATCAACTTTCACAATCGTTTACTTTTCCCCGGCAGATGAAAAAGCCTAACGTATAACTTAACGGGCGCAATAAAATTATTATAGATTCTCGAAGCGGTGAAGTGCTCGTAAAAATATTCGTCTGAACGAAGCGCTTTGGTCGCATTTACTTATGAATAAAAAGTTTCGGATTCTGATGCAAATAGTGATTTGGATAATAGAGAGATTACATTTTATCGCAGGTTCTGAAGGGGAAAGAATCAGTCATTCGCGTGGAAGAGCCGTCTTCTTTCTTGAAGTAAAATGCATCTTAGATGCCGAATTTTAGAAGAGAAGAAATCAGGATAAGTATTCACAATCCAAAATTTCGAAACATTCTGAAATCAGTTATGGAGGACAGGGGCAGAGTGAGCTTCAGAGCAAGAAACAATGGCTATGAATGGGATAAACGGAATAATTTGAAAACAAATCGTTCGATAACGAAGTAATGTACGGGAAAATTTTATGAGAGCCATTCAATGCTGTTCTTTATCCTCAAAGAATTCCTCATAGCACAACAGAGACTAAATAAATTCAGAAAAAGTACGTTCTCAAAGGATGTAGCCGATATTATGTATTATTCCAGTTACATAGGCCCTTCAGACACTGCAGAAGATCAGAAAAATAGATGCTAGAGCGAGCCGCTTCAAAAAACCCTTTTTCGCGGACGATACGCGAAAGTAATCGATTGAGGAAACAGAGTCATGCAACCCCTAACCACGCCGAAAGGTGACTTGCAAGGTAAATAGGCAGTTGTGGATTCTCTTCGCTACGATGGTAAATATACGTTCGCATTCTTTATTAGGAGTTTTTACCCATTATTTTGTGACAAATGAAATTATACGTTTCTGAAAGTCTAAATATTTCTGAAATCTCTCCAACTCCGCCGGATTAAGTGCAAGGCTAATATATTCAAGCTCAACTTTATGCAATGGTGCTACAATTAAGAAATTAAAGAACTTAGTAATTTCCACAGGAATATTTGACGCAACTTGTTTCATTTACATGCAAATATCTTCAGGCAACTTATTAGACCTTATATTGGAAAGGAGATATATAAAATGAGAGAGGGTAGGAGAAGGGAAAAGGGGCTGTAAAGTTACCTGTAGATGTCCACTTGTAGACGAAGCTATTCGCACCAAAGATATTCCTACGGTAATCACCAAGTTCTTTTATTTCTTATGTATCAAGTATGCTCACAACCAGAAAAAAATAATTAATTTTCTAGGTACCATTCAGTTTGTGCAGTGGATACCAGTACTTGAGAATCTCACCACTAATAACCGCACGGGATGAATGGCGAACGCCCGTTTCGGTCACCAGGTGTCTAGGAGGGTAATTACATAGATGTGAATTAAGTTAATTTACTTGGAGCACCAGATGACGTGACATAAAGTAATCGCAAATATGACCGCTACCTATTCCTACTCTTATTCTGGCCTTATTTTCGCTAAGCCCACTCCACTTTCATCCCCTGCCATTCACCAAGACAAAGAACTCGCAGCGTACAATCCGGGGCCATTCCCTCGACCTATCACAGAAACTTCATCTGTGAAGACGTGAACCTTACAGATGTCGACAAAGTGCACCGAACGCAGCCTTTCGATTAATAGACGGTGTGAAGACCCTTTCCCCTTCCGTCCTTTCCGGAGAGATCCGCGTTTCATCCTGTTTGCGAACTTCTTCCCAGTAGCATGTGATATCCGAAGCGGAAGATTCACAATGCATCGCCCGGAAATGCATTTTCGCTCACTCTTGGCTTTCATAATCATCCGTGATTTCCAACCGAAATCAAACAACCAGGATTAACTCCCACACGGATTTTTTCAGGAGATTTTCTCGGAATTGTGCGAGATGACTACGAATCCCTCTGTACAGCTTTCCGAATTTGATATATAACGCGAGTGTGGATTTTTTAATTAAAAAGAGTATTTAAGAACAGCTTACAGCTTACCTAGTCCATATCCATCTTAAAACTGGGCTTCTACTATAGGTTAACGCACCAAACGTGGGGTATATTTTCTTAGCACAAAAAATGTATAGAATAATGTACGGCATTAAACTTAGGGAAACTTCTTCTGCCGTTTATTAAATTAAATTAGCTTGCACGTGTTACTTTACCTAATGTACGTAAATAAACACATCGACTACTTAATGCAAAGGTACAACGTAAATGGCCACAATGCAAGATATAAAAATAACCTCGATACATCTCATTTCAGACTATTTGAATCTCCCAATCATTTTAGGAGTAAGATCCTCATATCTATTTTCTTCCCAAAATTATCCGAAATTTGGGAAAATAAAATTCAGGTCCCTCGTTTCTATCTATGTAATTTAATAATAAAGCTTCACACTCGATGACAAATTTTACGACAAAATGTAAACATTCAATTATTGGAATTTTATTTCAGTAATATTCTCTTGAATAGCCCTTCGTGAATTCCGTTAAATTTGTAATTTTATTCTAAATGCATCCCTTCTATGAGTTGTTTAAGTTATGTGCCTGATAATTATCATCACCATGATTATCATAGTCTATGAGGTTTTTAGGATAATAATACATCATAATCATTTTCTAGAATTACTTTATTATCATCATGTGTTATTATTTTAATTGGTACCTCTCCAAGAACAACGTTTCTTGGTATTCATGGAATCACTCCAAAATGTAAAATGGAGTGAAATTAGAAGACGGACTTGTGGCTGCTACTCAAACAGAAATTACAGTAATATATTGACCGTGAGGTAACCATGAGAGTATCAGTGATAGTATGCACTCACGAGAGTGACATCCCCTGCATGTTTTGGAAAAAAGATTCCTCATGTCCCCGCTTCGTAATACGTCCTAGATCACGTCCGAAAATCATTACCGTGATTGCTTCAAATGATGACACTTTCGCCAAAATGGGCTGAGTTTATTCGTCACTGGTGTAAAAAGCTGTGATGCGAGGAATTACTTTTGACGCAGTTAGAGCGAAGCAAGAATTTGAGTTAAAAAGGTAAATAGTAGGGACGACTGAGTCTCGATTTATCAACTATTACTTGGGTTCCCTAAATTCATAATTTTCGAGATGCGAGGATATTTTATAACAAGACCACGAATTTTATTAAAATAATATCTCTATCAAAGTCAGAAGGCGAAACCACGAGGAATGGAAAATTGAAAATCCCGATAGTACAAACATCCAGTACAAATATGTAATCTGCCATCAAGTCAATATTTCCATTTAAACTCCGAACGAGACTTTGATAATAGTGAAATTGTTAAACTAACTCATAATCAAATAATTTAATTTATTAATTTTGGCACATAGATTTATGGTGGAATTGGATGCGGCAGAATGCTTAAAAGCCAACCCAGAGAAAATAACAGACGTTAATTTCTGGGAAAGCTCAAATTATTTACTAAAAACATAAAAGCGGGTTACTGTTAACCATCGCGATTATATTCCGACGATCGAGATGAGTATCTTCACTTGCAAACGCAGCAACAGCTGTTGGGTACGAATAAAAATCACTTAACTGCTACCCTTGCATGATTTCAAACTACACATACACCACAACTCTTGGAAGCTCTGCAATGCGACCCGTGGAGTGATAAAGGCGGAGAAACTTTAAACCTAGTTTTCTCTTCCACTATCCAGCCCGCCGCTTACCCTGAAGTCGCATGACAGCAGACAAAACAATGCAGCACCCAACTGTTCGTTGCAGCATGCGAACAATTAGTTGGAAATTCACTCGCAGAATGATTCCCTTTGCTTTTGCTCCGTGAGCTTCACAGACGTGATGACAATCATCTGAGAAAGTTGCAGGCGGGGCACAATTCTTTCCTATGAGTGCTACCCTCTACCCACTCAACTTTTCCTACCTCGTGTGCTTTACTTTACAGTGTCACTGTCGACGCGGAACGGAAAAGATATACGAAGCGTGCTCTTGATTGTTTCCAACGGAAATTGAACAAGGGGCAATTATGGGTCGAACAAGGTGTAATTCTGGGTCAAAACAAATTCATTCCGCTGTCGAATGGGTGCAGAAGCGCATCTCAACAAAAATTTGACGCGTTTTCCAGATTAATGATCCTGAAATACTTTGAAAGTCGCCTTCCATTCATGTATATTTTTTACCTGGTAATACGAATTTCCAAGACGATGCTTTCCTCATAGCAGTAATAGAATTAACTCCAGATTATATTAAGTGTATAAGCAATACGATCTGTTGAATCCTAAGAACGCAACAATAATTATAATAATAATGACGGTTTTATTGGCGAATATTAGCTTTGAGAGATAACTCTTTCAAATAACAACTTTCAAGCACGAAAACAACCATGTCCTAACCAGGTTTCGAGCCCGAGACCCCGGCGTTGTAAGGGACGCTAACCACTACGTCATCGAGGCTGGCCAGCCGTGATGGTCTTGCATGAACATCGAAAAATACAGTGTCAAACCTAGTGGAGACTGGTGACAGATTGGATAATAATAAGAAAATGAGAGAATATACATCACGGTCGCCTCCGTAGATTTCATTCAAAATGAGAGACTAATTTTCACTATGGCACAAAGAAAAACTGCTTCAGGTTAAAAGTATAACTGACAATGTAATACTAAATAAATGATTTAAGAATAATTTTTCATGACGAGTACACTGCATGTAACTAAATCTCAACATATTTTCCAAATATACTTAAAAGGAATTTTTGTACAACTTGAATGTGTTTTTTCTTCGTGGCTTTTAGTTAATCGAAACGAAAAATCGAATCAAAACAACTAATTGAATTCCATAGCATGTATCTGTAATCATAGTTCTCAAAGAAACACTACAATTCCATAGGAACGGAAACATTAGTGGCATTGTAATGAAGCAAGAAAATCAATGATATTAATCGATTCTCCATGGGGATAGTTAATTTATTCCCTCATGATACCGAAATAGTAGAATGAGAATCCACTTATTTATTTAAATCAAAGTTCTGTAACAGTTCTCTCGTTGGATTCGATATACCAGTTAGTGGGATACTTGATGATTCATTAAGAAAATTAAAACTAAATTTTACTAAATGGCTAATCGATTCTCCTAACGGTTTCATATGGTAAAAGTTATATTATAATTTCAACATTTTCTCAAGATGTCAGAAAATGCGAACCATCACCTTGAATACGAGTAAATAATTGTTTACAGTTAAACTGGGGGACAATTGAAGCTTAAAAACGATTCAGTTCGTTTCAGCTTGTAAAGTTAAAATACCCATTGATATCTCTAGGTTCCTTAACGATGATAATCGGAATTGAGCTGCTTCCATTTAGCAATCGAATGTTTACTTGAAAGTACTCACTCTTTTTCGCCTCCAGCGAATATCAATACCAATGAAAGAGCCTTTTTCACTTACCTGAAATAAAAAAGAAAGAGTAATTAGTCGCAATTCACAACACAAAATCTAGCAAAATAAAATAACGTCGATGTTCTAAAATGATCATATCAGTTATTTGTATTCTCATTATGTCCAGAATAAGGTGTGGACAGAAATGCATGCAATATTACAGATACGTATATATGCAACATATACTACCGCGCAATATTACGAACGCAACTATTGTATTATTGGTAAAACATATATTAAAAGTATTATAATATTGGTAATATTTATACTTTTATTTAACCACACTACCTGCCTCTTAAATATTAAGTAAAAATGTAGAACGTGAAAATATATTTTTTTTGTCTTTTGCCGAAGCGGTAATTGTCGTCCATCAGCGGAACGATACGCTCGTTCCGTAGAACATCGGAAGAGCAATCGGCGAGCGATTAACGGCAGATCATCGGCGCAACTGAGCAGCATCTCATCGGACTCGAAAATTTCATCCCACCGCCCTGAACGCCAAAGACATCGGCGCGACCGAAACAACAATGCGCAGGAAGTTTGTACGTTTCCCCCGGACGGGCTGTTTGTTGAACCAAAGTCTTCCGTATGTTCCTCCTCGCGGGATGCGCCGCATTCTTCGACGGCGGGTTTATTTGTCCGTCAGTGCGTGTGTGCGACAATAGAGGGAAGAGCACTAGTAGGCAATTCAAGCGACGGCACTCTCCAAATGAAACCATCATATCGTTCGATTCCAGCATCCCTTTTCTCTCGCCGATCGCTTCCAGGTAGGAATCGCGAAAAAAACGCGCGTTCGCTCGCTCGTACGGCGGTGCAGGACACGGGGAGAATAAACCATTGTCGCTATCGTCGCGGCAAAAGACTTCTTGAAGAATCGCGAGTGAGTGCGGTTGGTGCGTCCGTGGAAAATAAAGGGTCGCGGGAATCCAACTCGGAGAGCATGAAGGACGGTATCGACGGTCGATAGTAATAGCGAAGGCGAGAAAAAACCACGTGAGTAAACGAGGGGACGAAGGACTTCGGCGGTGTTTCCGAAACTGCGATATTTCAGGCGCGCGCTATATCGCGACCAGTGTTCTGTGATCGAGAGGACGACAAACTCGTCCTTTAACCGCAGAAGGAACGCTGTACTGGTCGGGAATGCTCGCCTTTTTTCTGGATCGAAGTTTTTTCGCCTCCCGTGAGCCGCTTCCTCTTTCCAGCGGTCTCTGATTATTGAAATTCGCCCCTGATTTTCCTTGTAATTACAATGCGATTCCGATCTCCCGCTAGTCTCACCAGCACCAAAATATATTTTATTTTACCTTACGAAAATACGTGGGACTGAAAGATTATCCACATTTTGCACAAGTATAAAATATGTAAATTATCTTTTATTTCATTTTAAATATAATTAATTGAAATTCCCAATAAAAATTGCAAAACTTTTTAAGGCTGCATTAAGCAGTCATGTGAACACTGTGCGTCATTTTGCATACAATTGGTATGGATATAATCATATCCTATAACTACATGCTATACTAATATTCTGTTAGACGAAATTAAACCAATGGGGGATGGAGGGCAATTTCGCTCTAATGCCATAAGGGAATAATAATTTGGCAAAATGGAATTGCATCCATACCATTCTTGGTTGATTGATTCTTGATCTGTCAGTATACGAAACATTGAGAAATGGGAACGTCCAATCGGCGTTCAAGACTAAAGCAATCGAGACGGCAAACTATTCATGTAGAGCAGTGGTTTTTAACCATTTTAATAATCAGCACCCCATGGAATCTGAAAATAAGCTCTCGTACCTCCTTGAAATTGTTTACATTTTTTATTTAGGAAAAGGAATTTATTGTGAGATAATTTATTCCTCATTTAACAAATGAATACGTTTAGAAAACATATTATATTATTACATAACAATATCTAAATTTTTAATGGCTACGTTGTTTCTGATAAGCGGTTACACGGTAATTTTCATTAAAAACTTAAACGCTCTTTCGCACCTTCGGTTAAGAACCACTCATGTACACTCCTGGCCAAAATTAACGCAGCACCTCCCTTGCGATCCTTACGGCCGGTGCTGCGTTAATTTTGGCCAGGACTGTACACTGATTGCTTCATATTATAAATTATACACCTCGATAACTCAGAGACTTCTAAATGAATTCTTTCGTTATCTTTCTTACACCTGATTTCTAATAGAAAACCTAAGGATTGGACTTGGAATTGGACTGGAAGGTGGTAAAACGCAAACGCGGAAATGAGGCACTAAGATTCACACTCCGTACTGCAAATTCATTTACAAAGTGATCGGTTTCTTCAATTTCTAGTCATAAAGAGACATACTTTGGGGAGCAAGCATTATAGTGTAATCAGGGAGATCGGGGAACCAGGAAATAAGTCTCCACTATTTCACAATTATTTCAATGATTGATCCCCAAAATTAGACTGGTGATAAGATACTGCCGAAGCAAATAATATCGACAGGAAAATATTAAATATTTCAATATTCGTCTTTTAGACCTTAAATGTCAATTATTGATGTTCAATTCTGCGCAAGTGATAATACGATTAAGATAGTTACTCAGTAGCTCCAAGCCCCAGGAAATAAAAATATATTTTGCAACCTTTCATTCAACAATGATTTATGGTATTATGGGGTAACCCCTCCCATTGGAAAGAAATATTTATATTGCAAAACAGCCATGGCTAAGGTCCCAAGAAGAGAATCATGTAAGCTCCATACAAAAAATGGGGAATCCTGACAATTCCTTCCGCATATATCTATGCATGTGCTGTCCACATTCATCAGAATGTGGGTAGGTACTCTAAACAGGAGGATCTGCACATTCATTTTACCAGAGATAAAGAAAATTTGAGAATCCCACCATACCGACTAAGTCTTACTGGAAGAAGTTTTGAAGTGATGGCCTTAAAAGTGTATAACAATCTACCTAGCTCTATCAAAACAATAAAATGGTACATTTCTGTAAAAAAATCAAAGAAATATCTTCTAACAAAGTCATATTATAGTGTTAATAATTTTTAAAAGAGGGAAACCAGAATATGTTGTAGAGATGAAATGTGTTAAGTGTTTGTGAAAATTGGTTTAAGGACAATTTTTTTGCTGTATCATTACTCTAATGTATGTTGTAATGTGATTGTAATGTAAAATTTGACTGCGTTGTGTTGATTTGATTGATTGTATATTATTGACATGTCCTATACATGCATATGTATGTCGTTGGATAAATAAAATTATTATTATTATTACTATTATCACACTGGTGCATACTGATGAAAACAAATGTAAAAGATGTTAGATGATATGAAGGGTGGGCTTAGTCATCGAGAAACGAAAGAAATTCGTTTGAAGAGGAGATATTGCATCAACCGAACACGTATGCTGCCACAGTGGATATCTTTACCGATACGGGGGAAATTAATGTTCAAAGAGGAGTTAGAATGAAAAATTTCGGAGATATGGGACAAAATTGACAAGCATTAACTGAACCCTTAAACACACCAATGAGAGACCGACCGTAAAATACTGCGTATTCTGCGAAGATTTCCGACAAAAATGAATCTTAACCAATCCTCGGATATCCACCATTACTTCAATTTGGAAATTAAACTCTGACCGAACCACAGGAAAAGCGTTGAACTGTTGGACTATTAAGAAAAGTAAGAAAAACAATCAGGTATACTAAGTTACATGAGTAATCAGAGGTACAATAAAATAAAATTCACAAAGACGGGCGAGATAGGGTGGAAATCCAAGTACCAATTATCTCCTTCATTTTGTACAATAAAATACCACGAGTAAATTTATAATAACATTTAGGAACTGTACTGAAGTACGAATAGCAGCAATCGCATACAAAAACGTCGACGAAAATTGTCCCAAAACGAAGTGATTTTTGAATGAACATCATAAACGTAGTAAAAGTAGTTTAGATTCAACTGGTGTTTACACCCCCTGCCACACGCCGAAAGGCGGCTTGTAGGGTATTAATGTAGATGTAGATAAACTCTCGATATTTCCTCGTAAAAAGTTCGTTTTTCACTCCTTGTTCAACTTTTCGTAAAAGTGGCCTGAAACACAAGAAAACATTTTTATAGCGGAAAATACAAACAGAGAGTAAGTGGAGATTCATTTATTTATTCTTTAAATTCTTTTGATCGATGATAACGGAAAAAGAGCTAATATCTTTATAAAAGACTGTAATCTTTCTGTACAGCTGACAGAAAAGCATCGCTAGTCTCGGCGGAGAAACAGCTAAGGCGCTAACGCTATAGTTAGCTCGAATTTAACGCGACTCCGAAATTTTCATAAAGATATTTAGAAAAAAATAATGCTCATAAAAGAATTCAAAGAAAGTAAAATTCAATCAGATAAGAATTTATTTATGCAATTATAGCTAATAACACAGGTTACATTCATGTCAATAAAATTAAGTAATGTAAACCATTCGGTCGGACGTTCAGTCGCGTTTCAGCCTCTGTAGGAAAATGTCCTTGTTTATATTACATTCCATTACTTAAACCCCAAATTTAGCGCGGGTCGATTTTTTAACGGAAAATGAACGGTCGAAAAATATCGCGTTATATTCGGGCTAATACGGTAGGTCCTGGGTTCAAATCCCATTCGTGCTCAAATATTTGTATTCGCCTTATTGATGATTTCTCATCGTGATTGGCAAATAACGGGGCGTTGGAGGATCAACAAGGATGCAGCCATTATCTCTCTCATCGACCTCAATGAAGTCGAGCTACTTTAATTTCAATATCCTGGCGTGAATCACTTTCCTTTTGGACGTGGATACGGAGGAACGAACTTTCTATCGTATATCGTGCGGATTCAGGAACCAAGTGAGCTCGTGGAAAGGGACGGATAACGCTCGGAAGTGTGCATCGGCGATCCTTCACTTGCGAAAAACTTTCTTCATCCCAAACAAAACGCTGCCTTCGCCGATAAAAAGAACTCGTTTTCGGGTCACATCACTTTTTTTAATAATATGATAAGTCAAGAGATACAATTAATTGTTTCCAGAGACAAACAATCCAGGAAAATAAATCTTTTTAACTCTTTCGCCGCTTGATAGCAATAATAATATCATTGGCTCTGGAAACTTTTAAGAGCCTCATCACGCTAAGGAAACCTACACGCAACTGAGAGAAAGTCATATTTCAATAAGTCTCCCCATTTTTTGTAATATAAAATTATAAATCGCGAGCCTTGACCAGCAGTCAGTGACTATGTGCTAATTAAGTAAAATTATCTCTTCGTGATAAATTTAGCTCTTAGTCTCCGTCAGACACAATATACCACGAAAATAATACGAAAATATATTTTATTTGATGCAAGAAAAATTGCTATGAGTTATACGCTGAATTGGCAGAAAATTCATAAATTGCTGAGCCATTTAATTAAATATCTGGCAATGGTTCGACTTCCCTTGTTCCCTTTACAGTCAATTATGAAAGTGTAGATGAATGTCGGGATAAAGCAAGGCTTACGAAGGTATCGTATGCTTGGACCCTATCTAAAGAAGAGAGCCTCGCTGAATCAACGAAACAGCCTAGCATTCCCTCTAAACGCCTTCTTCGCACTTCCATTTGCGGAATGGAAACCATTGATGATAATCCTTCTCCGGCCTGAGGAAGTTTAGCGTACTCAGCAAGCTGATGAGTATAGGCAGAAGTTGTTACGTCTCGCCTTCTGTTAAGTGCATGATAGCTGGTGGGTGAATTTTCACCTCCATGACGCAGTGAAGTTTCGTTCTTTTGACTACGAGACATATTTTTGCAAACTTTTCGCTGAATTGCATCTGAGAAGAAGGCGATGCGTCTCATACGTCTTAATTACGAATCCTCCGAGCCCCCATGTGGAAATGTTTATTTATCGCTCCCGTGCGGGAGGCGCAAAAATATTGGGACAACAACGCTGCTTTCATCGCTATGTTTATGCGGGTTCCCTCGAAGATATCTAATGAGGCGAGGTGCTGTGCGGGAATATCTTAGGTCCATTCAATCTTCACTTCCAAGATACGGATAAGAACTGTTTACGTTTATTAAGAGGCGAATGTCGTTTCAAAATTGATCTCGATGGAGTGGCAAGAAAAAAAGAAACAGTAAAGAAGAAAACCTGACTCAGGAGCGCTCTTCTAATTTTAGTTAGAAGAATCGCTGACGGAATCTGAGTTTTGATCTGTCCTCGAGAAATTTCATGTTCAATGAAGGTAAACTGGTTTAAAGTACGAAATCTAATTCGATTTTCGTTAGGGTAGGTAACATGGATTATCTTCAGATAGTATATTTCTAAAATATTAGAATATTACAAATCATCTCCATCATCAAAACTAGAATTATACCTGTTTATCTTATATTAGTAGTTATTTCTAGGAGAGTAGTGATAAACCCCGCAGCCCGCACAATAAGGGGAGGCCCTCAACATATGGGAGCACGATTTGTTATAAATGTAGGGTATACGTTATTTTACTGCGGGAAGGCTCCCAAATTTGCCGTTATACAATAGGCAAATTTCTCTAACCTCAACCCAAATCTCTCTATAACTATTTAAATTAATAACGAAATTATTAATTTTTACTCTTCTCCAAATATATCAGGAAAATATCTTAAGATAGGTATACATGTGATGTTTTTTTTAAAGCATGGTAGCTATTACAAATTAACTTAAATCTGTGAGTGACTCAAATAAGAAAAGCTTCTATACTAATATGGTTTTTAGGAAATTGCTTTGCAAGCCTACACTCTGCCAGAAATTGGATTTCCTAAACGGGCAAATAATTAAATAAATCTCTTAATCATGTAATAGAGTGGATAGGAGTATTACGACGACCAAGTTCAGCGCTAAAACGGAAATAAGAAATGTATTAGCAAGAGCTAAAAATGCTATGAACTGCACCCATTCAAAAGATCACGTATGGCAAACTTCCTTCTAATCATATTGCATGGGATCGATACCGTTTCCCTATTGAAATTTCCAGGCACTCCGCATTTACTCTAATTAGGTATCGATACTGATTTTAAGCAGGAGTATCTCCATTTCCCTGAAAAGGGTACGCTTCGTCAAAGAAGTCGATGGGAATTAGCTTTCGAGAACCCCTGGTCTAGATTCGAACGAGAACGTGGGAGAGCATCGGATAACCGGAGAGAGAGACTTAGCGAGCCCAGTTTGCATCACGTAACTCATTTAATTAAAAACATTTTCTTCTCCATCATCAATAACGTCGTAGAAGTGCCTTACGGAACGAAATATCTCCATTTTGAGGAGTTCATTTTCTTGATATAGAATCGACTGATCACTCGCTTATTGTTCCTTAATGAATGGATGGCGATGAAAATCACAAGGTGTTAAGCAATGGATGCTCGGAAAAAACGCGAATCTGTGTTTCGAAATGTTCGCGTACGGAGAGAGTTCCCTCGACTATTGAATCCTTGTCAGACTACGACATCAAAGATTAACCGCTCTATGTAATCGGCCGCTTTAGACAATAAACTCTTTGTCAAGACAAAGACGCATGTTAACTTCCAAGGATTCACTCTGATGAGCAATTCTCGGAAAGCAAGCTCTAAGATAAAGGAGATGCATTGAGGCGGTGAACCCGACCTGAGTCACGAAATGCTAGAGCATCGCACAAGGATGAGTCACCAAATTAATTCTAAAATTTCATAAGATCTTAAGGTTGAATTAAGTTATGAGTTTTACGCTTGGAGTTCTCCTTGGAAGCTCGTCATCACAACATTTTCGGTACACGTTCGGTCACGTATATTTGAGTTTAGTTTGGTGTATTACCATCGGTTTTTCTCCATAACAATATTGCCAGACGAAGAGAAGGCAAATAAAGAAGCCTCATTATTATTTTTCACATATAAGTTTTGGATTCTTCGTACGGTACTTGTCTTTTTTACAATACGGGTTTAATCTGTCTTTTAGGGAACGTATGTTTAACTCGCGGCTTGTGTGCTCATACCCCGAATTCGTGCGACTGGGTAGCACAAATTCTTTATTCTCGTGAAGTTTGCCTCGAAAAAATAATCGATACCTCAGAAGAATTGAATCAATCGATAACAAAAAAAGAAGAATCCAAAAAAATTGATAACTAAGAAACATAAGAACGAATTTCGCTCGAGGTCTACCCTGCAATGATAAAAAGTGTACAAAATGATCAAAAACGGTTTTTTCTCATTGTAAGATCGAACACATGGCTTCGTATATAATTACGGGATGATTTATAAATGAAACGATTTCATTGAATGATTGGTATCCAAATGTGCTGAGAAGTATCCGACAGCTGGAGGTAAAACCTTGTACATGCTTGTCCTTTACGGAAATGAAACTTTCTCTTATCCGTCTTACATCTCAAAGGCTCTATTGTGCGACTACTATTGTGTCCATGATCCGTAAATCAATTTTGCTTCTCTTGTCTTAATCCCAAGATAGGGTTACCAAAAAGGAAGTAGACATTTTTGCGGAAATCTTTCCCAAAATATGAGACATTGTTTAGTTGTCATGCCCGCCTAAACGAGGGAAAAAATCTTATGAAAATTATTGTTCAACCACTACATGTATGCATATAGGCGACTTATAGACATTGAGGCCTCTGGTCCGAATTCTGGTCATATCTTCATTGTTTGATAAGTAGCGAATTACTTGAACTTTCATATTAAGTTATTTATGTTCATTTCACAGTCCCATATTTTTTAGATCACATGGATTTGAAATATTCCCGGATGTGCCATGCGAGAGCTCTAAACATACGGAAATTGATAAGGCTCTCAAGAAAGTTGAGACCTTCGATATGCTCCAATTTATTAAGGTATGGCAGTGTTATCTGCAGATAGATAAAAATAGTTCTAGGAAATTTATCATAGGTAGTGAAATAGGTCAGGTAGAAGGATTAATAATGAGAAAATAAATACAAACACGAAGCGTGTAAATATTTTTATTGCTAAAGAAACAAGCTACGCATTCATATCATCTTAGATTACAAGCAATAATGGGTTTTAAGATAGGAAAACATAGGTAAGGAAATGTAGATGCTAAGTATTGAGAGAACAGCGATGCTAACTCTCCAAGAGTTTCATTCATCAAAACAAACCTTAAACGACGGAGTTAGAAGCAGAAGAATCGGCAAAGATTGAATATCAGGTAAATGAGAAGGCTACAAGATAATTGAAAGAAAATGGTTGTTATAATTTAGGAAGAGACGTTTTGTCAGTATGTTAGTTTAAGGTGGAAAACTAGGTTAGGAAAATCATATATAAATAAATGAAAGGCATTGAGAGAATACAGGCATTCTAAAAGCTGTATACTATCACCAAATGATATTCCCCAGCACTTCTATTAGGGAATTTTCGGTGACGTCAAAAACAATACGCCGGGACACTCTTGAAATAAGAAAATAAGAATGCATTCACCATTGTCCGGAAGGTAGGTACAAGCAAAATGGTTGAATAATCTAAACCAACTCATACGAAAAAGGATGGTAAAATCAAACTGATACAGCGATCAAGATGTTATTTTCCAAATTGGCTTACTTGAGAAGCAAAATATATTAGGAAGAATCTCAGCTTTTGCCCGAAAGCCTACATGAGAAAATTGCGGGGATTTTAGACAGAAAGGTATATTTAAATGTCACTGAATTTCTCACAGTAAGTGAATCTCTCTCTAGGACGAGACGCAATGCGAGAGGGAATGAAGATGGGTCGAGGAAAGCCCTCGAGTCTTTCAAAGCCGAAAAATGAAGAGTGCAGCGAGGATTTCCAGCATTCCAAAATATTTGCACAATTAAAAACTTCCGAGGAACCCTTTTCATCGCAGCAGACTGGCCACAAGGGCCGCGTCGATGGCCACACAGTCGCCGGCCGAGATTTATTTGTTTCTAACGGCCGACCTCTCGGGAATTCTCAAAGAGCGGCATTTGTGGAAAATCTCCCTCGCCTCCCAGACTCGTAATCTTCTTCAAATTTTTTCTCCCCATCCTTAATCACTCAAATTCATCTCCCTCACCTCATTCTTTCCATCCTTTACCTCATTTCCTCTTCGCCCTCACTCCCCCTTCTAACCTTTAACTCCCACTTCTCACGTTTTCTCACTTCACGTTCTTATCGAGCGTGCTTCATTGTCTTATCATGACGCATTTCCGCTTTTGTCACCTCTCCTGCACTCCTTTTCCTCCATCTCTCTCTGCATCACTTCTTCTTATACTTATTCTTCACGCGGACCACTACAGTTAAATGTTTCCGGTCCGTAAATCAATGCATTATGCCATTCCTGACGGACAAAGAGCCTTGGGTGCCTAGAATTAATCTTTGGCTATACACATGCACCATCGTCAAAGATGAGCGTTATTTCACTTACTCTACTCTTTAATTTACTTACTTTACTTACTTTACTTACTTTACTTTACTTACTTTACTTTACTTACTTTACTTTACTTACTTTACTTTACTTACTTTACTTTACTTACTTTACTTTACTTACTTTACTTTACTTACTTTACTTTACTTACTTTACTTTACTTACTTTACTTTACTTACTTTACTTTACTTACTTTACTTTACTTACTTTACTTTACTTACTTTACTTTACTTACTTTACTTTACTTACTTTACTTTACTTACTTTACTTTACTTACTTTACTTTACTTACTTTACTTTACTTACTTTACTTTACTTACTTTACTTTACTTACTTTACTTTACTTACTTTACTTTACTTACTTTACTTTACTTACTTTACTTTACTTACTTTACTTTACTTACTTTACTTTACTTACTTTACTTTACTTACTTTACTTTACTTACTTTACTTTACTTACTTTACTTTACTTACTTTACTTTACTTACTTTACTTTACTTACTTTACTTACTTTACTTTACTTACTTTACTTTACTTACTTTACTTTACTTACTTTACTTTACTTACTTTACTTTACTTACAGTAATTTACTTACTTTACTTTACTTACTTTACTTTACTTACTTTACTTTACTTACTTTACTTTACTTACTTTACTTTACTTACTTTACTTTACTTACTTTACTTACTTTACTTTACTTACTTTACTTTACTTACTTTACTTACTTTCTTCACTTTACTCAATGGATAAAAAATCCGAAAATAAACAAAGTTGTCAATTTCAGCCTTGATCTTCTATAACCATATTCTGCTTAGGGAAATATTTATCAACAATACAGACTCAGTTTTTTTACTTTGTGGTATTCAATAACACAAAATGACTTCATGATAACATTTTTACTGAACTGCAAGAATACATAGAACACGACAAAAAGTTATATCATAAGGTCTTACCATTTTAGCTAGATTCAGTAAAAAAATATATCATGAAGCCGTTTTGAAATATTTATATCTTATTTTCTTCCCCAGGATAGGGAAAATGTATTTCTTTTCAAATCTGAATCCGAATTCTGAATCACAAATAGAGTCACTCCTTTGGAGTAAAAGAGGCATATTTTAATCTCGGATATTTCGTATGCATTTTCGAGTACCTACATACCTAAAATATTTCGTTAATGGTAAATCATAGAGCTAATTTTCGGATGAATCGGATATTTTATGTGGAAATACCATGCATATTCCCTCCTACTTGAATTTAAATTTATCTGGATATCATTATTTCAGCTAATACGACGTAATTGCACTAAATAAACAAATTAAACGAGTATCGGCAATTTTAGTCAAATTGAAACGAAAATGAATTGATGCTAGAAATTCTAAGTGCCCTGTGTCATTAATAAAGTCAGAAAAAGTCCCAAACTAGCGGAGAGGTTTATGACAAACTGGATAGAGGTTAATTAGAAAAATACTCTGGTATTCCTTTCGAATCATTGATTTGGTACTTGATTGGAAAATATCTCTCAAAATTGGAGGAAGTGCCGCTACAATGAAAAATACTCTGATGAAACGAGATATGCTAAATGTTTGAAATGCCCATTAATGAGGTTTTTTCAGTGGCATATTCCACAGAAAGCAGGGCAAAATTAATATGCGCGTTTAATGCAATGAAGCTATGCGTTCTTGCTCCACGTGGAAACCGACAACATCATTTCAGTGGTTTAATATTAGATCATTTTATTACTCGTGTTTGAGGGCTCTATGTAACAACATTCGCGAATTTAGTGAAGAGGAAAAGATATAATTGCGTTGGATAAGAAGTTGATATATCGGGTGAATGACATCGAAAAGCGAATTCACCAAAACGCGGTTAATTCTAAATCTACACAATTTGATGTTTACGACAAATAACGAAAAAAATGAAACAGAATAACAGTCTCTACAGTCTAAAGTAACAGCAAGCACATTTAGATAAATATATCGATTTTATATCCTCCATCTTTACTCCTGATCCGTTTCGCGATGGATAAAAACTCCGAAGTCACTAACGTAAATATCCACTGAACTGGAAAGCGAGGAGTGCTACAAATTATAATCGGAACTGTAATTAATATTGGAATTCCGAGAAATTATACATATTGGTAATTGGGTCATATATTTAGAGAGAATTTTGATAAGCTTTCACGTAACTTAATTAATTACATTCCATATAATTATGCATTATTATACGCATGAATAATGAGTAGAATTAATATCCCCGATTTTTTTGTCTCATTTGAATAAAGTGTTTAATACAATTTACTGGACTGATGAGAGGTTCCTATGACATAGGAATATACTAAAAGCGGTGAGAAAGAAGATGACGAAATAGCAGTCGCTGGTAGGTTATTAAGTTATCATTTAAATATATTAAAAGTAAGGCCTGTTGAAGCTACTGCTAAAGAGAAAATATTCTCGCATGAATTTATTTGAAGCAAAGATTTGCAAACACATACGTGAACCGCTATTTGAACAAAAATCCGAATGACCGATGCCAGTTCATATCACAGTTTCTATAGCAATAAAAGAGATACTTCATTCAGTCATTCATTGGCGATTTTTACAATGGCTGAAGACTATAGAATTCAATGATGTCGTGCAATACTAAATTAATGTATGTATAGTCATTCATATAACGAAATAAAATTTAACAAATGAGCGGAATAAAAGTTTGCGAGAGCAAGTCTTCTAGAAAAGACGTACTGCAGCAAGATGCCAATAAATGAAGGTTTCATAAGTAATTCCTAATTTTCTCTCAAATTTGGCGCAGTTTAATAGTTTCCGAAGGCGATAACTGAAAAGATGATTTTGCTTCAACGACGCAAAAATTTTAGTGATTCATCGGTTGCAAGGAAATGTATTGATCGAGGATTATCAGATTAAAAAGATAAAAAAATGAGAGATATGCTATCATCTTTCGAAACTGCGAACGAAAGGAAGCTGACGAAAGAAACTACTCGTCTTCTAAAGCACGGTATCATAATGAGTGATGATGAGAAATCAAACTGTATTTATCAGATATCTTATGCATTTGGAATTTCACGATAAGATATAAATCACATATGTAGTGCGTGTTATCTGTTACTAGGCGGAAGCAAAAAAATACTGCATGCGATTGCAGTTAGAGTTTTAGAGGCAAATCGTTATTGGATAACTAAAATATGTTCCGTAAAAGAAGTTTTAGAGAGACTAAATATTTGACCATAATGATTGATTTTCAGGTAGATGAATTTCATTTGCGCGCATAATTTATCAATTGCATATGGAATACAAACTTGTTAATTAAAATTGCTTATAACAAATAATTATTAGTTTCCAGAATTTAGCTTTTAGTTTATAGCTATTTATGCCATGAATTATTTATCAAAAATATTGAATCGAATGTCATTATAACGGCTACTATAACTTGTAAGACTTCCACAAGTTATCATTAAATTCAGAGAAAAAATTCAAAAATATGAGTTTCGCAAAAATATTAATTTAAGTCATCCGCTGAAAATATATTTAGAAATTTCTTACAAGATGGCCATGATTTTACTCGACTAAATGTATACAAAGCAATACTTAACGCTTGAATTAAGTGGGAAATTCCTTATATCATTCAAAAGACGCAAGAAACTTCAGTTGATTCAGCGAGCACAAAACATTAAGAACCGATCCGTTATTGTTAAAACTGTGGCGCGTCAAGGAGATAGTTTGTTCAAACGTAGATCTTATTAAAGGTATTAAACCATTCGCTATTCTTGAAGATACGAAATTTTAGAATCTAACAAAATATTTATTATGTTAGTAAGAAGAAAAAGAAAAATGAAAATACACCGAGCAAAACAAAAATCTTATTGAAAATTAACAATTTCCCTATTCAATACAGATTAGCACGCCTTTCCATTAAGAATTTTCTCTACGCTATTTCCTCAAGTACACGAGGTACAGAAGAAAGGTATTATGAGACTTAAATTAAAAATTCTTTGCAGTTTTCAAAAGGAATCTGAATGGCGTACTGCAAAGTACAGTTAAAGCATTTTGTGATTGATAACAAATATAAGACGACCATTATTTGGAATTTTACAAAGGAAATAAATTCGCTTTGAATAGTAGTTATTTATAGCAACAAAAATATGAACTCAGCTTGATATTATTTTACGTAAAAAAATAAAAAGGAATAGAAACTTGAAGCATAGCGAAATGTTTTTACAATTAATGCTAGATTGGATTGCTAGATACAACGGAAAGCTCAGTAGATAAAGTTTAAATGAGTTAAGTTTACATTAAGTATTTTCTACGAAATTTATTTCGCTTCGTTCGAGTACCCAAAATAATTTAATGATAAATATGGCGCAGTGATTAACCTGAATATCTTGTTTCAAAAACGTAATTGAAGCCAAAGATTTAGTTTATGCCTATGAGTCGAACTTGATTTTTTTCAGTAGTCCGGATGAGGTGAAACATTACCTTAGATTAGCGCAAATACACAAGTCTATTTTGAGTTTCAATCTCGTCTCGATTAAGAATAACGAATAGCAGTTCAGCAGTTTCTCTTTCGCAAATGTTCAAGTTTAAACGATACAGATTAAGGATTAATTTTGTGGTACTTATAAATTTGTAAAAAATACTATTTAATGCAGTGGTCTAGTAAAAGTTTGTTTACCATGGATTTTTTTTGGTTCAAGTTTACTTTTGTATACTTCTCGAGCGGCAATCCTATCCATTGGTTAAATAACGAACAGCTGAGTTGCCAAACCGCTCTATCCTCGCGATCTCTCGCGTATATCGAAGCCGTTCTAATCACACATTTTCCCCTTCGCAACGCACCGTGATTTCGCCTCCACATTTGCGCTGCTTATAATGGCATTTCCCAGAGGAGAGAACACCTCAATAATTTCCACCGAGCGCGCTGAGCAAATTCCATTCATTTCACACTTGTAAAAACATTACGGGAATTGCATCGCCTCCTCTAATCACGAGCAAACGCGCAACGACTTATACTGTTAAGTGTCTAAAGATGCGCCGAAATGCGCACAAGTTATAGCGGAGGGGAAAACCCCGTCAAAGTAAGCCTATTGTCTAAGAAAGGCATTATCACGGCTGAGAAGGCGGAATAAGAAAAGTGAAGTATTTCACGGGGAGAGAAACCAATCAAAGGTGAGTAGATTATAACGACTTATCCGTGAACTCGGAGAGCCTCATTATTTCCCTCAGATTCCTTGAGAAATCGTCCTCTCTCAAATCCAGATTGGCACTTGTCATTTGCTCCTTTTTTTACAAGAGCCGGCTCTCGTTGATAGCGGTTAATCAGTCCCTGACTCCGCCGCAAATTATGAAATTCCGTGAAGTAGGATTCACTATTTATAAATGGAATATTTTCGATGTCTAGAGCCTTCAGATATGGAAAAACGCCCTTTAGCCACCGTTACACTAGTATTAAAAATATATTAGACTAAATAAGGAATATTAGATCTCACCGTTAAACTGGATACACAAATACAACGATTAATTAATAACTGTGCTAGATATGTTTGCGATGTTAAGAGGTACGAGAGTATTAGCCCTTGTCTACAAAATTTATGCTGGCTGACAGCTTCAAGAAGAAGGAAATATTTTATCGGACTTCTATTGTTTACTATTACGAATAATAATAGGCCCTTGTATTTAGTAAATGATTTCACTTTCCCTCCTTCTCGCTTATCTCGTCCTGATTTGAGACAAAATTCACGTACTTTTTACATTCCATCTCATAGATCCACCACCTTTCACAAATCTTTCACAGTATCCACCATCAATTTCTGGAATTCCCTACCAATAGTAATCCGTAATGTAGCAAATATAAATAGGTTTAAATTTCTATTATTTGATCATTTGTTTAATTTAAAGATTTGAATATTTCGTAATTTATTTGTTTTTATTATGATTTTGTACTTCTTTTTTAATTTTATTTGTCCAATCTAAACTGTTGATAGTAGTATTTCACAGATTTTCGACTGCTTTTTGTTCTGTTATTTACTGTTGCCCTTAGGTGGCTTGCCACAGGGCATAATAAAATTACATTTATTTATTTATTAGAAGTTAAAAATAACATAACTTGTTGGTGAACATACATACTTGAAAAAAAAAACGCGATAGAGTGAAGCCGCGAAAGTAGAAGCGCGAAGCGGCGAGGGACGACTGTACATCGATATCGACTCCAAGGAACATTTGAAGACGTTTAGCGGAACAAGGACTGGTATATATCATTGCTAAGGGTTGATCGGAGATCAGGAATCGATTGGAGGTCGATGGAAAATATGAATTAATATTTTACTAACTCAGTACTCGAGAAATAGGAAGGAGGAATAGAAAAGGAAATAAAGGAACGTTACATGTGACAACGTATATTTGAGAGTGGTCTTTCCTATTCTAGGGAGATCACGAACGCCTCTGACAAACAATGATCTCTTCATTGTTATTTCTCCCCTTCTCAGATGATAGTTTTGATAGACTATAGTCTTAAACGATGAAGTCAACCCCTTCCTAATGTTCGGATAGACCCGTCCTGAACGAAAAGGAGGGAACGGTCATTCGCATCCTTGGGCCGCAGTATAGAGCCGAGTGCAAGGCTTCGCGTGATGGGAATGGTGCAAAAGCCATAGAGCAAGAATGAAAGGGAAGGCGAGAGGAATGAGGCTTCATCTCCTTTCTCACGCCTGCAGACAACCTGAAGGGACTGCCCTCATGCGTGCAAGCGGTGCTAAAAGTACCACCTCGTTGGACAGCCGCGACTGCTGAATGAAGAAAGGGGGTCGAATGATGCCCAACAAAAGGGACGTAAAACAAAACCAGAGGACGGGGAAGGGGGTCCTTCTCCGAGTATAACTTCCCCCGCCATTCCCTCGACATCTGCTTCTTTAACCTTCGATACCAACATCCCTCATCACCCACCGCCGGATTTAGAGATTCGGACAATGCTCTCTTCGAGCTATTTTTGATTCGGGATCCATTTCTCTTTATCTACACCGAAAATAGTCAACTGCTTACTATGCAGAAATGTGTGCCACTATAGAAACCACGAAACAAAGCGGACGAGAGGATTCTTCGCGCATTTTAGTCTAGGACTTGCATTATAATCTGCCTGTAGTAACGGGATCCATTTCTCTTTGCCTAGAAACCCGAAAATAGTCAAGTGCTTACCATACAGAAATGTGTTACTAAAAGAGTGACGGAATAATGGAAGGGACGGAAGCTTTCCTGTAATTTTAGCCATGATATTTAAACATTAAATATACTCTGTCAAAAATTAATTGAATATAAGACGAGAACATTTATAGACTCGAAACTAGTCAACTTTTACTGCACCGAAATACCTCTGACAAATTGAAACATCTGACTGATGTCAGAAATTATCGTGCATTTATTGTCCATAGCATAAAATACCGCCAGTCTTTAATAAGCTGCATTAATTACAAGAGCATAAGCATACAAAATGAAAAAAATCCATCAACTACGCATCTACGTATCATATTACGGAGGGCTTTCTTAAAGAATCATAATTCCAAGAATCGGAAAACAAGTTCAGGCATTAAAGTCTCACGGTAGACATATTTACTTGAGAGTCAGAAAATTGAGCGTATTTAGATTTTTACGAGTTTATCCGAAAAGAAATTTACGCGGAAAATATATTTTTAAGGGGGAAGATAGTCATAAAACCCCCTCATCGTTGTTGGCTACGAAGGGGTGCATTGAATGCACTGCATTCCCTTTTGCTCTCCCCTTGAATGCACCATTGACGTCAATAACGAAAATCACCCACGTATGATAATCCGGAATGTTTTAATTACTTAATAGTCCAATTAATATGATTAATTTTAGGCAAAAACCTATTGTTTTTCACGTACCTTCATCATCGGCTAATTATTCACTAGCCCGTGGAATTAAAATTGACGCATAAAAAGAATTAAAAACATGATTGACAGTCAGTAGCTTCGTCTGCATCCACTTAAAACCACCGTGGGATGCGGTCGTGTTGCCCGCAAACAACCAGAAGATATTTCCATCACGAAACTAATCTTATTCTATTATTATTTCAAATTTATATCTCCAGGAAGCATTTTATATATATTTAAATAACCGAGCGTTGAACCAATATTTTTACTACTAGAGACCTCTTATACCAATATGTAAATAAAAAATTATATAAATATATCAGGATATTTAAAAAAAATATCTGAATGTTATCAGCAAGCCACACACTTAGCTTTATCGTTTTTCAAGTGAAATTCAAAGCAATTTATACTGAAGGATCCCGTTCAAATAAATAGCCATTCACATGAGTTATGATATCAGTTTCTAAATGTAGAAACGATTGTTTTGATAAGTCTTTCACTTGATAAGAGGGATCTACTTGAAATAAGATGGGAATTTTGGCATGCAGAATGTTTGGCTTATTGGTTTTGGATCATATATTTATTAACATTCTTTGAACTGTTACTAACTATACTAACTGTGGTAGAATGCTGAAAATTACTTTTTTCGCTAATGAGAAACATACAGGCAATTTATCAATGCACCAAAAGATCAAGGCAGACTTACATTCAGAGGAAATGGATTCCAGTAATACATATTACAACTATCTCTAAATTATTACTTTAGTTTTCATTAACTTGAATAAAGAT
The DNA here is from genome assembly GCA_947579665.1 of Sympetrum striolatum. Taxonomy (NCBI): domain Eukaryota; kingdom Metazoa; phylum Arthropoda; class Insecta; order Odonata; family Libellulidae; genus Sympetrum; species Sympetrum striolatum. The sequence continues at coordinate 64,987,554 of OX388352.1, forward strand.
TAGGCATGTAGGTAACGATTTACATAGCACATTATAATGTCTAATCTCTAAATTAAAAACCTTAAAGATTTTCTGTTCCTGAAACTCAGTTTATCATAAAATACCATTTATTCGCCTAATTAGACCTTTTATCAACCTGTATACACGGGAAATACGTTTTTCTTGCCTATATTATGAATAATGAAATAATATTTTCTTATATAAACCAAACCGGAAACAGACATTTTCTGCAAATATTTGATATTATAAGAAAGAATTACTATCGCTGCGAGAGACAAATAAGATATGCAAATTTGAATACTCAGACGGTGCGAATCATTCTAGACAAAACAAATTCTGCAGCTAAGAAAAACCCGCGTCTGCATTCTCTAAGCTTACTGATAAATTAAAATCATTCTGGTGTACTCTATTAACATTATCAACAGTCTGATAGCAGCTACGCTATATCGAGAGAAAGTGTTTACCTCTCACTTTTTCTATGGTCAGCATCCACTTGGTGGTGAGTGAAGAGCAGATTTAATTATCCTAATTGCTTACGCCTAATTTTGCTTATACTGCAGACACTCAAAGGAAAGTATATCTACTTGATATTACTGAAAGAAGAAAGGATATTCATTCAATCCTTACTGATATATTAAAACCATTCTGATGTACTCCATTAACAGTATCAGCAGCCTTATAGCATTGACGCTATGTCCAGAGAAAGTGCATCTCTCTCACTTTTTCCAGAGTCAGCATCGACGTTGATGGTCAGTGAAGTGGTGCGGATTTAATTATCTTAATTGCTCACACCTAATTTTGCTCATGCCTAATTTTGCATACACTGCAGACACTCAAAGGAAAGGATATTTAGTTAATGTAGATCTCATTGGCTGATTCATCAGCTGAATCCTATCTGTGAGTCAAATGACTCAACTCTGCATTCAACTATCAGTGCTCTGCAATCAACTATAAGTACACAGATACTCAATCGACCAAGCTGAATCAGGAGAAGTTAAAATCCACCTGGCTCTATAATTATCCGATTCATCATATTAGTTCGTGAAAATATGGAAATTCCGTTAAAATTGGTAGAACGTGATTCATTGTGAAATTTTTCATACCAATCTTACGAAGAGATTACTTCCAGAAGAATATTCTCATTTACATGACTTTTCTCTTAAAAAATGTTTTTAATATAGAATTTACTCAAGTTACGGTAATTCGATTCTTAACATCAAACTAACATGGTATCGTAAAGTACGCAATACTCAAGAAAATATGTAAAAGTAAGCTGCTCATTGACATGAGAGGAAAAAATCAAACCTTTCTCTCACATTCACCATGTGCCACAGTTCATTCAGGTTTGCTTCTTAAACCTCGGTCAGATAATTTACTCCCTTCTTAAATTTCTTTTGCGAAAATTTCAGCTTGATATACGATTTAAGGCAATGCTATGCAGCAATCCATCAACTATTTACTTCAGTAAAACGGCAAACAAATCAATGCTACGTCTTCGAAATATAAGGGAAGGTTTTGTAGAAATCCTTTATAGAAAATGATACGAAGAACGACGCTTTGTTTCTTACAAAAGTTACGTGTTTGCCAATCTTACGGAAAATTACTGTAATATTTCAATTTTTCTTGCATTAGCCGTTATCAATCTCTCCAGGACCTCATTGAGAGGCAAACGATGCTATTAGAAATGTTTAAAAGGCAGTCTAAATGGGAAATTTATATGAAGGAATGGTTTGTCAAAAATGTTAAGAATTGTTCATTCATTCACTCAGCTGAATACGTTTGTCACCACTAAAGTCTTGCGTACGATGGAAGAACAAGACTGGGCTTGTTCTTCTGACAAGTTCTTTTGAGTTTTCATCGTTTTTTCTTCTTTACGACGGATTACATTAATCGAAAAAGCAAGAAAACTAGGTTTTCAGCCTCAATATAAACACTTACAGCGTTGATTCTATGAGTTGTGTCGCTTTATAGCATCCGGTACAATATACTTTTATAGGAGTAATCACAATTTTGTGATATAACCCAAAAATCCATGAAAATATTGACAACAAGGGCGGATTTACAATGTTCTTGAGCTGAGAGATTGGCCCAATTAGGACTGCACTGAGAAACTCACTAGCTCATACGTATGTAGGTTGTGTGTGAATGCTTTTCGCGGACGAGGAAGACGATTTAATTAATATTTATACTAAGAATTAATCGCAATAAACAACATCTTAAAAAACTAATAATAAATTTCTACTCATTTCACTTTTTCTAAATTTTAAGTCCTCTAACTGATATGATTTTTATGTGAAATTTCACGTGGCATAACAACTTAACCTTTTGTGGTTGAACTGCGGTGAGTTTAGGTACAAATCATTACATGCATTTAAAAATCATCAATTTGTATGCTTTTTATGTTTTCTCCTATATTCCAGGTGTATGTATGTAAATGCATCTAGCCAGTGCTAACAACACACGATTTAATTTTTAGTGAAACCATTGCAAAATAAACTAATCTGAATTTCATAAATTATTTGAAATCGCTCCTTTTCTGGACATTCAGTGGACAAAATAACTATTTTTAGGTTGAAAAAGGAGTGAAAAATTGTAAAATGACTGGGAATCGAACCCAGGTCTCCCACTTTCCGATGTTCAAGTTCTTTCTTGTTTACTTTGAGGGGATTCCTCCAAATATCGTTTTGTTGGTCGGCTAAGTAAAATGTCAAGTTCTAACTATTTTTATTTATACTTTATTTGATTTTTGACTCTTTTCTTGGACCAAGGTAAATATTATATTTGTCGTTGTATATATTTTTCTATGCAGATAAATATGCAGAACATTTTCCTTTGACTACGTATAACAAATCTCTGGTTGTTAAACTATTAAGTATCGAAAACTTTCCCCGCAAGTGACAAATACATACATCAGATCCCTTCGATAGTTAATCTATAAATTTACGAAATAAATATCATAGGATCAGTCGTTACTTAATTTTGCATGAATATGGAGAGTGGTTACATCTCCACTATGATAAATAGACGAAATAGCAAGGAGGAATATTAAGATTGGAACGGAAGCCGATCCCCGGCCTTCCGGGTAAGAAAAGAATCACTTAAGAAAGGAGGCTCAGCGTCGAGGGCAGCCAACCAGAAAGCGGAAGACTCGGCTTCGTTTTCAAGTGTTGTGTGCTTCCTTCCAAGATACGCTACAATGTTCGGTACTTCTCTCAACTCTGCATATTAATATTACTTCAAAATATTTCTAAATAATCGACGCTTCGAAAGTTACGTGGCTAAGCAGCCCAGCATTTCACAAGTTCGAACGTATTTGTTGGTACCACTATTTTTAATACTTTAATATTTTTTTTATTTTTAATACAGCGCATTAAATAATATATTAGGCACAGAAGCACACAGATGCCTTTAGTGTAATTCTTCCGATTTATGTATATGATCACAATTAGACGCAGTACAGCGACACATATTTTAACCCTTGTAAGCTCAAGGTGCCGATATAGCGGCTTTCGTTCTTCTCCTTGAGCGTCTACGGGTTATGTACCAATATCTTGAAAGAAATGAAAGGGTCAAATCGAAGAAGTAAATATGTATATATTTAATGTAGATATAATCGTGATACAAATATTTTATTTCGGGATTACGGGACAGTCCGTGGCGAATTATGGCGATACAAATGACGAGTACACCAAGGAAGAGCTGAAATACAGAGAAATGCTTCATCAAATTTTCTCGTAATCCGTTACTTCAAATTATTTTCAATTTAGAACGTCCATTCAAGCACCAACCACTATTTATCTTCCTAAATGATAAAAAAGCAATAATTTCACAAATTTCTTAAATTTCCACCTTCTGAATGCGTTTTTTTCAGATCCGTTTCGCAATTGCCACTACCTAGAATTTATAAAGGATATTGATAACTTTCACCTGTAAAACACGGTGATTGAACGATTAATGAGTATTTTTACGAAATAATTATAATTTAAATCATTTTCGTCAATCTCGTAGTAACAATCAATATATTAATAATATCTGAATTTATTAAGAAAGCGAAAGAAAATAAAAAAATGCCAACTTATCCTGATCGCCGCCTTTGAGAAACATTCTAGTTTAACAGCAATATTCAAATTTAAATTTACATTCGAGAGCAGAATGGTAAATTAAGCTTGTTTTTTCAGGGCCTTTACCTCAATTTTTAATATTCTTCCGTAATGAATATGTATTTTTTATTTTCATTGTACAATGGTTCCTTCCTTCGATTTTTGCCGTCAAAACTGGCATGAGAGCGAATAAAATAGAAATAATTTAAATATGATTAATTAGTAACGAATATTGTTCAATATAAAGCGCTTCATAAATGATTCACATCAATTTTACCAGATGATGACATAAAATTGCTGAATATTTGTTTCAACTACGGGAAACGCATAGTGAAAATAAACAAGAAAATTGATACATTTTTAATTTAGAACTTGTCTTTTCGTAACGGGTTTCTAAACACTGTACGCCTATTCCATGGATTTCACTAAAAAGCAGTCGTTAGACATTAATCTGTTAAACTCTGTGCTAAATACTATAAATACTTAGGACTCACTCTACAGCAAGTGACTCCCTATAAATACTTAGGACTGGTCATAGACCAAACTTTCAAGTTTGATAAGCACATAGTTAAAGTTAATTGTAAATTAAGAAAGGTCTGTTATCTGTTCTACAAAATTAGGTCATATACTCCTAGGAATGCTAAAATGCAAATGTACTTTTCTTTTGTCGAATCGATTATTAGGTATGGTTTATGATTCTGATGAATCGATTATGAGGTAGTACTGCAAATTGCTGCCTTAAGGAACTTCAGGTCACACAATAGAATTGTTAAACTATTGTCAGATGATAAGCCTGAGTTCAAACAGTCTTGTATACAAAATGTTTATAACAGACTAGGAATTTTAAAAATTAGTGACCTTTGTTTATATATCTTAGTGGTTGACAACTATTTCATTCATACCCTATTGAAATATAATGTGAGGCCCCACACAATGGAGTTGAGAGATAACGTACGATATTTTGTACCTTGGTATTATAATAGCTATGGAAAAAAACAGACCAGAAGTAAAAATTCCTAAGATAATGAACAAACTACATAATTATTTGAAAGGGCTAACAAATATCTCTGAAGTGAAACAAAAACTTAAAGAATACTTCAAAGTCAAACAATTGTAATGAGTATTGTATTAATTTTGTCTAATTGCCTATAAAAATAATAATTATTTAATTATAATGATGAAAAGAAAACTATCTTCGCCACTTATAGTTTCCAATTTTGGGAACCTGCCGACAAACCTAAGGTATTGGCAGGACCCTTATGATGTAACTTCTACTTTTATTTTTCTTCTTTTTCTATTGGCATTATGTATGCACTGGTTATTTTTGTAAACAAATCACTGGCATACCTTTCTGTCATTCTTGCATAATTTTTGTATTCTGTAATTTTTATCGTTGAATACATTTTTTTTCGAGGTGAAAATAAAGAATTATAGAAAGACTAAGGAGAAGGCTATGGACAGAGGTGAATGGAGACGGCAGTGGCGTGCGGGACCCGCTTCCGGGCAGAGCACCATATGATGATGAGATTAATATCGTGTTATACAAGCAAATTTTACAGTTATATTTAATACTAGATTATTGAAATTCAGCAGGAAATTACGAAGAAATATGCAGTGAAAAAAATATGCGAGATATATTTGAGCAACGGCCGCCTTCATATCCTCTCGTTTTATTCACATACTCTGCGAACACGTTTTCATGAATCCTATACAATTCTCAAGTCAACTTTCAAATTCACTCGAGACTCGGTATTAAAATGTCACTGTAATACAAATCGAGCGCACGAGAAAACATCTTCGAAACGGTTTTTTATTGGCCAATATTGACTTAGGTGGAAGAGGGAAGTACGTTCCTCTTTGAACTGCAGATAAAGCACTTACTTGTTCTGAGTAATGTATGTACTTCCTCAAAGGCCTTTTTGAAAACATTCGCCGTGGCTATACATCCGCAAAGCCAATTCGCCATTGAAAAGAGAAGCCTATTTTACTCGTAAGTGTTAATTCCTCGCATTGCTATTGACAAAAAGTGAGAACTTTTAAAGAGAAAACTAAGCACCTTTGAGCATCGTGCAATGAGTGTATATAATACCTGACCGAAAAAGCGTTTTGTTGACGCTTACCTCAAAGAATGTCGCAGGATTCGCTCCAAGGATTCTATAAGTAGGTTCCCGTCGATTCGTACGGTCTAGTCACTTGGAAAGCATGCGAATTGATAGGAACTATTTAGGGCGTTTCTGATTGATTGTATAGAGGTAGCAATGAAAGAGGAAATAGTGATTCGTCATCATCTTATGACCACATTTCTCGCCGATCCTTTCCAATCTCTTTGTCGTGAAGAAAAGCGTGTAATGACTCCATTTTATATAAAATGTAGTTAACGATTCGTTTCCCTTCTTATTTGTCACATTCGCTATAATTAAGGAACACATTCATGGCGAATTAAGAATTACTTGAACAAGTTAATACTATTGAACGTCGTTGCTTGTGACATGGAAATTTCACCATCGTAAACTTTCAAGTGATTGCTTTGATGAATAGCAAATCGTCATTGACTGACCCTTTTAAGGCATTATTTGGTCTGACGATGAAGAGTTTTCGAAACATTCTAAAATAATTCTCTCCGCCACCCATTCAGAGCGAAAATTGCGAAACGAAGTTAGGACGATTTCAAATAAGGAAATAGAGAGTCTTTCGGTAGTAATAGAGAAATTCATTATTCGAGGGATTAATCTGCGATTTCAGATTGCTCTCTGAAACAGTTGAATACTCACAAGTATCGATTATTGTCGTCCAGAAGCGAAGCTTTCCTCGTTCCCTCTTTGCTAATTACGTCCAATATTAAACTTCCTTTTACGGAGCCTTGTCTCTTCGTTTACTTTTGAGTATAAGCTTAATTGCCGCATAAATTTATACCTATAAGCTCTCTCCATAGAATTCCAATTTCATTCTAGACTTGGCTTACTCCGATTTATTCTACCTTCACTGGTGGCAATCCGAGGAAATTTCTAAACGAGGTAAAGAGGATTTTTAATGCATTATTTCAAAGCTCGCCGTTACCTTTACGTTACGATGATAGTAATGAGAGGCAAAGCATCATTAGTAAAACCATTCATCTAGCACTTTATTCATAAATATTTCAGTTAAACCTTGGTGAATACAAATAGTGAATCCCTACAAGTAGTCAAGGAGTATTTTTTTTATTTCGGCGTCGATAAGAAATATATTAATGAAACAACTATTATCCAGTTCGAAAACCACCCACTATGGTATGTATCTGTTACATACCGAGAACAACCGAGAGGATTGATCGATACGGGATATAATAATAATGAAATGACTTTATTCATTTAGTTTTAGATATAGATTTCAAAGCAGCTGAAACTTCAAGATAATTCCAACAACTACGGATTGGAATCCATAGCGAGGCGCTGTTACGGCATCGCTTCCCAGACTATAGTCTTAGATGGAGCTTTTATTTATCAACTCGCTTATTAATTGACTCACGCATGCCTAAACTAACTTATAAATTAGCTCCCATACGTATTATGTTTTTCGGCACATTAAAAAAACTTTTTGTTCGTTCTAATGTAGGTTTCAATTTAAAGTTATTAAGAACGAAATTTATATCGCTAGTGTTAACGAATGATGCAGAATTGGAATGATATGTAAATCAAAGATATTACCCATCGTACAAAGATCTCAGTCAAAGCACTTATTTGTCGGTCGGGATGAAATGTGATAGGGGGCTAGGGTCTAGAATTCCCAAGGAAAAACGGACTTGAAAAAAGTCTGACAGGGCCGGGGATCGAACCCGGGATCTTCCTCTAACCGGGACTGCCTTAACCATCTAGGCTACCCAACCAGAAAATTTTAACAAGCCGTTTTTGGGGACTTTTAACCCTTTCCTTATAGGGTCTAGAAACTTGTCAAGAGGTAGAGAGCGACTAAAGACAATTTCCTTACGAACTCATCTAAAATGAACTGCTTAAAAGCCATTGCGTCGTTATACAAGCTAAATAAATACAGCTATCTCGAAAACTTCACGATCTGGTTCTGTTTCATGCTCTTCGTGAGGTTATACGCAAAATGCTAACAATGCATAAACATCGATATGGGTAGGTGGAATATTGCCCCCCTCGAACCTCCAAATGGTAATAAGCTGACTGGTGGTTTTTTAAACAAGGCTTCTACAGTCACTTCCGTTATTAAAAGATTCAATATAAGCAGCGAATGACAATTTATCTCGGAAGGTCTCCTGGATTTATCTCAAGAACGTCGTTATCCATCTTTACCCAGTTTGAGTCGAGAAAATGACTGCCCTTGTGATTCCGAGAGTTTCATGAAGGAAAATGGCACCAGAAGCAAGTATAATATCACTGGAAAGTGTTGAAAGCGCTTGTTAGAGGCAGGGACGAGAGAGAATCACGCTGAATATTTGCGCTACGAAGCGACTCGAGCCCAAAAAATATCGCACATTTCGAAAACACTCGCATCTCTCAGTTGCTCTAGTGGTTGTTCTTGCAAACGCACTTCAAAAAACTATATGTCTTCGCTCGGTCGCACTTAGCTACTCAGCTTCACTCCTACTAAAACGACTCACTCCTTAAAGGTGTGATGATTAAGTGATCACAATTCGTAAGAATGCTACGGGATTATTACTCGCTCTATTTATCAGCTCGTAAGGGAAATACCAGGAAATAATTCAAACTCACGACTTCACGGATGAATAGTAGGTAATTACACGATACCACGAAATAGAAATAAAATTAAAATAGTGCAAGTTTCTGTTCATGCCGTAATAAGGATAGTTGCAAAAGTTTCTAATTAATTCAAATGAAATAATGGCGATCAGGTTCTAGGGTGGAAGAGTTCGTCGCAAATCTTCTATCTGTAATATATTAAATATTAATATTTTTTTAATTAATAACATTAATTTTTATCATATTGGATTCAATTAATATAGGAAAATGAGGTAATTATTATGAGATCATGCGTATGTAAAATTATTTACGATTTAATATCTCGTAAGCTTCCCACGTTTATCATGCCAGTGTTAAGACTGTAACTGACGGTAAATTCTCCAGAACTAAAATTTCCCACTTTTGTTTTTATTTTCATAAAGATTTTTCGCTTTAAGACTGACTGTGGAATCTTTTTCCTCTTAGTGAGATTGTCTAAGACATGATATCATAATATTTTACTGGTTACTTATGTTTCTGTGAATTTGTGAGCTCTGGGATCGAAATGATCGGATATTGGGATTTCTCTGGATCAAAAACGCATGGGGGAACGTGGCTTCCTATTATAAAAATGGAATATTTAATAAATCTAAAACGATATTTCATCATTACGTTTTCCTGTATAGTAATGATGTTAATAGATTTATTTTTATTCGCATGTAAATGATTTTATTTTATGTTTTATTATTCAATTGATCTCATTAACATTAATTAATATGATTAAAATCAGTTAATGGAATATGAGATAAAATTTCTGCATAAATAGATTTAACCAACTGTCACACGTTGATTTATACACTGTGTCGTAATTTCATAAACTCACAGCTCATATTTCATCTAATGTAAATTATCTCGTCATAATTAGTTTTGGCATTTTCCTGGTATAACACTTGATATACAAAGAGATTTATACTCATATTTTATAAATATGATGAATAAAATTATTATTTATAATTTCTCAGAATGTATGATGGACTGCCCTTTGCACTTTTGAAGCATTTTTAACCGTGTATTTTAGGTCAGAAAATGCTAATATCGAGAAAGCCAATTTCATCTAATTCTTTCTTGAGACAGAAGTATTTCAAATGAATTAAAAATAGTAATATACAAGAATCGAACTACTCCAGCAACTGAGAAGAAAACTGATGAAAGATGTAATATATTTAACATGTTCTGGAGCACCAAGCTAAGTCAAACGCTGTTCTAATCAATTTAAATATTATATCCAGCTTCCAAACTGTTACTCTGCTTTTCCTTCTTTTGCAATTCATTCTATAATTCATATAATTATTTCAACACTTATATAAAATCGTACATCAATTTCGTCCTAAATATTATTATTTTGCGATAAAATTCGGCGTTAAATAGGGGATATTAATATCGAAATATTTCAATCCCTACTACTCTCTCTCTGACGCCTTATTTCTAAAGTCAAATGTAGGTAATGGTATTAATGGTAGTAAAATTGAGATGTGCGTTGATGTGTTCACGTGGAAGAAGGTTGGAAGGAACCACTCCACATTATGTAAGTAATTACGTTGAGGAGCCTCACTTCATTTTTGAGGAAGCTTTTGGTAAAACGAGCAGTGGCACCCACTTGGTGACACGCATCAGCGTCACGGTCCTCACAGATGCAGCCTGCCCAGATGTAAAAGAGCACTAAGAAAACAGCGAAGAAATAGATCTTGCTTTTCAGGTTTAGGCTTCAGCATCCTAACTTCGCTCTCCCAATACTTCATTTCCTTAAAGGCTTTCTAACTACTTAGATTTTTCGCAGAGAAACGTCTCGAATTAGGACTGGATTTCAACGAAATAGCTTTTAGGAATAATTACCTAAGCGAGACTGCTCTGCGTGATGACTCAAGTGCATAATTACAAAAAATGGCTCACATAGACCACTTGGAGCCGATCAAACTCTGCAGGGGGTCTAATTACAGAACAGTGAGAAAAATTATAGGTATATCCATTAATAATCACGTAAAAAGGAAAATGCGTGGATGTATATGGACGTACTAATTAAAAAGACGCTTCTTATGTGTGCAAATATTCGCAGCCCAAACCATTTGGCCTCTTACGTCGTGTAGGCCATATCAGGAGCCCACTAGAAAAATTATGATCTCGATCCTAACTATCATGGGTTTGACCCTGGAAGATCCCATTTCCCTCATTTTTAGAGTACACACTGGGAAGAATTAAAATAGATCAACAATCATTGTTTTTATGGTAATGGTTCCGACGCTTGGCCGATGCAAAATAATTCCATAAGAAATGCATCGCGAAAAGTTTAAGATTTATTTTTTAAGAGTTGCTGAAATAATCGTTGCCACTTGGTGCGATTTCGGTCATAGTTTACATGTAAGCCTTTGACCTATCCCAAAATAATCCTGGGATCGAATCTAGAGGTAGAATTTATATTAAATTAAAATTTTATCAACAAGTTTACGAATGATCTTACTTTAAATCTTACTGCTGCTACGTATCATGCTAAATAGCCTGTTTATAGAGTTATTTTCTCCTTTACGTCTCAACGAGAAAACCAATTGATTTCAGAAAACGGGAGAAAAATGAAAGAAACTTCCAGATGGAATTAATAACTCGCGTAGCCCTGCAAAACGCCGAAGCTGGCTAGCCGAGCAATTAGGTAGATATAGACGTAAAATAATAACTTGCTCGAGCGAAAATTTCACGAGGAAGCCGTGGAGCGGAGGCGTCGCTGTGACCTAATAGCCTATAAAATGCGATCTTTACGAAGAAAACAAAACCGTGGCGAAACTGCTAATAGCCGTTTTCAAAGGCCGGAAACGAGCGGAGAATTCCCTCAGATGGTAGTCATACCCAAAGCTTTGAAATGAGGCCTTAGAATTTATAACCCATAGCACCCTACCTTCCGAGAAGGCATAAATAACCATCACGGCCAGCGGGCATTATAAAAATTAACATAAATGTTCCCGAATTAACTCCAGGGGCTATAAAGATATTTAATAATAGATTTTAAGGGAAGCTCCGCCCTTCGAAATGCGTTGGGAGACGGCATATATCATCCAAGGACTCGCAGCGAAGATGAATAGGTGAAAGTTGCGGGAGTCGTACGTAGCAGGCGCAATACAATTCGAGTCCGGAGGAAACAATGGGCTAAGAGAGAGAAAACAATGAGAGAAACAAGCGGAGAGGAATTTAGAGAGGTAGTTAAACATGTCATTCGTGATGTGAAAACTTGATGTTTCTCGAATCGACATTAAAATCCCGTTATCGGATCGAATCGAACTCCGGAATTATAATAAAAACCTGAAATGCTTTCGAATGAGAGGAGATGAAATGAACGCGATTAGCTGCTCAACAATTTGATGCGAATTACAACACGCAGATGGCGGCGATATATTCTGTTTTTATTTGCTATAATAATGCCAATTAACATAGAATTAAAGGCCTTGATAAGCAAAGAATCGTCGGAGATGGTATTTTTTCGTTTATGATACTTAAATATTCCAGGCAATGAGAAGGAGGAATTATTGTCGAAAATTACGCTCAAATACCTTTAATTAATGAGAAGGATTCTAAAAATTCATACGTTTGTTCCATTTCTCTGTGGACACAATATCTCATTGTTTCAAAGAAACGAATTGTAATTTTTAGCACAAGTTTCATTGAACCTCATAAATTGAAGAACTAAAACATATTTCGTTTGAAACATTTTGAATATAATTACAGTATGAGTATGAAGCAGTTGGGTCTCTTTGGACTTCGAAATACCGATTTTATAAAATGAAGACAAACTTCGCCACAATATAATAATAGCATAAGATTCAACGCAAAAATAAGTTAACTAATATCGTTACATGAATGATTTGGTATTCCAACTAGAGAGAAGAGGCATATAGCCATTCTTGACAATTGGTAATTTTGTTGTAAGTTCCTCGGCAAATACTTAAGAAGATTCAGCAATATCACCAAGCCATTTAAGAAATCGGTTACGCTGTTTTTACTTTTTCAAACAGTCTTCGTAAGCGTTTCTTTTATTAAAAACAATTCATGAAACTAAGACGAAAAAATAATTTGAACTTTCCATATGAGCAACCATTGATGTCGACTGTGACACTTTATGGTCTAACTTCACAGGCAGCTTACAGGGTAGCTATGTAAAAACATAGGTATTACATCCAATATAAGGACAAGGCTAAGTTTGGAAATAAGATATTCCTATACAAATTTCTTGGTATGTAATAAACACATATTTTAGAAGGCTATATGATGGAACAACGATAATAATATGAATACGTGAATAACAATATTACTGATATGAATATGCTTTAGCTACGTAGAGTTTGAGTATTTCCATATACATCGAATGAATAATAATTCTGTCATACGTATGAATGATTCTTTATTATATTTATATTAATTTGACTTTTCTAGTTGATGTCAGCAGGAGGAAGAATATAACGTCTTCATGGACGACTTTCGATTGACTGCCTATTGTGAGTAGGAAACAGTTTTCTTTCGAAACTTTGGACTTTCACGTCGAATAAAAATTTGGAGAAATATTTTTCAATAGGAAAATCGATGGCAATTTTCAAATCGAAAACTGCACGCAAACAAAATGTATGTTTCTGGAAATGTTCATCGAGTGGAGATTTCACCGACGGCCATTGCGTCACGACGCTTTGGGCGAATTTGAAGAAAATCGGAAAGGGATGACCACCTGGACACCAATTTTCTCCCGGAAATAACTATTAACGCGAATGCCCTGCTCTGATGAGCTGCGATCGCAATCTTTGAAATCTTATTTTCGCTAAATAAATTGGCTGCGCTCCTAAAAAAGTGACAATGCCCACTCGGCCCGATGAAAGCGAACTTATCTTTCTCATTAGAATCAAACAGGGACTGAATATATTCGATCGGGATTTTCACGCAGCATTCGAAACAAACGGATTCATTGACATTTCCTTTGCTACTAATATAATGATGAATTCATTTCTAATATAAAATTCAGAATTCTGTGGATGTCTGCCGCTCAGAAGCGACTCCCGCAGAAAAGATTACTCGATAATGCCTGTCTACGTAGGAAGTACTCTCGTTCAGTCATAATTAACTTCCGTATTCATTACATTGGAGAAGATGTCAGAAATGTCCAGCCGATTTTTAGACAAAAGTTTTTTTTCCAAAGTTTTACGTCGATGATACAGTATCTTTGTTTTAGATTTTAGATTTAGATGTATACCCCGCGAGCCGCCAGAGGCGTATGGCAGGGGGTGCAATACACCACCAGTTTTAATTCATCCCTATTAGCATCTCTAATAGCCCGGGGAAAAAACGACCAAAAGTAATTATCCGTCCTTGCAATTACTTCCCTATTACGCTTCGTCGATGCCTCACGGAGATCGCGTTCGCTCCTTACTGGCACTAACATTTCACTTACTTCGTCTATAAATTCTGAACGAATGAACTTTTCGAAAAGTTTCCGATGATATTCAGATCTTCTCATCTGTAGTGAATTCCAACCGAGGGACTCTATCATTGCCGTAACGCTGCTATCAAACCTGAAATCCCCGCAAACGAATCGGGCTGCTCTACGCTGGACCATCTCTAAATCTGAGACTAAACCTGCTTCGTTTACCTAAACCTGTTCGCCCGTTTTAATAGCGGTGCGAGTTGGGTTAGGTCGAGGGTGGGGTATTGCAAATCAATTCCCAAATAATGATTCTGCAAAAATTGTATCGAGCCATATTTTTGTATGACGAAAACTTATCAATTATCCATCTCACACCAGTGAAGCAACGACTCCGGTCGAAAAGCACTCATAGAGTGATTCCTGCCTAGGTTGAAGACCGGTTGCGTGGGTCCCGGCTGTGTGGGTGTTCCTTACCCATGCGACAGATTCTTCCCATTAGCTTAGGGGAGTGGTTCTTGACTGGGGAATTGTGCCAAAGTCATAAACCGGCTCTGTTGCACGCAGGAGGCGGAGAATCAAGGCTTGAATTCAAACAACAATCGGTTCCACATTAAAGAAACACACAGAAAATACCACAGAAAAATTTGGTCACATATTATAAATATTTATCATATCGACGCTTTTCATATTTATTTATTTATTCATGGGTACTACTATTAGGCACCAGGCCGGGTGTTATTAATTCCTGTGGGGGAGGGAAAAATAAAATAATCTGCCTAATATTCACCCTAGTCGGGAGGAAAATCCCCCTAAATCTCCCGAAGGCAGTAAGTCTTACATGTTATTACAAAATTACAAAAATATTTCAAAATTTACTACAATCATAATTATTTCAAAATCAAATCATTTAAAAACTTAAACAGTTTTACAATAGATAAAAAATCACAACAATTCAATAACAAAATCACGAAACCCTTTTATTTTTTTGAGGAATAAATTATAAGAAGGGGGAAAAGGTTCTAAAACTTCTCCAAATAAATTTTTCTATTCTATCTTTCCAAGATTAAGAAATTAATTCTGAAAAACATCTGTTCTTTGTTTAAGAGTAGCGACTTTATGATTGTCGTTATAGTTATTATATATATAATAAATATATATAGTTATTTTAAAAAGACTGATCCATCTGCAAGACCGCGAGCTACATAATAGGCCATTCTGCAAGTAGAATATGGATGCGAATAGTTGTCGAGAATGTTTCAGTCACGAGCTTCGCACGGTAGTCACGTTGTCAACGCAACAACTCAAAGGTAAGCTAAAAGTCAAGGCTATCAATGACTGAATTAAGGTACGAGCCAGATAGAATAAGACAGCTCCTATAATTTTGTAGGCGCCATTTCGCTGAATTCCTCTCAAATGCTTCCGGTTGAAGAATTCCGCTTTCGAAAATATAGCCTTTCTCCGACGAGGTGTCGCTATTACAGCGAAGAAAATGAAGTGGGTGTAATCATTTCCATAATTTGACATTTGGCTAGTTAAATAACTAGTCGAATATGATGATGATGACTGGCGTGCATATTCGAGCCGCCAATTATCGAAAGCGGAGTCACGAATACGTTCTCGCTGTAAATCCGTGCTGAATCACAGCTCACCGCTTTCTTTGGGAGAGAGTCGATTGAAATTCCGAACAGATGACTTCGCACGGGAGATACGGGTGGAGATTAGATTAATTAAAGTAGCTCGGTCAGATAGATATCTGAAATAGGATTTGTAGAAAATATATAAGAATTGGAAATAAAGCATCGAGGACTACTCTGATAATTGGCATTTACACGAAATGCGCGTGGATACAATATTGCTAATTAGGGAGCTATCATAGACCAAGTCGCGATGATGGTCACGTAGTAGTACATCAATATGACAAACTCGTATCATTAGAGGATCTCGGGGAAACGAAAGGGTGTGACTTAGTGGTACAGTGGTACCTTGGTTAACGACGGCCTTAGTTAACGACGGACTTGGTTAACGACGAGTTGCTGTAAACAAAATATATCTTGGCTCACGACGCCTCGTCGATTGGCCTTTCCGGAGTTTCACGTGTTTCAGCACATCTATTTAGAATCACTATATTATAAACTAATATTTGGTGAACGTTACGATGTTACATCATAAAAACATACTGAATAGCAGCTAGCGGAGAATATTAAAAATAGTTCAATGCTAAATTGTAGCTAATTCACATAGGCACATGTTGTCTCACCGAATTCAAATTGGTAAATATTATAAGTTTTGCTTCCAATAAATGGGGTGCGTCCTCGACGCCGGGAAATACCGTAATCCATTACCATTATTATACCTGTGGAAAATCGCGCCTTGGATAGCGACGGTTTTGGTTAACGACGATTATCCTGGAACGGATTAGCGTCGTTAACCAAGGTACCACTGTACTAGGATTAGACCTGACGATGAGCTACAATCAAAATCAGATTGGAAAGTTTTTCCCCAATGTGCATCTACTACACTTATCACGAAAATGGAATACAAAAGTGATGACTTAATGAGAAAATCGTCTTAAATCGCCTCCTCCTCGCCAGGTTCCGCCCATCCTGCGCAAGGAATTATTTCTGTTAAATGTTATTAAATATCGCCAATAGTGGGACACCGGTGATAGAAACCTTCATCGTAATGATAATTGCTAAAAGTACGCTATTTACATTTTATGCAGTGAAAATTCTCTATGAATCTAAACTGAGGGCTTGACTAAGATGTTTAGCTTTTCAAAATTTCATAATTTTAGGTAAACAAGTTGCATTCGAGTTCTCGCGATCCTTCTACGACACAAATGCCCACATCTTGAATTTCTGTTGCTAATGAAGGAGATGGATTCACATTTAAAGTTGTGGCCCTTTATATTGAGACACTGTATATGCGAGAATATTTAGGCGAGCAGTTTAAAATTATACCTTTCTTCATAACTCTACAAGGGAAATAAACTGATTTTAAGCGATAATCAGTGTTTGTAATTAAAATATCGTCTTCTTCTTCCTTCCAGGATTAGGCTTTAAGCCTGTTCCTGCTTCACTTTATCATCTTAAACGTGGTCTTCCAGCACTAAGTAATTAAAATATAAGGAAGATAATAATGGAAAGTAAAATATGTAAAATTTTTATTAACGATTTTCAATGAAGATGCTTTTTCTAAATGACTTTGCATGCTCAAAATAAAGAAATGCACTACACTGATAGTACGCTGATAAACAAATATCGAGACAATGCAACCCGATTTAAGGAAATGATACTTCTAGTGAAGCAATACCCCTTTTTACCTATGCAATTCCAGAATTGAAAAACATCGTCAAAGATAATGAAAATATTATCATATGGCAGTTAATTCCACCTTTCCATAGCATCACTAAAGACAATCAGTGTTTCCCTTCCTCTTTCGATATAACAGAAGTACTGGGAGAAGACCATGGCTTCGAAATGCATTAAGTAATTTTTGCAACTCCTTCATGGAAGATGTCTAGGTAGAATGTCTGAATAGAATGAGTGGCTATTAATGGAAATTAGATTTGTGACCAATATACGAAAACACCTTTCTTCTCTACGCATAAAGAATAAAGGATAGCAACCGTGGGTCTCAATATCCCTTTTACGCGGTAAGCTGACAAATTGCTCGAGAAATAATCCATGGCTAATTTATATGAGGAGAAATTCAAAACAATGGGATATTCATTATCTTATAATTTTGCTTTAATCATGCATAACCGATTCATATGCATTAAAGTGATTGGAGGGAATTTGCTGAGCATATGTTATGCACACTAAGTTCGTTAGTGAAGGTATTTTCACACGTGACCACCAAACACGATTGATGGGAAGTTAAGCTGAATGTTAAGAAGCTCCAGTTTTCTTTTCCATCCTTTTGAATCTTTAATAAAGTTTACATTAAAATAACAGCCTGACTAGCTTCCTAGATAGATATATTCGTTAATAATTCATTAAATAAGATATGTATAATTAAAAGAGATTTGACACATACATTATATTTAGGCTTCAACTATTTCCAATACACGTCACTATGTCTACGAAATTAAATGAAAAATGATACTCTCGAACAAATATGCCTATAAAACAATGCCGATGTAATTGCCCCATAAAGGTATGAAATAGATGCAAACAATGGCAGAGATCCGCAAGTTGCGGATAGAGCCGCGAGGTTTGCCTTCAGGAGATAAATTAATTGGATATGTTACGAATGCGTGAAATTAACTCGAAAAAGATAGAAACCTGATTTCCTTCAACAAATTCGAGAAAATAAGAAAAAAAAATTGCAAAATCATTCGGCGTCTACAAGCAATCTGCGAAGGATGCCATCGAGAAAGTGGATTTCCCTCTCAGAGAATGCACACAATTGACAATGCGCTCGACGTGTCCTTTTCTTGCGTTGTGGCGTACGTATGACGCCAAGAGGGATATTTATGCGGTGATTGCCTTCGATCAACTCCGCCTTTGAACGGAGGAAATATCCGGACACACGCTCACCACACGCACGCTCACAAGCGAGAAATTCAAAAATGTTGATGGTCGACGATGTTTTCGCCACGCTCTTCGAGATACTTCTATGATAAACAGCCAACCGCATTTATAGCAGAGAGAGTTCATAAAGATAAGTCTAAGGAAAAAAGGACTGATATTACCAAGCATTCATTTATTATACACAGATGGTTTAAATAATGGAATATGCTGCCTGAAGAGGTCTTCAAATCCTTACCGAAAAACAAAAGGTGTTAAGATGTAGATCTTACAGTTTATTCTGTAATAGTGAAATTAATGTGAAAATTTGCCATATAATAGACAATATGACAAATTGATATGTGGCTTAATAAAAAATCGATGTAAACTGACTATGTAGTAACTGTACTTATGAGTTATCTGGGGTGTATGTTTATTATAGCGGGTACCTGAGGAATGTTGCTCGAATTGATGGTTGTTGAGGTATGATTTTTATTGCGTTCTAGAAAATGGTTGCGGCCGCTACCTGACAAAATTCTAACTGTCGCAATCATAATAATAATAATTAAACCCTGTAGAACAGCTCCGCACGAATAAACCAGACTGTTTACTTATATACTGACATGCAGCAAAGATGGAAGATTAGCGGAGTTGGAACCTTTAACTACGTCTGATGCAGAAAAAAGAGAATTTTGGAGGCAATGAAACCATTATGCGTTAACAATGCGAAAATAGAGTTGTTGCAGCCATCCATGCCATATAATCTCAGCTAATCGTTGAGTTCCTTCATAACACCTGACCTTTGCAGAAAAAAATTTCCGCCAATAATAAGTTGTACGTTAAAGATTTTCCTCTTAATTCCTTACCTTCTATCATTCTTTCCATTACGATTTTCAGAAACCTTTCGTGCCTTTTGTGGCAATTTTCTTCGCATTCACAGCTAACTTTTCCACTTATTTCTTTCTTCGCCACCGAAGATTAGCTTCTTTATTAGCTAGTCGGTCTGTTCAAACCAAATCTCCCATGCTTCTAATCCTCAATTTTCTGCCGCCTCTATAGTCTGTGTTTTGAAACCATACAAGAGAATAGCTCCTTTATACACAGTTCCATCTATACGTTTTTATTAAACTTTTCCTCACGTTCAACCTTGATTAATCTTTTACAATTCCAGTTGGAAGCGATATCGACTCAATTAATAGCCATTGTTCGCTTGAACCTCAAACAGCTAAGGTGAGTTACTGAAGAGAGTGGATGGTTATGTGGTGATTCTGGTAGACATGGGCGCCGTCATGATTTTTGCCAGCGGCGGCGTAACGGCGTGGACGCCGACTGTTTAATCGGCGGCGCGGCGTAACCGGCGTAGCGTGTAAACTTTAGTTCGTACATGGCAGAAAAAAGGTGAATAACTCGGAATATCTCAGAGTATTTAATAATAATTTTATCTTAACCATGAAGAAAATATAGAGATATATTGAATACTACGTCGTACAGATTACAGGTAGTACAGGTAGAGGGCTAGAATCGAAAAAAGCTGGCCAAAAAATAAAAAATAAATCATTTTGTTTTAGGTGCAGACTTTAAAACTTCGCATGGCCATTCTTGAATGAATTCCGCCTATTACCAGCAAAGTATTTACGCTGATGTCAACGCATAAAATTCTACAGAGGGTCAAAATTGACCAATTCTGATTTTTCGCAAAATTCTTCAGCTTCAAGCCAATATTGAGCCCAAATGAGCAAAATGCACAGAGCACAGTCAATGCAGTGTTATAAAACCATTCTTTAATCTTCATAATAGTTCATTTAAGTGATTACAGTTGAATATTTGAATTATTAATTAAACAGAATTGCGAATCTTTGTTTTACAGCCAATTTTCACATAAAGTGGGGGGTTCACAGGTTCACTGAACCCCCTAAGACTACTGCACTAATTTTCTACATACCAATGTTCTCACAATAACCCAAATATCCTTGACACCAATTACTGGGCCTAACTTTTCCTTCGTTGAGTCGCGATTCCTGCCGCTTTTGGTTTTAACTAGCTTGACTTAGCGTGGGGGTTCGTTTTCCGAAGTGAACACCTTCAGACGAAGCGTTATAGGTGAAGAGCGGTGAGGCATACGGCTTTTAAACATGGGCCGATCGCTGCACTACGTTGCAGTGACAGCCGACGAGAATGACTTCATAGGATTTTCGGAATTTTTTTTAGGCACTTCCCGGCTAATTTGAGAGTTGAAGTTCGAGGGATCGCTGGAAACCGTGTATGCTCAACGAAAACTATAAAGACACTCTCGAGGATTATCCCATGTTCGACGCTAGGTAAGGGCAAATATTCTCCAATTTAAAATGTATTGCGGCGATTTTTCAGATTTCTTTTGAATGCCTTCCCAATTACATGGAAATTTAAAACCCGGCATGTGATTAGAGAACGTAAAGACATTTCGTGTACGCTGTTTAACGTTTCCCTGATGATCCTTGGTTCGATTTCAGAGCTTCATTTACATACCTTTTTGCATTGCAAATGGGGATAACGGAATCTTATTTTAGGAACTTCCCAGTATGACATCGACTTCAAATTTTGGATTAAGTAGGTGTTATTCCTACTAACAATAAGTCGTTATATGTATTCACATTTTCAAAAGGTTGTGGTTTCGACACCAGACCACTTGAACACAGAATCGATTTTTACATAGAGATTTTACATAGAAATTTGGGTTCCTATATCCTAAATTATCAAACCAAATTGAACTTTGAAAAGTACAGTACTTTGAACATACTATGCTTTCAGAGTGCAAGAAACTTTTACTCGTATTAATATAGACAGCAATATGTTACACTCTGTAAACAAAATCTTTGCACAAGGCATAGTTTTCGTGGACGAACACCATTTTATTTCAACGCTGTGGCTCTAATCTGCTTCTCTCAGCATTGAGAGTGAGCTTCTTTTTGGAGTTATAATAAGCACTAATTGCAAACAAGTGAGCTGGCAGTGAGAGTGGTGTGGTTGCGGAAATTAATCCTAATCGTAACACGTATCGATTTCACGTACTCAGCGCCCTAGTAGAAAGCCCTATCCATCCGTTCAAAGCGTATCTCTTCGAACTATTTGTCAGCACATTTTCGACTGAGGGACTTGGTTTTTAAATCCAAGCCGCAACACGCCGCCGCCGATAAAATTTCCGGCGGCGGCGCGCTGTAGTCATTTCTTCGGCGGCGGCGGTTTGCCCGGTATTGTCGGCGGCGCGGCGCCCACCTCTAGATTCTGGCTCCACTTCCTTCACTCGATAGCAATGCGGGTGGATTAAAAGGGGTGAGTAATTGTGAAATTCACGGCGAATATCTTTCCCGATAATGAGTGAATATCGAAGCAAAGTTAGTTCCCTCGACGACAGTAAAATTACACAATTGGATGGAGATATTATATTTAGACTCTGTCAAGTTTTCGCTCCAGCGACGAAAAGATACGGCGACGTCTATTTAAATATTGAGAGGCTGGGATATGTCGGGAAGTAAATCAGTTTTTAAAATAGCTCTTTCGAGATAAGCTGTTGTCTTTACATCCGCCTGGAAACCAACGAATGTTTTGAGTTCGGACTTCGGTATCGACATACTGCAGCATGAGTACGGCGTGTAACGACACACCGCATGTCATGCATACGCCATATTAAAGCTTTGATGCTTTTAGAGCTGAATTTACATGAAAAGCCAGTAATCCGATTTTCACCGACTTCTTTATATTCTGGAAAAATGGAAATTGCAAAAGAGCTATTTCTATGGAGGAGAAGTAAGTTTCATTAGCTGGAAATATTTGGCTTATTAGACAAGTTCGTCAGAGGGCTCGAGGTGGAAACAAGTCTTTCAGAGATAAATTGCGATAGGAGGAGAAAATTATCCCTTAAGCCGATTTCGAAAGCTGAGCACGTTCCAAGAAATATAGATCCGGGAAATATACAATATATCGGCAAGGGAAAATTATTAAATTTGGAGTCACATTTGTTAGCGTAGGTACTAATTTACATTATTACTCTTAAAATTTGCCCAATCGCAAAATACATGTGCATAATACCAACAAATAAAATAATTATCATAGGCAATATTATAATTTGGCAAAGGCCACTGATGGTTACAACAGTAAATTAAAAGGGTAAAAAAACCCTCCCAAACCAATAAAAATTACCTTGTCGTCTAATACGTATTTCACTCTCAAAGAGAGCCTCTTCAGAGACCGGAAAGGAATGAAACCTTTGATATTTTAAAGCAATTACTTATCAACTGTAAATTAAAAGGGTAAAATATTCCTTTCCGGTCTCTGAAGAGGCTCTCTTTGAGAGTGAAATACGTATTAGACGGCAAGGTAATTTTTTATGGTTTTGGGAGTATTTTTTACCCTTTTAATTAATAGGCAATATTGATTCGATAAATACCGAATTTTGGGAACTTACACATGAGCAAAAATCCTACTACTCGTTGGCGAATCTACGTTACCTTCTTGTTTTCATATCTTAAAAGCAATATTTTTCGTAGTATTCACCATTAATCACGATGTCTGGAGCAGAAAAGCCAGTACCATGTTTAACTCTCCAGCGCCCACAGTTGCGTATACGTAACCGGCGTAAACGCAACCCTGGGCGCTCGAGGGTTAACGAACAGCTTCCATTGACCAACAGGTATTTAATTGTCAATTACTTACTCATTCCTGCCTCTAGTAAATATCAATACCAATGGATAGGGTGAGCTTTTTCCACTTACCTGAAATGTAAAAGATGCAGAAATTAGCTAACATTCAAAATACGGAATACTCAACTCATGCGCGTACTTTATTTAACTAAAAAGTCAACCACTAAAATATAAAGTAATTATATCAGCTGTTAATACACTTACATTTTTCGGAAAACTGCAGGGGAGAATTTTCATACCATCCTACTTCCATATATTGATAGATGGATTTTATGTGATTGAAATTCTCATGTATCTACCGGGAAATTTTGACTGAAATAAAGTT
Source organism: Sympetrum striolatum (assembly GCA_947579665.1). Taxonomy (NCBI): domain Eukaryota; kingdom Metazoa; phylum Arthropoda; class Insecta; order Odonata; family Libellulidae; genus Sympetrum; species Sympetrum striolatum. The sequence continues at coordinate 65,011,294 of OX388352.1, forward strand.
TTGTTTCTGAATATTTTCTTATGGAACAGAGAGGGGAAAAATAAATGTTAAATTTACACCTGTATCTGACTTTTTCATTGCTGTGATGTTACGGGAGTTACTGAAGGAAGAATGACAAAGATTATTGGGATTTATTTTGATTACCCATTAATAATTGTTATAGAAATTTAATTCATTGTGTCATTGCGCTGTACTTTGTGGAGGTTTTCCACTCATGACATTCATCTCTGCGAGGAAAGCAAAGGTAAGCTTTCTTTCTTTCTTGTGCCTATTCCCTCCCCAGGGTTTTCATAGCAAATGGCGGTGGTCCGGCCCTGAGGCTAGATACTTCAGAGGCAGAATCAGTATCCGTTCTCCAAATTTGAAAATAACGAAAATTCTTTGCTAGCAAACATTTTTCGATGGGTTACTCATTATGCGAGGTATCCCGGCACTAAAGCTTAAAACTCTGTAAGAAATGTACCGCGTTTGTTACCGATCATGTCAAAATGATCCCGCAAGACAACAGGATTTCCCCATAATAGAAAGAGAACGCTGCTCCTTTTAAAACATACAAAGAAGCCCCAGTTGCGGAGTAAATGCACTTTCTAGTGGTAAAAAGTATAAAAAGTGCGACACGGCATTGTTTCGCGAATGCCTTTAACTTTTACCGAAGAGCGCTTTCACCACTTTTTCCGCAACGTTACATGAGCGAACCTTCTTCCGGAAGTGAAACTGTTTCGACACCTGCGTGGAATCTAATAGTTGGATAATTAACAGCGAACGAGGAGAATATTAAGGGTGGCTATAAAAGTCACCACTCTTGACTCCTTATCTGCCTGGGATCTTGTTATTTTCCCGCTCAAAAGAACGGTAATAAGCCAAAATAGAGGGCGAGAAGACCAACCGAAGGGTTCTGTCCCATTCCCAGGTCTAGAAATTCCCTATCCGTGTGCGACCCGAACCTGCTAATTGCTGTGGGTCTTTTACCGTTCCTTACATTTTCCCGGGTCCTTCAATCCTCTTCCTTTCTTTCATCCTTCCTTTATTTTCAGAATCGCTTTCCCACTGTTTTCTAACCTTAAATCCCTTCCAAGTGTACATGCGAACGAAGCTGAGCGGCAGGAAACATTCTAGCGAGGAATTTATGAGGCCACCTACGTAGAAGGCCGAAGAAGACCTTATGAAGGACGAGTAATAGAAGTATGGGAGGTATAGTTTCAGATGGTGGGTGCATCAACGAAGGTGAAAGAAACAAAGAGACGAAGAATTCGACGGAGCTGTATTAATTAAAGCGATGCCCAAATATTTCTCACATTCCTGCGTGAATGGCTTTGACGAAAGATAGATTTTTTTAACCATATTCAACTTGTATTTTAAGTTTTACAAGCAGTGGAAAAAGTCGACCTGAACTTATCTGAGAGCAAAATCATTTTAATGGTATTAGATTTAGATGTATACCCTGCGAGCCGCCAGAGGCGTATGGCAGGGGGTGTAATACACCACCATTATTCAATCCACCCTATTAGCATCTCTAATAGCCTGAGGAAAAAACTACCAAAATTGGTCCCGAAATTCCCAATGATTACTCTATTGCTAGGAGTACTCTGGTCAGGAGTTAAGGATTTAGAAGGTAAGAATTAGTAAAATACACATTTGGCACCATAAAGACATGAAAATTATTATAAAACATTATTTCCCGTGAATAATTCTCTAAATTAGTTAAATTATTATAAAAAAAGTATCACAAAATGGATATAATATACCTATGTACGCTAGGGAGTATCGAGAAAAACCAATGGCAATTAACGTCACTTATGCGTTTCTAGGATAAGTAGACGCTAAAAATTTAGAGATAAAATACACAAAACATTGTTTCTTAAAGTGTCCGTCTCTGAGTCTAACAAGGCCTAAGTATCTGAGCAAAGTAGAAATCCCATATCTTATTTGCGCGACTATAAAAGATGAAGTGGATTTAACAATAGAGATAACGGCGAACGGCGTCATGCCATCTCGTGATTGTCATTGATAGCGTGGGTGGCGTTGATGCATTCCGAAGAGGATATTATCTTTCTGGAGTTTCCTGGGAAATAGACGCACAGAGGCGTATAACACTTTAATCGAAGGATAACAAGTCATGATCAACTTATCGATCTATTTGTTCTTTACGAAATTCGATATTGATACATAATAATAAGTGATAAGTGATTATTTACGCGCTGAGTATTACAAAAAAGCAACGTTTACATTCCCACACGGATATAATAACAATATATAAATGAATGATATGAAGAGAAGCACAAACTAGAAATTGACTTCGGAAACTTCAACTAGGTTCATTGCAAATGAAGATTGTTCTAAAGCGCCCCTCTTTGGCAATTCACACTTACTCGAAAGAAAATAATATCTGCAGCCGGTTTACTGCGAAGAAAGCAGAATTGGGAAACTGATGACAACACAAAATGTTTACAGTAATTCAATAAAAGCGAGAGGGGAGTGAGATATACTGTAATTACCGTGATAGAGGCTTTTATACAGGCGAAATTGCGACTAAAAATCTTGTTCCTTTCGATGCATTGTAATTACATTTTAATATAAATGAAACAGAAAACTTTGGAAACAGGCAAGGACGATTTTCAGCAATCAGAGGCCTCAGAAGCAAAGACCACTTTGGACAAAAACTAAAAGAGATTACTCATCCAAACGACAAAAGGTCCTTTTTCTGGGAGCCCATAACGGCGAGGCCATCAGTTTACGCCTAATGGCAAATATGTCCTCGGGAGCAGAGTTTAAAGGAAGACGTTGTGGATATAAAAACTAACGAGTATGACATAGGAAAAATAGGAAACAATTGGAGAAATTTGTAATATTTTCTTTAATGAAGCCGTACGACGTTAATATTTGAGATATGGACATAATACATTTTTATTTACCTCAGAATGGATGAGAAATCAATGCTAAATAATTGTTAGATAGTATGAACAATAAAAATATTTATTAACTATCCATTAAAATTGCATTAGTTCCAACGATTGTAAATATGGCTTACGCGTGAGTCGATATATCGGCCCGTGGCACTTTTCGCCCGAGAAGCTTAACCGAGGGTGCGAGAGGGGGTGTGAAAGAAGTTTATAAATTTTTAATGAAAATTACCATCCAACCACTTATCAGAAACAACGAAGCTATTAAAAATGTAGATATTGCTTTATTTTTTAATATAGTATGAATTGTAAACGCATTAATTCCAATAAATAAATTATCTCGCAATATATGCCTATTCCTAAATAAAAAATATAAACATATTTTTCAAGGGGCAGTGAGAGCTTATCTTAAGATTCAAGGAGGTGCTGACAATTAAATATGTTAAGAACCACAGCTTTATGGTAATTTAATTTTGACGTTTGATACTTTAAACATGGAATCCTATGCAAAGCTAAAAATTAAGAAAAATTCCATACGAATGGCACAATATTGGTAGAAATATCACGCCAAAAATACTTCAAAATACCGATGAGAATTAAAATACGCAAAAACATAATTTTTTCCACTATTTGATCTCCTCGAAAGTTACTGTGCTGATTAAGAAAGAGGATAAGTGTAAGATTTGAAGCTCCGTTATGTTAGCGGATATGCTAGGTAATTTTATTTTTTTAATTAAATCGCATTTGTAAACGGGTTAGCTGATTTTTATCCCAGTAAGAATCGCTCGTGAATTCTGAGGGAAACCGATAATGCGTTACAAGGAAATAATCGAAAAAAGTTACTTCTGGTCGTGGTTCTGCGGACCATTATAGAAGCTAGAAGCGGCGAACATGTAAATTAATAAAAATAAGAATGTTATAAGGAAATTATACCGAGGAAAATACTTCTAAAATGCTTATGAAACACGCAATACTTGATCGAGTGAAGCAGCATGAGCTGGATACTTGGTCTAATTGATGCGATGTAAGCCCGAGATCTTAGCAGACGTTTCTCCGCGTCCTTTTCGACCGGAATTCTCTTCCGCGCTCACTGCATCCATATTCAAGTAGGCACACGATTCACTCGCGAAAAACATGCTCCGGGGTTATGTCCTCTTCCTAGGGCAACTTTCTACTTGTGACGCATCGTGATATCAATCCTCTCAAACAAACGACGCCAAATTGTGGATGCGGACAGTGTTTTGAAAATTTTCACCGCGATTGCGAATAAAAAAATGAGAATATCTTTTTCACTTTATGCAAATGACTTTATGATATATTGTATAATAAAATCAAATCATGACTGTTTTACACTTCAATCTTCCCCGGTCAGGCTGTCTAATTGGTGCAATAATAATCAGATGATATTAAACAAGTCAAAATTTCAAGTCATATCCTTTTATATGATTTACTCTCCCATTTATTTTGAGTACCAAATAGAGAATGAATTAATAAATAGAATGGAAATAGTCAATGATCTTGGGGTGCTTTTTGACACTTGTCTAAGTATCCAACCTCACATCGATAATATTACTGTGAAAGCCAATAAACAACTTGGATTTGTGTATAGAATTGCCAGAGATTTCAATAATATTTATACCTTTAAACATTTACATTGTTCACTGGTTCTCCCTATACTGGAGTACTGTTCTCTTGTGTGGTCTCCGCTTTATAGTACACAAAAATTTAAGCTAGAAAGAGTACAGCGAAGACTATTGCGAATTATCTCCCATAAATTTAACTTAAATGTATATTATGTATATTTATGTATGTATGTATGTACTTGTATGCTGGCTTTAGGTTGTGATTAAGATTAAATATGTATATTGATTTATATTTTGCAAATGTGATCTCAGTATACATTTATTGCTTTATATTCTTTTCTTTTCTTTGTTATTGATGTATTTGAATTTACTTGTATCTTTTGATTTATTCTATATGTATTTTTATATTGATTATGTATTATGTAAATGGGTTTGATACCCGTAATACATTCATTATTATTATTGTATCTAATAGAATCCCATCATAAATTTACAGAAGGGCCTTTTGATTCGACTGACGAAACAATTCCGATGAAAATGAATTAAAACTGCAGATACGTGACCAGGCGTATTTCTGCAATAAGAGGCCCCAGCGAGAAAAAAATCATCATAAAAATACAAAGTCCTTTTTTGGGTCACAATAACGTTGAGACCCTCAACCCAGCGGTCCCTGCCAAGAACGAAAACTCAATTTAAGCTGTCTAAAAGCATGTGTAATCGAAGATTACCGAGGTAGAATTAGAATAGGTGATGAAAATGTATGGTGATAAAAAACCTATTAATTCCTGAAATAACTGCAGGAATTCGCAGTATTTCAACAGATTCACATTTGAAATTAAATTAAAATGTATTAACCAGCAACGAGAAAAAGGATAACGTTTTAATGAATACTGGTAGAACATTCAAGGAGGTAAAGCGACACATTCAAACGTGAGGGCTATGAGTCTACTTTTCAGTTTTAAGCGATGAGCTGCCTTTTTCACTCCTAGTCTGTTCAACAGACTTCAACAATTTCCTGAATTTTTTGAGTAGAAAATATAGACTTTTTTAATGAAGTTTTATAATTACTTGGTCTAGTTCTAGCATATGTATCATCTGAAAAAATGCCTCCCCTCCTTCGGCTCCTGTAGACGCTACTGGTTGAATTCTGAATGATAACCTCGGGCGAAATAGTTCGAGATACGATCAATGAGGAATTATTTAAGATTGGGTCTTACACCAGGAGCTTAAAATGTGCTAGCTTCTTTCACAGTCAGCGATTAAGCCACCACTATTCTTTCCAGCGACTGTTTCCTTACAACGCCTCGTCATTTTATCAAGAAGTAAATGATTGTTGACAATCAACCACGACTACACCACTTCTAACTTCTTCGCCTTTAAATATGTGTAAATCCAGGACCGGAGGAAGAAATTCCCAAGAAATGTTGGTTTTATAAATAACTCTAGCCGTAACCCCGTCTGCGTACTTCCATTCAAAATGGCCGAGGGAATTTTTAAAAATACTAAACAATGAATCCTCTCTGCACCAGGGGTGGCCGACCTTTTCTTGTCTGCTGCCAGCAAGTGGGTTCTTAAGCCGCAGGAAATAATGCGTGGTTGCGAGGGGGCCCATTTGCCTTGGGTCCCATCGGCGTGCGGGGGCGGTAAGGGTGTCCGCTATGTGACTTCGTACCTTTGGCCGAGCAAAACTGGTAGGCTAATGGAGTTGAGCCGGGGGAGGAAAAATTACTCGTCCCGGGACTGCGTGGTTGCGAAAACTGTCCTTTGGAAGGGTCGACTCAGTTGTAAAAAGGGAAACCCTCTGTGGGTGATTCTACAGCTCGCCAATTACATGGGCGTGTTCTTTTTAAATAGGAATCCAGCAAATCTAAAAGAAATACTTGCTCCAGCCATTAGTAATGTAAGATTCTAATAGCTATAGAAAGAATATATAGTTGATTTATAGCAGTCAAAATTCAGGATTGTGAGCCTGATGAAACACTACTATGAGCACTATGCCAAGGAGAGCGTCATGACATGCTACCAAATGAACAAATGATGAGAAAATTAAGGGTGTGAATTTCCAAAAATGCTTAAAAAAATACTTACTCCTTAAAACGTTCTTTAGTGTGGATACATTTTTTTAAAAGAAATAGTTTATAGTAAACATGTTTGAATATAAGTGTATCCTGCTGTTATCACTTTTACTTTAGATTTTGTAATTTTTATTACTATATATTATATATATGACTTATCCTATACATTATTGTAATTATTATAACACCTCAGAATCACTTTTTCGCTCGAAACTTCTCCTTCCATTCATTCTTATTCAGGAAAAATAACCCAAGAATATAATGTTCGCCTAACAATTCCTATGCTACTTAGTACACGCTAAATTGAAACAATTATTTTAGTGCATGAAATTGATGAAACAGCTCACAGTAACCGATGAAATTTTTTCCACGATTAAATACGTTCATAATTACTGTTCCCAAATCTTGAGATGCTATTTAGTGCGAGACAAACGATTGGAAGTTTCCGACAAGAAAATCTAATTACCGGTAATATTTAAAATTGAACAGTAAGTATCAAAAACTATAATATTATGTGACTAATAACTGAGACGCAGAATTGGAGGCATCATAACTATGCATAATGCAGCCCATTTATTATACAGCTAAATATAATTTAATTTGGTAGTAAATGGGTCGCAGCAGTTGCAAGTTTACACTCTTGGTTCACAATAGTACTTATAGAGAAAATTTGCAATTGAAATCGAACAAAATAACGAGAAATCAGAAGACTTCGAAGATACTGAGTGATAAAGGTTTATAAGATTAGATTCGACAAAGATATCTTACAAAGTATTCATAACTATATTTTTATGAAAGAAAAGTCGACGCACAAAGAGGCTTGGAGAGCACACTACTTCTATTGGATACGGCAAAGCAATTTTTTAAATCATAACCTTTAGTAATTCATAAAGAGTATACACCAAAGGTTTCTAATCCTCAAAGGAACTATTTTAATATCTCCTTATTTCTTTTATGGAGATTCGATCGTATGCCTATTACCTTTAGAAATTCTGTATTCGTAATCTTTGATAAGAATTCTTCACAGAAGGTTTAAAGATACTTTTCCAGGAAATATTTCAAGAATAAATTCGTCTCGACGAAATATGATTTCATTCAATCCAACTTGAACTGCTTTGTAGCATCAGAACTACAAACGATGAAAGAAATTCCTCGTATTTTATAGAGCTAAACTTATCGTGGAAATTGTGAGAAAACGACTAAAAAATATTCCTCAACGTTATGGAGTAACCACCCCATTTATTATGGGAACATCTTACCTCGATACGCGAGGAGCATGATTATCTAAATTTGCCAATGAATTCCTCCTCCGGGGGCCTAAATGCATTATTTTCCCTTGTTTCCATATAAATCCCTCGAGGCGTACATCGCATGCCAATTTTTTTGCTTCAACCCATTCGCGCTGTCAGCAGCTCTTTGGATCAGCTACTTCGTGCTTTATAAACAACGCGATTCTTTATAATACTACCAACTCAAGAGAAAATGAAGCAATATCTTATGAAATGTGAAGAATTATTATATTTATAGCGCAATCGAATCAACAGCAGCTGCGAGATAAATCCCTTTTTTGGCCGTAAAACTTCATTCGTTTGATTCATTCAGTCATTCGTTTGATTGCGTGACCTTTCTTATTTATCTTTTCCTTAGAATATGGCAGATAGCATATTGTATGTACTTTACAATGAGTAATATGATTATCCTTTTTCATTACACTATTTAAATTACAATATTATTACTTCGTACATCTCTTCGATAGTTAGGTTTGAATTTAATCTTTAATTGTCTTTGAAAGTATCAGTATTAGCTGCATTTCCATCTCACAAATTTTATTTTTTATTTTTCTGCATTTATTTTACTTTCCCAAGTGTTATAATAGTCATTTAACTGTAAGATATTTTATTTGTGGTTCATTTTATTTGCATCATATTTTTCCGAGTTGAGATTCAATTTCTATGTTCTGCATGAAGAATCTGTTTCGATGTCTCTTAGCTGTCATTGTCAGTAGAGTAGCTCATATTTCCCACCCTCATTCTCCTCATAGCTGGTGTTTTTCTGCTTCGTTTAAGTTTATATTAAGCTTATTTTATAGCTTAATTCATACCTACTAACTAATTTCTCCTAACCTATTTAGCGTTATTATTAATACATTAAGCAAAAAAGTTGTAAATGAACCAGGTGTCAGTGCTTGGCATATTAGATCTCCTACAAAGATTATGGCCACCTATTACAGGGAAATAATAAAACCAATAATGAAATAACAACTGAAAGAATATAAAAAATCAAAGAAATTAAAACGAATGTGCACATAAATTATGATACGATTGTATAACTTTCAACATAATTCTTTATATGAATTTTTCAACTTTATGCTCACACTTACGATTGCTGTCATGATAAATATGCTACGTACAAAAGCTCAAATAGTTCTATCAATGTAAGTCAGTTATTTGAATTTTTCTTAAATATCCTTTCGTTTGCAGAGATGGGAGCGAAAACTCCTTCATGTCGTGCATTCCAATTCAATCTCGTCTACTCTAGAAGCACCCTAGAACACCTCTAAAAGAATTAACGGTCAGAGTCGGTCAGTCCAATATCCCGAGGATTAATCATATTAGAGGCAAAGAGAGATATCCCGCGATAATAAAGTAATTTCATTAATTTCCCCTTAAATAAGACGAGGGGAATGCGTATAAAACGCATTAAAGCTTCCAGCGCGTCTTTTCGGATGGCGAATATAGCGAGGCTAAGAGGCGCTCTGTCCGGTGACCTCAACCGGTGCATTGGCCCGAACGGCCTCATGTAAAAGCTCACCCAAGGACTGCGTGAATTTGTTTCGCTCAACTACTGCCACTGCATACAATTCCAAACGGGATATTGTAATTCCAAGCTTAGGATTTGCTACCGATTCTACGCCTTCTATTCCCCCAAGTGTCAACTTATTAACGAGAGCACAACTTAAGTCCGAGAAGGAATTCTTCTCCCCTTATCGGAATAGAAAGAAAACCAGATTTAATAAGGACGTAAATAGCTCGTCTGTTCAGACGATCGCTGTGAATCACGCAGAGTCAGGGCCGGTCTCGACCGAAACCGGTCTTCGCGCGGTCCGATCGAGATGAGTTCCACTTCGAATTCTCTTCGTATGATCCTGCCGGCCCTAAATCCGGTCGTACCTCGGCTAACGAACTGTGTTAGGAGTCATTTTTGTAAGCCCGAGTGCGAATTATTTGCAGAGTCCCGAATAGTTCTGCAAGTCTTAAACTACTGGGAGAAAACAACCGCATTCTTTACCTGTGAAACGTTCCTATATTCTGATGAATGGCTTTCACTTGGTACAGGATAGAAAAATGTATCTTACATCTACTTTTGTTGTTCAAGGCTGTGGTGATATTAGGTTACTGAGGTATGAGGGAATCTGAAATCTGGCAATGATTAAAGTCTCTTCATAGAATGTCAAGAGAAGTAATACTACTTATGATAGAGTCATTGTGATTCACTTAAGTGTTACACTTATATTCCGCCTATAGTATTCTGACTTGGCGAGAAAAGCAAGGGTAAATTACCTCACTCCTCATCCAGACTAGTAAGCCTCACTCCCCTTACTAGCTCTTGATAGTTAATGTTGGGTGATGTATCAACCGGTCGTCAGACTTAATGACATAGACAGCTATGAAACAGAAATGGACATCACTCATATTACTATGTACTGTTACTATATTTTGCTCAATAAATGCGGTACAATCCATCCGAATCCGAATGGCTAAATCCGTTAGCCAACCCGAAAAACAGCAAAAAAATCTTCCTCGTCCATGGAATTCATTACTATTTGCCTGAATCTACAAATTTCTACGAATACTGTGATATAGCGTCTCCATGATACTTTACCTTGGATTATCGGATATGCGCAACTTCGGTAAATGATTTACAACGAATATTATAGCAGATAAGATCAGACGGGATTTGGTAGTACAATTCCTTCGAAAGAATTACAGTGATAAATGGATACGCACGAAGAAAAAGACTCTTGATGGGATGGGAATAGTTTGAAGAAGGGGATTAGGTTAAAATTGCTAAATAGATTCAGAGATAATACGATCTCGGAAAGCGACATAAATGTTGAGCGTTCATCCTACTTAGGCCGATCAGATAGTGATACCAAATAATATTTATAAACCATGTATAATAAATTTAAAAAAATCAGGGAAAGAGATGCTAAATGTAGACATTCCAAACATTATATTTTTTAGTGAATATTTCTCGATAGTAATTCCAAACTAGTAGCCAAGAATATGTGATAATGTAGATATAAATCAACGGTATTAATTAGGAAATATTAAGAAACTTTTAAAGCGATTGGTACTTTCGATTACTTCTTCAAACCCTGAAAATATTTCGAAGAATTGGCTTTTGCCGTCAAGTTTTGAAAATGTACTTTAGTCAAAGCAGATACCTGTAAGTTACGTGCAGGGTGATTCAATGTAATCGTAAAATTAAATTGTACATTTAAGCTCGTCGATTACAAAAAAAACATTTAAATCTTAGATAACAATAACCTAGTTAACTTTCGAAGTTCATTGCGTTTTGAGGCTATAAGAACAAAAAAATTGATTTATTGTAGACAAACCTATATTTTAAGCCGGAATGAATGACGTGTAAATTTGCATCGTTCCTCTGATAAGTATTCTCCGTTTACAATCGTAGTTAATATATTTGTAACATGATTAAGAAATACATTGGTTGAGAATCATGTGGTGTTCTGCTCGGAAGCAGGTCCCGTACGTCGTCTCCGTTCCCCTCTTTCCACAGCCTTCTCCTTAGTCTCTCTGTAATTCTTGATTTTCTCCTCATCCACCATCTTTATTCTTCCTCTCTTATTCCTTCCTTCCACTGAGCCTTCTAATGCCACTTACAGTATGCAATTTCCCCTAATTACGTGGCCTAACCAGTTAGCTTTTCTTTTTCTTATTTCCTTCATCATCCTTCTTTCTTCTTTCACTTAATTTAAGATCTCCTCGTTTCTCACCATATCTAACCAGCTCACCTTCTCCATCCTTCTTTACACCCACATTTTAAATGCCTCAATTCTATTCCTTTCCCTCTTCCTTAACGTACATGCCTCACATCCATACTTTGCTATTATCCATACATAACACTTTGCTAACTTTTTTCTCAGCTACAGATCTAGGTTCTTATAGCATAGCAAGTTTCTCTTTTGGCTGAAGGCCTCTTTTGCTATTGCTATTCTAGCTTTTATTTCTGCAACACTTCTCCAATCATCTGTTATCACAGTTCCTAGGTACCTATAGTTTTTAACTTTTTCTATTATGCCTTCATTTATTCTCAGATTTGTATGATCTTCACAGCATCATCTTTGTTTTTCCTATGTTTATCTTCATCCCGTATTCCTTCATCCCTTCTTCCAGAACCTTCAGCTACCTTTGCAGTGCTTGCATGTCATCAGCCAAGATTACTATATCATCTGCAAATGTTATATTTCTTATCTTCCTCCCTCCAATACTAACTCCTTCCTCTCTCCCATCAAATACTTTTTGGTTAATTTCTTCAACAAATACATTAAACAAGGTTGGCGACAGACAGCATCCCTGCCTTACTCCTCTACCAAGATCCACTCATTTTGTCAAATCCTCATTTATTTGTAAAGCTATGTTTCATATAAATTTCTCTAATAAGTTTTCTTTCCTTCCATACAAACCCCTTTTCCTTTAGAATCTCCAACATTTTCTCCCATTTAACCCGATCAAAAGCCTTTTCCAAATCAATAAAACACAGAACTATTCCTTTTCCTCTCTCTATGTACCTTTCTTCAACCATTCTTAGCAAGCCAATGGCGTCCCTTGTTCCTCTTTCTTTTCTGAAGCTAAACTGTACCTCTCCTGCACACTCTCCCATATTGCTTAATATTGCTATTGCTGTTCAATACTCGCAACATTATTTTGGCTGAATGCGAAATTAGACTTACGTTCGATGCATTTCCTTGTACCTGCCTTCTTAGTAATTGGTACTATCACTGTTCTAGCAAAATCTTCAGGCCATTCACCAGTATGGTATATTTTGTTACACAATTTAACAATATCCCTCATACCAATTTCATTCAAGCATTTGAAAAATTCAATGGGAATCTCATCCATTCCTGCTGCCTTCCCTTTCTTCATTTCTTCAATTGCTTTTTCTACTTCCCTCTTCTTACACTGATGAACCTTTATCTTCTAGAGACACCACTTCTTCCGCCTCCAAATCTAAATCCTCTGGTTCTCCACTGAACAATAGAGTTCTTCCAAATATTCTGTCCATCTTTCCGCTATTTCTTTTCTATCGTGCATTATTCTACCATCATAACTCTCAATTTCTCTCATTTTACTCTTCCTCTTCCTGTTACCAGTGCCTGCTGCCCTTACTTTCCTATACATAAGATCATATTGTCCTTTCTTCTCTAGGTTCTCTATGTCATCACATGCTTCCGCCAGCCACTTCTCTCTTGCCTTTTGAGATTCTCTCTTCAATTCATTATTTAACTTTCGATACATTGTTCTTTATTGTTCACCTCTCTTGTTTTTATACTTCCTCCTTTCTTCCAACTTTTTCAACATCTATTCTGTTACCCAAGGCTTCTTCGCTCTAATTCCTTTATGGTATCCTATTTCCTTTTCTGCTACCTTTACTATTGCATTTTTACCCTCACCCAAATTTCTTCACTTTCTTCCACTTTTTTGATCCTCTGTAATTGCTTTTCTCCCTTCACTTCTTTACCCATTTCCTCCATATTTTTCAAGTTCCATTTCTTTACTACTTTGGCTTTTTCTACCCTCTTTAATGTCAGCTTATCTATTTATGTCAAGCATGACATTAATAAATAAATGCATTTATCTATCAGCCAAACTTATTGCACAAATATTATTAATAAAAAGTATATTAATAATATTGATAAGCTGACGATAAAATTTAGCAATTATCGATATCATTTAATAACGTAAGTACGTTAGAGATATTTTTCGAACTACGGAATTGCATTTGGGAAAAAAGCATGCATGAATAATATTGATAAAAAGTACATTAATAATATTGATAATCTGACGTTAATATTTTGCAATTATCTACATAATTTATTAATGTGAGTACGTATGATATATTTTCCTAGCTACGGAATTTCATTTAATGAAAAAAGCATATCGGAGAGCGGTTTCAAGAACTTTATCGATCAACCGATGATAAAGGGTACTTGATGGTACTGCCTGGATACGCGGGAATTTTCTTGATTGATAACCTGAAGTAACTGCGTATATCTTCTAGGAAAACCTGTCTACCAGCTCGATATCTTCGCCCAGAGATAAAGAGGACCAGATATAGTTTAATAATGGCGTTAAAAGGTGTGGGATATCGAGGAATCCAGTTATGACAGATTAGAGAAGACAGGAGTCCACTACAGGAGGAAATGTTTGCGTGTGATATCTTCTGAGTCAATATCAACTTGTGACGAGTAGCTCGTGATAAAATATAGATAATCCGATATATTTAGAGCTGACAAAAAATCTCCATTTTTAAATGACCGAATGCTCAAAAGAAATCATTTTCAACGTGAAGGAGGCCTGAACCTGTATTAAATTCAAATAGAAAATTTGAATAAGAGGTATCTTAATGTTTTTCAGTTATTTAGGGTTATGGAGCACAAATTGATTCAGTAGGAAATACTTATTACAGGCTTACTTATACGTATTCCATTAGTTATTAAGTCAAAAATATTCCTATTCCAGTAATAACGAATAAAATACATTGCATAAATATGGATCTATGATCCTCGATGATTCATATTTTATATGCAAACAACACTAATGAAAATAATTTTATTACCATATTGTAAGTTGCACAGTAATAACCCCAAAAAACGACAAAAGAATATATACGACGAAAAGATGTATTTATTTTTCTCACATAAGAAAGAAAACTACCTACAAATAGCTCATAAAAGCAAAAGATAATGCAGACATTTAGAAAGTAAGAATGAATAATAGCCACCATAAAGAAAGCAAACAATATGCAGAAGTTCAATAACTACGTCTTAATAAATTTAGAAAGTAACTGTAAAGGCAAAATAAAAATAAAAAAGCGATTGGGTCACAAACAACGGACTACAGGCCGCACGTCTTTTAACCGGTTTACTCTATAAACCAAACAAATTATAAATTTCATAGTTATTGAAACACAAAAAAACTATTTTCGTTGAGTTATTTATAATTTCAACCAGATACGTTGTATGTGACCGGCGAAGACCTTTTAGGAATCAATCCGGATCGATTGGGGTAAAAGTTTGGACAATCCTGCACTATGAATATCCGGAAGCTAAATACCAATAAATAGCTACAAGATAAATTACAAATTCCCTAGAAGGTAACCAATTTTTCATATACAAGCGAAAATATTCCTCTTTCAATTACCCAGCATAATCATTTTAAATTATTTTTCCTTAAAATTAACTCCATTCCTGCAGAATCGTTAATTCGCAACTCTCTTTTCCTTACGGAAAGGAACTTCAACCCATCACATGATATTCTTGCTTTCAAAATTAAAAATCGGACTTTGGAAATTATGGAGAACTGATATTCTATGAATCGCTGCAAGTGCAGACGCTGATATAATCTCGTTGTTTCTTGATATCATAATCTAGCTAACTGTGTCGATAAAAAAAAACGAGAAAAGCGATTCAACTCATACACAGTGTTATCATTGTGATTTTTTTCCTTCGGCGACTTAAGAGACTGCTTGGAGATGGCTCGGGGCTGAGTCAATCATTTCCAGAGATAATTAAATAAAAGTCTGAAAACTAGAGCCAGAATAATTAATTTAGTCTGGACAGACATTGCTGGAGCCATATTTTGATGTCAGAGACAGTAAAACAGTTTTATTGTAAGTCTAAACAAACCCGTAAATAAAATGCTTTTTTTACGTGTTTTTTGATGCTTTCGACAGTGCTCGCACACTAAGGAGAATGATAATTTATGCAGGCATCAAGAACATAATCGTCCAATAAGGATCTTGAAAATAAACAGCTGATCACCGATTGAAACAAGGTTATTGCAGTTAAATTCCGTGGAAATTTATTCCCGATCAAGCGATCGCCAATTCCATACACAGTGTTTGCATGAATCTAAGACAGGATCAAAATTCAACGGATTTCTCCATTATGAAACAATTACGCATCAGTCCAAAGGTGTTAAAAGGTATTTCTTATTCTATATCTATTCTTGAAGATATGACATCAACAATCCAACAAGATTTTACTGTACTGATGTAAAGTTTGAAAAACAATGAAAATCTACTGCGCAATGAAAATAATCTTATCGTAATCTCAGCAGCAATCCATTGGAAATTTATTATTAGTTATCTTTAACGACAAATAAAAATAAAACTTAACAATTCAGCTTATCAAGATTATCTGGAGTTCGAGGAAAAATAGCAAAGTGAATTACAATCGAACATATCTAAATAATAATCAAGTTCCCTTAGTTCTTTGTTAGGCTGAAAAACATTGATATTTCAAAAGCATGCTTAAAATTATGATTTTCCGCGAAAATGTTTCTAATAGACGGCTTAATTCATGTACTCAACAACTTTTAAAATTTTTTGAAACATTGATTAGATATCTATATTATACAATATTTTTACTTGTGATCTGAAACGATCTGAGATGATCTGAGACGATCCCATTATTCTTCGAAAGTTCAGAAGTGGAGCATACCTGTCATAGAGGAGCAAATGGAGTATTTCCTAACGTAAATTCGTACAAAAAGATTGAGATTAACCTACGGCAGATACATTCTTAACAATTTGATCAAGATTATCAGAGAACATTAATTGATTCTCGTATTCAGATCTTCCATAAATTAAGAAATGAGGCATTAATAAATGAAATATATGTCATAATCGTGGAATAACTAATAATTATAGATCCTAGTAGAAATAATGGATCTAAACATAATTATTCTCTGAAATATAATTTACGACTTCACAACTATGAAAGATTTGGTAGAATAAGGAAACTATTACAGGTACAGAGCAATGCGTTCGTCTATTGCGTGATAATTATGAATGTACTTCAATGATAAAACTTCATTCCTCCCAAGTATCATTACGTCAGATAGAATGGAATAAGAAATATGCCGGTTAAAATATATAGTTTTTATATCTTCAGAAAATGAAGGAATCATAATTCAGAGTGCAAATGGTGAAATTTAAGGATGGATAATGGAGTGCATACTTCCTGCTACCATAAGAAATACAGTACGCCGCTAGTCCATTCATAGCTGCGAGGCATATTTTCAATTCGACCTTTCGACCATATTAGTCGATCCAACGGGAATCAATACATAAATTCGTCATCAAAGCAGTGGCGCTAGAATTTGTACATGCGTCAAAGGTCATAAGCGGACTTTGATGGTCGTTCATTTCGAAAACGCAAATACCGTAACATATTTCGGTAGCAAACGATAATGAAATGTGATTTTATGAATATTAATCGGCCGTTCCACATTAAGATAAAATATCTCGAATAATTATACGTGTCTTTTGCAAAATAACCCTTTGAAAAGGTAAACGCGATTTTAAATCAGCGTTGCCGAAATTCTGCTCCGTCAAAAATTCTAAAATGTTAAAGGATCGCCAATTAGGTTGGCCTAAAGGACAGGTGGATACTACTAATGGATGAAGTAAGCAAGTTAAGTTCAGCGCCATCGAAATTCATGAGCAAAATGAGAAGTCACAGGGTTTAAAATACGTTTAAACTAGGGACAGCATTTATAATTATACCAGAACTATCAGTTATTTTTTTCGGGGATTTTTCTTAAATGACATGACTTTCCGAGTCAAAAATGTTCCATGGAAGGTAATTTTGGAAAAGCAGATAAAACAGTGCTACTCTTTTATAAACTTGTGATAGGTCGCGTAGTGAATATAATTTGTTCTAGAGTAATACTAGTAAGCAGAAACGCTCGTAAATTTGGAAATCCTATATTACAATATCGCCGTCAAATACCATCCTATAACTAATCTTGAGTAAGAATGGGTAGTTTCTTTCATCTTTGAGTGATTTCTGATTGATTCGTACGAGTAAATGTGCAAGCATCCACGTATAATTCATTATCCAACTCAAAACCCTAGAGAGAACCCTCTTTTCTCTATAATTCGCCAGCAGTGATATCCCTCATCCGAAACATCCATTTATTTCAATAGCTAAATGAACTTTATACTTCACCAGCTCTTTTAGAAGCGAGTAAACTTTTTTTTTGTCATTTCCGATTTTTTTGTTCGTTCGTCCATGTGCTACCATCTCCCAAAACATTCGTTAGCAGGGTTCAGAAAACAGAAGAAATAAGTTTTTTTTTCAGAGTTACTCGTTCGCCGACTTGACACCTTACATCTGGCTCTGAGCAGCTATACATATTCCCGCAAAAGATAATCAACGAATTTCATATCAAATTTAGTAGGTGCAAAGAGTACATAGGGCCCAGCAGAAAGTGCGTTGCATTGCTTAATCAGAATAGGTCCATCGTTTTGTTAACAACCCCAAAACGTGAAAAAATATTATAAAACTTACGTAGGATGGAAAACGCTAGTGTAAAAAACATCGAAACACATTTCTATTTTACTCGATAAATTCTTTGAAAATGAATATTTGGAAGGCGTAGCAGATATCGTGCGCCAATCTAGCATAGACCAATTACGAGCGCAAAAAATGGGGATGCTGCAGTTATTTGAATCATGGATCAATTATTTTGAGACGCGACGTATAATAGAAATAGATTAGTGGTGCATCCACCACAAGGCCTCGTAGTGCGTAGATGCAGACGATCAAACGCCGATTCCCGCTAAACAGCTGGACGAAGAAGGCCCCGCGTATTCCACCGCTCAGATGCTGTACTTGTGATTACCAACACGATACGGAACCTTTAGATCCGAAAAGAACCCTTTCATGAACCCCTCGCAGACCCTACGATTCACACTTTTCCACCGCCAACAGCACCACCGAAAAATCTCCGTCATTCTCCGACAGGGTTAGTGGGTGGAGAAGATCGGCCTCAGGCTGATTACCATGCCGAACAGAGCTTCGACCTTCACGCGCTCTTCGGCGGTAATTACAGTGGGGGACGATGTTGCCAAGTCAGCACGTCCGAGGCGTGCGTGGATGGGTGCGTGTGTGAGAAAGCGCGTGCGTTGGGGTGTCTTTTTTCGAGGGGGCGGGACGAAGTGGAGGCATGCAACGTTGCCACCTCGCCCCTCTTGACCCGACGTGGATTGGCGGAGGGGGAATGTTGTAGATTGAGAGATCGAAGCTCAAAGTGCGTCTCGAAGGCGCGAAGAGATGCCTGGCGCCGCGGCTCACCCTTCGGCTGCTGCATCCCCTAATGTCACCCTTATGCGGGGTTCTTCCAGGTATGAGCGCGACGCGGGGACCGACGTGCAGACGTCCCCCCCGAGGGCGTCAGGTAAAATGAGCGATAAATTGAAAAGCGGGGGAGAAAGGCGGATGGGGGTGTTTTTTTCGAACGGATGAAGCTATGTAATGTTGCGCGGTGTTTCCCGAGCGGTGTGCCGCAAGGGGTCTTTTGGTGAGCCGCTCACTAATTGGAGTCGTATGATTATATTTATTTATTCATTCGTGAGTACTACAATTAGGCAGCAGCCAGGTGGTAGTTATTCCTGTGGGGGCAGGGAAAAATAAAATGATCTGCCTGGTAATCTCCCTAGTCGGGAGGAAAACCCCCCCAGAACTTTCCGAAGGTAGTACGTCTTACATTTTATTACAAAATTACAAAAATATTTCAGAATTTACTACTCAAAATTATACAATATTTTAAAATTACAATGTTTAAAAAATCACTACAACATAGCAATAATATCATGAAACTATTTTAATTTATTTATGAATATATTATAAGATGGGGGAAAAGGTTCTAATACTTCTCCAGGTAAATTGTTCCATTCTACTATTCCCCGATTTCGAAATAAATATTTACAAACATCTGTTCTATGTTTAAGAGTAGCAAATTTATGATTGTGGTCGTTTCTACCTAGGTAATCCGGTTTCCTGTGTCTATTGTTTAATACTTCCATTATCATAATCATTTACGATGAATTAGCTACTCATTCCGTCAAATGGGTAGTGCGGAGCGATCTGGAAGTATAGTTTGATATTTATTAGTTTTTCATCTATCCTGTTCAATGTAAATCCATTTTTCGGGTCTCAGGGGAAATTCGTCTACGATAAAAACTTCAGGAGGGACTTGATTAAGGAGGAAGACTTAATTACCGACGGAAGCTTATCGAAATATGTATCAGTAGAGAGCACATTGATTTCTTTATTCTAGTAAACAAAGTTACCGTATTAAAGAACAGACTTAAACAGTATATAACAAATAAAGAAATTAAAATATAAATAAAAATGACTGTGATGCATTAGAACAAAAAAACGAATTCACAGCGGCGTTATTTTATAATTAATATATATATATATTGCATATTTATATTTTTGTATTTATTCATTTTTTATTATGTTTTATTTATGCATGCTTATAGTGTATTTATTTGGTTTAGTGTATTGATGCATAGTAATATTTAAAAATAATTGTTTTATAAGTTAACGTCGCAACCAATCCTCGCAGCTAACTGCGGTGGTTTTGTTCAATAAATAAATAATAAACTGCTTCCTCCTTAAATTTTAGTTAAACTATTGGCAAGCGCCGCAGAATTTTCTCGCCCCCTTTCTTACTGGTGTTTTCCTGTCGCGCTTTAGTCTTCCCTTCCCTAATCTATGATTTTAAAATCCACGAAGTAGATTCTGAGCACTTTAGTTCAAAAGTTTCATCAAAGAGTGAATTAACGTAAGTTACTTAATTTATTGCACCTTCGTCTCCTGGGATCGGGAGAGGGAAAAAATCATTCGAGAAAAGGAGAACAGGATTTGATTATTACACTTCCATTCCTCAAAGATTATTTCAACGTTGAGACGTTCGAATTTAGGTGCATTTGTGTATGCACACATATTTAAATGCATTTGTAAAACCACTGAGTGGGACTGTCGATTCATTTTTATCTAAGGAAATGATCACCTGGTGTGCCACAAGATTTGAGTACAGACGCTGCGCTATGCAAAGAGAGGGTTGGGGTGCGGTGTTGTTGAGCGTAAAAAAAGAGATGGTGGAATTTCGGATTTCGAATGGGATAAAATTATTACGGATTCCCACGTGTTTGGAACGGCGAATGGCGAGAGGAATGCCATCCCTCGCTCGATGGATCGAAATCCAATTAATGTGATTGCAATCGGGATTAGGATGAAAAAGCCGCCGATGAAACCTGCGAATGCGGGACGTTGCCACGAATAGCGGTAGGACTCTTTAAGTTCCGAAAATTCCCAGTGAGGCAGGTTGGGAATCCTTGGGAGAAAGGAGATCATAAGCTGAGTTGAGACTCTTGCATAAATCCAGAGAAATTAGGATTAATGAAGACATAATTCGTATAGTGCGGCCTCCACGCTATTTCCCGATGATGATAATAATATGAGAGGAAGAGTCAAATGGATCCCGGTAAGAATTTATTCTTTCTGCGATTTATCCACGGCAGTAATTTACACAGGATATAGGCTGGCATTTGCACCCTCAAATAAAAGAAATCGCCAAAGATGTAGAATGGGTTCAACTCGTTTGAGATTCGTGAGAAAAATTTTCCTTTGAAAGAGTATTACATACTTCAGAGGGAAAATAACGTAAAAATAAATCAAATTAAAAAAATAAAACACCAATAAAGAAAAAATTGTTTGTTCATTATCGTCCATCAATCAATTTTAGACAAATTATGGCGTAGAATACGGATGAGATCTGCCTTTGTCTGCTAGTACTTCAAATGAGACATTTGGAATTTGTTTAGACTTCACGGACCGCAGATCATAAACTTAGCTGAATTTATGCATAATAAAAATAGCGAAAGTTAAATCGTCAGTTTATTTTATTAATGGGATACCTAGAAAGAGTATGGTGTTTCCGATTCCGAATAAAATTAACTTCACTATTAAAACAAATAGCTTTGGAATAGAGCAATTAATCGAATATTTTGACGATAGGAAAATTCCCATTGATATAGCCTTCTTTCTCAACTACATATATATTGTAAAGTACTCGCTCTTTTGAATTATAATAAATCTTTCGCGTCATCACTTTAAGTATGGCTTCATGAGATTCTTTTTGAATGTAGCTATGAGGAAAAATTTAGAAAAATAGTCATTCGGCTCTAATTAAATAGCCGCATACGACCTACGGGCTACCCATCGCAAACATTTCGCGGCGAATTTACTCACGAACAAATATTGCGAAAATGCGAGATTTTAGACCAGCCTTCCAGTTTAAATCTCACCTCATTGCGTCGCCATTCGTTTCCACGTGCACACTTAGCACTCGCGAGGGAACGAATAGTTGGGAATGAACGCGAAAACTGTGCGTGCGTGGGGAAAATATTTCATTCGTCTCCGGTGATATCCTTGCCTCCCTGACCACACACATATTTGTTCTCTAATCGCGCTGTCAACTTAATCTTTGGGAGCGCACCGTTTGCACGAAGCGGAGGAGAAGAACAACGGCTGCCACACAAACACTGCTTATGAAGGCTCTGTTTGATGTATCGTGAAGAGATGCAGCGGCGGAATAATCTGCCGCAACAAAGCGTGCGATCCTAAAAAAACAATTGGGAAGGGATTCCGAAGCGCTAATGCGTGCGCTGTGTTTAGCCACCCTATTCGAAACGATAACGATTGTTAAGTAAAACTGCAACGGGGATTTATCCACTCCAACGAGCGCTATGCACCCTATCTAATTTCCGCACGTGCTACTCTAATTGCGAGACTTGCGATGAATTAGCTTTGCCCTTACTCCTCGCCGAGGAGCAGAATTCTTGAGCTAACATTAAGCTGCCTAGCTTATCCAGGAGTATGCTTATCTAAGAGTAAATAAACACAAAATAATAAATTTACGTGTTTTTTGCGTTCTGATTCCCAGATGTATAGGTCGAAGTAGCATCTCATACAAGTCGCTTCAACAATTCAATTTTTTCGCGAAAGTAATCGAATCGGGAAATAAAAACATGGTGCACAAATCCTCTGCCACACGCCAGAGGGTTTGCTTATTTTGAGCTGCATAACGTAGAAGCAACTCAAAACATAGAGAATATGTTTATCGGAGAGAATAAATACATGCATGTAAAAGTATGCTACACGTTAGTTAGGCCTCACCTTGAATATGCATGCATGGTAAGGGATGCTGCGGAAAAGAGCACGTATACATGGTTAAAACTGTGTAACGAAAGCTAATACGGTAGTTAAATTTGCTACGAAAAATCAAGGGCATTACTCTGATGCATCAGAACGCAGGATGGGAATCTTTGAATAAGATTAAAACAAAGGTTTAACTTAATGCATTCCGAGAGAGTACGTTCTCAGAGGATATGAGCTTACATTATGTGTTCTCCCTTTTATGCAGGCTGTTCGAATGTGATGAGAAAGATCAGAAAAATAGGTCGCTTCAAGATTTCATTTTCTACGGAAGATTCGCGAAACTAATCGACTGGGAAATTATAGTCATGGTGCACTCCCTGCCACACGCCAAAAGACGGATTGCAGGGTACATATGTAGGATATATATATAGGATCATATTCACACGTATAGAATTCATATATATATATATATATATATATATATATATATATATATATATATATATATATATATATATATATATATACGCTAAGGAATAATTAGGTAACGCATTTACATAAACCATGATCTTTTCGTAATTCCATATCACCAACCAGAATTTACCACAGTATCAATATATTTTTCCGTATCACAATACTGAAAAATCTTCAGCTCATTTCCCACTTAAGGTATCAAAGAGTCAACAAATATTTTAGAATACCTAGAAATGGGGACGTTAAAGCATCTGCCATGCGTCACAGGCGGCTGCGTTTGTAATCGTGAAAACTCAAACGTAGATGTAAGCTGGGAACCTCGCAACTGCTTTTCTGATTAAATCCACGGCCTTAAACGGATGCCACACACGACCAATTAATCGAGAAGTCGGAGGCTGACTTCACAAAGGTATAAAGTGGCTAACGCTGCGTTCTTTAATTGTTCGACGGAGAGCTAAGGATAAGCATTTTTACTCCCCAGACCATTGCATAGGTTGACAAGCCATTCTTCCGTGCTTTTTCAACGCGGTTTTTCCTTGACCATCCTCTCGAGCTATCCACTCCATGCAACTACACTTTAATGAGGATAAACACAGGAGTTTGCTCGCATTTTTGCTTTCAGCCCGACAGTTTTCTCTTGCATTTCAAAAGCGAGCCAAAGGGTCGAGACGCCTTTGATCTTAAATATGATATAGAATATCGTAAGGGCGGCTGAGAAAGGACGTGATATACACAGACTCCTTTTTCTGCTCACTGGCTATTATCACGGAACAATCGGATCCGTTTAACTTCTCGGAACATAGAGAGGCACCGTTATTATACACAGCCATAAGGAGTACCACGGGGCATCTTAATACCCTGAATGCAAACAGAGCGCAACTCTAGCTCCGCTTCTTATCTCGACGTGACATTCACTCGGACCTCCCACTCTACAAGAGCTACAAATATCCCGGACTCGCAGTAATTCTGTTTTGAAAATATTTTTCGAATAGTTTGCGATTTCCCGCTTGAATGAAAGTCTTCTTAAACTTGGCGGTTGAAAACGTTTATCCCTTACTATCTCTTCTGTGCTGGATATATCCTCGATCACGCTGATGAGATTCTGAATAAAACGCAGCTTTTGAAAGTTTTTTTCGGATGTGATTCTGCGATACTAGAATTGATGACAGATACATCCAAACTTGTATCTGACCAATACATCACCCGGAACGTTGTTCTCAGGGAATTCTATAATCAATGCTTAGCAAGTGTTGAGTTGTCAATTGAAATCTATTTAAGATTTAAGAGCTCCCAACCGGTGGTACGAGGGAACGTTTCAGGTTGTTCGCGCGGAACTTAGTTTTTACTAATTATATGAAATTGTATATTTTTAGACCTATCAGTAATAAATAAAACTGTTATTTGCAATAATCGATTTATTTTTTCCTTTATTATAAAAATATTATCAATATACATATATCTCTAAATATTTTTAAATAAAAATTAGCAAGAAAAAATCTATATATATAATTGATATGCTGAAGCGTGACTTCGTGGAATGGAATATACATTTATATATATTTATTTATTTATTGTTGTTTTGATAAAGACAGACAGATGCAGAATGATTTAAATAAGCTACAGCATTGGTTTTCCGCAAATTTTATGTCATTGGGCGCTAAAACAAAATTTATTCAATTTAGTTTGAGGAAAGGTACAGTTGGACTAAATAATCTGTATTATAGATGTATGAAATGTGCAAAAGAAAATGTTTAATTCATGTCCATATTGCATACCAATTCAAAGGGTTGATTGCATAAAATATTTGGGAATTTAATTTTGATGAGTACTTAAACGGGAAACAACATATTAATAAATTGTATTCTGAGACAATCTCATCAATTAGGAAATTTTATTTATTAAAATATGTATGTCCATATACTATATAAATTAAGGTTTATCATGCTCTAATGAATTAGAGGCTGCAATATGGTATTGTTTGTAGTGGGGGTGCATTCATTACCAATGTAAAGCCATTAATAGTGGCACAGAAGAAAATTATTCGAGTTATGTCAAGAGCGCATAGTACTGTTAGATGGAAGAGCCTTTTTAGTCTCAATCTCGCCTAATAAAGACCCCTAATAATAATAATACTGCGCATTCCTTTCCTCTGTTTTTTAACGCAAAAATTTTGCCACTGAGACACCTATTTGTATATAAAGTGGTAAGGATGAATTATAATCGTGGCGGTGATTAAAATAAACCATCACCGTATATATTAAGATCAAAACAAACTATAATCCCAAAACCCAACTGTGAATTCTTTAGATATTCTTTTTTGTATATTAGTTCGAAATTTTTTTGTAATTTACCGGATAATATAACCACTGCTACAATAGAAATTAAGTTTACAAAATTAATTAAGGAGTATTTATTTAAATATGATGATATTGAATTTTTGTTTAAAAAAATTTTATGAAAGCTATTTTGTTGAATTTTCTGATTTCATTATTATAATTTATTTTGCAATTTATTATAATACGCATGGTCTACATTTTATTTTATTTAACTAATCTAATGGCTTGTTTATTATTTACTAAGTAAATGAAGAGTCGGTAACCCCGAAAGAGGTGGCTGTCACCTTAGGGGTACCTATATTCCTAACAATTGTTGTATCTAATGTAATTTATGTAGGGCCGAGGAATAAAAAGATTTATTATTATTATTAATACTTGAATTGCTTTCATGTTAGCATAGTAATGAACATCACAGAAACAAAAGTTTGCTAAAGATACCCTATTCTCTCCCCAATATCAAAAGACGAATGAAAATACCCATTCGCTATATGAGCTATTAACTACTCATCCATCAAATTCAATACAAGCACATTGATGCAGTTTGCAAATCTCATTTCATAAATTTCCTCTGAAGGGAGAGAGGATTCTGGATTTTGGAGATAATTAAATGAAGAATAATTATCTTCTTTCAAAAAGCACTCATTTCCATTGGTAAAAACGGAGTAATGCTTCCAAGAAATAACGATGACAACTAAAGAAAGGAACTGACAAATTAACACATTATTTTCGCAACAATATGTCCAATTCGTGTCGTTTCTTCGGGTTTAGACAAATTTCAATTTGCCAGAGAAATATGAGACTATTAATCTAAAAGTAAACTTTCACCTGGAAAATAATCCTTCAATATTGATCAATATAATTTATTTAAATACCTCATTATCTGCTTTTCCGTGTTGAATGAAATCATTAAACAAACTCTCTTTCGAGCAAATATAAGTTCGCAATAATGTAATATATATAAAAGGCTACGATCACTCCAAGATATAAATACCAAGTAGAAACTAGGACGAGGATGAATGAAAATCATTCAGAAGCGAGTGTCTGATAATTGAGAGTTCAGTTAGAGGATAAAAAACGGTCCGAAACGATAGCAGTAACAATCGCTCGCGATTTAATCCCGTCTTCGCTTAATTCCAGAGAATAAGTAATTCCGTGGAAACGATCGCGAAATGCGGGAATGGGATTTAATATTTGCTTCCTTATTATTAGCTTCTGCTCTCCGAAAGCCCCTTCTCTTTCTGGATGCTCGCTGCCGTTGACCTTCGATGCAATGAAAAAACTCCACTTCTCGCACGAGATTTCGAGCAATTTTCGCTCGATTATTTTTAGAAGCGCATTTTTTTATCGCAGTTAGGAAATATGGTTTTCTCATTTGCGGCTAAAATTAAGATCCGCTGGAAAACGTGCAAGAAACGCTAAAGTGGTGAAAGGCCTTATTCATTTCGTTAAATGAGTTGTTTTCGTGGCTTAATGCCTTGGTGATTCCAGGAACAATCATCTCACCAATTACCTACCCTTATCGATCGGATTCATCCCGCTAGATATTATTGTTTATTATATTCATTTATTTCACGTAAACCATATTGTTTTGCTATCGGATTCTAAAATATGCTCATGTTGTAGTTAATAGCTCCTAGTAGGAGCGCATGATTTGAACACTGAGAAGCTTCATGGCGAAGATTTTGCCCGGTAAATACGGATATAGTAATATTAATAATATTAACAAAATTAATAATAATACTGGTAATAAATTATTCAATGGAAATCGGAAGAATTATCCCAATTACATCCATCTCTATAATTATTACTATTTACAAATACACGCAACCATTCCCTAAATTGAAAAACCCTATTGGTCGGGATTCGAACCCGGGAACTTCGGGTTGGAGAGATAGCACAATAACCACTTTTCCTCCATAGCCGATTAAATATTTATTATTTCAATATTAATTATTTTAAGTTAAATTAATTTGAATGATCTTAGCTACGTTTTTTTAACCCTCGATTATGACGTAACCAAATTGCTATTGTATCTCTAACGCTACGCTTAAACTTCGACGCAATTCGGTAATGTATTTTCAAAGTAAATAACGCTTCCACGATTCATGCAGCAATATTCCCACCATCCCGTCACTTCTACGGAATTTCTTCGCAGCGTTACGGGTCCATTTAACTCACTCGGGTCTTCTTGCCTATTCATCACGGTGGTGAAGGTGCCAATGAAATTTTCCGCATGATGTGCTCTAACAAGGAAAGGAAGCTCGTGTTGATGGACAACTTACTTTAAATGGCGCCCGAAATACTTTCTCTCCCAAATATATTCCTCACTTTCTATTCTAATGGTGCTTCAGTTCCCGGTGAATGGATGTGATCCATTCTGGACGCCGTTAATTCCTGGGAAAGAATCCCACCCATGCTGCGCTTTACCCGAGCGAAAGTGATAATATGCTGAGTATTAAAACAGGAAGTTATCCCTTCGCCACTCCAATGGCCATCGCCCCCACTTAAATCCCCGCACGTTCGTCTTCTTCGTTAATTCATCCTCCCTAAAAATATCCCGACTGTAAACCTGAGCAGACTGCACGACCCGCAAGAAATCCGTAAATGCGACATCACTTTTGAGTAACTTTAATTCCATTTCTCACGCCGTCCTTATGTCGGGTTTTCTGCTTCTTTTGTCGAAGAGTTCGCATTTATAACACACACCTTCCTTCCTTCCGATTTAATTAATGTTAGAATAGCCTTCTACAACCGGACGTTCTTCGCCTGCATTCACTAACAACTTCTCTCAGTAGTAAATATGGTCATATTGAGTGGTGTTTCACGAAGTATTCGTACAAACCATTTCAAAAATTTGTTTGTAAGGTATTCAGCCCAAATGAGGATTAAAACCTTCACTCCTTCTAACGTAAGCAATCAGTAGAGGGGAATGAGGCTTACTAAGCAAGATGGGTAGTTTGCAATTAATATCCTCACCGAGCCATAATGCTAAAATCAGAACACATCCGCGTCAGTAAATCATAGTAACTCAACGAGTAACACTTATCATAGCATTGGATAAGGAGAGAACTTGATATATGTCGTTTTTAAGCATCACTCATAGCTTTGGAGCTTTCATATCACCACGGCCATGAAATAACTACGATACACGTCAATGAAAGATACATTTTTATCAATTCTCTACCAAATGGAAAAAGTTAAATATTTCAATCGAAAGGATTAGAAATCAGGGATATTTTTGAGGTACTATTTGTAAAATATCACTAATATTCGTTTTTCAGCATCAAGTCCTTCACTTAATGAACTCCTTACCATCTTCCGATGTGTTGCAGGTTCGATACCATGCAACTCGATACTAACGTGCAGATATCTGGACAGAATTGTTTTCAGCAGACCTTCCAAGACTCGATACATAGCGGATATCGAATACATATAATTTGATAAATCACCGCTATTGGAAAAGATATTGTCAGCGAATTGCAAATAGTACGTTATCTGCCACCTTCCCAACACCAAGGTCGACATGTAGCGATGCAATTCCCAGTTACAAATAGATGGAACCTTGATACGGGATGCTAAATGGAAGCAAATTCTGGCGAGATGGCCGGTTGTAATCTTTACGTCATTAAGGTCCATTACAAGTCAACTGTTACGAAGTTTCAGATTCAGTAAGAATAAAAACGTCGACGATACCGAGTATCGGGGCTAGAGATCTGAGATTTCTGACTTTGATGTGGAAATTTGCCAACGTACAGTCTCGACGTAAAACACCTTTTCCAGGCCCCTTCCAAACAGGAAACAGTTTTTAAAATGACTTCTCGTTCTTTCGTAACTTTTTCGACAATGGCTCATTCTCTTCAGATCCTGAGTCAGGATCGTTCCATTGTATGGATGGATTAATGATCCTGGGGTATTATGGACAACAGGATGGCAAAAGAATGGCGACTCCTTCCTCACATTCACCTCTTCTGAATAAATTTTCCAGACCATCATCCCCCAAACACTTTGAACATCAACTTACTCATACGACTTCCCATAATAATGATTCGGTTGGCTCGGATACAAACTTATCATTTCGCCGGTTCGTACGAATAACTGTGTGAGAATGATGCGACGGATAATAAGTAGCATAAAGAGAAATTTAGATAATTGAAATTTGAGAAAATAACCGAGTCCGATGCATGTCTCTATAAACAACTATAAGGAAAGCCGATAAGGACTACTGTTAGGGATTAAGGGCCTCTTGTCAGACTGAGAAACAAAATTCGTTCGTAATATTTGAACTACCCAGGTCCCCCCCTCTCTCTCTTTGAAATTATTTCCCTTTACGCTTTATCAATAAAGATGTACATTAGAACAAGTAGAAATATATAAATATCTAGGCGTTGAGGTGACTAAGGATTGGAGAAATGAGAAAGAAGTCAGGTTAAATATAAGAATGGCAAAGGAAGTATTCAGAAAAAAGAGAAACGTTTTAAGTAGTAACATCAATATCGAACTGAGGAAAAGGATTATTAAATGCTTTGTGTGGAGTGTGTTCCTATATAACTTCAAGACATGGACCCTAAAGAAGGAAGAGGGAAATAGAATAGAGGCGTTTGAAATGTGGGTTTGGAGAAGTATGTTAAACATCAAGTGGATGGACATAGT
The DNA here is from genome assembly GCA_947579665.1 of Sympetrum striolatum. Classification (NCBI taxonomy): domain Eukaryota; kingdom Metazoa; phylum Arthropoda; class Insecta; order Odonata; family Libellulidae; genus Sympetrum; species Sympetrum striolatum. Next base: position 65,041,576 of record OX388352.1, read on the forward strand.
TAGGAATGAAGATGTACTGAGGAGTGTAAATGAAAAAAGAAGATTGATCAATTTGATAATCCAAAGGAAGAAGAATTAGATAAGGCATGCAATAAGAAGGAACTGCTTACTTAAGGATATGCTAGAAGGCATACTGGAAGGAAAAGTGAAGAGAGGAAGGAGAAGAGTGAAATTCATAGATTTCTTAAAGAATGAAGAACGGTACTGTGGGATGAAGAGAAGAGCGGAGGATAGGGAAAATTGGAGAAACCACCCCTAGGACCTGCGCGAACAGACTACCAATGATGATGATGATGCTCTATCGCGAAAGCTTTATCCATGGTTTACAATCTCTTTCCAAGGCAAAGGGATTATTTTACTAACACAGTATCGCTAGTAGCTAGGAACGCTAATCCGAAATACTTGGATCCAAAGTTTATTTTTCAAGGTAGATGTTTCCGGATTTTGGAGTACATGATACGGTGGAGCAGAAGAAACTTAGAAATAAAGATATTTAGGTTGAAACAATGAATCTGACTCAAAAAGGGTTATACACTGAGCGTTAAATTGGTCTAACTGATCAGATTCTCCCCAAGAAAAGTGTAACAGTACGCTTAACTCTGCACAAATACATCCCCGATAAGAAGAACAAACCCATATTTAATTGAAATAATAAGTGAGGTGTATTCCTAGCCACTATACGAGTGATCTATTCTCGTATGAATGCATCAAACGTAATCATAGCTTTCGGAATATCTTTTACATCCAAAATTCGGATTGAGGAAGCTAAATCTGATGCGGAAACGACAAAAATTACTTTAACAGATAGATCTGATTTATTTTACTAATTAAAATTAAGTAGATAGATTGCAAGGAGTTTTACTCAGTTTAAAACTTCTGTTGTTAATTATCTATATACTTCTAGAGAGTTAGAAAATCTTCAACATTTGCAAATTCAACAAGAATCGCAAATTCTACAGAGTGCACACTCTGCGGAAGTATTTTTTTCCGTAGTCAGTATTTATGATTGACTTCTTAAATTCTTCTTCTGTTTCCTTAGAATCGACGTTATTCATATCATCATGAGTCCGAATCGCGAAAAATCCCGTCTTTATATTGCTGAATGTAGTGTGCTTTCCAGCACTATCCCTTCATTTCCAATAGCAAGTTGGTTTTAGCAAGAATTTTAGGGGGAAAAGAGAGCAAGGTTTTAATCCCCGAGAATCCACAGAGTGAAATGAGGTAAAAATAGCGAAGAGAGGAGTGGTCCAGCACTAATCGTCTTCTGCATGAGATAACCGTGCGATATCCTCCATGAAGCCCGTTCCCACCAAAAGAACACTTTTCCTTTTTCTCGAAATTGCACAAAGACACCGTTTCTCTGATGGATACGGAGGGCCGCCGACCGCACGATCCCGCTCTTAAGATTAACAAACGTAATCGACGAAAATTGAAAGTTGATAGTATCTAGAATGGCAAGTACGTTGCAATTTATACTTTCTCCATATACGTAGTATAGAGAAAGTATTGTTTTCATGAAAAAATCGAGTTCGAGATTTCAACGGAATTACATATTTTGGGGTTCCTAGAACACGTTTTGACCATTTTCAATGATGTGTGTGTGTGATTGTTGGCGATCTAACGTAAAAACTATTAGTCGTGTCAATACCAAACTTCATATATAGCACTGTGGTGGGTGCTGTCAGAGTTGATTAGTTTTTGGAGTGAATCGGTTAACCGGAAGTCGAGCTTTATTCTTCGAAGCAAATTTCCGTTTTTGCAAAACATCTCCATAAATATGATATTTAGGTATATACTATTTTTAATAAAAGTTTTAGAAAATGTAATTTACTAACACTTATGTATGAAACATTTGTTTGTATCACTGATTGTTTAGGAGTTATTCGTGAAATACTGATAAATCGGAAGTTGCTGATTATGTACTTTGTGGGCGCTGTAACATGAAAACTATTTATCGTATCACCACCAAATGTCATATATAGTACTTTGGTTGGTGTTGTTAGAGCTGATTAGTTTTTGAAGTAAATCGGTTAACCGGAAGTCGAGCTTTATTTTTCGAAGGTAGTTTCCGTTTTTGCAAAATTCCTCCATTAATCTGATATTTAGGTAACAAGAGTGTATCCGCTGATGGTTATAACTGATAAATAATTACCCGAGTAAAAAAAGTTTTACTTTTGATGGTCTTTGGAATTCGGGTAATTATTTATCTGATATTTAGGTACTTACAGTTATCTACAAAAATTACAAAAAATGTATTTGTATAATTCTCCCAAGTTTAGATTGAATCTATAGTTCGAAAATACCGTCGTAGATAAATATTTACATCTTGTATATGGAGAAAGTCATGTGCTGGCCACATCAGATTTTTTTAGTCGGTAACGATGGATTATATGAGGATAGAACCTTATCTATTTCTCTCCGCACTAATAATAGCCACACTCGAGGTTGCCTTTATGTGGTGTAAAATTCACGGAGGAGGCCGACATTTTGTGGAATTCCGATATAATCGAATAATTATTGTTTTTTTAAAACCTTGCTTTATTTAACAATTCTTCATTTATGCGGTATTCCTCAATCTGACGATTTAAAGTACGATTTATTACTTACGTTGGAAGATTTCAACGACAAACGACAGTTTGAGGTTATCAAACTGACTAGGAAAACTGGAGCGCACCTCATAAATGAAATATTTTTCACTTTTCTTTTGATATAGGTTAGAGAATAATATATCTGTCATTTACTTTCCTCACATTCTTGGTCGTTGCTGTGATGTTATGGGAACTACTATGGTATGGGAGGTGCTGAATAGTGGAACTAATTAAGATCTCTCCTCATAGAGACCTCCTTTACTAAGAAAAGTGTTACTCGTGGAGTCATTTTACTTCATTTATGGACATGTTCCGTTTATAGGATTCTGACTTGACTTGAGGGAAGCAAAGGCAAACTATCCCACTCCTCATCCTGCCTAATTAGCCTCATTCCACAACCAGTTGTTGTGCTAATGTTAAAAGGGATGAGGTTCCAGCCGGACTTCAAGAATTTACAGACAGACGTACTTCATAATGCCCCATTTACCGAAACAGATTTTTTAAACAGCTCTTATGCAACATCATAATAGAATTGGGGAAATACCCCACTTTTGCGGTTTGGTTCGATGTTCATTTTTATAATAAAAGTTTCGGCGGAACTTCGTGGAAAGCTATCACAGAAGATAATAAGAATACGTCGTATACTTCCACAAGATAATTTATTGCGACCGGTTTCAGTTAATTTCTAGCATCTTCAGGAAATAAGGAGCATAAGTACTCCTAAGTCTACTGTACTCAATGGAGAATAGCATATGCTCCTTATTTCCTGAAGATGCTACAAATTTAGTGAAACCGATCGCAATGTATTATCTTGTGGAAGTATATGAAGTATTTTTATTTTCTTCTTATGTTCATTTTTAGTTTTCTGCGGTAAATAAATGAATAAAATAATGCATAGTAAATATATCAGCGCAAGGGAGTTTTAAACGATCAAAAAGTACATCATCGGTTTCATATTTTAGGTTTAGGAGATTATAAAACGAGGAAAGTAGTCGCAGATGAATATTTCTTCGAAAAGACAACGTCGTGTACTACTATATGCGATATTCTCACGACGGGTAACCTGTAAATACGCCAAAATCCACTTCTGAGTTCCCAAAACCAATTTCTCAATCAAAGCACTTTCATAGGAACGGAGTTCATAGGGAACGAACAATCCTCTCCTGACAGTTTACTGTACTTGGAAAACGCGGAGGAAATGTACTCCGCAAGGGCGATCTAGAATAATTGTTTACCAACTCCAACACCTAAAACGAGGGCCGTGGGATATGAGAGCGATGCCTCTTTCTGCCCGGAAAAAAATTCCTCCGAGACAAAGAGGGCATATATGCTGTGAACTACTGCGGACCACTGGCGTGCCGCACGACAGGCCCCCGAAAGATCTGTCGGTCGGCGGCGTGTCGCACAGCGCTTTAAAGGTTAAAGAAAGGAAGACATCAAAAGACTAAAAGCTTTTGAGATGTGGTGGAGGCATTGATTAAAAAAAGTAAGCTGGACGGATGGGGGAAGAGGGGAATGGTATTGATTGAAGAAATAAAAAGACGGGGAAAGTGGGAGGGGATAAGACAAAGACAAGCAGAGAGAAAAGGGATTTCAGATGGGGGTTAATGAACATGGGGAATCGAGTTAGAAAGTATCTTTCAGGAAAGGTGGAATAATGAACGGGTCATTATACGTTCACGATATTGAAGATCCTAATACCTTACACAATTACGGTGAATTATTACAATCTAGGAGAAGTCTATCTCAATCTTATTTTTATAAACATTCAGTGAATGTATTCTTACGCGTTTCCTTGAGCCTATAGGTATGGCCGATCATTTGAATTTTATACCCCATTTGAAACGATTTTTCGAATGCGACCAATTTGCTGGTTGCAATTGCTTCTCTTCGATTGAAGCTCTAAATTTATCGGCAATCGTGGAATATCCATTTTCATCCTGTGTACTTTTATTTTCGTCACTTTTTACCCTTTAAATAAATGGACGAAAGCGAGTTGATATAAAATCGATTTTCCAAATACCAATCACTTTAAATAACCTTTAATAATAACCATAGGTGAATCTAAAAACTTACCAAACGATGATAAGATAATAAAATATTTACCTATCACAAAGTACCATTAATATTCGTCCTCTAATTCTGTCCAATTAACATTTCAAATGCCTTAACGTCGTAAAAATACAGTAGATTCGAAGTAATTAGATACACAATTTTCTATCAATTCTAAGTTAAACGTGCCCTAAAAATATTGCTAGTTTGTCAAAGTCATTGAGGGGGAGTCATCTGCCAATTTCCACTCTTAAGAAGCCAGTCAAATATTCTTTCGCGAAAGAATTAATGGAAAAAATGAGATCATTCTAGAAATTTACCTTATCCGCGCAAAATAAATACTACTTTATTTTCTATGTAAGTAAAAGATGCTATAATGTATGTTTCGTGACTTCCCTTCGCTCCTTTTGGCCACGTTTCCGCTGAGTATGTACTCACGAATTTAATTACTCAATCTATTTCGACACCTATCTAATTATAAATTCTTTCTGAAGAAATGAGTGGCACTCATCAAAGTAAAAGAGTAGCGGGCGAAGTAAACGTATCCGTGTCGAAGCAGATCGAATCAAGAATCTATTAGACGCCGCTACACTTTCATCTATTTCCGCCATCGTAAGTTTCATTGCTTCAGTCAGCTCTAAAACAGCCCGGCATCGCTGCATAATTCCCTTGCTCGCTCTCAATTCGCCCATTGCCTTTCCTGTTTTCATCGCCTCCCAGCCGCCGACCAATTCATTCCGCTTCTTTATGCCCCATATTCTTATCAACGACTTCATCTGACCGTCCCTCACCGTTTTCCTCCTTGTAAAATTTGCCCGGGGATACTTTTTCGAGGAAATGGATTTGCATTTTGTTTATTTCTTCCTCGGCGCTTGACCCTCCTGCCTCCCAGAAAGCAGATGACCCATCGGAAACATCTCACTTAAATCCTTCGAATCGCATCGACCGTTCTTTTAACTCCTCCGCTAAAATTCTAAACGACTAAATGTATAGAGTATTTCTCGCGTTTCTCGAGACTTTTACTATTCGAAATTTTTTAAGTCTTGTTGTTTTATCCTTTTGTGTTATTGTGTTACTCATCTACGCTGATTTAATGTATGCATGTTTAATTTTATATTTTAGACTCATTCCGGTCACTTTTATTTTTCTCTTTTCCCTTTGCTTATTGATTTTAAATTTTAGCCGCAATTATCGATTTCTATCTTATTACTCTAGAAGTAATTGTAAATTATAATTGTGAATTAATTTAGAATGTACACTTCTCAGAATATCTGTAAAAGTTATGTAGAGGAGAGGCTATACTGACCTAACCCCACCAAAAGGATAAAATAAATATCATTAGGTTTCGCGAGTTTTTCACTTCTCCCTTCTGCTGAGAGTTTACCTAAATGGAGTTTACATTTTTCTTAAGTTCTGACTTAGGTATTTTGGTAAACCCACAAAATATTTCACTCTTTTTGCATTTTTGTCCTATTCCTTAAATCCCTTTCTTGAAATTATTAACAACATAGGTATAGATGTAAGTTGAGACTTGTCTCCATTTCCCTCTTAAATAAAATCGATTATCATTATTAAGTTGACGCTGATCAAGCTAGTCCGTAATGGGGCTAACACAGTCATTTCCGTCGAGAGAGCCACCTCACGACGTCCGTGTGAACTTGTAGTATGGCAAACTGTAGAAATAATATTCCTTGAAAGGGTTATTACCGGTACTACCACTCCCACATTCCTCTTTTATTGCCGTCTCAACACGCCCTTTCGGGGGAAAAACATAACCGCGTTCAGGTAGCCGTTCACTTCCCCCGAATCTTTCTGAATAGAATTAGCCGATGCGCGGGATAAAATGAGCTGTTTTGTTTGGCGGCACCGTTGGCGGAATGTTTAGCTGATGGATTCCACGGAGAAATGCCTTTCATTACGGTACTGCGCCTCCCGAATAAATCACGGATGCGGTGATACCTCGGCTGTTGAAGAGGATTCTTCGCGAATCGCATTCGTTAGCCGAAATGAAATTTTCCCCGTCTCCGCAGATCCAAAAATAGTCGTCTTAATAAACAAAAAATAATGGGGAGATCCATTTCGTTGCGTTCATTCTTGAATATTTTATACCAGTATACACGTGAGCTCCTGCTTCGCTATGTTGCTAAATGAAATACTATTCGTTTGTCCTGTGCAGAATAGGGAGAAATTTATCTTTCATTAACTCATATAAGATTTATTATAAATTCTTATAAGATTTATTATTAATTCTTATGAGATTTTTCATTAATTCTCATAAGATTTATTATTAATTATAGTAATATTCGTTATTAATTCTAATAAGATTTATTATAAACTCTTATTATTAATCTTTCATTTACTCTTCAAAGCCTTGGGTAGCCATTTAGGAGGGTTTGAAGTTCAAAACGGTCGATGAGTTTAATGAAGAACGAAAAGGCTTATCAACCATAACATTCATTAGTCGAGAGAGAAAAATAGTTAAAAATTCGTGGTCGACGAAAATTTCGATACTGAAATTACTAGTTGGCCATAAGTACGAGCTCGCTTGGAAATACTTGAGATAATGTTAGTCATTCACACCGTTTATGACAAACTTAAAATAAAAGACAAGGGAAGTAACACTCGCTGTCTTTGATGATAAAATAAACGCCCAGCGAAATTTCAATTATATCCGCATAGCACAGAAACAGCCAGTCTAAAATATCTAATTAGTATTGCAATATCAGATAAGATATTTCTTTGGCAGAACACCTATTGATTCTATAGAAGTCGAAAATTCAGTTAAACCAACTTCATGAATATCTTTTCAAGATAGAATACTAATAAAATCTACTATGAATATTCGGGTTCTATCGACACAATTGATTTTCCTTGATCGGAAAGAAAATAATTGACGAAACGACTTCTAAGGCTTGAGATAATAATGAGTAACACCTGGTCATGGGCACATTAACTATCCGATTAATAGCGCTCTTCATCCCTTAGAATTAGTATAGATACGAAATCGTTAATTCCTAAGCAGATTTTTGAGATGGTACTAAAGATTTTCTTTGTGAAATTCCTACGAATAAAAAAATGAAAAAACACGTGGTAGTCCTTCCAAATTCGTTTCATTACCATAAGGTGCGTGAATTGCACAAAAAATTCATGGACGTGTTAATGGCTTTCTCTCCGACCACCGGGTTAAGATAAAATATACGGGATTACCTCGGTAATAATTAATCGGCCAAAGGAATCAGATAAGTGTATTTGGGTTTCAAAGAAGCCGTACTTAAAGATAACTCTCCGTTGGTCAATTCTATATCGCTATGAAGAATCACCGAAGATATACGGCTCTTCAAAGCGAAATTTATTACATTGTAAAGTAATAATATTTTTCAGATTTTGATCATAAAATGAATGTTTGCACGACGGTTTCGTCGAACATTTTAAATTATTCTCGGCTTGAATGTTGTGGGCGGTGTTCGTGAAATTATTTGGAATTTCTCTCGGAAGATGTTTGCCTAGCTGTAAATAAGCCTCTGAGCTGAGCAGCATTTCATTTTGTGCGATAAAAGTGCTCGGTACACATACGCACGTAATTGTTGCATCACGAGAGCATATTTGTTAAGCGATCAATCATCGTAGAACCCATTACTGCCTTTATTATTTATGGTTGATTGACGTTGTCTCTTCCATAAAAAGCTAATAATTAGCTAAAGATAATTGTTCTCAAAACGCGTTAATATTCATTAAAAAAACATTTATTTAAGGCAATAAGTGAGAGCAAAAGGCTCCGAACGACTGCAGCTTGCGAAAGAGTAATCCCAATCTCGATATTTAATTTCAATTTCGGGACATACGAATTACATTGATTTGATAATCGTTTTAGCGTTCAAATGAATACGAAAAAGACGTGTAGTTGATCTTTTCAAAGATATCGCTTCATAAGAACTGATGAAACTGAAACGCATAGATTAATCTATGGATTCACGCTCCCTCAAGCAGGAAAATTGGAACTATTCGGAATGAACTTCTTTCATTAACTAATGCAGCAAATCTCTTGTACTTACTCGCTTCTGGACCAAGTAAATATCCATATTTACGATTAAAATGAACCATTTTCACTTACCTGGAATAGAAAAGAAAGAGTAATTAGTCAAGATAAAACATACCGAGATACTAGTCACTAGCAATTAATTTAGCAGCGATCTTTCGGGAAGATATAAAATGATAACTTTTGAATGACAGTGTACAACATGCAACTTCATTACGCAAAATGAGACTAGATTGCCTCATATTACATTCAACAATTGGAGAAATTGAAGAGAAATCGAGAACCCAACCCAACTCAACCATAGAATGGAATAGTTGGATATAGAATCACAGAGGAGGATGTATGGACTGACCATACGTCCATTTTTCGGAACAGTCCCATCTTTGAAATTCTATCCCGTCGATATCGTAAAAACAGCCTTCGTCCCGTTTAAGCCACCGTAAAAATTTTAGTTGCTGAAAATATTCAATCGGAGAGTGAAGAAAATTAAAACATTCGATTACGGATCAATACAAAGTTCACTTGTATAGTGAAATTGATATCTAGGATATAGTAAAACGTTTCATACTAAAGTTTACTATCACCATTATCTTCTAAAATAATTACATATCTAAGAAATTATTAAACCCTGGAACCCTGCTTGCGCTCTTAAGCTCCTTTATCTCTGGCTAAGATAGATCTTCCATCAAAAAAATGGTCCACTTTGGACCGTCGTGGATATGATCAAACTAATTATGTCACTCTCATTCACTTTTCTCTCGGTCTAGGAGATGAATTTGATAATATGGAAGCTACTGAGATATACTTGGGGTGGCGTAATAAGTAAATTCATTGAGGTAATTAAGTAAAAATCTGATGTGGCCAGCACATGACTTTCTCCATATATAAGATGTAAATAATTATCTACGACAGTAATTTCGAACTCTATATTCAATCTAAACTTGGAAGATGAGTGATTTATTTATAAATTATTATGTTTGACGTCACAAACATTATAAATAATGTTTTTCGGGACATGATCGATGAAAATCGATGAAATTGGCCATTGAGCCCAGAGCGCCCACAAAGTACATAATCAGCAACTTCCGGTTTATCAGTATTTCATGAATAACTCCTAAACAATCAGTGATACAAAAATATGTTTCATACAAAAGTTATAGTAAATTACATTTTCTAAAACATTTGTCTATAATACTATATACCTAAATATCATATTTATGGAGATAATTTGAAAACCGGAAATAAGCTTTGAAGAATGAAGCTCAACTTCCGGTTAACCGATTTACTCCAAAAACTAATCAACTCTAAAGACTGTAATACAAGTACTACATATGAAATTTGGTGTTGATCCGCCAAACAGTTTTCATGTTAGAGCGCCCACAAAGTACATAATCATCTTCTTCCGGTTTATCAGTATTTCATGAATAACTCCTAATCAACCGGTGATACAAAAATATATTAAATACAAAAGTTATAGTAAATTACATTATCTAAAACTTTTATATGTGATACAATATACGTATATATCATATTTATGGAGATATTTTGAAAACCGGAAATGAGCTTTAATGAATAAAGCTCGACTTCCGGTTGACCGATTTACTCCAAAAACTAATCAACTCTGACAGCACACACACCACTACTATACATGAAGTTTGGTATTGATACGACTAATAGTTTTCACGTTAGAGCGCCCACTATCACACACACACACACACACACACACACACACACACACACACACACACACATACACACAGACATCATTCCGAAAATGGTCAAAACGTGTTCTAGGGACCCCAAAACATGTATTTCCGTTGAAATCTCGAAGTCGAATTTTTTCATGAAAACAATACTTTCTCTATACTTCGTATATGGAGAAAGTAAAAATGGAAAGATGATGTTGAGTGGAGGTACGAAAAGCTTGGAAAAAGGATTTTTTGTTTTCCTATGAAGAAAGGAAATGAGTATAATGTAAAATAAATATTCAACCAATCACGGTGTAATTAGAGTCAGTTATAAAAAATCCGAATTTATGTTTGACAATAAAATAATTTTGTTGGGATTCGGACTTGGGGTAATTAAATTTATAAATACATTCGCCATGATCAACCCTAGCCGTCTTGGGCTCTTTTCATGGTTGAGCAATGCTGTTGACCAAGCACAGAAGAAAGTAGGGAAGGTAACTGAATTACTTAGAAGCGAATCGACGTATCATACAATATGAACGTCACTTGGCTTGGCCATGGCACTATGTCGGCTGCTGCGCCATGGATTTTACATGTGATACATTCATCAATAAACATAAGCCACTGGAATGAATGAGTGAGCAAGCTACTGGAATATTTTGTTCGCTACACACCTACATAAATTTCAATCAGATTAATTTATTATCGAGTTGAAGAAGCTCATAATAAGCATTTCTTCGAAAGGAATACAGAGGAAGAATATCTGAGAAATAACTTCTGTAGCACTGAAAAATGCAGAAGAAGTTGAGGGAAGAGATGTTAATGTGATGCTACGGCAGAAAGATTGACATAAAATGAACAGAGTTAGCGGTGGAAAAGTCCGAGGAACGTCATGGAAAACGAGAAGAGGATCTATGCTATACATTTCGTGTCTCAACTGAAGAAACTGGAAAGCTTACGAAAGTGACCAGAAATGAGTCACAGAATAAAATTTAAAAAATCTGATGTGGCCAACATGACTTTCTCCATATTTATTGAAAACAGAAGCCTATGCCGGTAATATATAAATAACTCCAAAACAATGTGTGTTACAGAAAAATGTTTCAAACAAAAGTTGTAATAAAGTAAATTACCTATAACTTTTGTATATAATTGTATATACCTACATTGCATTCTGACAGAGATATTTAAGAAACAAAATTTTGTTCCGGATAAACCTTATTCTTAGGAAAATACTAAATATGAATTTTGGAAATTATCGGATAAATACTTTTTAAGATGGAGCGCCCACAAACTTTTTTATCACAGACAGACATGTTCGGGAAAATAGCGAAAACGAACTCTATGGGCCCCAAAACATCTATTTCCGTTGAAATCTGGAGGTCGAATTTTTTTGCGAATACAATACTTTCTCTATACTACGTATAGGGAGAAAGTAAAAATGAATGGTCAAGATGCGGGTGTCTTCAAATTATTCTTTAAATAATAACAAGATGGTAAATATGCCAGAATATGTTTTTATTATGGGGCTTGAAAGTTTCGATTTCGCTACCTCGGAGATGAAAGCGATCGCTTAGCATAATTTTATATAAAACTGAAGTGATTGTTTCTGTGACAACTTTTTAGAATTACCCAAAATCATTCAATTGTTCTCTCTGTAATGCCTGAGCATTCTGTATTTGTAACTCAAGGAAACTTTTCACATGCTACGTTGGGAAATTAAATATGCTAATATTATATAAGTAACGCTTCACTTGTATCTGTGAATAATACAAAATCTACTATTAATCGTTTGAACTGCCGTACGATTGAACGATTGAATTACCAATACTGTCTCAATATTTTTTTGCCACGGATAATAGATTTTCTGTGGCATATCATTTCTATGCATTTTCAACTTTTGCGGAGACGATTTTAAAAGCGGCATTCGAAGTTGTGTTTTCCACTTGGAAATATGGAGCAAAAAATTGTAGTAATGAAGAAATAGTTTTACTTCATCGATCACCAATAATTAAAGGCATTTTTCTATTTCAACTCGAGTAAAATTAAACGAGACATCAGCCTATTCTCATTCCTAAATAGAACAATAAATCAATGGAACGCTCTCCCTGCAGGTATATTAGAGCCATTTCCTTCCCAAATGCGTACCTTCAAGGCGACGTTAAATAAATTGTAATAGCTGTTAATTTAATTCTGTTAATATTTTATTTTGATCGGACGGGATAACATCTGTAAATTTTGTATTACGTACATGTCTTGACTTCTGTCAGAGGGAGGTTTTTCTCCCTCCGTGGGCAAATGCCTGACAGGTATAGTGTTTACCCCTCAATTTATATTTACCATCTATATATTGCTTGACCATGTTCGACTGTATGAATGTATGTTTGTATTTTATTTAATATCCAACCACTGCACCAAATTTATAATCTACTTGTAGTGTTAATGTAATAATAATAATATGAAAAGGATTTGCCTCGGGGTTGAATCACTGGTATGATAGGTTATGGAAAATAATTACCTCAGTAATAGCCATTATAATACAAGAACCGGAAACAAAAACCGAATACGAATAAGTTTCTGGTCTCCATTCAGGTTCTGGAATTTTTTAATTCGGTTTTCACTTGAGATACAATTACGGTTCATTGGGTGTCGGTTCGCTTCCGACTCGATTTAATTTTTAAGCTCGGTTCCGATTCACCGAAATGACCTATCCTGGTTCCAGTTAGAGTTCTTTCTTTCGGTTTCTGATTCGCTCCCAGTTCGATGCCCTTACAGGGCACAGATGGTGGCCAAAGGTGTGCAAATGGCTGAGGAACGCGTATTAGAGCAGACGAACGGCTCTAAGTGACGGGGTAACAGTATGATAGACGCGTTTTGTGCGGAATGGCGTCTGAGAGTCGGCGTTGGCGGGGGCCGAGGGTGAATGGAGACAGGGGGAGTGTAGTAAAGGCAGAGAAATTGAGCTGCGTGGAATGAATAGAGTGATGAAGAGAGCGATTCACACGAAGAGAAAATTGCTCTCATCGGATGCGGAATTTCTCAATTGCGAACGCGTCGCTTAGTTGTGTATCTAAGTTGTAAGTTGAGATAGTAGTCAGGAATGCCGCATCTGAACAAAAATTGGAGAACTGCGGGTAAATTCATTGTGTAAACGTCGAAGGGCTAAACTATTAGCGACTTCGAGTGGCAAATTTTCGTCTCGAAGACGATTGTTTGAATTTTCAACGGTCTTGATCCAAATGACTACGATGAAGAACGCATTAACGGTGTACGGGGAATTATTGAGTATTTGACAATGACACAGAGTGACGAGTGGTATTCACCGGAATTTAAAATTCAATTGAAAGAGATACAAAAACGTGATGGTAGAACAATCATCACCTTCTTTTTAATGTTTCAGTAGTCATTAATAATCCCAAAGAAAGGTGGAGTACTAAATGCTCTTTCCTTACATGGAAAGGAAAGCTTCATAAAGCTTCTCCGCTTTACATTTAGAGATAAGTCACAACACTGATTTCTTTCCCTGCGTTATAATTATCATAAAATAAATTAAATGTAGAACGTAATTCGCCAAACGATACATAAGAAAGTATGAACAAAATTATAATCCGTTCACTGATTAGGGGTAGGGAACAGTCATATCCGACCGAGGATGCAATTTTCCTCAATTTCCCAAAGGTTGTGTTTATTTCAATGATATATCCAAATTGTCCTAATTCTTAGTGATAGAATTTCATTTTCAAGATATCTTAGCCTTTGGTATTAGTGATTTAATGCTACACAGGCGGCTTCTATTAGTTTAAAAATATTTGATAACTCCGAAATTAAAAATATTTGGGATATTGGATTCAGCTCATGGATTGATAGTAATAGGACATGAGACAAATAAGTTTTTGATCCGCCAAGGACCGAAAATGCACTGAGATATAAAATACATATCGATTCCAAATTACACGGCAATTGAATGAGACCCATCTGTGAAATTAAAGGAGAATGATTTGAGAAGTACGAAGAAAATATTCCCTACGATTATTACAGTTAGGAGCTTATCCATAAAAATGGAGTTTTTTATTCTGTCGTAGATTTCACAAATATAATAGATTTAAAATATTTATCTAATTAGTTTTAATTTCAATAAACTTTTTTTTGCAAGCTGCGTCTTATATTATGCGTACAATATATATTATTTTTACATTTTTCCATGCAAGGTAAATTTATAAATATGAAAACTAATGCGAGTATAAGAAAGGAATATCTTGAAAATGCATTAAAAATGAGGAGGTATTATCACCTATATACGACGTCAGATTTTCAGGAAGGTTTCATTACAAACTGCACGAATATCCTCGGTAACTGCTTTCGGATTGGAAATATCAAACTTACAATAGAAACTGTAGTGTAAATAGTAATGGACAGACTTCAGAGCAACTCTTGGTCTAACGTACTTTCAAAAATTAATTTAGTTATTCCAACGACTGCGTGAATCAGCTTCTTTGTCCTCTCCAAATTTAATTTTATCTCTCTTGAATTCGAAACAATGGGCATTTTTCAGAATGATATTCTCATTCAAAATAGTCCATTTTTTGCTTTTCTTTGAAATTTCCAAACATGTATACTGATTTTATGACAATAAATGATTTTCAGTAAGCAATTCTTGCATTGTTTATCAACACCACTCCACTCTAGTTCTGGATTAAATTTTTTCTCACATATGTTTTCCATTACATCCCAATTTCAATATGAATATAATAGCGCTGAATATTTTATCTATTAAAAAGCACAGAATTTTTCACTCATTATTCTGTCGGATCCCATCCTCAGCGAACGTACGAATGGATTCAAAAAGTTTAGGGCGACAATTCCGATAATTCATTCCTTTTTTAAAGCCATTCATAACGTATTGATATATGTTGTAGCAAATAATGTATTCGAGGGCTTTAAATCATTTACTGGGAATATTTATAGCGGGGACTTACAAGTAACCACAATTTCCTCTCCGAGTTTCCTTGGTGTGCCGAGCCGCGTTAGCACCATCACGACCGCTTCATGTTCTACTAGAGAAAGCCATCAATAGGGCAAACTGCAATGTATTTTTGATGTCCTAGGAGTGCTAACACTGGCTATACCTTCGTTTCCCTCTTTTTCATTCGGATCATGCTCCGTCCCGAGGTGAATTTCCGGCCAAATACCTCGGCTACATCATCCACGCAAACGGTTCGAACGAATGTACACTTCTGGAAATGTCTTATCGCTATTTGAGCCTGAGAATTTTTGCGACTTACGCGACAGGAGTTTCCAGGTAAGGTTTTCCTGTCCACGGCGACCTCTTGAATTTTAAACAAAAACGACCTTCCTTCTCGCAACCAATAAACACCACGGACACTTTAATCGATCGGATGAGTTGCCAGATGAATATATTTCCCGAGAAGCGTATTATTAATGCACGCGTGAACAATGGTGAAGTACGGACTTGGAGGATTGCGGGAAGCAGAGATGCCAACTTGATTTTGAAAAGGTCACAGGATGTGCCCTGAGATATAACTAAAACTATATCACTTAAACGAAAAAAAATCACTAAAAGGTAGTTGTAAGCAAAATTGGCTAATATACTCTTTTAAAAATGCAATAAAAGTTGAAATAATACAAACATTGGATATGAAATAGTAAGTTTGTTATCAAATAAGCGTATCGCAATTTTTATATAGAAATAAGTCAAACATGTTTTGATGTTGGAACGTGGAGAAGGAACTGTATTACTTGAAATGTTAGAAGTATAAGCTGCGGTAATAATTAGCAAAAAAGTAGTTTAAATAATGGAAATTCGCTAGAATTAGAACAAAAAACAAATGGATGTACATAAATGAGTTTATGAGTATAATATGAACATCATCAAACGTTAAATACCGAGTAAGTATAATGATCGCTAAATGTAATTATTTATATAGTTTAAAATAATTTAAACAAAGGGTAATGTATTTTGTGTATATTTTGACATTGTGGATAGGGCCCTCGGAGTGAGTAACGTGTTCGCTCTTAGTGAAAGCGGACGACGATGGGGTAGTCGTGGTAGGGGCCCACATTTTTGCCACAGTGGCAAAATTCTCCCAGGATTCGAAGCACGAAAAAATACTACGTCTTCAATTGCAGACATTTTCTGGCTGAAAATTGTATGAAATGTACATTGAGTTATATGAAATTTTATGTTTAAAAATATCATTGCGTGTAAAACATTTGGTTCAGAATTGAAATTCGGAATAAATGCCTGCACTACGTCAAGGTACTAAAAACTGGTCATTGAAGTCCTCTAGCATCAATGCATCACCCATTGAAATCTCCGAGCAAAATCCTGAAAATTTCCTTCGGAAAACTTTCTCTCGCAATCTCTTGCGGCGTTTCTTCGACTTTTCTCGTACATACATGACGACCACTCCACTCAATTCACCAAAGAAGCATTTTGTGACTATCATCGGCTTCTTTAAATGCTTATGAAGAGTAATTTTCGCCTTGTATGGTGCGTACTGCGTACCCCTCATGCCTGCATCGAGGAAAACATTTAATCCTGGAATTTAACCTCTGATGAGAATTAAATCCATCTCCACAACGCTTGGTGGGATTAATCTCAAATAGATGCAAATAGACTTGGTAAGAGAATTGTAAAAGAAGCTAAATACGCGATATTCTCATTTCCGCGTAATTACAATTTTTAATTTAGATGGTGCTGAATTACCGATAGGTTACTGTTACCGCAAGTGTTTCAATTAAATTTTCATATAATAAGAGTTTGGATTAATATCCATTTACAGATATTGAAACGGAAAAATAAAAGGCCCATTTAAATATTACAATTGAATATTATATCGTTAACAGTGTTTGCTTACTTCATTTAAATTATTTACAGTGAGGGATTTTATAAAGAGATTCTCAGTAAATGCTAAATGATATGATTAGAAAGAAGAAAATTGTGCATCAGAATATTAATACGTAAACATTTCCTTAAGGTAGATAATGATTGAGTTTGATGATAAACAAAGATAGAAAATATGAAGAAAGAAAATTTTAACCGGTTACAAAGGACGGAACAGGAATCCGGAAAGCAAGTCTGCGCTGATAAAGAAGTATATATTAAATCAGCTGTGACGTTCGTATAAAATATATCGCTTTCATTTGCTTTTTTCTCAGATTAAGACCTCTGATAATACGAAAGCTACCTAGGTATGTGTAACGATTAGTAATGAATTACAGTCCTTCCGAGTTAAATTCTAAGAAATATATAATGTATAGGATCATTGTGCTGCACTTCTACGCATGATTTCCACTTATAGTTTTCTGATTCAGAGAAGAAAGGAAAAACAGTATATCTCTTCATCTCGCCTTTTTCCCCTCTACAAAGCTACTGTCGTTAAGTGGTTATACAATTTTTGGCTTCATTTGCAGTTTTTTAAAGAATTCTTGCCAGAGTTAATATTGTTATTAGAGAAAAATATTTTTATATAACAGTTGCATAAGTATTAGAAATAGGAATACTTTTGGAGACACTGATAGGAAGATAAATATGGTGGATAAAAAAATAAGCTCGAAAGATAAACATACCTGGCTGATTTACATGATTCCGGCCGTACACCATTTTTAACTATAAAAATTACTTTACCATATAAATCTGTAATGTAGCAATTCTGAGGAAATGAGGCTTATTTGCGATTAAAAAAATTATAATCTTCATAAGCGTTTTATTCAAAATCTAGTAAATTTCCTATGGAGGGATGAGGTGCGAACAAACCTTGCGGCTAAATACGTTACATACAGTATAACATATTTCTAAACTGAATGAAACATTGAAGCCCAAAGGTGTTATAGGAAATTCAGGTATATAAGTTAATCAGAAATAATGATTTATACAGTGTAAGGGGAAAATGCTGCATTCTTAACCTTTCATCAGTCGCGCCTGTTTTCATAACACGAGCAGTCGCGCGTTGTATTCCATACACCAGATCGTTTTTCGGTCAAAATTTTAAAATTATTTGAACTAATCATTATTTCTGAGTGCTAAACTTTAGGTAATAATATAATTTAAGAAGTAAACAACTTTTAGTAAAAAATATTATTATTCACCTTTATTTATTTACATGCGTTCAGAGAGTACCTAAAAAGCTAGATGTCTATTAGTTCCGTAATTGAAATGCGCCTAATAAAGTTTAAGACGAAATAAGCGAAATACCACATATAAACGTTATAATATGTAAAAATAGAGTTCACCAACGAAAAACTTACCCAAACGATCGCGCGTTGTATGTGTTACAACAGTCGTCACTTCACGGATTTACTCGCTTTCGCGGTCGGTTTTAGACTAAAAAGAAGCATTTGACGAGTTTACAAGTCAATAGTAAGTGCGATAAAGGAATAGACCCGGGCATGAGGTTCAAGGGATCACCCAGGTAGAAACGGGACCCGAAAAACCGTCTGTGCTGTACAGAGTACAACAGCGTGACTGACGGAGGGTTAGGTATTATCGGAAAAACCGAGCCATCAGCAAGAAAAGCACTTAAAACACAGAAGTAATGCATACTACATTAAGACTCGAATTAATCCACATGTGGTAGAAAAATGCATTTAAAACAGCCATGGAATGAGCAGGACCCTCCTAATAGATACGTCGAACTTCAGGCTCGTCATATTCGAGTCCAAAATTCATCATTCTCACGCCTTCGAGGAAAGCGAGTCGACAGAACTTCCTGAAAGCAGCACACGTTAAGGACAGCAGACGAAGGATTACAAAAATTACCTGCCTTCTCGGAGTTCGTTAAAATTATTCGGGTTTCCCTTCCAGGAATAAACGGATATTCTCTCAGAAGGCACGTACTGGGAAAAGACAAAACAATAATCCCACAGGTTAACCTCCATTAAAGTCTACATAATTTAAATTTCCATTCATGGGAACTGAAAGCAGGTAGTGGTAATCCTTGTCCGCGACTTTTTCTCGTTGTGTGAGAAATCCTGAAAAAGGAAGGTAAGAGCAGTTATGAGGAGAGGGTTCTCCGTGGAAGGAAGGGTTCGGGAGGGAAAGGGATAAGGGGTCTTTTGTGAGGAGTGAAAGCTTATAGAAACAGAGAAGTGGAATTTTCCAAGCTTTACTGCAGCAACGACATCTATCATAAGTATGTGGAACCTTATAGACAGGACTTGGATAGGAATGTCTTGCGGTAGGCTTCGGAAAAACGTTATTTATGCTCAGTTCTCTCAGTTCTTTGAAGTCCTGGCTACATTCTGCCTAAAAGTGTACATACAGTTCATATTAATCGATTCTCAATTGCATCTCTAAGGTTTGGATGATTGTATTGTCAATAGATTTGTCGAAGAAATATTTTCATCACGGATAAGAAACAATCTTTTCTACACTTTAGATATTCTGCTTTATTTGGGATCTTCAATGAAAGGCTTAGAAAACTACAAATTTTAAAACAGCCATGATAGTAATGAACTTAGTCTAGGGTTATTCTAAAATAATGTTTAAGAGAAAAAGTCATAGATTAAGTCATAAATTAAGAAATTCCACATTGAATGAGGCACGCATATTTGAATGGAGTTAGGTATTATTGGTAATACGCATAGGAGCGAATCGCGGGGTACGAACGATAATGTAAAGAATAGAGGTAACAAATGGAAATACTGCGATAAAGATGTGTGAACATATTATTTAATTTCTTTTAACAGTCGCCATCTGTCCTTAAATCAATCGATTTTTAGATTTAGATATATACCCCGCGAGCCGCCATGGGGTTATATATAAATATGCAGATAATATGGAAGTTGAACCAAAACATCATGCCGAATGCGCGAAAAATGTTACTTTATATTTTAAAATATGTAAATGTTAAATTCAATACAGCAATGGACAAAGATTGTAATGTTTTGCCTTATTTTTAATGAATTACGATTAAATCTTCTACAATTACAAAATTTTGTGGAAAAATTATGAGATATATTATCTATTAATGAAGTTATACTAAATACAGTGCAATTTTTAAATATATTATAATAATATATTTAAATATATTATAATTATATAGAATCAATGAATCACTGACCAATATAGTGACCTAGTGATGACTTAAGTCGGCCTGGGTAGAGGAGATAAAGTTGCCCACGGCTGAGAATTTTCTACCGCCCCACGATGAATTAATATATCATCAGCTGTCACTTTAAAAATCCATTTAAATTAATTTCATAACTTAGGAATTGGTCTTTAAAATTTGAAAGGATTTCCAAAATGAAGGAATCGTGGAGGAGTTCCGATTTCTGTGAATTAAATATTCCATGTTACGCTCCTAACGGTTTAGCGCCCCGGGCACTTGCCCCTGTTGCCCCGCTCTCGGAGAGAAGGACGACATTCGTCTTTGAACGTCATGCTACAACAAAAAAAAACACCCTGTAAATTACATGTTTATGTGTGACCTATTTTCCGAGAAGTAAGTCGAAATGAATAAGCTTGAAAACCTGAGTACATAATAAGGCAAGTTCTTTATCTATGTTTTATATACAATTAGGTCATTGTTTGAATATAAGATGCATCATTTTTGAAAATATCGATACTGACGGGTTCGCCGGCTCTGAAAAATATTCTTCTCAGTTTTAATATGTCAACAGTGAACCTTCCCAGATACATGTATTTGAGGAGTAGCAGGTAGGGACAAGCATAATTTCTCAGTTATTCCATCATTTCCGTCTTCACTTAGTCTTTATCTGCTCTTTCTTTACTTATGGCGTACCTCCCTTTTCTCAGCTATTTACAGACTCTTTAGCGATCTTTCTTCTACAGAATGCTTTCACAATCAGATTAGATTTCTTCTTTACTTTAAATTTCCATTTCTTGCTTAATTGGATAGACTTTGCTAAGAGGAGGATTCACGAATAAGCGAGCCTCTTCAATGGGTGAAGAAACTATTATCGAGTTTGGTGAATACGAAACTTCTTATTGGTTGGATCAGAAATCCCTCATTAATATCCATAGTTTGGAAACGGCGAAAGGTGATTTTCTCATATTCCCTAAGAATAAATAATTATTATCATATTAATTATAATAATGTAAATTTAAATGATTTATTCTCTCAATTTTATACGATTTTAAGAACTCAAACCTCTATTACTGACACTTATAATAAACTGTAGGTGTAATGTATAATATAAAAGTAATATATACTATATAATAATACGAGTAAAAGTTGCTTGAATACTGCAAGCATATGTTTAAAGTACTTCACTTTGCAAAGAATAAATAAAAATCGTAAAAGAACTACAATGTATTACTTCTGTTCACATGCCTGGCCGTAGAATTTCCACCATCTCGGTAAATGTAAAGTAAGGGAGGAGAATCATTTTGGGAGGTTTTTGGGGGTTTTCTTCTCAACTAGGTTGAATACCAGGCAGGTTAAAGTATTTTCTTCCCCTAAGTAAAGATGTCTACCGCCTGGTCTAGAGCCTACTTGTAGTCCTTGCAATTAAATAAATAAATGATTTGAATTTACCGCCATAAGTTTAAAATATTAGGGGTCAAATGCAGGACCTTTTGCAAATAGATATAACTAATAAAACTAATCTTTCGTGAATAGATATAACGTCCTGGTGGAAATAAAACCTATTGGATTCAAATTTTGAAGTCGATGTCAACCCGTGAATGTCCAAAATTAAGACTCAGTTATACCCATCTGAAATGCACAGAGTATATGTATATGGCTCACTGGGATCAAACCAAGGACCATCAGGGAAACTTTAAACAGCGTATATGAAATGTATTTATGATCTTTACTTACATGCCAAGTTCTAAGTTTCTATGTTATCGGAAATGGGTTAAAAAAATCTTAAAAATTGTTGAAATTTCTAATTTTGAGACGCCTGGTGTCGAACCCAGGACCTTGTGGCAGATGTGAATTGACATTATAACTTGCTAGGACTTGATAATATTTAACGCAAAGTTTGAAGTCCATATAATACTGGGAAGGTCCTGAAATAAGACTTCATTATCCTCATCGGAAATGCATAGGGTAATGTTATCGGCTCTCTGGGATCGATCCAAGGACGATCAAGAAAACCTCTAATATGTATTTGAAATGATTAATGATTAATTAATACATATTAATGAAATAGATTATCTATGATCTTTATACACACGCCAAGATTTAAGTTTCTATATTTTTGGGAAAGGGTTAAAAAAAATCTTAAAAATTCTACCAATTTCTAATTTTGAGACGCCTGGTGTCGAACCCAGGGCCTATTGGCAAAAGCAAAACACTATTATAACATGGTAGGACTTGATCTTAAATAATTCAATGTTTGAAGTCGATATCATGCCGGGAAATACCTAAAATTGGTTTCCGTTATTTCCATAAGAAATGCATTGAAGAATGTAAATGCCTCACTGGGTTCGAACCAAGGACCATCAGGGAATCGTTAAAATACGATTATAAAATATATCTATGATCTCTATCCACATGCCGAGTTTCAAGTTTCCATCTTAATGGGAAAATGCTAAAAAAAATCTTAAAAATCGCCGCAATGTAATTTAAATAGGGGAATATTTGCCCTGACCTAGCGGCGAACCAAGGATTATCCTCAACAATCTCTTTATAGTTTCCGTCGGATATTAAGAGTTTCTAGCGATATCTCAAATTTTAACTCTCTACTGTGTGAGCGTTTTCCCGCACAGTGGGTTTTTCTCCGAAAGCCTTCAGCCAAGGAGTTTTTCCCCACACCACAAGTCTTTTATTTGTTTACCTCTTTTTAATTTTCTTTTTATATATATGTATTTGTATTGTTTTTCCTCCTTTTCTGTAAGTAATATTAGTAACCCTTAATGGTTAGGTGTAAGAGAGGCCCTAATAGGCCTAACCTCGCTAAATAAAGAGTTATTATTATTATTATTATTATTATTATTATTATTATTATTACTTTGCCGGGAGGTGCTTCAAAATATTTTTTGAAAATTCCCGCAATGTATCTTTATGGAGAAAATTGTGACTTTGGGGCGCTCTGGAATCGAACCCATGACAATGAGGTTCAAAGTCGCTTTTCTCTGTAGGTTACACGTTATGGCCACCACATCATAAAAAGTTCAAGTCAGTGGCACTTGTGAAACATGGTTAGAATTTTGATCCCCAATGTATATATATATATGTATAGATGTATATACTAGTAAAATTTGCTTAGCATAAAGATAATACAAATTTCAAGTCGACATTATATCGAGAAGGTCCTGAAATGAAAAAAACGGATTGAAAATATTCTTAAAAATCAACGAAATGTATTTTAAGAAGGAGAATTTTTCACCCACCTGGCGACAAACTCACGCACATTTGGTGTCAGTTTCATTGATATAAAGAAAGAGCGCGTTTTCCGTGACCCCTATGATTTTGTATACCCTATCCTACCGGGACGTAGCTTAAAATATTTCCGAAAATGTGTCCTAAGTAATTTGAAATTCCCGCAATACGTATCAAATAGTAGAGACGCCTTGCATCGAACCCAGGATCTTTTGGAAGGTGAGAATACATAGAACGCTTTGGTAGAGATAAAACTTATTTGATTCAAATTTTGAAGTCGATATTATACCGGGGAGGTCCAAAATTAAGACTCCGTTATCCCTATCTGAAATGCATTGGGTAATGTAAATGGCTCTCTGGGTTCGAACCAAGGACCATCAGTGTAATCTCATATACCGCAAATGAAATATAATGCTGATCTTTATTCACATGCCAATTTTTAAGTTTCTATATTATCGCCCAGGGGTTCAAATAAAATCTTAAAAATCGTATCACATACTAATTTTAGAGACACCTGGTGTCGAACCCAGGACCTATTGGAAGCTGTGAATACGCATTATTATAACCATATTCCACTAGTGCCATTGACATGAAATTTTTACGACGTACTGGCCATAACGTGTAACCGCCAAAAAAAATATCGATTTTGAACCTCAGTGACATGGGTTCGTGAGCCATTTACATTAATTACCCTATGCATTTCAGATAGGGTTAATGGAGTCTTATTTCAGGACCTTCCCAGTATGATATGGACTTCAAACTTTGCATTAAATAAGATCAGATCCTAAGAAGTTGTTATGTCTTTTTGTATCTGCCAATAGGTCCTGGGTTCGACACCAGGGGTCACAAAATTAGAAATTCCTACAATTTTTTAAATTTTATTTTTACCCCTTCCCGATAACATTGAAACTGAAAACTTTACATATGGATTAAGATTATAAATACATTTCGCATGCTTGCAGTATGCAAGCAACTTTTATATATAATAGAATATATAGGTATATCCGGGAGAAACGTCTATATATAATAGGTATATTCATAACTTACTTACTCTTAACTTACCCATCGTCCTACACAACTAAACACTCCAGTAAATTTTCTAATTATAGTTGGATGCTCTGTATCACGGTCAGTCTATCATAAACTACAAATATATAATAATAACAAGTTTGGAATAAGTCTCATTCCCAACCGTCTAATTTTATAAAATTTTAAGAGCTCCAAGCTCTAAACAAAAGATCCTTCCGAGGCAGCATCGATAGCACGGCTGATCATAATGAAAACGTGTGTAGCAAATTGGGATGTAAGCTGGTTTAGTCACGTTCTTTCCTAATTCCCGAGAATGCGGCTTTTAGAATAGATAAGGTCCTTCGCTTTGGCTAAGCTGATTTTGTCCACCATTTCCTTGTCTTTGAACTTTGGTCCCGGGCGTCATTAACTCTGCGGATCGCTGCTAGACCGTAAAACCCAAGAACGCCTGAAACATGCGGAAGCTGGGATTTGGAAATAACGACTCCGGGATAAAAATTTGGAAAGGGAACACTCGAAGCCAACGATTGCTCCCGAGCAAAAAGCGATCGTCGCGGATATTTCAGACTGTTTGCGCGGAAATGACATTGGTGCAATGGCTTCGGCATCTTCTGATGAGATTTTTACTTCCTACATCGATTTAGCAGTTTTTTGAGAGTGATTATCTAGGCCCATCTGGCGGCACTACATTAGAATCTTACTACTATTAAGGAGCGCCAGCGCTGTTCTCTTGACTTAATATTATAGTTCGTGACCTGCA
The DNA here is from genome assembly GCA_947579665.1 of Sympetrum striolatum. Taxonomy (NCBI): domain Eukaryota; kingdom Metazoa; phylum Arthropoda; class Insecta; order Odonata; family Libellulidae; genus Sympetrum; species Sympetrum striolatum. The sequence goes on from OX388352.1 coordinate 65,067,039, forward strand.
CTATGAGAGGTTATCTGCGTTGGTATTTAATCACTTGCGACGTTTCTTTTCCCAACCATCTTCGTTTTATGTTGTGCTTGACATTGAAATGCGATTTTTGAATATTGATAACAATTTAAGTCATGCAGACAGTGAATCTGTGTGGTTTATTTACGCGAACCCAAACGCGATGAGCGAAACAAGAAAGTAGCTTGTACCCAATCACTAATGATTGATTCCATATTCAATCTGTGCTTACCTATGAACTTCTCAAACAAAATATACGCCTTCCTACCATAAATTATTTCTCTTTTACATAAAATTTTTATACAGCAATGAGCTACAGAATGGTAGACTCTAGCCCGTACATTCGGTGGTCACTAATGTGTCAATCTCAATTAGTTAATTTAGTAGTAGTGTTTTCGGTGGTACTTACTTTACTAGTGAGTATATACTATTTTTTCTATGCACAAATTAACGAACCAACGTTATAACCAGTATTATTTTCACAACAACTGCTTGGTGGGAACTTCACGAGGGAATTATTGATTACATTTTGATATAGAATGTGCGGAACACTTACTTACTAAGAAATCGCTAAGTTTCCACTACTTAAAATTAATTACCAGGGCCGGTTCAGACTGAGTAAGGCGAATGAGGCAATCAGCTCAGAACGGCCCTTGAGTCGTAGCGCTTTGTCTTCCTTTAATCAATCAAAATCTCAAAGAAAAATCAACTTTTGATTCGGAAAACCTTTTATAATATAAAACCGGCCTTAGATTTTAAAAGTAGCGATGTTTAAAAACATTTTGGATGAGATAACCTATTCTTCCAATCGGTTTCTTTCAACATGATTTACCATACTCTGCGTGCTACTTTTCTCAAATATATTAAAATTAGTATTTCAATAAGGTTAAATTGGTTATAAAACATACCATTTACCGTGATCAGAAATCTCCACAGATATTTTAATGACCTAGAAAAACGTGATCTTTTTAACATAATAGAGCCTACGTGAGGTAGGGGGCGGCTTAAAACCTCGGGGCAGCTAATAGTCTGAGCCCTGCTAATGGCGCAGACGGTTGGTAGAGGAAATTTATGTCTTCCTTCCCTATTTCGACTATTGCTCCAGATAGCCTGTCCCAAAGACGATCGTAATGTAAGAGAAATAGCCGAAGGTATTGCTACAATTCCGAAATTGCCGAATGAATTTGAGAGGTCATCGGGTTTCTCCTTTCGTGGACAACCTTTCTATTCTGCTACAACATCCGTGCCCGTGGGAGAGAGTTTTGCATTCGGAGAGAAAGGGCTCGTGTCTAATGGGAGAGAAGCTAAAAATTCCAGAGGCTTTTCTCCGACCACATCCGTTTTCCCGCAAAAATTCTCCGAGTGCAGCACGCCACCGAGCGAAGCAAAATACAGACTCCGAAGGCAATTGATTATCCGAGCCTCTTCAAAAACTTTATGAAATAATTAGTAGTCGCGGAGGACGGTCTTTTAAACACGACTCCATTCGGTTGAGTTAGCTGCGAGCTCATCCGAGCGCATACGGAGGGTGCTTTATCACTCAATATCCTTAGAATTAAGTTATAAAATTGCCGAGTCATCTGGGTTCGGTGGAAAGTTGCACGTGCTAGCGCTGGTACGAGCAGAAATAATTAAATGAGGAGACTGGGGCAGGAATTTCGAACGCATCACGTTCTCAAGGACAACGGTCAATTCGCTCTTTTTACATCCCATTTTCAGGTGACCAGAATCTCTACTTTTTCCTTCGATCGAAGAAGTCAACGCCGGACACTTCCATTAATAGATACTAATAGTTTTACGGATTCTGCAGGTGTAATTTGTGTAGTGGCAGTATCGTTAGGAGAAAAATTAGCAGCTGGAGTAATTTATTGCAAAATCGCTCAGGTGTCGATGGTTCGTGTGAAAAGGAGGACGGTATAGAAGTGATTCATAGGAAGGAATTTAAAAATAAGAAGGAAGTTATTTGAAAACATTTTGAGGCAATTGTACCGGACTCGATGATTCGAGGTAACGATTAAAGTACATATTATACCAGACCATTGTGTTAGAAACAGAAATTTTGCAAAAAATTAGATATTTGAAAAAAAAATATTTGTGTTAGAAACATTTGTGGTAATATAAAGTATCATTAGCCGCTTAATTTCTCATTACAAATCATTCATATAATTTAAGTTTCCGAAAATCACTGTAATGAAATCTTAAGTAAAATTAATTATGAATTAAATGAAATTAATTATAAATTTAAAAAAATTGTGATTGCTTGACAGAAAGCTAGAAGTAGTATTCAATTCCAAATGGTTGCACTGACTATCATTCAATAAGCTGAATTGTAATGAAGCATACAAAATTTAATAAGTTAGGATCCGTCGTGAGGAAGTAATTGTCACGCTCATAATTCAATTAATAAGCTGGGGTTTTATAAATTAGAGTATGATTTAAAATACACTATAGAATATATCACACATGTTGTAGAACAACACCTACTCAGCCCATTGAAACTGATTTTCTGACTTTACAGCCCGCCCAGATTTCATCGCCGAATTTTTAACCATTTAAGAAAATGGCGTAATAGATCATTTTTATTATAAAACTATTTTAACAAAGAATGGAGCCTGAAAATAGAAATAAAATATTTACGGGGCTATGATTTGAGTTCCTAATATTGCAAATGGCTTCTGCAGCCCATTTAAAAAAATTAATAGTAGTTGTAGCAGATGTAGCAAATATGATAACTATGGAGGAGGAAGAAGATAGACTTATGCATGTGAAGGACTCTAAACTGCACAATAAAACAGAAAGATAGCCCACAAAATAAACGAAAAAATACAACTTTGCCTCGTGAACCCTCAATGACTTTGTCAACATTTATAATGTGGTACCTAGTAATTAACGATAATTGGCTACTGACAATAAACATGGATGGTTTGCCATATATCAGAAAGTATTTGAAGATTATACGGTATCATTTCTGATGTTAGCGGCTGAGTGTACAGGATTCAATTATTTCAAAGTTCAAACGCTTTCTCAATGAGAAATTAGGATGGATATAAATATGAACGATCATTTTTAGCGGGAGTAATTCACAGATTGGCATCATCGGCGATAAAATTAACGAATAGTTGGTAATACTTTCCGTCAAAGACTGTCGAGTGTTTTGGAATCACAGCTTCCGAATAAAGAATACGCATATATATACTGTCATCGCATATGATGATTATCATGGTGTCTTCAGTTTCTCTATAATTGCAATCAATCAACGATATTCAAAACAACGACTGTTACAGGAAGAATGTCTTCGAGACGAAATTGCTTGGATGAGCGAAAATATGATATTGAAAAATCTCAAGGAAGAATATTATTTTATTTAAATGTTACAGATGAACTAACAGTCCGGTCGTAACATCATAAAATACTAGTTCATATGTATACATTAACACATCCATTCCATACATCGATACGATTGGGAATTAAAACAAACTTTGTAGCTTCGACTTTTTGGTAACAAATTATAAATAAATAGAGGAATTTACAAAGTTTACTTTGATTCTCATCATGTCATCTTTCCACAAACTCTTCAACTATTGATTATACTGATACAATTCTGTACACAATACTAATAATAGTACGTTAAGTGTTAATGACTGTTATAGAACATATATCATCTAGCTACAACATTTCATAATAACGATACGATTGTCTCCAAGCTAAAAATATACACAATTGCTAAATTATTACCAAGCTACGGCAGTACACTGCTACAACTTATTTATTTCCCTCACAAATGGTACATTTTCACGTTAAAGCTAAGCTACTCTACAAAACTGTACGTATATTAAGGCTATTTTAAATCCCTTATTATAAAGTGCGTTGTAGTCAAGGAACTCGAATTTCCAATTAAATCATAGTCTTCTTAGAGCGCGGGAAGTTTCTTTAATAATAAGATTGTGGCGCGAGAGAAAGGATTAGAGAAGGAAAAGATAATCCGTGAAGAGGGGGATTATCTATGAGGAATAGAAGAACCTAAAAAGTGCTGAGTGGGAGGAAAAATGCTCTCCGCCCCAAAAAACAGCTGCGAAGAGCATAAATTTTCCTCAAATAACCTGCGCTTAAGAGCACGTCCGACTCACCGCTTCACCCACTCACCTAGACTAAATACAGCAATTATGGGGGCTCTTAAGAAAAATAGGAGCCAAACGTTTGGAGGCTATTGAGACGTGAGTCTGGCGTAGGTTAGATAAAGTTGGGTTCATAGGGACAAATGCGGAGGTGTCGGAAATGGTTGGGGAGGAGAGGGGTTTCATTGAAGTAATTAGGCGTCGGTAGAGGGAATAGGTAGTTCAAATATTGAGAGGAGAGAGAATGCTAAAGAAAGTAGAATAACAGAGGGGAAGACTAAGGCAGAAGATGTAAGATTACACTAAGGGCAGGGACCAAGTTACCAAGAAATGAAGGAAATAGATAAGTTAGACTAATGAGCCACCGAAAGGTAGAACAATCATGTATTTATGTAATAAATTACTAAATTGATGAGTGCGACATTTTTCACGTGTATATTTGTCCTAGATAGAAAATATATATGCTTAATATAATTCTATAGAAGTAGAATGTGAATACTCGAGGGAGAATATTCGCACGCAAAAGAAACTCTTGGAAGCATAAGCACCTCAGTAAATGCCGGAACATTGATAATCACTAGGTTGATCCACGGCGTTAAAATTGGAGTGCAAAGGAAATGCTAACATTCCTTTCCCATGGATTCATCCGTAATTCCAAGTTCTTTCCTCTAAGAAATCGCCAAGAGAGCCTTGTGTGTTGATTCATACGAAATAAGAAGCTATGTTCTGAATTAAAGTTGCTAGAAAATATCCTTTTTTAAACAAGAGAAGACGGAGCTGCATTTCTTGGAGAGTTTTCGTAAATAGAATCATGCTGGAGATTTTGGATATACAGGTAAACTTGCTTCCAGTAATGCGATCAAACATAATGTATCAAGATTGATAGATAAATAGATTAATAAACAGATAGATATATGAATTAAACTTCTATTGGCGAGGCTAGACCCCTAACCTCGAACGTCGAAATAATATTAACTGAGAAGAAGGCAAAAACAAAGAGTACAGTGCGGAAAAAATCATTGCAACTGAAGTTTGACAAAGGAAAAACCCACGTTGTGGGAAACATCCACAGAGAAGAGGGTTAAAAAATATCCGCAAAAACAGAAAACATATTATAATTCAGTAAATTTTAAAATAACCATTGAATATATAAATTTAATATGCGGAAACAACACAAATTAAATTAAAAAGCTCAGGAAAACACTAAAAAATTAATTACTCACAAGAGCATACTCGAGGCCTAAAATTAAGATTGTATAATTACTAATAATAATTATGACTTCAGCAAGAAATATTCGTTGAATAAGTTAAAGTCCGAGAATTCCATGTCAGAGAATATATCGCGATTCGATAAGAACTGACTTGAAGAACACGCAGATTGTGGTTAAGAGAACTGATAAAGTAAAGTTTTCTTATCCCTCTCAAACATTACCCTGATGGAAATAATTAACATGTAATTTACTTGGCTTATATTAAGAGCAAACTAAAAATAAGAATCTCAGTGCATAAGGAAAAATATAGGATAATATGAAGCTATAATAGCAGACTCTTATCAAGTCGCATGTGCCTTAAAAAATCAACATTCTCTCGTTTATTCTTATCACTTACGGATTTCAAAGACCGTGCTCAATGCAGAATTCAGGAATGTAGTCTAAAGAACAATATAGCTCACTGCTTTTAATTTCTTTCAAGGAGATCATTCGAGATAAATGTTAATATCTTTTCAACCTAGAGATATGATTCTAGAAGAGCAATGAACTTTATCGCCCATAATTGGGAAGATTGGCATTAAAGAAAGTGGCAAAATATTCGATGCCATCCAATGCAACCAATGAAACCGATTCCGTTGTTTCCATGAAAGAAAATCTGGAAATTTTATCGGGGTCCATGCCAGAATCGTAAATCAATACAGCTTATTATACTACACATCCGATGAGCGTTTGAAAGCCTATAATTTATTCAACTTCGCTGTTCTTTGATATATAGGTCAAAAAAATTCGGAATTATATCGCTCGAAATTGCCTCTGAAATTATATCAAAAGCTACACTTCCGTAAAAAGGAAGATAACCACAAAATCTCTATTAGGCTTTTTATTCGTATTAGTCTCGTAGTCGTCATGCAATTATGAAGATGATGATGAAATGAAGACATTAGTGTGAAAGATTGTATTTGGCTGTAATTTTTATGATTTTCCTGCCACTAACCTTTATCAGGAAGATTTGGTTTACACCGGAATCGAAACCGGGACGCTTCCAGCAAAAGCCGACGGGCTATTACTTTGGCTAACCGAGAACTCCTGCCCCACCAGGAATACATTCAAGAAACACCTTAGAAAATTAAATTCTAGGGTAGCAGAAAAATTTACCTTTAACGATTTTCCGTAATGATATGCGAATTAGCTCCCGGATAGTCATGTGGATAGCGCGTTTGCCTTTGGTGAAAGCGGTCCCGGGTTCGATTCCCGGTGGGAGCCAATGTGCGAAATGCCCTAGTTGTCGAAGCACTTTTAACAATACTACTACTACGATATGCGAATTCGGGCTCCCGGATAGTCATGTGGACAGTTTGCCTTTGGTGAAAGCGGTCCCAGGTTCGAATCTCCGTGGGAGCCAATGACCCCTAAGCTGTCGAAGCACTTTTAACAATACTACTACTACGATATGCGAATTCGTTATTATTCTGTAACTATGTTGGCTAAAGACCTATGATGCTCAGCGGAACATACATCACGTTAAGAATTTATATTCTAGAGAAATACATTTCATAGACGTTTTCTAACTTAGGAGAATTGCAATGTTTACTTTCTGTATATGTGTCCGTGTGAAATAAACAAATTTAAATAACCAGATTTAAGCTAAAATCAGTTTTTACACGGAAATACGAGTAATTGTCAAGCAGACAAAATTTGAATCAACGAAAGCTCAGAAATGAGAACGTTTCTTAAGTCGAAACTTAAAAGGATTCTAGTGGAGTTCTTCAAAACAATTTGAACGTTTGGGCCTTCCGAAAACAATGGGTTGGGCGATTAAATATCAGGGACGATTGCCGGAGACTCGGGATGTCTGGGGGTCGTAGCCATAATTGTGCATAACGTGAAAAAAATATAATTGGCGGAACACCTTACATTTCCTCCGAGTGCATAACCACGAAATATGCACAGGATGGCCGCTCGCCATTGCGACGCCAGCGCCGATCGGAGGGGAACCGATTCACAAGGCGAGAAGGGATCGTAAAATGGTTTCACGCCTTCCCCACAACCTTACCATAGGACTACGTAAGTGTCCGCACTCACTCTCCCTTTGTCAATCTCCGCCGGAGAGCGTCATACTCGCGGCAATCGGATATCGGGAAGAGCCAGCAGCTGCTCCCCCCGAACAATCGATCGAGATGATTTTTTACTATTTCTCGATCCATCAACGGGCGGACTACCTCCACTGCGTAGGCGTCTTTGCGCTGGTGTCCGCGCGTGTGGTTTACGTGTGGACGGTGCGTGTGAGCCACTGCGGGCTTCGGAGAGTATTTTTGAGGACCCGGAGCATGAAAGCCACGACCCATATTCCTCGTTTTTCATTTTTCTCGCTGTCTTGTTAGGTAGCCGGGGGTTGTCGACGGGGCCACGGACGAAGATGACAACTGCTGGTGTAACCTCACACCATTTGAAGGCTCGAGGGAAGGAAGGGAAACTAAACCGGGAAGGAGGAATGTCTCGCACGGGAAGAATAGGTGGAGTGAAGCAGAAGGTGAGGGGGGAAGAGGCAGCCGGTAGCCAACTGCTACCGCCATCCCACACCACTCCCATGATGCATCTCCTTGTGATAGCCACCACTGTCCATCTTTCTCGCCGACTCCCAATCACGAACGCCCTGGATCCCTTTCGACCCTGATTTTTTTCTGCTTTTCATCACCTCCGAATCGCTATTTTTGAGAGATGTTTCGTGTAGAATTGCCAACCGGATTACTGTCTCCCTTGTCCGTGGCTAGATTGTCGCTATTGCCTCCCATGTTGGTAACCGACGGATATGTAACTCGGCCGGATCTAGAAACTCCTGGAGTTTGAGGTGCGTTTCCCTAAATTGACGATTCGGGTGATACGTGGGCTATCCCTTCGGCATTAGTGATGGAGGGAGGCGAAATGTTTCCGTTTCTAGCGACTCTATCCTCTCTAGACAGTCGATAGAATTTACATGTAGAACGACCGACTAATCTGCCGCACTGATTTGTAGAGGTAGCGCTAAAAATGTACCAGCGAAGGACTATCGACAATTTTATTTGGGCTGAAAATCTCATGTCTTTTATTAGCAAAATTGTTACTTAAGTGAAATAGCGAAATCGCTTGCAAAAATTCTTAACCTTTATTAGAACTAAATAAATTATTCCGGCGACTTTTATGTTGTATTTCTTGATATCAGATTTTCATATTGGAATAATATGAGAATCGTCAAATTATTACTTATATTAATTACAATACAATAAAGTATTAAGAGAAAGGGCGTATTGCGAGGGGGTTCCCCTCCTCCGCCAAACTCAATAAAAATAAAGGTTGAATTTAAGCTGATGGTTCGTTATTAGACATATAAAGGTTAAATAATATTGAAATTCGAGAATTACTTTCAATTTATTTCTAAATCCAATATAATCCGCAAGGTATGGTAGTTTCCATTATTTTTCACCATATGATTGATGAAAATATTCTATTCATCAAAATATGGAGGCAAAAACAGGTAAATGCATTTCTCCATATTTAAACTATACTACACCATATAGTTTCATATACCGAGGCACATAAACTTTCGATTTAATCAACAGAAGTTACCCTCTGGCTGCGATTAATAAAACTCACTTTTAATGAATGGCAATAAACGTTTGCTGCTGCTAATATATCCTGATGCATGTAAAGTTTTCATTTCTAATTTGCTACAGAATGTTGTAATTCAACTTTGAGGACAGCGACTCAAAGTGATCTCTCAACAGAATAAAGATCTAAAAGTATTTGGTCAGAGGAGATCGTACATGGAATTGTAATAGTAATATAGTATAAATATCTACAAATATTTGTTAAAGGACTTTGATTTCTAAAAAGCTCATCTGTTTCACTACAGCTGTTTATAAGAAGTTTATTCTCGTTTTTATTGCTTAAATCTTCCATCCAACAAATTACCGAAGGTCGACAGATCAATAATGGTTTCCAATATTTATTACATTTTTCCTTCATCCTACGTGAGTTTTCAGTAAGTAATTAGTAGAGTAATTCAGAAATATTTGCGTTTCCCGATGTAAAACTTTTGCTCTTTGGTTTGAGGATTTAGCGAGATATTCTTTCCCTTTAACAAAGGCAACCTTTCTCGGTTTAAAACGTTCAATGAACAAAATCTCTTTAAAACAACAGAATTGATCGCTAAAATTTTACGATGACTTTCTTTTGAATTACATTGAAAACAGTTTTAAATCACTGGTTATAAGAATCCGCGACTAACCTTACCATGGAAAGTGATTTTAAAAATCTGTAAACCTTAAAATAAAAATGCATGAGTAGTTCAGTAACAATTCTTACGGTTTTCAATTACTTTGATTATTCACAAAATATTTTTCAGAATTAATTCCAACTCGCTGAAGTTCTGGCAAACCTAGAGGAGACTTTATTTTGTAAACAATTATTACAAAGTTTAAATATTTGCAAAAAGCTTTTATGATCTCACGGAAGTATATCTATATAATCTCCGGTGACAAATCGAAAGACAAAAGACACATTGCTGATTGCAGGAAATAGAAAAACAAATGTACAAGCGTCTTGCTGATGGCATAAGTAATGATATGTTTGGGGATTCCAGTTAGAATTGGATAGAAATTGGCTTCCATTTTTTGTTGTCGATTTTTGAAAACTTAAGTACTTCTTCTATTATCCAATTGTTGGCAATTTTCAGCTCAACGAATATTTTTCCTCGAAGTTATTAATTTATGAAATTTCGATAATTTCGCAAAAATCGGCAAGCACGGATCATTTTGAAGCGTCATAACGTATGAATGAAAGATGTCAAGGATATCTTTCTCTCATTTATTGATAGAAATTGAACATAAATTTTATAATTAATTATGAAAGTTCCACATATTGTCTAAAAGAGAGTTTAAATTTGGAATAAATTGTTTATTACAATATTGGACAACTTTAACAAAAATCGCCAGAGTTAAAAATATGTCTCGATTTGTAGTCTAGTTTTTGATATTTGCAGTATTCTAGCAGTAGAGTTAAAAATATAATCCAGAATTAGTTTTCTTGTAAAAAAATTCCTTTAATGTGGGATGGCAATGAGAACATAACGTAAAATAAAAGTTTACTGAGCGGTACGCATCGCATGGGTACACGTTATTGCTATTATGGGTACACGTTAACGCAACTTTAAAGAAGACTGGGAAGTAATAGAAGATGAATTACAGGAAAAATCTGGATGTTCCCTTAAAAATAGGATAATGAAATTTTTCCAAGGATAATTAGTTACTTGGTAGATGACTTGCTGGATAATATTTTCCTCAAAAATATTAAATTAAATTAATATTTTCGATACGGTAACATAAATCGTTATGACGGGAAAATATCATAAAAACAAGTAATTGGAGGAGTATAAGCATCTTGAAAATACTTTATCAAAATAGTTTTAGCGTATGTATGTTGAAAGACTACAGTTAAATTTTTCTGCGAGTAAGAAAACATATTTCACAGGAAACAAAAGGAGAGAAATCGTACTTCTTAGAAAAAAGTTAATTAGAGACGGAGAAATCTTCAATAATCAGTGAGTTTAATTCCCTATTAGCTTTACGTTTCCTTAAAATAGAAGCTTAGCCTACATATATGGTAAAAGAGTAACTAATGCGGAAGTTCTTCGATGAGGAAATCTAGGAGATGGATAAGAGAAACGCGTTGATGATAAAAAAGAGAACTTAAAGAGTGCTAAAACAACATAAAAACAATGAATGGAATTGAAGAGGATTAGATGGATTATGGGGGACACGAATTAGAAAGTGTTGAGGTTATTAATAGCGTTTGAGCAATATTTATCCATGTTGACAACAAATCGCGGCATATATCCGATAGCAGAAAAGAATGACTTAAATGGGTAAATATGGGAAGTTTAATTTAAGAAGGAGAATAAGTGTTATCTATACAATGTAATTATTTATGTGATGTTTCATGTTTGTTGATATGCACATGTTAACTTATATTATTACTGAATTTTTACGCCTAAATTTCAATTATTCTATCAGAAACAGTTCTAAAATGATAAAATGGAGATTTAAAATAGCGTTATTTTCGCCGAAGGTGCTATATTTGCTTGACATTTTAGAAGGAGTCGCATTTCCCTATCATAATAATTGTAGCCTATGCTATAGTGGAGAGGGTGATATGTAAATACTTCATCGAAAAATTCTTGTTAATATTTAAGAATTTATACTTACATTTTCTACGAGTCAACAACAGTATGTCATGTAATAATATAGGGAGTGAGTTTCCATCCGGCCTTCCGGATGCATAATCGACAATCGTTTCAGTTTATAAAAAAAATACCAAGTGCGATGTGAAAGTGAATTAATTACAAACTTTACGGGGCGGAATATCTTACAAAATAAACTGCATATAGAATGCAAAATTTGAATATTTTTTTACACTCTGGTATTTTACGGCACACTAAGCTATAACCCATGACACACCTGGTCGCGCTGCAACCGAACGTGCTGGAAACACTTTCCTGGAGCAGTTAAACTTATGATAGAAAAGACAAGTAGAAACTTTCTGTGGCAAGGAATGTAATTGTAAACTGGGAATACAAAGAGGAAAATCGTATTAGGCAATATAGAATAGCAAGAATAATAAAATATAATGGATTTCTAGTAAAATAGCAGTCAAAATAGAGTACCCAATAATTCAAAGTGATATTTGTATCTTCCTTACGTGAAACTTATTCTTGTTGAATTAAAGGTTCTTATAGTAAAGTCATCATCCCGAAGGCTAGTAGAAATCTCAACCATCCAGTATTACATAATTACCATACAGTATTACTAAAATCTCTGGTGAGGGCATAAAGCTCAATAAGAAAGATGAGATGATACTTCATGAATAAGCTATAAGGCTAATATTGAGAAAATCCACCTCAATCACCCTATGATTTACACTTTTAATAAAGAGCGACCGAAATTCATGCCAATACTCAGCACCATTATACCTTGGTATTGATATTTTATAACGTTCATATTATCATAACCATAAAGAAGATTTAGACGAACGCATAAAAAAGATTCAGTGGCAAAATATGAATGAAAAATATTCATTACACCATTGGAGAAGCCTATTTATAAATAAATATACTTCGTAACATACCAAAAAATTAAAACTAAAGGAGTCAAAATAAGAAGCGGAAAGAACTTTTGAGCCAAATTTGTTTAGCTTAAAACTAACCTTTTCCCCTTTTTACTTCGCGGTATAAGGTTATTCAACAAAATCTAATTCCAACAATACGGGTATTAGTTTTCCCCATAATCCCCACCAGTCGTCCGAAACACGCGTTCGTCCAAAAATCTTTCCATTCCCTCCATTCCGAGAATTGAGCCGAATCACTTCCGAGTGACTAAATCATTTACGGCGTTAATGACCGACAACCCGCAATCTCCGCCTGTTTTAGGCGTTGCTGAATTATAATGAAAAGGTCACCTCGAAAGCGGAACGGAAGATGAGTGGAAACTCTTCGATCCCACTCAGATGGCAGATTTCCCAGAAACGTTAGTTTTATCCTCGAGCTGTTCAAAGAGATCGTCACATCGAGTAACTCTCTAATATCTCTCTTCCCACGGAGGAGTGCGGTCAGATTAAAGGGGTCTTTAGTGCGAATTACAGCCCACTTTGCTATGTTGCCACACCTCCTCCATTCCAATTCTTCCCAGTATTTTCCCCCTCGACCAATATAAACTCCCAACACCTATATTATTAATTTCCTGGGAAAGTGATTCCCGAAGAGCGATGGGGGGCGTTGGGCTGATATATCGGGGAAATGAGTAGCTAAGGGACCGAGAGGGGGGCTCGAGGGTGCGGTATCCTGCTGATTTTATTTCATTAGGAGTTTAACAATGCAGTGATGCCTCGTATAATGAAGATATCGCGTCACGGAATCACGTTCACCAAAATCTTTATCTGGCGAAATTTAATTTTCCGTAAGTTTATTAATCGTAATATTCTTCAAATCGCTTCTTGGTGAAGGATAAGAAAGAAATACCTTTCATCTACTCAGAGTAGTTTATAGATATAATAATCGTCTTTATTTGGGTGAGATTGAGATTAAAAGTCTCTTCTTCCATCTAAATCATATAGATGTGATAATATGAAAATTATTCTATCAATTGTTTCAGGTATGACTTTGTGGCAGGAATCCGTAACGTAAAGAATTGTAAAGATGAGACTTGAAGAAGATTTGAAGAACTATATCACCCCATTAGCCTTCTTCCAGTTGTCTATAAAACATTCATGAGGATAATAGCTGAACGTCTTAAGATGACCCTGTCTTCAGCCCAGCCTAGAGAACAAGCAGGATTCCGGAAAGGCTTCAGCACTATGGACCACATCCACACACTACAGGAAATTATTAACAGAACGATTGAATACGAGATGCCTTGTCGTCCTTTGCTTTGTGGATTACGATCAGACCTTCGACTCGGTAAGTACCTCCTCCACTCTGAAAGCTCCGAAGAATCAAGGGATAGATTCTGAGTACATCCGTCTCTTGCGCAGTGTCTATGAGAATACCACAGCTTCTGTAATGCTGCATGAAGAGACCGATGAATTCAAGATTGAGAAGGAAGTTCGACAAGGTGACGGTCTATCTCCCATCTTGTTCACAGCCGTTTTAGAAGAATTTTTAAAACCCTTGATTGGGAAGGGAAGGGCTTAAGAGTAAATGGGGAGTACATCAGTCACCTCCGTTTTGCAGATGATATAGTTCTCTTTACAGTCAACATAGAAGATCTGACTTCAAGACTTGAAGAGCAAAACACAGCGGGACAGAAGATGAGACTCAGGATAAACCTAACAAAAGCAAAGGTAATGTACAATTCTTTTGCAGGGCAAGAACCAGTCAAACTTCAAGAAAAACCTCTGGATGTTTGCTCGGAATACACATATCTGGGAAAACTTGTAACAAAAGGAGAGAAAAACAGGATTAATGAAGTAAACAGAGGAATGAAACCTGGCTGGAGCGCATTTGGTAGAAACTCACACATTCTGAAGTCAAGAATGCCAATGGTTTTGAAGAGGAAGGTCTTCAACCAATGCATTTTACCTGTCCTGACCTACGGTAGTGAAACTTGGGTGTTAAATGCTGCAATAACCCAGAGACTTCAGACAACGCAAAGGAGCATGGAGCGCTGTATGCTGGGAATCACAAGAGAAAGGAAACGCAACACTTGGGTGAGAAAGATGACTGGAGTTACAGGCATCATAGATAAGGTAAGATCACTAAAATGGAGGTGGGCCGGCCATGTTGCGAGAAAAAACAACAACCGTTGGACATCTGTAGTTCTCAACTGGATACCAAGAGATGTGAAGAGACCAAGAAGAAGACCTATGGAGAGGTGGAATAGAGGCATCATCAAGTACCTAGGTGTAACGTGGTAACGAGAAGCTCAGGACAGAGAAAACTGGAAAGTACTTGTGGAGGAATACATCCGACGTCATTATTTTTTTATGCACTTATCGAAATGATAGGAAGTTCTTGCTTAGCTAGAAGATGTATATTAAGAGGAGGTTTAAGAAAAAAATTAGATATATACTATTCCTGGGTTCGATGCCAGAGCACATTAAATTTTCTCACATAAGGAATATATGCGAAAAGTAAGACGTCGTTTGAGGCAGTTGCAGCCAATATTTCTGCTTGAATTTTCACACATAGGTAGAGATGGCAATCTTCTATTGTGCTGCATAGTAAGTATCACCAGGAAGACCTGGGTTTGATGCTGGACTGAAAAATTGCAGCAAATTTTAAGTATATTTTCAATCCTTTTTTTTAATACCCTCTCAATATGATGTCGACTTGAAATTTGTTATCATTATGCTTGCAGTATGCAAGCAACATTTTACTCGTCCCTATATATACACTCACTTACTCACTCACTCCGTCAAAAGGGATCAAAATTCTAACCATGTTCCACAAGTGTCACTGACTTGAAATTTTTACGACATATTGGCCATAACACGTAACCACCAGAAAAAAGGCGATTTTGAACCTCAGTGTCATTTCGAAGAAGAGTGAAGGTTTGTCAGAATCAGGAAAATCCTTTAATGTATCTAACGGAGAGGAACGAACTGTCAACAGGATGTCGAATTGACTTTGGCAAATTGAATTGAAAGCTTCGGTGGATTGCGCTTATGATCTAAGAAGCGTAAAACGCAGCGATAAGGGGACATCTAGTGCACTTTGAAATAACTGAGCGCAAGACGGTTACTCTACGCGGACATTAGGTAAAGGCGAGTCGTAACTAGCCAACTAGGAGAAATTACGAACAAACTTGAATTCGTACGTATGGTTGGTTTTATTTTATAGCATCATAAACTGGTTACCCAACAGCAGCGGCAAGACCACCACCATCGCTGGTATTCAAACGAGCGGAAGTTGCGCAAATTATGAATGTTTCGTGCCCATGTTGAGTTTATTTTCTCATGGCAGTAAATATATTTGTCCAGCTATTTTTACTGGCTTTCGGAAGGCAAAAGTAAGATGAATTCACTAGATAAAATTCCCCTAGGAGCTAAGAGAACGACAAGAATCTATAAAATTTCTTAAATTGCTGACGTACACGGTATTCGAGTTATGTTGGTTCGTCGTGCCTCTGGAAATCTATCATATTTATTAGTCACAAATAGCTTTGTTACTTCTAAAACACGTAAGTCAAGTAAAAGGAGTTTAAAAATAAATAGGTAGAGAATGACAGCTGGGCCCAATGAGCCAGATAGATGGTTAATCAAAAGATGCCCGATATTACAAATATAACAAAAGATATAACAAAAGTTTCTTCCGTTATTATATATAATACGGTATAATACATTGAGTTATAAACTTAACGTCATGTAATTTTATATTAGATGAATATATTATATACACACACAGAATAGCGTAGAAAATTTGTAGAATGTCATTACTAAAGTAGAGAATTCCCATATTGGATTATGATAGAGTACGTAGTTTATTCAGTAGGTCATGAAGTTTATAGCGACCACTTTTTCATTTCCATTTTGCATCGCCTAGTCATTTCAGAACATAAAATACCACACTTGGTTTAACGGACTGATATTTTATGGATAACATCTTCTGGAATATGGATAATTCTGATGCTTCCAATCTAATAAATATGTATAATAATAACTTACTTGACATACGCGAAACCGATACTGATTTTTCAGAATAAATCGTGCAGAACCAATGTCTTGGAATACGACCATGCGTATAAATTTCTGAGCTTTGACTATGGTAACATTTGTGAGAAGGTACGCTACCATTTACGGTAATGATTATCCTAATTCGTATGCAAATAGGTAGAATATCCTAATCTAAAACATCTAACATAGTCACTTGCTAATCATTATGATAACCATGATTATCAAACTTTCGGTTGATCATTGTTTAGAATAAACATACTATTAAAATTATGCTAAAAGTTAACATGATATGAAATTAATTAATTAAATTTTAATTCTATCTAGATAATACATATCGAAGTGTTCTTTTTAAATTCAATAATTTTCATTTTTTCACCAATATTATACTTAAATTTATTCGTTTTTTATTTTATTAGATGTAGGAATAATTGATCCCAAGTTATGTAAAGAACACATTGACACTGATGAACTGAAACGACAAATTCTCAGTGCCAACGCAATGGAGTTACGCTGGAGACTTCAACGACCGAGACCGTTTTTCAAATATAATTTAGTAACTTAACATGACCAAGTTTTCATATGATCGAAAGCCTGATATTAAATCAGATGTAATAATATCAGTTATATGAAAGGTAAATTTTAAATACTTCGTAAGATTGAATAACTGGAGGGTTTATCGTGCATGGAGGGATTGGTCACTTGAAATGAGAGTTTCTTGCTCTGAGCAGTTGTAAAAACATAACAATGTATATTTGTTAGAAGATCGACTTAATCGAAGGAAAAGAGATAAAAGCCATAGTAAACTGAACTGAACCAACGCAAGTGACGAGAAATGGTTTTACTGACATCGGTATGATGATACCCGTTGAAACCACTAAGTATCGCTCAATTCTCACTTAGTATCAATTACGAACTAGACGTTACAGTTGAGAAAGATACTTGTTGAATGCCGATTCATACCATGGCCATAGAGTTGCTTGGGCTCAGACTCCAACTCTTCTAATTTTGTATGATTTACCTTTGATTCCTTGAAAAAGGTTTGTTTGATTGAATATAGCGGCGTTGGATATATTTGAAATGTAAATGAAATAAACAAGATGACCCTTTCAAAATATCTAAAAAAAACTAAGAAAAAAATCTGAATATATTTTTAATAATAAGAACTAATGCTACTTACATAATATCTTCAACAAATTCATTGATAAATTAGTCTGAGAAAAAGAATAGCGACAATCCGACTCCACAACCCAAATCGTTTTGTAGTAATAATCCTGAGAAAATTTGCTGGTGCTAAAAAAGACGAAAGGAAAACTTGATGAGGCGTAACAGAAAAAAACAAGATTTTCCGCGTTTTCTCCCTTCATCGACATATTTTCATGAGAAGTAAAGACCCTAACTATGTAAGAATACTGCTTTCTATGGAAATTGGAATGGAAATGTATTTACAAGACTAATTCAAATACGATACAAATAAAACCGAAAGGATGGTCTATGGCTGAAACAGGGAAGAAAGTCCTCATATGTATCTAGGAAAGACCACATTTGCACGGAAAGAAGAATACTGCGTCTTATATAGCAAGAACACATCTAATGGAAGTAGTGAAAGAGAATTAATAAGTTGAATAGCCTATGGGGAAGAGGGGATTTTGCCGTACTAAGCAGTTAATTGAAAGAAATTACATAAGCTTGGATATTATGAATGGGTTTTCGTAAGAGCCTTAAGAGGAGTATCTTTTTGCAACATGGACTATAACAGCAGCAGAAAAGAGAAGATTAGAAGCAAAGGAAATTTGGTGCTACGAAAGAGTGATTGGGGGCATGAAAGTAAGCTGGAAAAGTATTAGATCGGATGGTGAAAAGTAAGAATTACTAAGGAAGTCCAGAGAGGCAAGTTTAGGTGGTTTAGATCGGTTGGTAAGATCTCTGAGGAAATGGAGTGATTGGCTGCGGAAAGAACGGCCAGGAGAGCTGTGAGAAACCAATATTCGGATGGTGATGGTGACGAAAACTTGATAAAATTGGAAGTTCCTGCGTGAAACAAGGGACTGAATGTAGAAAGAGATCAACTGAATTTTGATTCGAATTTCAAACAAGTTCGTAGAAATAATTTAAAGGATGAAATTTGGATTTAGCAAGGTCATTTGAAAGAAGCATGGGGAAGGAATTTTCCTTCCCAGGAAACAAGAAGATGAATAAAAAAAGAAATGTACATGAAGTAATTGAGGGAATACGACCTTCAGCAATATCGATGCTGCTTCGAAATCTCGTGGAATGACAGATTCACTGTTAATTCTGACATCGGATGTGTTAATTTTGATATAAGATAGGAATGATATTACATGGTTTTGCTTTAAATGGGGAAATCCACTTCTAGGGTGCTTCAGGACAGATTCCTT
The DNA here is from genome assembly GCA_947579665.1 of Sympetrum striolatum. NCBI lineage: Eukaryota > Metazoa > Arthropoda > Insecta > Odonata > Libellulidae > Sympetrum > Sympetrum striolatum. The sequence continues at coordinate 65,085,966 of OX388352.1, forward strand.
TGACGTCTATGAAGCATCCAGACATGAGCAAGACAGAGAAAAAAGAGATGAAAGTTACATTATTGTCTACTGTCTCCCTGCATCAAATGACAACTGAAAGATCCAATCCAAACATCAAAATATGGTAGCAGGATTTCTTTCAAATTTCTTTGATGTTCCTCAAAATGTTTATTCCTTTATTCTTAAGATCGAATACTGCATACCGTGATATGCAGCCCAAGAGTTAATAAATTATTCTCTTTTATAATCCTTCGAGTATTAGGAAGTTCCGAAGCCTTTTCCTCTAAAAAAGTCTAAATTAAAAATCTCATTCGCGATTGCATAGGCCAGCAGGACAATGACCGTTAATTTCAACAAGCGGAAGAGGAAGGAAACAACTATTTACACGAGGAAATTACAGCTCCATTGAGGAAAACGTTCACGCAGGCGGAATGGGAAAATCACATGGACTTCTATTTTCACCATACTGCATCTGCGATCACGCAACCTGGTATCGTGTAACAACGTATAAGAATTTCTTGAAAAAGTACCGATTTAGCACGAAAGACGTTTGAGAGCGGGGTTCCGTTACGGAGTAACCGGTGACATGGGAAAAATTTGCGGTGGAAAAATTCCAACGGTGGTATTTAATTTGCAGTTGCAAATAAACTACCGCTCCCCTATATGAAACAGTGCGGGGGCGTGACCGGTTCGAAGAACTTTCATTCTTGAGAATTTCGAGCATTAATTTATTTTTAACTACTAAATTCAAAATAAATATGGTATAATTTTTCTCGCTGTAAGGGAATATCAAGTAAATCTTAGAGCTAAAATATCCGTGTACTATAAATTTATGATCGCAAATTAACGTTAATAGGAAGGATTGTTGGAAAGTATTTATTATGCGGAAGAGGATTCGCTAACAACATTTTCACCGTTTAGATTTAGGGCATTTACGCAACATACTACACTTGCTTCAATGCATATTACTAGAATGAGTTTGGCTAGACACTTAAAATTCGCAAAAGAGTGGCAAAATTTTCACTACCGTATATACAAGCCATATTCTTAACCTATAATCAACTGTTATTTTGCTATAAAATACCTATTATTGATGGTTATTTTCGCTTAAACCTCCTTTGGACAGCATAATTTTTCGGCAGCATTTTCCGTTGTTATTTTATTACAGCTTCTTTTAGTGGTAACAAAAAATTTAATTTAAATTCTTATGGGATTCGAATACAACGTTCAATCGACGCAATAACCAAATTCAAGCAGTATGAAGCAGAGAATCTACTGTAGCTCATCTTTTAGATAACTCCAAGAGCATTGGATTAAGTTTTATAACTGAATATTTCCTAATATAAAATACAGCTGTATTTAAATACTAGCAAATTATTTTCCAAAAAGGTTTTGTTAGAGATATTTCGTTGCGAGATTCAAAAAAATGAACCGAAACATCAATTAAAACAAGTGAGAGAGATGAGGAGATTTTTGTAAAAGATATTTCTTAACAAAAGGTTATTAAAAAAACAAGGAAACCAACTGAAACTGAAATTTGTACGTTGCGAATCTTCCAAATGGCAAAGAATGGCCAATACCGATGGTTCGCTGTACTTTAGCCATAAATTCAGAGTTGAAACATCTGTCGTAAATCATAACCGACTTTCGATGAAAAATAATGTGACGAGAGCATTCAATGCAAATTTAAGGGGGAAGGGGTGAGAATTTTCAAAACCGAAAACAAGGGTTTGAATTATTTTGAATATATTGAGATAATCTATAATATAGCCGCTCATTCTTCCAGTCGAACTTTCTCTAATCTCATCCTCAAAAAAATACCATGAGAAAAACCTCGTTTGAAAGATAAATTTCTCAGGGAGAGGTGACAAAAGTGTCGCTTCACCTCAATGAAAATCGTGGCCAAATATGCGAGAGGAATGAATTTTCATGAACCTGTCTCAGCTTTCTCGAAGTAAATAATATCCGGGTCGAAGGCTAAGTTAAGAAGGTCATTTATTATACTGGAACACAAAGCATTTAAAACCTGGAAATAAACGACGGCGGATTCGACTCTCTATCTTATTAGATTAACTCAGGGGACTGAGAGCAAATTTCAATTTACAAACAAGGAGTGTGAAGACGATTTGGCGCTGTTTCCTATCCAATGAATAAATTACGAAAGGCGCGGTGCAATGCAATGGGATTCAACTGTACCGCTCACATACACGATTTCTCATAGAAAAAGATTTGTCTTCGGCTATGGTTTACGCAAATTTCAGGAATTATCCGACTTATCCTGAAAAATCACAAAAAGACTCATTTTGACTAGTGTACTAGGATTTAAGTCATCAACAAATGAAAAAGATGGCCTTATTCTCCTAGCTGGCAAACTAACTTCAATTGTATTTTACTGGTTATGTAATTTTACACATTACTGACTACCCAGTTTCTTTTATTACAAAGGCACTCTATACATACTTTAGAGATTCCTTTCATATGCATCATCTACAACTGACAACAGCTTTCTACGGTTATTTTGTAATCTCATAGTCTGGTAATCCTTGCTGATAATCTTCTGGTGAAAACTCTAAAAATAAAATCACAAAATAAGCACCTATATGAAAAAAAATTACTTTTATGATCATTCTAAAACTTACAATGCGAGGTTAAGCGACTATAACAGCAGGGAGATAAATTATTTTCGAACGGAGAAAGAAACGTAAATACACGTAATAGAGTAAGATAAATTTAAATAATATCATCTTATTATGAAGGGCTCCCTGTTAGCCTAATTGCTAATGCGTTCCCTTCGGCTAAAAGCCAGAGTTGGGGAGAACACAATTTTTTCCAGTAATGTTTGTCTGCAGGAAGGGTATACGGCCGTAAAAACTTAAGTCAAAACCAAATTTATCTTTATGGTTAACCATCATAATCATCAGCCGACCCTATAATTTAGGGGAATAACAAGGTAATAAAATAGTACCATCTTTTAAATACTTAAAACAAGCACAATGTATGAAATTAAAACTAGTTGTAACTTTGTACAAGAATTCATTCATTCATTGTTCATCATTCATTTAATGACAAATGATAGAGATACACAAATTTATTTTTGATTCGGGCGTTGAAATCTCCTGCAAAGGAAGAGTCAGTTTTGTAGCAATACAGAAAATTTGTTTTCTTTCTGTAATAAAATATTTGGGAGTAAAAACTGCCGCAGAGAACTATATATAATCGTACCTTATTGTTCCATGACTGAGTGAATAGATAAAGAGAATAGGGTGAATTCCTAAAACCATATAACAAAATAGAATGGGAAAGGCTCGATGTATGAGCGGCCCATACATGGACACAGATTACTTTTAGAATGAGATTGTTCGCTCGGAAATTAGTAATGCTTGGTACAATAATGATACGTCATTGCATTGCATAATAATGATATGTCATTGATACACAATAGTGTAAATTTCGCGATTTAGTTGATTTATTGATACAATTTGGTTATTTATGCATATGAAGTCTATACCACCATAATCAATAAGCGACGGTTGTTGTGAGTAGTTAAGATTAACACAGACTAAGGCAGGTACTCTTTTATTCATAAATGCAACGTTATTCTGCATTCACTACATATCCTTTCTAAAAGGGGCCTTCGAATAGACTGCAAAATAATATCACTCAATATATGCACTACAAATTTGTAAGTATAAGATCGAATGAGTCGTTCAACATAAAAATAAACGCGTTTTTTTGCAGCACATAATGTTTTAATGAATATTCTATTTTAAATTTGCAAAAAGTTGTAAATATGTGTAAAGTTGAATGAGTATTCCCACTTTAGGAGGTTCTTAAGAAAGAAATGACTTATGCTGAAAGGATGTCTAAGGTGAAGAATTTGCATAGCATTATTTTTTTGCCTATAAAATTTCTCATTTGCACTAAAGAAAAATTCAAGAAATTTTACAAAGATACGACTGCGTAATACTATACCTTAAATAACATATGACAAACTTAAGAGATTTTAAGAAAAGCTAACTTCAGCGGATTACGTTTTGTCGACGGAGAGTTTTTTCTTGCTCGTTCTTCTAACAATCTAGCATTGAACGTAGATCGATTGACCATTAATTGAGAGTGTGAAACATCACCCAACAATCATCCTTCAGTATTCAGTCAAACAATCATTGCATGTAAAGGATGTACAGAAATGAGGAATGAATGGAAATCGCAGGAAACAGCATGAACGATAGCGGGGATTATTTCAAAGCATGCGCGAACTACTTGGAATTTCCGAGAGATGATGGACACAGCAGTAATTTAATAAAGGTTTGAATAGTACCGCAATCGCAAGCAATCTCGATTACTATGTCTCTGCTGCCAAGGGATAGGGTATTTCCTGGAAATATTAATGCTTTCAAATGCTTAGGAAATCAGAAAGACTAATCGGGAACAAACAAATTCCTCCTCAAAAGATTTCACATACATAGGAATGAAAGAAAAGTACAAATCAACAAGTTAAAAAAATCAAAAGATTCGTATAGAAACTATTAATTCCGATTTATAAGTGATTCTTATGATTTTGCAGCTAATATTTGTGAAATATATTAGGTGCGCAACTAAGTTCTCGCTGTTTGTCAGTAGATAGCTCTAGCAGTAAGAGTTGGTCGATTTTGACATATCCAAAACGTCACGAACCAAGCTTAGACATATGGTAAACAAACTGCTGCGACACATGAGTGATTTCGTTTTCGCATTATATACTTCTGGTTAAGTAAAAATGTCTAATTTTGTGCCAAACAATCGTCATTTGCGGGAAGTGTTGATTTTCTTCTTCCATTCGAAAAAAACGGCAGCTCAAGCGCATCGAGAGCTCCAAAAAGTGTACAGAAATGCTGCTCTGAGCGAAACAACATGCCGTGATTGGTTTCGTCGCTTCAAAGACGGTGATTTTGATGTTGACGACTGTCCTCGTGAAGGAAGGCCCAAAACCTTCGAAGACGCTAAATTGGAGGCCTTGCTCGAAGAGGGTTCGTGCCAAACTCAAGAAGAGCTTGCTTCAGAATTAGGAGTTACCCGTCAAGCCGTTTCCAAGCGATTGCATGCGTTGGGGATGATTCAGAAGCAAGGAACTTGGGTTCCTTATGAGTTGAAGCCAAGAGACGTTGAGCGTCGTTTTTTCGCCTGTCAACAACTGCTCCAGCGGCAAGAAAGACATTACAGCAATCCAAAGAGGAGAAAATCTTGGGGACTACCCGGTCATGCTTCTACGTCGTCGGCTCGGCCGAATATTCACGCTGCGAAGGTTATGCTCTGCATTTGGTGGGACCAGGTCGTTGTTATTTACTATGAGCTGTTGAAACTGAGCGAAACCATCACAGGGGAACGGTATCGAACTCAATTGATGCGATTGAGCCAAGCACTGCGCGAAATACGGCCACAGTACGAGCAGAGGCACGAAAAAGTGATTTTACTGCATGACAACGCTCGGCCTCAAGTTGCCAAGCCTGTTAAAACCTACTTGGGCACGCTCAAATGGCAAGTCCTACCCCACCCGCCATATTCCCCAGATATTGCGCCGTCCGATTTTTACTTGTTCCGTTTGATGGCACATGGCCTGGCTGATCAGCAGTTCAACTCATATGAAGACATCAGAAAATGGCTTGATTCGTGGATAGCCTCAAAAGACAAACACTTCTGGCGTCAAGGTATTCGAGCTCTGCCAGAAAGATGGGAAAAAGTTGTGTCTAGCGATGGGCAATACTTTGAATGATTCAGATATAAGAGTTTTTTTATAATAAAGTTACATTTTTATCGAAAAAACAGCGAGAACTTAGTTGCGCACCTAATATGTAAAGATTTAAATGCTCCAACATCGCTTTCAATTGGCAGAATGGTAGTTAGAATTGAAACTTAAAAAAAGGGAACTTTACTTACAATTTAGCACAGGTTATTTTAAGAATGTGGAAGAGACTTCATTTTGTTACCCAAATTATAATATAGACCAACTGCGCATAAATGCTCCGTAGTTAGTTACGTAAATGAATACTTTTACGTAGTGTAAACAACGACATAAAAGTTTTAAGAAGGAGATTTCATAGAATATATGGGAGTAAGGGATTAAATTTTCACGACCGGCCTCCAATGGGTTTTTCATAGACTGCCAATGCGCTGGGCTGTTAAAGTAAAATGTAAAAAGGTTTCTATTAGAAGTCCACATGAGGATAAAGGGAGATCAGTAACAGATTCATTTCGTATTAAGAATAGAAATAGAACTGGATTGACACATTGTTTTTCAGTAGGGTAACTGAACGTGAACGGATACCTCGTCATTAACATTGTGCATTTGCTCATTATTATACGTATTGCAACCCATTCTGCTACGACATGTGTACCACATCACATTATTAATACATTATAACATAAATATAAACAAAATAACGTAACATACAATACATTTAAGTGACTCATTTCACACAAAATTTCTTAGAAATGAATGCAATTTATAATACACTATTGTTCTAGCCTAAATGAGAATGCGATTGCACCATTCTATCTGCGTAATATGCAAACTTACATAAAAATTAAAATATACATTAACCCTGCGGTGGACATGGCATTAAGAATACTCTAAGAATTTTTTGATCGAACAGAAACATATTTTCAATCATCATTCTTTTCAAGCCCAGCAAAAATTCCTGATAATTCAGACTAAAATTTTTCTAAGCACCATCGGTAAATTATTAAAAATTTGAATTCCCGCGAACATAAAGTAATATAAAATCATGGACGATGGCAGTGTAAAAAGGCGGAGACTCGAGCGCGAGAAATGGGCGCCTGCGACCGTCTCGCGAATAGACGCGAAAGCGAAGGATAGCAATTCCCTACCAATTCGTCGGAAATAGGTTCGGATTAATTGGTACGGCGGAAGCAAATCCCCGCATATATTTTCACTTACGTATCTCTCGATCCGGCCCCCGAGCCAACGAGTATTAACCACTTCTCTTATCTATAACTTGTGAGTGGCACTGCCTTTAAATCTATGACATTCTGGAGCATTGATGTGTAATTCCTCTTTAAGCGGGAGCCAGCGCAATCTGCCGCCTCTGTCAATCCGAAGCAAATGTGACGTGACCACCCAAGGATCTCTTGCGAGAAAGAGGACAAAAAAATCGTTCAAAGGAGGGAACGCGTATAAGCAACAAGGTCCTCAAATAAGCGAGAGACGTCTGGGTTATTTCTTATCCAGCGACAGAAAGTACTCCTGAAAACTCCTCAATGCAGAGAACACTCTTCTTTTTCTTGTAGGCGTTGAAACCTTACCTTTTCGATAGAGAGGTGGTGATTCAGGAAGAATGGTTGGGGTGCGATGAAAATAAAGAGTTAGGGTGGGAATTGAGAGGGTAATGGGAGGGTGGGGGCGGTCGAGTGTTATTTGTTAGTTAGTTATTTGGATTGGTTCGCAGCTGCGCCGCTATTAGCCTCGCTAGCTCCAAACGAAAGGAAGGGCTTTTTTGGAGCGGGAAAAAGTCCGAGGATGAGGTGAAAAATGACCAATATTTTCGGAGGCGACTGATAGAGTAGTTGGCCCGGAAAAAGGCGTATTAATCTCGAGGAAAAAACCGGGCTTTGTGAGGTATTCCGCAATTTTTTGTCCTTTCGGTTCATGAGCGGTGCGTGGAAACCGGTCTTCTGAATGAGCTGTGCAGTTATATTTTTTCTCTCGTGACGTAATTCTACGAGGTAAAGGCATCTAACGTCGATTATAAATTAATTTCGTCCACACCCGGCGCTCATGACCCATTTTGGGAAGATTCCCACGTCAAAGTTTACTTCCCAGGCAGTTAAGGACCGTCACTTAGCTCCTTATATTTGTTGGTCTTCCAGGTTCGATGCCTAAAGCTTACTTGTTAGTGTACATTGATAAAAGGTTAATACTGTGAGATCTCATCCAATAAAGAATTGATTATCATTATTATTATCTCGTATCTTTAATTGGCGTACGCGTTTAGTCATAAGATAAATTTTATGACTATATAGTCATTATAGGAGCAGAGTACTGCCAATTCAATGACTTTATGAACTTAACGAAGATATTAAGCGCCATGATAGCCACTTCGTAATTTTCTCTTATTCACATTTTGTCAGGAGAATAGCATATTCATCTTCCATCAACCTGGAATTCACTATAAGTTTCTAAACCTTATCCTTACTGCTCGGTAGAAGACCTATAGACAGGTGGAATAGAGACATCATCAAGTACTTAGGTGTAACGTGGCAACGTGAAGCTCAGGACAGAGAAAATTGGAAAGTACTTGGGGTAAATTTTTACAGCGTATACTCCTTAACGTAAAACCCCCATAAAAATGCCACTTTGACCCTCAGTGTCATGGGTTCGATGCCAGAAGGCCCCAAAATCCCGATTTTCCCCATTTAAATGTATTGCTCTGATTTTCGGGAATTTCTAAAGAAATACTTCCCGGATAGGTAGAGGATAAAAATTCGAGGAGCTTACAGATATGGTCATGATCTATCGAAAAAAATAATGATTTTTACAGAAAATGTCCTCGGTTCGATGCTAGGGCGATGCAAAAATCTCCCATTTAAAAATACACTGGGGAAGTTTTTCATTATTTTTTTGATGCACTTATCGAAATAATAGGAAGTTCTTGCTTAGCCGGAAGATGTATATTAAGACTCCGTTTAAGAAACAGATTTAGATAAGACCATATTTTTCCTGGGTTCGATGCCAGAGCACATTAAAATTTCTCACATAAGGAATAAAAGGGAAATTAAGGACGTCGTTTGAGGCTCTTGCACCGAATGTTTCTGCTTGAATTTTCACACATAGTTAGAGATGGTGATTTTCTATTGTGCTGCATAGGAAGTATCACCAGAAAGACCAGGGTTCGATGCCGGGCGGTATATATATCTGCCATATAAAACACATTGGGGTGGTTTTTCATTATTTTTTTATGAACTTATCGAAATGATAGGAAGTTCTTGTTTAGATAGAAGATGAATATTAAAACTCGGTTTAAGAGAAAAATAGATAAGACCATGCTGTTCCTGGGTTCCATGACAGAGCACAATAAAATTTCTCACATAAGGTATATATGTGAGAAATAACAAAAGAAGACATTCTAGAATAACTCCTCTATATGAGCACCAACTTCTCGATAACTCAGAAAATCCGCTCGCACAATTCGATCGAGCCCTTTCGTGCAGACACATCCCTCCGGTCGACGGCCATTTTGGTGATACATACTCCGCTGACTTTGCCCCTTTTGCTGTGAATTCAACTGTGTCTCGGTCAATCTACACAACATCGCTACACCTCACGCAACGTGCTCGACATGCTTCATCTCGGCTTTTCTTACCCTTACTTCTAAGACGAAACTAATTTTAACGCGGGTACGTTACGACGCTGTACCGGAAATTAAAATACGTGTAAGACCTCGCTCAAAGTTAATAAAGCGAGCACGGCTGCTTTTTGTCCGTAAGGTATTCGCTCTACCGGGAAGCCCTTCTAATGATACATTTTAAAGCAGTTATGCAAAGATTGCCCTTCCTCAACAATTCCGTGGGAACGGAAGTCATGATTCGAGTAGGCTCATCTTACGTAGAAAAAATCATGGAATCAAAATACAGCTGCTTTCACCAAGCCTCGAGTGGAACATACCAAAAGTTATACGGATTATTTTCTCATTTACGCGACACATAGAGGGAGATCGGCGGAAATAATCCCGATGGAAATCTAATTAGTCAAGTGTAATTAGCCGTACTTAGGTTTTGTCTACAATAAGAGGAAAAATCACTCCTTCAGGGAAAAGGTGCTGATATCGTATAAATTAGCACTCAAGATTCATTTACATGCGCAAGGCTGCTCGTGGCCAGAATTATATTGCAACAAAAATACGTAATTAAGAACAAGTCGAAGGATTATGATATAATGGAACGCATAATTATAAAACAGTACAATTTAATCAAAATGAATAGTTGTAACTCTACGAAACCCGAGTTGTATGCAAAATCTGAGAGCTGTGGATTGATAGAGATCCTGCTTCCTGCATTTCAATGTAAATGCTCCACAGAGTTCCCAGAAACCCGGAAAATGCAATTCGAAGATATAATTGAGGTAAATATAGGAAACACAATATCCTCTAAGTTATACGTAAGCTTCTTCCTCGAAATATCGACTAAATCGAGTATCCTAGCAAAACCCCGGCCCATGAAACTATAGACAAAGGACAATCGATTAAAATAGAGGGCTTAATCCGCTTACGGCCCAACCCATAGGAACACCGTTAGAGGAACAGTATAGGGTTGACTCATGAGCGTAATCCAATTCAGGGGTTTGCGATTCTAAGGATATCCTGCAGAGGGCAACGCTGCATGCGTAGATCATCCCGGCCACCGAGTCAGAAACAACTGCCGTCAAAAGAAGCGTTAAAACGGGAGAAAACAATTAGGCCGGGCGTGAAATCCGTTCGATAGAGAGCATCCACGGCCGTCAGTTTCCGAGTAAAGCTGGAAGAGTCCCTTAAAGCTGTACTTAAAACAGTCATTTGATCAATTCCTCAATGTGCATTGGTCGCCCACACCTACACAATGAGGCCATTCAAGTCACGAGGGTGTCAAAAGAAATTGAAAAGGTGTTAAAAGTAATCTCGCTGAGCAAAACCGGGGGGTCTGGAAAACGGGGCAGGATGCGATAATTAAATACTTGAGATTTGGAATGAAACTCGACCAATTAGGAGATCGCACGCTCAGAGTGGGGGAGGCAAAAAATATAGAGGAGGCGTATGGAGGGATCACAAAAGCCTGGCGACAGGAAAGAGGAGGGCTAAATTGACGGCATATTTCCCTCCCCAACCCCACGTCCACTTTTCATACTATGGGGTGTACGTGGTCCAACGGTTTTGGATGTGGGCTTCAAGCTGAGGTGTAAGAAAACTTGGGATAGGTGTGAATGAGAGAGAGTGTGAGAGGAATCGAGAGGGTGAGAAAGGCTTACAGAGGGTGGAGGAAGTGAGAAAAGGGCGGAAAGAGAGGTTTTGATAGGGTCACCGGGTAATAGAAGAAAATAAACTCTATGGTAGATTGAAAGCACGGTGGAAGTGGTCGAAGGACGTACTGGTTGGTAGGCGTGTTTGTCAGTGGCGATTGGCAAGCATCCGAGTATGAGGTCTTAGAGCCCACATAGCTCTTTTCGATGGTAACCTAACACCCGACTCTCGACCAACTTGCATGCTAGTAGTCCTCCCATTGGCGCTGAGCTACGTTTTAGACCCGACCGCAGTTACAGGATTGGCCAGAGGGGGCTTGTCGTGCCATCAACGGAACCAATGCGTGAAAGGAATCTCGGGTTACGAATGTCTTAAGGCTTCGTGAACTCGCTTCAACGCCCTTCAACTACCGTGTGGCATAAGAGCTCCTTGCAAGCAGGGCCTCTCCACCCCATCCCTAGGAAGCTTCCTCGCTGGCCGCTCCCTTTTATAGACCCAACGCCTCCACGTAGGAATGCACTTATGCCGGCGAGGAATTTTAATTTTTGGTTCTGTGTGGGACTTATGGTGGAGGGAATTATTGGAAAACGCGCCGGCTAATTAGCTAGATGTGTGAGTTTTCGTGCGATGAGCCACCAGGTTGATCTGAAGGGGAAATGGACGAAATGGGGATCGCGGTTCCCTGTCTGACGGGTCGCAGACGGATGCGAGGGAAATAAACGTAGTCGAAGACAAATACGTCTAAACTGGTTTGATTTCCGATTCCAAAATTGCGACATCATTATTTAGAAATCGCTTAGAAGAAAATTAATCCCCAACTCATCCAAGAATATTGAATCGTACCATGTTTCCTCATTAGATAATTTTATCGACGTTGAAAAGTTTGGGAAATATCAACTTCCCCAACTAGTATACTTTTAGATGATACTGAAGTGAATATGACGCAATTTCACACTTTTTTAGAAAAGTATTTCTTTTTAATGTAATAATATTTACTTTGCAGGGATTATTTAAATGTTTAGTTATTGCGAAACAGAGCATTGGAACAATAGTACTCAGTCTATTTGTGGAGAGTCTCTGGTAGTATGCTCCGACGATTTGACCAAAGTAAGGACTTCTTCCTGAGATAAGCCCCTCGGTGCAGATCACCAGCGCATGGGCCAGATTTCTGTCGCCTCGTTGCAATTTACGGCTTCATTGGCTTTCAGCGCTTCCGCAGCTCTTACTCGTGGATTATCTTTCAACTTCTCCCTTTCAATTGTTTACGATGTAGTTTAAAGAGTCGTCAGTTGCTTGTTCTTCTTTTTGTCCTCTCATATACTTGAAATTTGTATTCCTTATTAATTAGAAAATTATACTTTTCTTTTCCAAGATAACTTGGTTATTTTATATAATAGCTGTAGTGTTATTTCTTTTATCATTCTACAATTATATGTCTCATATTGATCTATCGAGTTATCGTGAAATTTAGTGAATCTATGAAACTATGAAAAAGTCGTTCGCATTTACTCTTGGACCGGAATTTATTTATATTGACGTTTTTTAATTTTCTCTGCATTTCATATTGCTAGGCTTATAATATTTTCTACGTTTACAAGCATGTTTTTTAAAAATTTTGTGCATTTTATCGGCAGTATGCAGTATTTATAGTGCATATTATTTGAGTGTTTGCAACTTTCATATATTTTTTACTCAAGGCCATAATAAAGGTATTTTATCCACGCTCAGCTTCTTTGTTGGTGCTTTCCTGCTGTGTATACCTAAGCTTAACTAAAACATTTTAATGCAGAAATATTTTTTTCTATTCAATATTATTTTAAATCAACATTTATGGCCATTTACCAATGAAATCTAATTTAAATTGATAATGGGCTAAATGAAAGAGGAGGCTAAAAGTCTCAGTTTCGTTAGAAAGAAAAAATTATTTGTTTTATTAACATTTATATGAGAAGGCTGGACTTCGTGGAAGGCCATGACAACTGAATGAGGACACTAAACTTTGTAGGTTCCACAATATAAATTAATTATTAAATACACTGTGGAATAGATTAGATTAGACAATAGATTCAGGTGTGTTATCGGTACCACTTTCTATCATAACATCCCTAAATGTAAAATTATACCTTGTAACTCATAAATATATTCTAAATTTCCTGAATAATTTCCCTTCATCGCGTAGAATCTATTTATGTCCTTGGTTTTACCTTAAATATCAAACTGTTTCAATTTACACAACAGCAATATTTCATTGATAGGAATTCAAACAATTTTGTTCCTAATTATCCGTGATTAAATCATTTCGTAACATCGTCAGAACTGTAGTAGGATACGTCTCCTGGAAACTGCACAAAAAGAGGAAATTCCATTCTTTATGGAGGAATCATCCACTATTCGTGAAGTGGAATGTTGAAATCCAAATGGGAATAAAACTAATAATAAAACAGGAAAAATACCCCAATTTGACTTTAGACTTTATGAGAGGCTGAATTCACACCTTAGAGAATAGGAGATAAGCCACTGACGTCCATTTCCTCAAAAACTTTTTCCTAGAAAAACTGCTCCCAGATAATTAATTTTATTAGGAAGTCAGTGCCAAACCGCAAGATAGCGAGTATCCCTGTATTTCAAGAACCCCTAAGTAAAATATTAAACGTATTCGCCTCTCTGATGAATTATAAGGGAAGCTAATAACAATTAGAATTCGTTTTCTTGACCGTAAATTGGGTGGAAAGCTTTTAGGCTAAAAGTTATAATTTGGGCATTAAAAATTCGATAAAAAATATCAACGAACGGTAATTTGGGAAGTTTTAACTGCAAATAGATATTCATATTTTTTTCAATCTATCTGATGAATTACTGGGTGCATAAAATTCTATATTCTTCGCGGTCTTCATCACGAATGTAGACACCCTTGTGTGTGTGTGATTTATTTCAGCAACGAGGAGACGCCCAGCGGAGAAAGTTAGAAGCTTTCATTATGTTGGCACTCTGTGGCTAACCAGCAATAGGGTTGGGATGACGCTTATGTCAGTGGGTTGAAATCCAGTGATCGCGCTAGCTAACCTGGGGAATGGTATATGGTCACCATCATGGAAGTACTGCTACTTAATCAGCTCCGCGAAACCGTAGATAGATAGCGGTTTTGTCCCATTTTGCGAGGTAAAGATGGCTTGAGACCGCAAAATTAAATCTTCCACTAAAACTTAATCCTGGTCATCTAAACTGGTGATAAAGTTGGCGAAAGATATTCTGTCGACCAAATAATTTTCATTTACGTATAAATTCTAGTATCTGGCAATACTTCGTGAAAATAAATCACAATATGATAAAACGAACTTAACCTGACGATGGATTGTGGGTTCCACCGGTCGTATCAAAATTTTATTTCGTGGATACTTTAATCATTTGTAATTTTCATAATTTTCACCCTTTGGTAGCCATACTGTATCACTTATCAACGTAGCGTCTTCGTAATGCAGGAAATATTAAGAATGAATTCTCTCCTTCGAATTTTTGCAAATAAGAATTTAAACTCAATGAGCTCAGGCTTTATTATATCCATGATAAAATTAATTTATTTTTACATGTAAAAATAAAATAAAAAATGCTAAGGGAAAACAGACTTGAAAAAAGTCTGACTGGGTCGGGAATCGAACCAAGGATCTTCCTCTACCCGGGAAGGCAGCCTCCAGGATAGAGGAAGATCCCGGGTTCGATTCCCGGCCCAGTTAGACTCTTTTCAAGTCCGTTTTTCCTTGGCATTTTTCCTGGGTGCACGCCCTTATGCGCAATTTACCCTTTCCAAAATAAAAGAAACTGATACACATTCACAAGTTAAAAGACACTAAAAACAACGACCAAAACAACGAATATAAGTTAACTTGTGATGATTGTGACGCAGTATACATAGGTCAAACGGGTCGTAGTTTTTCTATTAGCGTTCATGAGCACAAAAAGTCATTTGAAAACATGTCATTTAATTCCCATTTCGCTAAACACTTACTTATAAGCAAACATACTTCTTCCTTTCAACCCACCATTCTTTACCACGTAGAGGAAGGATAAAAGATGAAATTTCACGAAATGAGACGAATTCTGATTCATCGATTATCTGGGAAAATAGTCACCAACGAGTACCTTCCAACTAACAATTCTCCCCTTCTCTTATGCACCCTCCCTTGCCGTTCTACAACCCCACCTTCAATACCTTCCCCGTCTTGTCTTCTTCCTCCTCCTGTTCCCCTCCATTAACTCACACATATATATCTTTGTGTTTCCTGATTCCAAACCTGATGGTGGCCGAACGTGCCGAAACCGTGCCGTGTTGTTTTTAGCGTCTTTTAACTTGTGGATGTGTAACAGTCTCTTTTATTTATTTTTACTTGCAAAAATAAATTAATTTTATCATAGTAAGAATTTACTTGATTAAGATTGATATGAAGAAGGTTATATCACAAATTGAGGAATTCTGTCTCTTAAATTAATTGGTTGATTAATTTATAAAACGTGGGATTCTTACCTTGAGGAAGCCATCCTTTCAGCAATATGATTATCAATCTTTTCATATAACATTTTCTACAAACATTCATGACTCAATGAATAATTTATCGAATATCGATCATGTCTTCATTAAAATTTATTTATAAAATGAAACATTTTTCAGGTCATTTTCCGATAAGTTGCAGTATTAGTCATATCTGCAGTGTCTGCGAGCTAGAGGCTGAAATTATTTATGACCGATGACGTCAGTAATAATGATTAAGTTTCTAATTTGATCAAATTGACATCCAATTATGTACATTAAGCGAAACCTACACGGAAAAGTTTGATAACATTTTGAATCCACTCTCTGAGAGTTATTCCGGGAACTCGAAATTCATATAATCAGGGATTAATTGAACTTTGATGCAAATCAATCCCAATAAATTGACATTTCTTTACAAAGTTAATTAGTGAAGCTATCGCTTAATTGGGGAAGTAAATACTTTACTCCAAAATAATATTTAATTATTTCTTAATTAATATTTTAATTATAATTGTAACCTTATCTCTGGAAACAGTCCACAGCTATCAATTAATTTAATGACGTTATTAGTTTGACGAAAACATATATTAGCTCCCAATAGAGAGCAGTTGTTTACGAGCTATGATTTTAATAATTAATCCTATGATAAAATTAGGCGCAACAGAACTCCACAACGTATAGTTAATGAGTCAGAGGTAAGATACGCTCACTTAGGGTACTTTCCACGCACAGGCATTACGTATAATATTTTCTGTCCTACATTCTGTTTACCCAAGAATAATTTACTCAGGAAATATCGAAGCAAATGAATGTGTTTAAAAAAAATCGAAAAAAGTGTTTGACTTGAGCTAGGTATTTGCTCATAATCCATTTCTACAAAATAAATCATCTAAATGGCCCATAAATTGAAGAATTGAGAAATATGTATGGAAATTGAGGCGGAAAAAGAAAACAAAGTGACCACTTTGCTAGTCACTTAGAGGGATTCAGATAGATACAGATATTTGCGATGAGGTTTCGACCTAGCCCAGCGAAATTTACGGTGGATGACCTGCGGTCAAGGCATAGACTATTGGGTTTCTGGGGCCGATAGACTTGACAGGAAATAAACCAGGTAGTTCCCAAATTCTTTAAATTTGAATACGTGGAGGATTTACCCGGGAATCAAATACGGAGACGCAAAGGCGAAACTTTCAACGGTTACTCAACGACACTTCGACGATGTTGCTGCATCATTTAATCTGCATACAAATTATTACAAGATTGGAAACTCATTTAGTAAAGAATAATGAAAATATTACAGTAATTTTGTTAGAATAATTCGAAGTTGACGAGGGTTTTGCTTAACGAGATAACTGGGATTCTAAGATGACTAAATAGAATTTAGCCTTCTCGGATAGTTGTGGGGTATTTGCCACCTTTGTTTTATTTTTTGACCAAAATCGGTTAAATCATTTTCTTAGCCAGTCATATTTATCACCCCAAGATGAAACAAAAACGTTATCCTTTGGTTAAACATGCGATTCATTAGGTATCTTAATTACAGTTTCGATATCGGGCAGTTTAGATACATAAATAAACAAGCAACTCAAACGTGGCTTGACGGTTTCACGTGCGACAAAAAAATTTACGTGACGAATCCCTGATCATTAAAATGCGACAATATGATAGAAACTGGAGAATAGGCAACTCGCAGAGTCTAGCTTACGTATGCGAATATATGTTTAAGTAAAGAGAATGATATTACACTCTATTTCTAGTATTCAATATACTAATTTGGTTTTTCTACTTTCCTTTCTATGACTAGAAGAGAGCGGGACATTTTGGACCAATGAGGAAAACAGGAGAAATAGCTCAAAAGGGGACGGTCACACATCAATAGAAATGTCTGGTCACGTTACATGTGCGGTTTTTTATGGAAAGAAGCTCCAACTCGACATAGGATAACGCACTGATGGATGGATGGCAAAACTTGAAGAATCAACATTTTCAGATGACGAGACGCGATCAACTACTACCCGATGCCGACAATCGAGATCGAAAATAAATCCGAGGGGAAATAAGTATGTCTACGAAGAGGATGGAATAAAAACGAAAGTACTGTCTATCTCCGAAGGTAAAAAGGGAAGCTATCGGGCAATAGACATGACCAAAAATAAAGAATGAAATGAGTTGCAGAAAACGAGAAAGAAAACAAGGTCGAGTTGGGAATTCCGCGGTAAGTACCGTCGAAATTTATATTCCAACGCAGAAGTGAACAACGAATCTATATTCCACATCGGCTGACGTTCAAAGCAGGGAAAATCGGTGGATATTGGAAGAAATCAAGATTTGTTGCATTTGTTCGGATAATAAACGGTTCATAGAAAAACACCCGAAATGACACAGACAGAAATTTTCATAGAAATACTTTGATGCATAAGGCAATTCCGGGAGAGATGCCCCACCTAAGGAAATGACTTCATAACAATGACTTAAGTAATAATAAGAATATGAAACTGAGTGATAGAATAGAAAATTTATTGATTATGAGTAGTATATAAACAAACTTTGTTTGAAAAAATTTTCACCCAAAATATTTAAATTTCTCTGGATCCATGCATTTCGGCATCTCTCCGAGTGTCCAGGTGAGACGCCTCTGTGAGAGAGATTTCCCATTACCTTAAACTGCATTTAATCTGAAAAGCGCTTGTTATATGTGAAAATTGTTAAATTTAACTTGAAATTAGGATCTAACTAAACATTTAAGTTAACTTTAAAACCTATTTAGAAGTGTCATTTGCAAAAACTTAGGAGGCATCTCAGCCTCCTCTAGAGGCATATAAATAGCATATGGGGGCTTTGTCATCCCTTTGTTTTGCGAGTGACATCTTTTTACGCAAAATTATTGTCGTTTTAACCGAAAATGATGCCTTTGCAGCCAGTGAGACTACACTTTGTCCAAGATGGCCAGTCACGTGTATATTTGATGAACCTATAGCTACAAGTTTTCGCCCTTTCATTCAAAATATTCAAATATTTAAACTGATGCCAACCAGAAACATTATACCCTATCTTATATCAGGGCGGAAAAAACAGTACCTACTTATTTAATAACCTAAATTTAATAACCTATATTAATTAATCGTTGTGAAAATCTTGCAGATAGCCAGGTGCATTCCAACTAACTGACGAACACCGTCAGTAGAGCAATCTTTTGGTTTTCCTCAAAATTACTACGACTGGGACATCTCTCCCGGTGGGGCATCTCATCCGGAATTACCTTATGTGTAGGAGTTTTGGAAAGTCTTTGTCAATCGTATATATTTTGAGTAAAACTCATCAAAATACTAAAGAAACATATGAGAGAGATACTAAAGATATGCTGAAATGAATATCGGAGTTAATCATTTAATTTTATACTCAAAAATCACCCACACAGAATTGCAGAATATTACGAAAATATACCGTTTTTGTCACAGTTATGAATTAAAAAGGGTTCCTTTAAAACTTTTCAATCAAGATGAAATACAATTATTATTTCGGATACCTCTAATTTGTTTTACGTACTCTTTCCTTATTATGATGTACAATTTTTTAAAGGTTTATTTAATTTGTTTCTTTAATTCATGTGCTGATATTTCTATTATCTTTTAATCAATTTTATTTTTCTTAAAATTTAGAAACTGACGTTACTTCCGGTATGTTTCAACAACTACGTGTATTATGTTTTTGTCAGATTTCTTATAACTTTTTATTCTATTTATTTTTCTCTGCTAACAATGTATGTATGTTTAATCTCCTATTCTAGGCTCGTTCCTCATCCTTTAATTTTTAAAATGTTTCCCCTTTTTATTAGCTTTCAATTTTAGTTGCGACTGTCAGTAGGTTTCACTGGTTAATCACGCCTCATTTTATTGCAGGCGTTTTTCCCTTTTTGTGCCAACTCCAGTTTTTTGCGAAACTGACAATATATTTTTCTTTTTTTGTCCCACACCTAATATCTCTTTTGCGAAACATTTAATGGGATAGGGTGGGATGTAAAATGAGACTTGTCTCAATCTCACCCGTAAATAATGCCGTTAATGTTATAGTTATTGATATCGTTAAAGTTATTAATATCGTCAAAGAAAATTAAATATTAGAAAAATCGTAAAATGAATTTTTATACAGGTATCTCAAGCTTTTTTCTTATTTTAAGAGTGCTATTCATAAGATTTTATTGTCTTATGTTTCGAATTATGCACATCGATTGATTGATTTAGCCATTTTATATTCATTACTTTGGAGAGTATTTTATTACAACTATAAAGTAGTAGTAGCAGTATTTAATTACTATATTGCACAAGTAGTAATTGAATACAGATTCTGTGGCACTATAAGACAACGTTGAGTAATCACACAGAGGGCTGAAGGAAGTTACAAACGTTGTCTCCAAACGAGAAGAGTTATTTGTGGTTTAGACCATAGATTAGTCCAAGCAAAGAGAGCTCTCTGACAGAATAAAAATCAAATAAAACAGCAAATAATAAAAGATTGGATATTAGGAAATGGTTCTTTGAAACCGATATATGAAGTGTCCCTTTGGGTGACATTGAAACAAAGACTGAAGGCAGCAGAGAAAAAAAGATTACTACGCCTATGTGGTACTATAGAAGAACGATAAAAATAAATTCCTTTGATCAAATAACGAAGAGGGAAGTCTGTGGAAAACTTGATGAAAGGAGGAGGAAAATTTATCGGATACTTTTAGGAATGAAGATATAATGACGATAGTTAGGATCAGATGGAATAAGAAGAAAAGATAGGAAAGTTATAAGAAGGAAAAAATACTTAGCGTAAAGATGAGGGATTATGAAATAACAGAGCTGTTGGCTGAGGACAAGGCGCGCGGGAGAAATGTGAAAAAGGTATGCTACGACTGTAAATGGCGATGGTTTATGGTCTTATAAAAAAATGGACCCAATCACACATCAATGTTTTCCTTACAGCTCTATGAAACTTGACAGTTGACATTTTCCGTTCACTCAAAATGATATATTTTTCACCATGTAGTCGTTGTTAAAATTAAACTGAGCGTTCCGTAGTGCTTAAAAGGAAATTATGAATTTAAGATAGTGCTCGTGAACGATTTTAGGATGAGAGTGGAATAAAGCAGTAGCGTATCATTGTGCTGTCTTGACTATACGTTGAGCGAATCCGATATTTCGATCTCCGGGCTGATTCATCGCGTCCAGGGAAATAAAACGTTAAAAGCTTCCTCCTTTCTTTAACCTGTCATTTAACTATTTCCCTTCATAGTATCTATATTGCCGACAGTGCGCGACATATATAGCTAGTACGGCCGATTGTCTACGTGAACGCTCTTAAAAAGGTTGCTACTGGAGGTAAGGAGAGATTTATGAGAGTACATGATATTTGGGAGATGACAAGCAGAAAGGAGAAAAAACGGAAGATGCGGGTAAGTGGAGACTGAAGAAGATGTGAGATGATGTAGGATGGGGGCCAGGGATATTTTAACTGGAGTAGAAAATAACGAACATAACATATGTCATGGGAGATTCGAGAGAAAAAAATGGAGAGATTTCGATAAGGCGAGAGGAGTTGTCAGGAACGAGAAATGCCTAGAGAGGGCAGTAGAGTGTATAGAAATCGGTGGTTGGGAAGAAGCGAGGACATTACAAAAGGTGGATATACAGCCGCTGGCCACATCGATGAAATCTCGGCGGCGAGTTGGGAGGTTGGGGGAGTATTTAAGGTCTAATTCCAAAAATCGATTCTCTTCTTTCGAGAAAGAGTAACTTGACAGATTGAGGACTCTTTCATGATATACGTGCGATGCTGTCTTATCTAACGAGACCACTTTCGCTGATTTAAGAGTTCTTAGTTTCTTTTTAGGGAAGCTAATTTTCTGGAGAATATATCCGAAGTAAGTTGACGGATCTTATCGTCAATCAGCCGCCATTCGCATACTTAAAGCGTATTTGAAAGTTGCACATGCAAGAGATACACGTGATGGGAAATATTGTTACGTTTGGCATACCAATAGCGTATTTCTTCCTTCAACCATCTGTTCTTGGCGTGGTCCAGCGCCCTCCGTCCGGTGGGTGAGTTGCTCAAGCATCTGAAGTTCACATTGATGTAATTGGGTATCAGGTCTATCTTAATTGAAACGTAAGGACTGTGATGCAGCATACATCGGTCAGACCTCCTGCAGTTTTTCCACGAGGACCGAGGAACATTTCAGGTGCTTTCGAAATAACTCCTCTGTTTCCCACTTCTCATAACACCTCTTAGAAAACAATCACTCCTCAGATTTTGTCCCAGCAATCCTCCACATCGCAACCAAAGGCCGCCGCCTCAATTTCTTAGAACAACTGGAAATTTGCAGACATATCTATTCTTCTAAATATTCTCTAGTGAATGAGCATCTGTTCCCTTCTCACTCCCCGCTGATAAACTCTGTCCTTTCTTACAATAACGACGTCCCTGCAAACCAAAATTAATTACTCTATACCTTCTTAGTCTCTAACTCCCACCACCTCCTTCTTCCCCCCACCATTTTCACCTTCTCTATCCCCTCCCCCTTTAACCAGCTAGTATCAAAGGGTTTGAATTTAGAGTTTCTTCACCAGAAGATGACGATTAATCGTCGAAACCGGTCGTGTTACTGTTATTTGTAAAAAATAAATTTGTGGTAAAAGCACAAATCTTTCTTAGAATCTTTCCATTATGGATTACCACAACACCTCGCCTGATTCAGTGAAAAATATAATATTGCTATATTCCACGAAGAAAATCTGAGATATTTCGGAAAGTCTTCACGGGCTCCAAACCGGGTGGTTTCTCGGTGGAACACCGACGTTTCGGCTGTTACCACTGAGGCCATCCTCGGGGTTGAGCGCGTCAAGCCACAAGTCTGAGATAGTCGATCAAATTCTTACTGCTGAAGACATCGCTGTTCAAAAGCTAAAGGAACCTTTCGGAAGCAATTTCTATTTTTTGGATGCGGAGTACAATTTCGGCCACGTGGAATCCAGAATAATTTAGCGCTTAAGGGGGTTGGATACCAAGAAAAATTATTTTCAAATAAAAGATACCACATCCTAAATCTCAATATTACAGATCTCTGACAGAAAGACAATTCAGTTTCCGAGTGTGTGGTTAAATACAATGAGTTCAAAAAAAAAACTCAAATAAATAATTGTTGGTTGTTTCCTAGTGAACCACTATTTTATCTATATGCAACAACAGCATAAAATGAAAAATTCTTTGTTCAAAGTAAACGACAATAATTACAAAATTCAGGCTAGAAAAATGAAATGCCATCATTCATTATTTAAAAAAAGAAATCGATTAGAGAAAAAATAAATTTATTAGAGAAGTACAGCCATGATGCATACACGCCCTGCCCAGCGCGGATATACGGCTCGTATGGTAAATATGTAGATGTTAGACGTAGAACACATTAGAGAGCTTAATAAAAACTGTAAAAGAAAAAAATGAGGGAAATTACATTTCATGCTCGGATCGCAAACAGCCGGTTCAACGGTGGCAAACGAAGTAACGTTAACTAAACTGAAAATTTAATTTCAATTCAATCACACGTAAAAAAGAACAAAAGCAAAATGAACGCTAAAATTTAAATCGATACTCAAATTATAGATTTTTTCAAACATCGATGAATATGGCCAAACTAAGTTACGAGTTTCCAATCATTTAGACGAGCATAGGGAGAATGATGATAGGGATTTAAAAGAAGAGGCTATGGCCGTAGCAAAATCGATTAGTGAGGTCCATGGCCTCGCTTCTACCGCTAACTTCTTCATCGTTCGCTGAAAAGAGTGAAGGGATGTTTTTGAGAAAATTTCTAGCTCGTCCGTTCAGTCTTTAAACTGATTTTGCTGCCGAGTGAGCAAAAAAAACATACTGGAATATTGGAACAACAAAATCTTATTTAAACACCATTAATTCCTCCGTCAAGCTTGACTGAGCTTGATTTAAATTGAAAACTAAGTATATTATGACGAAATGCATTACGTTATACCACATTGAACCTTTTTCAAAAAGTGGATGCGTAAAATTAATTACAGAATAGGTTTCGAATAAAATTACTATTACATGAGTAGATATACCACCTCATGACGATTCAATAATATGCTAAGGAGAAATAAAACTTAGTAAAATTGTGATATTTTCGTATATTTGATGTCTTTAATATGAATTTCATAAGTTAAATCACGTTATTTTGTTGATTTTATTCATATATATTAAAATTACCAATATGTAACTATGTTCTACATGAGATGAAAATTAACTTTAAGCGAGTTTCTTACAGATGACCACTGAACACCCAAAAGTGGAATGCAGCATTATAAGATGTAAGAAGCATTTATGACCTTATTTTCCGAGTCGCAAATTAATAGTATACGAAATGAGATTAATTTGTGGAATAGTATGACAGATAAATACCATAGGGAAACTACAGAATTAATAACAGTAATACAAATATATATATCCTCTAAGCCAGGGTTTCCCAAACTATGTTCCGCGGAACACCGGTGTTCCGCTGAACCTGAATAGGTGTTCCGCGACAATTTGGAAAGGTATTATACACTGCAATACATTTGAAGATCTTCTACTTTCTTCTTCAAGCAATTATTTAAATCAATATGTTTATATTATAGTATAATAGTTTTATATTTAAAAATAATAAATAAATAAATAATTTGCTTTAATTAAATTATTTATAAAATTTTACAAGTAGAAATTACCTAAACTAAAAATAAGCAGTGTTCCGTTAAACTTACCAGGTTTGCGAAGTGTTCCATTGAAGAAAAAGTTTGGGAAACCCTGCTCTAAGCTAATTAAGATTCAATTCCCCGATGCATGACCAATCTAGATCTACGTGTTGATCTTATTTTAGAAAATAGAGAGATGGAATGCGGCGTGAAATACCTTACTTGGGATGAAATTACAAGCCGGAATTTCCTGTTCAATTCCTGGAAACTCCATTGCAGTTAATTGTTTACCGATGTCCATAGGAAGGAATGTATGAAATAAATGGAGTATCCGATAACAGAAATCTTTCTCCGATATCTTCGTGAAGCATTTAAGCAACTTTCATTGGCACTTCATGAGTGAATTTAGCGCTGAAATAATATTTACGAATACGGATTTTATTGGTGAGTATGGTTTACAGAAAGTCAGGAGGGAGCGATAGCACGTAAAACATGTCAAATCAAAATGTACCATAAATAAACCCAAACCACAAAATTCGAGAAAACAGTCATGCTTTCCAGACCCATTCCACCCGTTCCCAATGGAATTCTTCAGTTTGGCGTTCGCCCAATTTCAGCGGAAAATTCGAGGAATTTCGAATAAAAATCGCTCTCCGGCAACGAAGTCGTGATTCCTTCGGACATATTTCGGTGATGGGCTATAAATAAGCAAATCTTTCACAACTTTTCAATCGATGAGATTTAAAGATCCTGAGGAGATTATTTAAAGGTCTTGGTTCACGAGGTGGAAACAGTGAGATTTCTTCGGATGGGGTCTCACCCATACGAACAATAAGGAGAGGCATAAAAATGAAGACAATCACTTCGGATTCGGAAGTGAACCGGTAGCTTCGCGGACAAAATAAAGCCATTGTTCTTTTCCTCCGCTCCGGAAGATTTATTTACTCCTCCCTAAGTCAGGTTCCGTATGGATCCGTGATACAAATTTTACGAGGATCCCATAGACCCGATCCGTCTCTATAAAAGGCGTGGAGTCGAGCCACCGTGAGTTTACATAAACCAGCCATAGAAACCGATACGTATGAGTCACCTATTTATGAATAACAATAGCTCCCGATGACCGTTATATCTACAGGAACGGAGCGCTTCGAAGACGCTTAAGTAGGAAATAGAATTTCATAGTCCCGTCTCGTGGTAATCATCCTTTGTGATTCACTCCTAATGTCTTTGTCACCGTAACAACGGTGGGGATGCCCCACGGATTTTATATCCAACGGCTCATCTGCAAACATCTCACAATCTTCGTACGTCCTGTTAACTTGCCCCTGCCATCCCCACCTCCTTCACCGCCCTATTGTTTTTCCGGAAAATTTTCCGGCGCCGCCGACCACGGGCGAGCCTCCTCCCATCCCACTCTTCCCCATCCCGTGGCCGCCTCAATGTATCATCCGACCCCCGCCCTCCTCTATCTGGAAGGTTCTTTGTGTTTCCCTCTTTTTTAAACCCTTCCCCGCCTCCCGCAACCGACCTCCGCCACCTATCAACTCTTCACGCCTCGCCCAGAGGCTCCTGCATGCTAATGGGTTCAGACAGAGGGTTCCCAGAAGGATCCCTCAGGAAACAACCGGGACATGAAATGTTAATGTGACTCAGCCTCCACGACTACGCGTGCAGAAAGTGTCCAGGGGATCGATGGGAGGGGAAGCGATTTCTGCTCTCTTTCGGTTGGTGCACGAGAGAGAGGGATGTTCGGGACTCCGTCACGAATCGGTCCCCAAAGAACATATCGAGGCGAGGGCGAAAGTGGCACCACTTAAACCTCACGCCTCGTGGCAAAACTGGTCACGATCTGGCGAGCATTCTGCCGTTATTTCCCGTGCGCCCGCCTCTGCCCGGCCCCGTTCCCGAACACCCAAGGCTACCGCCGACATTACTTGCACGTCAGTCCGCGACCGCCCTGCTTTCGGGGAGAAAGTGCCATCTGGAACTACTGCCATTCCCATCGCCGCTCTCCCAAATCCCAGGGAACATCCCTCGTCTAATGTCTTATTTATCTATTTTTGTAACATGCCGCGGTTTGACAGTCTGGTGGTAGCCCCAACCATTGTCTACAACACTCTCAACACAAACACACAAAAAATACAGCAGCAACTCTAAATTAATATATCATCTCCCCGCTACCCAATCTAACATGTATACCTACATCCCAGATATTCCATAAGAACAGTTACTACGTAGTCAGTTTACATCCGTACCTTTGCTAGGCCACATATCATTTTGTCGAATTGTCATTCAATACATTCACCAATTTACAAAAAAACCTTTAAAAATCAATTATTTCACAATTTAACAATAAAGTCCAAAATCTACATCAAAACTTCTTTTTGTTTTTTGGAAGACCTTTTCAAGCAACATATTCCATTCTTTAACCTCTCAATATCTAAATGATTTGCCGAAAAATTCCTCAACTAAGGCCGGGTGCATTCGGATCCGCGATGTTGAACGACCAAAGGGTCCTTCCGACAATCAATCATTTTTACGAATACCTCTACCGCTATTGACAGCTCTAAGGAGAGTTACCACAATTCAATCAATTTCCCGTGATTTTTGTATCCCTAAACATATCATATTCCTTCTTATTACAATGCATCACATCCAAAATATGAACTGAATACTTAATTTACTGTATACAAAACATCATTCATGAACGACTTGATTAAGAATAAGTAACATTCTAGGTCTTGTTTAAATAAATAATATTCGATTTTAAGTTAATATAAAAAGTTCTATTGATTCGTAGCGTATCTCTGCCAAATCATTGTATGATATCTCTCTTTCTGTGACGAGGTTCTTCAAATCAGGCTAAAGACACAGATAAAACGTAAATTACATAGGAAGTAAAGGAAAACAGACGTTGATATGAGAGCAAAAAGACCATTATCACTCCACCTCCAATAATGTTATTTTAAATTTCAGTTTAAAGTAATTTATATAATTGCTGGGCATAATATTATGAATGTATACGAAAAAATATGCATGATTGCTTCCATCTCTTGCTTCACTTTTTCCTTAGAAGAGGTCTGTCTATTCCAATGTTTCAAAAGTTCGATCGCTGATTTATGTATATATTTGGTAAGGAAAATCTCTACATTTTAAATATACTACCTTGATTATAGAAATGGATATAACTCAAGAATCACGGTTTATTATCATTAGAAGATCTTGGGGATCTGCCGTCTTGTTCGCCGATACAAATCGCAAATTTTAACAGATTCTCTTATCGAATAAACATGAATAATATGATGAAAATGATAAGATATCGAGGGAGGAGAGGAGTTATGAATGAGGTCGTTTGTAAAGATTTTAACAAATCGCAAAACCACTTTCCACTTTTAGTGGAGAATATCGCGTAAGATTTCGAAAAGTTACACCTGCTTCATCTACGTCAATAAATCTATGAGAACAAAATTTGTTTTGCACGCTTTAGAAAGCTGGTATACCTTCCGGGGGCAATATCTGTTTGTATGTTAGGCAACCCGGATCAGCTGCTTGATAACGATAAAAATTCAATAATGATCGTAATGAAGATATTCAAATCAAACTTCTAATTAACTAATAGAGAATAGATGATGGCTTTCGTTAATTTACCGACATAAATAGTAATATCCGTCAACGTTCAATTGTGAGGGCTATATTAGCACAAACTCCCATGCACGATTCGAAGACGTCTTAATTAAGAAAGGCTGTTAGTACGCGGATCCCTACTTCACAAAGGGATCTCTGATTAGCTATAGTAAAATTTTGAACACACAATAATCTTCAAATATTCTAATTCAAACATTTTTAGGTGCTTTACAAGATAAATTCGTTGATTAAAAAAAATAATCTAAGATGTAAATCAAAATGAATCGCTAAAGAATTCAGGCTATGAAATTTAATAATTTACATAAGAATTCGGCAAAAAATCTTCAATACAAGGATAATAAGAAGAAATCAGTGGAAAATCGTTGGAAAACTATAAGATGAGAAAGACAAAGTTTCAAATGTGGATTTAAGTAAAATTGGACAGTGACTTAATTTTTATGGTCAAAATTATTCAATAAAAATATGGTATACCGATGAATGTAAATATCAACATCATACAATGCAATTCAAGCCGAGGCTTTTTATCACATTCGTTAGACGAGCTCATTTCTTCACATAAATCCGCCAAGGAAAAAGTCGTTATAGATTCGTAATAATAAGACATTTATGATAATATTGTTCTCATTAGATTTTCATGTAATTTTTTACTTGTCATAATTAGCACTTTACAGAGATGAACAAGACGCTTTGTTTCCTAACAGCTCCGAAGGGAAGGTAAAAAGTAACATCGCGCGCCATCAGCGAGATTCAGCGGCCCGTTCGAAAGCGCGATAAAATTACAAAAATCGCAAATTCTATTATTTCGAAAGTAACCTTTCCCAGCTTCGATACTCGCCCGATCATTTACTACCGAAAATTTCCCTTCGGCGAGAGACGCGAGAACTTCCTCAAAAATCTTATTATGGGCAAATCGTGTTCGGAGAAAGCACGGCGTGCGCAAATTAATGAAACCTCAGCGTCCGAAAAAAGGAGAACAAAAGGCAAACGGACCATCCTTTGATCCTCTCTCTAACCTTTCCCACTTCCCCTTACATCAATCCCCGAAAACCAGTCACATCATCCTAGTAGTTTCGTCTCACGCTTTGGAACGTCCCGAGAGCACCCAACTATCCCTTGTAATGCAGAGTGAAAGCGATCCCTTGTTATCCGGCGACCTATATTGCTCCATCCCCGCCATTATTCGTTGCCACGAATAACGATCGGCGGGGGAGGAGGCAAAGAGCGAGGTTGCAACAGATCGGAAGGCTTTCGTGCATTGGAAATGCCCCGCGACTACACACCACTTTCTCCGCGGTGAATTTTCTAAATGTGCATTTCTTCGCCCTCACCCGCAGATCTTATCGTCCCCGGCAATGATATACACCCGCTGACCTTTTATTATTGGTAGCTCTACCTCCGGGTGGCCAATGCAACCGAGTGGGATTTACTTACGATTTTTTCCCAGATGTTTCGCGAGGGAAGATCATGATGTACTCAGTACAATACAATGCAATATGGGGACACAGAATTTTTATGTTTAAGAAATGGATCCCTGGAATACTTTGGATTGAGCCGAGAACTACTCACAATTTACCCATACCAACACCCATAATTATACAAATTTTATAACAAAATATAGAGCATAATAATAAGAAGTATTTAGAAAGGCTAAAACCCTATGCTAAGCTTCTCTAAATATTTGTAATTAATTTAATTCAAATGTAAATTGGCGACTCTGCTGCATGTGAAAAATTAAATAAATAGATAAAAAAATTCTTAAATTTTTTCTTCACTTTATCGAAAGTCGCTAAATTGACCTAAAAAAAGCGAAAAGGGTTACTACCGAAAGAATTATTTATAAATGGCTTAAGTATATTAAAATTTCAATAGTTTCCCGAAAAAATATATTTAACTACTCAACTCTCTCAAAAAGTATTCAACTCGTCAAAAACAATTGTCTGACTTCAAAATCGTCCAGGCATCAGACTTCGGACTTGGTTAGTATTTAGTACGAGAGATATTATTCGTCCTTCTTTTCTCTAACTATTATTTCATTTATTATTACTACAAAGGTTCTATCCTAAAAAGGAAGGAAAGGAAATATGGATTCCTGTCATTAATAAATGACTGGAATAAACGATAATATCAGTAATGAAAAGGCTTTAGTCATTGATATATAACTGGAGTTCTTAACACTTGGAATGCTCCAAAAATATATATAAATAGATAACTATTGTCTCTATTTTCTTCTCTCTCTTTACGTTTCAAAATTTTAACTCAAAATTAAATACCGAATGAAAAATAGAAAGTTATCTTAACCGCAAATATAATATGCATATGACTCCGGATATTGTTTTAATGATAGCTTTTGTTGTGAATAGATTTATTAAATTTTAATGCCATAGAAACAGTAATAATCTAAATCTTAATGTTCTAATGTCCATAATTATTGAAGCGATTGATAATTGCGGGTGAATTAACTGCTAAAATAAAATATGATTCGCATATATATACGAAACAAATACATTTTATACGAGATAACAGTGAGATTCGGAATAAGGAATTTACACAAAGGATTAAAACCTGTCATTGTTTCGACGGATTTACAAAGAGAGTTTCCAGTGAATGAAAACATGAACAAAGATAATTTGCAAGAATTATACAAAATTATAGTTTTGCACAAACAATGATAACGTTATTGAATAGTTTGAAATACTTTACGTTGAAAATTATCTCATGATAAATTACACCGAATGTTTTGGAATCACAGCTTTCATCTGAAATATATTGCGGATATCTTGATATTATAATCATATAGTAAGAAAAATATCATTGGAATAAACAGTGAAATTTAATTGTTAATGAATACGCATAAAATAATTCATTAACTCTGCCTTAACTTCCTGGAACCATAAAAAGTATATCATTCGAATAAAAGTCGCAAAAAATATCACTTCGCCAGCAAATGCGATGCTACAACGTCATCGTCAGAGTAAGAAATTCCAATCTACGACACACCTTACACATATGCTACACGCAGTAGAAAGAAATGAGAGAAACTTAGGTAGCAAAAATTTTAGGAGTTAATTTATTGATTTATTACTTCCAAAAACTCTTTGAAGCATTTCTCTATCTAAACCAAAGACAAAAGTTCGCGGAATATAACATGGGTCGGATGGATGAGGCTTTTCGGTCTTAATCCTTCCATAAATATACGTTTCTTATTTCATATTGTAGTATTCAGAATGAAGAAAGATATGCAGAGGATAGGGAATAAGAAATCTTGCCCTTAGACCCATGGATCCTTTCCACTGGGTTACTCAGTACCCATTTTGGGATGAAATCTAAGATGAAATATAAAATTAAATTAAAAATTATTAGGGGTATTAATGTTAAATAACACAATTTAAACCCTCACTATTTCTTTTAGTAGCATGAAAATTATATCTAAGCTTAATATTACAAAGTAAAGCTGCGGTGAATGTCAAATGATCACAGATTTGTTCTTAATTCATGAATAGCGACCCCCAAACGCTATTCAGCATCCTTTTTACCCATTGAGCATGGAAATTGGAATTTCGCAGCAAATATGACTTAATACCCAACGATGGCGGCAAATGCGATTTGCTTAATGTCACCATCTGGAAACGGTCGAATATTAGTCCAGAGATTGCCATCGTTATGGAGAACGCAGAGAAAAAGTTACCTTAGAGAATCCCACCAGCCTAGGAAACGATTATCAGCGGATGTAATTGAAGCACGTAAAGTCGTCGTTTGAAGCGACTATTCTTCAGCAAAAGAAGGCGGAATTTCCACCTCTGCGAGATCATCCGACGATCACATGAAAGCAGAGATTTCCGCATATCCTTCAAATTGGTCTCATTATGCGACTGCCATTAAGCAGATGGAAGAGGAGAGAAGAAAACATCGTTTTAAGCAGCTATGAAAAAAGCGGAATCGAATTAAGCGGAGGCTTATTTTAAATTCTTTCTCACACATTCTTCGAGGCGCAAAAGAATCGGGACTTGTAAGACAATGGCATGGCTTTCGTCCGGAGAAGATCCAATGAAATGCTGCGGGCGATTGTAATACAAGATGCCTCGATTCCGCTGCCAGCGTTCCTCAAACACGTTCACTTCTTCTCCTTATTGAATGGCCCTCTCAACACCTTTCCTGTTCCGTAATTGCTACTATTTTCGCTCGTTTTTACAGCTTATACTCGCAGTGAACTCCGTAAGACTCCTTTCTAAATGGCAGCTGGAAGCTGCGATTTTTCTCAAGAAAAATATCTGAGGAAATGCTTTGATTCCCTCTTTGAAAAGCTTCGAATTTTCTTTAAGCGAACGGTTCAACCACCTACGTTTCAATCGAGAGAATTCTCTCTATCTACCTTTCACTTCCATATTCCATAATAACAGGTAAGGGACCTTAATATCCGATGTAATTTTTTTATAAAATACCAGTTCCTTTCAATATACCCATTCGACTCAATGTTCAGCTCCTTTAAAAATTGCAATTTCTGCATAAAGCATTTAACTTACCGGACGCTTAAATCCTCAGAATTAATATGTATTGTAATTTAGGGAGAGAAGCACAAATAGATAGAAGCCCACTCGTAGTGATTTATGCGTTAATCATCAGATTTTATTGAAGTCGCGTTGATGGCCTTAAAGCTGAATATTTTGCGAATCATTGGATTTATTTAATTAAAATAAAAAAGTGTGGCTTATCCTTAGCTGCAATTCAGTGTTCTAAAATATTTTAGCAAACCATATCAAGGTTATGCATTAGAGATATTAAGATAAGAAAAACACAAACATCAAAATATATTGATTGATTTTTGATGGTTTTCGGTGTTTTTCTTATCTTAACAATATAGCCA
This sequence comes from Sympetrum striolatum, assembly GCA_947579665.1. NCBI lineage: Eukaryota > Metazoa > Arthropoda > Insecta > Odonata > Libellulidae > Sympetrum > Sympetrum striolatum. The sequence goes on from OX388352.1 coordinate 65,118,702, forward strand.
TCAGCGTCCTTCCCTCCTTTTATTATGTTAGAGATATTGTTTGTTATATCGAATGTTTAGATATTTTAGGACTTCTTTAAGCTTCAGTTCATTGTTCAGGCAAGGGCAAGTCTTTGGCAAGTCTATCGGAGTAAAAAGATAGATTCCCAACTATTCACTGGAAGGTATAATCCACCAAATTGATATAGACGTGGCTTTCCTAGAATTATCATCTTTTCTTAGATATAATGCAAATATTAAACTCATGAGTTACAAGAGATTTGGAAATTAATTATTGTCAATTTGTTTCCATGGTGATCCTTGAAAACCGATTTATTACCGCCTCGATCAGATCTAAAAAAACAGATGACTGGAGCGACCACAAATTCAAAATGGTTGTAAGTTAAGTAAGGAGTTTTGTGGTCCGGTAATAATGTTCTCTTTAACGTCTTTACAATTCTAAAGCTAGGGTACCACGGAGGATAAAAGCGAATACTGGCGCGAATCTTCGCTAAACAGCAGAACAAGAATCTACTCATCCTTAATACTAATGTTTTAACGTATTTTAAAGTAACATCCCATCCCATCCCATCATAAAATAAGGGTAAGAAATTACAAAGGCAGGGAGCCTACAACCTTCAGGCCTCATATAGTATTTCAATATATTATTAGTATTTCAACCGGGAATCAAGCTTGGGACCTCCTTTTATGCTTCTGACAAACTAAATCAGATATTTCTTGTTTTGATTATCAATTTCGTAATGGTTTCGTACGGGTTCCACCAAGTACCGTTCAAATCACATTGATTAGAGCATAGCTTGTTCGAAAGGTTAAATTATCAGTCGGGGAGGTTGAAGACTCCAGTTCGAGCCACAATCTCAAAGTACGAGAAGCCACTTTCGTTCATTCTTCGGAATTCAAAATGAATTAACATCATCCTGAGCACATCGTTTCGTCTACCAATCTGTCAGGCGACACATTTTCGCACCAATGCCTCCAATTCCCCCTAAGATCGCCGCCCGACAACTCTTTTCCAAAAATCGCTCTCGGAAATCTCGACGTTTGATGAACGGGAGGAAAGTTTCCCCATCGCCGAAAATTTCCTTTCGGTCGGAACCACTTCTCTTCACGACCCCTCTTCACTTTCCATCGCCATTATTTCTCACCGGAGGACTTCGCAGGGCCTTCGCCGAATCTCGCCCACGGCCGAGGCGGATGCACGGGCGTATTCAGCGAACGAGGACCAAAGCCGGATGATTAGACATTTTTCGGTCCGCGGGGAAAGGCCCGTGGGCGATGGCCCCTCCGTACGCCACTAATCATCACGATTTGAGGATTTGGGTGTGCAACGATTCGAAAGAGAAGCGAGCGAATGAGCGGACGCGGGCCTACGCATGTCCCTTCGAATTGTTGGGATTTATCACCTTAGTTTAAGAGGCGCAAACGTGCTATTTCGGATTCGGCCACAATGCGGCCGCCGTGATGGATCGCCTTCCGGTGTGATTTAACTCCACATCCGAAGGATTATTTGTCCGACGGCGGAAAGTATTTCTACGAGAATGAAGAGTGATGGAAAAATAGCCGACGCTTCGGAGAGCAGCCACGGAAGAATTATGGTCGTTTGTCGCGGAAATTCTCAAAGAGAGCTCGGTAATTGCTCGGTTGCTGGGCTCCGGCGTCTGAAAATATGCTATAGATATGGATCTGAAATAGAAATGAGAATTAATATATTCCGGAAGATTTACATACTGACAGGCCATTTTTCTCATAATCGATAGTCCAACGCTATTTCACGATTGTTCCACGCGTAGATAAAGTACGAATCTGATATCTGCCTCGAGATATTTCAGATGAATAAGGATTGATAGAAGTTGTGTGAGGTGGTGTTGCTCTTTGAATAACGATTATTAAGTCTTCTGAACGGAATGTCTGAATGCTCCTGCCGGATGGCTTAGTAGATAGAGCAACCGTCCGGTATTTGGGAGATCCGGGTTTGGGCCCTGGTCCTCTCAGACTTTTCTCATGTTCGTTTCTGCTGTGGTGAAATTTTAGCTGATTTTTAGTCTCTTACTCTATATATTACAGCACAGTATTCAGACAAGATACTGATTCGAACCCTCGGTTTTCAGCCACCGAAAGTTCTGCGGAGGAAATTGGTCGACACGTCAACAAGAGAAATGAAGTAGTTAACCTATGCTTTCGAAAAATGGCCAGCAAACTATTACTGGAAAACGTCAATCCAATTGCAGAACAATGAGCCTTTGAATAACTTTGCGTAGCATTCGATAAGGAACTACCAGCATAAATTCAATATTCAGGATACCAACTGAACTTTCATGGTATCACAGCCACGAACGATATTGACAGAAGTAAATGAATATAAATTCCTTCTATTCTGTATCAAAACATAAATTAATCATGATCCATTGATTAGGATATGGATGTGGAACCAACCTGCTAGATAAGATTCATCAAATACATGAGTGGAAAACTCATTCGAAGAACGGGCCATTTCTGGTGCTGGTAAGATCCTCGCGGGCAACATCACACATTTTCTTTAACTTTTTTATGAAGTGATAATGCAGTAATATTCGTAAGTAACTAAAGCACAGTATTAAGTTAAATGAATTACTCCTTCGGCTGGAAAATTATTAAGAAGCTATGTAGATATCTCTTTACCCCAACTCACTTCCAAAATAAGATATCAAAACTCTGTTTTAGAACATCCACTCAAAGGAACAGTCCTCATTAAGGAATAAATATTTTTGCTACAGAAAAGTCTTACTTTAAAAGCTAAATCCATCAATGAAGGAGAAGGTATTCTTAGCAAATAATAATGAGGATCATTTTAAAATCGTTAGTAATACAATGATTACCTACTTCTAAGGGTTCTAAGAATTGTACATTATAATACGATATTTCTAAGAATATAATAGGACAGCGAAATTCAATGAAATGAATGTCTGTATAAGGAAAGAAAAGATAGCTTCTTGGAATTCGAATGGTAGCATAGAAGTTGATTATTAGAAGAGAGGATTTGTTTTGATTTTGACCTAAAAGTTTTTCTAAGAAAATATCGCTAGGATATCTAAGAAAAGATTTCGAAGTCACAAACAGCAACAAGGTGAGCCGAAGTTGCAGAGTTTAAAAAAACCTACTTCTACATAGACAAGACACCGAATTATTTGGCTAAACATAAGTTTATGGCTGGAAAATTAAATATACCTTCACCGAAATAATATAAATTAAACTGTGGTTAAATATGTATGAACCATCTTTAAATTCTATTTCGACCGATGTTACGATTTATAGAATTGTATTTGTTTTTCAATTGCCACTAATTGCAAATAACGTACGGAAAATTCGTAATCATTATTAGAATTAAAACGCATTACGGCAAAAAATAATTCAGTAATAATGTATCTGATAGATTTTAATTTATTATAACATCAAATGTTACAATACATAAAATGAACAGATTACTGTGATATTTCTTTCAAATTTTTCTCCGCACAAAACCGTTCTACAAAACTCGCAGTTATAAACTGATCATCGACTAGGAATGTAAGCTCAAATTTAAGAGACAGTTCAACTCTAAATATTCTATACGCGCAAGTACGTACAGATGTGTATATATTTGACGTATTTTAATTCGCTTACAAATGCATTCAGACAGCGCAACCTTTAGTGATATTCCTTTTTGTAAATTACTTCTCTCTTACTGTCGTACCTTCACAACAAATTGATCGCAGATCGCAATACCACGAAACAATCAATTGGGGGAAATAAATGATAAAATGGGAATATACTTATAGTGAGGGTCCCTCTGTGGGAAAGGAAAACCAGGACTCACCTGCAACGAAAAGAGAAATATATATTAGTTGCATAATAGAGAGGTAGATAACAAACACGATTAACATTTCATTCAAATTCTTTTCTAATCATAGTAATTCCTAGTTAAATCGAAACATCAATTAATGTATTAATTCTAATATCAAGATAATTCTAATAGTGAATGTCAAACCAACCGAGATTTTTCCTATTTTAAACAATCGGATATATTTTCATCTATCATCGTGATGGAGAAACACCTTTAATGATGAAATTTACCCTATTATTATTATTTAATTTACTCATACTTAGGTTAGCTTAACGTCCGTTGTTTGTAAAAATATGGAGAGAAATTTAGCAGAATACCTTAGAAATCACTGGGAAGAGAGTAATTGGCGAGGCACGGCTTTAGAAAAAATCATTCACGCGAAACTCAATTGCTGGTTTACCATACGGTAAATAAACACTTTGTTATAAACTGAAGCAAGTATACTGAAATATGTGAAAATTTCGTAATGCGTGAAGTATTCAGCCTGAATTCCGGTTTGAGATTTGAGCCTTCCACGAGTAAATATTGAGAGGGCTTGAGAAGATAAGGCAAATGAGGAGTGAGGTACAAAGACTTAGGTTTTCCTCACCGCGCATGTGATTTAAGTGATAAACGTCCACGTAAGTGCAAGAATACGACTTAATAAATAATACAGCACACGAAGAATAACACAGCACTCAAAGAATATAGACAGAAGTGAGTCATGCGGCTATTTCTCCGGGAGAACAAGTAAGAACAAGGATATAGAAATAGATTCGGCATACAACGAAAAGTTCCGTTCACCTAATCCGAATGCTTTTAAAAGCCTGGAAACGTCAAGAAAGTACAGGGTATTCGAGTTTTAGGGCATAGAAACTCAACGCGGAAAGCTTAGGCACCGATCGCGAAAATGGAGCTTCGGGAAGTTTATCCGTCGAAATAAATCCGCTCCATAGAGAGCCTCACCATTCAAGGAAAGCTCCACGTTCGCACAACCTTCCTCATTCCTTTCCACATGAATACTTCACGCTGCACCAAATTCGCTACCTTTACACTTCAGGTTGGTGGGATGTTTTTAAGAGCGTAGCCGACTTTCCTTCCAGCCTCAAATTGTTACAGCCAACATTTGGCGGGAGTGGGGCCGAGGCATCACTTTGTGGGCGATGCGTGGAATTGGAGGGACGAGGGATTCGGGAGACCGGTGAAGGGATTCACGTGCAGAAGGTCCCTCACGAATGGATGGAAATAAAAATTTACTGGCGACTTAAGATGATTCGCTGGAACTAACCGAGATGCGAAGTCTGAAAATGTTGAAGGAGGCGGAACGGTAGTGTTCCCAAAGGCGTAAAACGATGTTCGGGAAGACAGAGTTTGGAAATGTTCGGATCTTCTAAGAAGGGATTGCTGCGGAATTCATGAATGAAAGTCCTGAAGACCGCGTTCTACACTTTAGAATGAACAGAGGTAGCGATAAAGAAATACATTTGTAAGTTTGCATGATGATTCGATTAAGCTTAACTCGATAGAGGGTAATATACGCTTACTTAAGCCCAATCTAACATTTTTAAGCGATCAATTGTTTATATGAACCCCAAGAATTTAAATTTGATACCTCTACATATTAGAAGTGAGAAATTGTGGTGTTTCTGTGTGGTGGTTACACGCTTATCAGAATACAGTATGTTGTTATTCTTAAATTTTCAATTCGTTCTTTTGCATTGTTATTGTAAAGTTGAATTTGCAATTTCTATAATTTTAGTTTCTTTAGGACAATGCATATATTTTTATATAAGTTACATAAATAAAGGTTTAGCAAAGAGGCAACTTAAAGTTTTCATTAATATTTGTGAGAATCTCGTGTCACTTGAAATTTTTTGAGCAAACAAAGAAACATAAATCATTAAGTCTTTGAATAAAATTAATTGATTACGAAAACAATCATGAATGAATTCATGTTTGTCCCTATTTATGAGAATTGTAGGAACAGGAAGGTGACGCAAGAGGTTATCGGAAGGAATCTGCATCAGAAATGATCACTCACGTATCTTATAAATCCTTTTCAAGGCAATGAAACTAAATCAATAAATAACGTACGTACTAAAATATGCAATTTTATTAAATAAATAGATGAAAAGGAAGAATACTGATGTTAATTTAAGATAGGTATAAAAGGTATCACTCTAAATTGCTTCCCTCGAAAAGTTTCAATATCCGCTCTAACATTGAGTTAGACTGTAATGTTTTTTTGAATTTGTCCTGTTTTTTTCACTGAAAGATTACACTTATTACCTCATGAATAATGAACATACATTTTGAAGGGAACTAAGGAGTTGCTTCTTTAGACCCGAGCAATTAAACAAAGTGCCGAGGAACCGTAGGTGCATTAGAATAGCATCCGGAAGAAGCAATCGATAAGGAGGCGTGGGGAGCGATCTCGGGGGAGGGCGAGGAACAAAGGCTAGGTCGGGGTTTGTCTCGATGACCGATGATTGCGAGCTGCGGGAGGTATAACTATGATCCACAGCTGCCGTTCGTTCGTAACGTTCCCTTGATGAGACGTAAGAAATGAAAAGAGCTCCAACGGAATAAAGCGGCGAATGAGATATTTTCAGGTCGATTACTCGCTCGGAGTAATCGAATAATTTAATAGATAAGGTTATTTTATGATCGTAATTCATTGCCGCGGCGGAGAAAATACCGTATGGCGTATTTTGCCGTGCGATCAGGGATTCTAACCGTGGCTTTTTTCGTTCTTGTTTAACTAAATAACAAATATAGGTTCATTTCCGGTTTTGCCTCTTGTGCAATCGTCAAATCGGTTCAAACCGGTTTTTTGTTCCTTTCATTTTTATGTAATATCCTTATCCCCGAAAGGGGCCTATACTCCACATAAACTCGAATGTAAGTTTTACATTTATAATAATATTATAAATTTTATTAGCATGACGAAAACAGAGAAAGAAAACAAAAGAAAAGGAGTGGTTTGTAGGAAAAAGTATCCACAACTTATTTATCTCTAGCTTTAAACTTAAATCATAATGAGCAAAATTATGAAAGCTGTAGCCAACCTTCCTCCTATTAAACTTTAGTAAAATGAGAACTTTTGGGCCCCGAATATTGAAGGGGAATAAATAAAGGTTTACAATTTTGATTCTGGTTCAAGTTTGTCAATTTTTTTGCTCGCAGCTCAGTTTTAACTCCGAAAATAATAGCGGTTTTTTATACGATTTCCGGTTCGGTTCTGGTTCGATTCCCTGCAATAGGTAGGCATGCAATGTGGACCATTCCTTCGTTAGACAAGTGAACTGCTCTCCTCATCAGAAAGGGACTCTTGAATGAATGAGAGGGAAATTTATTTCGATACTTTCCGAATATTCTGCGAAAAAAATGCGCGTCGCGATTTCGCTCACGAAGATTTCATTTCCACGGACTGCCTTTGACAGTGAGATTAATTTCCATTTCGAAAATCGAAGCGGACTTTCTCTTCTGCAGTTGAATGAAATCGTTCCGCACGGTACACAAGTAACTGTTTGCTTAAAGGGCACACTATGGAAATGCGCTGATACCTCGACGAACGAGCGTAACGCATAACGGTTTTTCGGCTAACGAAAATGTTTTCCTTGACATCTTGGTTTGACTAAATGCTCTGGCTAATCTTTCCGTATAGACATTCACGTGCCACGTGTTCTCGTGCTTTCAAGCATTGGCAGACCGGATGTTTCTTCCAAAGACGTTTCGACCAACAGATGGTTTGCCTAAGGACAGTTCGCTGGCAGCCGAGTGGGTGGAGCGCTTTCATTCGGTGAAAGCGGTCCAAAGTTCAGTACTCGGTGGGGGCATATAAATACGAAATGATCATAGCTGTTGAAGCACTTTTAAATTTCTACTACTAACAAGGAGAACATACGGTTAGTAATAAAGGTTGCTGTATAACTCTTGACAATTTTTAGTTAATGTTAGAAAGAGAGCATACAGGAACAAACGGGTATTAATTTTATGATGCTAATCATCTTTTTTCTCCCAATGTCCCTTCACTTTTCCTAATTATTTCCGACAATATACTATACTATGTGTATACTCAATTTTAATTGAGTAACAGCAAAAAATAGAATACATACCTCATTATTTTATTTATAGGAAATGTAACGTATTATTCACACGTGATATAGTGTATTCATAAGAAATTTAAAACATTCTCATAAATCTTTTTCATAGGAATAAGTTCAATCATTACAGAATGACAAATTAAAACAAGGCACGTCAACAAAAAGATTTCTTACTTTTATAAATTATACTTATTATATAATATTTAGAAATAATAAAAAAAGCCATTGCTTAATAAATTTTACTTATACTTGCACAGGACACATCTAGAAGCTGCAAAAGGGATGGCGCAACATAAAAGCACGAGTCACGCTTGTTACAATACTTGCCAGGGGCTGTCAAAGTCAGAGTATAGCAAGATGAATGATCTATTCAGTACTTTTAAACATTTATCATGTGAAGTTATCGCTTAAACTTGTGACTGGATTAAAATTATTCTTCAATGGGATAACTTTCATCGTAATCCTTTTATGGCAATATGCGCCCCCTTGAGTTAGGCCACCCTCACCACGAGCTGATATTTCTATTGTAGGAGATTTAAAATTCTCGAAAATCAGAGGTTTCCTCTTCCCATTGACTGAGTCATTAATTAAAAAAGTCGGCGGAAACCCAGGAAACGAAATCTAATAGAATTATTTTAGAAGGGATAGGGACAAGTTAGATATGTTAGAAAATACGAAAATACTAAGGAAAATCTGAATAAAAAGAATGTACAAAGAAAATTATTCATAAAAGAGTTGTTAAGAATGCATAAAAGATACATATTCTAATAACTAAAAGATTTCAATGTTTAAACCATTGAGTATGGCATGGAAATAAAATACATCACATAGGTAAGCACTTTGGACGAAATTCACAAGAGAGCCGTTCGATTGAAGCAAAAATTCAAACTAAATACGTTACGAATATGCATCCATAGAGACCAAAAGAATTATCATTTACGATATGTGTCTCTAGATTATTTAGCTCGTATGCCGTTAAGTAGTTAAGCCTTCTAGCATCAGCTGCCAACAGCTAGTAGGTGGAAATGAGGCTTACTAGGCACGATGAGGAGTGAGGTAGTTACCCTGTCTTTGCCCACTCAGCCAAAATGCTATACGCGAAAAAAGTCCACGTAATTTCAGCACAATGGTACTATGAATAACTCTTTCCATTGCATTTCGTAAGGGGTGATGAACGCATCCGTCATACTCCAGTGACTCATATTATCGCAAGCATGAACAAGACTTAGGCTAAAGTAATCGAATGATGTCTTTTAGCATGTTGCCGCAGAACTGTCTCTCCGCAATGGTCTAACGATACCAGATTTCACGCTGCATACTTTCTCCTCCAAAACCCCTTGAATTCATTTATAATTTAAAAGGTCTATTATGGCAAAAAGGAGCATTTTGTAAAAACCGGAGTGATCGATGGCGGCATTAATTGCAATCGCGATAAAAGCGATCGCATTTATTTCTCCGCCGCAGAAAAATTCCGAATCGAGTCCGCGGAGATATTGTCGCCCGAATCAATACCGAAAAGGTAAAATGTTCGGCCGATGAAAAACTGTAAAACGTCATCGGAACCGATGAAAATGAAGAATAAATCGATTAACACATCTTTTGTGTAACTTTTGCATCGAAAGCGGTTGAATGCCCCGCGCTGCGCAAGGATCGACGGGATGGATGTGTAATGGAGACACTCATTTAATAATGACCCGAGTGACTAAGTGAGCCACGGTGCCCCGAGCAGAAACAATGTATCGGTCTTACTACAAAAGAACCACACCCTGCTTACTCTCACTCCTTATTTCAAGCCCACATTCCACCCTTTGTGGCCTCCCTCGCACTTTCCCTCCCGCTGCAGTTCATTCAACGCGAAATTAATTCAATTTGGGACGGCGCGGAAGTCGTGCGCTTTGTCGCCTCTCGAATATCGTCGTTAACATTCTAAGCTATTCCTCGGATGTTTATCCGAAAATCTCGAAATTATTATTTTCTCATAGTTGCACTATTGCACTATTGCAAATTTTCCTTTTTTATTCTTTTTATATTACTATCATTTTTGTAATTTCGTTATAATACTGCTTTGGCAATTCTCATTCTATGCACAGTTTTCTTTTACATCCTTTAGCTTATACTATTTGTAGGTCTGCGCAGGTTTTTCACACCCCCCTTCTCTGTGGGTGTTTTCCTGCAGTCCATCTTTTTTCCTAAGATATCACCTTAGGTTTTTTAACATCCACTTCTTCTAAAGTTTTCCTCTATTTTTATTCACCTACACAACACTTTTTATGTACGACGATAGGTTAGATGAAAGAAGAGACCATTCAGTCTCAATCTCGCCTCTAAATCTCGCGAAGATTTTGGTCTTTTGTTGTGACTGAAACGGCTCCGTATGGAAATGTGTTCGATGATGTCCAGAAATTAGGACAATTATGCTAATAGCCTTATTTATCAATATTGTATGATTGAAGCAATAAAGAAGTACAGATACAGGTGGAAGTGTTCGTCATAATACAAACATTATATTCAATTATTGCAATGATATAAAAAAGTGAATAACGAAATTAAAACTGAATGAATGTATAAAAGATAAAATATAAATTAAATGACATATAAGTGAAAATAAAACTGCTCTCAATTTTCCACATTACTCAAATAAATAATTTCAGATTATACTTATACGAGTTACTACCGAAATACGCACACTACATACAACAGATATTTTAAATTTCTACTAAAATACCCTTTCGGTTAAAGAAAGGTAATTATGATTAAATCCAATGTAGAGCTATTAAGGAATGAATGTTTCCCTATATCCCTTTTTCTAGTACACTCTTGGCCAAAATGAACGCACCATCGGTCGTTAGGATCGCTAGGGAGGTGGTGCGTTAATTTTGGCCAGGAGTGTACATATAAGCATTCAGATGGTGACTTTCGCATGAGAGCCTTTCTTTTAAGCATTTTGTATGTACAAGCTAACTTTTAGTTTAGGCGTGAACCTCAGGCAGTGCTTGTTCTCTATTTTCAGATTAGAAACAACTAAACGATTCAAGCAATGTTTGCTGGAACTTATTTAATTACAAAGAAAATAAAAATTGACTCTGTTCAGAGATTAATTAACTAAAGATACGATAGTTTTCCGGGATTTTATCTCAACATGAGGCCTGAATTATGATTCCCTTTTCTTTGGAATCGAAGGATCAGAAATTGTATTTCTCTGCTATTATTTTTATTTGTGTTTCGCAAGGATTCATTTCTAATTTTTTTTCCTTTTCACCATATCTACATAAACTGAATATTTTCCCAGAAGAAGACGATTAATCGTCGAAACCGGTCGTGTGATTGTTTTTTGTAATACATAAATTGTGGTAAAAGTACAAATATTTCGTAGATTATTTCTATTTGAATATTTTTCATTTATTTAGAATGAAGAAATAATCTGGTACTTTTTCTTGATACAAGAGTACCTATGGAACTGTTTTGGAGAAAGTGCCAAATAGCTTTTTCATTTTAAATCATAGCTTTCTACAATACCTCGACTATTACCGTGTATTTTTTTTTAAAATTTATCCATCTGTATACAACTGATTTTTAAATATATTTTATTTATTAAAATTTTTATTAAGTTATTTCTAATGATTCTTAATAGGATCTGAGCAGGCATCTGGCTGAAGACTGCAGATCTGTATGCTTTCTCATAAACTCCTGGAATTGGAATATTTTCGGAAAATACCAGAAGTTATCGGATTTCTGGACTCTACCGTCTTCTTTGACGTTTACACTTAGCTTTGACTATGTGAACAGTTATTAAATAATATTCATTTCGATCAAAACACCCGCTTAAGTGGTTAATAAAGACTCCTTACCGAATAATTACGCAGAATATAGATCATCTTGGGAATGATAGAGTGAAAATATTTAATTAATTAATTTAAATATTTAATTTTGATCGCATATTTTCATCGTTGTTAACGAGAATTCATCAAATATTCTCACGGAGGTATCTGTTGGAGTCATTAAAATAAAACGTGAAGTGACAGAAGGTAAAACAAATAAATAAATTATTTATTTGAGGAAATTAAATTAGCGCGATCACATGTTAGCTTCTGTACCAGTAACCTACAAGAAGCGCTTAGCGCAAGAGATAGTGCGAGAAACACAAAACCCGCAAACTTGCATGTTTCATTGCCTGAGGGCGAATCTAGAGTCCAGGTTCATATCTCGAGGCCAAGGTATGAAAAAAACTCTAATCTCGATAAGTTCATACGTTCTGCAGTTCGTGAGTCGAGGCACCACTATAAATCGTGGAAATCTATCCACATAGAGAAATCAACCCTCCAAACCCTCTGCCTGGGGTAGATTTCTACCCTGACGCAACCTATTTTGTGTCGATTGCCACTTTTTTGCGTTGGTTCTACTTTTCAGCAACTATATGGATACATGTGACGGGGATTTTATGCAAGAATTACATAGTTTATGGAAGAATATATTTCTTGCTTTGAATTTTCATAATTTGTTATAACTTGTGTTCTAATTTTTTATCTGTAATAAAAATTTAAATCACCATAAATATGCGTTTTTTTTTCTTAGGCATTGTGTATATTTCTTTCCTCACATTGTCGGTATCTTTAATTTTCAATCAAATGTTAACAAACAAAATTAATACTTGGTAAATACTATGGGTTAGTTTATACTTACTATATATCTTAAATAATATTAAAATACTGTTAGATGGTAAGATAAAGATGTTTTCCGATAGAAGAAGAAAGCCACAACTATTACCCTTTACTAATTTCTATTCTCACACAACATAGGTTTAGACGCTTAGCACTATTATTAGAATAGTGTATCCCGATTATATAGCTTAAATGCTATGTCATGTCACGCGTAGTAAAAAGAATTCTTCTCTGTCCTATAAATACCTAATTCATAATTTGACTTCACAGTTTATGCATTGTATCGATCATCTTTTTATAATATATAATCTGTGTATTATTGTAATGTAATGTAAACAAATTTATTTACATTTTCCATTTTATCTTTTTGTGTTTCATGTTGTATTTGAAAATTGCTCTTATTTAAATTATAACGTGACCATGCTTATCGTTGTATCACATACCTGTACTTATAGTGTATTTATATATAGTTTTTCTCATATTTCAGTTATTACTTTCGGTAGTTTGGTGCACGTTTTCCACACCCTCTTCTTCGTGGGTGTTCTCCTGCAGTGGATACATTTTTCTAAAAATCTCTCAGGTTTTTTAAACACACGATATTTCTCATTTTATCTCATGCTATATCTTTAATCACTGCGTAATCTTTGACGATTGCTTAGATGGAAAAAGAGATTTTAGTTTAAATTTCGCTGGAACAAAGACGTGATATTATTATTAGTATAAATAAGCGTAGGGTAAAAATAGACACCGTGCAACCATTTATGTAAGCAAAACTCGCAATGCCACCGGAAGGTTAATCAAAATAAAAATGTGAATTAATGTTTCGTATAGACGAGCCAGGAAAAAATGAGAAGCGGAAGAAATCGTACATTATGCCAGAAAGAGAGCATCGCAAAAATATTCCGCGAAAATGGGAATGAAGACGCGATGAAAAGTATCCTCAGCTTGCTCGCAGTTGGGGAGAGGCGAACAAATAGGAAAATATCGGTGTAGCAACAAATAAATGCAACCAAGACACGAAGGACTCAATGGTAAGTGCGCCACATATTCTCGTGAGATATTTTGAAATGAAAGCCACGCCTCGTCGACGTCACTTGGGGAGGACAAAGGGGAATAGATAGAAGGTGAAGAGATAAAAGTGAAGAGGGAAGGCACGTGGGCGAGCGAGTGAAGTAAGGCCAGGGAAAATGTCTGTTGGGGTAGATGCTGCGTCTGGAGGAAAGGTCCACTAGCAGCGCGCGAAGCCAACGAAGCACAATGCTGACAAGAGAGAAGAAATTTCGATTTAGCATCGACGAGTCGAAGTATTCGCGGGTTTATCACGCCCTCCTCATGGATGCTTTTTTGCTGATATTTCCCTTTAATCCTAAGTACAGGCATATGTTTTTCCACAAAATATCTCCCACTTTTTCCTTTTTTGTATTTATTGTAAAATCTCTTTCTTTTAATATCTTATGGCATGATGTTACATTTAAGAAAAGATTTATAAGTCTCAATCTCGCCCTGAAATAATGTCGTTTAATTATTATTTAAGTATAATTATCATCGTCATTATTAATGCGAAAGAGTAACCGAGAGCAGAGCATACTCTATTTCCTAAAATGGAGGAAATATTACACCTACAGCGAAAATACAACGCTTAAATTTTTACGGATCATTCAGGGGTAAAAAATAAAAATTTCGATTGCACTTATTTCCAATAATTTCGTAGAAAATAGACAAAAACCTATTTTATTCACTGCCCAGGGTTAAATCTTCATGCTACTCAAAGACGCTATTCTGCTTTTAAACCCCAAAACTAGATTTAGATAAAACTTCACAAGCATTGAATTTTAAAAAAGCCATGCATACATTTAAAGAGAAAAATGTGCTCGCAACGAAAGAAATGTAATTGTTTATGTCCTCTCACACATATCGAACTAGAGAGAAATTGCAGGCTTTTGTTACAATTCCCGAATCAAATACGCATGTTTAAATAATTGATGAAAGGATAATTGCTGCTTATTGCGCAGCAGGTTATAGACATTGTAGGTACAAAAATTCTATTTGTTCGCTACTTATTAAAAGTGTTGAGAGAAATCAAGTTGTCGAGGTGCCTGCATAAGGGTGTCTAAAACAGTATCGATGCAACAGATTTCAGATAAGAATTATTTCATATAAATCCTAGTTTGCCTACACATATCCTTCATGTCCAAGCTGGAATCTGCTGTTAATTGTGTGAATCAACATAACAATACCAACAATTTTACTCGAAGATCAATCAATCAAACCTCCAAATTTCCATATCCTTTCGAAATTATCAAATATTCTGAAACAAAGAACCAAAACAGGAGATAGTTCAATGCCATTCTGTTCAGATTAAATATCAAAAGATCAAATTGTTATCTAGATTTACTAGGATGGAGTTTCAACCCATTTACTAGAATGGAGTTCCACACAATTAAAGCTTCCCAGATTGATTTCAAATTGTTATCTATTCGCAGTACAAATGTATCGATGACTTTGTTCATTGACACGTTCATAAATAAGTTACGTATGGACTAAAATATCCTCCTGAATAGTGCTTATTAATAATCTCTTTAAAGATAAATTAGGTTTAAAGGTTAATCTAGATACCAGAGGAAATTCGCCCACGGGGATTACAAATTAAAATGATACCGTAGACTGAAAATATGCTACGAACATTCTGTGAAATTTCCAACCCAGATTTTCCAGTCGCTCGTTCGCTAACGAAAAATAACTGCAGGAATAAATTTAAAACGAATTTTACGCATATTTTAGTGGGGACGTGAAGTTATACTTGATCAAAATATGTCGTGAAAAGTCTGATGGAAGAATGCACAGAGTTTTGGAGGATACGAGAGTAGGAATCGTTACATGAAGAATCCGCTCACAAAAAGGAAGCTTCCCGAATCGACGCGGCGTATATGTTTACATTATCGTCGTACCTTCCTTCAAAGAGTAAACTTTAAATTTCCTCGCCAATACATCTGAGGCCAGAAAATCGCTGTATTTCTGGAGCGCGTAACAGCAACTAACAAACCAAAAGTCCGTGAATGTAGGTCATCCTGGATGCCGGAGGCACTTCGCAAATTGGGTAAAACTCTGCTTCTCTCGATAAAATATTCCAAGAATAAACCCGAGGCTTTCAAAAGAAAGCAGGCGAAATCAGGAGCCAGGTGACGTTGGCCGATCGTATCGGACAATGCGTTGGGGTATTTCGTTCGCGAGTCGAGAAAAGAAAATTTACGAACGGAAACTAACACGAGCTATTTATTAATTAAGGAGGCCTTCGCTAACATCTTCTCAGGAGCAATAACTTCGATTTCACCAAGTTAAAATGCGACGAACAGAAACTTCAATCGCTTATTTCGGCATATGCATATTGATGATACTATACACCAACTATAACCCTTTCACTACCTTAAAATAGAAGATATAGCACCTCCCTTATGGATACCATTACTCACTGAGTGTTGAACCCACAATAGTCTGATTTTTTTTCAGAATAACGTGATTTAATTTCTGATTTTTCCCTCTTCATATGTTTCCCTTTCCGACTGGAGTATTACTCTACTGACTTATTTAATTGCCCTACACCTCACATTTCCGTCATTTGCTCCTTGCCTCATCTGTACAATAGTATTCTCTTCTTCTGCTATAGTATACTCTATTCTTCATATCTATTTGTATAACAGAATTCAACTTTGACCATTTTTCAACAGTTCTGATAGTTAACATTGCTGCTGCATATTTTGTTTTATTCTTTTCCTTAATGCATATAGTTTTTATTTAAAAAAATTTCTCTGTTCGATTAATGTTACAAAGTTTAATTCATTAAAATATTGTAAATGATTCGTACTATTACTAGATGTAAGTAAAATTAATCCATTATCAAAATATTTATTTATCGAAAGAAAATTTTGGATTTTTTAAATTTGTATTGAGCACGAGGCTGAGAAAATTGCATACTCAATTTACTATCAATCTGTTTGCTGGCAGTTATAAAAAGAAATCAACAGAGGTTTGAACGGCTGCCGTTCATTTTGGTTACTTAACTGAATTTAACAAAAATGTTTATTCATCGTGCTGCTTCTGAGAGACGATCACTAAAAACGGCTCGGCGAGGAAAGCAAGTTCACTCTTCACCTTGTCTAGTCACCCAAAAGCTTATTCAGAGCTTATTATAGATAACGGAGGGGTTGGGTCTGTGAGGGTTGGCGGCCATATGGAGAGCAGACAACAAATTCAATACGTTCCATCGATAATTAACGGCCTCAATAATCGTTAGTTGTAATTTTTAAGATTGTTGATCGGTAGACCATCGCGATATATGACCTCTGAGGGCATTTAGTTGGCGGGAGGTCAGATATTGTGCATCTTGCACTATTGCATCGACTTAAATAACTGCTTCTTCGTATTTCTGTAAGACAAATTTTATGAACATCTGTGAAATGACGTAAGATTGGCTTGAAATTGAAAATGCATGCTCCTTAACGAGACTTATTTTGATTCAAAAAGTTTTTGCCAAGGAATAACGGACTTGAAAAAAGTCTGATTATGTCGGGAAACGAACCCGGGATCTTCCTCTATCCGGGAGGCTGCCTTAACCACTAGGTTGCGGAGACAGAACGTTCGAACAAGCCGTTTTTTGGTTTTCCCGATGCAGTCAGACTTTTTTTCAAGTCCGTTTTTCCTTGGCATTTTTCCTGGGTGCACGCCCTTCTGTGCAATTTACCCTTCACCCTTCCTTTCAAAAAGTTTTTATTATTAAATGAACATTTTTGAGTCTTATAAACGCAAATAAAATGTTCTTATTCCATCTAATTTTCAATTATATTAAATGAAATTCCGAATGAAAGTGTTATTGAATTAGAGAAGGAAAACAGTAGTCGAATTAGTTTTTTTTTTAATCTAAGACCATTATGAACTAAAAAATGTCGAAGAAAAGGAAACACCTACTTAAAAGAGTGGTGTTAATAACCTACGCAAATATAATTCTACTAATACCTAAACCATGAATGGAAAATTTTGTAATATCACGAAGAACTTAGAATAAAAAGCGGTTTATCATTATTAAATTTGACCTTGATATGTCCAGGAAATACTGTACCACGATGAAAATATTTTAATATTTAATAAATAAATAAATAAAATAAAAGTAAAAACCTTTGCGTCCTCTATATTTACTGGCAGGCAAGAAGAGAGAAGACTTTGATAAGTTCTAGAACAAACAATACACCCACGCATTGATATGTTAGAGGCTTTTGGATATAGATTTTAAATTAGCGAGGCTATGCATAAATGCAGTACTGAATTTCATAATTTTACTAAGTGAACGAGAAAGATAATCACTGAGCCTTTGTAAAAAATTTCGTTCCGAAGCAGATGATGTTAACATTCGCAAGACTGTTTATTTTAAAGAATGACTGAAGTTTCTTTTACTTGATAGAGAAAAACTTAGGAAAATTATGCAGAGCCATGTTGATCGATAATCCATCTCCGAGAAGAAATGCTTTCCAAGATAAATTCAGACTAAAATAGGCTATTTCCTCAATTTTCATTAACTCTGGTGAAGCAAAGCATAGTCAAGTACTCCTTTCATGGTGTCCTCGTTAACATGCAGCTAACATATAACCTAAACGTAATAAAGGGCACTGTTTCTGTGATTTATTTCCAATGAGTGCTTGTTTGCGAGGGTTCACGAGGATGCAGAAAGAGTGATGAAACTATTTAATCCAATGATGATAGAAACGCAACTCGCATTTGTAGCGAACAGAAAACTCTTCGGATACTCAATGACATTTCAAATTAATCATGTGTCGCAATGTTTACGCATGAAAATTTTGATTTTCCGGAATATTCATTCCGCCGAGATGCAATTGATTGCGTAGGAAGCTAAACAGTGCCCTTCACAAATAGGCGAAACGATAGAAAATTGATTCCCACCTTCTCTCAACGAGATACACTATTTTCAATATTACGTCACACACCGAGTTATTTTGCTAGATTTTCTTGGTACGCTAAAAACGCAAAATGGAACTATTTGCTTCCTAATAATCTCAAAATACTGCCTAAAATTTTTATCACTATTCAAGAATAAACAGCGTGCATAACTGTAACTTGATATTTTACCTTTTTATAGTTTTAGCGCTCTACTTAACTTCCTACATTAACGGGGTGAATTATGAGTATTTTCCATTTGTCTTCGGTTGAGAAGAGAGGTAAAAGATATCTTAACTTAACTATAAAAGATATCATTAACTTCTCAGTCAATATTTTTCAAGGCTTTGAATTTAATGCTACTGAATATTCGTTTAGACCGCTACCTTATCGGCAGCTGTGATAAGTATCATTCATAGAATCATTACTCACTCCTTATATTTTGTAAGAACCCTGATTATTTCTGATCCACCGGCCACGTGGCCGAGTGCCATCTACGCTATCGCTCCTACCCTAAGGCCCCGGGTTCGAATAGGATTTTTCCGATTCCGAATGGCTGTGTGTGCTCGTTGCGTATTTGTATATGAAAGGGTTAATTGTAAGAGTGGTTTGACGGACTAAAATTCGCCCAAATAAAGTCGTCATTATTATTATTATTATTTCGACGGGTCTTTGGTGGCAAGTGGTGGAGAGACCGAAGCTAAAATCGGCATCCTGGGTGAATTTATGTGAATACATAGGTATGCATACATTTATCACTATTAGACGATATATAGAGGTTCTACAGTGGAAATGTAAGGCAAAATTAAATTGGGGCAGATACCCACGAAATCCTGTCAGTCTTTTTAAACTACATTAAGCAGGTTTCAATATGGATTTATTTACGTAATTAATTTATAATTTGGCGAACTGATTAATTAAATCGCATAATATAGCTACCGATCAAGGCGACTTTGAAAGACTTTTTCATATTATGATGCTTAAGTTATGCCAGAGGACAATAAGTTCTTAGGTTTTATCGACGGGTAGAGCAAAACTGGCGTTTATGTATGATTATAGCAGAATAAAGAGCTGGAATGGGTGTAGAATATGATGCTACCAACTGCAGAACTTGCAAATTCTAATCATAATGATTACATTGTATGGTAAGCTGTACAGAAAAAACTATATTTTGTACGATTTCGACGTTCCTGATAGAGCCTATAATGCAACTTTTCCGTAGGTAATTTAAACAATATTGTCGAAATAATAATGATGAGTAAAACGTTTCGAGATTCGTTAATCTCTGACTATGCAGAGGGCTCAATGGGACCTAATTATAAACGCAAATAAACCGAATGCATGGAAAATCGCACGTAGATGAGCGCACTGTCCTCGGTATTTGCTAATGAGATTCGCTGGCGAGAAAAAAGGAACGGACCCTGTGAGAAGAGGTGCGAAATAAGAGGAGAAAATAGAGACGTCATCTCTGCACCCACGGCTCACATGACCCCAACAGCTTGACCATTAAAAATCTTACGGAATGCTCACCCGTTCCCTCTGACCCTCCCATTCTTACTCATCTTCGCTTCTGCCTGGGATGTTATCCGGGGGCCATTCTTCGCTTCTCAATGCACCATCATTGCATGCGAATAGAAAATCGCGACCCCAAGCAAATGTTACACAGAGATCTGGGCTACACACAGTTTTCTCCATGTTCGAAAAACATCGACCCAGGCGTTCATTTTATTCGGCGCTATATTGCGATTATCTCGTCGGTGCATTTGACGCAGTTATCCCTCGCATAGCAGAAACTCAATCCAAACCTTGGCTAATAAATTGCGCAAAGATCCGCCTGAACACAGCTTAAATGGTAATGCTTCTATATTTGGGCAAGATCGATTAAAAAGTCTCCTCTTCCGTCAAACTCCCATTGCATTTTGTTCAAAAAATACCGTAATTTTCCACACACTGTGAAGAAAGAATTGGATAAATACAATAAGAATAATTGGCACTAAAATTGCCAACAACGTTTACTGTTTTAATCCAATAATGTATTAACATTTATAATCATTGTTAAATCACAATGAAATTTAACAATGACCTTACTGTAAAATACCAATGCGTTTCTAAAATTGTAAGTAACTCCAATGAGTGGAAAAAAACGGTTAACCTCGGGGTCGTACTTGGTATTTTAGTATTTGAACGTTACCAGCATGCTATCCACTCTACCACCGCGGAGAAAGATAATAGAGAAGGGTCCATAATGAAAAAAGGGGAGGCTGGTGGATTAAGTACAAACAAGGAAATCCTAATCCTGAAGTTCGGCTTTTCCATTCCATTATTCCATTCCTAAACAATGAGCCACCTTGTAGGCCAATATGGAAGTAATCAGCTTTGAAATTGCACTTTGACCAGGCACTATACTCCCTATACATGTGACTCCTGAAGGAATTAACATTTTTTAAAAGTTTACTGAATCCCGCATGGGACAGTTTTAACGCCAATATTCATATGAGCACAAATATCACGAAGGACTTTCACTCTTTGAGGAGATAATTTTTCATGACATGTCCGACAAATTAATCTAGACCTGATGCTTGAATTTAAAATGCTTCGTCAGAATGCAATTTAAAATAACGTTTCTTAATAGCTAAAAGGCTAGGGTAAGATTTACGACAATGGGACAATGGTAGGACTGTAATCTGTATACTCTAATCTTATGTGACAGCATGACAATAATTAGAAGAATTGTGAACATAAAATTTTAAGAGATCGTAAGAGAAACATTATCCTCGGTTGGATAAAACTCGCCAAGAAAGCGGTTGTGAAAAACCTGAGCCAATATACAGATTGTAAAGAACAAAAGATGATAAGTAATATGATAAAAATATGAATACGCTATTGAAAAATACATATTTGCAGTATGCGTGTGCATCGATAAGAATAGTATAGTACACAAATCTATAAATATGAACAATATCGGGGCTCCCGGATAGTCATGTGGACAGCGCGTTTGCCTTTGGTGAAAGCGGTCCCGGGTTCGATTCCCGGTGGGAGCCAATGTGCGAAATGACCTAAGCTGTCGAAGCACTTTTAACAATACTACTACTACTACTATGAACAATATCGACGAAAAGTAAATTTTAGAAGAAGAAAGTAAGAAACAAATGCAACTTAGCGCGAGATGAAATTTCGGTGGTTTCATTAAATCGTAAAGAATAAATGTTAAGTGATCAACTGAATCATTGTTAGATCACAAATTTGTATCACTGTTTAAAAATAACGTTCCACCCAGTTTCACACGGCTGACTTCCTTTCTCATCTTTTAACCTTTAGAATACCCGAGTACAACTTTCTCTATCGCCTCTCTGTCTGAATTCCCAGCATACTCCCAAAATTCTCTAAGAATATCTTAAAGCACATTTTTAATAGGATTTCGGAATCATTCTTAATGTAAACGGTATTTAAATTGCGCTATTTACAAATAATATAAACAATTATTTTTAAATAGAATTCTTTTACTATCAGTATCATTAACTATTTTTAAAGTTAAATTTACGAAATGTTATCGATTTCATATTCACCATAAGCTGACGACTTTGCTCCGCGTGAGTTTAGGAAGTCAAGGTAAGTAAATACGATTCTTGGGCAAAGTTAAAACTCAAATTATGAAATTTATTTATAGAATAATAGATGACAGTACGTAACTTTACTTTTACTTATTTGTACTACTTTCACATTTAATTTTATAGCTAACAAATTCACTAAAACAAAACCACAGTAAAAACATTTTGTTACAAACTAACAATTTTAGGCATATTTTTCCTAAAATCGGTTAAGCTGTGATTTTGTACAGATGACGAAGATGATTTGGAATCTAATTCCATATCCGACATAGGATCCACAAGGATTTAAATCTAAGTCGTCAAAACGCGCATAAAAATGTCATAAAACTACCTATTACTTACTACTATTAAAGTAAGCATCAGATTATTCTAGCCAAATTTTTTGCTAACGGATTATGAATCGTGGTATAAAACTGCATAAAATGGCTAAAAAAAGAAAGAGAAGGTATCGTTCCTTTCACCCTTGTTTACCAATGCTTTCATCCTAAAATGTGAATTACGTGATAAAAGGAGGCCCTCGAATACGATATTCCAACAATATAATAGACTCTAGATGGGAAAAGGAAGTTTTACTTTGGCTTGGAAGACAGAAAGAATATAAGGAAGAATTACAAAGATGGTCATGATAGAATAAGAATATTAGAGAAATTAAAGAAAGTGGGAAATCGAAGACAAGTAAGAATGTAGGGGAATGTTTGAAAATATTTTTGGTTGCATCTGAAGCGTAAAGCATATAAAAGATTCCGAAGCAATGAGGTAATATCGAGAGCTTAATTTGTGTGACTAATGCAAAAGGAAACAGCGTATTGGCGTGTAAGCATATTTAAAATAATTGTATTCATTTTTCCTGGAGTCAAACTATGTTTTATGTACACGAATGTCACGAATCGAATACACCCTATATAGTATGTTAATAATCATAAATTTTCACGTCTATTCTTTTAAGTCTGCTTAGTATAGAATTCATAAGGAATATCGAGGCAATTTCACAAAATATTTTCCCACTTTGGTTCTAGTCAACGTGAGTTTCATGGGATTAAGTTCTTTTCTATTCACGCTGCGCAAAAGTAACGCGAGATATGGACGCGAAGTGGCTTTATCGTGGATCGAAGGCGATTTCTGTTGTGATTAAAGAAAGCGGTACGTTAATCGATCATCATAAAGCCAAGTATGAAACCCCATTTCATGTCAATTTTGTTATCTGCTCTGATAACTTAAGGCTGGGGCAGAAATGACATGGCGCTACACCCTACTTTATGTGCATTTGCCCATAAAGTAGGGTAAGTAGGGTCCTTGGAAATCTCATGGAGAGAGTTACATCAGATGTCTTAATGGCATTTATTTACACCAATATTTGAATGAATTCGTCCACCACCCGACGAAAGAAGAGACAATTTGATATATAACTGTTAAGAAAACACAAATTAAGAGGAAACTGAAAATCCAGAGAAGGAACGTTTGGAAATGAGATTTTCTGAATACAAACCAGCAGCAGTAAATAACGCTTTAGCGCGTTTCATTTACACATAACAAAGCCAGTTCATAATAATAGGGCAATCCAAGGTAATGATAAGATTTTCCTCAGCTACGTTAGTATTTAATTCGCGTTCTATGCGAAAATAGAAACCAGCGTAGCTCTTGAGTCACCTCATATATTATGAAGCCAATGAAATGAAAATACATCAGTTTTCCATTTCGAGTTCTCTCTGCATAAACGGCGATTTAAGGCTAAGTAAAACAAATAATTTGAATGATATCTTACGTAAAGGGTGTTTGAAAATGACGGTTGCATTTCAAAACTTATACTTGAGATACCACTAAATTTTTAGTTACACAGAATTTCGAATTAGTTTCAAATTAATCACGATGCATTTAATAATAATATTAACTTTCAAATAGAAACATGAAGAAATATCTCTAAGATATTACTATTTACAAAAACACAGGACCATTCACATACAACATACTTAAACGGAATAAACTGGCCAGAATTCGAACCAGGGACATTCGATCCGAAACACTAGCTCGCTAAGTTCCCTTACTTCCTCCACCGATTGCAGTTAGCGAAAATCTACACCTTTCCATTTTTATTTATTTCATTTCTCTAATGCAACCTTATTTTTTGGGCACACATCCTCAACCCTCAACTCACCCGCAAAATAGTCGTATGCAATGTTTAGCTTAATACATCGATGTGCAAATTTTATAACTCGTCCACTAAAATACCATAAGTTAGTATTTTTCTATAATCTAACTAACAACCGAGGGGCATGTGCTGATTGATCTCTCAGTGTTATTTATCGGTATGATTACACCTTATGAATTATTGTACAGTCCTGGCCAAAATTAACGCAGCACCGGCCGTAAGGATCGCTAGGGAGGTGCTGCGTTAATTTTGGCCAGGAGTGTACCATCGATACAGATAAAATTTTCTGATAAGCGTATATGCTAGGAAACATCACAAATTCTAGAGATAACTTTCCTTAATTAGAAATTATAAAATGTTACGTACAAGGTGTCATGAATTGATTTGCCACAAGGCTAGCATATGAGCCATTGGGAAATGATAGTTATTATTTTCGCAGCGAAATCCAATGAGGATAAAAAGAAATTTTGTAAAAATAATCATGAACGATCTACACATACCATACGAATAAACTAGGGAGGCTGATGAAATGCGTCAAATGGCAGATGAAAGTGCGTCACATGAGAAGGCATAGTTTGGAACTTATTTCAGAATGGCCCAAGTCACATAAAGCGACAGCTCTGCCAAGTTATTCATTAGCTACTAAGTCCACAACATTACGAATGCCACTCGAATTATGGCACGAATCCGATGCTCATCCATTCATAATGGATATTTTGTACGATTTCCATAACGATTTATCGCATAAGGTGAACGTAAACACAGCTATGGCCGCAGTTAAATTGATTTACGAAGGCCTTTATTCGTTGTATCTCATTTATTCATTTCGGTGCTCTTTTTAATTGTGTACTCAAGGTCGGCTTCGGCTGTGCCGATTTCATTTACGTAAATTAAGCTCCAAAATAAAGCAAATTATTTGTCGTGTGTCTCTGAGGCACGAAATGAACGTCAATCGACAAAGAGGTTAATTAGATGTAATTGTCAGGCAATTAATTTTACGCATTGTTTATATGCTTTACATTTTATGAAGTAGTAAATATTTAATTTTAAGATGTAAGCTTTAGTGCAAAATAATATATAGAATGAAATAATTTATGATACGGAAATTTCACAACCAAGACTATATCTTACGAAATCCTTCTAGTTATCCTATTCAACACCAGAAATCGAACGCTTAAATGCCAGATTCCTTGTGTAAAATAAGCGAAGCATATAAGTAACATATATAGCAAAATATGAGTAACAGTAACGAAAACGTAGAATAGAGAACTGAAAATATCTATAAAGTATTTCTAGAGGTCGGTTGAAACCTAAGTCTCTCCGCCATTAACTGTGCTTCGGAGAGGTAATGAAAGTTACCAGAGAAGATGTAACGAAGCTTTCCGTAGCTTTTCTAGTTGAGATAGAATGCTATAATGGAACAAGCACGGGCACGTGCATCATAATAGCCCTATAAATAACGCTTTTTGTAGCATTCAATATCGTGTGATCAATACGAATACCATTAATTCCCGTTTCATACATCAACTGCTTTCATATCATCACAACCGTGAAGTGGAACGAGATATAAGTAAATGAATAATATGTTTTCCTCGATCCATATAAAAATGATGAAAAAATTTCCATTCATCAAGATATGGTAGCAGGATCGTATATCCTGCACCTAACAAAAAACAAGTGCAGGCAGGACTATGAGATAATGGGATGGAAAAGCGGAGATGTTCGCGCTCTCCAATTATAGAGAGCGCTGCTATCGGGTTGCCTATGATGGTGGGACGCACAATAGAAAGCGAGCTTCCCTATTCGTCCAACACCGATGGAGCACGTCGTATTTTACGACCTCCAATCCATCGCTCGCAGGCGACCGCAATAGAGTAACAAACGGCGGGAATGCGGGGACTGCATTTGGGGGAAATCTCTTTCATCTCCATTTATAAAATAATGACAACTCGGGGCACGTGCTAGAAGATTCTTAAAGGGCCATTTTCATTTAATGAGCGCTGCGCTCAAAGGAAACTTCGGCCTGTCTTCATCCCGCCCGAAAAAATGTCCCGCGGACAACCGTACAGCTCGGCGGGAACGGCGCGCTTTAACTCGATTCAAGAAACTAAATTTCGCCATTTTCTCGACATTTGGAGGCACGAGGAGCTTGTTCTTGAATCGCGAGTGGAGTCAAGTGGGGCCCGGAGAAGAGACCTGTGGGTGTGAAGGGGCGGATTTGGCGAGATTTCGGAGGCGAGGGGAGATGGGCGAAAACGCACTTAATGCCTTTCGCACTCCCACGTGCGGTGAAGTCTTGATAACACGACGTAGTAATACCAAGGTACTTTGGCGCTGTTAATGAGACATTTAATAACGTGCTTCGGAATAACGTGAACGTCAAGTTTTAGGTACTGATATACCTATACCTAACTGACTAGCTGTCCAATTCATAAAAAATGAAATAATATTTGATTTTTAACGAATAAAATAATAGAGAGTAAATTATTTTGGTTACAGTAATTTTGGAAATGCGTTGAACCCAGGATTGCTTCCACCATAGGCACCCCCCTGGCTATGCGGGAGTCAGAAAATAAGCCATGTTCTTTACTCGTAATGATACTGAAATTGAAATTTAATCCACGAAATACAAAACCTGCTTGCGATTGCCTTATGAACCTAATAGTAGTAAACAATCGTTGCTTATAAATAGTAATGATAATACCACATGATAAAATTAAACACACTCATAAGGGGAAGAATTAACAAAAATAACTCCCCCTTCTGTAATTGAACATTAAGTACACCAGTTTTTCCAAGTTTTCAAGGACCTTAACCAAACGTAGATATTTCATCAACAATTTCGCGATTTCGAATCTAAAAGATACATCGCTGACCTTGAATTCCAATTAAAGTTTACAAAAGAAAAAGGGCTTGAAAACGATAAAAACGAACAATTTTCAATATAAATTTATTTAGTGAACCACGGTGAATCGAACTTGGCACACTTTCAATAAACGACCTTTACTGAGCGCTCTCGTGACCTGACTCGTATTTCATTTATCTGTCTCATTGAGATGCGTACTGAATCAATTTTCAACCAATGTTACAATTCATCTCCCATGGGTAATTAGTGGAGTTGGATGGATAAACAATCACAGCCATATATGTTTACAACAGTAACTGTGACTGATTCAACAAAAATACAGTTAAAATAGCTGGAGTAATATTTCCATTTCGAATTAAAACTTTGAAAACTAGTTACTAGTTGGCAAAATGAAAAAAGAAAAATAATTTTTCGTAAGACAAGTTGCACCTAGGATAGATAACGGTTTTAATGATTTACAACTTAGTTTTGGCTGTTTATAGTAACACTTTCAATAATTATGGCGACAGAGGATAACGGTAGATTTTGAAAGAATAAAAATTTTCTCAAAATCGGATTACTATCACAAATTACTTTTCAATACCTCCTTCGCAAGATGTAGCAGTAGTCGTAGATTTGGTTGTAAATGTCAAGAGTTAGAGATGACGAATGGACTTGTCACTGTGCACAAGTAAAGGGTTTGACTAATTAAGTTCCGAACAGTCAGCATTTCATCAACTCTTACCATCTTCTTTTCGAACTTCGCACACAATTCTTCTCCTATAATTCGATGGCTGATATTTATAATCAATACTGAAGTTTACGAGACCAGAGTCAGGATGTCAAAGACAGGATGCAGCGTATAAGTTGAGTAGGGAACCTTTTTCCATCTAAAGGCCGCGCCTCTCCTTTACTTTCGAATACTTCAACGCAGAAATTACGAAGAAAAACGAATTTCATTGTCAAATAAATCTAGGTAGAATATTTCAATTTTGAATTCACTGTGTGATATATTAAACTGCGCAACAAAGTCAAATTTTGATATATTTTTTGTTTGAGGAAATGCAGAAACGGCCATTGGAAATAGGAAATTCAAATTATATTATTAAAAGAAATAAAATTACTTGCACTATTTTCCTCAGTATACTATAAATTACTTGTACTATTTAGTAATAGTACAAGTAATTTTATTTCTTTTAATTTTGATTTTAATGGAATTCCACCCAGTTAAAGCCTGCTACCATAGATTTTATTTATATTATTTATTTCAGGAAATGGAGAAACAGCCGCATTGAACGCTCTAAAAGGCAGCGTGTCCCCCACTTCTGGACCAATTAATTTGCAGAGGAATGAAAATGAATGCGAATAGAGAAAAATAAGTTAAATCTGTTGAGATATGGTGATTCAACTACTGAATAGTTAAACACAAAGACTCGACTTTGAAATAAGAGCATACGCGAAGTCCTAGACTAGAATCCCCGTTTCATTAATGTATGTAGATACTTCATTTTCATATAATATTACTATTTATATTCCTCAACTAGTATTGCAATAAGTAAATAAAAATGAAAAATTTATGTTTATCGAAAAGCGTTTGAGTTGGAGATGGAAGTCAAGAGGGCAGAAATATAATTATATCACACCGGAATTCTCCGCAAACAGTTTCCTAGTATCTACTTACTCAAAAGAGAGCAAAGGCTGAAATGAATGAATTGCGAGAGAGAGAAAAATAAAGGGGGCAGAGGAATAGCTTTGCACCATAATAGCAGATCAAAGTCAAGGTCTATTAAGCTAAACCAAAAAAACATCTTGCACTCATTGAATCACTAAAAATGATGCCGTACACTCATTTGCTATTGGAGGTACGAGGGGCATTTAGCGATGACATCAAAATAATCATATTAATGCTCGAAAATGAAAAATACTCACTTCCCTCTCCGTGAAAAGAAATGAATAAAAGCTTCTAGGTTCAGAGAGAATATGACGCATTCAAGGAAAAGAATTAAAAGTTAGCAATTTAAAATCCCAAACCTTGAAGCTTGATTTTAGGTACTATGTAATGTAGTAATGAAATTAGGGAAACATTTGACGCGGGAGTGGCACGAGAAAATGTAATTGAATTAGAAAGCACAGGAGAATAGATATTTTTGAAATGCTTCGCAATGAAAGATGTGGGATGAGAAGAAGGCAAAGGAAGCAAAGGACTATGAGGAAGTAACGACTAATTGTAAGACAAAGTTATCACTGATTCATAATCATATTTTTGCTCAAACTGGAACAGTAGAAACATTTTATCTAATCAAATGATGCGGAAACGATAAAGAAACAAAAACACTGAAAGGTAAATATTTTTGGTGAAAAAATATCTACGAAAAATTAAATTACTTAAGAAGAGCATACAGAGCTATTTTTTTAAGTATCGACTTTCAAGACAAAAAGGGCATACACATACCGGAAAAAGTTAGTTAGTTAGTTTAACCCTTTATTGGCGAGGTTAAGCCCAGGTGGGCCTCTCTTCCACCTAACCTCGTATGTCGATTACATTTAAACTTATTAAAAACTCAACTTCTTAAAAAATTCCAAAAAAAAGAGTAGGGTTTGGGAAAAAATCTTTGCAACTGAAGGTTGACTAAGAAAAAACCCACGTTGCGGGAGAACACCCACAAAGAAGGGGGGTGAAAAAACCCGCGAAAACACAGTAATAGAAATAAATACAATAATATACAAACATAGATATATGAAAAGTGAAAAAGATTACATATGAACAGTTATTTTAGAAAGTAAATTTAACAAAAGGTATAGAAGACCTAATTGATTTAGTTATACTAAAAGTTAAAAGCTATAATAAACTAAATAATCTAATATTCTATAAGCTACAATATAGTATAATAAAAATTTTATAAAATTTCTTCAGCCGGAGGCATCTGTCAATAGATGTTTTCATGGACTGTCTTGAAGTTGGCGAAACCAAGAATTTGTCGCAAAACTGCTGTTTTCAGAGAAAACTTCCTTCCAGTATTTGTGTAATTACATCTGAATATCATAATAATAGGACAATGGCAGGAGTACCTACGAAACCTTCAACGAAAGGTTAAACTCCACGGCAAATCTGTCGAAATAATTCATATTATTTTAATTGGTCCGATTCCTGATAAATGAGTGTACATAAAGAACGAAATCCTAAAATTTTTGCAGCAAATCCACCAACATATGGCATACCACGGCAAATAAAATATGTCCAGGAGGTAAAATTAGAAGCGCGTGGTACTTTCTGAACACAATGATCTTTCATACGACGTACCAATGCACATTGGTTGGGCTGCATGACCATCCAGCTCCAGAATCTTAGCCACTCGGTCTCGCTAAAACAAAACCTTTGAATTCCACGGCGGAGGCTGGAGGTAGGTGGCAACCGGAATGCGTAAAGCGGCTGACCATCGTGCGTGCACCACAAAGGCAAGTTGAGACCGCAATTGGTATTTAGTTTATGAAAGGCGGCTGCAGTTAGAGCAAGTGCTCGCAATCAATTGAGGCGAGGTTAAAGGTTGGGGGAGTACTTCTTTCCCATCAACAGCTACCGTCTCGCCTTTTATATTCTATTTCAAAGCTTTGTGAAGCGAGTGATGACGAAAAAAGAAGAAAATCCTCCACAATGAGGGATTTTTCGTAAAAATAAAAACCTATTACAAGCGAGCGCCGAGGTGGAGTTGTAATTAACATAATTGGTTGGGGGGGCAGGATGGGCGCGCGCCCGTAAATTTACACAGCGGAGTAAGAGCAGAGGGTGATTTAATCACGGTTAATTTAGTGACCTCTTTATGAGCACGGAATGGAGCCGAGCGTTGCAGTCACTGTTCAGGATTATTAATTTCGAGAGGCCCTCGGAAAAGAAGGATGTTATTTTTATGCGTGAAATAGTTGAGGGATAAACCAACCTTGATCTTCCGACAATAAAACGCTGCGAATAGCGATTGCAGTAAACAGCAGATGAACTTGTATTAAGCTAACGCTGGGCTCCTTATCACCCTTCAATGTCCAAGAGAGGAATTCTGGGACTCGGCCCTTTTTCTACTACCGGGCCCTATTCTTCTACGTTAACAAAGAATTTTTTGCCTGGGTCCCGAATTCAGCTAAAGCCCCGGATATTTGGAGCGCCCCCACTCCGGGGCCGAGCCACAAACCCTAGACAAGAGCCGACCACAGCTATTCAAGCAGACGGATTGAAGATCTTGATTAGCAAGAAAATATTCTTCCTTTAATTCTTCATACTTTAACAAAGTCTATTTTTCTCAGTATAATACATTTCTTTTTACATTATTTACTATGAATGAAATTAGTATATAATTAATGAAAAATATTTCCATATTATTGCTTAATATTTATATTCGGTACATTAATTTCATCGATATTCACGGATATCAATGGAAATAAACCAATAATAAATAGTCATTCCATCAGTAAACGATTGCCTCGATAGATATCTCAAAATAAATTGGAATTATATCATAAATTGCCGCACTAGAAAATTCGGTTACTACGAATATCTTAGAATAAACGTTTCCCCTGTATTTGAATGTTACCAACGTTTAAATATACGTGCTTAAAACACTCCTCGCTTGAGATATGGTCCTAGGGCCGTTCCTGTCTTCGGAATGTCCTATTCTCAAGGAAACCTCAAAATCCTTTATGCCTGCCTCGGTGGCGTAGGCGCGCTTGCCTAGTAACATCGAGTTCGAATCCCGGTGGGGGTATAATAGCTTGCGTTCGTTTTTAGGGCTTTAGTTGCAATAGTCCTCTTCTCTGGCTAAAATTTCCTTGATAAAACAAGATAATTATTCTTATGTGAAATGAATCTTAATCGTGCTCAATAAAGTTGATGCGAAAAGGTAAAATTGCCCGCTAAAATGTTGTCGCTAAATGGAATGGTAAATCGCGGAGGGTAGAGGCTATAACAATAACGCCCGAGTTCTTCTAAAACTTTGACTACGGAAAATCGTATCAGCGAGCGCGATTAACACATTTAACGCGAGGGTATTCGGTAGCGCGCGACTTACCTCCCACTTACGCTATAGCATCGCGACTAAGTTATATAAGTCAATACGGAGCATACCGCCATGCAAGACAGATTTCGAGCTACCTGCGTAAATCAAGCGGCGAGCGGAATGTGTGGACTCATTCTAATGATCGTGCGTTTGAGGTAAGCGTCGTGTGTTTTATGAGGAATAAAGGGGTGCGCGTCGACTAGATCAAGCGGCTGAAGGGATTTCTTTGCCTGCTCTTGAGCTTCGTACACTGCCGCCATCACGGGAAAGAGAGTGTGTGTGTGGGAGGGGGAATGAAGAAAAGCCCCACGAGCAGATCGCTTCAGCTGGCGAGGAAGCCAAATGCAGAGCTAATCCCTCGGAGGCCCTTTGCACGCCGTCACGCACTTTCAGCCTAAGGACATGGGATCATTCGACCGAGGGAGAAATGATTAGGATTAATTTTGTATTTTGTCCGCTCTTTCCGTCCCTCCCGCCGCGACCTCTCTCTCAAGAAAAAGCCCGAATTAAAAACTTTAAATTAGATTCCCGCGTTTGGAAAGGCATCGGGATTAATTAGCGAGGATTTGAGAGGAAATTGAGTCTGGTGAGGTTTGAACCTGAACCGCTTGGCGGTGAGGAAGGCAGACGCTGCGGCTCGGAAAGATAATTTTGGAAAAGTTTGTGGGGAAAGAATGAAAGATTTATCGAAATCGAAACTAAAAAATGATTATACTAGGCCTATACTAAGCCTGTTGTAAGCTTGAGCTAAATGTATGCTAAACATACGCTAAAACTTTGTCAATAGTACGCTAGATCTATCATAAATTTTGCTTAAAGTTGCGTAAAACTGTTGAGAAACCTCTATTAACACATGTATTTATGCTAAAATTTTACTTAAACTGTAAATAAATAGGCTAAATCTGATTTCGGATGTAAAAATAAAATAATTTTAATTAAGACTATACTCGAAAAGTAATCCTTCAATGAAAATGTTTTTAAAAGCTAAGTCTGATATAAGCAAACAAAACACTATAAATTGACATGAACATTTATATGCTTTGCCATTACTACCGCTACATACTGATAGAAGTGATAGAATACTGATAGAATATAATCTACTCATTACAGGAACCTGATAGTGCAGAAAATGTCATAAAATCTATTTCATGAACGAGAAATGAATAAGTAACAATTCGAGCGAAATCTAATTCAAAAGATAAATTTATTAAATAAGTTCAGAGAAATTACGTTCTCAGATAACGTAACCGATTTAATGCGACCCCACTGTTATATGGGCCGTTCTGATACTGCCAAAAAGATTAGGAAATAGATGCTAGAACGAATCGTTTCAAAAATTCATTTTTTCCGCGAACTATACGCGAAAGCAACCGTTTAGGAAAATAGAGTCAAGTTGCCTGCACCCCCTGCCACACGCCGAGGGGGCTTGCAGGGTTATTACATAGACATAGACAATTGAGACTTAAATATGTCTTCTATTCCATTTAAACCAGTGAAGTTCGCCAGACATGAGGCTCGAACTCACGACCCTGAGACTACGTGACTCATGCTACCGACTGAGCTAGCCGGTCTGCAACTGGCCCTTTACCGAGAAAGAATAACGGTTTGGGATCCTTTATTTGTGAATGTTAAGACGAAACTGAGGACTTAAACTTTAATATAGAATCTAAATAATTTATTAGAGACTCATAGTAATCGAAAAACAACAAAGAATAGCTTAACTCACAACATAAATAAAATCCAATCTTTGACGGAGTCTCACAATGAAGCTCAGCTTGGATTGGCTGTTGTTAATTTCGAGGAACAAGACAGGATGAATGCAAAGGGTGGTGAATGTATTGCTGAGAAGCGAAAATTCCTTACGGATAAAAAAAATATCGAACAAAAGCTCAAATATGAGTTAGCAGATTTCGGAAGAATAGAGCCTAACAACAAAAAAAAATCAGCTCGCGCTGCCTTTTCTCTAAATGAAGGAACGAGGTGGCTCAAATTAGTTACAATGCAAATCATTTAACGCATGCACCTTTTGAGAATTCATCTGCGGAGCGATGCACAGGAGCAACCTTGTTAACGATCAATGGAACAGACATTGTAAGAATCGCCAATTAAAGAGGCCGCTTGCGGAGAAATATTATACACTTTTTGTCGAGCGACGTCGACCCGCTATGCGTATCACCGCATAGGTCGCTTTAAAAAAAGTGGCAACTGCCATCCTTTCAAATGTAAATCCGCCACACATCAAATAGTAATTAAAAATTATAACAGGATGTTAACATGTTTGGATATTCTAGTTTCAATTCAAAAGCGTAAGAAGCATGAAAGAAACAACTTCGTATGAATTCATTAAAATCTCTTACACAAGCACACAAAGAGATTCGGACATAAATGTTCTCGTGATGCGTTCCGAATTCGTTTTGCCCGAGTTGTGTGCGGAAAGAAAAACGATTCCGCTGATACTCTTCGTGGTATATCCATGACTGATGCTAATTGGAATTACTAAGCCGGTATATTTAGCCGTTGCTAATGTTGTAGAAAGAACTTTCTCGCCGAATTAACCTAGGATTTGATTTGTAGCCGCTTATAGCTAATGGAGTGCAAGAATATTTTAATTTACAAATATAAAAAGTCTCCTATCCTGAATATTTCTTATAGAGGTCATTTATAGGGCCTCATTCTATCTCATATAACAACGCAGAATAAAATGCAATGCAAAGCATCACCAACGTATTTACTGACAAAGTTTTAACAGTAATTGCGAACTGTGTAACATTTTCAGGTAGAAAAATAAATTGATTGGTATTTCAGCCATAAAAATTATCGTGAAATTTACACTAAGCCGCTGAATGATAAGTTTTAAAATAAAACAAGTACGGCATTTTACATTTAGACGAGTTCTCCACACGAGATTAAATTAATGGAGGAATTAATGAATCTTACAAAATGCTTCATAATAAAAATACTTTTACTAGACCAAAAAACAACTGCAAACACGACCAGATTTTGTGGTGCAGTAACAGTATTTTTATCATAAAGCCGTTTTGTATTTATGAATACCACGAAGTGAAACCTGAGTCTGTGTCGTTTATTGAATCTTTAATAATAAGAAAGATAAATGCTACTATTTGCTCTAAAATGTGAATGTCCCATAGGGAATCGAATGACAAAATTGACTGACAGGGGAAAAAAGCGTTAAGATAATATAGATGGCAAAATCGATTTATGTGGAAAACTATGCGGAAAATAAAAGGTGGGTGAAAACGTGAGGGGAAAGCAAAAAATGTTTTCTCAACGAGCAAAATTTAAATAAATTCTTAATAGACGCAGTTTAAAAATATTCTAAATCAGTTAATTTTCAATCTCTCGATGGAATACAATGGGCTGGAATTGTTTGTTCACGAACCAATTTGAAGAGATCGGACAAACAGGATGAACACGTGGGGGTTGCAGTTCCCATTCAAGCAGTCACCATGAAGTACTGAAAGTCGCACGAGCTTTCACGGAAAGGAAGGACTTAAAACAACCATTCTCTGTTCCGGCACTCTTTAAACAGCCTTTCCTCTATTTTCAGCATCGGAATCATTCTTTCGGCGTCTTTTTCAGCTTGCACTCGAGCATCGGAATGTGCCCACCATTTTGCGGGAAACAACCGAAAAGGGGCCCATGCTCGAAAATGAAAGGAATCAACGCATGCCATTGTGTCTCCTCTGGGGACCACGTCTGCTTTCGGGTCAAGCTTTGCCTAGCGTTACAAGCGTGCTGAGGGAAGTAAATCACAACCACGACACCTGCCGCCCCCTGACAAACCGCATCTGGACGAGAAAAGTCTCCTAGACGGGGGCCTAACCGGATAAAGGGAGCCTGCGGGGGCGGAAGAAACCGGGGAGGAAACTCCTTCCTCACAAGAGATCATTAACCGAATCCAAATACGACACGGATGTCCCGCCAAAATAGGGATGCATTGTTCGCCACTCGTGCAGGAGTGCATCAGTCTTGGGGCGCGACTCCGGAGGATCTGTCGGATCCCTTTTGGGGAGGGCAACAAAAAATGCCCTCATAAAAGGAAGGTCGAGGCAGGAAAGGTGCAAACTGGAGAAGGGAGCTTCATCATGCGCCGTAAAGGTTTTTCACGGTCCCATTGAGAGGTACGGGGTACTCAATGGAGGATTATGTTCTTGGGTTGGGCGTGAGTAGGGCAACCGCTGCCGAGAAATCGGAAGTGGAGGATCCTCAACTTGCCCCAAACCGATCCTCAAACCGACAAGGACTTCAACCGGAATAATAACAGCGTGGCAGGTAGAGACCTGGGGCACTATCGGCTTTGGGAGAGGGATGTGATTTATTTGCTAGGGATTCCGCCCCGTGGGGTTTTTCGTTTTCGGTAAAAATTCCAGACACGCAGGCTATGTCTGAAAAGCCGCAACTAATATCGCTAATCCATTGAGTGGCGTGCATCCAGAGTGCATTAAGGCGCGGGCCCATTCAGCAAAAGAGGCCTTTTCAGAGGACTCTTGTTGTTTCCACGTGGTTCGTGGTCTTCCGAATATGTTCAAAGGCAGTGGAACCTATCCCATACACGCCGCGTTCTGCGAGATGCTTTCGAACGACTCTTTGATTGACTTGCGCCTTCGAGGCGAGTCGATGGCTATATTCGAGGCGGCAGTGAAAGACTTCTCGAATAGAGAAGAATGGAAAGGGGTTCATATGTGGGAAAGAGGCGACAACTGATTTTTGAACGGACCCTCCGCTTCTTGTCTTGCATA
Organism: Sympetrum striolatum; assembly: GCA_947579665.1. NCBI lineage: Eukaryota > Metazoa > Arthropoda > Insecta > Odonata > Libellulidae > Sympetrum > Sympetrum striolatum. Next base: position 65,155,648 of record OX388352.1, read on the forward strand.
ATCGCTTTACTGGAAACACACTCCATTAGTTGGGAACTTGGGAGGTCTCCAAATACTTTTTAAACGCCCCCGAACTGACATTTCAAGCGCAAATGTTTTGCGAGAAATACGTGAATCCCTTCGTTTTCATTTCCAAAAATTCCTCATTATTAACGCTATTGATCCCTATGAATGCTACAACGGGCTAAGATGGTTCGTTTTGCCACTCAAAAAATAAAAATCATACTCAGCGGTACCTTACCATAACCTTACTCAAAAGAAAATTTTCCATTAGATGCAATTCTAAATCGAATAACATAACACGACTTCGTTATTCGTAATAGAGGCATTCACCTTTCCGAATAATAATAACGTATCAAATGAATTGATTCTTATAATGCGGAATTCCTGTATTATCTTTCTTATGGTCTTCATCTTGAATCTGTGCGTAGATTATCCTTGATAGAATGGATGATGGGGATAGAAGAGAATTAAACTGCGCGGTGTATGAATGGAAATGGTATTCATTGACATATGTGTTATTCACCAGATTTATTGAAATGTACTTGTACAGGTATGCGAATGATTCGTCCTTGGATAAATTGTACTATGTTAAATGTTGGCCTAAGTGTATGAATGCATTTTCGTCGGAATTAATATTTTTTTAATATTACGCTTTAATGCTCCATCCAAAGGCTTCCTCTTTAAGGGGAGTGGTCACCAAGCTCAGAAGTCAGATTTCAGGCAGTTGCATCAGGCAACATCGCTACGCCGGCATTTTGAATGATAAAAATATTCTGCTTTTCCATTTTACGCAGGAAAGATGTATTTCTAATGGGCTTTTTTTGATTATGCGAATCATATTTGACAAAAATTTATTAAACATTCACAAAATTCGATCATTATTGTTGAAATAGTACTCGATTATAAGGAGGGATACGAAAATTTAGTTTTTTGGAAGACATAGTTTCATCCTTCATCTTTGAACCCAAAACCTATCATATATGTAACTGATTGTAATCGTTTAACCCGAGAATGATGTTTAGGGTTTTCGGATTCTAGTTTTCCAAATAGGATAGTGGCACTGTTTTCTTTCCCCTCTTTTCCCTCACACTTTTTGCCACGGACTGGTTTGGCGTAACGATTGAAGCTAGTAACGGATGATCAGGATTTTTTGAGTAATTTCCATGGCCTTGTGCCTTGCTATATAACAAAGCAGCCAGAGTGTGTCTTCCAAATACAGACTAGTCTCGTCTTTCGCGGTGAATGATTTTTCGACCCTACCTCTTATACCGTGGCAATGCGTGTTGCTCTTTCGCTCTAAATGTCATTTGCTGAATTTGATGATTACACTGAAAAAGAATGATTGCACTCAACCAAAAGAATCTATGTATGCTACATCAGACGAACGTAGAATTATGATAAGATTTCAAGTATTCTGAATTTTGAAGTTTATGGCAGCACCGAATGCAATGCGTGACACGAAGAAAAAAATGGAGCTATGATATTCATTTCACTTATGGCTAAAAGAAATGGAATTCGAGAAATATCTACATTCTCACCATAAGTTAAATCAATACAAAGTTTTATAAAAGTACAATTTTTCACCTCCCTCTCGTGTAAAACTTACACATGACGTATAAAAGTAAGATCTTCATCTTCCTTCCTTCAAAAGGTTCCTCCAAGCCAAGACAAGCAAGATATGGAGTCAAAATGATCTCGAGTCTAGCAGCAGGAAAAGATTACAAAGAAGCAATGAATGTAAATCTGACAATCTTAGCATTACCGCTTCAGATTTTTTTTAAATAGTTACTATTCACCCACTGGTCAGATTCGCCCCCTTCTCCTTTACTTTCGAAGATACCGAAGAAAATTAAGAAAATCACACAGATTTCAATGGTTATTTGCTCAGCCCGCACAGGTCTTCTGAAGCTAAAAATTCGGTCAAATACAACTGGTTCTAACAACATATAAAAAAATCAGCCACACATGACCTTTTACAAGGTCCGGCCCATTATGTGCATAAATTGATTGTAATATAATAGTATTATTGCCATAAAATTCATTAAATTTCCTTTATTTTATCTCAATTTTGCACATTATTTCTAGTTTAATTATGCAAAAGAAAATATGTCTGCTATGGAATGCAATCGATCAAAATGAACTTTACGTGCATTTCTTTTGAGAGGGGATTTGAGTCGTCCAGAGTCGAACCAAGGATACCTTGGACAAACAATTATCAGTACGTAACACCTAACCTATGTTTTAAGCTTCTAATGAAATTTGAAAGTTATCAGCTATATACTTCAAAGCTGCAATCAATACTCTTCTCATTTTGAATGGTATAGCTCAATAATATAACTAATTTCGCCTTTTGACTAATAATAATCGTAAATTTCCATTGTATCTCCTTCGTTTGCAAACACAGCGCATCTCTATAATCTTACCTCCGAATTAGTAGTTAATCTAGTAGTGCTTAATCGTTGGAAGTTCTTTCTTTAAATCGATTTCGGACGTGGGAATGGATAGTAAGCGGTTTAACATAAGATGAAAGGCGGCCAATTTATGAGACATAAGATACTTCGAAGTCGATACTCGATACTCGACATAAGATACTCGAAGTCGAAGTCGATACTCGATACTCGACATAAGAAACTCGAAGTCATAACAAGAGGTTATTCGGAATATAGCAAAATCGAAATGTTGATTGATAACGGAAATAGTCAGTGACCAATTGACTTCTTTCTCACATGAATATTTTATATTAGGACTTCGGGAATTTAGTAAATTGGTAAAACTACTTAGTTGTCAGACAGAACCTCTCCAAACACAAAAACATATCATCCACGTATCGGAACCAACATAGCACATTTTCACTAATGGGTTATCAGATTGTAACATGTTACTTTCAAATTGGTTCAAAAAAATATCAGGGTAGTTTTTCTTTCGCCCTATGATTATGACTCCATCAAAGCTGGAACGTCGGTTTTGCACCGGAAAGTCACCAATGCCTGCGAATTATTCCAGCACCGATTCCTCCGTCCATCCAATCGATTTCGAAAAAATGAAAACCTGGAGAAATCCCCGGGAAAATAACACGATACATGTATGGCGGGATGATTCTCGGAAGCGGAGGAAATAGACGGCGATGGGAACGATGGCCATTACGAGAGATGGCAAGTGCGGGCGTTGAAGTCTTATTAAGGGAAATGGCGTCGGAGGATGTAAGTTCGCAGATGCGGAGACGATTAGACACCTCCCCAGGAATCGATTACCACCCCCAGCATCGGAATCTTCGAAGTCTGTCGCGGAAGTATTCGAAAAAGATTGAAAAAGTGAGCGCCGGTGGAGCGATTAATCGATTACTTGCGTGAAAGGTGTTTGACGGTAGCTATACACTATAGACGTTGTGGGGACGGCGGTGAAACACGCTAATGAACTGCGCGCTCGGATAATCGCCAAATGATTTCTGGAAAATCGGCGCCGAGGAAGGGATAAGCTCGCGAGATGGTTCGGATGTCGGCGCGATTATCTCTGCGACCGAGTGCGGGGATAAGCGAACGCTTTTGAGTGTCTTTAGAGAAACTCTCGCCAAGTTCCGAGGTTTCCGTGAATTTTCTGAGGTTACTTCTCATTTAGTTGATAGTATCGCTAATTTTCTCTGTTTACCAATAATCGCGCTGTTTATCACTGAAGGAAGCAGTGTGGACTTTCAGCTGTCCTGGACGGAAGATTCCTGGCCTCCCGTTCTCAAAATTACGCTCAGCAATGATCAAAGGATCTCCATTTTCTGGATTGTAGACGTTTAAATCTGTTCTTGAACTCCGGATATCCTCAATCATCAATTTTTTATTAGTTTTAAATCGATTTTCCATAATTTAATAGGTAATTTCTTCTTTCATGGAAATTACCCCGCCTAAATCTTGAATTGAGAAGTTTCTGGCCACCACTTGCCACTATCAAGCTCAGTAATTATTTAAGGGTTAGATGTAAGAAGATACGATTTCCTAGTACTTCTCGTCTACTACTAATCTACTACTAATGGTACTTCCTAGCCTCAATCTCACCCTATTATAGTCCTTTTATTATTATTATTATTATTATTAGTAATAGTCAGAGGACCTTTATTTTCTGAGTTATAAACATACAAATCTGAATACGGGGTCATTATCAATAATAATAAGTTTTTTATTAATTAATTTTGCTTGACTTAAAAAGCAATTTCAACTGTTATGAAATAGAGCCCACCAAAATAATGAATTAAGTCGAATGATGCGGTTTAAAGAATGGAAAATGTCTAGCCAAACATCTTAAAAACAAAATTTTCTACATTTATTACTAGACATCAAGATATAAGACATCACTGGGAAAGAATAGATGACTGATATGATTAGTATCGAGCACTTTTTAAATTACAAGTATCCCTTTTTTCGTATGCCATAAAGGTGGCTGGATTTGCACATATTACGTTGGAAGAACAAATGAAACCGAGAGCTTTATCTTGATTAAGCCCTCTCAAGATGAAACCCTCAGCGAGCTTCTAATGCTCCTTGAAAATCCTCCGTTGGGAATGGGCACATTATACCTGAGGTTGAGAAGCAAGGGGCGGTAATTCAGTGTTCTCCTTTCGTCTCCTCCTGAGGTAAATGAACACATCTAAACAAATTTATTCCTCGATCTTGTTAATTCAATTAAAGTAACAATAAAATGGAAAATGTCCAACTAGACTATTTAGTGATTTAATGTGTTTGAATTCATACAGTTTCGATGATAAGATATTCGAACGTACGGTATACGCTGCTAATAAGCGACCTAATGATTTCATATGCTGTCGATTGGCACACGCGTTCCCACGAAATAAACGCTCCCCACCCCTGCTCTATCTCATGAACAAACAACCCTTACGTCCACGACCTACCCGAAACACAGAGGAGACCGCCCGGGGCGCCGAGATTTCCGAGGCATATGACGTTCGTGGACTTTGTGAGGTGCGGATACGTTGACGCATGATCTTTTCATGGAAACCGGATAAACAAAAATTTTGGGGCGTAGCTCATAGTATATGATGATATGAAATTGCATTATAACGCACCAACACCAATGTCCCGGGTTCGAAACCCGGCTAATCGGATTTCTCCGGCTAAGGAATGGTCGTACGTGTTCGTCTATTGCTGTGTGTTTGTATAGTATATTAAAACGGATATAATTTGGGGAAAACCTGTTTCCAATAAAGAAAATATTATTATTACTATAGAGTAGAAAACTCCCGAGAGCAAATCAGATGCTATCTTCAGGGCAATCCCATGGTGAGATATTAATAATTTCTTATAAAATGTAATGTTTTCTTCGATGTAAAACCAACTCCTGTTACTCCTTTTTAAGCGCATTATGTAACTGAAAACATAAAATGAAGATCCTTCAGATCAGGCCGCCTAACTTTTTCAATGAATTTGGGCGGCCCAGCTCACAAAATAATTAGGGACCCTTGGAATAAAAGAATTCCCAGAATCGAGTTTACCTAAGCTCTAATATTTGACTATTTATTTATCGAAAATAATCATAAAAATAACGCTGATTCTGAAGTCATCCGGTACAAGTTTTCTTGAATTAAATTAGAAGAAAAAGTTTCAACAATTGATCGCAACCGATGATCATTGCCGATTCATTCTAACCTCGCTCCTTTCCATATCTGAATCTATTTTCTTAGCTTCAATATAAAATTGATCAAAATTACAGCAATGCGATGATTCACAACAATCAGCGATGGATGGGCAAGATTTATCCAAGGAATCAAAACTAAAGCTCGGAACATTTCGGTTCACTATCGAGCATGACAACGTGGCTGCCGTGATACGCGTCAGGTTTATTCTATTATTTAGTTTCATCTCTGCTGTTTAAATTTTTCGGAGCTTTAGAGTCCGTTTCCTGAGACATTTGTCCATCCATCTTTGGCTATTGCGTCAGGGACAGGGCCTGATAGATTTTTCGTATTTGTGCTCGCAAGGGTTTGATACTCCATTACTTATTTAAATTACAATAGTAATAGTAGAATAATAATAAATATTGAAATTAAAATTGATTCTAATCAATGTGAAATAGTTATCTAGTTATGTAAGTTTAATCTAGTTATAAGGGTTGTTAGTTACTAAGGTTGTTTTAGAAAATTAATCAAGTTTAATACTAAAAGTTTATAGTTATATAATGGGAATTTTTAAAGTATCTCTATGGAATAAGCAGGTCAGCGCCAATTTCCCTACCCTTTCCAAAACCAACCTATTCAGAGAAACAACACCCGAAATGAGTATTCTACCAAGTATAATGACTAGAAATGAATACAGAATCCATATGTGAGCCGGGACATTTACACAAAAAAGTAATTTGCCGGACTGAAGGATCACGGAACAACAATGACTAAACAGCATTCCCTCATCGAGTCCGTCTATCGCGGGCCGCATTGGAGAACGCGTCCGAAGCTCCTTATCTTATTCTTCGTCCATACGTTGCGCAGTGGATAATGCACGGGTAACCGCGCGAGTTGAGGTCATCGGGGAGCGGATACTGCCTCTTTCAGACGCCCATTGTCGTGTTGCGATGGAGTTGCTCGCAGAATCGAATCATAAAAATAAAAGCGGATTGGATGACTCGGGAAGACGCTGGACTGCACTTCCCGAGACGATGTGTTTGTGTCGAGTGATTGGAAGAAGTGGAGGCGGAAGTTTACGTCGACTTCGAATGGTAGAATGTGAAAGAATAGTCTCCATTCATTCCGGAGGGGCGTGAAAAGAAGTTCGCTCCGGAAAGTAATACCGGCATGCATCGGCCAGGATTCGTCCGCACCCGTACCGCTCTTAGGGTGCTTGGCGCCCACGTGCTAAAGGTATCTACGGCGCGCCGCGGCGCCTGATTGTTGACTCCGCAGTCTGTGGAGAAGGGTTTCCTAAAATATAGCGGAATTGGATGACCGTACTTTCATAATTGGAAATCGTCTCACACTCAAACTTTTTCCTTATTCAGTAGCGTTTTGTGCCCAAAAAAATATTAATAATGGTCGATTCAAATGTTGTTTTGGTCAATGCGGACATTTTACAACCAATAGGAAGTCTCTTCAAAACGCGAACTTCTAATAAACTGGCAGTCGATGTTAAAATTCTGTTGAAAGAAATAATAACGTAAATGAATTCATTTTCCAATTATTTAGTCGACTAGAATCATGTCTATATTACTACCGAAAAACTTACTTAAAAGAAAAATGAAACAAGTAAAGTAGTGTTTTGAAGATAAATTTTAGATACTTATACAAGAAATAATTATGTCATAAAATTATAGAGCAGGTCAATTCTTTTGATTATAAAGATAGCATTATTACAAGATGCATTACCATCTAAAAGAAAGTAAAGAGAGAAAACTAAATACGATGGGGGAATTAAATGAAAGGAGAAAGAAGAGAGAAAAAAGGTGGAAAAGAACGATACCAACAATTTCTGAAATAAGTGGAAAAATATATTTCTCGCAGAACTATGCTTAATTATTTTCTCCTAAACCTAAGTTAGATTTGGCGTACAGCTATTTGTTCCTCGAGGCTAATATACGACAAATTTTCCTCATTTTGAGTCGTCTGTACCAAATTCAAAAAACTCCATAATCAAGAAACTGTTTATTGATATCGAGCGCTGGAGCATTTTTAAAACCTCTTATTGGATGATAAGTTAAGGAGAATTAATCTCGTAATATTCTGACTGGGGTTATATTTATAACGAATAATATAAAAGAGATTCTTTCGTTATAAAGTATTACATAGATACGACAAATTACCTGCATACCATAATCATGAGAAATATAGTTATCATCAAATTATTTTCAGGTCATTATCGATATTTATTGCTCGAATGCTGCGTACCTTATCAAAAAACTTAAGGAATGTCAATGAAAACTGTAGATCCACTGTATCTTCCTCAGCTTCATTTCCTTATTTGACAACGGGTAACTCAGATGATAAGTTTTACCTAGAGTAAATTTTACTCGCGGGTTTACAAACCAAATGTTTTAATTTCTTCCAGATAAAATTTGTCCATCTGGGATATCACAGAATACCAATCGTAGGTGGGGAAATGAAAACAAATTCCCTCGGCAGTAAAAGAGATCGCTCCGTAATACCCTGAGTCTGAAAGCTTCCAACTCAGCTTTCATTTTCACTTCCTGCTATTCCAGGGCTGATATTGCTCCCAAACATGAGGGCGGACTTTTCAATCAAAACATCCTATCCGTGAACTGTGCAGCAGGATATTCGCCTCGGAGTCCAGATTAAACAAACACGGGCCAATGTTTAGTCAACGCATTCCCTTTTCTAAATAAAGACGTTTATCTTGAGAACGTCTACTTAGGCCCAAGCAACCCCACTCCGCGTCTTCCCCATCGAGGGAGAAATGTTTTACTTCCCGACGGAGGGCTCGAGTCGTCTCTCTTACTAGCTTCAAAGAAAAACTCGGAACGGTTGTCTTTACAGGTGAAATTAAGATATCTTGTTTAGTCTTCGCGGAGGTAATTAGTGAGTTATCTTAGAGTTACCCTAACGAAGAGTTTAACTTGAGGTATCTATATACAAGAAAAATGTAGGCGATCGGCTGAGAAAAATTTCCTTCAAGAAGCAATTCTTCGATTTCAGTAATGGAACAGTGCTGTTACTTTGGGCTGAATTTAACATACTTTAAGGATTTGTTTTTTCCTGGTATATATAGTAAATAAAATTCTCTTGGGCTTCCCACCAGTGAATTGAAGCCTTGGTGGAATTTTATCCTACATACTTTAAATTAACGAATGTAGCCGACTGAGGGGTTTGCATAAGTCCATGTATCTTTCCAAAATTTCCTATATAAATGTTATTCTCTGAAACGTGTACTACTATTTAAGTAAGCGCATTACATAGAATAACTCATAAACTCGTTCCATGAAATTACCGCTTTTTGCCTAAAAATTATCTTGACTAGACTACTATTAACTTACTAATCTGATTCTGTGCAAGTTTTGATGGCATGCTTTTTGTGGCAGACTATCAGCATAGAAACAATATGAGAAAATACGGAATACTTGTGCGAACAAATGGTAGTCTAATTTCAGGAGTCCCCACGGGTGCGCATGTTACATGACTTTTAACGTGGAAATCACGTGAAATAGGCGATTAATATAACTGCTTCAGACTAGCGCTTCTTCACAGGTGTACTACGATGTTCTAGTGAGTCGCTCAGGATTTCTTTTTCCGTTCCATTTCGTTTTCGGGAGCATCTTTTCCTTTCGATTTAAGGATTGATTTTTCAAAATATTTGACTTTTGATTGGAGCTCTCAACCACTGTAATACCACAGATAACAACTGACTAGATTCAGATAGAGCTGATTTTACTTAAAATGGAGAAAATTTTCTTTCATTTCAATTAAACTCACTCCCATTAAATAATTAGGTTAATGATGAATCGGTTCGAGTGAGTTAAAATGTATCCATAAAAACACTGTAAGAGTAGAGATTGCTAATATAGCAGTATATTATAAAATAATTCCATTAGAGCTGCAAGGTTTGCGCCTGTATATAAATGAGCTATGAAAGACAAATATTAAGATTCACTGCTATAAGGAAGCTATATACGTGCGAACTATAATCGTGAATTACAAAATGTACAACGAAAGGCCGTAACGTTTTGTCAAGAATTGCAATGGTGGATTGGTAAGCGTAACCAAGGATCTTTTTGTAGACAATATGGAACATTTTAATTCTAAAGATTGAATTTAGTTACATTTTCTCAATAAATACTGCGGATACTATGTTTTCAGAGAGTTTGTCAGATTACTTCATGTTGCTACATACCGCTATGTTACACTACTATAGACATGAGCGTTATATTAATTACATTTTACTCTTCATTTCTCGAGGACCATTTTAACATAATCCCAGACGTCAATTATAATTTATCACGAAGTTGAAATATACCTTAAAAATACAAAAAGTATCGGGTAAGAGAAATGGTCCTCAGCTGGAGACTTTCGGAGAAAAACTCACAGTGGAAATAGATGCAACAACAACATCTATAAATATTCAGTTTCAATAATATTTTCCCCGAGCAATATGCAACGATAAATGACTACAAAAATACACTGGATGATGCATTCATCTGCAAGGCTACAATTTTTGACATTGAAATATTTATGACATTCCTATCCTTTTTCTTATCAACAGCCTCGTCAATCTCTTTCCTTTGTGTTAGTGTTGAGTTTACAATCATGGCGAAATAGGTAGTCAACTTTAAGAAAACGTTCGGTACAAAACTCATTGAATAAAATCGAATCTAATTAAATATGAATAATTAAATATCAGCTGTTGTTTTTGAAAGTGATATCATTCGTACACACATACAACAATTACTTGAGAAATGACCTAACAATATTACCAAAACGACAATGGTATAGGTATCCATTTAAGAAATTAGTGTATAGATGAACGAGGCAAACATAGCTTAAAAACAAAGAACGCGAACAGAAAACAGACAGCGGAATATACATTCGATATTAGGGGAATCAGAGAGTGGAACGCCTTACCTGAAGAAGTTCTCTTTCCAATGCCAAAAAATGTTAAACAATTTACTTTTAATTTTAATTTTACTGTACTTTTTAATACTTCATACTTGAATGCTGTAATATGATTTCTGTAATATGATCTGTTTTTAGTGTTAAGGTAATGTTATGCATTGTATAATTTAATGTATTGCCTGCGGGAGGTTTTTGGAGGGGTTTCCCTTCAGTCTTTGGGCGAATGCCAGGCAATCATTTTTAATATGGCATGTATGGCCCCCTCCAACGCTGCCACCTGACCAAATGGCCAAATTGCAGTGAAAATGAAATGAAATTGAAATGAAATTTCCAATTATTTCTAACTAAACAGTGTTTTGGGAGTATTAGGAAAATCTACGAGTAACTAAAATCATCATTGATATTTTCAAAAGAACGATGCAACCGCTATTTTCGTGAAAAATAGCGTAAAATAAGGAATAGCCAATAAATAATGAGTAGGATGTTTTACTTACGAAGTACCATAGGCAGTGTCCAGCTTCGTGATGTATTATTTCATAAAAGTCATCATCTAGTTTTACGCACTGGACCCAACGTACAGCATGCCTGACAGTTTTAGGTGATGTATCACTCAATCACGACAAATTTACCAGTACTCCTTCCACCCTTAACATTAAACAGGCTATGAAATCGCGGTAATTGAACGTGTGAAGGTCGCGAATGTTTGGTGGCCCAGAGTGGGAGAATTTTGTCCTTAAGAAATATGCCGGAGGAGAAAGAAACGCAAGTTTCTTATTAGATGACAAGTACATTTTTTACTTGGAATTAGGATGATAGGATCTAGAAAAAAATGATCAATGAAATGAAATGCATTTCTACAAATAAACCAGCTCCACGATATGACCAGCGATTACAAAGGGCAGGGAAAATAAGGCAAATAAATACTTAATACTTAAGAAACCCGAAAAGAGTGTATTAATGTACTCAAGCCGTCCAAGTTAATGTCTGAGAGGTGTGGAAGTAGAATCGGATTTGTGCACTCACCTGTAAAAAAAGAGAAGAGAAACTCGTTAAATTTTGATCAGAAACATAAGCAGAAAAATCAGTCGTATAATGTAATGTAATATTTCTAATTATTAGTCATAAGCACATCGATTTTTTTTTCTTAAGACAGTAATGAACTCCCATTAATTCCTTCAAGCATACTACAAAGAAACCATACTATAAATTATATATATATACATATTACATTTGAATAATACATACCAACCGTTTGCATATAAAATCGTAAATAATATACTTATAATCATTAATAAGTTCATTATATACTCGATACTTTATCCCTGAAGGGTGTCCAGAATCACATGCAATTAGAGCAAAATCATCATTCTCAAGACTGTACCTTTCCCTAAGTCATCCGTCGAAGGAGATAAGATTTCCAACAGTAGTATTTTCAAATTCAACTTACAATTCCATTTTCTGCGTGAACACAAAATGGAAATGTATATAAATAAGCCATACATTAATAATGTAAAAAATAATAATTTCATAGGCTTATTTATATTTCATTTCATGATTGAATTTGAATTTGGATCGTTGATTGCATTGGTGCTCGTAAAACGCAAAAACACTGATTAAATGAGTTTTGATCCTTTTGAAATTCCCGTTCTCATTCACTTAGAATGGAAATAAATATGCATTTGAGCGAATCAAATTCTTAAAAAAATAACTACATTTCGTATATTGGCCCCACTAAAAAAGTGAACTAATTTAATCCCAGGAGAAGGGGATATTCATTTTACAGAGAGAGACTTCAGACATTAAATAGTTTTAATTTAATTATCTATTGATAAAATTTCACAATTTGACCTTATTAAGAACTATCGTTGGGTTGCAAAAAGTAAAAATAAATCAGAAAAATCCCAAAAAGGGAAACCAACTGAAATCCAGTTTGCTCATAAACGACGTGAGGGGAAAAGAAGATATAATTTTATTTATCCCTGCATAAACAACATCCACACAACTGAAAGAGAAATGTTTGCGTTCGAACCAACTTTGGAATACGTTCACTGAAGTCAATGACTCTTCAGGATCCAAGCATTGATAAAAAAACCCGAATTCGACGGGTCTCATTTTCGAACGAGATGCGGAAATTAAAGCCTTAGATTTTCAATTGGGATGTTGTGAGATATAAAATTGAGATGCTGCTCCATTGCTCTATTACCATACATACTAACAGTGGTGACATACATTCCTTTACATTTTATGATTAATCGTGCATCAATTAAGTTTCTAATCCCTGAAGATTACCAACAGAAAATTATTAAAGCTAACCGCTTATAAATTTCTAAAAGTGGAATACATTTCTTAAGTAGTAATCTGTAGATTTCTAACACTAAATAATTAAACTAATTATTTATAATGTGAAACATATATTGACAAATAAAATAAGACACGAACAGCTGAGACAGGGCTTTGAAGTGACTCACCAAAAACAGTTTTTCAAAGAATATACGGGAAACCCCTAAGAAGGAAATCATGGTCATATCGACGCAATCCATTGCTAAGCAAAACCTTATAGCTAACAGAGGAGAATACTTTAATTCTGTGATGCAATTACCTCTACCGACTATATCGCCCAACTAAAAGGACGAGCGTTGCGATGTAAATACCATCCAAAGAGAACTCTTCTGAATACAAAGCATTAATACATTGAATCTTCCACTTCGATGTTCCCCGTCCACTCAACATGAATGCATCACCTAATTGCTCTCCATAACCTACCAACTTTCCCGTAAATCGCACTCAGATCAACTCATGTATGGAAGATAATAAAAAATTCAAACTACGAGAAATCACATTGGCGTACATCGCCGCTACAAATATGAATTCGAGGAGAGCGCGCATCCAATCTGGGAAATTTCTCGTCGTTGAGTAGCTTTTAGGAAACGGAATGAAGGAAGTACTACATTACGCAAATAATTGATAACCTTAGAACATAATTTCTATAGAAACATACTGAATGCTATGAATACATGTAAACTATGGGATGTGAACATTACAAAGAGCAAAATCAATCACTTTGGCCTTCACTTGGTGGAACTTCATCTTAAACACGAGATAAAATAATAAAGTTTAATTTATCTTATATTTTTATCGGAATAAAGTAACGTTTACTTTATCTTGCGTTTATTATAAAAATAATTTTTAAATGGCTGTTGTAGTGCGCTTATGCTTCTTCCTCAAGGCAGATCGGATTTAAGCATGAAATGCTTATGTGCTTTCATTGTAAGACTATTACTAAAATGGATGCTACTGTTATTTTTCTGTTTCCATTAGAAAACGTATTATAATTAATCTAAATGGTTGGCTATTTCCTTCTCCTTATTTGTAGCTCCAGCTGATTACGACATCAACATGCGACCGTATAATTTTTTCTGATCAATGGGCTTATTTAGTTTTGTTTTCACCCCATATTTTTTCTCGAATACTTGTTCACCAGTTAATAGTGTTGAAAATGCATCTTTCCAATTGTATCATAATGACTACTTATTGTAATCCTAAGCACGATTTTTGTTGAAATTACCCTTACTGATATCATACGCTCTATAAATTTTGTACATTCTTTTTCAAAATCTTATTTTTCTGAGCTGCTTTCTTGAACTATTCTCTTTAGATCCATATTTTTATATAGCGTTACTGCAATGGTTGAAGAACTTGGCTGGGAAAAATTTAAATATAGACGTAAAGTAAAAAGGTTAGGGAATATATACAAAACTATTACTGGAAAGCCTTCGTTGAAAGAATTAAACAATAGACTCAGGAAACCGGATTACCTCGGGAGAAACGACCACAATCACAAAGTCGCTACCCTTAAATAGAGAACAGATGTTTGTAAATATTCATTTCTAAATGGGTCATAGTAGAATGGAACAATTTACCTAGAGAAGTTTAAGAACCTTCTCCCCCTTCTTATAATATATTTATCAATAAAATTAAAAGGGTTTAGTGATTTTGTTGTAATGTTGTGATTTTATAAAATTGTAATGTTTTGAATATTGTATGATTGTTGTAAATTTTGAAACATTTTTGTAAATTTTGTAATTATATGTATTACGTACCACCTTCGGGAGGTTTTGGGGGGTTTTCCTCCCGACTAGGGTGAATACCAGGCAGATTATGTAATTTCCTCCTCCACGATATGACCACCACCTGGTCCTGTGCCTATTTGTAGTTTTTTAATAATAAATAAATATTCATTAATTTCAGTTCTTCGTTTTTCAAGCTTTCTCAAGCCAAATTAATCGTCTAACAAAGAGTATACCTTTACATTCATCAACTCCAGCAAATCGTCGATCCCTTAAATGTTATTTTCAGAGTACACAATCCCTCGCATCTATTTACTGCAAAAAGGATAGAGCAGATTCCATAAAACACAGTTTATGGTCTTCGTACGAAATCACGACGAACCACTTTGCATCTCCTCAACAAAAATGCCATGAATGCAAGGTAGGCTAATCGCAAACTTAGGAGGAAGATTAGTAGGAATTTTACCCAAGCTGATACGTCGATTAATAATATTGTCCAAGGAAGCCAATCACATTGGAGTACAATACTAAACAACCTAACGAGTAGCTAGACGTCTGCCACTACGCTTATCATTACCAATGGTAATTCTATTATCTAAATAGATTCTTCCTTCAATCGACAGTGTTCACAAATTACGAAACATTTAGATTTACGTAGTATATTCAGAGCATAATGAGTAAATTTGCTGACAACGAAGTAAGAATGAGGCTGGAGAATGAAGTAACATTGGAGAACAATACTAAACGTCTTTTTTGGGCGAAATTGGGAAGTCCTATCTTCCATTTAAATCTTGTCTAGTCAAAGCATATTTACATATCAAATCAAAACTTAATTGTAATATATACAGAATATCTATCAAGTGATGTGGAAATAGTGAGGAAATATAGAAAGAAAGAATGGTTTTGTGGAAAATAAAATAATAAGATAATCACAGAAAAACAATTTCCACTGCAGGAAAACAGTCAGAAAGAGAGAGGTGTGAAAAACCTGCGAAATGTGCAGGAAATGTTGAAAGCAAGAGAGAGAGGAATGAGGAAGTTTCTAAGATACCAAAAATTATAGCTGA
This sequence comes from Sympetrum striolatum, assembly GCA_947579665.1. NCBI lineage: Eukaryota > Metazoa > Arthropoda > Insecta > Odonata > Libellulidae > Sympetrum > Sympetrum striolatum. The sequence continues at coordinate 65,171,334 of OX388352.1, forward strand.
TAAAATTGTTTATTGCCGCGAGTCATCGAAAAAAAGAAAATCATGTAGAATAAATACTGCTTCATACTTACTTCCGATAAAATAAATTTAGACAAACGAACTTTCCCCTCTAACGTGTGCGAAATATCAATTTTATTTTCTTTTATTCGGAGATTCTTATTTTCACTCAAAATATTTGCCGGGATTGAATGCAGTTTAACGAGCGCTTGTACGCACAAAACCACGTGAGTGATTTTCCCAACTTACCCTAAATCAATCGCAAATGTAGAAAGTTCTCCACCCCCGCGCGTCGCCGCAAAAGAAAGTGACAATGGGGACCCCGTGGTCTGGACGGCGAGATTGTGCGGTGACATCAGCGGACAAATGCTAACGAGGATTTCCAAAGCTCTGCGAGGCGGAGAATGTCTAATCAGCTGTAGCATTTGTAGATACGCCTCCACCTACGAGGCATCTCCATTCTTAAGCCTACGCTTTCTGGGGAGAGGAGGCGATGTGGCAATTTATATACCATGGACAGATTGCATTGCGCTCATGAATCATAATTCCCCTTGCCTGGGAATCAGGAGAGTTAAAGTTCAGGAGTTCCTGCGTAAACGTTTATTTGGAGCCAAAGAGGAAACTTCTGCGAGAGATCACATAATTATAACCATTTCACGCATTTTTACTTCTCAAAAATCTACATCTAAATGTGTATATACAACGCGCAAGACTGTTTTCTTGTATTTGTTTGGAACGGGTATATCCTTTCCTCAAATTTAGAAATGGGGCCCTAAAGGAAGGGATTCGACTTCTTCACGAATATAAATACAGGCTTACCGTCTGATTTAAATTATGCGAAACAGGGACTTAATAAGTTTACTGAAGGCTTCCTGTGAAACTTATTATTATTAACTTCACACGAAATAAAATATTATTTAATATTAAATTGAGGAATAAAATTCTTCGCTTGTAAAATTCGAAAAACTTATTTACCCGGAAAAATATTTAAAATAAAATACCCCAGACTCGACTCTTTTAGGGAAGGGTGGCTTTTTCGCTATGTATATATCAGTAATGAAGATGTGGAGCTGTATGTGACGATGAAATTTCATTTCGAGTTGTATATTAACTACTTCAGCGAAATTAAAGTTGTAAAATTTCCGAATGTTCATACGTACGTTATTTTACGGACGTAAACGAGGGGTTCGCCGTAAGAGTGACCTCACTTAAGTTCTCTCGATAACTATGTCTTTCTATTTATAATTACACGTATATTATATTATAAATATAACAACAATAATTATTATGACATTTCCACTCGGTCAATTTGATTTTGGAATTATTGAAATGTGAGGAGAAAGGATGAAAATAAACAATTCATTCCGCGGCAATCGTAGCCTACACAAAGGCGAGACCACTTCGATGAACCACTCACCCCCAAAACAACTTTTTCTGCGCTCAAAGTCACGGAATGGAGTTAAATATTCAAGATTTAGAGGGAATCATAATGGCCGGATAGTCTCTACGAAAGCTGCCGAAAGGCGAAAGAATTCTTAGTAAAGCGCGTGCTAGCAGCGCTCTTCATGCGAGAAAGAGACCGGTGGACCGCCTCCGAAATAATTAGCCAACCCTTTACTCCCACCCTTTACCCCGACCGTCTTCAGACTACGCATCAAATGAGAAAGCGTTCCATTGCCGCAACTCTTTGCGGAGGGAAAAAATATTTTTCCTCCCTTTTACTGATGCTGCGCCTCGCGGAAGCTGCTCCCGCCACCGAATCGATTTCAACCCCGTGCACGCAACCACCTACCCTCGACAGCGGGATAACTTTTACCATTTATACGAATCCTCCGAGGTTCGCTCCATCGCGCATGCGTAGCGCGTGCTTTCTTACTTGCCGCGTAGGTGGCAGGCTTTGCGAAGATACGGATTTCAGGGGTATTTCTTCACCGTCATGTACGGTCCATGACCGCTGAATCATTATCATTTTATTTACGATATCTGGTGATAATCTTCCAGCTGCGATGGTCTGCGACCGAAGCATCAACTTCGTTGGGATGCAAGAGAGGTTAGTCAGTATTTAAAACAGAGATCGCATTTAAATCTCGACCACTCCGACATTAGCAGTCGAAATTTCTGAAGAGAGCAAGGGGGTCATTAGCGTACACGAATTAAACCAATACACCGACGTTGAGTAAAATTTCGAACAAGAAATGTCATGAGGCGCAATGAAGGTATTCCAGATATGAAAATTTATATTATCTTCGCAGAATCAGGCGAGGTATTGTGGAAATCCATAATGGAAAGACTGAGAAAATGGTACTTTTTCCACAAGTTTTATTTTTGGACAGTAGAAACAAAAATTCACGACCGGTTTCATCGAATTATTATATGATGACGATGAAGATAATTCGTGGAAACGAGTCGTGAATTTTTGTTTCTACTGTCCAAAAATAAAACTTACGGAAAAAGAACCATTTTCTCAGTCATTCCGTTTATATTATAGTTTGTCTCTTTGTACGGTAATCATCCCTTATGGCTGATTGGATCCTTTACCCTTCCACCATATGCTTTGAAAAGCTCTGCTGAGGAAAAGAGATTTGATGGACATGGTGAGGTTGGGTTTTCTACTTTACTCGTATCTTTGATGAACTAGAATACTGCGAGGGAAATATCTCCAAGTGTACGCACAACGACCCTACGAAAATAATCATCTATTGCATTGAATAAGGATGGATAAGAAAAATCATTCTTCAGCATTATATTATCCATCAGCTCATATCTTATCTCAGCCATCAACAGGATTAAACTATAAATGAATGAAAGATATATTTTTCTTAACCAACAAAGACTAATTTAAATAAAGATATCGTAGCAAGAGTACCTGTAGAATTTGATGAAATGCATCACGATGTGCTATCCTGATTTTTTTCTCCATTTTAAAACATTTTTAACTTTAACATATCGGAGAAATTTTATAAATTGATGTTGGCACACAACAATTATCAATATTTGCTATGAGTTTCGTATTTATCGATGAGAAAAGGATAGTAAAACGCAAAAAGTATGGAGACCGCACGCAATAATTGACATCATACGAGTAACGATTTCTATTGCTAAGATTAATTTATAAACAACTATGTAATCATACATTTTATACATACATTTTCAACAGATTTTTAAATCAAAAGGAAATTAAGGAGTATTTTCCGAATTCTAAGCTAATTACTAAAATGATACTTTTTTGAAAGAGTAAATAAAATTTATTCAAGAGGGCTAGACTGTTTTATTCTTTAGAATTCATAATCATGGAAATTTTATGAGAAAGTTGTGTAATAGTTTACAACGCAACAGAGAGGTAATGAATCTCTAAATGCACAAGCATATACTAATAATCTCCCAGAAAATAGAGACAAACCCTGTCTTTCGCGGTTGTTACGACCCAAAATATCCGAGAATTATAAAGTCGCGAAACATAATTAGGGATATTGTAAATGAATTTATGGAAACGGGCTACTTTTCCTTTATATCGGTGAAAGCTGAATATATAGAAAGAGACAGTAAACGATTTGACGGAATAAAAATCAGCATGATAAATTTTTGAAATAAAATAGAATCTCAATAGAGATAGGTAAAAATAAGAAACGAAGGAAATAGAACTTTATAACCTTTACATGAATGATCATAAAATAATAGTTATAGTGAGGATGAACTTTAATAATAATAATAATAATAATAATGCCGTCTTATTTTTGGGCGAAATTTAGCCTAGGAAGGCTATTCCTCCAATTAACCCCTTTTCTTAATTTTATTCCGATTTTTTTTGCATTTTTATTTTATTAAAAATCACACACACACACACAAAACATACACAAACAACCTTTCCCTAACAGGAAAAATCCGATTAGCCTGGATTCGAACCCGGGACCGTGAGGTTAGAGCGTTAACGCGCTAGCACGTTAGCCACTCCAACCACTTTAGAGAAGACAGTTAACTGGGTGATAAATGTAAGAATAGTATTCTTTAAAGCTACTTGTGGAACACGAAGGGAACACGCCAATCACATCCATAATTTGTTTCGCTGTATTCGTACGGCCAATACGCAAAATCTACGTAAAGAACGATGAAAGATGGTGAAGGTTTTAGCTGTCGCAAGGCTTGCTAACAGTGTTCATTCAGATATTCCACCGTTCCACTTTGTGGTCATATTTTATATAAATTCATTTGTCCTAATTAGCTGTACATTCTTTGGGTTGACGTCCTATTTTGTTTATATGTTTCACTGAAGAAGCATGCATGTGTATATGTTTTTTAACTGGTTATGAGAAACCTATTTATCTAATTGTATAAGAAAAGCAAGTGATACTTTAAGAACGATAACCTCGAAATAGCAAAAAGTATTGCTGCAAAATAGAGCCTAATTATAAACAACCCGAAAGATAAAGACGATGGCAGCCTGTGTTCATTTTGATTCGTCAATCACGCTGTAAAGATCAAAGAAAGAATTAAAAAAGAAATGTTCCTTCAGAAGTGAGCACGATATGAATATTTACTTGTACAGTAGTGACAAGCAAAGAGAGGAGTTATGAAGCTGGAGCTTTTAATTCATCCCAAAACTTTTGTGAATGAGCAAGCACCTTAACGGTAGAATACAAGCAATATGAGTGGCTATAGAGATTAAAAAGCAGAGAATCGCGCCCAAAGTTCGTCGTTCCAGATTTGTATTTTCAGGAAAAGTAGGAGGGAGTGTATTTCGAAGATTTTTAATTAGTAGGCATCAAATTTTACTCAAACGAGTGGCAGATGCTTGGAAATATTAAACTGGGATAAATGGGATACACAAAAGAGCACGTGTCGTGGCAACAATAATCCTTCATTCCCTAGATTCAACGTAAAATAATTTAAGACAGCAAAACTTCCCACGAAAATTATTCCGGCACATGTATATTTGGAAAAGAGATGAAAGAGATCAGATAGACGCACTCGGACGAGAAAAATTAGTAGGAAGGAAATGAACACGAGCCAACGAAGTTTCTTAAAATTATTTTCGACCCATCAAAGCATCTTAGAAGCATCAAAGCTGACGAATCAACTTACTACATTTTCGCTTCATTTATTAAGTCTTCCAATACTCTTATTGTACCTTCAGAGAATCAAGATGACTTGATAATTACTTGCGGAACTTATTGCGAATTTGAACTAATTTACTACTATATTACACTTGCTATACCTGAATATAGTGTTAAGTTTAGAAAAATTACAATAATGTTACTCCAAGGAAATCATGAAAGTTATTTAATTAATTTGAAGTAGAAAAATGTGACATTTTTGTAGTAAAAATTAAAAAAAAGTGAAACATATTAGCTAGATTATGAGTTTGAAACTGATTTCAAAGTTACACAACTATATTTTCAATGGATAAAGGATGAGCTCAGCCGAGAATAGGAAGATATACCTTGAACTTATTATAATGGGAATAATTTGTTAAAAAATTAACTCCATACAGAAAGAAATACATTTGATATATGCGAGATATGAAACTATCTAAGAGACGTAGCGATAGGACTAACTAAATATCGAACACCTTGGAAGGTCGAATCAAAAATTCGATATATGTGCCCACTTAAGAATATAATGAACTTCACAAAACAGGGATTAACATACGATATGCAAAAGATATTCCTCAGAATGTAAGAGCTGATTGCTGAGTGGAATGTAGGCATTTATTTTACAAAGCATACACGCTAACTGCAGTTAGAGATGGAAACATTAAAGTTATTACATTCAAGGATAGATTTGACTGTCCTTTAAGTATTCAGCCCGAAGGCCGGTTAAAATCTCACCCCTCTAACATTAGCTAGCAAAATCTGGTACAGGGTAATGAAGCTAACAAGATGAGAAGTGAGGTAGTTTCTCATCCTTTCCCAACCATGCCAGAATGCTTTAAGCTGAGCCTATCCACGTAAGCGAGGCAGGGTGACTCTACGAGTAACACTTTTCTAGGCATTTCAGAAGAGAAGACCTTAATTAATGCCACTATTCAGCATACCTCGGTAGCCTTCATGTGATCACAGTCATGAACAAGATTGCGATTTAGGTAGCCGAAAGATACATTTTTGCCTATGCTGTACCAAAAGACTAATGAAAAATATCTCATTAATTAAAACACGGTGGTAGGAAAGGATAGGCTCGAAGAGTCCTGAGAAATCCTTAATACACGAACTTAATAAATATTTAATTCGCGGTTTAAATAGTTTAGCAGGATGAATATTAAACAAGGATCCCACCGTCTCGCTCCCCACTCCAACAGTCGCCTAACTCCTGAACACCTGAATTCTTTTCCGATACATAAAAATTCTTCGATGACCTCAGCGTTAAACGAACGCTAATCTAATCAAAATTATACTCACGCGTCGAGGATTAGGCTCACGTAGCAAATTTAGTCACGAAATTTTCTTAATCCTCCTCAAAGTGGGGCGTCGCGCTAAGTGAATGCTTATTCCATAATTCAATTCCAAGCCCTCAAACGATTAGAGAAAACCTCCGAAGAAGCAATCTCCTAGAGGAATCTTCGTTCGTAAGACACTCGCCCATACTAAGTGAGTGCAGAGCTGGAATTTATCGCAAGCAAGAAGGTCCTATTACCCCAATGCCTCTCCCTCAGCAACTCCTACGTTCGTCCACGAACAGCCATCACACAACTATAGCACAGTACTCGCCCTCCCCACCACCCACGCCACATCCGGCGAAAGCCAGGTGCGGCATCCTGCAAAGAAACCTCTACACCCACGCTGTCTTTAGACGCCGCGGGCCCACTTAGGCCTCGGTCCATCAAACCTTAATTGCAAAGGCATCACTGGACTTGGCTGGTGGTAATGATCTCAAACGGGTATGGGACTTAATAAACGCTACGACCCAGCAACACCTGGGAATATGTTATGGAAACGCGTTCTCGGGATCAAACGTACAGTCGCCGGAAAAGATGAAGGGACTCCGTCTCTATCACAGCGTTTCGCCAACTACATCAATGAATTTCACGGATTTTGTTTTTAATTCACGCTGGTTCCGATTGGAATATTTTAACTTAATTCGTGCCTGATGCCAAAGATATTCATGATTGGCGGGTTGACGGCTCCATCGCTAGACCATTGATATTTGCCAACAAAACCACCCAGGTATTTCTCTAAGATTCCAGAATATGTGAGGTGTTTCATTAGGGGAAAGAGTCACTGGTTTAGGGGAGAGATTCAGGATATGAGTTCGCATGGAGAGATGAGTGCATGACGTATCCCAAGAAACAAAAAGAAGTGAATAAGTCACATGTGACTAGTAGTTGATCTACCACGTTGCGAGCAGACTCTTTGAGAGATTGGAAACGTATGGCGCATCAGAAAAGGGCGGTTAATTACATGAAAGAGAATTAGAGATAGATTTAAAGTAATTTTATTGCACAGTTTACATATAAACGGGTATATACACTTAGACATTTGATTCATCCAAACTAGGAATGCTGGAGAGAGCATTTATTATAGTTTGTAATTAATGCAAACAAACAAGTTTATTAGTACAAAATAATATTGTAAATAATGAAAACGAAATAATTAACACATGAAAAATTAAAATATAGCTGTTTGTACTCAAAAACAAATTGGCAACAAGGAGAGCAGCCTCGCACTTTTTTGGAAAGCTGCGAATATTGTAATTGCATCAAATAGACAAGGCGAGATTTGAGTCTCCGCATAACGGCTATGTTAATCTCTTATGTCATCAACGGCAACTTTATAGGTAAGAGAAAAATTAACACCCCAAGTAATATCTATGATCAACCACAGTAAAAAAAGTCTTTCATCGTCGGTATTAGCAGCTATTCTATGTAAATGTAGCCAATTCGATGAATGTAAGTTAAAAGTCAGTTAAATTCCAGTCTAGGATGTTCCTTCGCCAAGGCCATGAATATTAGTGCCAAAGGAATGCTATAAATTATATAACGGAGCCGATTCTCATTTGAGTTAAAAAATAAAAGGAAATGATTAGTCTTGACAGGTCACCGTTAGTTATAGGCTGAAAGCCGCTTCGAGGATTATCGATTTCAGAGATTATTAGATTATTATTTTACAGACCGTTTCTTTCGTAGGTAGGAATTCATCTGTTCTTTAACAGCATAAACTTCAGGAGTTCTATAAATAAATGAGTTTAAAAATGTGGCAAATGAGTCGGGTCGGATAGATTAATCAAACGAGCTTGATTGATCCGTTAAACTATTTCCGATAGAGTGATTTAGCATTCCATACCACTCGGCGACGTAATATAACATGACAAAAAGCCGTAATACGCAATTTAAGGAGCCGTTACTTTCACTAATCAATTTCAGTTAATTAATAATCTTAGCCCATGGAATTTAGAAAAGAAATAAATCACTGGTAAACATGCGAACGGAACTTCAGCTGCGTTTGATTCAGATTCTTATTTTCGGATGCTAGGCAGTTCGTTACCTTTGAAACGGAGTTAATTACTTACAGGCTGTAATCCAATTAAGATTAAATAGAAGTGATTTTCATACAGATATTACGGATATAGATTGAGAAGACGACTTTGCAGTTCTTTCCTAGGATATCCTCCTAACATACTACTAGTATATCGTGACGGTATTACACAGAAGACTGGAGAGAATGTTGGCAATAATTAATTACAAATTTAGCTTTCATTAACGGCAAACGCAGAGTAGGAAAAGTTGCCGAAGTATATTTAACTAACATATCTTGCTACTGATATAGTCCAATTTTCATTTTAATATCATCATTAAAGAGTAACTATATAAGAGGACGATTGAGAGACTACAAAGAGTAATCCATAAAATAGCTTGTAAATTGCTAATTAATTGTTGTATTTTGACATAGCTATTCGAAAGAGAGATTTTAAAATTTAGATTTAGATATATACCCTGCGAGCCACCGGAGGCGTATGGCAGGGGGTGTAATACACCACCATTATTCATTCATCCCTATTAGCATATCTAATAGCCTGGGGAAAAAACGACCAAAAGTAATTAGCCATAGATTTTATTCGTAATAACACATTTAATCTCTTTAACATATTACAGGTTCCCCTCATTTACAAATTCATTTACACTGTAGTAACTTATTTGCTAGAAGAAATGTTTTTGATTGTATACCGAATTGTACATTTGTATTGTCTTTGATTGCGCTAGGCAATTAATTATAAACTTTTAAGGCCATCACTACAAAACTTCGTCCAGTTAGGCTTATATTAGAACGAAACCCAATACTATGTGAAATCATAATAATACTACGGATATTAGGTTTATTCACAACTTAATTTTTTATTTTAAAGAATGAATCATAGTGCATTTAGGTAAATCGATAAAATTATAAAAGATGTAAAACAAAATAGCGTTGCTTTGTGCTGTTTATGATTAGAGACGATATTTTGGTGTAAGATGCATATCGACTATACTTGCAGCAATATAATTCACCTATATTCAATATCATTCAAAGTCTCTGCTATAATTTGGACATCTGTTTAACCAAATGTAGGTTTGACGTGAAAGCAAACATTAATATTCACGAAATATTTGGAGATTTATTATATTAATCGGAGATCAAAACTTGCAGACCCCCGTAGATGTTAACTATGGACACCCTGCAGGTAGTCCATAAATTTTCTGTCCAGATTCAAACTTCTAAACTCCCAAACAATGATATTTGCGGAATAAACAAAAGTAGGACTGGAAGTCATTCATTTGGGATTTTCATTCCCTTTGGGCACAGCAATTGAAACTTCTTGCAAGGATAAAATCGGAAAACTAAAAATCCAGAACCGGTTAATTTACGTTATCCAAAAATAAAAATAGAACGAAATAATGAGCATACGAGGAACGAAAAATTATCAATAGTCGTTTCCTTATTGGGGACTATGAGGAGAAATATCACGCGGGATACGTTGAGATAATTTCATTCGAATTCTTTTGTTCGAAGCAAGTGAATCTGTAAATATTCCTTAGACCGGTTCTATCCTAGAATCCCAGGCTTACTAGGCAAGATGAGGACTGAGGTAGATTTCTCTCGCTATCCCCATTGAATCGGAATAAGAGGAAACCGTCCACCTTAGTTCCTTATCCTGAAATTACTACTTTTCATATCAATAAGGAGATGGAGGATGAAGATGGATGCCGTTATCCAGCATTGCTGATATCTCGGTAATTTTTATTATTCAATTTATTTCAGTGATACACAAGACTGAATGAATGACACATTTTTCTCTAATCTCAATCGAGATCTAAATGGAGATATGTATTCCTTTCATAAAGAGAGAGTGACAAAATGCAACAGAGAACAAAAGCACAAAAATGGTTATAATAATAGTATTGTTAGGAAAATGCCATGAATGCCAAATGAGATTGATTATTAAAAGATGTGAATAGCAATGGTTAATTACTAATTAATTACATTTTTTAATGATAAAGATATTTATTCATCTATGTATATACAAAGTCAATTAGGAACATAAGACAAAATTGAACAAAAAATTGCACTTGAAGGTATTGGTTTCCCTTTCTGGTCCTCTTGAGCCAATAATTGGCTCGTCAGGAGTTGCACAAATTAACAGACAAGCAGAATATAGAACATAAAATACTAAAGAATTACAGAAACATAACTTACTTCTAAAAACTTTAGGAATACTCAGTCATTAACAATCATAAGTTTTACACAAAAAAACACGTTATATCTGTATACACATCTTATCAAAAATAGATTATAAAATAAAAATTTAAAAATTATATTGTCTCGTTGTGTAGTAGGAAGTTTTTAATACTATTTTAACGTCGCTTAATGATGTTAAATACAACTGATGTGTTGGCAATTTATTAAAGATATTCGGTACAACACTGTTTAACCTATGAGCACCATAATTATCATAATTCTTAGGAACATCATTATTTATCATTCTCCTTGTCTTCATACTGTGTTCTTTTAATTTTATTCATTTATTCTTATCCGTGAAATAGTTTTCTGTTATTAAGACATAGTTTAAGAGTTTATCAACCGGCAGTGTCTCTGGATTAGCATAAATGTATTTAATTTTCATATTTTCCTTGGAGGAAGATTCATCAACATTTTCATGAATTCTATTGTTGTCGTAAACTAATCTTATAATTCTATTTTGCAAAGAATAGAGCTTGTTTTTATGTACCTTACTAGTGTGCCCCCAAATGGTCAAACCATATCTCAGAATTGATTCAACCAGAGCAAAATAGATTACCTTCTTACAGTGGATTGGCAATATATTCTTAATATGGTACCTCTGACAAGCAACCTTTCTTAATTTATTACAAATTTTCTCAATATGTTCAGAGAATTTAAAGTTTTGGTCTATGATTAGACCCAGGTATTTATACTTAGACACTTGTTCTACGTAATTGCAGTTACATGAAGATTTTACAATATTACTATGCATACAGTTATGCTTATGTAAAGTTAGCAGTACACCTTTTAGCTTATCTGAATAATTCACAATATGCATACATTTTGTTTTCTTAGTATTAATTATAAGATCATTATCATGTGACTATACAGAGACATGATCGAGATCCTTTTGCAAATTTGACATAGCACTGTTTATATCTTGATGAGCTGATATTAGCACGTCATCAGCATATACCAGGATATCACAATATTTTACATTTTTAAATATATTATTTATGTACATTAAAAACAAAATTGGTCCTAGAATCGAAACCCGAGGAACACCATATTTCAATGTGCTATTACGACTATAATTATTTTTAAGTTTGACAGTAACTGTTCAGTTTAGTAAATAACTTCTAAACCAGTCCAGGGCTATTCCTCTTCCTCCCATAGTATACATTGTATTTAATAATTCATCGTGATTTACAGAATCAAAAGCCTTTTGATAATCGATAAAAACTGCAACAATCTCATTATTGACATATAAATTACTGTTAACAACATCAGAAAAAGTTTCAAGGGCTTTTTTGTACCAGTATCTTTCTGAAAGCCAAACTTAAAGTTTGAAATTAGCTCATACTTTTTTAGAAAATTCATTACGCAATTTGCCACATACTTTTCCATAACCTTACTAATGGATGGCAGTATAGAAATTGGCCTCAAATTTCCAAAATCATTGTAAGGTCCTTTTATGTGTATAGGTTTTATTATAGCTTTCTTTAAGCCCTCAGGCACTAAGGCATTCTTTAAACTGGTTGTAACTAGAGTGGTAACTACAGGGATTTGGATAGGATTTGCTTTAATATCTCTAATTCTGATTTCATGATGACACGGTCTCTTATTATCTAGTTCAGACAGTATTTTTGATATTATTTTGACATTTGGTTCCATAGTACACGTACTATTTTCAGTATAACTTGGGAAACATTCTCCTAGCTTGACTACACATCAAGGGATATTTGATAATAATTAATATAATTATATTATATTGATAATATAATTATATTAGGATGCATAGCTGTCCATTTATTTCCCAAAATTGTAACAACTCATATAAAAAGTTACCTTTATAAGGAAGATTCGCAACGTTATTCGCGTATTTTAATAATATATATTAATAATCCTTGGCTTAAATGCCAAAAACGAATTTTTATGCCTTTTGGATTCGTTTCGCGGAAATTAAAATGTGTAAGTAATTTGCTACTTATGTAACACGATGGTTATATTTCATAAGCTAAACCATCTGGTATCAAATGAGCAGGAAGCTAAACCGCCGGACACACATAGATGTTAGACGCAAATACTTCAATTAGGTAATTAAACGCAACTACTCCCTCCTCCAATTTACACGCTCAGTTTAATGGGATGCACTTTTTTCAGCTGCTTATATATGCACGGCCTGGAAATACCAGCGAGCCGTGCATGGAAGCCTATCATTAACATACCTTCGCAATCCATGCTCGCGCACCGACAACACGCATAATGCTGCCCAACTTAATCTCAGAGACAATGCGAACAAAATTATTAACGGAGTCGTTCAGGCATTAAGGGGAGCGGGTGCACCCGGAAATTTCTAGGAGCCTTATTAAGAGCAAAATTATGCGTCTAATTTCCCAAATGGCGTTCGCTCTTCTCACCGATACGGAAAATGTGGGTGAGTCACACGTTTCGATATTAATTAGAGGTTTGGTTGCTCGCGACAGTGGCGTTCGTGAGAAACGCAGAAGAATAAGATTGCATAAATAAAGGAAGAAATTAGGGAATAGTGGTTAAAGCTGCATGGGAATTCGGGGAAGGAATTGGAGGTGAAAGGAACTGGCAGAAAATGACTGATCCCTCAAACTATACGTTTAAAACGCTGTAAGGAAGGGTCGAATGAAACTTAATCCGCAAAATTTGCGTTAGTTACCTTTCTTCTGAATTATTTTATCAATTACATACCGAATAGAAGTCAAAAAACTCTTGAATTCTCATCCATATTAAAAATCTTAATTACGAAGTTGGAAATTCAACTTTAAGGTAGTACCTGTGATTGCAGTCCATTTATTTCTCCGAATTGTAACAACGACATATGAATTCAAATTTGAGATGAAGACACACAATGTTATCCACGTGTTTTAATAATAAATATTAATAATCCTTGGTTTAATTAATCCTTTATATGCCTTTTATATCACAGATAACTTATCTAGCTAGATTACCAACTTGGTTCATCTAAATCCACAAAGGTGGTCTTGCTATGGAACGAATCCATACACGATAGAGAAAAAATAAAAAAGCGTATTATTTATACATGGAGATTGTATTATTTATTACTTACTATATTACTAGAATAAATGAATAAATATAAATAAATATCTTCTTTATTCGTGAGAATGTGAAATACCTAGGCGGAAAATGTGCGCTAGATTAATTCTTCCATAGAGTATTAACATCATTATAATTTCATTAGCACGCTGAGGTAATGTCCGTACCTTAAACAGAGAAGCTTGTACACTTTTGGTCGAAGGCTATTGTAATAACCCGAAGATTACGCGTGCTAATAGGTATAAAATATATTTGCGGAAAAAGCTTCCTTCCGAAGGCTATTTTCCTATATCATAATATTATTTGCATTGCGAATCCACGCCTGCGGAGAGAAGGGGTCAGGAAACTTAGAGATAGCAAAACAGACGAACGAAAGATAAACATAAGGTAGGTCAGTGTTTACTAGCTCCTGGGCTCCATCGCGAGCCCTCGCGAGCGAGTCTAGAGCACGCTTCTAACTCGCGAAATAAAACGGCAGAATGAACGCAGATCGTAAAAAATAGGGTGGAATAGAACCAATAAACCTCCCGTTTTTCCATTCATTCTCCTCGTCCCCTCAAATCGCTCCCCAGAACCATGTACCACCGCCGAGAGCCATCTGCCTCCCAGGCTAACTTCCAAGATTCATCACGGTGCACTCAGTTCATGCTCTCCGCTAGCAAGCGTCGAGTACGAAATAAGCCAATCTCTGCACACGAGGATGACAGAGAGGAGGAAAATGGCAGCGGAGTAGATAAAGGAGAAGAATAATGAAGAAACGGGTCGCGGAGAAAGAAGTATGATCGAGGGGAACCTAGAAGTGAATCGGGAGAATACATAGACTAAGTTTCTATGCATCCACTTCATAGCTCTCGGTATCAAAGCCCCTCCACCCCCACCATTCCACACCCTTGCGCCGTATCGTTTACCCTGCATAATGAGTGGCGCTTCTTGCTAGGTCGGTGCCCCCGCGTCTCTGCTAGGAGTGGTGTGGGATGGATATAGTGGGATGGGGGCTCATTTAGAGGGAGACGGACCTTCGCGAAGGTTTTTTCCTCCTCCTCTCCACCTACTACCACAACCCTACGCATCCTCCACGATATAGATTTATCGCAACGGTTCCTACCATTTCCATCCGAGTCTTCCACCCTGACGCGACCCCTTGTATCTCAACCCTCCTAAGTGCTACGCGCACGACCCACGCGAACCACCGCCCATAAATTTGCATCCGACTAAATTATACGCCGATAGGCCGCGATGCATCGGGGCCATTAATGATCGCGGAGGCGACGAGCGAAAATGCGTCGAAAAATACGTTTTTCGACTCTTTGATCCCTTTCTTTGACTCTTTCGTGAATGGTGGTTCTCACGACTGCGGTCTCTTTGCGATCGGACGCAGCGAGATCCGTGGGAGTTTTTTTCGCGGGGCGTCCGACTGAGTCTATCATCTCCCAAATAATACGCGCGTAAAGGATGGGAAGTAAAATTTAACTCTGCAGATGAAAGTGTGTGGCTTAACCCAAAGTCATACAGAAGTGAAAAATAGTGACTTGGGTGAGATTCGAACCCAGGACTCCCACCAGGTCTCCCACATCCCGTTTACAGAAGTGAGAATGATGTGGCTCCGAAGCTCATTGGTTGGAATATCTGCCCGGAAAGTGGGAGACCTGGGTTCGAGTCCCAGCCATGTCACTATTTTTCACTTCTGCATAACATTGGGTTAAGCCTCACACTTTCAAGTGAAAAGTTAAAATTTACTTTCTATCCTTTGTACGATTCCTAGAGAGGATATTCTCTTAAAATCGCCTTGTGGTTGGTGGTTGACTCGTTGAGGACCTCTGTGGTGGTGGTTGGTGCCACTATGTGGAGCGCCACTATCTTGCTCATAAACCATTCCGTTTACAGAGGTGAGAAGAACAAGGCTCGGTATTTCAGTGGTTAGACTACCTGCCCGGAAAGTGGGATACCTTCTGTAGAAAGACTTGGTTCTTTCCCGGCGAATATGATGAATAAATCCCTCTCGGGTTCCCAGCCGGATTAAGTTGGTGTATTCCACCGACGTTTCGGCCATAGACTCAGCAGCCATCTTCAGGGTGACGATGGCTGCTGAGTCTATGGCCGAAACGTCGGTGGAATACACCAACTTAACCAGGCTGGGAACCCGAGAGGAATTAATTCATGGGATACCTTGGTTTGATTCCCAGCCATAACACTATTTTCACTTCTATAAAACTTTTATTTCTCGTGGAATCACTTATTGGGCTTCGGGGCGAGAGCGGTCACGAGGTGACTGATTCCCCCACGCATACCGACGCTTTTAAGCCCGGATACATGCATTGTCACTCTGGAGCTCACCTTCGACCCTTCCACATTTCTTTCCCCGTGCATCTCATCGATCGAGTCCTCCTAGCCCAGTCTGACACATGGAATGAAACCTAACGGAGCGCGCAGACGAGTCTTTCAATAACAAACGTATCCTCGAAAACCGTTCGATGCGTCCTCGAGCCGTAACAAATTAACGATACGTGGGACCTCACGTGTGATTGATTGCTTCTCCCGATTATGCTTATTATATACTATTTTACTTTATTAGCTTGTTAGAGACGCGTCACCGGCTTACCTGAAGTGCCAAACTTACGAACAAAATTACGAATGTTCGTGTGTGACCTAAGATTTTAAACGCGTCTAATTTACTCTTCTCCAGATAGTGATGAAAAACGCGTCCCATTAATTCCTAATCCTAATTTGGTCAAGTCAACTCGTGTGATCGACAATTAGTTCCCTGTTCAAAGCGGCTTATTCGTCATCCCGAAGTAATTCATTTTTTGTAAAGAACGAAATAATTCTGATAGAAATCTTAATCTTGCAAGAAAAATCTCATTAAAATATAAATCCTAACGAAGCATGAATTATTGAAAAAATGTCTTCGTGATATGTTTAACAGTTAAGCACTGGGTTAGATACGCATTACTTTTTAATAGGGCCGTAATTAAATTAAATACTGTCATACATTTCGTAATGCCCTAGGAAATGATATGTTTGGAAAATATCCGCAGCATAAGGCACCTAGAAATGGTTTTATTTGAAACTCAAAGAAAGGGAATTACCGAAAATGAGGGATATGAAATCTTTAATTATTCAAATAAATTACCAACCGAAAAAATGCTTCTACTGCCGAATATATAATAATTATTTATCGATCTAAATGAATATAGAATTAAAATTGTATTTAGGTACAGAATAGGGGAAAAAATGTCATTAATTTATTTTTATTTAAGTTACATGGGTTGGAACCTTTTTCCATCGGAAGGTCACATTTCGACTTTGGTCTTATTTTGTCTACAGTCAAATAGTAAAACATTATATTTGATTTGAGAATACTAAACTCATTCGCTGAGTAAATCGAAAAAATACTTACCAACCTAATGTTTATTAATCGAAAACATCAATCATTAGCAATATTAGAAAATAAAACTATTTTAATAGTTGTATTTGCACCAGGAAGTGACTTTAAGCCACAATAAACTACTAAAAAGGCTACATATGGCCCGAAGGCCGCAGATTCCCCGCCCGTAGTCTAAGACTTGGTCATGATTATGATAATATGAAAGCTACTGATGTCTGAGTGAGGCAGATTAATGGCATTCATTTCGACACACTGAGTGCTATGAAACGTGTGATACATTGCCATTGTATTGCACTTATGTGGACTCTTTCCACTTAAAAACAATATACCACATACCTACCTATATATCTAGCACAGTGAGTAATGAAAGGGACTAGTAAGTAAAGGAATGTAGCGTAGAGTAATGAAAAGGACTACAACACTCCTCACTCCTTCTGTACAGTAAGTCTCTTTCCAAAGCTGTTGTGAGTTCTTCGAATAAAATGTGTTTGATTGCTATAATTTTCTATATGAGCATCTGCTTCTTCTGAATGACATCACAATTGATCGAGTTTTTCGAAGGAAGACTGAATCTTATATTAATTGATGTTCCTGAAGACGCCTAAGGGATTATTTTCATAGAGTTTTTGGTTTTTCTTTTGGTTTCGAGGTCGTTAAGGATATTCAACGCATGAATATTATCATCTGACTTTCGTTATCGTTGTGAAAAGTTCTCTCTTGCTTGAAATTTACTCGAAGAACTAACAACGATATAATAATTATTTATAATAACGGTAGAAATAACTAAGTTAAGATATCACAATTTATTTTCGATCATTTGATTTTTCCTCAATCAATTCCAATAATTATTTATGTATACATATATAACTTTATAATTAAATACGTTGGTTTTGCTAAAGATCCCAAATAGGATTATTTGAGATGGGGAATATGATAAAAACGTTTTGAAAAATAATGTTAGGGCTATGTTCAGAGAAACACTGTGTCTTCTTTACCTTAATTTGCGTATTCTTCGAAACTTTAAACACAACTTCAAACTCATTGGTACAGCTTAAGCATACGAGGAAAAATCGCCTTATACATGCCGCTGGTGGAGGAATCAAGAAAGCAATATTGTGCATAACAAACAATTCAACCAAAAAATCCGATACATCAATCATGCTTAAGTCGGTTGCCCAGAGATAGTAAAAGTAGGATTTCCCGGCATTCAGGTGATATTGTCTTTTTATCAGTTTCTTATCCGACTATGATCATCATTCGATATTTTTACTAGGGAATTTAAAAAATCGGATTTGATTATATAAATTAGACCAGGTGTCAAGTTGTATAGAATATGCAATGATAATGCGCTAGGATATCATTAATAAGTGTTTCTTAATTGTCACCTACTTAGTGCGAAAAAGAGACTTCTCATAAACCCTGATTTATCTTAATTTGGCTGTGTCATATAAGCGTTCCCAAGTCAAATTTGTAAGACCAAGTTATATTTTAGGAAGAAAACGTTTAGAAAATGGACAATGCTTCGAAAATTAACGAGGTCCTAATATTCTGGGGATAGTCAAGAAAAATAAAATCGCATCTTGTGAAAGGATGCAAGTGGGAGCTGATAACGAAAATAGCTGTTTTGGGAAGTTGCTGAAAGTCCACTTTATCATGTTAGAAAGCGAAGAAATTCCTTTGGAGATTTTCCTTATCCATATTAAACAAAAAATTTGGAAATGAAGGAAGAACTTAAACGTCTATTTCTATCAAAAAATTGGATGGATCCGGTTCGATGCACTGGTTTTTACACATATTTTAAATCTAGTATTAATCTACAATGTTTAGGACACTCCTCGAGACCTCTTCCTGAATAAAAAACATCCCTTACTGCAGAATTTTCCTACTTGCTTTTTTCTCCCTCTACCCTACGTGAATGCAGCTTAAACAATGCCTCGTAATTTTAAGATAAATCAATCACAAAACAATTCCGTAGAAATGTTAGCTGCTTAACACAATATAAGGCAAAATTGATACTAGAAATATAATTCTCGTTCGCAAAATAATTTGATAACAAAATTAATTAATGAATTTTTATTACTGCATATACATATTAGATATTTTTGGACTTACCACGGAAACGCATTTTAACAATTCTAGTTAGTTTTGAAGGAAAATTGAATTTTTAATTATTTTTCAAAAATATTATTTCGGGGCATAATGTTTTTCCATACAAATTGCTGGATTAAGCATCAGAATTATGATTGTAACAAATAAACTTATAACTGTTGCGTGAAATCTAATTTTTGAAGAAATTATTAATCCAGTGGATATCCATCATGTTAACAATTGTCCGCTTCAATCACAAAACGAAGATTAATTAAAATCACTTACGATCATATTTTACGTTCACTTACGAAGCTTTTAACGCGATTACGTTGAGTGATTATTTAGGATTCCAGATTTATAAATTCACAATTCATAAAAAAGGTGTATTTTTATGCTTCTGGAAGTCCTCCAGTTGAAGAAATGTTTGCGTAAATCTAAAAAATAAATGACATTGAGCATTATTGTCACGATGTACGATATTAACCCAAAGTAAAATAATCGGTGGAAAAGTAGTGAACTGGAAAGTTCTCGTTAGCAATTGGTCCTATGGACATTAAAACAAAACTTCTCCAGGTAAATAAATCCCCAAGTTTTTTTTTAACCAAAATTTTAACAACATCAGAAACTGGATTAGAAATATCCGGAAAATTCATAAATTCGATGTAACTCTTCAAATATAAAACAAACCAATCGAAAATAACTGAATACCGTAGACTTAACAAACACCAAGGTAATTTTTTAACGATTTTCTGAAAATTTTCGCTGGAGGCAAGAACTTTTATGACTCTTATCAGATTTTTCTGAAATTCGAGAATCTAAGGAAATGTTAGGAGATTTTCTGAGTAAAACTTTCCATCAAACACGAAAAAAAGCTGAATAATCGAACAATTTTATATCTTAATTTTATATTTTTAAATGTACAATCGTTCTGGCAATCAATCTATTTAGATATTTTTCCGCATTTTTGTGATTACACCAGCAAAAGCAACGTAAATACCTTGTTTACTAAGACCAAATTAAGCACCCGATGATAGTGTCAATTAAAATACATATAATATATAATATAATTAATAAATAATTATATATTATTAATTATTATAATTTATTAAGTAAATTACTTAATAAATTCTTAGAAATTTCGTTCTCAGAGGATGTTGCCGATATTATGCGTCTTCCTCGTTATATAGGCCGTTCAGAAACTGCATTAAAAATCGGGGAGTAGATTCTCGAACGAGTCTCTTCAAAAGTTCATTTATCAGCGAACGAAACGCGAAAGTAATCGATGAGGTAGGCAGAGTCATGCTGCATTTACCCCCTGCCACACGCCGAAAGGCGGTAACTATGAAGATGTAGAAGAACTTCGTGTGTTACTGCTCCTAAGCCAATGTATATTAAAAGTAAAACAAGTGTAAATTGTTAATTATGCTCGTGGTGCTATGAAGAAAATCGTTAACATCCCCTCCAGATCACCTCTTAGAAAATGTAGATGAGCAGGACTGTAATAAATAATGGATTTTTATTTCCAATCAACTTCAATATCAAGTTAATATACCGAAGTATAAAAATCATTGAATAACCTTCATTTCTTCTCTAAATTCGAGCGTTTCTCATCGAATATTTTGAATATCCTGTTACGAAAGACAATTTCTAAGTTTACCCCCTGCCATACACCATATCATAAGCTGGTTCTGAAGGGTATAGTGGATAAAGATGAAAGATTAAAAGCTATACATCTGAATAATTGATGTTCGAAGCAATTCTCCGTGTTAGCATAAATCTTTATTTCCCTGAGCGTAGAGTAGTAGAGAATATTCACCGTTAATAATAATAATCATAACAATTTTTTTACTAGAATCATGAATGAAAATCGCAAATTAAATGCATTATAATATAGTTTTAAAGAAAAAGAAACATTGTAATAACAGTAATACCAAATAAGAATAGAGCAAGGACAGAAGTTAAAGATAATAAAACTACGGTAACGGGAACTACAGAAAAAAACAAAAATTATATAAAATTTGTGAAATTTCCGTCGAATCACCGATAAAGAGACACAATAAAGTCTGAAATGGTTAGGAACACAAATTTAAAGTAATTTGACGAAACTCGTAGGACCAGATATGGTGGGGACCGAATCCCAAATTCGCGAGAGATTCCCAAGAAATTCCCGGATGCATTTTCCCACTTTAGAATCTCCAATCACGAACGGTTGCTGGAGGGGCTGACATCTCGGCGCCGATATCCACATAATTTCCCGTTTCGCCAATATCAGCAATACAGCCAAATCGAAAAACACCGACGCACACTCCAACTCTCGCTCCCATATATTTCGAGACAACAAATCGAAAAGCGTCACCCCATCCTCGCGATGTCCGCGAATTAACTCCCTCGCGGCCGCAAATAGCTCGCAATTCACCGCTCCTCGCATTAAACGAATCTCCCACCTAACCACCTAACGTCAACTTGTTCCGTGCTAATTAGCGTGGAATCGGTCTCCCGTAAGAAATGTCTTGACGCTGCCTTGCTGGAATGGTTTTAACGCGAGCGTCATCCGAAGCAGTGTTGCTGGTAATGGGAGGCGAGCGAATTCTCCTTCCTTAATCTCACCCTCTTTTTCCCTCGCCGAGTCTGGAAGCACTGAAACGCTGCAACATCGATTGCGAACCTCACACGCACACTCGGGCCTCGGGTCACTGGTTTTCTACCATTTCTACGAATGCACTTAGCCTCCGAGTCGAAACACTGCACCCCGACCCTGCTTCCCCCGCTCTATCTCAACCTTTGATCGTTCTAATGACGTAAAATATTCGAATAAATTCGAATCGCTGCAGGTACGCAACGCTTCGTGTTTATTTTCCCGGAGAATTATAGAAGTAACGAGCAGAAACTACCGGCTCCGGGAATGCGTTCGGCGGCTGATGAGCTATTCGCCGGAGTTGAAATGTCAGAAAGGGTTCCAAAGGCGAGGAAAATGGCCACCGAGTGGTATCTATCGGCGAGGCTACAGATTCATTCGATGCTCTATCGGGGCAATTAAAAGAAATTTATTTCTGAGGAAAACATTTTTGGTATGGAATAATTTAATTGCATGGTTTTGTGTCGGCACAATTATCTGCCGGAAGTTGATTGGGTAATCGTGCTCTCCATCATTTTGAAAAAAAAACTGAAGATGAATTTAGACTTACAAATAACGATAAAGTTAGTTTTATTTTTCTCCTTGAGCTATAATTGGAAAATTCCTCGTAAATGCGACACAGTAACCCTACAAATGACAATTTCCGTAAAATTCAATATGGCGTAATGAATGCCATTAGTCAGTATTACTAACAACCCTATTGTTTAATTATCACTACATCTACATCAAAAATCAATCAGTAAGACGGAGATAAACGCAAATGTTAGATACATTTTCCTTGATGGATAAAAAAAACAAATGAAATGTATTCTGATCATCGAGACGGTATCAGGAACAGTTTCCTCTGTTAGGACACAAAAATATTATAATGAACGAAGTTCTTGGGGATGATTTATTCTCAAGTTTAATATTTCCATGGGAAGAGTTCCTACGTGTATCTTAACGACATTTTAGCTCAAGAACTCTTTTTTTATATTTCTCGCCAGAATAATCCCAAATACGGCGTGGCAAAATTGAACGATACGCGGTTTGAAAATTATGAAACATCTGAATCTCGAGTTTTAAAGGACCTGATGAAACGCAAACACATGTGGCAAAAATTTCCATGCTGCAAGGGATTAACTATATTCGTTATTCCTTTTATCCCATAAAGGTTATTCTTGAAAAAAATATAGAAATAGATAAATTTGTTATCATTAAAAATATATTTTGCTCAGAGAGGGAAAGCGGAAGAACACCAACAACGAGAAGATGGTGCGAGATAGGACAGCTAAGTCGCATAATAAAATGTGCCAGAAGTGATTCTTCATCTAAAAGTACTACGTATCACTTATATTAGAGAACAAAATGAACAAATTACAAAAATAAATGAGTTTTTCTTAATATTGACAAGAATGAGCTAACAAACATCTTAAATTACCATGGAAATAGTGAATGGATAGAAACGCAAGGATAAGTAAAAATATGCCAAAAGTATTAGATTAAATTAATATGTATGTTCAGTACAGAAATAAAACAATGATATTGAAGAAAAAATTAACTAATTATGTGACTGAGTAAATTATCATCACAGTCGTTATAAATTAATTCCAAGTCAACTCATATTTGTCATAGTTACTACTCGCATTTATCATAGTTATAAAAAAAGATAGAGCAAAGAAAAATAAAAACAACAATGCTATATGGTTGCCCAACATGCAACTTGAGTGTTAAAAACTTACGATTAAATTATAAATTGTTAATAGTTAAGATAACACTAAACTATATTATTAGTAATTACTGGGAGGTAAACTTCTATAAACTCTCAAGACTACTATCAAATTTGCAAAAATCTATGCGTAAAACAATCCTCGAAATATCCTGAAGAAGCACACCAATCATTCTGTCCATTTGAGGGAGTGCAGCTTTTTTCCCCATCAGAAATTACGTCTTTGATTTTCCTCGCTTACTTCCTCTCGGTGAAAATCACCAGAAAGAGTGGAAAATTATGGCTAATAATTATGCGTCATCCGCGTGATGAACAAAGGATTAAATGAAAGCGGCGAAGTGAAGAAAACGGAAAGTGTGTGAGTGGGTGGACGAGAGATTTTCCCAGATCGAGAAATGTACTAACGGAGATCCGCATAAAGAGTAAGCCGCTCTCTTCCCTTCATATCCCAACCGTTGTCGCTTTGCTGGCTCAAGTTGGAAGAACACAATGAAAGGAAGGTGAGGAGAGACAGAAGATGCCTCAAACCGCCACTTTTCTCTCACACATTCTTCCTTTGTCTTGGGACATTTTCGCTGAGATTTACAACAAAGCCAATGATGATGAAATGATTACTGCAATGGTTTGCAGCGAATTTCTATAGCGCCTGATGGACCCTGGATCATCGGAGGACCTAAAGTACTAACTATTTAAGTTTATGAAAAAGAATCAGGAGGATTTACTGAGGAGGTTTGAGCTACATTGCATAAAGATGAACAGAATCACTACGTAAGAAACGCTTAATAAAGAAATCAGATCGGTTTGAAGGCAGCGTAATTATCAGTTTTAAAATCGACATAATGGAAACTATATATTTCCCGTTTAAAATTCTATGGCTTTTAGTTGAATCTTTACCGTGAAATCCCATTCCCTGTTGTGAATGTTTTGCAAACCTGTCGCATATTACAATAAATTGAGGCAGCTGAATTCTAGTTCTCATCTTACTTTTATGTAATTCCTCCGAAACGTATTTCATGTGTATCGAATATATATATATATACTGAAAATTATACTTGAATGCTTATTGAAGTACATAAAATGCACTACTAATCGATTATATTATTAAAGGTTTTTTCATGTTCTAATTCATCTTTTTGTTTTTAAATTTTCTCTGCAATTAATTTTACTACGTTTATAATATTTACTTCAGTTACAGCTTTTATGGTACATTAGGAAATTACATTATTTCTACATTTATTGGTGGTTTATAATATTTTTAGCGTTTATTATTTGCAGATACGTTATTTGTACCAGGTTTTTGTGTCTAGATCATGCAAAGGGTATTTCTTTAACATCTTTCATTTATTACCATCAGCAGCTAAGTGAAGGTGTTTTACATCCCCCTCGTGGGTTTCCACAATATCCCAAAATCCACTTAGTGTTTCTTAATCCAAAACCAGATTTTTCTACTCTTTATAAATTGAAATTAACATTTATAATTGATTATTAATTACGAACAGAGCCACAGCAGCGTCTTTCAGCCTCGACTCCTTCATCGGGAGGAGAAAAGACGCCGCCTCGACGCTCTCGAAATCATCGAGATTACCAGTAGAAAGAAGAAAATACTCACAAATGAATATTTGTTTTCTAACCCTAACCCCCCTTTTCCTCTCTCATATATATGTCGTGAATTTTTTTTACTTGTACCTGAAGATGTCAACTCGTTGACGAAAGCGGTCGTTGGAAAATATATTTGTGCAAGTTAATTAGTGTTTTATTTACGATGGTTTAATTAAATCAATTTTAAATCGACGATGGGTTAAATGGAAGAAGAGACTGTTTATCCAACATCAATTTTGCTCGAAATAAAGACGATATTATTTCATCATTTGGCTTTAACCAACGGTTGATTTTCGCACATTATTAAGGCTTTTTTGAGTTTTTTTTCAGAGAATTATATTTCCTAAGGATTTCTTATCTTTTTATATCCACGTTTTTCATAAATTTTACTCGTATTCTCACTATAAAATATATCACTGTACAAAACGTGACTGTGGGTTAATGGAAAGACTATTAGTGTCAATCTTGCCTAGATAAAGATTAATAATAATTATTTTAATATTTATATAAGGTTTGATTAAAAGTAAATTTTTAAGAAAATATCTTTATAACAAACGTAAACGTGAATTGCAAGCGATGATATTTTTTTAGAATTTTGGAAACTTGCATCGATGGGAAGTAAACGATTATATAAGTGTTACATTAGACTAAAAATTTTAATGATATGGAAACATGGAATTCGCCCTAATTTCCCTCCTCAGCACAGATTTAGTGGAATTTTCGCAAATATTGGACTCTTGATAGGTGGACCATGTGCTAGCACACGGAAGCAAATAATACTAACAAATATGATATAAAAAATAAAATATCAGAGAATAATTCGTATATATACCAACGCTACAATCTACACATCAATATAGCAAAAGCGAGAAGTATTCAATGATATATTTCGATACAAAATATCGTCCTATTAATGATAGGAGTAAAATTATCCGTGATTATTAGCTCCGATATCCTATCTAGTTTCTGCATCAAGTACAATCACAATTTAGTCCAAATAAAGAGGTTTGTATCGTACGTTTATTATTAATTAAGTTGGAAGAGGAGAAATTTTAGTCTCAATCTCGCCTATGATAAAGACCCCTTATAATAATTAAGTTCTCAGTACCAGTACTTTCAAAATTCAAACCAAAGGCAAATAGAGCAAAGAATGTTTGCTGTTCGTGGAAATTTAGAATGAAAGTTCAAAGAATATACACTATAAAAAGTATAAAGATAATATTCCCTGGCTGCTGCTGAATCCTTAATACCAAGTGTCTATTCAGGAAAAAGAGCAAAACCTTCTCGTTACAAACGTCAAGGAGACTTCCTTACGTCTTCTTTTACGCAAAGCGATAAGCTATCTAATTTCAATCTTTTCTAGGAAACGCATAATGATTCTCCTTTGGAAAATTTCATGGGTTTCATGTTCAGATAAAAGTTAATTTCTGAACCTGAAACACTTTTATCATATGATGTTTCCATAGTCTATATCAAGGGGTCTTAAAAACGAAGTCCTTATTCCCTTCCTTTGGTTACAATTTAACTATTTAACTACAAAAAAAGAATTTTATCCCTTAGATAATAATATCTCTTTTGACTTATTTAGAATATACCTGTTGAAATCTGATAAGGGACGCATGTGCCGATATACTATTACAACGAATGATAAAAAAAATCGAAGCAGTAGCAGCAGCTATGAACAAATAATAGTGTTTTTTATTAACTCTATGATTTTTTTGTATTTTCATCCTCTTCTTGTGTGGGCGTTTTCTTATAACTTGGGTTTTTCTCCGTATAAGTTCAGTTGTGTTATTTTTCCCTCGAACCAACTCTTTCTATATTTAATTGCATCTAGATCTAGTTTGCAACAATATGTTTAATCTAATTTATCTATTAATTTGCATACATTAAATGTTGCTAATTGTATACACCTCATGAGTTGTTTTTTGTATTTAATTTTTTTAATGTACGTTAATTGTGATGTATGGGTTAGATGAAAGAGGGGACTTGTAGTCTCAATCTCGCCCGAATAAAGCCGTTTCATTATTATTATTATTATTATTAATTGAATACAGCTGTCTTGCTTTAACAGTGCGCATATTTATATAATAATAGTAAATTTTGGGTGTAACAAAGGGAATATTGGTCCACCTGAGAGAATAGTCATAATAATAATAATAATCGAGAGAATATTTCAACTAAGGACCTATTTAGAAAAAAGATTACTTCAAACGAGCTCCAAATTCACGTGTCACGCCAAGAATATTTTTTTGGGCATCGTCATTTTTTCCGTGACTCTGTTAAGGGGGAGGTACGCAAGAGACAGTTTTAATGAGCTGCATATGGTACGTGGTGTGCAAGTTGGACACGGTTGGCGTCGTTGAGGATCTATGTCGGGGATAGCACGTGGTTAAGTGGGTAGGACACCTCGCGTGCCCCGTATAATGTATGCGAAAGGCGACTCTGGCGTGGCCTCACCTACTACCAACGCTATCTTCGACATATTAGCGCACTTTTTAAACCACGGAAGCTCCCCAACAATAGAGGCGTTCGAATCGCGGAACTTTTCAAATCCGCGCTTTCCCACGTCGTCACGGGGCTCTCGGTGCAACCGCGAATCGATACCCCGGATGCAAATATCCCGAGAACGGATTCATCGGCGAATAATATAAACCGCGTCAATCCAACCCCTAATTAGTCGCGGGATTTCCCGCCAGGCGGCGCGGGGATCGAAAAATCTGCGAAACGCTTCCGCGCGACTCGCCAGGAGCGAGCACTTCGACCGATTGCGTCGAAAACCTCAATCTCCATTCCACGGGGAGAATTACGACATAAAATAAACCCACGTACCCACTCCCGCGGCGTAATTATTCACCGGCGGAACGGAGGAACGAAAATTGAAAGTTTGATCCGGTAATGATACAGCGAGAGGCTGGAACATTTTTCCCGCACGCAGGCGCGCGAGTCGAACACAACCGTGCGGAGTTGGGGTGTTGAGGGGCAAAAGGAATCGCAGACGCAGAGACTTGTTACCATGTCAACGGCGGATGGCAGGAAATAATTGAGTTAGGGTGAGGTGGAGGAAGGAATAAGAAACGAGGGAGTGCCTTCTCGAAAGAGGGGAGAAAGAGAACCGACGAGAAGGGAGAGACGTGGGAAGAGAGAGAGAAACGCGGGTTTGACGGAAAGTGAGATATGACGGGGGCAAAATATGAGAGCGATTCATGAATTAAATGTCGCTTTAACGCTCATAAACGGGGCATACGGTGAAAATTCCTGGCAGCGTGATGAGCTCGAAATAAATGAAAGCTGACGGAAAGCGTTCGGGGGAAGGCGGATGAGGAAAAGAGAGGGAACGCGTCGATGGTAGAACGTAGATGGCAGAAATAATTGCTATATATAGACACGGTTCTGAAGGGTAATCATATAATGTCGGGAAAACTAAACTCGAAGGATGGGGATCCTTATGGGAAAATAAACTTCCTTTTTGATGGCGATAAGCGAGCCCAGATTAGGCGCTAACTGAGTCTCTCTTTATATGTGGGCCCTCGATATTGGATGATCCATCGTCTATACTGAAAAAAAAACCTTTGCGCCGCTAATGATGAAGGAATGACTCGTGTACATATCTTCGATGGTTATATACCGGAGGAGGAGTTTTAGCTGTTTAAACTTTATATAGTAGGTGCTTAAAATTTTTCTCGGATAATTTCTTCCAAATTAATAACTGTTCAAAAAAGTGATAAAGAGGAGAATTTATTTCTATCTCTTCCGAAACAAGAGAGGATTCATAAGAGTTATTTCATCATCATTAATAATTAATTTATGACACCTTATTTTTTTAATATTAACTTAATGATGTATACCTTTATCCCATCAAAATGAGTTTTAACGTAAACTTCGACTTCTTATGAACCATACGTTTATCTATCCTTTTGAGGCTATATAACTCGGTCTGCAAAGATAAATAACGTATTTATTTTATATAGTTATTGTACATACATACGAGATAAACTCCCGATCCACGAAAAAATATTTCCGTGTTGAAAATATGAATTTTGGGTGAAATATATCTAAATTCTATTTTAAACGCGAATCGCGGTAAAATATTTAGTTGAGATTGTTCACTTTATCAAAGGTTATACAATAGAGCAAATGATCGCAGAAATGAAACCTTACAGCTATCAAAACCGAATAAACCACCCAGCAGCGAATGAATCCAATTAAATCCAACCGATTCTACAGGTAGACAGTGAATTATAGCGGATCAGCTTCATCATCGAAAGGATATTCCTATCAAAGAATCAGCGTTTGAATGAAATAATTTAAATATCATAATTACTCAAATCAAAATCGAACTCAATTTTAGAACGATCCTATTAATTTGGAACTTCGCAAATGAGATTGATTTACTTTGAATGATTCTGAGGTATATTTATATAAATAAATATTAAATAATTCGTTAAATTAGCTTTTTTTGCCGAAATAATTGAAACACTGCAATAACTAGAAATGCTAACTAATTAAGTTGCATTCATACGAGCAATTTGATCCCAGAGTAACTTATAATTTGATCTCTGATAGGAAGGCTACATAAAATTAACGCGATATATATTAAATTAATAATTTTCAATAAAAGTACTTTCCATAGATACTTAATTTATAAGCTCGAATCCATTTACATAAAATAATGGCGTATGCAACGAAAATATTTTAATTACGCTGTGGAACTGAGGCCGACGATGTGTTTAAATACGCGAGAAGAACCCTCTCTCGTACGGAAAAGGGGAGAAACAACGTCTTGGGTTCATGAAAACTCAGTAGAATGTGGAAGCACTGACTCTCACACGGGAAATAAAATGTCGGAACGTGCGAGGAATCACGTAAAAAACGCTGTTTACGGTAATTTAACCCCATCGTTGGAAACTACGGTCGGAACCAGACAAAGGAATCATAGGACTTCGGCGATTTGGGATGAAAACTCCAATCACTGCTCGCAAAGACACTTTTCGACCAAAATTAGGCAGGATTACGAAGGCGTTAATTATGGAGAAGTGTGACGGCCAAAAACTACTCTGAGAAGAAAACAAGACTGATTCGAGCCCTTCACAAGGAACTCGGGGAGAAAAGAGATAGGGAGGGAAGGAGAAGGAGTCTAGAAGTGGGGCCGTGGAAGGGATAGAAAAAGTGCAACGAGAGCTTCGTTTGAACGTAAAATCACAGGGCACGGAAGGCAGAAGGAAAGGTGCTGGTAAGTGTGGAGTGGAAAGAGAGACGGATGAAAAGTGCGTGAGAGAAGGTGCCGGAAGGAATGCTAAGAACAAAGCAAAGAGTTGAGAAGGAGGGGAAGAGGATGAGATGCTAATGTGCGAGTCAAGCGGGAAGGGAAGGATAAAGGGAAGACTTCGATTCGATGAATAATTAACGAAATCCGAAAGAAAGAGTCGTTTCATTTTTTTCTTTAGGGTGTTAAGGTAGTTAGCGCGGGGAGAGATACGATATGGAAATGTTGATTGAGGGTGAGCGAGGGGAAGTTGTCGAGGAATATGATCAGGAGAGGATTTATTACAACTGGAGGATGCCAAAGTCTGCCGAGTAACCGGTTTTGATCGGGTCATGAAACAAAAACCGGAATCGAAGTAAGCGATAATTTTGCCGGAGTGAATCCCGAATCGAAAAAGTCTTGAATCGAAGTTGAAGACGGAAGCTGACATTTAATCCATTTTTGCTTCACATTCCCATTAAATATGCTTATGTATGCTAATCATGCGTAACTGTCCTTAGAAACAATTAAGATGTTTATTTGGATAATTGAACTCAACCTCTATTTCCTCAGCATCGCTAGTTTTATTCTACACTTTGGAAATATAATTATATATAATATATTATAATAAAATGGAAATTTATTAAAGAGTCACGGATAATAAAAAGTTTTAGTAGGACTGTAATATATGAGCAAAAAACCGGTTTGAAAGAGATAGAAGGTGGCTGCCGGAATGAACCTGAGCCAAAATTTGGCGTTATAAATTTTAATTTTTCATTCTATACTCAGTAAAATTTTTCATCTGAGCAGTAACTACTATTCTATCAACTTCATATTATCATATTACTCAAATGATATTAACTAAAATTATTTTGGAATGATGATACTGATTTATGGTAGACTACTATTTCCGATTCTATAAGTAACAATAAGGTAGCCTCCACAATAATTACTACATGTAACACTTATCAATTAGAGCACTAAATTAATCATATCTTCGAAGAGTTTTAGTTAGAAAGTACTTTAATATTTAGAAGTCTTCTGGATAACGTCAGCAATTTTACTTGGCTATGGAATGATTAATTTGCATTATCTTAAAATCCTAGATCTATTTTCGTGAAAGGGTCTGAGAAATCCATAAGCAAGTCATTCTAATTGCTACTGTTCTATTTATGTGAAAGATATTAGCCTCATCTTTCGTTTACCTTCATTAGTAGAGGTACAACTCCTTAGCCTTGCGCACGTTTTTCTAAATATATATCACACACCCATTCTACGAATGCATACTTCGCTTGCGGAAAACCTTGAAGGAATGAAAAGAGAGAACACGACGTGGGTCTATGCATGGCGCACTCATTGGCGCACCGTGGTTTCAGAAAATGAAAGTCGCTCTCAAAAGGTTTATCCAAAAGTATCTACAACAAAATCGAAGTTTCTCAACAGATCTTATCCGGCACAAAGGGAATCACGGTGAAGAGGGGAGAGCGTATCGTATAATCGATTTCGGAATATCTGAGGCCAGCATTAAACGTGAACGAACGATAGATCACTATCGTAATTAGTAAGTTATCTGAAAATTGAACAGTCGTTGTAGCGGCGAGCTCTCTGAAATTATCCGGTCCCCGTGATCGTTTCTATTGCGCTTCAATTTGTCTAGTTTTCGAAACCCGTCCCCTCCCCCTCATCCGTTATTTTCATCCGATCGCAGCTTTAATTACGCAATCTTAACTTAAACGAGTCCCGGTCCAATATACTTGCTTCATAACCGTGATGCTCGTTTTCTCTCCGACCCAACGCCACATTTCCCATCTCCGATACTATCAACTTTATTTTCCGCGTTAATCTTCGACTCATTTTTCAAAGATGAGTGGATACTTTTCATTGCTGCGTAATCACTCATTCTTTTCCGTTCGATTCAGTAGTGAATGTACAGAGAGTTAACTCGTTGCTTCTCCGAAATACAAAGACGTTCTAATAACTTTCATTAACGCTGTATCACAATGATCTAATATTCGAACACTTCAATATTATTCCGAAAACTATCGCAGGCAAAGTCTATGAATTACTTACTATCAGACTACCTTCTCAAACACCATCATTTTTCGAGATAAAATATTAACATGATATTCTTTTCTGTTCCATACATTTTCTATATTTTCGCTGGTAATGGTGTACATAGATCCTTGTATACGGACCGCTAAATTCCCTTCCACGGAAATCCGTTGATGCGTGTCAAAAAATCAAACCCGCATCCATATCTTCTACGCATCCCCTTGTCGAGATGCGGAGTACAGACGCAAGAAGTTCTTTCCTTGAATCAATTACTGCTGTATTTCCTCAGCTGGAGACAAGAATCTTTGACGTGGATATTCTATCATATTTTCCTATTTCTCTCTCAGAATCTGATCGGCCTACGCAGCAAGGTGGACGAATAATCTCTACTGCGCCTTCCGGTTACGATGTTTACCTTATAAAGAGCGACTGTAAACTTTTTATTATATTAAGGATGCACAATGGATCTTTTCTCTTTTACGAATATATATTTTCTTACGCTAATACTTGAAAAATCTACAATGAGAAAGTACCTCCGTAATAGGAAGGATGGCAAAAGTTCCACACGAAAAATAATTCTATTTATCTATAACTGCCATGAAAAAGAAGATGAAACCACTGTTGTTTTGGAATAGAGAAAAAGAGAGAGGGAGAGCATATTTTTGGAAAAAATAATATATGAGCAAATAATAATATTCGTATTATGCTGTAGTATTATACATTGGTTACTTTTCCGTTCACTCCAACGAATTTATTATCGAATCTTTACTTAGAAACCATCTTGCACTACGAGCTCTAGGCAAAGATAATAATTGATTCTAAAACTTGCCTTTTTCCGGATACGCCCGCTGGACAACTGTATCTGACTGCAGCATCACCAAGATCCTTAAGTTATCGACATGCTACCGAGGGAACATGTTACACTCCTCTATTTAAGTCTCAGATTACTACTAAGATATTTGGCAACGGTTATCTTCACAGTCTGCCAGTCAGCAAAACACAAAGCGTCTATGGTTTTATTATTTCATTCAGGTTTCAATTTCATCTTTTTCAACTTGGTGCCTCAACGTCCTTGAGTGAAGAAGAAGGAAGAAGAAGAGACAGACGCAAAGAGGGCGATGGCGGATTTATGCTTGGTTGCATGAGTGCTTATGCAGAAGGTACGCAGTTAGACCCTTAAATACAACAAGAAGAAAAATCGTAATTTCGCCGTAAACGAAAATCATTACTTCCGCTCCTTACGTGTCGGTCTAGTAGTGCTGGAGTAAACAAAGGCAAAAAGGAAAATATTTGGATAAAAAGAAGCAAGTAATTTTGATCCAATCGAGCGATACTTGTATGCACGCTATACTGCACGTAATAAATTAAGAAATTTGTTCTGCCCACATAATTTACACAGCACGACTATGGTTTTAGTAGTAGTTTAGCTTCCACATCAACTGTTTAACAATGAAACCATCTTAATCTATAACCAACTATCCCTATTCCCGATCTTTAGTTGACGTTTTAAGCTACTGGTGCAAAGGATCTATACCCGATGATAGTGCAATTTCACACCGAAACTATGACCGTGTCAAATGAATAATTTTTGGACAGTACACCTTTCTTAGTAATATGAGCAAAGTGAGACTCAAGGGAGATGTACTAAGACTCGATCATCACGGAAGAAAAATTCCGAGAGTGAGAGGGCGATCTAGATTAAAAGTCACGATTTGCGAATCACTCGATGGAATGAAAAGGATGGCAGGGAACCGAAAGCTGCGAGGCACGCATTCACGAAAATCATGATCCTGAAGGAACAGTGAATGTGGCCGAAAATTACGTCATTCTTCATTAGAATGCGAGAATGGGTGGCATCCATTTTGTTCTTGACATGCATAGCTCAAGTGTAAATACGCGAACATTCTATAAGATAAATGGCATTGCTGACCGAGTTCAAAAATCATACCGTTACAGTTATTAATTCCAATAGGTTACTTTGTAACATCTCTCACGAACTTTTTTATCTTCACTACCGATTATAACGACGAAGAAAGAATTACCTCGGAAGATAAATCACCACCTCGGACAAACAGAAAACGTTCGCGGCGGCAGTTTTATGCAACAATCTCCGCGAGTACGATTCTTCCCTCGTTACGGCGATCGCGATGGCGAAACACGCACCGCAATTTCGCCGCGGGAAAGAGCCGAAAATCCGGAAAATCATCACATCCGCATTTCCTCCAGCCGACTAATAGCGGCGCGTTACAGGGGGGCGACGTGTGGAGAAGTGGAGGAATGGAAAATCACGGGAAAGGGGCGGGCACGTTCTTATTCCCTCTGCTCTTCTACTCATTTATCGCCACCGGCTCGTTTATTACGCACGCCACCCACTCGCACCCCTGGACGCATCCACTTCGTCTGGAGATGCGAGAATGTCCTAAATGTTCGCGCCACTCCGCCCGTGCTGCGCGTGAAGGAGACGTGATGAGATAGAAGACAGAATAGAGGGGCCTTTCGAGGGGCGGGATGCACCCCTTTGAGATCGTCTCGCATCACTCTATTCTCTCATCTACACAACGAAAGAAGGAGTTGGCCGCTCGTTGCTAGGTGACGTCTCTTTTTATGATCTCGGAGATCCGTGCTACTATGGTAACGGGGATATAATAGGATTATTTACGGTTGCGTGGAATGCCATTTCTCCGACGTAGCAAATGGCGACCCCTCGATTCTTCCAGAAACCCTCGTGATATATTTCCTTTGGAAACTTTTATACGATCTTCGGATGATGCGACCATTTTAATAACGCTGTCGCCAGTCTTGAGAGATATTCAAATCCGCTGACTTCCCTCGAGTTTCGACTCAGCTTATGGCCATGGTGAACAATTTTTAGAGCAGTTAAAGCAGGGCAATAAGACAGCCCCTCGATTATAGGCAACCCACATAGCTCGCTTATGAAACTGTCAGTCGAGTTGAACAGAGCGAAAAACAAAATATATGTTTTCGCGTATTTGTTCTCATTAATTTATACATAAATTTATTTTCGAGTAACTCCGAAAGAAGCCTATCGGCATAGTCATTTTACCGTTGACATACTTACTGAATTGCTCTTTAAAACATTTTTTACGATTTACTCTTTGCATTTTCGGCAAATGGTAATGAGAGAAGGCCCTACTAGCTCTAAGGAGATAGATGAGGGAGTCTTACCAATTTATTCACCTTTTGGATTAAAAATTACACACAGGCTTTAGAAAGAAGAATTATAATAACAATTAATAATATAATATTAATTAAAATTATTAATATAATAAATAAAAAATAAACATATATATATCATCACCGCCACAGTTCATTGCCTCATCGGGGCGGAGGGGTGTTAACGGAGGTTGGAGGTGATGTATAGCCCAGGTTCAACCATGCTAAGAAGGCTTCAACAATATCTCCGGCCAAATAATGAAAGTGGTATTCACCAACCAACAATAGGAAAGCCTGGTGAATTATAGTCCTAACCCCCCCAAATACAAGTACAATTTTCATGATGAGCATCTTTAATGGAAATTTATCCGGACGTAAAAGCACCACCCATTCGGATGTCCGGGAGGTGGTGGCATTAAAGTGGTCCATCATGAAGAAAAGAATTACTTCCCTGCAATTCACAACCTACAACTGCCGCAGCTTGAAGAGTGAAGAACGATTGCTGGAACTACTCAATGAAGCAGAGAAAATAAAATGGGATGTCATCGGTCTCAGCGAAGTCAGAAGAAAATCAGAATCAGACTTACACTGAAGGAAGGACATTTATTCTTTTACAGGGGTACCAGGGATGGAAGAGATGGAGGCGTTGGATTCTTGATTAACAAGAGATGGAAGGATAATGTGGTAAAAATCGAAGGTGTATCAGATAGAATTTGTAAACTCGTACTAATGATCAATGAGCGTTACTCAGTACAGGTCATCCAAGTCTATGCACCAACAGCGGCAAGCATCGAAGAGAAAATTGAAAACTTCTACCAAACTCTCGGAACTGAACATGACAAGGAGGCCCACTACTATAAAGTCATTATGGGAGATTTTTATACGCAGAAGATCTAACTTCAATACTTGAAGAGCT
This sequence comes from Sympetrum striolatum, assembly GCA_947579665.1. Taxonomy (NCBI): domain Eukaryota; kingdom Metazoa; phylum Arthropoda; class Insecta; order Odonata; family Libellulidae; genus Sympetrum; species Sympetrum striolatum. Next base: position 65,207,908 of record OX388352.1, read on the forward strand.
AACACAGCGGGTCAGAAGATATGACTCAGGATAAACCTAACAAAAACAAAGGTAATCTATAATTCTTTCGCAGTGCAAGAACCAGTCAAACTTCAAGAAAAACCCCTGGATGTTTGCTCGGAATACACATACCTGGGATAACTTGTAACAACAGGAGAGAAAAACAGGATGAATGAAGTAAACAGAAGAATGAAACTTGGCTGGAGCGCATTTGGTAGGAACTTACACATTCTGAAGTCAAGAATGCCAATGGTTTTGAAGAGGAAGGTCTTCAACCAATGCATTTTAATTTTACCTGTCCTGACCTATGCTAGTGAAGCTTGGGTGTTAAATGCTGCAATAACCCAGAGACTTCAGACAACGCAAAGGAGCATGGAGCGCTGTATTCTGGGAAACACAAGAAGAGACAGGAAATGCAACACATGGGTGAGAATGATGACTGGAGTTACGGACAACATAGATATAATCACTAAAATGGAGGTGGGCCGGCCATGTTGCGAGAAGAAACGGCAACCGTTGAACATCTGCAGTTCTCAACTGGATACCAAGAGATGTGAAGAGACCAAGAAGAAGACCTATGGACAGGTGTAATAGAGACATCATCAAGTAACTAGGTGTAATGTGGCAACGAGAAGCTCAGGACAGAGAAAATTGGAAAGTACTTGGGGAGGCCTACATCCGACGTCGGATTGAAAATGGCTGATGATGATGATATATATATTTATGTATGTATAGGGTAGGTGAGGGTGAAGCGGGTCAGTTCAAATAGTTTTAAGAATAAAAAAATATGCAAACATATAATAAGCTGAATAAAATTTTTATTCAGTAGATATCGATCATATGTATATGTATGAGAAGTAAGATCAAGATATATCGGTAAATAAATTTTTGAAAAATATTAAGGTGGAACCCCACCTCTGACCCACTTCACCCGCAACAGGAGGGTGAAGTGGGTCATTAGAAAACTACTGTGATTCCAGCAAAATAAAATGTTTTTGAAAACAAAAAATCAAAAATGTTTCTAGAAACACTTCCCTCTAGTAAAAGAAGATTTCCCTGAGGCTCCAACACACACCTCATGGAACCATACATTGCACATGATGCACTGAATCCAGTTCTTATACTCGCTGGAGGTTGCCGTGTAAAAGTACCTGCCACAAAACCCACAGTTGTCTTCATTGCCATCTGCAGGCCCATTTGGAGATGCTGGTAGGTTTTTTTGGAGGCTCACTTTTCTTCTTTTGTTCAGTTCAGATTCACCAGACTTGCTGTTGCCGAGAGAGGCAATATGCTGCGGCGACGTAAGCACTTCAGCTTCTTGACTATTCCTTCCAAGGCCTTTTCTTTTCACAGAGATCTTCATAGATGAAGGAGAGCATCTTCTCACTGGAGTCGATTCTTGACATGTTTGGGTGTCTTGAGGCTGTTGTGGAACAGGACCACATTCCACGAATTCAACAACTTTTGTGAGTTAGTCGTCAGTCACTACAAAACGGTTGACCGGGAACACTCCTGTGGCTCTAAAGCCATTGACTGCCGTGGACACCGTTGTGGACTGCATCCTAGCTTGAGAAAAGATTTCTCCAAAATTGCCCTTTTTGAATAGCTCTTGATGGATTTGAAAATACCCACTGATTTGCAGCTGCACTGTACCTGGATTTCAATGGCTGGAGTTCGTGGGTTGTGTGGCTTGGCAGACACAGCATGGTGATTTGATTTTCCCTGTCGAACATCGAGCAACTTAACGTGTGACTCATGAGCTTCGAGAATAAGCAGAACATGTCCTGATAACTTGTGCTTGGCAAAATGTTTCAGCCAGGCGAGGTAGATGTTTTCGTTAATCCATCCACTCTCTAACATGTACACAGCAGTGGACGGTGGCATGTGTCGTTCAAACTCAGCCTCCTTACGCTTCCCCTTGAAAATAACACCCGGAGGGACAAATGAGCCGAATGCACTGCAGCTTGCTATCACAGTTACACTCTCACCTTGTTCTTTGCACGTAACTATGTGAATGTCCCTTTTACCTTTACAGGCCAAAATTTTTGGTAGCGGTGGATTGTTGATGGGCAGTGCAGTCTCGTACATGTTGTAAATTGATTGAGGTCGGTTCTGCAATTTTAACTCTTCAACGTCAGTTTGCAGTACGTCATATAAATTGTTTAATCTCTCCCGCCTCAATCCGTTTGCTCGTGCCATGGACAGGCTTACGCAGCGACAGTTTCTGTCAGTGTCTCTTGATGAAGATGTTTAGCCAATCCTTACCGGCTTCCTTTTTCGCGACATTGAATTTATGAGCAATCTTTTCTCCGGCAAGCTTTAAGGCAGCCTTGTGGTCGTCTTGTGGTGTCAATGGAAATCCTTTCGACTCCAGGTATAGAAGTCTCTCAAGAAGTTCCTTTTCCTGCTCCTCCGTAAATATGGTCTGCCCACCAATGGATCTTTGAGTGTTGTCTTCCTTAACAATTTTAATTTGGCGCTGAAGGGTACCAAATGGAACAGAAAATCGTCTCGATGCTTCTCGAATCCCAACACCAGCTTCTACTGCTGCAAGTGCATTATTCATTTCCTCTATACTCCACATGAACATTCCGCCCTTCACCTTCCTTTTATAATGTTGTGGCATGATGCTATAAAGGATTTATACAATAAAAAAATACTACATGTATACATTACTACAACTTAATGATTAATAATTATTAATATACTATAATACTTAGTAATCAGTTTATATTAACATAATGTAATTAGTTTCTAGCCCAAAATTATCATCAATAAAATTGACCCTCTTCACCCTCCCATACCTGACCCACTTCACCCACTCATGCACATTTCCAAAAAAATTAAAAATACAAAATGTGGCAATGCCTGCTAAGCCCCGCCTGCTCGCATTGGAAAGTAGATGGAACGTACGACTGCATGCAACAATATGAAGTTTTTAGAATCATTTAATCGTTCTAAATTAACCCCAAGAATGCACCCTCAAGTTAGATAACTGGAAAAACTTACCAGTTAGGAGATGTGGTTGAATCTTCGTGATTTTTTTACACATGCAGTCTGAGAACGCCGTGGCTACAACGCAGTCATTTAGGACGCCTAGGTAAAGAACAAGTTCTGCCGCATAGTGAGATAACGCAAAAACGAAACTAATGTAGTTTTATTTTCGAAAAAGCTTAGCCTGACCCGCTTCACCCGCTGACCCATTTCACCCTCACCTACCCTATATGTATATATTCCAGAAGGAAGATGGGGAACCATACATTAGCTTGTATATTTTGAAGAATCAGTAGATTTTTAAATTTCATTTTAAGAAATGTTAGCTCTTTCATGTTTTTAATACATCAAATACTTCAGTAAACTTAATATGGAAAATAAAATTAGATGACGGATAATAATAAGCAAGAGTTTCGAATTTGAAGAGTTTCGAATGAAAACAGTTTCATTGTTTGATATTTTAGATACGAGATAGTTTGCCATTGATCCTCATTTCATCATTATGACATAACGAAGGTACGCTACTGAATAGAATACTTCTTTTCTTACTCAAAGATATTACTTCGTGCATTCAAATAGAAACTTCAAAAATCCGCATTTAAATTCAAAATTAAATCCGAGCAGTTTGTTACGTAACCTTTGACACGCGCGCATCAAGTTTTTACGCTATGTAACGAAATATTTTGCAGTATGGAGCCATACCCGTGGCAAATAAATGAAAATAAACTCCCACGGTGTGCTTTAGACGTCCACAGACGTCATTTCTAGAAAATGCGAAGTTTGCTTATTTTGAGGATTACTTCCCTTCTATAGGATCATTTCATAGTACGAAGTTTTAGCCATAAATAACCCCTTTTTGCGTACAGCGACTACTTTTCTAAGGAAGCTATCACAGTTGGGAAATCCAACTCAAAGAACTCGTGATAATGAAGTAGAAGTGAGTTATAGAAGTGATTGCTGCTACGAAAACGCTTTTTCCTGCAATAGTGGGGAAATGCGTTAACATTTGATCTATGAAATTTTTTCTGCCAAGCGGAGTAAGGGCATGTGTACGGAAAGAACTCACCGGCGAACAAATAAGGCAACTTATCCAATTTTGAAACGGTAACGACAGTAGAAAAAAGTTTCCTTCTCGACAAAACTACGTTCGCAAGCAACAGCAAACAGATTTATTATTCGCACAGCCTTTTCGAGGAAATAGGAGTTATTCCAGTTTCAGAGTAATCAAAATTTGATCTTGTATGGAGAGCGAGGACAATTTACTCGAAGGAGAATATTCTTCGGCAAGCCCTGCCCTTTCTCGGAATAGAGATAGAGGTGATTTACGTAACCTGCGAGAAAAATATTGATTCGGCAATTGGATAAGTTGACAGTGGCCACGGCATCTCACGATAATTGTTCTCATTCATGTTTAAAGTCAGGTTTTATGAAAATGCCAAATTTCGGTTCAGGTCCTGTTTCGATCTGGCAACCCCAGTCGAACAAATACAAAAAGTTTTTTCTCTCCTATATTGCAATCATTCTGAAAGGGTATGTGAGTCTTTGTAGTACAATTAAATTTAATTGAAGTTTAACGTGAAACTTGGGATTTTAAAGAGATAATTGCTGAAGTCAGTTATTGAGATATAAATTTCAGTATAGGAGTTGAAACGAACTCTTACACAAGATTATAAAATAATACTGTTTTGAATATTTAGGATGCGAACCGAAAATTCGAACGGATTAAACAACGGTTTTCGGTTTATGTTCAGGTTTAAGGAACTGGCTGGGTTCGGTATCGGGATCTATTCCGGAAAAAATAGCGGATTTTATTTCTGTTTTCCATTCGGTTCGATGTTCTGGTCGCCACGCCAGGTTTACACTTGAAACGATGAATCAAGGAAAATAAGAAAGAACACGCCACCTTGCAAAACGGCTTCTACATACGCTACTGATAGTATGTTCAAGAAGGCAAGCACTTCAAGGGGAAATGTTAGCGTGAAAGACAAGGAATAGTTCCTTAAGCTACTCGTAAATTGGAGAAGTTCGTAAAAGACCGCATAAATTCATTCCATTCTACGTGAGAAATGTAAACGGGGAAAGTTGAAAGTCGTCACATAAAAAGTCTCTTAGCATGCAACCGAACTACTACCATAAAGATGTATCTAGGATGTCCAAATACATAGCTGGAGTTCGACTGCACCTCCAAATCCGCAACTTAACTCATTTTGGTCGTAAGCGTTACATCGCCGGAGAGACTTGGGATCAACAACCCATCCACGGTTCTTCGACTATCAATCTCCTTATAACTTCCATCTCCGACGACTCAAAACGAAACTTCATCCCCAAAAGAGACGAAAAAGAGTCGATTGAATCGTCGAAGCTATCCCGTATGCAAAATAGCCGAAACATTTCTAGCATGTGTGGTCAGGGATCTTGACTATTCGTTCTGAAAAGTAGGCTTCGTGGGAAAATGACAGCAGAGCACATTAGAGGTCAAACCCTGTCCTCTAGATTGGTGGAGCATGAACGCGAACTCTCCATCCATAGGAAAGGCTCTCAAACAAAAGAAGAGATAAAATCATTCAAGGAGATAGGGGAAGAGTAAGGGATGGGGCGGAGAAGGGGGCAGACATCGGAACTCGAAGAATTGGAGAGAGAGGAGGGAGAATTGGGAGGGGAGAGGAAGAATGGAATAGAGAGATAAGAAAGGAGATTTGGAGTGATGAGTAGGGATAAGGAATGGAAGAGAAGCGTGCGGGAGAAGAGAAACGAACCATGGGAAAGGAAACGTGAAGATTATGAATTATATCTCGCTAAGCGTCCCATTATTGCAAACATTATGGTGAAAACTAGTTAAAAATTATGGTGTCAAAAATTTTTTATAGCTCACGAGATAACCTACATCACTTGTTAAGTATCAAAAAGGTGAAATAAAAGGGTACAATCAGGAATGAATTTACATAATTTTAACTCTCTTCGGGTTGATTTGGGTTGATTAATATAAAATTATTGACTATGAATACATAATATTCGCAAACCATTTTCTCGATAAAATTATGAAATGTAGTTTATGAATTTAAAAGGTTTGGATAAACATTTCATAGTTCTTATATTATAGTATAGTAATTTGTATGGAAAGTTCCATATTACTCCTGGAAGTTTGCATAATATATTTTGGCTGCGGCAGACTTTTCTCCTTCATTGCTTCTCATAATATATTTTATTATCATATTTCGTATCAGAATTTTCTTAAAGAGTAATATTTTTATAATTTTTTAAATTTTCTTTCTACGTATATTTTAGGTTCTTGCGAACCTGAGCGCTAAATTAAGAGTCATTCCACACATATTTACGAAAATAAGCAAATTGAAATGGAGCAAAATATGCAAAATAAACAATGAACACAATTTACTTACATCAATGTGACCAATAAAGATAAAAGTAATGAGATTCATGATGATTCCAGCCAGAGGCATTCCATATCCCCCTGCACCAACACAACCAATATTAACAACGGTAATTAAGCATTCCTCTCAAAGCAATATTCGGTAGCATGCAACTATTCGCTAATTCTGCCGATAAGAATTGGACTATGGATGATTCCTCGATGGCTTGCAAGCGAAAATTTGTTTAGATTTTAGCGCCGACGGGGACGGTTGAGAAAGGTGTTAGGGAGAGGAGTGCAAGGGAGAGAAAATGCGTGAGTGGAATTGGATGCGTGGATGTTCGAAGGTGGCAGAGGGGAGTAGGCGGTGATGAGGAAAGGCATTTAACGAGTGCTGACGATGTTTTTCCAGCCGAACAATGGCCAAGGAGAAGAGGAGAGGGGATGCGAATATGGGAAAAGACGGCTACAGCGAGCGCGATGGATGAAGAAGGTGAGATGGGAATCAAGTGCGCAAAGTGAAAGAGTGGAGATGATAGAATTGAAGAGTAAAAAGGCGCGGGAGAATCCGCGACTAAGATGAGGAGCATAGGAGAATTTAAAATCGAGGAACCTGGTTCGAATCTTACGCGATCTTCGAGACAGAATATTTATAACCGAAGAATGTTTGCAATAGCGTGCGATTGATCGTAACATCGGTTTCTATTATGCTTAGTTCCCTTTTCGTGATGCAATGAATTAAAAATATTGAAAAATTTCGATAGATCGAAAATTATGTTTAATTTCGATGATTCGAAAGAATCGATATTATTCGATACTTCGATACTAACCTTATATAATTATGCCTATTATTTTTTTGAATGAATGGAAGAAGATCGAAAATAATTATTCAACGCATTACTTCAATAATGATTAAATGAGGAACGATTACCATTAAGTAAAATCCGTATTTACATCGATACTCTGCTATTGGCGTATTGCAAGCGTTAAGTGTCAATGAAAGGCAGCAGATGAAAGAACGAATCAGATATAAATGAGACAAAGTAAAGGTTGGAGTTGAGAATAGAAGAGAGCTACTAAAGAACGGGTAGATATTAAGATTCGAAGCAAACAAGTGTTGCAAAGGGTGTAGCACAAAACTGAAAGGAACGTCTGGAATGGACATAACACGAAGATGGGAATGTCGTAACTGGATAAAAATTGATAGAGACCTAGCTGGGACGGAAATCCGAGAATGAAAATCTCGAAGTAGAATAGATAGATTATAGCGAGTATAAAGGAGGGAAGAAAAGATCGTCAAAATAGGAGAATAGATCAAGGCAAGACGAATCTGAAATACATGGTATAAAGAAGTACTTCGAAGGGAAAGAGTGAAATTAAGGCCAACATTTTATTTCTTCGGGGTTCATAAGTTGGAAAAATATATTCAAAAGAAGAAAATAATATTTTTTATTTTAATAAACATTACTTTTATATAGGTCTAAGCTTATTTAGCACATTTATTTTTTGCATCTGGTTTATATTTCTTCATCATTAGGTCACTTCTAATTTGATTTTCCTTGTCCCTATGATGCCAGTTCATAAACATGCCGAGGGTGGTTTAGGATAATACCCGATCAACTTATCTTGAATAACATTAATATTAGTGCCTCAATTCCTCCCAATTACATTGTAGAATGAGACATAGTCGTAAAAGTCCGATAAATGTAAATTTATCGAAATAACACTTAGAGATAATACGTTTTTAGTTAAGTAAATTCCCTGAAAAAGAGCTTGTTTTACCCCCTTGATGATTTTTTTTCCTTAAACGTTTTTAAGGAAGTCGACACCCCAATCGCCTCTCTCTGGATCAGCATATATTATGCAATAAACGAAATATTTTTATCGTTGTTATTAACATTCACATAAAATTCGGAAGAGATAATTTGCACTAATATTAATTCAATTAATAACATGTAAAAAAATAAAAGTATATAAATATAATAATATACATTAAAATTAAACAATAAAACTTGCATACATATACATATAAATACATACAATAATTATATAAAAATAATACTAAGTACAAATTTTACTTTAAACTTTATAAAATTCACAGTAGGGAGTTCCATCTTATTTGAATTAAATAGTTTAATTTTACTTTAAGCGTTATGCTATTTTTATTACTAGAATCAATACCACTATCATTATAATTGATTTTAGAATGGTAATTGTTAAGATTGTCGTTTTTATTTAAGTTTCATCATTTGTCCTATGTGACGCAAATAAATACGTGAAATGGTCGAGAGAGCAAAGGATAGAGTCGAATGGGAAGGAAACCATAGGATAAGAATTGTAGAGTAAGAAAGGAATGAGGAGAGGATGCTGGAGAAGATCGCTAGTGGTGTGGGAGGAAGAGAAATGTGTTGAGGCGAAAGACGGGTATGAGGGCTGCGGCTTCCCTTTAGATCTCCGAGTCCTTCCGCGATGTCGATGACCATTCTTTGATGCGCCGATGAATTGATAACGAGTAAAATATTCGTGCAGCACTCAGCTCCAGAGGGGAAGGGGGAGGGATGACTGAGTATTGAAGGTGAGAATAGATGGCTTCGCTGCGAAGAAGGTGGAGACATGTGAATCGGAAAATTCGGAGATTGATAATGGAGATGCTGGAGATTGTGGAGGAAGAAAATGAGTGGGTGATGGGATGAGTTACGCGGCTGAAAGAAATACTTTGGGCGATGGAGGAAGTGGAAGGTATTAAATCGCTCTCCGTTGTCGGGCGTTCGTCTTCTTGAAATTCATTCGCTCTGCTCGGGATGCCTCGAATATTAGACGTCGATGAGCGTTTTCCTTATTAAAATCAGTTTCCTGATTCTTCCGGCACTTCCAATTGCGGTGACTTTGTTGAAATCGATAGATCGGCTAGTTTCATTGTCTTTCTGAGGCAATATCTCATTGAAATGTATGCTCTAAATCCTAATTGGCGAAATTTAACCTGTTTCATTCTTCATTCCGAATTAGTTATACAGTGGAATTTAGAAAATTCGAACAATTATAATTCGTACTAGTATTTGATTCCTTCTTTTTCCTTTGTCCGTAGTATTTTGTCCCAAAAATTGTTGAAAAATCAAGTCAATTCGGATTTGTTTTGGCTAATTAGAACTTTGCAACCTTGGATTCATCCGTTCTGGCTCACAAGGACATCTTCTGCACAATTTGTGAGCCCATCCCAGCAGTCGTGACACATTGAACAGTCAAGAGCTCTCGAGCTGTCAAATGTTTCATCATTGATTTTGATAACTTACCATTTTTCAGTGTTTAATTATCAATAATGATTATCCAATAATAATATTTAGAACAAACATCTGATATAGGTATAATGAAATGTGATCTTCAACTCTTACTGAGAAACTTCAACAATTCTAACTTTAGAACGATTCGAGCATTTTAACTGGTCTCTTCAGGTTTGATTTATCAAAGTTACCATGTATAACCAGGCAAACCTCCAGAATAAATGAAGGGGGAAGTACGATTATGCCTGGAGTGGAACCAAGGTCTTCCAGTTCATTTTGAAGATTCACTAGTCATATCGAAATTCTGTGAAATTATTTGTTGTGTAACAAGTAATCAATCTCAAACTATATGAAACAAACGGGCAGATAGATTAGGATTCAAGTTTAGTCAGTCTTTTTAACCTCCTGTATATGTGTCTTAAAAGTAATACTACACCTGAATACCGACAAAGAAGGGCGAGGTATTGTAAAGCTATTTCTTCTATCATCGGAAACCTTGAAAATAATCAATCTATTAATCTCATATGAGAAGCATGGTATATTATTTTGATTTCTATAACTAATATTAAAACAACTTATATGATGTGAATTTAATATTTTATTTGATTTAATTCTATCTATATATATTCACCTACAATTTCTGATTTTGTTTTTTGCATGTTTTCTTGTGTCTATTCCTATTTCCATGTTTCAAAATTTATATATTTAAAGCCCAAATTTGTATTAATAACTGTGACTGTAACTGTGCGTATTTTAAAACATTTATTGCTAATATTTTATCGATTTAAATATGTATAACAAATATAAAATGGAGTTCTTCTCCTTATGTAAATAAATACTACATATATCCCAAGACACAATGGAAAAGAACATAAAAATCTTAAATTGATACTATAAAACTGCGCATAAATGTAAGAATTAATTCATCAAAGAAATGCTTGAAGTTTAGTGTGATAATATTGCAAAATTAAACTCTTTTATCTCTACGTTGAAGTAGCATCGGAAAATCCCACGCCAGGGAAATAATTAACAAGCCATTATATTTCCTAAAATATAATTTTCTAATGAAATCAATCGGGTAAGCTTAAACTTTGTGGAACTCCATCCTTGTAAATGGGTTGGAATAACTTAGTAAAATTCCACTGTTTAAAAGTGTTTAATATCGCGACCGGTTTCGGACGTTAGTCCATTATAAAGCACAGAGTTATTCAGGAGTACTCAAATATATACAAAAGGTAAAAAACCAAGGCACCAATCAGATTAGCTATTAGCGGTGTTAGGGGGAGGAGGAAGGAGAAGCAGGTTAACAATGGACAGCAGGGGAGAATAATTAGGGAAAAGATGGATGTTGGTGAGTGTGTAATTGTTTTTTAAGTGGTGTATTATTTATATTTGTTCGAGATAATTTAGTTTGAGTCCTTTGTGTTGACAATGTAACTCCTGAATAACTCTGTGCTTGATAATGGTTTAACGTCGGAAACCGATCGCGATATTAAATACTTTTAAACAGTGGAATTTTGCTAAGTTATTCCCACTCATTTACTATAATTTTCTAGATTATTTCCCAGCACAACCCATGAATACTTTAATAATCCGCTGCAGAGCGCGGATGAATTTCCTCGTTGTGGGAAACAATTTACTTTATTAATCTCAATAATGTATTCAAGAGCTGTGAAATCTTTCGAACACCTTCGGGCAAATAATTTACGGCATAAAAGCGTAGGCGAGCAATATTTACTTAACAGTGCAGCTTTTCAGTTCCCAGTCGAAGGAGTTTCGTAATCCTTGCGCATTTGAACATATAAATAACTTCCTCGGTGATGAGATAGAGAAGTGCCGCTGGAAAGAATTTGACTCCAGGAAAAGAATTCGAAACCCGGAGCCTTCTTACGTAGAAAGATACAGAAGGTCAAACATTCTCCGAAATATTGTATCTAAACTTTATCTCGACACGAGGAAGTCAAATTTTTAATCCATTTTTTGCGCTCGCTTTTGAGAATCCGCCGAGAGAAATAAAAGAAGCATCGGCTAGTAACTCCGGCCGGAGATTTTCGAGATAAAAATGCGTCCCGAAATTTCCTTTCGCTACCTCCCAAGCGAATAACGCTCCGGCGAGCGAAAAATTTTCCGAGGAATTTTCGTTCATAGGCTAGAATGCATATCTTCATCGTCTATCTCTCTTCCTTCAGCCAAGTTTCCGGTCCTTTTTTTATTCTGCTCTCCCCCGAACTCTTCCATAACAGGAAATATTTGATGCGATGGCAAGAGTAAATTATTTATAAACTGCTACGTAGTTTGGTTTCCACGCTGATACAATCATAACAGCTTTTTGAGGACACAACTACGTTTAATGTCAACTTCATTCGTTGGAGTTTACTCGCAAGAAAAAAGTACATCTTTTGTTTATTTTAAAGCTATTCATATAACATTTTTTATGATGTTATCGAATAAGATAATATATTAATAACTTTTACTCAAAAGTATTTCATTATTAATAAATTTTAATTAATATTAAATTAATAACGTTTTATTGATAATATTTCATCAATAAAATTTTATGACTACTATTTTAACAATAATAATTTTATTATTAATATCCTAATTTAAAGTTAAATACTGTCATATTGATAATAATAATGTGAATCTGAATAAAGTGAAGTGCACTGGTTCACCATACTTAATCTTTTCTCGTGAACTAAAGCGGAAATCGACAGATGTATTAATACACATATTTTCCTCATTCTACTCCACATATTTTTTATGGTACGACTTTGTTTTGCTGTATTTACAGAGACCTAATGATGTTTAGAATACAATAAAATAATCCTCGTATAAAAATAAATGTTGGAAATGGTAGAAATATATCTGCCTGTTCTATCTGTATTTTATCACCAGATTAGAATCGGTAAAATGGTCGCTGTAATGATTTGACCCCCTAAAACTATAATACTCCCTGACAATTCAAGCACAACGAATGAGTATATAGAATTTTTAGATAAACGATCATTAAAGCCTACCTGCATGCGTTATCTCATTGAGGGGAAAAGAATTTCTACTTACATTTAAGAAAATTATAATGGAAATTCTTGAATTAAAAAGTTCGTTTTTGATAAAAAATGCGATGACAATCAATCACAATATTTCAAAGTTTGAAGTAAATTAAAGGCAATATTAGAAAATAAAAATCATCCAAACGTTTCAAAGCAAACGGTTAGATATAAAAGAACGATTGCCCTGAAATTTAAAGGTAAAAGAATTAAATAAGTTATTTAAATAATTAATATGATATGCTGATATAAAAATTTTTGTTTAGGAGATTAATGTAAATTAACTGATTCTAAAATTACAGTTTTTAAAGATAAAATTGTTTTTCTATTTAAATTTCTTTGGAATAGAAATGCTCTAAAATAACACGGAACAATGGCTAACATACAAGAGGGAAATATTTTCCCTGATTTGAAAAAAAATAACACAAAAAAGTCTTCGGGAATCTCGGTGCTCATTAAAAGCTCCGATGTTTCCTCAATGCTTCTCAAAGAAGGAGGCAATCAAATGCTATCGAATACACCCACTTACGTTTGTGAGACGCATAATGCGAGATCAAATTTGAGGGCAAATAAAACTCGATAATTTTTTTTCCATTCGAGGCACCGATTTGAACGCACGCTTCTCAATGATAGCTCAATGCCAGATCAATAGCTCTCTTTCATACTTATCAACAACGGCTATAATTGACTTCGATATTTTCCGAGCCGACATTCGAGAAGGATCTTCCACAAGAGCATCTTTCCAAACTACTTAGGAAAGTGTGTCGCAATTTGGGTTTGTTACTCAGCTGAAATAGCGAAAAAAAGAGTACCGGATATTGATTGCGTTTCCCTCACCTAATTAACATTTCGATAACTTCTCAGCTTCCCATGATAAAAATAATCGTCATAAACTCGACTAACAATCCCACGCCTGTAAACTGACGATATTTCAAAGCCTACGTGTAGTTACGATTCTAATTTGGATGCGATATTTTTAGATCGGTGATACATCCTTCATCCGCGCATATCGGAGTCGGCACGAAACGATAAGGAGTCACTCCAAAAGAAGGTATGAATGCAAACGGAGGTAAAAAATCTAACTTTTTATCTGCTAGATCCTTGATGTTTCGGCATTTTACCGTTCTTTCAAAGAGCTTGGATGACTTTTTTTTTGTTTGCGGCTGCTCATCATAACAACTCTTCCCTCGATTTTTCAAAATATAATTTACCGATTCAAAAATACATATCTATAATTCCGGTATATTTAGGAAATGGCGTTGTTCTTTTAATTAATTTTTGTCCTTCGCTTCACCCTCCTCCAAAAATCTATCCATTAATTCCCTATTAATCTTTAATATTCGTAGTTTTCAAGCCTTCGTAACCTAATGCCCAATATACCAATATTTTAAACTTTTTTCCCAATACCTTCAAATATCTTTGCTTCATCAAACGATACTTTGTAACTCAGCTTCCTTCTCTCTTTTTCATACCTGCAAACTTGAGGATTACAGAACTTTTGCACTGGTTACTCTGATAGATTTCCTGTCCAAAAACACTTATGACCCAGTAAATAATATATTTATTTATTTATTTATTCTATACGCTGCAATATGGTAAGATTACCAGGTGGCAACGGTCGAGGGGGATATAACAATACAACCTGTCCTAATACAACCAATTGTACAGAATACAATATCCTTTCCTTTAAATGCAATGTCCCTCCCTTGGACTACAACCTTGTCCTGGTGGATGAGCTGACGTGTTCCTATGACCTAAAGAGCTAGACTGGCTGGAACATGGTTCCTGGTAGGGTCACCCATGCCAGAAAGATCAATAGGTAGGGGCCAGAAAAAAGGTAGTCCAAGCAGCGTCTGTACCTCAGTGAGGCGAGTAAGGCCATCTCGGTCGTCATTCCACGAAACTCTTAGTCAAGGAACGACAGGAAAAAAAGAGGGGAGATTAAACTAACGTGGGGACGTGGAATGTTAGGACAATACTCAGAAAAGGGAAGTTGGAAAACGTAGTTAAAAATAAAAGGTCCAACATTATTGTACTGGGGTTATGCGAAGTGCGGTGGAAACACGAGGGAGACTTCTGGATGTTAGAGTCATTTTCAGTGGGGGAAGTTCTAGCCAGAGGGGAGTAGCTGTAGTGTTGGATAAGAAAGCGGGAGAATCCGTGATAGCTACCGTGCTAATAAGCGACCGGATTATGTCGGTAGAAGTAAAGTCTGAACCAGTAAACACGGTTATAGTTCAGGAATACTTGCCCACCAGTGATTACAGTGAAGAAGATGTAGACATGGTTTATAAACAAATAGAGGAGGTTATGGGAAGGGTTAAGGGCAATAAGAATCTCGTTGTTGTGGGATACTGGAACGCGGTTGTTGGGCAAGGCAAAGATGGGGAAGAGGTGGGAGAAGTCGGTTTAGGGAAAAGGAATGACAGAGGACAGAAACTGATAGACTATTGCAAAAGAAATAATCTCTGCATCACAAACACACTCTTTCAGCACCACTACAGACGGAGGTACACATGGAAAAAGCTCGGGGATACAGATTGGCACCAAATTGATTACATTTTGGTAAGAAAAAGGTTTAGAAATACTGTTAAAAACTCGTGAAGTTATCCTAGAGCTGATGTCGATTCGAATCATAACCTGGTCATGATGAAAACTAAGCTTGAGTTTAAAAAGATCTTTCGACCAAAACGTACACCAAAATGGAATTTAGAAGCTCAAAGGGGTGGGAATTCTAAAGAATTTCAATAGTCAGTCAGCAAGGCAAGGCAAGGGAACTAACCACTAACGAGGAATAGTAAAAGTTTAAAATTGTGTCAAGGACTGTGCTCAAAAAACTATTGAGAGGATTAAACAAACCAAAATTAGATAACCATGGGTAACTGTAGAAATGTTAAATAAAATGGAGGAAAGAAGGAAATGGAAAAGAGTCAACACCGACCATGGGTGCAGAATGTACAGAGCGCTAAACAACGAACTAAGAAGGGAAACAAATAAGGCAAAGGAACAGTGGTGGAAGGGGCAGTGTAATGAAATAGAAAAGCTGGTGGAAAGCGGGAGGGCCGACCTAATGTATAGTTAAGTAAAGCAACTGACGGGGAATGAATTTAGTAATAGAATGGTGACGATTAAAGACGGCAAGGGAAATCTATTAAGGGATTCAGTCACCATAAGCTGACAATGGGAGAAATACGTTGAGGAATTGTATGGGAAAAACATGAAACCAACCAGCATAGAAATAGATAGTGAGGAAGAAGTTGAAGATGATGATGTTGGACCTGGGTTACTTGATAGTGCAATAGAAAGGGCATTGCGGGATATGAAAGGGACTAAAGCAACGGGGGTTAAAGAAATCCCAGTGGAGTTCCTTAAGAACCTGGGGGATAAGAGTAAGGAATGCTTCTATGATTTAATTAGGAAAATTTATGATGAAGGGCAATGGCCAGAAGATTTTACCAAAACTATCTTGATTCCTTTACAGACAAAAACACGGCTACAGGATGTCGGGATTATCTTATAATTAGCCTAATCTCTCACGCGGAAAAAGTACTTCTAAGGGTTCTGAATAGACCGATCGAGAGAAAATTAAAGGGCGAATCGGAGAAGACAAGTTTGGTTTTCAGAGAGGGAAAGGAACGAGAGATGCAATTGGGGTGATGAGAGTACTTGCGGAATGAAGCCTGGAATTTAAGAGGGACTTATGTGTATGTTTTGTAGATTTTGAAAAGGCTTTCGATAGAGTCCAGTGGCCAAAACTGATGGGGATATTAAAGAAATACGGGTTCGACTGGAAAGATAAACGATTAGTTCAAAATGTGTATCTAAATCAAAGAATCAGCGGAAGGATAGCTGATGGTGAATCGGATTGGGCTGAATTAGGTAGGGATGTAAGACAAGGGTGTCCTATGTCTCCAACGCTTTTTAATATACATGCAGAGAAAATGGTGAAAAAAGCCTGGGAGGAAATAGACAAGGGAGTAAAGGCCAGTGAAGAAGTAGTCTGTAAGGTATGCAGACGATAAAGCTATTGTGTGTGATTCCGTAAAAGGTTTGCAAACATCAGTAAATGCCTTTAACGATAAAAAAAGTTTGGAATGAAAATTAACGTAAGTAAAAATAAAGTTTTCAGGTTCACTAAGGGAAAGAAAGCTAAGTTAATTATTAGGGTGGAAGGGGAAAAACTAGAGCAGGTGGGTAAATTTTCTTACTTGGGAAGTACTCTCTCTTGGGACGGAAGATGTAAGGATGAGGTTCGGAAAAGAATAGCCTTGGCCAAGGAAGCCTCTATGAAGCGAAGGGAACTGATGACAAAAGGTCTTGACAAACGAATCAGGAAAAGGTTGGTGAAATCCCTGGTCTGGAGTGAGTTGATCTATGGGTGCGAAACGTGGACTTTAAGAAAGGAAGAAATTAAATGTTTGGAGGCCTTCGAAATGTGGGTATGGCATAGAATGGTAAAGTTAGTAGGATTGATAGGAAAAATACACGGAGGTGTTAGAGATGGTTGGGGAGGAGATGGCTTTAATTGACGTGATTAAGCATCGTCAGAAGAAATGGGTAGGTCAAATATTGAGGGGAGAGGGATTGGTAAAGGTTGTGATTGAGGGTAGGATTAAGGGGAAAAAACAGAGGGGAAGACAGAGACAGAAGATGTTGGATAACACGAGGGGTGGGGTTAACTATAAGGAAATTGAGGAGATGGCGTTTAATAGGGATTTTTGATTGTGCATGAACCTACCAAATGGTAGAACACCCATGAATGAATGAAATACAACGCAGGTTCCTATTGGCGCATACAAAGAGACCGCGATCCCTGGGCTAGCAAGACGACCGCCCAGGGCCTTGTGTCTTAAACATCGTAGACACAGAGCTTTGGAAATTAAGATTATATCACTATATCAAAACTTTAACTTCCATAAGGCATAAATTGAAATTTCAGATAACGCCTTTCTCTCTATATTGATAGGAAATTGGGAATAAAATTATTTTGATATTCATCGAAAAGAGATGGCGAAATCAACTTTCTGGATGATTTTGAATCAATTAAATAATTAATACGGTTGAGAGTAAAAAAAAAACAATTTTATTAGTACGTTGATGCTTCTGTTTAGTCTTTGCTGAGTATCTTTTCCGAAATTGTTTATTTACAAAAGAATGAAACCCGCCATGAATAACATAGAGATCGGGCCACAATCGACCTTATGAATCGATTATTCATATTTTTGCCTAAATATATTCGATTTAGTAAAGACATTTTTACGCATTTTTAACAAGATTTTTATTACTACGTTTAAGTGGCACACAAAGCGCTTTTCACGTTACCACTCCGTTGTTCCCACACCAGATCCAGATAGGATCTATAAAAATTACTATCGGCATTTATCGAGAACAATAAAAATAAAAATGATATGACATTGTTTCATTCCTATCTAGAATAAATGTAATTTAATAGAGAAATAAAGATTAAAGGCAATGAGACAAAACCTATTGCGTCAAGCGCTCGCCCCGAATTAATTCAGTGGCCCTAGGAAGGCAATATTGCCCACTTGGAAACACTGGTCTTGGGCCTAGAACCTACAGCCAGCTATTGTAATGAGAAGTCTATGGGTTCATTGTACTGATATTTGGTCTTACGGCACAGTGAGGAAAGTAAAAGCCCTCACGCTTCATATTGTCTAGTACGCCTCGCTCTCCCCGACATATTGAGATGAGGTATCAGCCGGTCTCCTGAAGATACACCTCGTCAGTTATCTCAAATAGGATGCCATGGATAGGCAAAAGGTATGGGATAATACTCAATCGAGAAAGAGAGAATTTTTTGAATTCACCTCCGCCGGACTCGCAAAAAAAACAAGCTCAAAGGTTGAGTGCCGCATTTCTTTCGGTAACCCCTTCCTCAAGTAAAATTCCCATAGCCGAAGGAATAATAATCCAGACGAGGCCCATTATCGCTTCGCTAAATCTCGAGTAAGACTGAAACACCTTCTCCATCGAAGAATTCACCCCCAACCGCTTCGGGGAGCTCTAAAACAAATTCTTTACGAGGTCCGGACCGCGAGTTATAAGGTAAACGATTAAGGTATTTCCTTTACTCGTCTAACGACCGATAAAACGGATGAGCGTTTAAGACCTGTAGACTTCTCCTCGGGAGCGCCATTGATCTTAATAAGAGTGCGGGGGCTGGATCGGGGCGGGGGCTGGATCGGGCGGGGGCCGTGGCGGATGCAGCGATGGGTGGGAATGTGACTCTTCTGTGCGTCAAATCGTCATTCCGGAGGACATTGGTGCATTCTCCAATTAAGACGTTCCCTCTTTGTTGGGCAATGAGGAGAAGTTGGAGACCTTTGGTAGTCCAAAAGGGGAGGGGTCGAGATGAAATGTATAGCTACCGTGGATGAAGAATGTGGTGGGTTGGGTTGAGGCAGAGAAATAAACCAGTTTGAGATTCCCATGAGTTGGGACTCCGCTTCCGTCTGCTTCGCTCATCTGCAAAGGACGATTTCTTCGACTCCGAAAAACGCCACGTAGACTCCCTTTGACTTACATGCACGAAAATAAAGCGGGCCTCGACGCTTTCCGGCGATTTTAATGAAAACGACTGTGGTTTGGACACTAATAAACTTTCCATCGTTCCATAACGCATCTTATATGGCAGGATGGTGGTGTGAGTGCACCGAAAACACGGTAGCTCAAAATTAAGCTGTGAAAAGGCAACGACGACAATTTTATTTTCCTGTCTGCGATGTGCATTTCCTTTAGATATCTCTAGAGGAGATTCAATGTATCGTCAGACTTATCGCCACAATTCAAAAACACAACGTAAGATTTACATCGATTTCGAAAATTTCATTAACGAGCTAGATCATAACCATACAGAATTCGGCCAGAAAAACAGTTTTGCATCTCGCCTGCTCTTAAAACATGCGTAAGGAATTGTTTCTCCGAGCTAGCCGTTTTTTAAGCACTAAACTCTTCATGTAGTTTTGTAGAATAACCGAAGGAACGTTCTAAGTTGAAATTGGATGTTATTTGCAGACAACATGACAATTCGTATGGAGTAAAAATCATCTGCATTCAATGAATTGTGTTTCAATCGAGCGGTACTGCGCGAATAGATGACAAAAGGTTTGTACCAATCAATACGACCTTTGTAACATATTGGAATTATGGAATTCGCTTAAAGTTCACGTTTTAAAATATACATTTTTATTTGATTAATTTTTATTTACTACCTCTCCAATCGAAATTTACTGCCATCTCAACTAAGATACCTGAAATTCCGCTGATTACGATCTTAAAGTTAGCCCGACTCATAATATTTTAGGCAAGGGTCTTATATGGACTAGGGTCTAAAATATTTAGACCGACTGTATCGGATATTGGGCCAAATTACGCATTTTATTGGCCACGCGTCCAGATAGGTATTTCTTAAATCTTAAAACCATTTTTATTTCGTACAAATATCCGCGAAAACATTTGAGTTTTCTCAAAATTATTTTCAAGAGGAATGTTGGTGCCAAGAAACAAGTATCACTTTTTGGCGGATATGACGTTTTCCGAATATCCTCACGAAAGCTTGAGGGATGTTTTCTCTGGATAAGCTTTCACAAAAACACAAAAGACGCCATTTGGTGGTTTGTTTCATTTTCGAGAGATGCCATATTTGCGTGCGAGAGAACACCTTTTATTATGCCGCTAGGCACGCACTCTCTTCACCTTTTCCTCGCTATTTTACCTCTGGAAAAGACCTCTAACATGCAAACGGGTACACTAGTGAGGGTACAAAAGGGAGACAAAAAGGATGAAATCGAATACAAAGTTGCACTGGAGTGCACATCCGCAGAATTTGTACCGTCTTCGGCGGCTTCGCCTGTCAGTACTTCAGTATGATTCTTCGATTTCGTCGCAGAGGAAGTGGCGGTCCCGAAAAATCGTCTTCTTTGATGAATAACGGGATGGCTGGAAGCCAAAAACATTTCTACGGGAGGATGAGCAACGGTACAACTCATCGTGACGATTTCCTACAACTTCTGCAAAGCTCTCTTCTGCATTCTCAAACGGCTTTGTCTCGATAAATGGAAAATCTCCAGAATTCTGGTGACGTAATTAATATTCTTCGGTCTTGATATTGAGATCAATGGACAAGGTTGTGACGTTTACTTTGAAAAGTAACATCGCATTTCCGAATACCGAATGGCTCCCAAAAATAATTAAACCACACCACGTTACGATTTATTCCATAAGGGTTACTTTGGGGAAATCTGCAAGCATGACGTCATTGTTAAATTAATTAAAAATACTTTTCACTACCTCATAGTATGTACATACTACATCTTGACGAACTGAATATTCAAATCCACAGTAGAAGGTGATATAGGGACAACAGGAAAATATTTTATATTTTTTCCCCAACAGTTTTCTATTTTTATTTTTACTTAAAATATGATCAGGTTACGAATTTCGCTGATAGCTTACTCTTTATTAAAAAGATTTGGACAGCTGAGCTAATACGAAAGCCACTGAGATATGCTTAATGCTGATTAACGATATTCATCATATATATTTCTATTTTATTATTCCTAATTAAATGCAATGAAAAGTCTTACTGTACTACACTTACGTAGAGGTGTCGAACGCATTGTATTCTTGCGAAAGTAAGGGGAAACTCACCGTCTTGCCTAGTAATCTTCATTCCCTTTCTAGGGCTCCGTTAAATATGGTGGAAGGGGTGTGGCTCATACTGGCCTCCGAATTGAATATTTTTTCTTATATTTATTACTTTCTCATAGTATATTCCTGCAATTTTCCTTTTTTATTTTAATTTCTTATTTTTGTAATTTTGTTTGAATGTTTTATCTTATATTTTTTGTCATATTAAAAATTTTATCATAGTGTACTATTGAATTTTTTTATTTTCTCATTTTTACTTTCTCCATATACGTAGTATAGAGAAATTATTGTTTTCATGAAAAAGTCGACTTCGAGATTTCAACGGAAATACATGTTTTGGAGTCTCTAGAACACGTTTTGACCATTTTCGGAATGATGTCTGTGTGTATGTGGGACTTGGTTTGTGGGCGCTCTAACGTAAAAACAATTAATCGTATCAATACCAAACTTCAAATATAGCACTGCGGTGGGTGCTGTCAGAGTTGAGTCGTTTTTGGAGTAAATCTGTTGGCCAGAAGTCGAGCTTTATTCTTCGAAACAAATTTCAGTTTTTGCAAAATATCTCCATGAATATGATATTTAGGTATATACTATTATTTATGAAAGTTTTAGAAAATGTATTTCACTATAACTCTATATATATTCACTTTAACCCTATAATCACCATAACTTTTGTATGAAACATATATTTGTATCACTGATTATTTAGGAGTTATTCGTGAAATACTGATAAACCGGAAGTTTCTGATTATGTACTTTATGGGCGCTCTAACATGAAAAATATTTGTCGTATCAACACCAAACTTCATATATATAGTACTTTTGTTAGTGTCGCTAGAGTTTATTAAGTTTTGGAGTAAATTGGTTTACCGGAAGTTGAGCTTTACTTTTCGAAGCTCGTTTCCGTTTTTGCAAATTATCTCCATAAATATGATATTTAGGTAAATTCTATTATTTATAAAAGTTTTAGAAAATGCAATTTACTATAACTTTTGTATGACACATATTTTTGTATAACTGATTGTTTAGGAGTTATTAGTGAAATACTGATAAACCGGAAGTTGCTGATCAGTTCAGCAGGGCTGAGCTGATGCACTTTGTGGGCGCTCTAACATGAAAACTATCTGTTGTATCAACACCAAATTTCATATATAGCACTTTGGTTGGTGTTGTTAGAGTTACTTCGTTTTTGGAGTAAATCGGTCGACCGGAAGTCTTTCCACTGTTTACATATGTAGTCTTTATTTTTTATAATAGTTTGGGTCGGTCGTGTGTTATTTTGCTCTTCGTTCGTATTTTGATTTCGTTTCCATCGCCTATCATAATCAGTTTTGTGATTCATCCTATAGTGGTGCTTGTAGTAGACTCAAAGGTTAATTTCACCGTTTTTCATCGAACACGTCCCGAAAAACATTATTTATAATGTTTGTGACGGAAACGTTAATGTGATATAAATTAATCACTTATATATCTTCCAAGTTAAGATTGAATATAGAGTTCGAAAATACTGTCGTAGATAAATATTTACATCTTATATATGGGGAAATTCATATGCTGGCCACATCACCTTTTTTGTATTACTATCATTTTTGTAATTTCGTTATAATACTGCTTCTGTTATCTACATGTAATACATAGCTTTGGTTTACATTTTTTAGATTGTACTATTATTAAGTTTTCGCAGGTTTTTCATACGCAAAAATTTTATGCATAGAATATTATTGACGAAAGTTTAAAGGGAGGAAGAACTTTTCAGTCTTAATCTCGCCTTAATAATGACCTTATAAACCTTGTTTTCTTATCACAGAAAGCCCTCACTAAGTGCCTTAGTTTTCGAGTTGCTAGAGTTTTCTATTTATCTTATAAATTAATGGTTCAAGATCGAATTTGACTTCGATTTCCTTGAAACAGCGTGTGCCAGAAATTGCGCTTCCTGACCGCTTAACTCCCACTTGGAAGGCAATCTAACGCTGATAGCTCGATTTCCAGAACTATTTCCGTGAAAACCAAACAAACAACCGGCTCAACAGGAATTGCATCTACAAGTGTGTCTCAACAGCCACATTGACGTGTGGCCATAATCCTGAATGGGAAATTACTCTCACATGAAAGTTGAGAGATGGATCAGAAATGCCTATCGACAATTTTTGACGAATTATTTAAATGGAATCCGGTAATTTGTGAACTTCGGGGAATTAATAATCCCTATGTGGTAACAATTCACGATTTCATATAATTAAAACAAAATTTATTTCATTTATGAAAGAGAGAGTTTTAAAAACTTTACTAATTGATAAGTAGAAATTCAAAAATAACACTTATACACCGGCACAAAAAAAGGATTCTGTACCAAAACACGCAAAAGACTGCTAAGCTGTTTTTGCCTACTTAACTCTAATTATTAGGATCTACTTAAGTGAATCATTGATTTGCTATCATTTAAGTTGTTATTATCCTCATAACATGCCAACAGGATTGAAAACATATGCGAGCTGAATTCTAACCTAAAGAAAAATCAGAAATGACTCTGGAAATATAAGGTATGATGAAAATAATTATAAGGTACATATTACAAAAATGCATAGCAAATAATTAAGTAATGAGATAAAATTAAATTTTAAACCAAAGCAGAATTAAAAAAGTCATTTACAATTCCACAATAGATGATGAGATTAGGGGCGAGAACTGTTTTAAGAATATCATAGCATGTAGGGCTGCAAATAATATAATATAATGGATATACACTGTAAAAAATTTAAATAATGATACAAAAAATGAATAATAAAAAGATAAAATTGAAGACATTCAATTTCAGTATCGCTGACAACCTTTTTAAAAGCACTATTACTGAAATATTTCTTGTGAGTTTAGGTCATGATAACGGAGCATGTTATGAATTCTTTATCGATTTCGACTTTTTTATTACAAACCGAACACGTGTTTGAGCTCATTTCCACGATATACTTTAAAATATGATCACAAAAATTCGAAGAATTATTGGCTGAAAACTATGGTAATTCCGGAAGAGATTCCCCACCTAAGGAAAAGACTTCATAACATTGACTTCAGTGATAACAAGAATGTAAAACCGCGTGATAAAATATAAAATTTATTGGTCATTAACAGCATATAAACAAATTTTGTTTAAAAAAAAATTTCCCGCAAAATATTAAACTTTTTCGACGTCAATGCATATGGCCATCTCTCCCGAGTGTACGGGTGAGACGCCCCACCTCTGTGGGAGGGATGTCCCATAAGCTTAAACTGAATTTAATCTGGAAAGCGCATGCTATATAACAAAATTATTAAAGTTAGCTTGAAATTAGGATATAACTAAACATTTAAGTTGAATTTAAAATCCATTTAGAAGTTTCATAAAATTTAGCCAAAAAGTGTACTACATTTAGGGAACAATATCCATTTAAAATTATTATGAAATTTGCAATTGGTATGAATGGGGACTAGAATAAACACAAAATATTGTTATTTTATCCTAAAAAAATTATGACAATTTTGATGTTTTTCGAAATTTCGAAACTATGAGTAAACAATTCTCACAGAAGATATTTTTAGATTTCGAAAAAGAATTATATTTGTAATTTCCGTGTGAGTGGGCCACTTTTTCCGGGTATTACATTTCGATCAGAAAAGAAAATGGCAAAAGGCTTCTCCGTAGTGCCTACTACACAATACCTTATTTTTGATCGCACATAAAATTCATTCCACCGTGGATTTAAATTTAAATTTACATTAAAATGTGGATTATAAACGTTTCCTTGAAAAAAGCTTTAATCTGTATCACCTTAATGTAAAATTGATACTAATAAGGCACATATACCTAAAGATAGCACTGGGGCATATATCCCGAGAGGAGGTGGGGCATCTATCCTTTCAGTACGGGAGATATGCCCTTACAGCAACTGGGGCTACACTTTGTCCAAGATGGCTAGTCACTGCACGTAGATAATAGATGAACCTATAGCTACAAGTTTTTGCCTTTTAATTAAAAATATTTAACCATTTAAACTGATGCTAACCAGAAACATTATCTTATGACAGGGCGGAAAAAAACAGTACCTACTTTAAATGATGCTATAAAATTGCGTAAAAATAATTAATCGCCGTGAAACTCTTGTAGATAAGCAAGTGCGTTCCAACTAACAGACGAACACCGTCCGAAGAGTAATATTGTGGTTTTCCTTTAAAATACTACAACTGTGGCGTCTCTCCCGGAATTACCTTATACAATATGAATAGAAAATATTCTAAATTTACTAAATACTGTCAATATTGGCCAAGCAAAAGTTCGGATAAGATTCAACATCAAAAATGATTTTTTTTAAAGATACCAAAAGATATATTTTCTGTAACTCTCCATAGTAGACCTTAGTACCTAATGCATTAACGTTAGGCTCCCTTAATTTGGAGTTTTTGACAAGCTGCCTCTTTGACAACAAATATTATTGTTTAATGGGATAGCATGCATTTCCCTTTTAGGATACAATACAGGAACATTTTGGCATATTCGTGCAGAATGAATGGGAATAAGACGATAGTATTTTTCCTGAGTAATTACAGAAAATTACTCCAACAAAAGTTCATTTCGCATAGTATATGTATCATAATTTTTCTAAATTCACCCAGTGTCAGTTAAATTGCCTAACGGGGAGTTGCACTGTTAATTTATAGACTTATTCAGCATTAAATTCATTCCATTTAAACGCCATGGTTAACGAGTGTTTAGAATATTTTGTAGCCTTGTTTTTACTCGTCCACATTCAAATTCACAGCTCTAAGTACGGAGCTACTTATTCCGCTCAGGTTTCCTGCATATCGCTCCTTCATGCCACTGGAATTACAGCGACCGAATCATTCGAAAGTATCGAGGTAATTGCAAATTAGTCGCGGTGATCTCAGCGTCGGTAAATCCAATATTCAATTACGGGCAGAGATAATTCGAGTTGACGTTAGAGCAGTGGCGTAATTTACTTCCGTCTATCCTCCTATCGGAGCTGCTCTAATTAATAGACCTCCAATACCATATATTGTATCGAATGTCAACTTCGCTTCGTATGAATGGTGGATGAGTGGCTATTTCCGAGACGCAGTCGTGTTTTAGTATAGAAATCCTGAATAAAATTATTGCTATAAATTGGCTCTAATCAAAACTGGAGCTGTGGCTATAAATATTCAAGTGTTCCAGAGGATGGGCGTAGCAACTCCATCCGCGGCTCTAAATTGCTTCTCGATGAAGCTCTTCTTAGATCTAGAATTTTATTGTCATCTCTTTCAGAATATCTCTCTTCTTCCCCTTCATTTTACTCATTACATGTTTATCTATTATTATGATGTCCATTTTAACTTTGCTTTTAGCAACAGGGTCACAGAAGCAATCATGGCATGAGCAACTATGACATTAATGAACCCATACTGGAATAGATAGTAGTTTATAGGTATAATTTAAATTCAACTTTCACTAAATTAAAATGTAAGTTCGTCATAAATGAATATACACATTATCTTAAACAAAGAATAAGATAATTTTATATTATCTACTGAATTGATTGTTATAAAAAAATCATATACAAGTATATAATGCTAAAAATAACCGAATATCTTGACAACAATATTAATAATAACAACAAAAACAAAATCATTCATAGTGCATTCGTTTTTTAATTTTCAGCAATACTCATTAAAAAGAATAGCTTTTTATTTATGGGCCCAAAATCCTATACCTTCTAAGAGATGAGCTCGGACTAAACCGCACTAGTCGTCGAGGGTTGCCAAAAACCCGAAGTTTGACGAAATATTTGTTCAGTATAACATAGCGTTTCGTTCTGTATTTCATATTTTTTTAGAAATTTTGAAAATTGAAACAATGGTTCGCAACCAAGAATAAAAATTTCCATGAATTTCTTAATCTTGTAATACTTGTCTAAGTTTCTTCAGGCCGTCATACGCGGGGAAATATTTCCTGGAAATAATTTCCAGTTATGGCCGACACTCTTACCCGATTGGTTGAAATTAGAACATGTTCTATTCTGGAAATATTTCCCCGTGTATGGCGGCCTTTAGGAACATTCTTTCCAATTTAATTATTTTAACTTGTGACCCCACCACGTATTGGCTAGTAACATAGCCACCTATTGTCATGTTTTGGATAGTTCCATGCAGCTACGTAATCAAGAGTCAAGTACCTCCAAGACTATTGAATTAAATTTCTACGAGGGAGTCCAAGGTATCGAGATTAGGAATCCGAGATCAAACAGGTACTAAGGCCAAGGGAAGTGTTGATTGATCGGGCGAGGGTTTCGTGGTCTCGTAGTTTCGTAGATCTCGTAGAATCTTCTCGTGGATTGAATAAACATTTCTTAATTGCTTCACCAGTGAGGTTTCCCCATGAAAAGGAAATATGAGCAGATGCACACAACGTTAGTTCGTCTAAGACTTCAGAGCTGTTGATATTATTGAATTCCAATGTGAGTAAATAATTGCTTTCCTTCCTATCTCCTAAACTGCCTCATATTCGACGCCAGATTGAACGCCTTTCGTGAGAACTATACGAAGAAACTGCTGTATCACTGAATGTTTATTTCTTCGAAAACATAAGACTGAAATTATGGCCTTACGAAATGGAGATTGATGTAATTAACAAAATAAGTCATTGAAAATTCGTATTGTATCGTGAAAATGCTTACGGGTCGTAATACGTAAAGTATGAATTTTCCTATGAAAATGTAGTTTTTTTTTCACTTTTACTGGCAGTCAACTTGACTACGGATTTCAGCATTGAAGTGAAAGAAATATCTAGTTTATGCTTCCTTTCTCGAATGTTTTACTACAGTACCTGTTAAAATAAACCGTTAACGAATTAATGCTAATAATTGCGCACCTTTTTGCCTTTGAATTGTTACTCATAAACTGATACGATGATAGGTCCTTCAGCAAATTAATGACCAACTTTAAATCCAAACGCATTTATTATGCCATCGATCCATAGATGAAATTGGGACGCTAATCAACCGTTTTTTAACTTGTTTATTGTTCGTCTACATTTGGACTTCCGCGAGTCTTATCGCGGCATAAGAATAAATGTTACTGAAAGAATATAATCCATTTTTTTGCTGGGCAGCGCCAGGCAGTACGACTTGTAATATGGAAATTGCAGTTGAGCACTTCTATTAGCGTATAATTAGATATTTAAGAATAATTGCCTAAAATATTGGACAAAAAATGACAGGATATTGGAAAATGATAGGATGCATTCTCTTTGTATGCTTGTTCATTACGTACCTACTTGTTTAGAATATGTTTAACATAAATTTTAACCTGAAAGCTCCAGTATAGAGATCAAAGACCTCCGAGGGGAAAATGTTCCAATTATCAGCAATTCTATTTGACAAGGCCTCAATAAAAAAAGGATGGGGGTAATTATTGGCATGGAGAGGAAGTCTAAAATGAATTTCAGGCAAAATTTGAAGCCTGCGTAGTATTGCCACCTGAAAAAGAAGCACTATGGAGATGAAATTTAACCTTTTCGAAATAAATAAACGCCAAAAACTCAAATTCAATCAGCTCGGCCTTCACTTCGTGGAATTCCATAATAAATTAATCAAAGAATAAATTGACTTAGTCTATATTCCCAATAAAACATAAAACACATGACCGGTTTCAATGCACAAGCGTCATCATCTGGCGGGAGAGAATATAGGAAGCACAGGGTATATATTGAGATGTTCAAGGTGGGGAAAAACCATTTTTTGTTATTTATAGGAAGCCTACTTTCACGGATAATATTATAGTCGTACCCTTCGCATCCAACCACCCCCTTACCCACAAACTTGCTGCTTTCCATTCTCTCTTTCACCGTTTATTTCATATTCCCTTCCGCATGTTAACTTCCAGAAATAACTAAAAACGTTACTTTTTATTTCTCAGATAAATAACTACCCCCAAAATTTAATTATGAAGATTTACAATATGAAAAAAGACTACACGCAATCAAATAATTACTTTCTTCCTTTTCGAACCCCAACCCTTCCGTACAGTGGCGAAAATTCTATTTTGTCAACGGTTTCAGCCATACTTTAACCAATTCACTTCCTAAAGATCGTCTCAAACCTGAATTATATAACCCACCTTTATTTGAAAACCTTAATTTGCTATAGCAAAGACAAATTGGACCCTCAAATGAAACCATGGGTTTATAAATTGTCATGTTCCGATTGCAATGTTTTCTATATCGGACGTACAACCCGAAATATCGCAATAAGAACCAAGGAGCACAAAAGATGTTTTAAGAATGGTAACAGTTCTTCCCAATCCCACTTTGCAGAACATTTAATAACCCAAAATCATAGTTCCGATTTCCGTTCCGCAATTTTACACTCAGGAAGCAAGGGCAAAAAGTTGGACTCACTAGAACAATTCGAAATCTACAAATCAAACCGGCTAAACCCTTCATCCATCGTCAGTGAATATATTTTTCCTTTCCCCTCTCCACTAATTCAAGCACTCTTACCATCCTCTACAGAATAGCGAAACACATTCCAGTAAACAACTCTAAAACTCCCTTCTTTTTTCCGCACCTCTTAACCTAGAAGATCTCAATATATACCCTATGCCTCCTATATTCTCTCACACCAGGTGATGACGCTTATGCGTTGAAACCGGTCGTGTGTTTTATGTTTTATTGTTGTGGAATATAGACTTAGTTAATTTATTCTTTCATTAATTTTGCCAATAACTCAGTTTCTCTCCATATTATTTGAGATGAAAAAGGTCGTAATATAGCTAGGATAAATAACCAAATGAATAAAAATATTCCACGTACGGTGAGAGAAAAATCATTCATTAAGGTTTCTTGGATGCATATTATCGAATTCTGTCAGTGAAGCATCCCTCACTGTGAAATATTTTGTTCAAAATGGAATCTGACTTAATAAGACAACAAGATTATCAGAAGTGGATCAACAAAATAGTCGAGGAGAGGACCATAAAAAATACCTTATACACTTATATTAAAGTAAAAATAATGTTTGTTCCCTTTTTTCTTTCCAATTAATCCATAAAATGGCATATCGCCTTGACAAATCCAATACATTTATTGTAAACCAAATGCTTAACAATCGATTTTTAATTTACGTTACTGAGTAAATCACTTGCGTTGCAAAATCAAGGGGGTGATCCTCCTCTGGATCCGCAAATCAGCGTATTCTATCAAAATCCATTGTACAACGTTCCCTACTCCTTACCTTCCGACTTCCTTACCTTCTGATATCCTTACCTTCTGATATCCTTATCTTCTTCCATAAACCCTTTCAGACTGCGAATGATTCAATCTCAAAAAATGTTTGAATAAATTTTCACATAAATAATCTATCATATAAATACTTAGGTTTATTTTGTAAATACGTATGTTTAAAGTGTTAGCCATCGTTGATTTGTCATTCCTTCACGCATAGCTACAGTAAATTTGTTGTTATTCTGAATTCAAACTGCGGCACCACCGAATGCGAATCACATAAATAAATGATTTTTTTCCATTTCTGCACAAAAAATCTACAGCGCTGATTCCGCAATTAATTTCCACTGTCAAGATTTTCATGTATCCAACTTCATAACTTACCGTCACTCAGGAAGTATCAAACAATTCTATTGAATTCTTTGTGAGTGTCCATCTTTCGCTACTTCCCCGAATATTACGAATGAAGAAGCGAAATGGCATCAGAGGGCGAGGGTGATTTTATCTTTGATCTCAACAATGAGCTGCATTTCTAGCTCATGAGGAATCATGCCAACAATCCGGAAACCGAAGGCAGGGTTTTCCAAAACATGACGTCTTCCGCAAACTTCCTCCTCCTAAATACTTATCGTTCGAGTGATTGGAATACAAATATCGACTCTGGCAAATAGAGCCACATCCTGTTGACCAACGCCTTATGGAAATAACAAACGACTTTCTCAGAAAGCTTCCTTAAAAACTGCGTGCTGAGGATATGACACTTTATTTCGCCTTTTGGATTCAGAGGTCACACATTTCTTCGGAAAGATTTCGCATGGCTCGGCGAATGACTCAGAGTGCATACAGAAATAAGGATTGTGAACAGAATACGTGATCCGTGTCTACAGCATTTATAATGGAAATATGCGTACGCGGTACGAGCATCATTCCCTCTCTGTAAAAGAATCTTTATTTATGCAGGAAGAGTTATGAAAAGCAAAAAAAGTGAAATAAATATCGCTTTTTCATAGAGTATATCTTAAATCATCATTTAACTACGACGCAAATAGAAAAGTAATGAGACTACCTTACGATATAAATTTGCAAATACTTAACATTACACAGGCTGACAAGGTTTTGGCATCATTAAAGTCGTAACTTGTTTCTTAGTGAATTTTTTTGCAATTAATTCATCCTTGTTTGTGAAAAATTGTTCACCATGAACAGTTTTCAATAATTTTGCATAAACATTAAATAAACAAAGTAATTTCTTCGTTAATTTTTACTTTCTCCATATACGAAGTATAGAGAAAGTATTGTTTTCATGAAAAAAATCGACTTCGAGATTTCAACGGAAATACATGTTTTGGAGTCCCTAGAACACGTTTTAACCATTTTCGGAATGATGTCTGTGTGTATGTGTGTGTGTGTGTGTGATAGTGGGCGCTCTTACGTGATAACTATTGGTCGTATCAATATCAAACTTCACATATAGTACTGCGGTGTGTGCTGTCAGAGTTGATTAGTTTTTGGAGTAAATCGGTCAACCGGAAGTCGAGATTTATTCTTCGAAGCAAACTTCCGGTTTTGTAAAATATCTCCATAAATATGATATTAAGGTATATACTATTATTTATAAAAGTTTTATTAAATCTAATTTACTATAACTTTTGTACTAAACATATTTTTGTATCACTAATTGTTTAGGATTTATTCATGAAATCCTGATAAACCGGAAGTAGCTTATTATGTACTTTGCGGGCGCTCTAACATGTAAACTTTGTGTTGTATCAACACCAAATTTCATATATAGCACTTTGGTTAGTGTCATTAGAGTTGATTAGTTTTTGGAGTGAATCGGATTACCGGAAGTTGAGGTTTACTTATCGAAGCTCGTTTTCGGCTTTGAAAAATATCTCCATTAATCTGATATTAAGGTATATACTATTATTTTAAAAGTTTTATAAAATATAATTTACTATAACTTTCCTATGAAACATATTTTTGTAAAACTGATTTTTTAGGAGTTATTCATAAAATACTGATAAACCGGAAGTTTCTGATTATGTACTCTGTGTGCGCTCTGGGTGCTGTGGGCGGAAGACCAATTTCATCGTTTTCCTTCTAGAATGTCCCAAAAAACATTATTTATAATGTTTTTGACGTAAAAGATAATATGATATAAATTAATCACTCATCTTCCAAGTTTAGATGGAATATAGAGTTCGGAAATACTGTCGTAGATAAATATTTACATCTTATATATGGAGAAAGTCATGTGCTGGCCACATCAGATTTTTGTTTATATTTTTAGGTTGGAAACACTAGATATATTTTTTTTATCAGCTTATTAATTCACTATTTTTACAGTTAAGTCATATTCCTAGACCGAATTCCGTGTTTGGACTTTTTCGAACTCATATCTGTAATCAACGACCCAAATTAGTTAAGAACAGCCATTATCATCCATATTCCCAAAAACACTGTTAAAATTTGTCGGCCTGTATTATTAGAATCATGAATAAAGTTATTGATTTTTTCCTACTCAGATAGCTTCAGCACTGATTTTCATGATCTGAAACCCTTTCTGCCGCCATCCATTCTCGGGAGAAACCGGACATACTATAGACAATCCCGGGAATCAAACCCGGCATCTTGTTGCGGCAGCAACCACAGTAACCACTGCGCAGCCGTGACCAGTTTATTAAAATAATCGATAACTATTCTAAATCAATTCATTTTCTCATGAACTTCCAAAGAAGTAGGACTTCTAGGAAATGAGTTCCTTTTAGATTATTGCAAATACGGTCATTTGCAAGGCTCACTTGCACGGCAACCGGGTAAATAAGTAGGAATACTACGCGGCCAATTCGAACGCGTTTTCCATAAGGATGGCTGAAATCGTAATGAGCCGGACTGCCTAAAATTGGCAAGGCATTAAATTCCGTCATCTTTTCATCGACATGGGGAAACCAGCGGTGATTTTAGTACCAGTCTCCACGTCTTTAGTGACGCTACAACCTCTGGAAACAAAGATAATGACCCGCATTTAAGAATTTCTTTACGTTGGGAATGGGAGAGGAGGAACATGCGTGGGAGATCGGGGAACCATGGGAAGAAGAAGACGGAATAAACACTAGCTGTAAGTTGGTCATGGAATGGCTCACGGGAAGCGCTATGATGTACTGCACACCATCGGAGAGTAGTGAGGACAGGTTTGCGAGCCGGGGCACGCCCCTGAGCACTGTCCCCACTCTCGAGTGCCCCAATCCCGGGAGGGTCCCCCGCCCAGAAGATGAGCAGTGGTTACAGCGGCACTACTCTAATTTATAGCCACCTCCCATGAAATACATAATCCTCGCGAACCGCCTATTGGTCAGGATATCTGGGAGGTGGCACGAAATTATTAGCGGCAGTTATGACTGCTAAGCAGTGGAGGAATTGAGCTCATATAAGCCGAGGATGGGAAGGCATAAGGGTAATGGCGTATTTGTGAAACTTCAGCGGAACGGGGGAGGTGTAAGTGATAAAAATGGAAGAAGGCTGGAATGTGGAAGTGCAGGTGGAATGAGGGACTGGGGAGAAGCTAGGGGAGGTTACTTCCGGCATATGCGGAACGTTACAAGGACAGACAAACAAACGAATTTATTTAGGATGCGATAGATTATTCAGTTTCCTGTTTCATTTGACCCTTAAGAGAGTAACAGGAAGACAAACTTCAACATGAGTAGACACTCTCAAAGATAGATTGGGTGGGGGAAAAATATGAACATAAGTTTTGGAAAAAGGAGAGAAACCTCAGGAGCGGATAAATCCTATGGAGAAGGTAGAAGTGAATGAAGAGTAGACGCTGCATGTTTGGAAATAGTGCATCATGGATGCAACGCGCCGAAAAAGGAACTATAATCTACTGACGAAAATAAACTGAAAAAAAATTCAACGATGATTATCCAAATTATAGAAAAGTATGCAGCAAGAACTGATGTATTCCCTTGAGGTATAGGCGGTTTGAAGCCAAATATAAATTTTAAAAAAATGTAAATAATATAAGGGAATTATCACTTATAAAGAACAAAAAAGAGAAAGAAAATCATATTATTACAAAAAGCAAGGCTTAAAATACACCAGTAAAAAACATTGATTGTTGACGATAAGTTTAAGCTACCCAATCTTTAATCTTTCTATTTGTACAGTATACGAGAAATGCGTTTAATTTACTTTTGTACATCCCAAAAGTGTCAGAATCGACACAAGCTCATTTAGAGAGCCCTCCATCAAGTATACATGTAAACTTCCTTTTATAGATCTCAGATATTATTAGTTCATCTGAAACGAATTATAAACGGAGACCGCCTAACCTGAACCCTACCAATAAAAAAAAACTTTGTGGAAGAAATGTCCCTTGAGGAAAGTATCTCACCTGAAACGGTATGGATAAATGTCCAGGATCACAATTAAAGAATGGTACATAGAGAAAGGAGATTTATAAAAGCTAGACGGAATCTACGGATAACGGAATTTCAGAAAGACCGAGCTGTATTATACCATAGAGTAAGGATAAGTTCCTTACTCTGTGATTATACTATCCATTCTTATAGCCCATGTAAATCTTTTTCGTGTGGTGACTTTAATTACTAAAGGGGAAACTTAACTGTTGATAGACATATGGTAAGATTAGAGGAGGATGGGTTGGAAGAAATGCACCTTTTGTCAAAGAACCTCTTCGGAGAGTTGGTAAGAGAAAGAAAGACCAACAAGTGGTTTGGCTTATCGAGATGCGAAGGGAAATCACCAGCACTTGGTTTTCGTCCATTTCGTGGGCGGCAACGAATCTATTACTTTTATCTCAGAATACAGGTCAGTATTTATTGTAGGAAATTCTCCGACTTCGGATCGCTTTAAAACGTAAACGTTTATGTCTGAAATAAATTCATCTTGGAAGTGAGAAACGAATGCTGGTGATAAGTTGAAACTCATTTCCTCGAGATACAGAAATACCTACTTTGTATTGCCCGAGGATTTCATAGTTTACCGAAAAAATATCTGTGAAAGCAAGAGTTGATAATAATACATCCCTGAAGAAAATTCTTATTGTATATGTTCGACTGCCCTCCAGCCTTAAAGTTGTCAGTTCTTGGTTCTATATCTTAGTGAATGGAAAATGGTTCACTTGTTTTTTGATGCAGATGAGAAAAAAATGTAACTTTCATTTCATTTGTCATGAATCGTTTACGTAAGTAAACCACTTTCACCATAGATAGATGAAAGTAATAGTCTCTCAACTCTCTATAACAGGATTTTTTCCTCAGGAAATTTATAGCATCATTAGTTCAGGTAGATACTATGAGAAATATTAAAGCTACAAATTATTATTATTTTTCTGCTGTATCTTGATGAATGGCAAATTTTCAGTTGGTTTTGGTACAGAATAAAGGGAACAATCTATTTCATTTACTTCCGCCTCTATCTTGTCTATGGCTATGAAAGCTACTGGGATACAAATGATGCTGATTTATGGTATTCGCGCTGTTCACTATTAATTGATCGCTATGAAAAGCCTACTTCATAGATCCCTTGTGGTGCCTTTGTGATAACTTTTTCCTCACGTAGCTTATGGCTCATTGAAAAGCCAAGCCGACTCACTCCTTCAGAAAAACCACTTCCCTCTATGTCATTTAGTAACCAAATGTGGACTTCGGAGCGCAACGCCAAAATATGCCACTCAGTGATTATTTAATCACTCAATCTTTAAAGAAAATTCGCAAGAGACCATGAAAACCGTTTCGAATTTTTTTATTAATAACAAATTATCACGCAGCCCGATTACGAATTTGAAATATCATTATTTCGGACGTAATGACAGTTAGACCTAAGTTATCGCATTATTGGAGACTGTGCGCTAAAACGTGCGCTAACAGATCTGGTTAGTGCGAGGATTCTAATGGGCGATTGCTCACCGCTCACTTATTTCAGGAATTCTTCCTTTGCCTCCCACGGCTTTGCGCGAAATATTATGCGAAATGGACGGCAAATGAAGGTTCCAAAGGCGTGAACATTAATTCTTTCATTTACCCAAAAAATGAAGATCCGTGTTAAGTAATCACCGCGAGTTTTACGTAAGAGAGAAAATAGGGTCTCTCGAGGTCATTTGGCAAATATTATTGATGTACTTTGAAAAATATATTAAATCTCCAGCTTTAGTATAAAAAAGTGGCAAACTTTTATGATGTCATATTCTTTTACAAAAATGTTTTATCATCTAAATGAGCGTAAAGATGAGTCTTCTCGCAATAACTTTCGAACTAAAGAAAAGATGAAAAAATTGAATAAGCTTTCTGTAATTTACTCAGTCTCCAAGCAAAGAATAGGGCATTATCAATAAATTGAACAAAATTAAAGCAGTATTATTTTAACCATAAGATCTACATTACAAAGAAATCCAGCATATCTCATGTCTTTTCTGACATTTTTATACAAGATAAACGGCACAAATGGGATAAATCAAAGTTTCACGCTCTTTAATTTCATACGAGAATATTTAATTCGATGTTCGAGGCATTACATAATATTCCGAAAAAAATACATGAAATTATCTGTCACCACAAGGAGAAATTGTTTACGAATAGTATGCTTAATAAGTGCAGCCTCTGGTTTACTGATTTTGATGTAAAATGTATTTCTAACAGAATACGAATAAAAATGCAATGAATACTGAATCGTCTCGAGTCCGGTTTTTAGTACCACTTGAATTAAACCAAAAAAAATTAAATCTTTTCATTTAAATATTTCGTGCGCCATCACAACATCCACAAATCGAACACTCACAATAAGAACGAAATCATTAAGAATAAAAGAGTACGTAAAACCAGGCGTTGACCAAGAAAAACCCGTTTAGCCGGGATTCAAACCGGGGACCATGGCGTTGGTAAGGCAGTCGAGCATACCAACCAAGCCCCCAAGGTCGGCAAAAACATTTTTCGCGTCATTATAAAGAATTAAGAGACGTGACAAAGGCTTCTTTAAGGGAGTGGCGCGAGCGTTCTCTCGTAAAACCAATACGAGCCGATAATTCCCGCACTCGCTAAAAGAAAAAGTTGATCATACTCTTCGGAAAGGAACTTCGCAGAGGATCGCAAAAGGGAGCCGAATCGAGAAATTCCATCGCAGGCGAAAATCCGTTCAAATCCAATTCCACTCAATTCATTCCGCCCACTTATTTTTAACGATCACTCTCGCATAATTCATCACCGGCAGCATCGTCAAAGCGTGGAATTTCCCCACGCAACTTAGCATCGGTTGGAAACTCCGCGGGGGACGATTCACGCGGACGACATTCTTTACTGCCCGATCGCTCAAAGGTATCATTGGAAAATCGCGCAGGATGTTCGGAGCGTTTGCATACGCCGGTTTGTGGTCCATTACCCGCGTCGTACATTTCGGGAAAATAACATGGCACTGGCCTTTCTTCCCTAACGGCCCAATTCTTTTCCCTGGTGGAAGGCAGCGCGAGACAACATGGGAAAGCTTTTAGGGGACGTTGACGCACATCTGAGACATTCATAGCGAGATACCGTTTGCAGCAAAAGGATAAAAGAGAAGGGAGAGGGGAGGAAGGAAAGGGTGGAGAGGGGAGAAATAATGATGGGAGAGACTGAGCCAGTGCTTCCCAACCGGTGTGACGTGCATATGCTCAAGGTGTGCCGCCAAATTTCAGAGAGTATCAAACAGTTAAAAGTGGACATTAAACATTATATTTATTTCGTAAGATACGTCGCGACGTATCGTCGTATAAGAAGTGTCGTCCCTAAAGTGCTATTTCGTCAAAAATACCGATTTTTTCGCCCTTGAAATTTGCTTTGTTCGAGCATGGAGTAAAATCAACAAGTTATTTTTGCTTCTTATATAACAATATTGTTTATATGTACCAATATTTACACTTATTAATTGCGTTTAACTATTTTTCATATAATAATACATGTTTGAATGTTCCCAAGGAAAAACGGATTTGAAAAAAGTCTGACGGGGCCGGGAATCGAACCCGGGATCTTTATCCGGGACCCGGGTTCGATTCCCGGCCCCGTCAGACTTTTTTCAAGTCCATTTTTCCTTGGGAATTTTCTACGCCCTTATGTGCAAAGCCACCTCTACCCTTTCCTCACATGTTTGAATGTATTAAATTTTCCAAGATATCTTTTTCGTTTTATTGGATATAGTTGTGGGTTTATAAAAATGTTTCGTTCTATTCATAATTTAGCTCTTTGAAATGTTTCTCCAGCTAACAAAGGTAAGACTTAGGGTGCCGCTCACTCTAAGTGTACCGCGGAGAAAAAAGGTTGGGAAGAATGAAAGGGGTGCTAGTATGGAAATTTATAGTCCGATCGAAAAATTATGGTCCTAGCGCAGAAGTAATATTTCGGATTGGACGAGTCTACCTTCCAAGGACTGCGATAGAAAGGGGTTTGGTTTACCGATGAGCCAATATATTAATGGCTCGGGCACATAGCTTCCCCTCTTGCTTTCCATCCCCAAAAAGTCGTCTCCTCCGTTCCGTGGCCTCAAGCATTCAACCGGACTATACCCGGAGTAGGGGAGGAGAATGGCTGGGATGGGGGTGTTGAGAAATGAAATGATGGCAGGAAAGTGTGAATAAGGAAAAGAGAATAAAACAGAAGGGGTGATAA
Organism: Sympetrum striolatum; assembly: GCA_947579665.1. Classification (NCBI taxonomy): domain Eukaryota; kingdom Metazoa; phylum Arthropoda; class Insecta; order Odonata; family Libellulidae; genus Sympetrum; species Sympetrum striolatum. The sequence goes on from OX388352.1 coordinate 65,247,171, forward strand.
AGGCAAGGATGGATTTGGGAGGTGGGTATCGGGGAGTGGCTGAGGTGTGCGCCAACAAGTGGAAAAGGGACTGAACGATCGGAGGATACGAAAGAAATGGAATAAGGATGGGAATTCGAGGGACTGGAGCGAAAAAGTTTTATGACGCCCCCAATGAATGTCCACATCTGTGAATAGATCGCCTCTTTATTACCAACTTCATCGTTTCGTATAAAAAGACGGCCGAATTTTTACGCACCGTCTTCCGCAGTCGCCGCAAAGCATCGCTAATTGTGTTTGTTTTCGCTGAAATATACCGCGGAGAAACGAAAACGATTACTGATAAAGAGAAAGGAGATCGTAAAATACTCTCGAATTAATAAGCCCGTTGCGAAGGGTTCGGAATTTAAGGTCGCTAAATCATCATTTTCGTCGACAGGAAATGATAATGGTCCCTTGGACAGAACTGGGCACTGGCACTTACACAGTGGTGGGTTTTATGGCTGGGATTTAACTCGGAGGAAATGGCTGCGGCAATAAAAGTAATTATATAGTTGCACTGGACCATATCCTTTGTTCGTGTATACAAATTAATCGCGATGTTAAGGAGGACGTTGAGCACCGAAAGGGCATCGACTGCGGCTAAGGAAACGAAGACACGAAATTTAAAAAATGAACAGCTGTTGAACACAATTGTGATTAAAACAGAAAGGCCGTCGATAACGAAGCGTCAAATAAAATTATGCCAGCATTCAAGTCCCAGCTCACAAGATAGTCTGTTTCAGAATAGGACATTGTAATATTTAAACCAGGTGTTTAAAGTGAACAGCAGAGCAATTCACCGGTTCGGAGATGAATATTTAATGTTGGAGTTAGTAACTGCAAATATCAGAAAAGCTGTTAAGGACGGCCACGAAACACTCTAAATAATAGAGGGAATCTCGGGGAACAAATTCGTAATTTCTTTACATTGCCTACAATACGCACATCCTTGGATACATGCTAAGAAGCTCGAATCAGAAAAACTGGATTTTCTGTACTTACGCCTTTATCTGAAAGACCGTGAAACACGATTTGCTAATTTTCGGTCAGTAGCGATGGAGCAACGTGATAAAAAATACTATTGGCCTTAAGAATCTTCTCGACAGACAGGTTGGAAATACGGGAGTGCTTTTCGTGGCGAGTAATAACTCATCCGCGGACGTGACAAGTCTCTATTTTGACTTCGAAACGACAGGAACATGCGATACTCTCTGTTGCAGATTTGACTGAAGCTTGCCTTTATTGCTCACGGTCGGTCCAAAGTGTCCATCTTCGTATTCGATACAAATATTTTTTCCGATTAGGTATCATTGCCATATTTTCATCGTTATGATAATACGGCACTATTATATACGAATATTATATCGACTAGGAATGTGCAACCATAGAGTAAGTTTTCTCTGTGGTGCAACTCATTATCTATTAAATGACCATTTAAAAATCGTAGTTATAAGAAACGAATGTGAATGAGTTTAGATGAAGTAAATGCAGATATACGCATTCGGTATCATCAATCCTTTCGACGTTTCGGCAAGATTATCTCCATCTTACTGGATTTCAACGAAATTAGGAGACCTAAGTTCGGTATTATTTATGTTGGGTAAACTTTTGATAGTATATACCCTATAGAATTGAAGGAGTTGCCAAAGAATTTGCACAATCTGCCTACGGCAAATGAAACCAAAATCAGAGTTAAAGCTCACATTTGCACGAGAAGATAATTGTATAGGAATATCCAGGATTAGTCTAATGATTTGCTACCTGATGGATGAAGTATGTTACTGTAGCAGAAAATATAGTTAGCAATAGAATTGTAACGTACTACAAATATGTTAACTATCTACTGAAGTTATTTATGGAATACTAGTTGGAACCTACTAACAAGTATACGCTCAAAATATCGATGATAATATCTTCCTTAGCGAGTGCGTATCGGGATATTGTATTTAAACAGAAAAATTTTAATTTAAAAGATTTAGTACAAGTGTAAATGTGGTGACGATTTCATATTGATTAGGAATCAAATTTATAGTTGAATACATTCCATCCATCAAGCTATGCGAGCAGAAAATTATCAAAATAATTCGATTACCAACAATTTAATTCGTAAAAAAAACAAAACATCGTTAAAAGTATAATTAACTGGCCTTTAATTTCCGAGTGAGATGCAATTAGTTTTAAAAATGCTAAAGAGTTGTTTGTTTGATTACAGACCATTCTCGTAGCGCTCCGATATAAGCTTGTAACAGTTAATTAAAATGGCATCATCGAACATTTTTCAATTAGAGAAATATCATTAAGTAAGGTATAAAAGCGCACTTCCGAGTGAAATGGAAGAAATTCAATTATCGAGCAATGATTTTCTTTTAACACGAATGAATGCGGCGGCATGCGTAGCGGATGAAGTATCAATGAAAGAGAATCAGACGTGATGTTTTAAAACAGTAAATAACATAAAAACGTTAACACAGCCGGTAAACAGTAGCTTAGCGTGGTTGATGTGCGTTTGGAGCGTATAATATTACACTTATGTAAAATATCTGATAAATCCAATTACATGCTTCGGTAATCTCAATTATATATCAATTTATGAATAGCTACATTTGTTTCTTTTACCATTCCAGTATAAAGTGAGGACATTTTGTTTTGATAAAAGAGAGAGGAAACTGCATCTATCGATTAATTATAGCCAGTCTCATTTAAACAATGTATACGTAAAAACCCTATTGTTGCTGCCATAGAGTAGAATAGGGAAGTGCATTCATATTTTGACGGGTTTCCGTCAAAATGTATTACAAAGAAGTATGCAAGGATAAATATGTATAGATTCGTATTACTATGGAATGGAGTGAGTACTCTGTTGTGAAAAACTGTACAAATAAGATACTCTCTCTGAAAAGGAATATCGTGAATGATGAATTTCTCTAAATTTAGAAGCTTAAAACGAAGCATTGAAAGAAAATTAACATGTTTTGAATGCTCTATAATTCTATTTTTTTACGACTACTTTAGCCATTAGTTCAATTATTTACTTTATATGTATTTTTTAGGAAAACGAATAATTAATACAGAATAATCTCTGAAACGTTCTTGTTACGGAACTAATCTGCAAAGTTGTGACTTGGTGTAAATCTATTGGAGTAAATATCCATTTATACGTAAAGACCCTATTGTTGCTGCCATAGAGTAGAATAGGGAAGTGCATTCATATTTTGACAGGTAGAATATTTTCATTTCTATTTTGTCAATGAATAGGGTAAAAATACGACTTTCAAATACTTTTGTCCCAGTTTTGCTAACGGTTAGGTTAATATGAATGATACTGAAGTATGAGCGAATTTGAATTCATTAATTAATTTATCGATTCTTTATCGCAGTTTGAAAGGAGACTGGCGGAAGTCACAAACAACTGACTCTTTCAAACACAGTCTATTACTTTTTAAGGTTCTGATAAAGAAAACTTAGCATATTGGATCTAGTTACCTTGCGAAAAGTTGTTTCTTTCTTACTTCTATACCATCATGGTATTCCCCAAAGTGACTTGTAGGTAAGTCGATTTTATTACTCCTTAATAAACATATGAACATGATGTTTCAATACCCTATTACGTACCTAACACCTTGCGGGTGTTTTCCTGCTATGGTATACTCCTTCCCATATGATTACTTAGGTTTCCAAGCCCATAAAGTAGTTTTCTTCTTCTATTTTTTTAGCTAATCCTTTCTATTAAATTTTAAATGACGAAAGGTTACATAGACGAGCACGAGCATTAGTATCGACCTCGCTCGAATAGAAGTCGCTTTTATTATCGGATCTATATAATTACCTACACCATACAACCAACTTGAAATTTTTTGTTTCATGCGTTTTTCCTTCCTCTTTTAATCTTACAGTTTGAATGTTTAATTTAAAAATTATCTCATTATTAGTTCTTTTAATGTTTCGTGGTTTTTTCACCCTTTTATCTATGGATGATCTTCCAAGACGTGGGATTTTTCTTCAACCTTCAGTTGCAAAGATTTTATCCCATACACTACTCTTTCGTTTTGCCTTTATCTCTGTATCATATCGACTTGCGAGGCAAGGTAAAAGAGAGGCCCACATGGTTGCAACTTCGCAAATAAAGGGTCAATCTAACCATCTCCACCCCTTCTTGGAACAGCCCTTGACGTTAAATACATTCCTATTAATAAATACATTCCTCCAAAATCGTGAAGGATCGCTGATGGTTAATTTCCGGTCTCCCGCTCTTTGGAATATGGTCAGTCGATACATATTCCCATTCTGAGTATGATAAGAGAGAAATATGAATGCTATAGGATAGGAGATTGAGATTCAAGACGACTGACTGATGTGACTAAGAGCAACTTTTAGAAAGGAAAGAAATTGGAATACAGCTGTTAATTAATATGAGGTTTAAAACTCTCCAAAATCAGTTTTTGTCAGCGTTCCGCACCTCTCTGCGACCGATTTCGGTTTTCTTCTGTCCATGGACTAAAGTTTGTAACGTATATTACAAAATTCACTAACTTGCCCTCACTGAGATACTTCTATGAATTAAGTTACCGTTAACTGGCACAGCAAGACGTCAGCCATTACTCACCTGAAATTAAAAAGAAAAACAAAATTAAGGATGAACGCAAGGAAAGCGAATTAATAGCAAAAAGTCATAAAAAAAATTTAAGATTAACAATGAGGCGTATAGCTCGTTTCTTTCTGAATCTACAGTCGAGGGAAAACAACCCTGAGATAGATAAAATGTAATCAAAAAACGATCTAATAAAAATGACGTGTTGTCATTATCCAAGGCATACCTGCATTATACTCTAATGATATCACACAGTAATTATGATTACATGCGAAGTTAATTCTCTAAATCACGCATTATCGGGCGAATTCTTACTTAATAATTTAACATCCTATGATTTCTGTAGGGATTTTTCTATAAATTATAGCTCAATGGTGAATAGAGGATACATACAGAGTGAATATATTTTGCAATGACATACAGTTACGAGCTACTGAAGTAATCTAACAAAAAACGCTCAAGGAAACAAAAACGGCTACACCTTCTTATTAATACATCCTTCAAAACACAGAGAATGCGTTATAATAAGTTTTTGAAAGAATTAAACCTCAAATTATGTCATATGTGGTATTTTATAGATCATAGTCCGCTTAAAACAAGGAGTACCAAGAACGATAAACCCCCAGGCCCTTCAATCAATTCCTTACGTCTTAATAGCTAATTTATTCCTGAGGTTGTGAAGAATCCCTTTCCGGAACTTGAGGAATGAAAGGAAAACAGTGGAAAAAATTTTCAATCTAAAAATTAAATCACTTACTTTACCTCCATCGTTGTTGGTATAATACTATTGCAATAACGGTTTTCGAGAAATTTTTTTCAAATATTTATCTATGAATGAAATCTCGAAAAAAGTTTAGAACTTGAGCAAAGAGGATGATTTGCGGCTCGCAACGTCGTGACGTTAAAGGAACTTGTTCTGTTCGATTAAATTAAAAGCTTGGAAATTCAAGAATTTTTCCTCATCTAACTTAATTAGAGGTAAATCCAACAGATAAGCTTATAAGGCTATTGAAGATAAATTATTAAAAACCAAATTATATGATTTCATCAATTTGGTAATACACTTAGATAAAAAACACTAGTGCATTGAATATTGCATTGGAATGCTTCTTTTCTCGATGTCAAATAAACAATCCACATTTCGGCTATTTTAAAATTAAATGCTTTGAAAGTCGTAAAATTTGATCAACCACTCAGTTTATATATAATGACAACACTGCTAATCCATAGCAAAGTTAACCTTAAATTTTATTTGGATTGCAAATGTACGTCAATTTGTGGTCGTAAATCAAATCAAGCAACAGACTGAGTTCAATCAATAGCCACTCTCTTTCGTTCCCCAAATTAGAGCTTCACTCACAACCATATGCAAAATTCAATCATGTATTTTTAAGGGAAGGTAAAAAGAAAACTCTTAACAATGGTAATTAATATTATTATCTAGGCACTAATACATTGGATATGAGAGAGATTTTTTTCGACGGGGAAAATGCCTTCTGCACACAGAGCCAAGGGTGAAAAATCTCTAAAAAAACTGTTAAATTAAATTTATAGCCCATTCCAAAAAGGCATTTACGAAGCGAAATTAAATTATCAAAATTAAATACAAACAGATATTAGATCAAAGTAGGGAAAAGGATATTAATTGATATCACGATACACATGAAATTAGAATTAACATTAAATTTCAACAAATTATTAAAAAGTAAAATAATATGCTAAATGTTACATTTAATTATAAAACAGGATATTTTCGTTCACATTAAATAAACTAGATACATAATTCAATAAATGATATTTTTAACATTAAATAAACTATGGAAAACAATATGAGCGCTAGTAAATCTTAGCGTGAAAGGAAAATAATTTAGCAAGTAAAAGTTAAGGCGGTGAAACCGTAGAAGTGAAAAACACAATGATGAGTGATTTGGATGTATGGTTTTGAAGAATTGAAGCGTTCAAGCCATAGCAATGGACAACATGTCAACTTTTTCAGACTAAATAATTTAAATGTGTGAGCAGCGGTGATAAAATGAGATGAAGTAGGATGGATGAAGAATGTACTGAAATAAAAGGCAACTCAATATCTTAATCTTAGATTACGTTAATTTGAAATTAAATCAATACCCAAATTATGTACACTCCAGGCCAAAATTAACGCACCACCGGTCGTTAGGATCGCAAGGGAGGTGCTGCGTTAATTTTGGCCTGGACTGTACCATAAAAGAAGAAAGCAAAAAACAAACAGAAAATCAGTGATATGTGATTTCAAAACCCTCCCTTAAAATTAGCGAGTTTTTAAGGAATTAGGTAAGGTGATTTGCACGAGATGGCGTGGGATTTAGCGAGTTCTTATTCTAGAAGCTTATTTTTCGTTATCATAGTCTCCTATAGGTATTCTTATTTATCAACCTTCCGCTAGAATATTCGGAGTGTGGTATTTCACGATCTTCTCTACTTGGCATTGACTTTTTTATATTTCAGGTAATCCGCTCAATTGACAATAAATCGTCATGTGAATGTAAATTAAGTGAATTTCTTAGAAACATGACAAAAGCGACAACACGCCTCTTCCACCGATCATGAAGACGGTTTCCGCTGTAAAATGAAGCCATGGCATTCTTCTCATATTTCTATAAAGTGTATCAGTATCTCTTAAATGGCATCCTTAAAAGTAATTTGATTTACGCTTTTTGTGAAGTAATCAGACTTCAGACTATTCAGTTAAGGCTGACCTGAACCTCATTCCCTCCAACAACCGATACCGACAACTATAGAGAGGCGATGTGATTGACATGGAAAGATGAAAAGTGATGGAATTTGCCTTTTCTTAACCTCACTGAACAAAAATCACATAAAAACGCGGTCGGCACAATGGCCCAATAAGTAGTACTATTGTTGACACTCAATAATAATAATAATAATAAATCGTCTATATTTGGGCGAGATTGAGACTTAAAAGTCTCTTCTTCCATCTAACCCATCGTCATTAATTATGAAATAAAAGTAGACAAAAATAGAAGAATTGTGGATGTAAAAAACCTAAGAGATTCTTAGGAAAAAAAATCCACTGCAGGAAAACACCCACGAGGAAGGGGGTGAAAAACCTGCGCAAACCTACCGATAGTAATAGCTAAAAGATAAGATGTCAGACCACAATTCTGTATGTCTCATATTAATGACTTTCGTAATATTAAGGACATGAAAAAGACGGAGAATAAATGAAATACTTTATAGATCTTCCTCCAATCGGTAATAGGAGAGAAAAGCGAAAGGAAATTCCATTCACCAACCCGGGATTGCAGGAGAACTTGTTTAATGTTTGATTGATACAACACGAAAACGCAATGAATATCCAAAAAAAACAATGTGTTTCCATAAAAAATGGGACAGGCGCCTTCGGGAAACTGGGAGTTTGGTTTCAATGTTGGGAAGAATGTCCGGTCCTAGAGGCCCAGACAAGACGCCACTTGATTTATTACTGAGGGGGTTTATCAATCAAGTGCACCAGACAAAAGTTCATATCTATCAGAACTGCGCCATCACATTCATGCAGCTATTGCAATGCAGCAAAACACTTGGAGAAGAGTGGAATACAGGTTAGATGTCGGTCGCGCCTCTAATGGTACACATATCATGGTGTATTAGCTGTGTACAGTCCTCGCCAAAAATAACGCAGCACCGGCCGTAAGGATCGCTAGCGAGGTGCCGCGTTAATTTTGGCCAGGAGTGTACATACAAAAACATTTTGAACTACCATAGTTGTAGAAACAAGCCGTCAATAAATATCTTAATTAATTCCCAAGCTATTACATTTTGTACTATAATATGTTTAACCCGGACACCCTGCGTAACGCACGCGTTAGCATCGCCAATTTTCTACGGTTAGCACGGTCTCTAGGAAGCCGAAGTATTCGAGAAACTAGCGGCATCCGGTCAAACCAGATATTATATTCCGCATCATACAAAGAGTGCCACAATTCAAGCACAACAACCCTTTCTTGGGACAAATGAGCCAATCATTTCCCCGAAAGCGACCTCACAATGGCACTCGGGGAAAAATAAATAAAACGGCCTCGCTGACCAATTGGCGCTCATTCACTCGACCACCGAAACAAAAATTACCCCACTTCCCTCAAAATGTAATCTTAGCAGACTGGAAGCTAAAGTTATCGGAGGATCAATTTGCATGTTCCGTCTCACACTTTCATGAATGTCCCGCTTCTGTGAGGGCAATTACAAAGCTCCACGCTCCCTAAATTGAGTCAGTCGGTAGGAAAGGGAAGGGTTGTCATCTATTTCACCCCCGCACTGCCATGGAGTCGATTAGTATTGGTGGACGTGGATGGAGGCCAATTTGAGGAGGATCGCTGGAAGAGGTAGAAAGAGAGGAGGAAGGGAACCTATGGTCCTCTTCCTTTGTCCTTGTCGGTCTCCGGAGCTCATTACTCGCGGCACAATGGAGTGAGAGGCAGACAATGGATGGCAGAGGTGGGCGTTCGCCGTAAACATTCGCACAATTGAGGGAAATAAGGCCTAGTAAGAAAAGAAAGGGTGTCTTTCCGCTTTCACTGCCACGAAATCGGTGGTTGGTACTCCTTGAGTTGATCACCTCGTCCATGCATGCAAGGAGTGGCCTTCGTGAAGAAAGTGGGCCCCACCGATTTAAGTCACGCTTACCAATTCCTTGTACATATTCCAACCATCACTAGCTGTAATATTTTATTATGAATACCATATTGTTCAGAAATCATAGAATTCTTGGGAGCAGAATGTAACAATACGCTAAAGCCTGTAATTATTTTGCAGAAAAGAATAATCAGATGTATTTGTTTGAAAAATAGTTATGAACATTCGTTCCCTTTATTTGCATCCTTTTTATGCTGCCCTTGAGATGTTTGATTTTATTTAAGGTATTAAAATTATTTTATATCATGAGTGGAAACATGCCGTCTATTACGATTCTAAATTTAATTTGAGAAAAAGAAATGTTTATTTAATTAAGCCAAATTTTACTTTCTTCAAAAGATGCCTTGTTTATTTGGGACCAAATTTTTTAAATTTATTTCTTATTGATATAAAAAGTGCCAAGTGCACAAAAACATTTTTTTAGACTTACAATTAGTAAGTTTTGGTTTTCTTTCACTTCGTTTTTTCGTATTTCAATACGTCAAATTGCAAATTGTATGTTGTCAGTTAACTCTCTTTTTCCTTACGAAGAACGAATGTACTATTTCTTGTACGATGGTTTCCTCCACACCTTTGAGGCAACCTAACGATTTCTTAAGCTTTTTGTATTTTTTAAAATTTAATTTCTTTTGAGATCAATAAACTAAACTAAAACTATTCGTGTTTGTGAATGAAGCAACCGGGTAGCTAGTAGAGATGTTTTATATACATGTGTATTACTTTTGATACATAAAATCTAATTCAGAAGTATTATTTTTATTATTATACTGTTATAGAAAATAGTAATAATATATATTTAAATTTCATAATTAAAAATAAAGTTTCTCCGTTGAATTATCAAAAAACTGACTTAAAACTTAATGCTCCAGCCATACAACTCCTATTTGATGTGTTTTTTTATTCTCGAAGTTTTGTAATTTTGTACAATCTTTGCCTTTAGAGGTTATGTGCAAGAGAATTCAGGACCAAATAGCCCTAAGTTTGCTATATAAAGAAGGTTATCTTCATAGTATAAAAAAATGATTTTGATTTTCCGTTCGCTTTTTTTTCATCTTAATATGCTTATATTAAACAAAATCTGTTTTAATTCGTATCCCCGCTGCAAAGAGATTTTCAATTTTCTCAGTTTAATTTTAAACCTTATTATAAAAATAAACAGGTAAAGCTTTAATTAACAGCTTCCTAAATTGATTATGTATGATATCTTTGCCATGTCATACCGTATAAAAAATGAGTAACGGCTTACCTTTCAAAACTACAAATTCTTAGAGAATCAATTCGATAATAATCACCGGAACTTACGTAAAATTTAATTGATTTCATCGAGAGATTTTAAATATTTTCAACGATCTTAATTAATTTGAATGGGAAACTTGAAACAGAAATAATACGTAGGAGAGGAGTCCTTGAGACGGAAACCTATTTTCATTTTTTCCTTTGGCTCGGTAGATTTATTTATTTCCTTCGGTTCAACAAAGTTGTAAGAAGGCGAAAAAGCGCTTTAAAATCCAGACCGACTTTTTGAGGCTCGATTTAATACCGTCTGACAGTTTATTTCTTCAAAAAAGGAATGGTCACTTTATTCAGCCTTGTATTCTTTAATGATTTCCATTTTCTGAATTGTGAGGCTTAATCATACACTCGAATTAACGCTAATTGGATTTCAATTAAATATCGGAAATCTATATGCTATACTCTGATCGCCGATAAAATTAATTTTTATTCGCACAACGAACAATGGAGTTTTCCATCAACCGTGTCAACATCTAGAACGGGAGAAAACTGTTTTGACTCGCAGTACAGAATAAATGAAAATTAACTACTGGAGTTGCTTCTGTAGATCGTTTCTGATGGGTGATGAAAACTTATATTTCTATTTGATTGGGACATTAGGTCTAATGTATGGAGCCACTGATAAGTGGCAAGATGGCATATAGAGAACTATTAAAGAATGATTCGTGATATCCATCAAAAATATTCCAATAAGAATGAAAAAATAAATCAGAATTGACTGTTCTAAATAGGTTAATAATTACAGGACTGATTACATGCAAATCTACAGAAGTAAAAATTGAGTCGACGACAGAAAACAAACAAGATGGCGATACACATGAAATTGGCACCAACTTATGTACTATATCCCAACACATTTAAGCATTGGCTGTATAATAACAGCATATTGCAACGCAGTATTTACAGTACATACAATTTCACCAATTGAATTGATAAAATATTAAGTGAATTTAAAGTAAAGTAAAAAGCTTCTCATTCCAGGCTCCCGAATAGCCATGTAGGCAGCGTGTGTGGCTTCGTCGGGCCCGATTCGAGCCCCGGTGGGAGCCCACGTGCAAAATGGCCTAAACTGACGAAGTAGTTTTGAAATTACTCCTACAATTAATTTTTCCAAGTGGCTACTCAGCTCTTCGTGAAGCAAGGATTAGGAATTACGAAAGAAAAGGACAATAATTCATTGCAAATGTCTAACATTGACAAATCAAAACTTAAAGCAATTATAAATGAGCCGAGATCGAAGATTCCCGTAGTGAAGTCTCAAATTTTGAATCCATAGCTCAAAGAAAGAATAAAAACTTTAGAACCAAATCTATTGATTTCTAAGTGACGATGACATTTGCAACATCCCACAAACCCATATGATGGGAAGCACCGTGTTTCAGCGAGAGGACAAACTGCAGAATCAAAATATTAAATTATTTTGGCGCTCTCACGTTTGAAAAAAAATTCTTCAGAACATCCATCCCCAGCTTCAGGACATACTGTAAACGTGACGTCCCACACAAATGCCAACTTTTCAGCGTATCCGTGCCCCGACCCCTGCAAAACGAGTCACTCACGCAGAAAAAACTTAATTTCGCGTGTGAAGGATTCCAAGAAACAGCTCAAGTTCCACTCATTGAATTGGTCGAAAAAAGTGCAAAAGAGGTAATCGATTACGCTTATCCTGAGCAGCCAAATAGTAAGCCGACGCTCACATGAACAAGACGATTGAACCGCGATTTTAGAAACCCAATAAATGAGTTCGAAAATAGCTCGACGGAGGGACTTTCGAGGGAGAGAATAAAATACGAAATCGCCAACGCTGTTCCATCCAACAGCTCATTACGAATCTCTAAAAGTGTTCTCCCAAAACCTAACGGCCATGAAATCAAGTGTTGGTGTCGAGATGAATGGGAAGTATTTTTGACTATGGATACCACGCAATAAGACTTAAGATCGCCAGCCTCTTGTACTTCGATGTAAGGCTTCGTCATGAAATACGCAACCTTACCGATACGAGTAACAAGGAAAGGGTTAAAGAGTAACTCTCGATGGAACCCTCACTGATGCCTATTTTCAGTTGGGAAAATAAATGGAAAGAAAACATCCGCCATCCTAATGGGAAATGTAGAAGTTGTAGGATCAAATCTATAGGTATTACTGTAAATGTATATACATTTTGCAAACCCCTCAAGTCGTTCTCTTTTCTATTGTCCGTGCCATGTAGTCACATTACCTCCGTAAAAATTATCTTCCTTACGTTATTTATAAACTTATGAGGTTCTAACTTAGCACAAAAATTCACTATTTATTCAGAAAAATTCGAGGTAGAAGTTGAGCTTGCGAATACTTTTTTCAATGCTTTTGGCAAAATATTCTCGACTTTACCAGTCATTTCTAAGGAAGGTTAGGCTAAAAAAACTTTTACCTGGGAAATAAAAACCCTAAAGAAAAGAGAAAAATTTGATGCAGAATTTTATGTTAAAAATCACTTTTCTTGAATCAAAAATTAAATACATATGTTATAAAAAATGGAACAAAATCAAACATTTCTTTGAAATGAAACTTCTTGTTTTTTGCGACTATATTATAAATTAAACTAAAATAAATCACACTCTTATGCGTGTCTGTAATATTACCTGTGTTTCTTCCGTAAGCAATACATAGGCTAATGCATTCTAAACGGTGCCTTCGTGACGGTGAATAGAGTTTAATGGTCCACGATTGACAACAACACTCTTTAAAATATTGAATTTACAACTTTTCCTGAAACGCGAGCTTTCTTCACCAGTTTCCTTCTCTTTATGTTGGCTTGCTTTCCCGGAGCTATTCTTCTTCAATCCTCAATCGTACACCTCTTACTGCAAGAAGGTAAACGTAGGGAATCGGCCTGTCTGCTCTAGGGTTATATACCCCGAGTGCTGACTTTATTTATTTTCTTTCATAAACTTGAATTTTCTACGTTCATTTCCATCCCATAATTGTTACCTGTACAACCTATTGAATTACCTATATTAGGTTAAGCCCGACGACGTACTGCCCGTATGGGCAGTAGCTACGTCGTAAAAATTTTAAGTTAATTATACTTGTGGAACATGGTTAGAATTTGTATCCCCCATAGCCGGGAAACTCGACCTGGTGCCCGAAGCAACAATGCACAGTGCCCACCAAGCTTCGGTAAAAAGATTTTTTTATTTGCTACAGCAGTATTTCTTGGGATTGCACTAGCGGGGATACAGTGAAGGTTTGGCGGGGAAGGGGTTGGGGTCAGTAATTCGGTTGTCCTGGTCTTGGGTTTCATAAACATCCAGGGTGATGGCGTGTCTAAACTTTATCCCTCTTACTGCCTATGTGCAGATTAACAATACGCGTATCTATGTCATATTTTTTTCATTATGCGTATTCGAAGATTCAGCCCGGCTCAACTCATCAGATTATCAAATTCCACGTAATCAACGACCAAATGCTGCTTTTTGGAACGCAGTGGTGCACATGCTGCGGAAACCTTCATACCAGATTCATTCCCCGTAATCAAATCTTCTTCGGAGATTATAGGATTGTTTCTTAGAAATATGTTCAAAAGTTAGCTAATGGTTTTACTGCCATAAAATGACGGCTCCTCTTCTCCCTACATATCTTATGAGCCTATATTTCCCATGTATTAGTTGAGTTCAACCTTTGTTGTTGGGGAATCATTTATGCCCACAAAAACACAACATTTTCGTCATTTTTTTCGAATTCTCTCAATCTAACCTTATTATACGATAAAAATAAGAACTTTTATTCAATTTCATTTCTTTTGGTACTAATATCGATTTTGTACGACCATTATTTCTGATTAAATTCTGCAAAAGAAAAATCGATCAAAACGAACTTTACGTGCATTTCTTACGAGAGATGATTCGAGTTGTCCACAGTCGAACCAAGGTTACTTTGGACAAACAAATATAAATATATATTCTCCATTGAATCTTTAACGACTCCCAGAAATTTATAATCCTATCACGTGGAGAAGAGCATGAAAATAATTTTTGAAAATTTCTCTCTTTTCTTATGGGAACTACCGGCATCCGATGGATAATTATATGCACATCGGTGATTATTATATAAGATAATCTCCAAATAAGTGTAAATTTAGCTGAGATTTATACAAATTTGTTGAAAACGTGGCCAACGTGTTTCTTCAAACGATTCAAGGAGCGCGCTGCCTCCGCCAACTTTCTCTAACAAGTGAAAGATGAAACAGCCCAAGAGCCTAATTTTTACGGAACGAATGTATGAGAAAGTGATCGGGCGTTCAGAAGTAAAGGTAGCCCTCTGGTTTGGTGACCGGCGCCTGAATTTCCTTAGTGCAACGGTTGCCACTCGTAACCTTCGGCTACGCCAAACCTGATGGCTACGTAGCGAGCACGCGTAACCGGAGGTGGTGGAACCAGCCCTTAGTGGAGTAAGAAAAGGAAAATCACATAACTGCTAATTGTAAGTTGTGATATCAAAAGGCACCTTCCTTCTGGCGGGAATAATCCGAGAGAAAACAAAATCTTGCATCAAATCCGCGCTATTGACTTCGATCCTTCTGCAGGAGACAAGGGCAAAGGAATCGCAATCATCAGTTTCACTGCATACGAGCTATTGAAATTACTTGGGCGTGGCCAAGGTCGTTTCTCGCGGAAATACTATCCGATTGCACGCTCTAAAAAGCTCTAGCATTTCAATCAGGAAGTCCATAGGAGCTAAGATGTGGCTTCAAGACGGAACTCCACGGTTTCATGAGATCTTTTCATCGCAGACCATTTATGCGTATTCGTATATTTGATTTAAGAATCGATATCTTTGACTTCAATTCGTAATAGTGTAGGAAAACGTTATTTATTTACTAGTAAGCTTTTACAAGCACGGCGGGACTTACATTGATTTGTGAGTCAATGATAGTTCAATTTATTATTACTATTCATACTATCCATGCAAAATAATGAGATTTAATACTCACGACGGTAGAGTGGTGGTGATTAAATATAGAATAAATTCCTATACAAAAAATAAATGAAGTTTTTCCTACAAGGATAATAATGGCATCAACATTTATAAAAGTTTCCTGTAATTTAATTTTCAGTAATGAATTTTGAAAATTGTCATTGTTTTGTATCACTAATCCCACTAATTCTCTTCTAGTATATATTCCCCAAGTATCCTTACGGAAAATAAATTGGGTTTGCCATCAAGGGTTTTTATTAATGAAACCATCAATATTACAAACTTTGAAATCTTGATAATAATTAAAAAATATCGGACCGAAAACTATATTTTATGACACAATTATAATCTATATTCCATTTCCCTTTTTGAGATGCTTGACTCGATAACATTGAGTGATTTTTATTTCTAAATATGAACTAACCAAGTTACGAACATAAAAATATCGTTTCCGAGATTAAATGAATGCACTATTTAATATTTTAATTTACCACGAGTAAGTATTCAATTACGAAAGAGGGCGTTTAAGTACCAGAGAGTTTCTAGGTCTCAGCTGCCGTCGAGGCCACCGTGATAAGATACCATCCGTGAGTTCTATGCATGCTTATCGAAAGATAAATCATAATGGATGGCGCGGTATAAATTCCATGTATTAGCTTCTATGTTCCTCCCTCGTTCGATATCGTTTCGTTCGAGATAAACGCGGAAGAGCTTCCCAAACGGCTGATACACAGTTGCCTCCTGAGAGAAATGAAGCTAAATGTCGGCACTTGGTCATAAAATGATCCATCTTGGGCTGTCAATCATCGCGGGCCGACTCCATCACCTTCCGATAACTAAGTGCTCTCTACACAATTCGCTTCTCTCGACTTCCGTCACCAACCTATCCCCACCGATCATTTCCGACGCCTTTTCCCTCATTTTCATTCCCACCGCCATCTTCCTCATATCCCCTTCCGTCCGTTGTTTACTTTCCATAATTTATGCCACGGGCGCTTCTTATATCTTCACTCAATGAATGATTATTCAAAAATTAATTTCCACCTATTAGAAGCGAAGAGCATTTTTAGGTTCCAGTTTCGTAAGTGATCATCTAAAATGCTGGGCGTTCGAATTCGAGGGATGGTGGTAATCTGCCGCCGTTGGCCTTTCTAATTAGCGTCGTGACTCTTATCAGAGTCGCTGACGAGTAAACGAAAATGGAAAGTAATGAATAGGGTGACACCTCGGGCTAACGAGTGACCCATCGAACAAATTTATCGGCAGATGACAATTTGGTATTAGTAATTTAGTGAAAGAGCTTCCACGGCTGAGGTTATATGCACCTATGTGGACCCCACCGAGATTCGAACCCAGGATCGCTCTCACCAAAGTCGAACGCTTTACCATCTTCCAGGTTCGACGTAACTTCCAGCTGTTTTTAAGACTCGTTAAAATCAAACAAAATCGTTACCATAGAAAGTAAGGGGTAGTTTACGGCGAAGCTAATGTGTATCGTAAGATTTGGAGCCTCCTAAGAAATTGCATTTTACCTAATGGAATGATTTTGTGGCGAATTGTATTCTTTGGTTGGAATAATAAAGGAGCACACAAAGAAGCAGAAAGAGAGCACACAGAAGAAGAAAACCATAAAGAGCATCATGTATTAGGTATAGATATGCTCGAGATAGCTGCTACAGCAGGTCTGTTCCTTGTTGGTATTTGGTGGTTCTCTTTGCTTCTAACATCCATTAGCGGCCTAAATTACCCTCTTGCTTGGTAGGAAATAACTAAGTATAAAATAATCATAGAGGTTTAGAAGTGGAAACACGCTAAGTAAATTTAATTAGAATGATACTTATTTAAATATTATAGTTATATAATTGAAGTGATTTTCTATTTAAGAATTTAAAATATAATAATCAAGATCAATCATTTTTAAAAAATGGCCCTAGGAAAAAAATATTGTAATTTTATTTGAAATTTAAGCCGTCATCTGTGTGTTTTACCCTTCAATGATAGACTTGAATAAAAATGAATTAAATAAGAAAATCGGCCACTTTACCCCATTTATCTCAACCTCGATTAGCATTTCATCTCCATCTTCCCAAATCTTTTGATTGAATGTAATTAACATTTTATTCTTCATCGAGAATTTAGGGTCAGAGATCATTCGAGTACAAAAAAATACATTCTCATTGCCAATTTTCGCATATATTCATTCATTACAGACATTCATTATGGATATGTATGGATATAATGGATAAACACACACTTATAGAAAGTATTTTTGTCTCTCAGACACTATACACAGGTCATTATGAGAGAATGATTCTCTCAAACAGGTACGTACGGCGGGAGATATTTCCTCTTTTGGAGGTAACAGCAATCGTTTAAACGGTTATCATTTAATCAAAACGACACTAAAGTCAAGCCAAGACTCACTCGATCACTTCTCACTTCCCGGAAATCATCGCAGCGGGGAGCATTTGTAAAGGAGAACTCATCTAGAAGTACACTATTCCCACTGCACGGAAATGCTACTTCATGCAATTTCGCTATCCACTCCAACCTATCGTTGTCGCGTACCCCTATGTCTCCATGCCTCAGTATTTATTTATTTATTCAAATTACGCTGCGATTAGGCCATCAGGCCTGGTGGCAGCGGTGTAGGGGGAAATACAAAATTACAAATGATTGCCTGGCATTCGCCCAAAGACGGGAGGGAAACCCCTCCAAAAACCTCCCGCATGCAATGAATTACTTTTCTATATATACATGCACAATATAACATTAATACTACAATAAATACCCAATAGATGAATACACAACATTAATATTACAACTATATACAAAATAGATAATATAACATTAATATTACAATTATTAACATTACAAAAAGTAGTATAGGGGTAGAAGTATATTTAGTCAAGAATCTCTTGTCGAACGAGCGAGCATTAATCCACGCCTCAATCGCTCTGTTTTCAATCAATTTATATTTCGCGGCAAATGAGGAAGCCCGCGTCTCATTAAAGCTGATGGAACTGATTAATCGAATCTCGGGTTTAGTAAACCTCTTTCGATGTCTACGTCAACCTCACCCTTCGAATTCTACGTCTCTGCCTACCTCTACTCTCCCTACCTGCTTCCTCTCCCTACCTGCTTCCTCTCCCTACCTGCTTCCTCTCCCTATCTGCTTCCTCTCCCTACCTGCTTCCTCTCACTCTTTTCTTTCTAACCCTAACTTTCCCCTGAGGACCGTTTAATCACCCCATAAATTTTTACGGCCTGGATGATCTCTGTTGGTTGCGCTGATATGCCTCGTGTATTCGACAACCCTTTAAATATCTGATTGATTTTTAATCGACTCTCAGAATTTGTATACTGCTGCAAGCCTTCGCACTTGAAAAATACACGGTATGCAACCATAAAACTTGAAGGGTGTTATAAAAGTATTGCTAACAGATATGATAACATGATTATGATCACATCATTTTATAAATATATCGTTGTCAAACCAATTATTTAAAAATATTTAATTGAGCAGTGGCCTTACCTATCAAATCTATTTTTTTAATAACAGCTTTCATATTTATCTATTTTACATGCATTCGTTCCCACTATATGTTTTCTTTATATTATGGACTGTAATAGATTTTATCTCGTAAAATGCAAAAACGATACTTTGATATGTAATCCAATACCATGAACTTATTCCTACTTTAACTCTCTTCTTTTTTGGGATTAAAGTTTCCTCATGCCAATATTATATTATGTCTCAAATAAGTGTACTTTACTACTTATATGAATTATTTTATATTCTAAATTTATATTTAGTTTTCTTAATATTATAGTTTGATCTCTTTGTTTAATTCTACATTATGAAATTTCTGATAGTAAAATGTAAGAGATCTTATGCCCGTAATGAAACTTATTAATATTATGTCTGTCGGTACAGACATGATTCCAAATGCTGGTTAGATCCGCAAGCCCACAATTTCATAAAAGATCCATAACTAGCAGCTGAAACGTATGGGGATTAAGATGAGGAGTGGAGCAATATGACCTAAATTGTACTAAAATTCCGAAATACTTCGAGTGGAAATAGTCCTAATATTCGCATATTTATTCGTATGAAAGAAAAAGGTACTTAGGTGTGACATAATGACCCTTCATACAGAAATTACAGAGGAGCGCCCTAAATTAATGCGATTGATAATCAGTACTTATTCCTTGGTAGTTTTTAAGCTATTGTAGTCTCTAAAAGGATTGAGACCAATGTAAAGGAGAAATATTGCTAGAATCAACTGCTTGGGCCGTGACTTGGTGGTATGGATCCATCAGGAACGAAAGTGAAAATAACTTTTACTATACCACAGAATATTTTATTATGAAACGACCATGGTTTCGACTCGTGGAGTCATCCTCAGGTAACTTAATACAAAACAATCCATTGTTGTTGGATGACTCCACGAGTCGAAACCATGGTCGTTTCATAATAAAATATTCTGTGGTATAGTAAAAGTTATTTTCACTTTCGTTCCTGAGAAATATTGCATTTAACAAGATACGTTGGCAGGAGCAATATGCAACTTTTTATTTTTTTCGGTGACGACACACCTCACCTCACTGTTAAGGTCATATATTTCTAATGTATTAACATACGACAGAAAATATTTTTCTCTCTTTCTTATGGTTAAAATGTTAAACGCTTATAATTGATGAATGATGCCAGTAAAAATGGTTACTCATATTTTCTAGTGCGGTGCTATTTCCTGTTTTGCGCCCTTAGCATTTAAGCTCGGTGTTTACTAGGACTTCTTTAGCCAACATCAAGTCCTTCTTTCACTGGAAATTCTAAACATGTTATGCAGCTACCGTACCGACTTTGAGCCGTATCTACTTGAAGGCCACTCTGATTCTTGTGCCACAATAGAGTAATTTACAAATTAAAAAAACGCTCTGCGGAAAATTCGCTTCCTTTGATCCATCTCTATTCCATTTCACATATTTTCTACCTCAGATTTTCAAAATCTCTTTCTTGGTGCTGTCTTTGCGGAGTATTACTTTAGGACAATGGATCTACTCCATAGCGGTCTTTTATGACTAATTCCTCAGCTTTAATTTCTACGATTAAACATCACCCTTACTTTACATTAGGTGTCTAAGTGGGTATTTATTATTTCAAATTATAATATTATAGAACATGTTTTGACATTCTTTGCTTCAATATCGATGTCCTCAATTACTAGCGACTGCTCACAAGCATATCTCAGACGGTCTACGAGAGAAATTATTACCTTTCCTTTTTAGGAACTTTCAAATCCTATTCCCACCCTTAATCTTCATTATTTTAACGATCCCTTCTAATGACACTCTTTCACTGAGATCTTCTGTGATGTTGAGAAATCGTCTTAGGGCCGGTTGCATCACCTCCGGGTGCATTTCTAGTTACGGTTAGGGTCGAGGTGACAGGCAGTTTTACGTTGCACCACCTATAGTTACACCGTGGGTCTCGGCTAAAGGAGCTCAAACCGTAAAGGCGAGGACACAATCGACGTGTACGCGAGACTTGAGACGTGACACTTGTGCGGACACAGTCAGAACGTGAACGTGAACTTCAGCAAATCAGAGACATCAGAAAATCCTAGGGAACAATGGACAGGCGCTATGTACGCTGAGTGTTCTAAAATTTACAAATAGATGAAGAGAAAAATAATATTATAGAATGATGGATGAAAATGAGGCAATTCTTATGTAGTTCGGTTTAATAATTATGGCTTAATGATTACTCAAATCATCGGTCTGTAATGGCGGACCCCAAATAGTAGTACTTGTATTTATCTTCAGATGGCGCAGCTATCGCAAGTTGAATCCTGATTGGTTGTCCGTGTACGTGAAACTTGTAAAGACAGAAGTTGCCCATCACGTACGTACGTACACGGGGACTGTGTCCGGTGCCATTCATTTATATACGGTCAACTTCTGTAGGATTCACGTTAACGCTACACGTCTTAAGTACACGTTGATTGTGTCACAGCAGTATTTACTATTTACTTTAATATTTTCCGTATGTCTCTTATAACTTGGGTAAACTAAAATCTGTGCTAACCGTAAGAGCAAAACTTATTGGAAATAAACAAATAAACATATAGTACACAAATATTTGGGAGAAACATTTTACAGAGGTATAAATGACGAGTTGAACGAGGGGTAAATTTCAGTCAGTTTCCATATCCTCCGAGACACTCGCTCAATCAGTCGATACGCAATTTTAACGTGAAATCCCGCAAAAGTTAACGCCCGCATCGTGGCGATTAATCAGCCCACCGAAGCACATAATTCAACGCCTTCTTATCCAAATACTGCGACGAAACATCCGAGTGAATCTCGAATTCCGCCCAACTGATAATTAAGAGCGGCGTCCATAATCATTTCATAATTAGTGGCGCCCTCGAGGCCTCCTCAATTACGCGACTATTTTTCAGGCGTCTGGGAAGGGCGACTCGAGCACTTTCCGATGAATAATCCCATTTGCCACATCAACCATTCCGGTTTATTATGCCCTTAAAGGCCGCCGCTCGGAAGGAAATACGCCCGCATCGTAACCGAAAAAAGTGAATCTTCGTCGCTGAAAATGACGTTTCGCATATTGGCGATTTCCTCGACGACATTGGAAAATTCGGCGGCGGTGCAAGTGATGCCAACTTTCCCGCGATCATTTTTAAATCTCCCGCTTCCGGGAGATTTTGATCTCACTTTTACTCGAGCATACTCTTGTAGTGGATTAGATAGTTAACAGACCT
Source organism: Sympetrum striolatum (assembly GCA_947579665.1). Classification (NCBI taxonomy): domain Eukaryota; kingdom Metazoa; phylum Arthropoda; class Insecta; order Odonata; family Libellulidae; genus Sympetrum; species Sympetrum striolatum. The sequence goes on from OX388352.1 coordinate 65,269,503, forward strand.
GAGTAAATCTCTACCCTAACACTATAAAAAGAGGATTCCGTCATTAAATTGCGCTTCTTAATGTCGTTATTCTCCGTAAATATGATGTTTTATAAAGTCATACACACGTCTTTATTGGGCGAAATTGGGTCTAGGAAACTACAACCATTCCATTTAACCCTTGTCCAATATACATAAAAACAACAGTAGAAACAATAGATATTTATATTTGGAAATATAGGAAATATAGAAAGAAAGAATAGTTTTGCGAAGCAAATAAAAACTGTGTAAAAGTTTATCACAGAAAAAAAGTTCATGTACTGAATAAAAATATCATTGACTACGATAAGGATATTGCATTTTTACGATAATACCTTTTTAATTAAAACCTTATGACGACAACGCCTACTCAGAAACTTGATAAAATTCACAACGATGTTTTGGAGATTTAGGATAGCGGGGATATTCTCGATCGAGAGGGTCCTCAAAAGTAGAAAAAGTATTGAGAATATTCTTAAAATTCGCCGCAATTTATCTGTCCGGCATCAAACCCGGGTATTCCTGGTGATACTTACTATTCAGCACAACAAAAGATCTCTAACTATGTGTGAAAGCTCAAGCAGAAATATTGGCTGCAACTGCCTCAAACGACATCCTACTTTTACCATATATTCCTTATGTGAGAAATTGTAATTTGGTCTGGCATCGAACCCAGGAACATTATGGTCTTATCTAAATTTTTTCCTAAACCGATTTTTAATGTTGATCTTCTAACTAAGCAAGAACTTCCTATGATTTCGATAAATGCATGAAAAAAATAATGAAAAACTTCCTCAATGTATTTTAAATAGGAAATTATTGCATCGTCCTAGCATCGAACCCAGGATATTTTCTGACTTTAAATTTGTGTTATTAATATGCTTGCGGTATGCAAGCTAAATTTTACTATACACACACACCGAATCCCTGCAAATCTTGTCGCAATCCGCAGAATAAAAATTTCCTCCACTGAAAACGCCGCCAGATGCGAAAAAAGCGGAATCAGTTGAAACTCTATGGCGCCTTGAAACTGCCAACCCTAGTCGAGGCACTCCTAGGAATCCCATCGAAGCCCGTCCCTTCGCTCCGTGACATACGAACCCCGCAAAAACACCCCAACTTTGCCTCCTTTCCGCCCCTTGTTCGCCCCTGAAAATGCCTCGTACCCACCGACATACGCATATAAAGTGATTTTATTTTTCCTTCCTGTCTACTGCATCTCGCTTCCGACACCACTCTAATTGCACCATCCCCTCATTTCCTACGTCTCCTTTCAAAGCCCCCTTACGCTCCTTACCGACCCTTTTTCACCCTGCTCCTTACTCCACTACCACTAACTACCAGTTTCTCTACGATCTTGACTAATGTTAAGCGTCGATAAAACCTCCAGCCTCTGCAAGCGGAGAGAATATTTTTACATCCGTTTTAATTCACTTGTCATTGTTTTATTCCCCGGATGGATTTTGAGCTCGTGCTCCAGCTATTCTTTTAAGATGGTAGTAACTTACAAGGAAATGCAAATACAGATTTGTCTATTAGAGTTGTTTTCACGGCTCAGAAGGTGGAAAATGAAGTCTTTTAGGGCATGGAGGGATATCAACCAAAGGTGAGAAGATTAAAATTGCTTATTTGTAAACTGGGAGACGCTCACTGCTACTCAAGAATTCCGTGAGAAGTTAATCTCTCTCAAGTCTGTGTAGTGTACTAGTAATATCCTGCTTTTTTTCCTTTTTTGTCGCTGCTGCAACGTTCATCGCGGTGGAATCCCAAAAGAAATACCATGGAATTAACCAATCGCCGTGAAAACCTTCGATCTTACATCCTGCTTTTATTTTTCACTTAAATACTGTATAATAGAATGTTAATGTACATTTTCCAAACCTTCTATCAACCCCTAAAAATGACACTTAGTTCTTTGGAGTCGAGATCGATATAGTAAGGAAAGTAATATATTACAACTGTAAATTAGACATAAAGGCAGAACCTGATCATAAGATTATTTTTGGTAAGTGGCCTCAAAAGTCTACAAGCAGCTAGCCGAGATTCTAGAATCTTACCAAGGGGGCGGGGCAACTCAACGAAACTTCTCGTTTATTCATATGAAAGTGATAATGATAATCTCTATGCATAAATTATCTACAAAAATCCGTATAAAACTAATTTTGTCGTGATAAATTCAGTAGAAATACAATAGTTGCAGAAACACTTCTCTGTCACTTCTTCGTTTTTCCTTTAATTACCATATAATTGGGAGGCGTCACGTCAGATCATGCATTCTTAAACAAAAAAGACAACCCTGGAGATATAATTACATTTAATAAGAGGTTTTCCAAAAGCAGTAAGTTGGTGTTGCTGGTAGGCTAACGTTGTAAATTATTTCGTGGGATTATCCCAAAAGAAATTACGCGAGTTTTCAGAGGGGGTCTAGACGAGGTCGAAAAAAGGGATTTCGCTGCAATTACTTTCCATGTTCCTTAATAGAGATTTAGCATGCATCAGCTCTCCAGCGTGGGTTCAAATACCGGGACTTAAGTTTTAAAAAAGTAATTTTGGGCATAAAGCGGCTGTGGGGTGCGCCAATACTCATCGATTTGGGGTAAGTTTCGTTTACTTTGCTCATGTTTCACATGCTTTTTTCTTCTCCTTCTACATCCAATTACCTCTTAAGCCAACTTTTGTTGTGAAGTATAGCATGAAACTTCAACCAATTCATGCTGAGTCCTTAGTTTACCTTAACTGCTTTCGGATATTCATGAAAGCGATACTTTTTCTGATTCTCATTCGAAGTATTCACTTCCAGATTCTTCGACTACTGCTAAATTAACTATCTGAATTTAATAGTTTTCCTCTTTCAGTAAATGATGAAGAAAAATATAGTTTTTATTTACCTTTGTCTCATTCTAGTATAAGGTAAATCCGGGTGAGATGCCCCACCGGGAGAGATGCCCCAGTCGCAGTATTTTTAAGGAAAACCGCATGATTGCTCTACTGACGGTGTGCGTCAGTCAGTTGAAAGGTACCCGTCTATCAGCAAGAGTTTCACGGCGATTAATTTTTTTTACGCAGATTTATAACATCATTTCAAGTAGACGTTGTTTTCCTCCGCCCTGATATAAGACAGCGTATAATGTTTCCGGTTGGCATCAGTTTAAATGTTTGAATATTTTGAATTAAAAGGCGAAAACTTGTAGCTATAGGTTCATCTATTATCCACGTGCAGTGACTAGCCATCGTGGACAAAGTGTAGCCCCACTTGCTGTAAGGGCATCTCTTCCGTACTGAAAGGATATACCTATACTCGGGATAGAACCTCCAGTGATATCTTTAGTGCCCAGTGCCCTATTACTCGTAGTTTCAGTTTAACTTTAAGGTGATACTGATCAAGGCTTTTTTCAAGAAAACGTTTGCAATATATATTTAAATTTCAATTCAAATTTAAATCCACGGTCTAATGCATTTTATGCACGATCAAAAGATGATGTAGTTTTTAGTAAGCACTAGGGTGGTGCGTTTTACCACTTTCTTTCTGATCGAAATATAATACCCGGGAAAGGTTGCCCACTCACATTGAAATTACAAATATAATTCTTTTTCGAAATCTAAAAATATCTTCTGTGAGAATTTTTGCCTTGAAGTTTCGACAAAAACATCAAAGTTGTCATAATTATTTTTCGGTTGAATCGACAATATTTTTGCGTGAGAAGATGTCACTTGCAAAATACTGACGACCTAGTCTCAATATGCTATTTATATGCCTCTAGAGGGGGCTGAGATGCCTCCAAAAATGTTTGCAAATGAAACTTTTAAATAGGTTTTAGAGTTAACTTAAACGTTTTCCTAGGTCCTGACTTTAAGTTATATTTAACAATTTTGTATATAACAAGCGCTTTCCAGATTTAATTCAGTTTAAGCTAATGGGGTACCTCTCCCACAGAGGTGGGGACACCCGCACACTCGGGAGAGATGGCCAAATGCATGGATGCAGAAAAACTTTAATATATAGTGTGGAAATGTTTTTAAACAAAAAGTGTTTATATCCTATTAATAATCAATAAATGTTCTATTATATCACGCAGTTTCACATTCTTGTTATAACTGAAGTCATTGTTATGAAGTCATTTCCTTAGGTGGGGCATCTCTCCCGGAATTACCATATGGCTGTGATATTATCTAATCTACTGAGGTATGAATAAAGATGAAAATGGCATTTATGTAGCTCTTTCTTATTAAACTCCATGAAAACTGTTGGTTGAATAATACCAGAAGACATACCTTTTATATAAGATACGAATTCGTTTTGGAGTAGCTTTTGGAAAAATATTGAGTGAGGATAAAAATCATTTTCGATTAATTTCAGGAATAAACAATAGACAGGGGATTGTAATGTTGATTTTAATTGTGCTATACTGTAAATTCTGAGCTTGGTTATGACTGTGTGTAACTGATTCCTATGAATGAAAATTCATAGTGTATTCATGCGCATTGATAGTGTGTTCGGTGTGAGTTTCCTTTTCTTACGCATATGGTGATTATTTGTACGTGATATTCATACGTTTTTACACAAATTTTAATGTGATTTGAATTACGCAGGGTGATTTGTTATAACGATATAATAACGATGAATAATTAAGCATTGATATGGTGGTTTTAATGATGATATTGATATTATTAAGTATTTATCAATTCCAATTCTGTTTATCTCATCTTTGTTTTCCTAACACTTGGACTTGTTGTAAGGACAAGGACAAATTTCCTAACTATTCCCATCCAAAATAAGTTAAGATCCTCCAAATAAATATTGTCTAGTGGAACTTGGTGGAATTTTATATTGAAAACTACCATGACAAAGTCAAGAACATGTTATTTCTTGATTTTGCCATTAAAATATTTTTAGATCCTCCAATTCACATTTCAAGTCGATCCGTTCCCCGTATTCTCCTCTTCTTTTCTTTGATAGATTCCCTCTACACGAAGCTTTTACTTCTCTCTTAGATATTGGAGTATCGAACTGCAACCAAATCAAAAACTACCGTAATTTTTCTTCGGACAGTTTACAAGATACGAATGAGAACGACTTCCAATTAACTAACGTTTAGCATGTTTATTTTTCTGCTAAGATTACGTTTTCAATCATAATTTTTAATTTAAAAATGTAACAGAGAAATTGCGTGAAAACATTTTAAAGAATTTTGAAAGGATGTAAAAAATTAAATCATAAATACAAAAGAAATCGGATCGAATAGGTTCCACGTTGACTAACAGATAGAATTCAGAACTGAATCCATATTTGGTTAATTCCATTTGATGGGAGCAACATAAACCTATAAATTAATTGAACTCGGTAAGAGTTGTGCATACTGGATTATTTTCACCTCGATCAGTATGGATATTGCATCATCATGGATATTTTCGATTAATTACTGAGCCTTTCACTATTTTTTAATATAACGGATTTGATGAGGTCCGTCACAACAAGTCTCAGTTCGAATAAATGCAATATAGGAATGTGCGACCATCTATAAAACGCGATTTTTTTTCTCTTTTGCCCGTTATTATTTCAATATGTATACATCTGACCTCGAGACGGAATCTTTTATTGCAATGAAATCGTATTACCCTGAGGATTAGCTTTAACAGTATTTCAACGTTCAATGCCGTCTATTAAAAGGTACTTATTGCTTTTACTTTTCTTTCCTCACTTATCCTGAAGCCATTGGAGGAAATCTCTACTTAAGTGCATCGAAATGACCTGATGAATGAATGAATAGTATTCAAAGATAGTTTATAATATGGAATTCCTTTACTCAACAACGTTCAGGTTATTACAGCCAAAAGAGAGTTAATGACAAGATATATGAAAGATAACATTTCCCCAATCACGTACCTAGATACAAATAAAAAACTCAATGCGTGTAGATACGGGAGCAGGAAATTACTGACGTACATGAAGTGGAGTTACGCAAATTCCGGAGAGAAGTTTCAGCTTCGAACGTCTCCCGCTGCACGCCTTCCGAATTCCCCATTACTCGAACGCTGCATTTCCATCCTGCCTTCTCCACCATCGATATCTTCTTCCCTCTCTTCGTTCTCAGTCTCCGACTCTTAGACTCTCATTATGGAGCAGATCAATGTAGTCGAGCGTATATTCCCGGAGATGGGGAAAGTCTAAGAGACGCAATTTAACATTCATTAGACTGCGATTCAAAGAGTCTCCTCGTGGTTTCTCTGCCAAAATGCGTATATCGATGGACAAGAGGAGCAAAGTGGCCTTTCATTTGCATTTATCGCAAACACTCCCTGCATTCGCTTTGAGCATCGCGACAAAGTCGCATGGATTTATTCACGAGTGCGGTAAAGGAGTCGTGCGATGTAGTCGAACGTGATTTCGGATGCAAAGCTAAAGGAAGAATACGGACTTTAGCAAAAGTAGCATGAGATAACTTCAGGTTTTAGGGAAAATGTCGAAAGACGTCTGAATCTCCATTCGTGATAATTGTGTGTATAGTTATCAGCCCAAAGACTAATCCTCAACGCTTCCACCATTAGTTGCCAGAAGTTTTGGATTCGGGATGAGGTGACCCTGTGATTGCCTGCACATAAAATAAAGATAAGGAAAAGGGTTACGATATATTAATTTTTTAATAAAGATAATTTAAAGCTCATTCCGAGGCAATTTTTTCTATGGTAAAGATAGGCGACCTCATCTACAGTAAAGAAATATTTAAAAGAAAGTACTATCCAGCGTCACCAATAACCTCAGTGCATAACAAATAAGCACAGAGCTTTCTTCCTTATGAAAAGTGTTTCTAATCCGCACACTAGAAATAGCTTCGCAGTTTTGAGACGTCAGGCGAAGTTCATGCTAAAACGCTACTACGAAAGCCATATCGAATCAGTTTTCTCCCAATCGACATCAAATCCGAAGCGTTTCTTGACTTTGTTAAATTCTCGTCGTAAAAGGGGTAAGATTCCAGAGAATCTCCATCTCGAACAAAAAACACCTTCGGGCCCAGACTTCCTCTTCAACGATTTTTATCCTTTCGGATTTTACTCCTTCTTCCAATCATAATTATGAAGCATTACAAGTGGTGAATGTCTGTCCCTTTTCGCTTTCATCTTTAACAACAACTTCTGATGAATGCTTTCAACTTCTTCGAAATATGTTCCCAAATATAGCCATTGGCCCTGATCTTGTTGGGTCAGTGTTCTTAAAAAAATCTGCTCCTTCCCTCTCACAGCCCTTAGCTATTATATTAAATAAATGTTTTTCTGCCGGTTATTTCCCTTCAGCTCGGAAGGCAGCAAAAGTAACTCCACTTTTCAAATCCAATGACAGAAGTTCAGTGAAGTCGTATCGACCTATATATGTTCTCCCTATTCTTGCAATTATCTGTGAGAGGGTAATTTTGAAAAGACTATTGGATTTCACTTCCCCCTGCCTGTCTCAAGTACAACATGGTTTTCTCCCTGGACGCTCGTGCCTCACCAATCTTTCTTCCCTTCAGTACCATGCAGTTGAAACTATGCAAACCAATTCGCAATTAGATATTTGCTATATTGACTTCGCCAAAGCGTTCGACTCCCTTGATCACTCTCTTCTCCTCTACAAGCTGCAAAATAGATTTGGCATTCACGGTAATTTCCTTTCCCTCCTCAACAGTATTCTTTTAAATAGAAGGCAGAGAGTAGTATTAAGTAATCTTTCTTCTTCGTGAACTCCTGTACTCTCTGGCATTGCACAAGGGAGTGTCCTGGGACCATAATTGTTCTCATTATTTATCGATGAACTCCCCGAAACTATCGGAGATATAAACAATATATTACTTTTCGCAGACGACTGCAAATTCTTAAAAAGATCACCACCTTCAGTGATTGTTCAGATCTTCAGGGCTCAATCAACGCAGTCTCAGCATGGTCTTCTTCTCCGAAACTAAAATTAAACCCCGAAAAGTGCTGCGTAATGTCAATTACTTTTAAAAAGAAAAAAATCTGTAATGACTACCAAATCAACGACGGATGCATCCCCAGAGATCTTGGCGTCATCATCAATGAAAAATTAAATTTTTCGGAACATGAGAATTTTGTTAAAAAAATCAGATGTGGCCAGCACATGACTTTCTCCATAGATGAGATGTAGATATTTATCTACGACAGTATTTTCGAACTCATATTCAATCTAAACTTGGAAGATAAGTGTTTAATTTATATTATAATATTATCTTTTACGTCACAAACATTATGAATAATGTTTTTCGGGACATGCTCGATGAAAAACGATGTAATCGGCCTTTCAACCACAGCGCCCAGAGCGGCCACAAAGTACATAATCAGCAACTTCCGGTTTATCACTATTTCACGAATAACTCTTAAAAAATCAGTTATACATAAATATGAATCATACAAAAGTAATATTAAATTACATTTTCTAAAACTTTTGTAAATAATAGTATGTACCTAAATATCAGATAAATGGAGATATTTTGCAAAAACGGAAACGAGCTTCGAAAAGTAAAGCTCGACTTCCTGTCAACCGATTTACTCCAAAAACTAATCAACTTTAACTACACCAACCAAAAAACTATATATAAACTTTGGTGTTGATACGACGAATAGTTTTTATGCTAGAGCGCCCACAAAGTACACAATCAGCTACTTCCGGTTTATCAGTATTTCACGAATAACTCCTAAACAATCAGAGATACAAAAATATGTTTAATACAAAAGTTATAGTAGACTGCATTTTCTAAAACTTTTATAAATAATAGAATTTACCTAAATATCATATTTATGGAGATAGTTTGCAAACACGGAATTTGCTTCGAAGAATAAAGCTCGACTTCCCGTAAACCGATTTACTCCAAAAAACTAATCATCTCTGACAGCACCCACCACAGCGCTATATATGAAGTTTGATATTGATACGACTAATAGTTTATACGTTAGAGCGCCCACAAGCACAGACACACACACATACACACACACACATACATCATTCCGAAAATGGTCAAAACGAGCTCTAGGGACCCAAAACATGTATTTCCGCAGAAAACTCGAAGTCGATTTTTTTCAGGAAAACAATACTTTCTCTATACTACGTATATAAAGAAAGGAAAAAGAGCAATGTCTCGACTGGGGGTGCTCTATAGATTCACACACATCAAGGATCCAGCCTCTCTTCGCACCTATTTCTCCAGCTGTGTTCTTCCTCTTCTTTTTAATGCCCTCCTATATCAACCATGTCATCCGAATCAAACCTATCTTCTCTCAATCGTATTTTAAATTTCTTTTTAAAAATAGTTTATTTTCGATTGCCGTCTTATAGAAATATGCCAAAAGATCATCTTCTCAATCACCTCAATCTTACCCCAATCAAAGCCTCTCATACTTTCTCCGACATTTCCTTCTTATATAATATAATAAATAGCAAAGTTGATTCCCCATTCTTACCCTCTCTTTTCTCTTTCCGAATTCTCTTAAGAACAACACGCCCTTCCGATACCTTCTCTTTGATTACCCCTCGTCTATCAATAGTAAAACTATCACTCTTCTTTCGCATTCCTTCAATTTTCGATTCCTTTTCCTCCAATACTCATTGCGATCCTTTCTTCTTATCTCCGATATATATCCAGAATTTTATTGTGCGAGTTTGACGTGGAAAAATACAATTTTATATGATTTTTTGTTTGGTTGCTTAGATTCATTTGTTATTTTATTATCCTTATATATAATCTGCGAAGAGTCCGTCTGTCCGTCTGTCTGCCCGTCCGTCCGTCCGTCCGTCCGTCCCCCCTTTATTTCAGAAACGGTTTGACTTAGAGATTCGAAACAAACTGCACTGTGTTTCTACGAGTTAAAAACCCCTAGCAAAACTATTCTCGTTATTGAGAAGGCTCGGGTTCGAACCCAGGAGTCCATAATACGGTTCCATAAGGAATGCACGTAAACTTCACTTTTATCCGTTGCAGAGCTTATTTCTTTTGCAAAATTAAATTAGAAAATATAGTTGTTAAAAGTCGAGAATACCATCAAAAGAAGGGAAATTAAATAAAATTTCTTATTTTGGTCGTGAAATATCGATTTCCATTTGAAATTGCCAGTGTTTTGATAAAATAGAAGATATTTTTGAGGTTATAAACAAGTCCGTTTCCATTAACGACGAATGCGGTTGTTGAATTTTCTCAGAATTTAGGCCCGTGTTGACGTCATGATTGTTTATAGCAACATATCTATTTACAGAGGACCTTTTTTGAATGTTATATTTTGACTTAAATTATGATGCATATCTATTTCCAACATCGAATTTTCCGCAGTCAACGAAAATGATTAACGTGATTAAGTAAGTGAACGTCTTTCTTATTATGGTATTTGTTCTCTTTGAGGTGTTGAAATACAAGTGGTGAAGTAGTAAAATATTGAATATCTTACACCTGATACGCGTACAGGAGATTTAAACTCCAGTGGATTTAAATATTATCTCATAAGTAATGTACGGTATTGGTAGAATGTGAGAAATGAGAGGCATGTGGTGTTGGAATCTCTCTGTAAAGGTTTGCTTGGGGCATTTATTAGGGCATGTAAAGCTTCTTGAATTTCTACAATCGTATAAGAGCCATTTAAACCGTATAATTATTAATATTCAATGGATACAAATGAAATACCTACAAGCATATTTATACTTATTTACTATCCAAACATCATGAATTTCGTTCTCAATCCATTTTCCTATGTAATACCTTTAGTGCATACCAATATACAAACCATAAAGTCATCAACCTAAAGGCTAAGAGCGTCCTCTACCCGTCCACCATTAGCTGCTTAAATCTTTGGAGAGGATAACTTCATTTATGTTCACTTATTATCCCCGTTGAATTTCAACGGAAACTTCCACTAGTATGTTTAATTTGTTGATTTCACGATTTTAATGATATTTGTTCATCATCACCAGTAATTGGCTTCGTGATGTGATCATGTTGATGTTTGTTTATGAATGAATAAAGAACCATGATCAAGCCTTGACATTGACATTACTGGACATAAATTTTAATCTATCTTGTACCAAAATAAATATAAAATATTCCATTCATTAAGATAGGGCAGTACGAGCTTCGATCTGAAATCATATGTAGACGGGTAACGAGATATTACCTCCAAACCCAAACTTTAACTTTTAATTAGCATCTCCTCTGCTTCTTAATAAAGAGTTTATTTATTCTTGCATTATTTTCTTCATTGGGGTTCCCTTTTAGCAGGTATTTCTGTTTTTACCGATCTCGTTTTAGAACACCATTCTTCCATTTCTCTTAGGATGAACACCGTTGTCATTCCAGAAGAATTAACTCATAAAAGGATAAATTCATAGAAGGTGTCTCGATTATGAATACTTTGTGACAATTGTTCCCACGTAGAATCTGTCTAAACGACATTAAAGACCTAATGAAGGAGACAGCAATGACCCCTAAGGTTAGGCAACCCTCATCGCGCATGTGTCTTTACAGTCATCAGCCAGAAGGCTGATTGGATCCTTATCTCACTAGCAATCTTTGGAGAGGGGGCTGCGGGAGATGATGTAGTTTGCCCTTTCTTTCCTCTTCCCAAAATTCTCTAAGAAGAGAAAGTTGAAATAAGTACAGGACAGTGGTCATATTATTAGCTGTTTTCATGGAATTCAATAAAGAGTGACTAAAATGTATTTCATTAATAAGAATCATTAAAGCCTCTATATGAGGACATTCGTGACAAATTGGAAAAAGATAGTGAGGAGCCCTAAAATTTCAGACACTGTAAGTAGCTGAGAGAATATGCTGATTCTTTAGCGACCATAATCTTAACCAACACAATTAAGCGAAAGATTCTGAAACATGATCAAATGTTTTATACATTAAAATATACCTTTCGGCAAAATTTTGGTTCCACTGTAAATAAATGAACGGTTCTCCTCATAAACCTTGTAAACGATGCCTCCATAAACTAAGTGTGGTGTAGGTGTTCGCGAGCTTGAATGTTAGAGAGGGAAGGAGAAAGTTCAAACGGGGAGAAGAGAAAAATTATCCTCTAGCATATTTGTAGAACGTGATTAGACCATTTCGTTCATATTGATACCGAGATTTTTTTACCGATTTAATGGAAGGAATATCGGCGTCATTTCAAAAGAGGTTTGGAATATGTGTTTGTTTCTCGGCATCCGGTATATTTGGATATCCTACAACTATCGAGATATTGGAGAATTTTAATAAATAAATTATAAATAAAATTTTATTAATTATTATTTAATTAATTATTTTGGGAATCTGCATATAAAATATTTTTCCATAGTTGCTTGTATCAGGTGTGTTTACTTAATTTTTGGAAGGAGCTAAATCAGCTCAGACTACCGTGTTATTTGATAAGAAACACACTCACCTAGTCTACGAGGTGATACATCGGGCAACGATTCTGAAAATTACTCAGTCTCCTTCCCTCAGTCGCTATAATTAGATATTTTACGACTGTCTCTATTTTGAACGACAAAGATGTAGAGCAAGCATCACAAGATTTACATTAAAAATGAATGCTTGTGAAAGAATGTTAGGAGGATATACTCTCCACTTTGGATGTCTTTTGTGATCCTCACGTAGAGGTGCGAGTTCTCAGCCTTTAGGCGTAAACATCTTGTAGACTATTGAGAGAGCGTGAGGAGTGATAAATTTATAACATTGGCCAGAAACACCTTATGAACCCATGAGAAAGATGCGAGAATGTTTGAACAATCATGTAATCCTCTTTATAAGACTTTCTGGCGAATTTTTCCTTCGAATTTATGTACTTTCCTGAGAATTGTCTTTGTGAGCTTATGCAAGATACCTTTGAACCTCGCAGTTGCGGGTCAATTTGAAAAATTGCTTCAATAATTCATACTCCGCCTTGGTATTGCGCGTGAATATTGGGGATTTACACTCACGGAGAAGTCTCAAAGGTAATGGATGACAAAAATGATGATGGAAACACTCTTCACCGGAAGTTTGCTCTCCAAAACTTTTGCGACTGGGATATGAATTCCTATGACGATATGGTTCCTTTCAAGTCCTTGATGACGAATTTCGCCATTCCAAAATAATATTTACCTTTCCAAGACGATTCGCTCGATGGAATTCAAAATGGAAGGAATCCGTAAAAATATTTCAGCCCAATATTCGAGGAAAAGAGGATATGCTTCATAATAGTAGATCCTGGATGAAGATACACTCGTAAAATATTAATATGGTAGTGATATCAAATAAAACAGTTAATCATTACAATAGATAATAAAACTAATGTCATTTTGACACTGTTTTTCTTACAACGGAGCAACAAAAAGGCCGGATTTAGACATTCGGCTAACAGACTAAAGAGGGGTGACAAGAGCTGTTTGGGACGCACTCATTTATCATTAATTATGATTTCAGAGCAAAATCAGCATCTTAAATGGACATATGACCGAAAATTTAGGAACTACATAGATAAAATTGCGTTAAATACGTACCAGATTAGTGAAGTGATTTCTATCAAGCTTTATATTCGAAAGGATAAACAACGTTTTGAGAGCATTGGGAATAAAAGATTTCCCGTTCCTTGCATCGGTTTTGTCCAATAAAATTTAATCATTTTTGAGTGCTAATTTCCATTAACATGTAAAATTAAGCTATTGCATTCGGCAAAATAAGATAATAAACAAGCCAAAATTAATTGTAGACAAGTTTGTATCGACTGTTTTAAATATGTCAATGGACCAGAAAAAAGAGTAATGTTACGGATGAATCTGATCTATCCACATCAAGCATCTAATTGTCTAAATTTGATCTTACATAAAATTATATACCTATTCATGCAGTTTGATTCAGTAGGGAAATATTAATGAGAAAGTAACAATTATAATCATCAGCAACTGCTAAATTATTTTCGCTTCTGTACTTGTCTAAACAGTAACTCCCTTCCTTTGAATCATCAGTTCATCAAAGAGTTAATTACTCTCATTGAGTTTATTTCTACCTATCAAGCAGTTTAACTTGCTTCATAACAATCAGAAACTTTTTCCCCTATAGAACATTTATTATATTTCAGACATGGCTTATACGGATACGGCCTACTCCTACTCTGCTTATGAAATAAGTCTAATTTATTTTTGTCGTGGAATTTTATTTTCAGAATAAACATCGTATCCGTGGGATTAGCATATTAAAATACGAATCATATGCATTTATATCGAGAAATCTGTCCTCACATTCGCGAATTAATACCTAATAATGACTCAACAAAATAACCTCACGATTGGATTCTGAAACACGGATGTACGTGTTACAGTGGGTGAGATTGAAAACTTGCCAAAACTGAGCCAACAATGGTATTTTTGGTTGCAAATATCGAAAATTCGCACAGATTTCAAAATAAGCTTGTACTAATGTAATTCTATAATTTTATGAGGCTACACTAGTACAACGCTGAGAGGCGTTTAATATGAAATATAATTTTATCAGAAATCTTTATGTTTGGATTAGTCGCAGTTTTTGTGCTTATAGCAAAATACTTACATATTTTGCGGAAATAGTGGAAACCTTATTGGGCCAAACTTTGCGTTAAAGTGAGGAAAACTGTCGGTAAAAAGGCGTCAACTATTGTTGACTTATATTGACATCTTATACTCTTGTGTTATTTGATGTTTGAAATTAGAATTTAAAGAGATTGTTCCCATACACTCGCTAATGTGGGAAAATGATGGATTTTTGGCATCGCGGTTGAGTCTGGCTCAGTTCCAAGGACAATCTAAAGTATGCTAATCTCTATACACATTGTTAGACTTCCTCCACTTCTCATATTTTGATTTAAGATCTTATTTTGTAGTAATTTCAGAGGGTAATAGGACAATTTTAATCCGCATATAAGCAGACTCCATTTGTCCATATGGCATGACCATCTCAAAATAAGCAAACATTCATCAATTCATATATCTTCTCTATCCGGTCCTCAGAGTTACGTATCACGTAACTTTCCATAAATCTATTTATATTTTTTTCTGGACATGAGAAATTTCATTTGCCTCTCCGTAAATATTTAATGATCGTCTTTTATATTGATCGAAAATCTATTTTTCGAGCTTGCTTCACAGATAAGTCAATAAAAGGCTAAGGTTCACATTATCAGTAGACATAGGATAAACTCTCATTCGAATGCAGTATCAGCTAGAAGTTCGCGTTTGCTACATTTCAATTATCATCCGCTGTTTCCAACGAAGCACACCTTGGCGATCGTGTTTTAATTTTAACGCACGGACGTTCTAACCAAGAAAAATGACTCTGAATGGCGAGGATAGTCGAAGAGTTCCCTTGTGTATAACTTAAAAGAAATGTCCTTTATTTGTGAGCGACGAGTCGGCTCGGGTGTTCAGATCTATCTCAATATTGACGATGTCATCCTCATCTGATCCCCATAACTGGTGCAACGGCATATCTCTGTCCTTCAGCATTATCTTCTTAACCCCAAACCATTTATCCTTCACCCAAGGCACTGCCTGTTATAAATCGTAGCAGATACAAAGTGCTCCTCATTGCATCAGCACAGGTTTCTAATTACAAAATTTTTCAACGATCCGTCATCGGTTTACAAGGCAGCAAAATGTAATTGAATGGAGGGAGGATTATCATTCGTCTTAGCGGGTTAAAAACAGCGAAATATGTCTGTAAGATAGACGTCAACGAGAAAATAAGAACCTGTTTTTTTATGAATACTTGTATGCAAGTAGTTATGAGTGCGTCAGTAAAGGTACTGATTGACATCCTAGCGTTGAGTTCCCTTTGAGAGGAAATTCACATTTATTTCTTACTAGTAACAAGACTCGAGATGCGACGATAAAATATGGTACTTTGAATGCTTTCTCGTAGACGTTTCGCATATCATTTTAAAGACGAGAGACATTCTTTGTAAATCCAAGCATAAAATCAACCAGCCAAAGGAAATTACAAGGAGCTAATAAGCAAGGAGCAAACAAAAAAAGCACGATAAACTGTGCATGGGAAAGAAATTCCTCCGTAAACTAATTCTTTATATATTGACAGTACGAATTTATGTAATCCGTTTCACTCTCCCATACATCGAAAATCAGCGAAGAAATTATGATTTAGAGACATTTTCGCCTGTTATCGGCTTTGTTAATAAATACGGAGTCCACTAGCGCATAATTCGGCTAATACTACTAGATACAACAGTCCTCTTAATAAAGTAGAAGAGAATGAACGCTTAGTATCCTTGCTTGCTGCTAAACAAATTGAAAGTTTATTGAGTACTTTTAGGATATTTTAGGGATCTGGGATCATAGAAAAAAAACAGCTAATGCTTGTTATTTTGGAAAGAATTTTCTTTCTCTATGGAAAGCCTTCGCCTGGCCCGATCCATAAGAGAAACTATCGAATTTTTCTCAGATTTTTCAATAGTCTTTTGTCACAGGATACAGATAAATTCTTTCACTTACTTTGGCCTCAGTCTTATTCTTGCGACAACATGAAAGTGACTTAGGTATGAGCAATGCTCAACATTAGTCAATATCACTCCTTATTGGATTCTATGAAAATTTCTATGAATGAGATTATTGAGCAGCACCTTCTAGTAGTTTACCGCATACTCAGTGATGAATGCAAGGAAAATTACCTTACTCCTCATTCAGCCTTTTTTTTAATTCCGCTCTGAAGCTTTTGGTTCGCTAATGGATGAAGAGTTGAGGTTTGAACCGACTCAGGTATGAGTACAGCTCAGACAATGAGAAAGAAAATACCACTGAGAAAAAACGTACGGCGACAACGTCCGGACATGAATATTACTATATAACAAGGAATATTTATAAAGTTCTCCAACCGCACGAACACCTCTAACTGATCCTTCTCAAGGGACTCCTTCTTTAGGTAATTGAAGTTATTCTCCTTAAACCAACAAAATTTGCACCATTAGACTCCTACTTAATCACCAATACCCTGGAATAGGACTACGTTCCCACACGGCACGAATGCATGAATGCAACGTCGTGAAAGCAAGCGAATTGGAAATAGAAGGAACTGTTTTCTTACGGCACGAAACAAGCAGAATTCATTAATAAACATCATGAATGGATACTTAGTTATGCCATTATTTCTATTGGGCGAAACCCTTTCCGCTCAAAATGATTGCCATTCAGACTGCTCATCCGCCACGCCACATATAATTCCACATAACCATTAACATATGCTAATCTCCTCCTCACTTCAGCTCGACTCATTTTTAACGCCCACGCCTCATCACATACATCTTCCAACAAGAAGCAAACACCCGTTTCAATAAAAGAGAAGAGTTCTCGGAGAGCGTCGAACTTGTCAATGTTGGCTCTAATCCTAGTCGAGCGAGAGTTAGATGAATTCCGGCCGCGGCGGCCGAAGACCATTTTTCATGCGGAAAAAACCACTGAGCGCTGGTGAAATAGTTGTGGTGCGTGTCGGATAGAGGCAGTGTCACATTGGGGAAAGCTTCCGCCGTTTGCACCACACCTCCGCTCCTATGCAACCGCGGCGTACATTCATTAGAGTGATTAATAGGTTTGACGCTTAGATATTAATCCACGCGTCCATTTTAAATTACATATATTGTATGCAAAGTGGAGGCATGTTTAGGCGCGGACTGAGGTATTGATTGGCCGTGAGAAATGGCCGTGTCAGCCCGACCCCTCCCCCCGCCAATTCAAACTTGCCTACCCCAACCCAACACGACCCTACCCAAACCTCCCCACCCACAAATCTAACGCCACCAAATGAGTCGGACTTCATCTTTATTTTTATTAATCGCGAGCCATTCCTCATCCCAGACTGGTTAGTAATTGGTTTCGCGCCTCTCGCAACCCTAGTCAACCTTAGCCAGCCGTCCAGCCCACTCCCCCATTAACGCCACCCCCCGCCCACCGAGTCGACCCATCGCTCGCAATTAATGTGAGGAGGGAACTGAGGAGTTTGACCGCTCCTGACGTTAATGAACTTTCATCCAGCCTACGAAGATTGCGGTAGTCAAATGCACGGGCGCGGGGGAAGGACATGAAGCGGGCGAATGACGGAAAAATAGAGGATCGGAAGTTAGTCGCTGGATTTGCCTTACGTCCGCGATTCTTTCTCGGAAATGTGTTTGCTTCGCAGTGAGACTCTCGCGGGTGTCGATCCCCGTCTGACGTTTCTCGCCATTTCGAGCAATGTGTGGCGGAATCAAACCTCCGATGCTGTATAAATGTGAGTTTCGCGTTAATGAGTATCTTTCCCGCAGGACATCGAATCGGAACCAAAGCGTAAACGGAAACCGGAAGGACGAACGAAAAAATCGAAAAATTTAAATTTCTTGGTCTGAACAAAAGCAGTGGAGAGAGTCTTTTCCCATTTTTTAGACTAATTATTTATTCAATTGCCTCATAATTGTGATTATATTTACTAATCGCGCGTAGCAAAGATTTACGAATCATTATTTGCGGCTTAAATTAAGATAATGCTACACATTAGCTTATAACATAGTTAGATTATTTCTATAGTTTTACCAGTTTTTTATACTTTAAGTAAACGTAAATGCTACAATTATGGAATAAAGTCATTCCGAAAGATTATATTATTTTATATCGATAAGAAATTATAGGAATATTCAATTTTCATATTTATATTCTATAACAACAAATTTGGATCAATATAAAATCATATACCCATTAACTATTATGTTTCTCGATATGGCTGGTTGTCTTAGAACTTGCTCGATGCTTGATCGTTCGCTAGCCAAAAAGGAACAACAATAAAATGACCTTTAGAGTTGCCGAGAAAGATAAAACTGAACTGAAGTGGCATAGCTTATATACCTGATTAATAGCGATTTCATTGCTCTTTTAGTTGAAGTTCATTTGCTCAACCTCCTACTTCGAGGAAAGGAACTAATAAATTCTCAGTTATTTGTTGTTTAGATGAAATTTAAAGTGAAACATTCATGTACTCGCAATAAATTACGCAATAAATTACGAGTGCATGAATGTTTCATTTTAATAATCTTCTGAGTAATTCTGTTTTATAAGCAAAAAACTACGACTTTTTCCAGTGAAAAGTACTTCAATTCTCGATTTAAACTGTTGGAATTCATATTTACTATTTTACATTCACTATTTTTAATTTTCTCAAATTATTACAGTTGAAGTGAAAGTTACTTAGCAACACAATTATAAGATAATGATCCATCATTTGTACTGTTTTATGAGATTTCTACCGAAGAACTTTGGACAGATATTTACTAAACCATACTATAGACGTCTATTATATCTATACTTACCAATACGTCGATTATATCGTTATCCTATTTATGAGTGAAATCGCGGCGTAATTCTGAATGGTACGCCCTATTACTGTTTGACGGGATCAAAGTACAGTCAATAAATTATTAAAGAAGCCAAAACACTTCAGATAGGCTAAAAATATACAGCTAAATAAAAATACTTCAAATGGGCACAACGAAATCTTAATTTATCTCGTGTAGGCTTCAAAACATTAAAATAGTAATTACGCACAGTGAGATTGAAAATAAAGACTAAAACTTATATTTCTTCCCGAGATGAATTTAAGATTTTGGATTTAATAAATTTTAGCACTGACGATCTATTAACAGCAAATTTATAGTATTAAAAACAGCTCACCGAGTCAACATCATAAACTACCTACTTTACTAAAATTATCTAACATGAAGCCATGGTAAATACCGTATATATTCGTGTAAGAGCCGAGTTTTCGAGCACATTTTTATGCTTAGAAGGTCCTCTCGGCTTTTACTGTTCTTCAGTAGAAAAAGTCGACGGTAGCTAGAAATTATTTAGTAAATTCCTCACTTGCTCAATGAACAAATCTTCGCTAATTTTCTCCACATACGCGCGCCATCCGTAATTACTGTAATTTAATAGTATCAATTTTTATTTTGAAATTTACCTATTTTCTGTTTATACCAACTCATTATTCGCTCAGCGGTTTTATATTCGAGTCAATTAGTTTTTTCCAGTATTTTGTGATGAAATTAGGTGCCTCGGCGTATACTCGAGTATATACGGTAATAGATTTTTGTTGGGCAAACGAGGCCCTGAATCTAAGCCCATAATAGCTAAACATTCGAACACGACGGAGCTCAAAAGTACCTTCGGCATAAACAACTATTTTTCATTCAAGCGCCAGAAACGAATACCTAAATCCACGTACACAACTACACTCCCAGCGCACAAAACGATTGATATTTATAAATAGAGAGCCACTTTGAGAGCGTCAAGTCTCGAGATTGCTCGCCCTTATCCTAGGGAAACATAGTGGGGAAGGCTAGATGAAACGCAAGAGGAAGATAGAGAAGCATTGTAGCGGCACGGAAAGGGAAGATAGAAAGATGATAGAAACGTGACAATCGGAGAAAATGGGAGAAAAGTCGGGAAGGAGAGCGTAGGGAATAGCAAGTGGCTCCGAGAGGATGGAAGAATAGGGGAATAAGAGGGGAAGGAGACGGACGCCCACCACAGAGATGGGCCGAGAGTGAATTTGTGGAACAGATAGCGAGATAAGGGGTAACGGGATAAATAAATAAAGCTAATGTAAGACGACGGAGATAGGGTGAGGAGGGAGGATACCTTCCTCGAAGGGAGAAAGAGGCAAATAGAGGCGAATAGATAGGCAGGCAGTAAAACCGGGAATAGGCTCTATTATTTTTGTCGCCTAACATGGAGAGATTTATCCACTCCTTCGAAGAGATCCTGATATCGCCTTTCGCAGTTTTTGAGTCGTAGAATAATAATAGAGTAGTAAAGTGGAGAGGTCTCCATAATCCTCGACGAGTCTCGTTCAAGTAACGGCACACGTCTGAGTTAAAATCTTAGGCTCGGCTATATATATGCTATGGAGCCGAAGATGTTCGTAAGGGAACCAAACTTAGTTTGATCGCCGCCATTCTTCTCGTTGGTCTTCCCTGTTTTGGAAACTTACTGATTTCATTTCCCGTGACCGATGACCTCACCACCCGACTCCGTGAATCCTCTATTGCAGACTACGAATTTTACAGGAAAAGAATGCAACCCTAATTTATTTCGTTTCGGTGTTGGCTCTAATGTTAACGCTCAATTCCGGTTCGGTTATTGTTTTGCTCCGGCAGCAATGGTGAAGTCATATAGTTTCCAACCGGTTTTTTTCGCTCTGCGAATAATTCTACTAGTACTACTGAAATGTCTCCATTAAGTGTAACATTTTAATAATATTAAATATAGTTAAAGTTTTCAGTACCTACACTTCGTGTTATTAAAAATAAAACATGAGTTCGGCTATTAAAATATTAAGGGTGAGTCAATGTTACAACTGAATAGTAAATGTGCTTCTACGCTGAAATACAATCGGAACAAAATAAATAACGGCTTTGAAACAGGTTAGAGAGTCTTAATTTTTTGGATTGAGTTCGGTTATCTTTCCGGAAGAAAAGGTTTTTATCTGTTTCGGTTTACGGTTCAAGACCGGTAAGATTCCCAGTGACAAATCATTCAGGACATTTAAACTCAACTCGCATTGAGGTTACTAAACTAAGTGCAACACTAAATTATGTTAAATGATGACGCTGAGTTGTTTTTCACGTTAGATGATATCTTTGTGAAAACAAAATTCTGAGTGTCAACGGCTAGCCAATAGCCGTACGGTTTTGTAAAACTAAATGAAAATAATAAGTTTCAGCATGAACTATAAGGACAATATTTCCAATACTGATTAGAAATGTTTTATAGCGTCAGTGACTACCCGCAAGCATTACAAAATTCTAGTGTAATTATTGAAAAGTTATTTAGTATGCCATAACGTTAAAAATCTTTTCTAAAATCGCTAGAATGACTATTGACTATTATCAAAAAAAGTTTCTCGAAACGAAAAATAGAAACCTGGTCGAATTTTACTGTGTTTTTATTCTACTCCTAATACGGAATTCCTCAGAGTCAATCTATTGATTATATTAAAAAAATAGAAAATTTCAAGATATGCATCATTTACAAAACTATGCAATAAAACACGACATCATAAGCTCCAGACCAGTTGAGAATAGGTAAGATTATATTACATTCTAACCACCACATGGCGAATGGCATCAGGCCAGGTAATTAATAAATCGTTAACCGGCGATGGCCAAGCTAAAAGGAACATTGATGCTTACACTCTGCAACACTGATTCTCATTGAGGAGAAAAACCGCAAGTCTTAACATCCATTATAATACAAGCGCACGTGACAGGTGTCTGTATGAATCAGATTAGAAGAACTGACAAAAGACTGCTAAATCGGGAAAAGCTGAAGGTGTCTCAGGAATGGCAGAAATTCAAAGGCATGGCAGGAAAAGCGATACTTGCGAGTAATTACGTAGTAATCGTATCAGGACCGGAAGAAAATAAATTACACGAAAGAAATGTAGAAAAAATTCCTTTCGTGGAGAACTTAAGAAACAAGTTTAACTATTTTATGATGATTTTCTATTACTTTTTCGGAAAAGCAGAAGCAAGTGGTTGCCGGACCATGAAATGCCTCTCCCAATTGCACCTTCCATTTAAATTTATCAACGATCTAGAAAATCGCTCAACCATCGAGGTTTCAAGCATTTCAAGATTTCAAGCATTTAAGCATAAGCAAGATGATTTACCAACAAATAATATTTCGATGATGCAATTAAAAGTAAATATGCTTCCCTGTTGCATGATGTATGTATGTATGATGTATGCATGATGAATTTTGCGAAAATTTCACTGGTGAAAGGTTTTTTTTTTCAACTTAGGTAATAATGATTATCTGGCATGCATAAACAGATCACGTGATTAGAATTCCAATGAAGTGGTAGGACTTACTGCATTCTGAACGCTGAATTGGATTCAAATGGAAACTTACCTGAAAAGAAAAAGAGAGGCAGTTAGTAAAGAAATAAAACGTATAACAAAAAATTGAAAACATCGTAGATAAATTTACAGCATAATTCTATGATAAAATTCTAAAAATCAAGCTATGTTTTGACTAAGTGTCTCAGAATTTTATTAATGCGATTAACATAAAATTCCATTTAAATGCAATATCATCCATTGTTGGCAACCCATAATGACGTAGGTCCAACATGAGTTAATACACCAATTAAAACTAATTATGAGTCGAATCACTCGAAAGAAGAGCAGCTCCTTGATCGCCTAATAATTCAAATTTATTCAGAATATTATACAAAACAACAATTCCAATATATATCAAATTAATCCTCTAAAGTGCAATCTGGTAAGCTCCATCTTTTTTGGAAAGAGGTAAAAATATTTTTTTCTCAATATTTATGCACGTATACCCATATGATTCAATCAAAAAAACCAACTAACGTTCTGCAAACATTAGGAAACCATCTCCATCTCTAGGTTTTACCTTCACAGGGATTAAACACCTTTAATTGCAACCTGATGTTTACCGCGGTCATTATATATTTCTTACGGAGTAAAGTATATTTAAATTTGATATGTTTCAAATTGTACACAACTGTACTTGCTAATGTACACAATTATTCGCACTCACTTATGTGATTACAGCCTCGCAACAATGGGGTACTTTTTTTCGAATACTCTTTAGCGCCGATATTTTTGTTCCAAATTAGTTACAGACTTTATCGTGACTGGAATATTGTGGCTTTTAAAGTTAGCAAATAAATAACAATTTAAAACACCTATTATCTATCGAGTTAATGATGAGCGAATCTGCCATTTTGCATTATGGGATGGGGACATCGTAAAGTTGTCTGGAGTCAAATTAAGGAGATAAAAATAACCAACACATACACATTGATTTCTTGAAGGCTTGTTTTTCGGTGTAATCTAATGAGAGAGGTGGAAGAGGAAGCGTTAACTCGACTTCGAAATTAACTAGTCGTCAAGACGATAATAATTCAAAGTGACGAGGTTGGACGAAATTCGGAATGCTTTTACGAACTTGGCGTGACTTACGACCAGTAACAATTGACTTTCACGGAAAATGAACCTTAATTGAATGGTGCCACTGATGATATTTATTTTGATCTAATTTCTTAAAGCAAATCTTTGTAAAAAGAATATAAATAAACAAACTTCAAATGCATTTCACTTGGAGGGTCTAATGTAATCTTTGTACCTCAAGAAAGTAGGTACAAAGTTATGATACCGTGAGATTCATTGTCCTAAATTTTACGGATTATGAACTGGCTAAACCATACTTGAATTATATGAGAAAAGATATCTCAGTACGAAAGGGTACTTCCACTATGGCCATATGAGGAATAAAATTATTACGATGAATATATCGTAGTTTCTATAATCTGATTTCTCCAACATACGTTTCCACTGCGCTGTGCCAAAAGTACGGCACGTTGATAGAATTAAAACTTTACGAAGTATTTTATAATCAAGAACAAGTAATTTTACATTCAAACATGATCAGGTCATTTCCAATGCCTGGGTGTAATAATTTGCCATGTGTATCTTAATATGTAAATTTGCATATATTGCTCAAAATTTGGATGAAACCATAACAAAATTCAATTTATAGATATTGCAAGAACGCTCTATTCATTGAGATTTACAAAGCCACACAATGACGCGAGTGTATGTGCTTAGAATTCTGAGCGCTAGCAATTCATTTTTTATTTGGCTGAGTTTCTCTAAGCTCATTGTTTTCGTTCAAATGTGAAGTTTCAATAAACTTGTTTTAAGACGGCTGAGATGTTTACAAAACAGTTGATAAAGAAGGTTCAAAAAGAGACAAAAGGCGTCTATTCAACGAGTTTAGTACGGACCAACAGGAACAAAAAAAGCGAAAAATGCTCTTTCTACATAATAATGAGAGAAGAAATCGTGAATAACAATGAGCAATGCAATGAGATATGCAATGAGCTATCAATCACTCTAATAAGGGGAATATAAACATTTCATTAAAGAAGAACTTATGGACAAAAGAATGAAAGAGTATAAATGTATACCCATGAGTAAACAAAGAATTGCTCAGCTAGTAGCCTCAGTTATCACGTGCCTATAAAAGTTATATCCTCCAGATTTCCTCGAAAATGAATAAAATAGTCGCCTTTTAGTGGTACTAGAGTTATGTTAGGAATAATTACGCAAGCAGATACATAAAAATGCCCAAGATAAAATGCTGAGTGATCAACAAAGAGTTCCTTACAGATGATTTCAGACTAGAGAAGAAACGCCGATGCGTGGTGAACCGCCCTGCAGCAATAACGAAATGGAAAGTTAGAGAATATCGTAAAATAAATCACCTGCCTAAGATAATTTGCCGATGGGAGAACATGGGATCTCTATTTAGCCCCACCAACTTCGCCGCTAAAACGCTTTAAAGGCAAGATATAAAAAGAAATTGATCTGGGAAATCTCGGCAACAATCCCTAATAAAATGTAAATAGTAAGTTTCCGCGCCACATGCAATGACACATCCTGTAATACATCGAATGTGGCCATAAAATGTGTTCTCCTCCGAGTCCAGCATGACCAGTGAGGATTCGAGGCTCCGAGGTCAAGGCTGACCAATGACCACCTTCGCATATCTTTCACGTTCGACAAGTTTCAAAGCAGAACTTGTTGATATAATAGCGTTTTGCTCGGGAGAATGTGCGAGAACAATGTAATGGGTTGTAAATCATTCCATCTCCGTCCAATATATACAACGATTTTTAGATATGAAAATTTTTCCTTCGGTGAGTTGCGTCTCGATTTAACGATTTCCGTTTCGTCGCAGGTGGTGGAATCGTCACGAGCCAATAACGATGTTTTAGTTTAAAGCCAGATGCTACCCTATTTGATCAAAATACCAAACAAATGCAACTAAACGAGGATTTAAGAAACGAGTCTGCTATTCTATTTCGATTTCCGGTGAAAGGCTTTAATACGAGAATGATGGAAGAAATAATCTGCTCGATGATTTTTCTAGTCTCTTTCCACAGCTGAAGGCGCTGAGATTCCACCAAATAACAGTCTTATAGACATGGGTGAAATTTAAATCACCTCTTGGAGAGTTAAGTTTAAATTATCACTCATCAATATAAAACGAAAAAACTCCTTTTTGCCGAGTATATGCGTGATCCATGGCAGAAAATGAGCAATAATTGAGCCATAATATTATATGTCATATGCAAAATGGGGGTGCTTAATAGGGAAAAGCGTTTTGCCAGGTTTTTTCTGATCAAAATGCAATACCCGGCGTAAGTGTTCCATTTTCACGGAAACTATAGCTATAAATGTTTTCCGAAATCAAAAAATATCTTCTGTGAGAATATTTGCCTTGAAGTTTCGAATTTTTGGCAAAAACATCAAAATTGTCATAATTTGTTTCGGTTAAAACGACCATATTTTTGCGTAAAAAATGCCACTTGCAATGAACAGTGGTGATCAAGCCTCATTATGCCGCTAATATGCCTTTGGAGGTGGCTGAGATTCCTCCTATGGGACCAGAAAATGAGGTTAATTTAGTCAAATTAAGCTGTTTTATATCACCGTCGATCAATTCCTTTACACGGTGGCTATTAGCGGTAACAAAGCATTGCTGTTACGCATCTCTTCATTACATTTACTCTCTTATTTGTTGTATAAATATTATTATTATATTTCTGAATACATCGTGACCCAACTTAAGGTGATGAGATTGATATCATTAGTACTTGATTGATTAATACTTGGTAGATTAGTACTAAGTAGATTGATATTCTTGGTAGCCTGTACTTCCCAATGACTAATTCTTTTCTGAACCCAAACATGCACATTGCATTATACTACGAATATTTGAGGTTTCGCGAACGAAGGAAGAAAATTTGTTTGGAATATAAAATAGAAAATAAAATGATTTCCTTGCCATAAATGCCATCAATGAACGAACAAATTTCCACGAATTATCGTCACGTATAAATAGAGCGAGCTGCATTATCTGTGAGGAAAGGGGTTTAGGAAAAATCTGCGCGGCGGGTCGTGCGCCTGGGAAAACCCAAGAAATAAACGAATGCCAAAAATCAATACGTGACTGGGACTCGAACCCAGATCTTCCGCTCTCGAACGGATGCTCTTGGCACATCACTTATACCATCTGAGACATCTATGCAAAAGCTAACGGAGACCCCTGGAAGTAAAAGTTAAGACATTCATGCCATTGGTTCTAATTCACTCATCCTATAAACTAGTGTACTTATTCAAAGTGATTTATTCATCTTGAAACACTTTTATCATCGCTTTACCTCGAATTTACATTTGAATAAGTGCCATGCTTATACATTTCGTGCATCACATCCGTAATTCTCATTTATAATTACGAATCATAAGAGCTGTATGGCTTAATTTATAGTTCGTAACTCATAAATATGAAGTCTTGTAAAGAAGATTTGCAAACTTAGAAAAAGTTCTATCCATTGCTTATACCTTCAACCAAAAATTAAAATCTCCATCCAATATTTCGTTCAATATAATCAATGTGAGTAACGCTTTACTCACAATAGACAGTTTATAAAGATGTAAAATGAACTGCATTTTCCGTTTTTAAATAATTTCATGGCATAAGACTATCAGAAACTTGCCAAATAAATTACACTTGTGTTAAAATGAGAAGAATTGGGAAATTTTTGTGGATATCCTTTCTTATGATATCTCTTGCACAACATGTTTTATCTATTGACTGCCTTACCTTACTTACCACATTCAAGAGCTCATAGTTCATGTTTAAAAGAATCTCTTAAACATTCTTAATTTAATAGTAAATCATAATGTGCTTTCTAAACTTCGTATAAACAGGAAAATATTAACAAACCTCCTTAGCTCTAAGCTCATTTCGAGTAATTTTATAGCAGAATTACCTTGTTATCACCTTTTACTATGCTCTCTGTAATCGGGTGGCTTAGCTAGAATCAAATTAATTAATCGTTAAATAATATTTATGATTATATAATAAATATTAATCAACGCAATACATATTGATTACTAAAATGAATATTAATTAATATAATAAATATTTATTAATTATTAGATAAGAAATAAATATCCCTCTCGTAAATTTGAAAGAATGGTATATTTTTCGATGAAATTTACAAAAACTCGACCGGTTTCGCCGTTCAAAAAATTAAATTGCGAAATAATATCGATATTCGAGAAGAATTTAAAAACTAAGGAAATAAACAGAAGGAGCAGCACACTTGATATCATCACGAGAGCACTAAAATGAAAATTATTTCGGATCAAAATTCCCTGATTAGAGGAGGCGGTGCTGAGGACAGGACAGGAGCCAGTACCCAACATCACATCTCGACGCGTCGGTCCATGAACAAACTGGGAAATGATATACCTTGCTTAAATGGTCTAGGGAAAACAAAACTAAATAATTGCCGAAAATTTCTTGGCATGGTGATATCAGTCGAAGCGTGATTTGTAATGATGATGGCGTAAAAACAAATGAGGCCGAGATTTTCCAGAGCTGGAAATGGGACCGATAAAAAAAAGCTACGAGGTCAGGGGAGGGAGGCGATGCAATAAGGGAATTATGAAGGTGAAATAAAAAGGGGCAAATAAATAATAATTAGAGCAACTAAATAAGAATGGCATTAAATATGAAAGTACTAGCTGAGATATTGAAATCTACTCTTGAAAATGTATTGAATTGTACAGAATTCATGGAATTATTCCGAAGATTTTTAAGCTAATGAAAAATGATATAATTAGTACTCTTAAAAATTTTTAGTTCGTATTAGTACAGGATCACTTAGGAGTTGGGCAGCTGAGCAAACTGTCGCTGAATGTAAGATGGATAAATCACCATACGTAGAGCAGTAAATGAAGATAAAATACTTCAGAAAATTATTTATTTCCACTTAAAATAGTAAAAAATGCAGTAAACAGATGTACCACTACAAATATTCTCACGTCAGTTATGAGTCCAATTTGTGTTCATCCTTGGATATATGCAATGTCAGGGACAAAGTAACATTTCCGTCATTATCAAAATATGAAATTGTTTGTATTTATTTAGGAAATATAAATCGATAACTTTGATTTTTAAAATATTTACGAAAACATACGGTTAAACACTTAACGTGTTCTTCCGACGCAATTTATTTATGCGGTTCGCAATTAATATCATTCATGACTATCGAGGGGGCTAGAATAGCGGATTTTGTATTGAATATAAAAATGTTCGCATAATTCATAGGCTGAAAAAGTTTTCGGTCATAAAAATGCACCAAATTAACCAATGTTTACGATCTTTGTTATAACTATAGTCCTTGTTATTGCTATATAGTCCTCAATTTCTAAAATCCACCGTGCGTTAAAATCTGAGAGTTTATGCAGTTTTGGAAGAGTGTACGTTGGGAAAATAACGAACTGATCAAGCTACAACAGGGCAAAGAATGAGGAATGTACTCGAAATAGAGAAGGGGACAAAGCAGATTTCTTGAGTGGATCGGATAACTTCATTATTTAGGTAGAAGGATGGAATGCCATCAGCCATGGAAATATCAAGAGGTAATAGTGAGTATGATTTTTTAAACGAAGAGATCACTCTACCAAAAGAAAAAATGTTTATAGACAATCATACAATATAAGGAAACAGGTAATGAAATACTACATACGAAAAGGATGTATAAAATCTATAATGAGAGCCAGAAATATAGTAATACTACGAATGGTAAAATAAGGATAATATATAATATGCGAACATAAGCATAAAAAGGATGGCTTATAATAATATATATATTTTGAATGTACTATGGCTAAGAAGCACGGACTGAAACAGCAACAGCAAGTAGAAGATTAGAAGCAACAGAGATGTGATACCGAAGAGGAAATAAATGGACAGACCGAGCGACTAATGAAGAAGTCTTTCAAAGAGCAATCGAAGATAGAAGTCTTTGGAAAACTTTCGTAAAAGGCGAAGGAAATTGATCGCGGACACTCTAAGGCATGATGCCTGCCGAGGACAGAATTAGAAGAAAGTGATTAAAGAGAAACTCTGAAGGTTAGAGTATAGGAGTCAGACACTTGCTAGTGTATGGCTTGGAGAGCAGCAACACACCAAACCATGGATTGTTTACCGATAATTATGAAGACGGAAATTATCGAAAAAATAAATTGAAGGAAGCTTTGAAGGTTACTCATATCGGTAAAATAGGAAAAATAATTTCGTTTAAAACTTTATAATACGGTTGGGATAAAGGGCCTAAAATGGTGGGTGATAAGAAAACGTCCAAAGAAAAAGGTAGTTGAAGAGAATTCGCATCAACTCGGAGAAATAATTCGATTATTCATATTTCCAGTTCAAAGTATTCGCGCCATAGACGTACTCCGTAAGTCGTCCAACCGAATTTGTGAGTGCCCAATATCATTTATAAAGTAGAATGAAATCATCTTCCGGGGATTTCACTGTAATTTTAAATTTTATGAATTAATTTTCCTGTAATTGAGAATCGCTAAATTTCGTTTATTATTTCTCTCTCTCTCTGAATTCCCCAATAGGCACCTATTCCATGGATATTTTTAGTGGGATATCTAACAATGGACGAAAAAACACATTCAATCCCGAATTAGAAGAAGTTTGGTTAGCTACGGCACGAGCCCGGAACCTTAGCTTTGGTGAGCAATCACGTAAACCATTCTGCCTTAAAAAGGCAAATAAATCCTTAAAAAGGCAAATAAATCCTTAAAAAGGCAAATAAATCCTTAAAAGACAGGAAAGTATTATATTTTTTCCAATTTGTTCATATACCACTGATCCACGACAGTTGCACTATCTAGCCTCTTCATAGGGATGAGACTAGGATGAAATTAATTTTATTATTATAACAAAAGCTTTAAAAAAAACCGCACCGCAGAAAATCACCAGCAATAAGGGAAATGAAAAACCTGTGAAACATACTCTTACGTTAATTACTGAATATGTTTAAGTAGTTACTGAAAGCATACCAACTTAGATACACTTTTTTGAAAAGTCAGGGAGAGAGGTTTTTAAAATACGAAGATTCAGAGTCAAAATTCTGAGGACTGTTTTACGGGTTTACGAATTTTTGAGTGATAGGTGTTCTAGCGAACAGAGATTTACCGAGAAAACACATATTTCAATTCCAAACCCTAAGTTGCGTTGCTATAGCTATGTTGTGGAATGAAAGGAAAGGAAGAAAAAAGAAGTATTTTATAGAAAATAATGACTGCCGCACTATGATTAAGATTTTTATTATAACTTAAGGATATGAAGTTCGATCATTCAGATATTGCAACTGCATACATCTTAGCTGTAGAGCTAATAGTTCTTGGCGTTGTTGAGACGATTGAGTTGCTCGATTCAACCCGTAAAACGCGTACTATGGCCCGCGAGAACAAAGACGACGATCAACTGGAAAATAGCAAAAGAAATGAATCGAACTGAATGTAACAACCAAATACTAAGCAACTCACACTTTGATTTTTGAAAACACAAAATTAAATCATTTCCAAAAAAAACCAAGTGAACTGAACGAAATACAACATTCGGTATCAAATCAACTCATTTTTCGATTTTCGAAAATAGATCATTTGAATCACTTTCAACGATTGATTATGCACACCAATGTGAACGAAATCAACAAATTTTCTCTCCTTCAACTCGTAAAACGCAAAGCATGGCCCGCGAAAACACAGACGACGATAAACTGGAATATAACAGAAGAAATGAATCGAACTGAATGTATCAATTAAATACAAAGTAACTCACACTTAAATTTTCGGAAACAGATCATTTAAATCAATTACAACGATTGAATCTGCACATCAACGAAAATGTGAACGAAATCATCCAAACAACAAATAAACTTCTTCTTAACTTTAAATAGGTTAAAATGCAGGAACTCGCATTCAACAATGGCATTTGTCGTCAAGGAGACCGGTTGTTAACACCCTAGAAAATTTAAAAAACAATCGTGTATTTCTTGTAAAATCTCGAGAATTCAATTCGAAAACAATAATACACCACCAAAATAAGATTCTATATTTATTTTCCCTGCTTTCGGTGCTTGTCTCAATTTCGTATGACAATTCTTTTTAATTTAATATTGCAAAAGAAATGAAGCCTGCAGCGGCAAAAATGAACTTAACGTGCATTTCGCATTGAAATGCTTTGACTCGTCTGAGATCAAACCGAGGACGAGATGTTAACATTTTTTACAATAAAAACACTCGTATTTTAGTGCAACGTTGTGTTAAAATTTCAAATCAATCGGCCGAGTACTTTTCGAGTTTTGCGGCCACAAACAAACGCAGGCTGAATTTTTATATAAAATAAATATTGAATATAAAATGTCAATATAATACACCTGACACTAACGAATCGCAACACAAATTATAAATGCAGTAAATGTTCCCATATGAGCACATCTTTAATTCACACTGTGAGAATGGAGAAAGTAAATATCAAAAAAATAATGAAATGTACACCGAAATAGTTACTTCTTATAAATAAATTCATCTTTGAATTAAAAGAAGTAAAATTGTGCAATCGAAATAAAATGGTATCCATTTGTCATTCAGTACAAGACAGAGGAAAATGTCCCATCCATTTACTTTATCCTCAGTTTTATTCACGGCCGTGGCGATATGAAAGCTACTGTGGCATGAATGATACTTATGAAGACATTCATCTTGTTCACTTCTCGTTGAATGAAATTGAAAGTGGAATCCCTTGAGTCATTGTGCTACTTTTACGTATTTTTTCTACTTATGGCATTCTGGTTCTGTAAGGTAAGCAAGGATAAACTACCTCATATTGCTCGGAAAACTTCATTCCTTCTCAAAAGCATTTGGTTAAGTGTCAAAACCTTATACCAGTCTGATTCATCCTACTGTAGAAGTATTATATATATATGTATATACAGGCTGACACGAGATCAGAACTATACTGCCCTCCTGTTTTAGAGATAAGATTTTATAGCTGAAAACTGCAGTTAAAATCTACTAATGTAAGCAATAAATAGTTATTTCAATCGCCAGATATATTAACACCAAATAGAGACATGCAGTAATGCTATTCTTGCAGCGCGGGAAAAAATTCCCAGAATTTCATTTCATACAATCTGTCATTGCTGACCAGAAGAACTGGAACACACTATAGGAACTCAAGACGAGGCAAGTTGGAATTGAAGACCAGAACAGACCTGCGCAGAAATAGATAAGGGGAAAGTGGCCCTCAGAATTCTTACTTTAAAGCAATCGTGGAAATAACTATGGATTGAGAGACTGTAAGCCAGTCGATGAAGCTAAAGAAGGAACGAGTTGAAGGCGTTGGTTGGACAAAATGGTGGGATTAAAAGAGTGGAGGTGCGAGGAAAAGTGAATTCATACGGATAGGGAAAGGCGAGAGGTGGGCGAGGTCCTCATGAGATACGTTCCCAAGCATCCTCAAACATGGGAAAGCAATAAGAGGCTCGTGTGGCAAAAATAAAAAAGTGCGTTTAAGGTGGTCAACGGATTTTGAGATAGCCGAGGCTAAAGTACACCACGCATCTTTGGAGCACGATCTTTGTCCGCCAATCCCACTTGGATGATTGGATTGCGTGTGTCCAAATTATGCGAAATACATTGAGAGAGAAAGGATTCTCTGAACGGATGTGGAAGACGAGCGGTGATTTCCTTCTCTTAAAAGCTTATTTTCGAGAAGAAATAAAACTCTCGATGGGAATCCCGAGTTTGAATGCCCTCTGTCGCCTTGCATACAAAGCTAGAGATAAAATTCTATTTTTGTCAAGTACTGAGCTAAGAGGTTGTCGGATATCTTCCGAACGTTCTCCGTAAGTTGACAGAGATATAGGCGTGTAACTATCTAGAAATTTCACAGACAATAAGACAGAGTTGTTTCTTTTTTCATCTCTATTTGCTACTTTGCTGTTGCAGTGAAATCTGCAAAATGCAGCTCATTTGCTGATACGTCTTTTGTTATCGCATCTTGAATAATGGATTTCTTCGTTAGTTTTTGGTGAACTGAGGAAAACGTATCTTTCATTTACTTTTGTCTGAAAAGGAGATCAAACACTTTGCGTTGCATGGATTCACTCGATACTTCCAAGGTAGTTTTTTCTAAATTAATAGACAGATTTCCGATTGTTCGTCTTAATATCCCTTTCTTTATGCAAAATTAGCATTAAAAAATCGGAATTAAGTCACCACGCCACATACGTGCATTACGTTTTCAGCACAAGAAATATTAATTCTGAAAAGTAATTTTCCACAGCTTTTTGGCAAATAACTCACTATTTCACCAATAAAAATGTCAGCATATTACCTCATAAACATTCCTAAACTTTTTGGTTACAAATATTCGTATGCATGTTAGAAACATGCGTTATTTGGAACTTCAGTATCCAATGTATAAAGAGACGTATCTGTTATTTTAGAGCGAAACGATGGTCTCGATCAATACCGAATTGTTACACAAAGTGTATGGCTCCCTTGTCAGCCTTGCTGAACATAAGACAGCTGACAGGCAATAAAATTAATTTATAATTCAATTCTTAAGATTTTCTATTCATACTGGGTGTATGGAATATACTTTAGAAATAATTATATTTAAATACTCAAAATTTTTGCTTAATCAATGTCGGTGAAATATTCCGCCTGCAGTTCGGTTTGAGCCTCAAACCCTCCAACATTATCAAATAAAGTAAGGTAGTTTTTCTCATTATCCTGATCGTACCACGATAAGATGAGAGGAAAAACTACTCCAAAACGCAGCATAATCTTTGACCCTATGAACGATATCTTTTATTCAAACATAGCTCAGAAAAACAACGAGCGACACTTTTCATGGCATTCTATGAAATAATAATAATCATAAGTAATCATGGTAAATTTCATTAGTCAGGATTATTGATACTAAAGAAACTTCCATATAATAACAGCAATGAGCTTAACCAGGTCAAATAAGTGAACGATACATGTCTCCTTACCCTGAACTAAAAGATAAATGCTTGAGACAATCAACTTTCCGAAATTCTAAATACACCTCATTTCAGATTATTTTTACCTTTTTATATTAAGGTTATTAATTAATTATATTGTAACATTCTTTATCATCTGCCATTCTCTAAAGATGATCCTGTAATAAAATAATGGTAATTCGCAAGGATTTACTTTTCTGGAAATTTAGCGTGTTGCGAGTCAAAAATCCTTAGCAGTACCGAGTGTTTTGCGAGACATACATTTATGTGACTTATATTCTAAATTATTTATGCACTTCCTATTTAAGTTCATAACAATAATTTAACATTTTAAGGAACATAATAAATTCATTTATAAGGACTTCCCCCCGTTTAATAGAATTAATATAGTCAGCAGAAAATAATCGTAAATACTTCTGGAACATATCCATCGCCTTGCAGGTATATTAAATCAGAGCGAAATATCAGGTGTACTAATTTCTGTATAAGCTACGAGAACGTTTTCTTAGATAAATAAGTTAAATAAATTTTCACCTGGTACATAAAAATCTATAATTATATTATGTTTATGCTATATGACTTTCCTCCAACACAGGCGAAATTGGGACACAGCCATAGAAGAAGAAGATCCAGATTTAGAGTTGCTTCTGAGATTTTAATGAATTACTCTCGATTACTAAGAATTGATGAAATAAGCCTAATGCAGCAATCAAATGATCCTATTTCTATTCGTCACAAAATAGGAAAACTTTAGCCTTAACACGATGGTGTTACGTTTAAGATTGTTATCAGAAATATCTAATTAGTGGAATCAGCAATAATTAATGACATTTCCTTTGCATTGGACGGTGCGGCTAGGTTTCACGGAGTAGAGCCGGAGATGAAGGAATGTCACATTATTCATTCACAGGAAATAAATCCTAACGAGCAGACCGAAACTACAGATAGCCAGCACCAGAGTCAGGAAGACCTAGAAATAGCAAGTAACTCTATAGTGGAAAATGAGATTCAGGAGTGAAAGAAGAATTCAAGCGTAGTATAATTAGTCCATGGATATTACGAGAATGGGATATTAAGATAAATTCATTTACGAGTTAAATATGAACTATTTAACGAGCATTGGAAACGTGACCTCCGAAATAAGGACAGACAGACAAGGGAATTACTTTGTTACCTCCATATTTTCAGCAGGAAATTGCTAATTAAAACGTAAGTATTTTCAATCTTCACTTAACCAACAGATTTCTAACGAATGACTTTAAGCCAAATTCATGCGATAAATTCAAAGCAATCTTCATAATAAATGTTCGAAATCAGTTAATAAATGCAAAATTGAAATTAAAAGGGAATTATTTAATGAAGAGGATTATGAGATGAGCAGAGATAGAAATGATGGGATGTGAAGGATGTTTTGAATTTTAATTGAATTGATTTTATTAACGGGCATAAAATTGCCCTTTTTCATTTAAACATGATTATACATCAAAATACATATATTTTGTCTAATACAAGATATATAAATTAAAATATGGTACATAAAAATCTATAATTATATTATGTTTATGCTATATTACTTTCCTCCAACACAGGCGAAATTGGGACACAGCCATAGAAGAAGCAGATTCAGATGCTATGATATTAAGCGTTAATTATGATGTTAATGTTAATATTTTATGAAGTTTATGTTCGTTAAGTTTTAATTTAAGTGTTCGTTATGATGGGAAGTAGAAGGAAGAAAGAAAGAACGCCAGACTCGTATGATATAATACCGGCTATTTATAATGGAAAGATGCCGCAGAACAATTTTGGCTAAATTTGATCATTTTCAAAAGTAGAGGAAAAAGATAAGGTTTTTAGGAAGGAAAACACGGAGGTCATTGAGGCAATCACGCCTTATTGGCACTTTGTTTCGCTTTGCTCGTATCTTAAAATGTGAGGGTTTTTGGCCTTGAGTCGCCTTTAAAAGCGGTTCGAATTGCAAAGCGCAGTCACAAAGCGCAGAGTACACACAGAGCGCTCCTTTATTTAAGATAAACCCTTTAATACTGATCAACCGGTCTTTCTTTTGGTTAACACTCATCCCAATTCCTCGTATGTGTTAAAATTTAGGGACAAGCATTGATTTAGGCTTAAGGCGTAAAATACCTTTAGTGTTATGTAAGACACTTAAGACGTTAAATTCCTTTAGTATTTTAAATCTGCTGGATAACCTAGTCCTGACTTAAAGATTCGAGTGATTCTGGGCGAGAGAGTTGCCGCGCAGCTTCACTTAAAATCGCATATCTCAATTATTGGTAATTCTTCCAGTTCATTTACAAAGTATTAATTTTAAAAAAATCTGGAAGATATATATTCCAGAACAAATTTCTGGAAGTTTAGACAGATTTTGAGAAAAATGATAAGATATCAATATAAGTATTTTTTTAGGTTTGATTCGCGCAATTTTGTCGATATTTTTTTATTTACCGATCTTTTAGACATATTAGATTAAAGAATGGACTATTGGATTATTTTCCTATATTTACAGTCACTTTTAACATTAGGACAATCGTCTCGTCAAACTCCTTATTTCGGGGGCAATTTCCACCGTAGATTCCGAAGGGACCTAGATGAGCGTCTAGCCCCACCCATCAGACGCCTGGTCAAACCGTATCTATTCATTATTAAATTTTTTGAGCTGGACCCTGTGGGAAAACGCTGAGAGAAAACGAGTTTATCACAGCATTTATCGCGCGTGGAGAAAATTAGTGCATGGAAGTATGAAAATACAGCGCCACCGTGCCCTCACTTCCTTGAGCGACTTCGGGGGATGGCTTCGCAGTGATTTTGGAATTTCGGAAGCCCTTTCCCAAAAACTCTTCCCCGGACAGCTGGTGTCCATCCCGAGGTGCTCAACCAAGCATACACAGTTGCCAGCCAACGCATCCCAATTTTCCCACACAATTTATAACAGGTATCTTCTTTGCTTCTCCCGACCCCGGAAACGATGGCCAAACGTTTACGGTACTTTATGGCGACGATTTCCGGCTCACTGACAGCCTAACGGGCCGTAATATATGTTCCATCGGAGGGATCTGTAATAATGTAATCGTTCTCATCAAGCTGGCCCATGGCGTCGAATTGTGAGAGTATTTTGGGCGGTGCGAATTGATAAACAGCGGGGATATGTATATTTTAGCCGCATGCGAATTCCACGGGTGATGGAATCAATACGAGGCTTTTCGATCTTATGACAGATGGGCGTTATCCTCTATGAGATGGATAGAAATAGACACATTGCCTAAAAGAGTGAATTAAAAATAGTAACTGCGAGCATTTGCGGAGATGAAAAACATGTTACAGGATCCCGAAAACGGATCTACACCGGTTGGAAGTCAGAGCACAACAGATTGAAAACCTAGGTTCGATTCCCAATCACGTGCAATTTTTACCTCATAATTCTGCCTAATTTGGAAACTGATTTATGGTTAAAGACGTGACTACCATTATTAGTATAGCAGATATTTAGTTGTCTTTAAAATAATAAGATAAACTGACTTGAAGAGTTTCCAAACTGCGTCTTTAATCAACAAATATGTGCTGATTAAGAATTGGTCTTTTCGAAACATAAGAAAAGACGTCTGCTTCAAAATTAAAACAAAATTTGAACAAGTATTTGAAGGTGTAATTGTTGAAAAATAATAAACCTGTAAGTTTCCTCGGAGTGGTAAAATGACTCTTGATGTCATGATAGATCAATCAAGCAGAACTTCAATTTCTTATGTATATTTATATGTATATCTAAATGTATACTTTATGTATATCCAAACAAACAAAAACCTCTAAGGGATAACTAATAAGAAATTAATTGCCGCCTCACCTCTAAGACTTTCAAATTATTTAATAGGTAAAAACGAGTAAGTGAAATTCACGTAATTTTGGCTTCTGTGCTTTCTTAAAGAGATTTCTTTATATGATTTTGAAAACTGAATTAATGAAATCTTGTTTATGAATATATAAAATTATGGCCCAAAATATTTTTTAATCTTTCAATTAGTACATAATTTTCTGGCGTATTTATAATAATTTAATATATCTTGAATTTTTTCATTGTATTATTTATTAGAATCATTGCAGGTGTTCTGTAAGTACGCATTTTTGCTCTATTGATGCAGTCGCTATTTTCAAACCTGGGCATTCCATAAATAAGTAAATTGATAAGTCATGCCATATTTAATCAGGGAGGCTAAAATACATTATTCACTGTAATAATAAAAAAAACAAATATTATGAAATAATAAAAATTGAATTATTAGAATAATAATAAACATAACGATAAATAACATATTTATCCTCGACAATGATTTCTCTCGCATACCTAACACAAAACCTAACACGCCCATACGTTTAAATGCTGAGAGATAAAACGGCGATGATGGAATACTTTCGACTTAAGCCCGTCGCATGTTGCGAAACCTTACGTTTTATTTAGGGAAAAGAGATTCACAATTCCTCGTTGGAGCTCACGCAAATTGTGAAGCCATTCAAGTCGCCCCACTGTCCTCGGCAGCTCTACGAGTTGGGAAAGTTATTTCAATCAGCGGGATAAACACTGATTTGCGCGAATTCGACCGATACAGGCGGTACATGTGCGATCTGAAAGAATGAACTAAACTTTGTGAAACGTGAGCTGAGATCGTTGTGCGAGCGAATTGGGATTAGCCGTGGATTTTGAAGATCGCGTGGAAGCCGTACGAATGACGCCACCGATACCGCGATCTGCAGCCGATGTTGGACGCAAATTTTATTACACGCAAATTGTCCGTGAGCAAATGAGAATCGTTTCTGAGAATGTTTTGCGCTTATGAACAGAATTTCTTATTTTTCTTAGCTGCGGTAGTGTAAATTAGTGTAGTAGTAAACTACGTATGTAGCGTATTATTCAAATTCGACGCTTCGTAGTTGAATATTATCATATTCCTGTTATTCTCCGGTTTGATTCACTACATTAACATATATTCATAACATTTGTTCTCGCCTGTGATGATAAGAATGCTTGAATCGCTTAACACACTAAAAATTATGTCAACTTTTGTTTATTGAATATTATATCAACTGGGGTAAATCATATTTAAAAGCAGTGATTTCATTGCCTTCATTGTCTTTCTTCACTGCTGATATTTCGGCTTGACTTCTTTTTCTTACATTTTTAACCTTTCTTCATGAAAAACATCCTCTTGAATTTTTCATTCTACCTCGGCTTTGGTTTATTTCGCTTTCTTTAAACCAATACATTTCATTAATGATTTAATTTATATAATCAATGGTAATTCAATCCTGGTAAACGCAATTTTTCGATTATTACCAATGAATAAAAATTATAATTAAAAGTTTAGAGAAAATTCCTAACTATTTAGAAAATCACAACTAATTAACAAGGGAATGCTTTCAAAGTATCTGTATACAGGAAGGTTTCGTTATTTTGCGATCCGAAGAATCTACAAAGGCAAGAGAGAGAGATAATAAATAATTTATAAAATCCAAGATTCGGTTCCATTACAAGTTTAAATGGACCAAAAGGAGATCATTCACTAACAACTGAAAACATGGAGAGAGACTAGCAAATCATTTTCTGGTCGGAAGACTGCTAAGACATTTCACGCGAAATAGTGAAATAGAATACATTTTTGTAGATGTGTAAATAAATCTATAAAAAGTGCGAACCTTACCTAACTCGCGAGCATTTTCTTTGTTCGCACTACAAAAATTCATCTCATATAATAATCACCGATATGTATATATTTATATATTTATTTATCCTATGTCAGTCACTACCGTAAAAAGTGCATGGTAGAAATCTTCGAACATCAATTTCATACACTTCCCAACGTAATAGGATTATACATTGTTTGTGGTCATTAAAGGTCCAGTGGAGTATTAAATATTGATAATTGTTTGTCTAAGGTATCCTTGGTTCGACTCAGGACGACTCGAATCCCTTTTCAAAAGAAATGCACCTTAAGTTAATTTTGACCGATTGCATTGCATAGCAGACATATTTTCTTTTGCATAATTAAACTAGAAATAATGTGCAAAATCGAGATAAAATAAAGGAAATTTAATTCATTTTGTGGCAATAATACTATTATATTACAATCAAATTATACAAAAAAAGGGCCCGACCTTGCAAAAGCTCATGTGTGGCTGATTATTATAATATGTTGTTAGAACCAGTAGTATTTTAGCGAATTTTTAGCTTCAGAAGACCTGCGCGGACTCAGCAATTCGGAAATAACCATTGAAATCTAGGTGATTAATTAATCTGAATCTAATCTTAATTTTTTTCCGTCTCTTCGAAAGTACGGGAGAAGGGGGCGAATCTGACCAGTGAGTGAATAGGAACTATTAAAAAAATCTGAAGCGATAATGCTAAGATTGGCAGATTTACATTCATTGCTTCTTTGTAATCTTTTCCTGCTGCATGACTCGAGATCATTGTGACTCCATATCATACTTGGAGGAACTCCGTCACAAACCAATCTTCGGATTGACGATGAAAGAAGAAGAAGAAAATCTTACTTTTATACAACGTCATGTGTAAGCTTTTCACGAGAGGGAGGGGAAAAATTGTACTTTTATAAATCTTTGTATTGATTCAACTTAAGGTGAGAATGTAGCTATTTCTCGAATTCCATTTCTTTTCGCCAAAAGTGAAATTAATGTCATAGCTACAATTTTTTTAAATATCTTCGTGTCATGCATTGCATTCGGTGCTATCAAAAATCTTAGAAAATCTGAATACTTGATATCTTATCATAATTCTTCCTTCGTCTGATGAAGCATGCAAATAGTTCTTTTGGTTGAGTACGATGAATCTTTTTCAGTGTAATCATCAAAATCAGCAAATGGCATTTACTGCGAAAGAGCAACACGCATTGTCACGGAATATGAGGTAGGGTAGAAAAATAACTCACTGACGAAGACGAGACTAGCATGTGTTTGGAAGAAGCTCCCTGGCTGCCACTGCTGCTATACAGCAAGGCACAAGACCAAGACAATTACCCTTACCCTGGTAATCCTTAGCTTCCGTTACTTTTAACCGCAGCGGCCGGTCGCAGAAAGAATGTGAGGGAAAAGAGGGGAAAGAAAACAGCGCCACTATCCTATTTGGATATCGGGAATCCGAAAACGCTAAACATCATTCTCGGGTTAAACGATTGCAGTTATTATGTAACAGTTACATGAATGAAAGTTTTCTGGATTCAAAGATGAAGAATGAAACTATGTCTTCCATAAAACGAAATTTCCGTATCCCTCTTTTTAACAGAGCACTACTTCAACGAAGATGATCGAAATTTGTGTATGTTTACTAATTTTTTCTCAATTATGATTCGCATAATCAAAAAAGCCCCTTTGGGATACATTTAGAATTCTTTCCTGCGTCGAATGGTAAAAACAGAATTTTTTATCATTCTAAATGTCGACGTAGCGATGTAACCGGTAACTGCCTGAAATCGGATTTTTGAGCGGGATGACCACTCTCCTTAACATAAGAAATAGTCGGTTGGAGCGAAATATCCACAGAAGGTGTTACTTTGAGCTACAAAGTTCTAAAAATTTCTATAAGTGTTGAATGTGGGTATAGTGTAGTATAGATTCAATTTTATATTATGTTTTAAAAAGTTATTGAAGTATATACTTTCAGTCAGTGTAAAGGACGACGCAAACTAAGAATTTCGAGGATATTTAATAATTAATTTTATGCATTTTGGGGATTTAGTTCTGTAGTGTGACAGGGGCATTGACACCAGGTTTTTGCCTATCTACATCGTGAATATATTAAAAATAATAATTAAGCTTCACCTCTATAGCATACATGTGTAGTATTATCATTGTTTGACTCTTTAGTAGTGGAAGTTAGTCCCGAATGGGCCTCTCTTACATATACATTAATTATTAATTACATTACCTGGACCAAGCCGAAAAGTACTGCATATGTGAATTAGAAAATCTACAACGATAGGAGACTCGTATAGGATAGACAAATGGAAATCCCGTTAGGCTTCGGTGAAAGCGATCGCGGTTTCGATTCCCGGGCGGAGCCCATGTGCGAATAGACCTAAGCTATCGAAGCCTTTTTAACAGTAATGCCACAAGGAGAGTTACATTTCTTGAATAATTACTACGGCAAATCAGTTAGTTCAAATGATTCAGGACGCAGTCTTTTGAAGATAGAAGATTTAACCCTAGATTGATTACTTAGCAATTTCATCTACATCTACATTAATACCCTACAAGCCGCCTTTCGGCGTATGGCAGTTGAATTTGTTGAAACCAGTTGAATTTAAACTACTTCCTTATTCAGTTATTGTCACGTATCGTTCGCGGAAAGAATGAATTTTTAAAACGATTCGTCCTAGCATCTATTTCTCTGAACTTACGGTCATTATCGGATCGACCGAGGTAGCAGGGGGTTGCATGATACCGATTGTATCTTCCGAAAATGTAGTTTCCCTGAATTTATTAGGCAATCGCTGCCTAGCTTTCAATCTCCTTTCTTTCAAGGATTCCCAACCTACGTCTGAGAGCATTTTTGTTACGCTTGCTTTTTTATCGTAGCATTTCTTAACGAAACGAAAATTTCTTTCAGAGAAAGTTTCTGTTTGAAGAGCGTAGGTGATAGCATGCGTCCACCCAATTACAGAAGTTGTTTTGATACTCCAAGGAAGATCAGGAAAATAGAGGCTAAAACAAATCTCTCCAAGAAATCCTTTTTCCGCGAACGGTTCGCGAGAATACTTGGTTATGGAAGTAGAATGACGGTGCATGTGCCAAACACCAAAAGGTAAGATATATATGTGGATTCAGATGCTTGTTCAATGTTCAC
Organism: Sympetrum striolatum; assembly: GCA_947579665.1. NCBI lineage: Eukaryota > Metazoa > Arthropoda > Insecta > Odonata > Libellulidae > Sympetrum > Sympetrum striolatum. Next base: position 65,313,357 of record OX388352.1, read on the forward strand.
TATGTCCCCAAAAATATTTTCCTACACTTCATTCAAAATACAATTTCTTTCAAAATATTATAATCATAAAATGATATATTCTACTGTTAAATTTAAGCATATATAATTAACTATACCACCGGAAATCTGCAATTTTTGTATCTATTTCAAAATTAACAATCTCAAGGCGCGTCTGCACTGTATGTAGTACAAGGGGATAATTTGGAAGGGGAATAGTTACGCGGAAATAAATTTTTCATCAATTTTTAAGGTTACGAGGTTACCTAACAGAATAACTTTCATGGTATATACCAGTTCAAGGGAAAAAAAAACAGTTACTGAATGGCTCCGAAAAACAAACAAAATAATTTAAAAGTTTTCAGAGTTGGTTTTCGTTTTATTTAGAATCGAACAAAAAAGATTTCCATCAGTTATGGCTTAAATTATTACGATAAAATATTCAACTCTGACAAGCGACACTCAACAGCAGAGTTAAAAAGAATCGTGGCAAAGATACATTTCAACTCTGACAATACATTTCCGTTTTAAAAAGGGTGTTGTTGGTTAAGAAGGTAAAAGATTTATCAACCAATTAAGCGTTGTGCATTCCTAAAACAATATATAACAATTAAAGATAGTAAATCCACTAATGCGATACTGATAAACTAACAAAGTTATAAATATGTAGATTATCCAGATCCAAGGCGTTGCAGTTGAGTTTTCATTGAAAGAGGAAAATTTAATTCCTTGGTGATGATGGCGGTGAATGATCTTCATAATTACCGTGGAAAAGTATATATGTTGTCTATTTCCTGATTCATTTATGCACAGGGTTGTTTATCTTTTTTCTTGGCAAAATGAATCAGACAATCCAAGAAAACTGCAGAAACACAAGGAAGATTTAAGATGAAAGTATACTGGTCACTCGATGTGGTCAATTTGTTCATTTTTTTCAATCAAAGAGCGATCGCTAAAATTTGGATATGATATCAACAAAAGACAATTTTTCTAATTCTTATGCATTTAACTTTATTAGAAAAGGGGCAGAAACAGTCACCGAATAGTAATTCCAAAAATATCAAAGTACAAACATCAGTAGAGAGGCGATAAATCAACTCAAAGGTTTCATGTAATCCATACATCAAGTAACCGTATACTAACAATCGGAAGGTAAAATACTAAAATATTTCAAAGGAAGATATTTTGACTTATCGAAACGATAGAAAATGTTATAATTACTGATAGATTTTGTCTGATATATTATCAACCATGGCGAAGTTAAGAAGGTTTTGAAATAATGAATTATTATACAGGGTAATTATACTTAATTAACTTATAATTATTATAGGGATGCATCTTTCTCGCCCTACGGTCCATTAAATATTTTTGCACTAGAAAACAGAAACAATAGCTACTTATGGCGTTCAAATCAACAACACATATCATCGCACAAACACATCAAGAGCGGGCATGATTTTAATACAACCACGAAATACATCTTGAAGGTTTTTCACAAATAAACTAATAACTTAATTAAGCGATTGCAAAGGAGGAATTTAATTCTATGATATTGCACATCTATTTTGCATAGAAAGATTATAAAGAGATTTTATTTATTTATTTAAATCACAAACTTGCTAAAGATTCATATCGTGATGGAATGAGCTTTAATATATTTACTAAGCTGGTGGTGGGAAAGAGGCTATGGAACTGAGTGTGTGACAGTTTTCATGAAAGTATGACATGAAATGAGGTGGAAAATGAGAAAAAAACGAAAACAATTCCTCGATTATAATAATATTACCTAAAATGTCACTTCAATGAGATTGCAAATAATAAGGATGAATTGTCTACCGAAATTTTATAGATATGTCGTATTTGCTTTAATTATTTTTTCATTTGATTGTAGAACTCAATGCTTTGGACATAATAATAAGAAAGAGAATTAGAAAACACTGAGGTAGTAGATCCATCGTCAGCTTAAAAACGGCTGATGATGATAATATATAGTGTCCAAAGAAGTAAAAATTCCTATGTTAAGCTCATCTATACCAATATACATTCCTTCGTCAATAAAAAAATCACTTCCTTAGTAAATTTCTCTCTATCGAAATCTTATGCCTTAGTTTTGATTTATTTGACACTATTATGATTGATTTATATGAATGTTTCACGATGGTGCTGAGCATAAACTCGAGTGTTAATGCTCTTGGATTAGCTAAGCAAAACTATCTGTACCTGGAGTGGGCATTAAATGGCGTTCGACAAAGGAAACCATATTCCTATCGAAGGATCGTTTTACGAGTTGGTCTCCAGACGGGAACGAAAAGAAGGGAGTGACATGTAGACCTCTTCCTGCCCAAGAACCTCAAACCCCTGACACCTTTTACAGAACCATTTTCGGACGTCCAAAGACATTTATGGCAGCAGATCGATGAGAAAAACTGTACGTGAAGTAGAAAGAAAGAATGGAATAAGAAAAGTATGGGGGAAGTTGGAAAGGGGAGTCTGTGAGGTGAAAAAGTGATTGGAGAAAGGCAAGATAGAGGGATATTGGTCAGCGGTTGACTTCTTGAGAGATCGCAAGAGTTTATGTCAACTATTTCGAGCAATACAATGAAAAAGAGACCATGAAAAAAATTACCAAAGAGTGGAACTGGATTATCTCTTCCGACGATGAGTCATAAGTAATAAAAGTAATACAAATAAACAGTCCTTCATCTCTATGAATGTACTTTGTTATATCCTATTTTATCGATCGCTTTTCTTTCTTCTCCAGTAATATTTAGGAGAGACCAGTAATACAAGACAGCCTATGGACGCGAACCTAGTTTTCATTTTGATTCTACTCCTCGGATATTTCTCCGTTACGAAGAATCTTGAATCACATGAGTTGCCTTTCTCGTAAGTCCTCTCGTTTCTTCCTCTTTTCAAAAACTCAGAAAATTATAAGAATATATTCTGAGATATCGTTTATAAACTTCTAAAGAGATTAAACAGTTTTCGAAGTGGATTGAAGGTGTTAATCGGCTACTTAGCTCCGAGCGCTGGTGATGCATTATGTTTAATCTAAGTGAGAACATTTTTCTTTCCTAAATGCCATCAATAAGACCATCAAATGCCCAACAAGATCATGAAATTCCTCACATAGTAAATGAAAACATGAATTTCTAACACTTTGAAAGATCAAAAAATTACTAAATGATGAAAAGATTCTTTCCCTCCAATATACTGACATATCTTTAACATTCCATGTTTTATCCCCACACAGAACGATTTCAGGAGACAAGAAAATCACACCCGCAACAACCTGCTTACGATCAATGAGGTATACTACTAATAACACTTAAAGTGGAATAGTGAAAAGTGTTTTCTGTTTTTCGTTTTTAATTATGAAGATGATACATCCGTAAAATTAATGACATCATAATTTTCTCTCAACAATTCTCAGGATCTCAGGTTCACTCAACAATTTTAGGGATCTAATTGACTTAAGCGAATACGCGAAGACTTTAAAAATGGAATTTACATGCATAGACACTAGATAAACATTCGAGACTTGAAATATAGTGGGTATGTTTGATGTAAATAAAAAATTTGGACTCAACTCTTTGGGAAAGTCTGGCTATGCCTTTGACTCAGATATATACACCTACACACAAATATAAGAACCTCTCGTATAAATATTAGAATCACCTTTGCCATTGATATCATAAACTTCATTTTAATTTTAGATTCATGACTTCAGAAAGTAAAGTACTAAGCAATTGTGGAAAGAGCTTGAAAATTTTCTCAGACAACCCAGCCACTTTGAAGAATAATGAATACAACCGACGCTACTGAACATTCTAGTGACAAAAATTCAAGCATTGATGATTGAAGTTGTGTGGATGAACGCGGATACTCTCTTAGAAGCCTCTCATAGGAATGTCATTCCTCCCATTATATTCCACCTTCGCTCTAGAAACATCTCGAATCGAAAACAATAATGATGCTAGACTGCACTACCACTCTTTCCTCAACGAGATCTTCGTGAATCCATTCCTAAAAGGCATAATGTGCGCTCTAAAAGAGGTGAATCTAGACCTTCAGCTATGATAAATAACAAATCCCAAGGACCAGGCGGAATACGCTGCGAAGCTATAAAATTGGGTGAACAAGAATTAGTACCATATTTAAAAAGAATTTTTAATTTAAGCATAAACAACAGTCGAATTCCGGAAGATTGGAAATCAGCTACGGGAGGGGGGGAGTAAGAACTAATAAAAATTATCGACCAATAAGTCTAACGAGCGTTATCTGTAAAATCTTCGAAAAAATAGTTGCCGATTATCTAAAAGAGTTTTGGGAAAAAGAGGGATGGATTAACCAATATCAACATGGTTTTAGAAAGGGTTTTTCGTGCGAATCGCAGATGTTAGGATTACAACACGACTTAGTTAATGCTCAGGAAATAGGAGAACAGGTCGATGCAGTAGTAATAGATTTAGCAAAAGCGTATGGCGTTGTAGACCATGGAATTTTATTACAGAAAGTGAGCACAATGAACTTAGATCCAAGAGTAATAAGATGGATCGATTCTTTTATTAATGGTATGAAACAGAACAAAAATTGGAAATAAGTTATCCGATGAAATCACAGTAACATCAAGCGTAGCTCAAGGTAGCGTGCTGGGGCCTTTACTCTTCTTAATATTTATTAATGACTTACCAACGGGAATAGAATCTAAAATTCGTTTATTCGCAGACTATTGTATTATATACGAGTAAAATGTAGCTTGCATAATGCAAGCAGATCGACAACACTAATTTCATATCGGCATTATATCGGGACGGTCCTCAAAAGAAAAAAAAGGATTGAAAATATTCTTAAAATTCGCTGCAATTTATTCGTCTGGCATCGAACCCGGGTCTTCCTGGTGAGCTTACTATGCAGCACAACAGAAGATCACCATATCTTACTATGTGTGAAAATTCAAGCAGTAATATTGGCTGCAACTGCCTCAAACGACGCCTTACTTTTTCCTTATTTTCCTTATATGAGAAATTTATTGTGCTCTGGCTTCGAACCCAGGAAGGGCAAGGTCTTATCTAATTTTTTCTTAATTTGAGTGTTAATATACATCTTCTGGCAGAGCAAGAACTTCGTATCATTTAGATAAGTGCATCTAAAACATAATGAAATACTATCCCAATGAATTTTAAATGAGAGATATATTTACCGCCCGGCATCGAACCCGGGTCTTTCTAGTGATACTTCCTATGCAACACAATAGAAGATCATCATCTCTAATTATGTGTGAAAATTCAAGCAGAAATATTGGTTACAACTGCCTCAAAGGACGTCCTACTTTGTCCTTATATTCTTTATGAGAGAAATGTTAATGTGCTCTGGCATCGAACCCAGGAATAGCATCGTCTTATCTAAATTTTTTTCTTAAACCAATTTTTACCATACATCTTCTAGCCAAGCACGAACTTCCTATCATTTCGATAAGTGTATCAAAAAAAATAATGAGAAACTACCTCAATGTATTTTAAAGGGCAGATTTTGCATCGTCCTAGCATCGAACCCAGGATATATTCTGGAAAAGTAATAATTTTTTTTGAAATATCATGACTATATCTAAAGGCTCCTACAGTTTTGATTCTCTACCTATCCGGGAAGTATTTTTTTTCAATTCCCGAAACTCAAAGCAATGTTTATAAATGGAAAAAATCGGGACTTTGGGGCCCTCTGGAATCGAACCCATAACACAGAAGTTCAAAATCGCAATTTTCTGGCGGTTACACGATATGGCCAATGCGTCGTAAAAATTTCAAGTCAATGACGCTTGTGGCTTAGCCTGTGAATTACTATCCTATCTATCTATCTATATAGGTACATGAATGAATCCGGAGAAGCATCTATATATAATAGATAGGAATATAAAAAAAACGAGAACGATTGCTTGGGACTTCAAGAGGATTTAACTGCCTAAAATAGCTGGGTTTCGTCTAATAAATTAGAAATTAATACGGATAAATGTAAAGTCTTTTTAATAGAAGTAAATATCAACACGCATATCATCTGGGGGGGGGGATTCTGCATAGTGAGCATACGGTGAAATACTTAGGTTTAACATTCAGTAGGGACTTGAAATGGAACGAAAACAAGGAGCTAATCATTTTGAAAGCCAACAAAGTATTAAACTTCCTAGTGCGTACTCTTAGTAAATCAAAAAAGAATGTTAAAGAGGCTGCGTACAAATCATTTGTTAGGCCAATCTTGGAACACGGGGAATGCCTATGGAACCCGCATGAGGTAGGTTTAAAGCGAAAAATATAAAAGGTACAGGGAAAGGCTACGAGATTCGTCTTTGGCAGATTTGCAAGGCTCGATAGCGCTACCCAGATGCTAAAAGAATTAGGTTGGGAAAGTTTAGAGGAGCGGAGATTAAAGAAAAGGCTAGCTATATTTTTTAAGTATACACAGGAGTTAAATCGTGAGAGGAATTATCAAACAAAGTCACTATAGCAAAATTTCGTGGTAGAAAAGATCATAGACATAAAGTTAAATTAATAAAACAGAGAACAAACATTAGTAAATTCTCTTTTCTAAATCGTGCTGTTACGGATTGGAATGATTTGCCTGCAGGAGTGTTGGAGCCCTTCCCAAAACATCATAGGGTGTTTGTAAAAGGATTGGATAAAAATATTAAGGACGAGTAAGCTTGATGTTGACGAGTACAGATGGAGTAGGGGTGGTAGGGTGATGTTCTGTGGGGACTTGTCCCCGGGACCGCCACGGTAGCCGTGAAGGCCTACCTTCCTGAAGGGAACCCTGAAAGAACCCTGAAAAAACTTGTATTATGAGGGAAGGGAAGGTTAAATTTGTGAATGTATAATTTTTTTGTAACTAAAAAATGTAGATGGGATTTATAATAATATATGTAATATATGTATATGTGTTGCCACCGAACGATTAGTCCACTTGTAGCATTTTATAATAATAACAATAATAAATTTCAATAAAGTCAGCGCTGACATGCGATGTACATGCCTGAAGTTGCGCCTCAAAAAAAAATACAAGATTCTCTACTTTCCAATCCTTATATTGCTATATTTTTTATCCAAAGCTTATTCAGCTTGTGTATGTGTTTCTCCTTTGTTCTATTTTTTATTCACGCTGTAGGTATATTTATACATTTTGCAAAAGGTTTACTTGAAGATTTTTACAGAGATAATGTCTATTTCATTGAATGTAAAGGCATTCGAGGATAAGTCACATACTGGAAGCCTAATATATTTTACAATACAATCAACAGTGATAACATGTTTTTCCGGAGAGAGTAAGGACAGCTTTGGTAAATTAAACGTGTAAATTAAAATAACGCATTAGGAAACAAATAACTTCGAAGCAAGGAAATAGATTATATAATTTCCATTCTAAAATTGTATGGAAATGGAGGTTATGCGATGGGAAAGTTTTTAGAAGTCGCGGCAGTGAGCTTCAGAAATGCAAATTTTGATATTGTTAACGAGGAAAACTGAATGGGAAAGAAAAGCGATACAAAGATTCAAATGAGTGTCATGAAGGTAAAAAATTAGTATGGGATGTGGAGAAAAGGAAAATTAAATTGGTCTGACATGATGTGAGATGTAATGTTACAGTTTGGAATCGAAAGAAAGGGTTAATCTTTTAAAAGAAAGAAGAGATTCCTGGAAAACAATTTCTGATTGATACAGAAATTATCTTGGGTAAGAAAAAGCAGAAAGAAACGGAAAAAAACATTGGAACATGGCTATCAGGCTCCAAAATGTTCTCATTTAAAGGGATTATATTCTAATTACATAGTGCAGATACCGGGATTTAGACTATCCACAGATTAAAAGAAAATAATAAAAGCATTTCGCGAAATTTTCACCTCTTGAGCTGTGGGATTTCAATCTTCAGTTAATTTTCCTGAAATAAAAGGGTCAATTCTACGTACACAATCTGACGATGTTTTCTCAGTGAAATGGTGGTGCAAAGAAGCCTCTCATTTCATATTTGCAGAAATAATCACGATATGAGGCATGAATACTCCAATAATTGAGAACTGGCTAGATAGAGGAATAGCTTCCGCTACATCAGCTAAAATTTTCATAATAAATAATTTTTAGGTCTTGCGTGGCTGACATTGAGAATAATTTTGCTCATATTCCAGAATAATGGTCACCTCTTTATTAAGAGAATTTTAGTTTAACGAGACCATTGTTACGATTGAACTTCGGAAGATTAGAAACTAAAGCACTAATAAACTAAAACATAAACTAAACTACTATAGCTTATATAGTTGATGCTTTCTCTAAAGCGGTCGTGTTTTTAAAAATAAAATTGTGGACGCAGACAGATTATTTATTTTTAATTTACCATAGCTTAATCTGGGTTAGAGCACGGAGCCACGGTATTGCTAAGTTAGCACGATAACTCCGAGGTCATCAAATAAACATCTTCAGAAAGGATATCAAATACATAATAATGGCCTGATGCTAAATTCCAGTTCGTAGGTGCCATTCATCAAATTGCTATGCTCTAGCAATCATTTATTTCCGGACATTCATGAATGTAACATATCTGCAGCTCTGACACATGGTTACTTTATCCGCAAAACTCGGTTATTTATCACTTTATCTTATGCATTGCGTTGGACCACTGAGATTTTTGTTTACTTGTATACAGTAGAGACTATTTTCGCTGGAAATTAACCTAATTTTGAGAGTATGAAGTAAACGAATTTGACTTCTTTGATGATATTAGTCATCAACTGGACGAAATCCGAAAGTGACATATTCTCGACAAAATTTGTGAGCGTTTCATCAAAATCCGAGTAAAATAAAGCCGTGAGCAATTTCCTACGGTAAAAAATAAGAATATTCGGACAGTATTCTTCCTAATGATACCGGTTTTGATCGGTCATTATCATTAATTCACTGCTTCAGTTGAAAGAAAGCCTGCAGGTGATGAAAACGAACTTTACCAGGATATCTCGTGGAGGACTTTTTGCATGGCATTCGTCAAATCCGGAACTGTCGGGAAGTAGCCAGTTACCAGAGCGGCGTCGACATTTGACGAGCAAAGTGATAATGTTGTATGACCCCACGCCATCGAATGTAAGGATAACTTACGTACGTACCCACACACAGACACGCTGAGCTACATCCATTTAGATTTGATCCCTATTTTTGTGATTAATTTCCGCGCCGGTTGCATATTATCTTACTGTGCGCAAGAGTGCCAAGGGCGTCTCCAACATACGACGTCTTCAGGCTCCTCGAGATGGGTGTGTGCTCTATTAGGCAGAGGATGGCTGTCGTGGAGAAAGTTCAAGCGTCATGGAGAGGAGCTGCAAAGTTCATCGTAATAGCGAATGATTTACCAAGAGAAAGGAGGCTCGACCTATCCCGTTGTTCTTACCCTATCCCTGGCTTATGGAGGCTTCGGTACTTGAGAAATTGCCGGGCAATTTTTCAAACAGAGCTGAATCATTGGGCGGTGATTGCGAAATTCGCAGAAATAAAGATGTCCGCGGAATCGAAGACGACGGAGCTTCAGACGTAAGATACATTCAGGTAATAAAATTACCGTTGTTCCCATTAAGAGAAGGAAGGGAATCTCCCTCGATAATTTGAAAACTATTCCAATCTCATTCGCACATTTGAGCAGGGATTGGTAGTAAAAGATATAAATTCAAAGCCTAAAGTAATTTTAGAGATTTTTAGCTTTGGAACGGCAAGTTACGTAGCCTATTTTCCATTACTAACGCAGGTCATAAACAGGGATTAAATTTGCTTGAATGAAACACTTTAAAAATAATTACAGCATTGAATGTTACGCACGTGTGGCATAGCAATTTGTCACGAATAATTTCTCACCTCGAATAATACAAAATATGTCTGATAAAATCTTTTCACCAGCATCACAGCGATTGATCGGTAAATTTTACAAGTTTCAATGTAAATATATTTTAAATATAAAATGTTGTTCCGGTGGTTGGATGGATAGTACTTACTATGGATTGCAGAATTACGTACGTTCTATTAATTTTTCCGGGATTCATTGACAATCGATTCTATGAGTGAATCATGACTATAACTCAGGAATAATGCATCTAAATACAGTCGTCCAACTAAGTATCCAAAATTCAATAGACGATCCATTAAATATGCAATGAAATCAGCGCATTACTTCAAAAATGTTAACGCGGAGACCTAACCGAGACCATCCGATAGACAGTCTGAGGCTAAGATTTGGGCATCCATGGGGCTACAAATAAAACAACGGAGTCCATTCATTTTGGCGATAAATAAAACATTAACCGAGAAAATAATTTACTCGTTCTAGGACTCCTTAAGGTACATATGAACCCTAATGATGCATATACTCAAAATACAGATATCATTCACCGAAGAAACGACAAAAATGTAGTTGAACGGTCAAATAACTTAAAAATCAAGAAATAAGCACAAGGCGCACTTACTGCATGAAAGGATTACCAAAAAATTAAGTTTATTTGTCTACTGGAGACATCGGATACATATTTTGCGCTATTGAAAAAAAAAAATTACGAATACGAATTACTATTCGAATACTTACATTATCTTCTCGATAGTTATAAAACTATACTCCCTTTTAGCATAATTTTAAATGAATTTACCATAATTTTCATATTTATATATATGATACTATACTTCCTTTTACCACAATTTTGTTTTTTTTTGTAGCTGTATTACATATTGAGGCGATGCTTTACGCTCTGAAGCAAAATGAATAGAAGCAGATTAAACGAGACATCACCGAATTTTTAAAGACGAGAATCCGATTAAAAGGAGCCCAGGATACTCGGGTTGGTTGCATAGTAAGGAGTAATGCTGCAGACCATTTTAACTTTTTTAAATTCGAAAATGCGACCAAAAGATGCTAATTGAATATAGCATGCTAATGATGTCCGATGGGGTGCGGCTGTAGATGAAGAAATCCTAGAACTTGAGAGGGAAATCCTAGAACTAAGAAATCCTATTTCCTCATGTGCGTGTCATCACGACAGAAATATCTCACGAACACGAAATGAAAGCAAACATCAGTGAAGCGAACACCGGATCGATAGAGAGATTTTCTTCCCGTGAATTCTCAGGGGATATCATGCAATAAAACGGTGCAGACACCAGACAGATCTACGGTTTTGTTTCAAAGATGAAACGAAAAAAGAACGATTCCCAAAAGGGATTATTTTGATCAGTTTTCCAAAATATTTTCATACCGTCCCATACCCCCTTCGACCCTTACCCTACCCACAAAACGTCATCTACAGATATTATTACTCTTGTGAAATATCTGGAGCGTAGTGAAATGAAAAATAAAAAATATTATGTTAGTAAAGTCCAACAAGTCTCTAAATTGTATTTGTTATGTTTGTTTCCTATCCAATACGCAATTTCGTTCATTTAAGAAGAAAAGGTAATCGAAAACTGGAAAAGATAACCCTTGAATAAATCCCCCCAAAAGATTGGCATTTCTCAACTTTTACAATTGCGGATTTGAGCGTCGTGCTTAGGTAAACCTAAAACCCAGTCGAATAATCAAAGGAATTAAGCGAAATGAATCAGAATAGATGTGTACACGCACTGAAACAATGATTGGGCAGTATATTATAATCTCTCTCCATTGATTTCGACAAAATTGATCGAAGTTATAGAGAATTATATTTCAATCCCTAGCAATTTATTCGTTCATGCAGCATCCCTATCGGTCCAACAGTTGGAAATTCTTTCGCTATTTAAATAAGAGAAAAATATATAAAAATATAGTTACGATTTCTTCACAACTGACACAAAAACTGCATATAACAGTATTCAGCATGGATTGACCGCAGTCTTGAATTATCATAACGATTTTAGAATGAAACTGTCATTTTTCTAAGTGCTTTAACAACGTTCTTCACCAATTCACACGGGGTATCATCTGCTTGATTTACGGTATTTATCTGTATGGATTTTCTAGTATTTAGTCGAATTTGATCAAAACATTGATAAAATTGTGAAATTGCAGTATTTATCGAAACTGAAATGATTCCAAAATATAATAAATCATGTGAAGTTAATCAAATGTAAGCTTATGTGTGTGTGTGTTTCTTGAAAGTTGCATAAAACGCGGGGACCGAACGTGGTTAAACTTTCTTTATGGTATTTAGAAAATAATAAATATCATTTAAAGAAAATTCTGGTGAGCAAAGATGGTTAGATTGTTTATCCAGTACCATCACTAATTTATGACTCCCAATGATGATTTTGATACTTATCCTGAATGGCTGACATTAGAATTCATTTAGAATACATACAACATCATATGCAACAACTTACGTGTTGTTAGATGGAGGAAATACTGCGAAAAATGGAGAATATTTGAAAAAAATAAACAATAACATTATTTTAAATTGGTCTAACTAGGCAGTATACCTTTATAATGAAATACTGAAAATCATATTTAGAAGCCTCCTGGGATATAAGGAGCTTAGGACTTCTGCAAGTGATTTCACGCTCTTAATAAAAGATTACCAAATATTTTTGAGAAATAATCTATCTATTTTCAAATCGCTTCTTGATTTTTTTTTCAGGGAAATATAAACATAGCAAAAGCTTACCAAATTACTAAATAAAAAAAGCTAACAGTAACTCATTCCATGAGACATCCACATGTAAGTAAACAAAGAACTTGATGACTTGACAGATTATACGAAGTGCTTTTCGGGACTGGAAATGGCGAATGGAGACACATTAACTTACAATAAGATCGTGTCGCTCCACACCACCCGAAGACATAGCTAAGAAGCCAGACTGGCTACGGTGCTCAGCGAACTATTTAACGACAACGAATGCGTCGACATTAGGATTCTTTTGTACCTCCGGAATCTCTCAGGCCATTTTCTTAGAATCTCGTATCACCTGGACCGTCTTGACGCCTTGATGAGTTGATACCACCCGTCCGACGACATGCATGTCTCCCATATCGAAGCGACCAAGCGTCGCACTCTACGCTAAGAGGTCGACGCCACCGATCGACTCATCGACCGTTCGGCCAACACCCCTCAGAACACCGTCACAGAGCTTAGCCCATCATCCCAGAGACCCTTTGGTCTCATTTCCTCCACATCCCTCTTCTCCGACATTCCCTCCGTCTGCCACCCCCTTTCTGCCTCTCCTTGTCCGCCTTCGTGTACAACACGCTAACCACTGTTCCTTGTCATCCTCGGCAGCTGTCCGAAGGAAGTCCGGCGGAAGGACCTTCTCTCACAGTCCTTCCCGTCTCACCACCTATAACGACGAGCTGGGGAAAAACCCATAAGAAGGCGATCCAGACCGTGACAGATACCCCTCGACTAGTACCCATCTTAGAACCTCCTAAAAGCATCCCTTCCGGCACCGAATCCATAAACCTTACGAGCGGCGATGTCCCATTCCTGGACCTCCCTAACGAATGAAGAGCGATATATTCGATACATCGAAATGGGCGCCATGTTAACATAATGGATGAACCCGCATCTCTCCAACCAAAGCCCACACGACATCTTTTAGGGCATCCTTTAGCGAGGCAAGATCTGAAACCTTGAATCCGATGCGTAATAATCACCGCTGGGTCACGGTCATTATTCCTCCCCCCATAAATACCCCTAGCGGCTTGGAGTGTCGGACAAATCAAATGAGCCAACACTCCCACCGCACACCTTGGCGGCAGAGGTGATTGAGAGTCAAGGACACACGGACGGCCTCTCTCTATCCCTTCCTCTCAACTTTCCTTCGAGGAGCCACCTTCACACCTCACATCCACATCTTTGCAACTCACCCTACCTGCGCCATCCCATCACGACGTTAACCCTCCCTCCCAAATACCGCCGTTCCTCTTGAGCGTCACAAGTTGCCGCCGCCAACGTCTAACGCGGCTGAGGAAGTCACCGGTTGACAAAATGAAGGCGGCGATGGACGGCAAGCCACCCACCCGGACGAGGTGAACTTTTTTGTGGAAGGCGGGGAAGGCCGCTGGAGAGGGCCTCGGTGTGAGGCACGGTTAAAAGGGTAGAGGCGTGAAAGGGGGGAGATGGGAGTAATTTAATGGATAAAGAGTCCAAATGTTGGATAAGCTGAGCGAGAGTTTTTTTGGGCGAGAAGAGAGAATGACTGCGTATTTCGTCCTGGGCAATATGTTCCTCTGAGTCATCTTTGATGTTCGAGGCGGGGTTTAGGAGATTATGGACTTTAATGTACGACCGCACTTTATTCGGAGAATAGGAATTCTTGGATCGGATGCTTTCCAGTGATTACCGCTTGCGCCTTCGATGGCTAGAACGTGTCGGAGAAACGTTTAGGTGAAGATTTTGACGCTTTTAAAAGCATGTTTACCCTAATAGGGAGACAAATAGAGCCGAGATCTGATTCTATTTCAAATGAGACAAATACATTTGTAAAAACATTCACGGGCGAATAGAAACGAAATATATTGGTTAATTTATTCACAAAGAAATACATTTATATTTACTCTACCTTCTACTAAGAGAGTTTACGAAATGGTAAAGAATAATGATGGTTAAAGAATGGTTAGTTAGTACACAAGGAACCAAATCATTTTATATGTGCCATACTTTAATTATTTAATTAACTCCAATGTAAATAAAATCATCTAATTATCCATATAAAATATAAATGAAATTTTATTAATAGCGCAAATAAGAAACATTTTAAACATCTCAGGACTTACAATTCCAACATTCTGGCGGAAGAAGATCAGATTTATACAATGATATTATTAAAAGGCAAATTACGTCTCGCTTTACTTGAAGAGTAAGTTTATAAGTAAAGAAATACAAGGAACTTTCCGTTACTTCTTAATATTAAGGTGAGATTTTTTTTTTAATATTGAGTAGATGACGAAATCGGTTTCAGTGATATCATGATCACAAAAAATACGGAAAAATAATAAACAACGACAAGAGGAAAATCACAATGCACTTCATACTGTTAATTGAAGATTTGTTAATATTTTCTAAACATTGTAAACTTCGGTAGATGCAGGTGATACCATTTTGATCACATAAATCTAATTTGCTGATCATGATGTTTTGGCGGAAATTTCGTTGTGTTGTTGGTCTAACGAAATTTTTCTTTGACTTTCTTGTACATTCTTTTCTAATAGTTGATGAATAAATCGATAGCATATATTATCATTTTGTTTTTTACCAACTTTAATAGTTGTATCTTAATTGTTGCATGCAGATACTTGTAGATTATTGATTAATTTTCCCATTGTATTCGATTACTTTCTAGTTAAAATTACAAAAATTTGAAGTAATATTATTATTATAAATAGAAAAATACTTAGCCCACTCAGTAGGCTTGATTAGACCTGAGATGGTCTCCTTCAAAATTAATCACTAAAGTTAGTGCGGCAGATAAAATATATGATAAATCCAGAACCCGAACAATGAAAAGTATTCATATAGTTAAGGTTTGGCTTTGAAGCGCTTATCTAATCAATTTTTCCTTGGAAATCCATTACAACAAGAGGATATTTTAAATTTCAGCATATTACATTAATCGTCACCTTATATTTAACATTATTGACGAAAACAAATTTGACTTTAAATTTCCATACAGAAATTTATTACCATTTTTTTAGTAAATAATTAGCATCACATTAATCAGTAGTCGTTAAAAATAAATTCAAGCTATTTTATTTAAGACTAAAACTGTTAACCAATAAAGATATACATATATAAATGACCTTCTGAAATTACTAGCCTCTATTAAAATTAGGATGAGGAGTTCAATCACTGTGAGAATCTTTACTTTGTGTATGTTATAAGGATGCAACGGAAATGCTTAATTGATTTAGTCACTTGTGGTATACTATTTGAAAATCACCTCAAAGTGATCAGCCCTGATTCTGGGTGGATCCTCAATGACCCCATCAGCTGAAAGGACTTGGAAGGAGGGATGAGGAACTAGGGAAGATAAGGAGTGTGGTTATTTGCCGTTGCTTTCCCTACAGAGCCAGGGCGCTGTGAGCGGAAAACGCTCGTTTAATTTCAGCAAAATGGCTCCATGGTTAAATTTTTCATAGTATTCAGAGGAGAGCGACCTGAATAAATCCCAAAGCTCAGCATCTCTCATACATCAGTAGGTTTCTTATCACCATCGCCATGAGCGAAGATGCTTAAACAAAAACGAAGATAGATACATTTTCCTCTATCTCGTGACGGATTGCAAAATTGTCCATTAATGGTAGCAGATACAGATTCAAAAGGTTAATGGACATTTTCAAGAATTTTACGCATTATACTAATTAATAATATAATAACAGAGATTCAACAACTACATATCAACAATTTTACGCCGAATATCTTCTAAGTGAAGTTTAAATATTTAAATGTAATAAAATACCAACCCCAAAAATATCCAGTTCAAAGTGAAACAACTTGGATCCAATCAACAACTTAGATATTATTTTTCATACTTCGCAATAAAAATGGTATCAAAACATGAAAAGGTATTTATCCAGGTTTTTGAAGCAATAAATCAAATGAAGATCATATACTGAGTCATACATTCATAGAAATTCGTCTCCCGAGAAGATTACACATGGTGAATGAGAAAGGATCCTTAAATGTCAAAGCTCATGTGGAAAGGAACGCTAGGGAGACTTAATTGTCACGATTTCGGCACACTTCATCCGACCAAAGCAAACATGCGAGCAAAGAGAGTGGGAATTATTTTGGAAACGAGTGGCATTTAGCAAGAAGGAAGAATGACTTGCTCGCAGATAAGACACAAAGATGCCGTGCTTTGATTCTTCAGATACAATCATAAAAAAATCAGATGCATGTTTGCGAATCTGTTTGAGGTAAAAATGTAAAGGGAAAGAAGAAAAAACTATTGAGAATATTTAAGCAGGTAAACGGCAAAGATGAATCGGCATATACTTCTACGTTGGCGGTGTACCTGAAATTGTGAATAGAACCACAGCGTAAACGCATATTTAGTTCTACAACGCACGAAATACGTTTAAATCGATTAAGGTTAGAACAAATTGGTCTTTAAGAGATCTAATTTTAACCATAATTTTTAAAGTAATTCCTGCCAGCAAACGTTAATACAAAGAATATTTTCAGTTGTCTCTTAGTAAAGGATAAGGAAAAGGTATCTCCAATTTATTCTTGTCTCAGTCTTGTTCACGGCTGTGATATTACGAAAGTTGCAGAGGGTATGAGTGATGCTGATTAATGGCATTCAATTTGTTCTCTCCTTACTGAATGCTATGAAGAATTCTTATTCGAAGGGTCATTGTGCTGCACTTACCTACGTGGGCATTACCAACTATGGGCATTCTGCTGCAGCGAGGAAAGCTATAGTAAAATAACTTATTTCTAATCTTGTCTTCCTATACCCTATAAATTGCTTTAGGTTATGGTGAAGAAGTTAATGATCCATCCAAGCATTTGAGCAAATGATTACAACTATAGAACTTATATATATATGTATTAAATTTTCCACCTAGACTAACATACATACCTTCACGGTTCCTATTTTTGGGGATATGATAAACAAATAACCTCAGGAGTCGTATTCCATCCTGAATAAATCCTTTAGAAGCGCGAACTGGCATAATTGATAAAATCCCTGAGCGTTGTAAACCACTTTTCGGCTGAGACTGGTTCTATTTGAGGAGCAATACCGTTCTGGTACTTTGCCCATATGTGTTCATATAGACTAGGGCCTGGGGACAGACAATTTGAATATGCGGGGCTCGAGCTGAATTTGTTGCCCAAAAGTTTTCTTGTTTAACATGCGAGATAAGAGATTGGCAGCGAAAAAGGCGCCGGAATCCCTCTCCTGTTTATTGCTATGGACTCATACTAATTTAGTTGATTAGTAAGTCATTTATGTTAGGCTTACTCAAGCATTTAATTTAATTACGATCCGATTGTATGTTATTACCTCCGGAACAAACTATATACCTGCTTTAATTTTACTAAATTTATAATAAATAATATGATAAATTTTAAAAAGAGAACGCAAGAGGGAAATGAAATAGTTTGTCAACGAATTTCCTTGCCCTTTCTGTGAAGACAGGTATGTGGTAACAATTGGTAAGAATTTATTTTTCGTTCGCATGCAAATCAGATACGACACCATTAATGGCAATCGGATGTGATTTCCCAATAGTAGATGCATCTACATCGAACAAACTGGAGCAGGAATACATTTGAATTAGCATTTAAATAGACGAATCGAATGAGATTAAGGAAAAACTGCTTCACCCCTGATCTATGCTTTAAAAGAGTCTATAGGTACGCGAATATAACTTTAAAAATATTTCTTAAACAGACTAGGAAATATCGCGCATCTCGAGTGACATTCGGCTGTAAATATTTTTAACATGTAGCCAACATGTGGCAGGCGCTTAAGAGGAGTTTATTTTTCTTAACGGTATGGGCTCACTTTGGAGATTTTAAAACCTGACAGATGTAGTATGAGGTAAATGTGAGAAAACAAATATTGATGCTGCCGCAAACACCTTTTAGTAGAGGCTGAAAAAAGAAGAGGGAAGGCGAGAAGAACCACGAGGGCAAACCCACAATAGAAATTTTATCTCCTTCATAAAATGGGAGGAATTTATTATGAATGGGATCTAAAGAAAGACCGATAGAATGTCTTTTTCATAAGCTGGTGTGAAGGATACGGTGGCCGTAAGAATCAACGATCTCCATACTCATTATGAACACTTCTAGATGGTCCGGTAAGTATTTTCTGTGCAGGAGTGGAAGAGGAATTCTCAATGTAATAAATCTCAATGAACTGATATTTGGCATTTTATGTAGTACAAAGAAGTACAAGCGATAGTTTCTCAGGGTCAGAGGAGCGCAAACTTATTAATTGGCGGGAAAGATAACAGGGACAACGGGCTACGATATTGTGCATGTGTCCAGAATATCATTTTTTAAGAATTATTTCGTTTTTCGATTTCACTATGTCTATGCGTCGATGATTAATTATTCAGAATTTATATAAGCGATGGAAAATAACGCATCAAGAACGATAGAAATGGAAACTTATAAAATATAATTATGTTATGGATTTGATCCACGGATTAGAGTTTATGCACCATTAAGTTACCTTAGCATTATTGAAGAATACAACAATAGAAGCTACTTATCGCCCCGCGATAGGGAATATTTTTAAGAGAGTAATGTTAAATTTCTAGCAAGATATGAATATTTGTACTCCAAGGCATTAGTTAACCCTTTGGCATGGTTGAGATTCGGTGCATCAAAAATCAGATATTCTGCCAAATTTCGTAAAAAAAAGTTTTCAATGTATTCGGGAGCAAGAATGAAGAATTTTCTTGCAACGGTCACTGACTATATTCGCGATCTCAAATTTTTAATTATGTCTACATGGAACTTTTGGCTGGAAGAAAACAATTAGAGAAATATTTATCGAATTTCGTTTAGCGATCGCCAACAAGTACTACCTGTAATCAATCATCAACCAAAAATTGATACCCAGATTGTCGCAAATTTTTGCTCTGCTCTGAATTACAGTTTAACTTCTTATTCAATGAATAACTTTTAAGTATTTCTGGTTAAGCTTTTAAAATAATATTTTAGCATATTGTAATTTAGGGATCAGATGTTTTCCCGAATCATAAGGTTTCCTTTATGGAAAGCAAATCATACGGCTTTTTACAATGAGGAAATTAGAGAATTCAAATAGATTATGCTAATAGGGTTTGAGAAGAGCATTTGGTCAAACCTAAGTTACCGGTAAAAATGTGAAGTAGATGCCGGCCGTCACGGGCCCAACAGCCGGCTTCCATTCCCTCCCGTAGCCGCTACTTCTGGCAATCGTAAATTGGCTGGGTATCTTAAAAAATCTTTTAGTATTGAGAACAAATAGCAACACTATGCCTATCCATACATGAAAAATAAGCTTTTTAGCAAATCGCAAGGATACATTTCCTGAGTTTACTGCTGATAGAGATAATTTCGCTGTATATCGTTTTAATTGAAAGGTACGGCGGTTTTAAGCAATTAGATCTTCTGATCGAAATCATATTGTTACCTGGCAAGTTTTATCTACAAATACTAATTATTTTAGAGAATGTTTCACCTAGCGAAGAGGCAATCCCTAAATTTGAGAATCGTGAAACGATGAATTTTCCCAGCACATCATTTGAGTGGTAATTAAAAGCTTAACGATTCGATTAATTGAAAATTCGCTAAACTTTTTGCAAGGATTCAATAAAATCCAAATTGAAAATTAATTTAATCGAAAGAATTGTTAAATATATCAAGTTTTACAAAACAACAAAGAAACTTTTACTTATCCATTTTAATCCATTATTTTAATGTGATCGTACGAGCCAAATCCGCTTTTAAGATAATTAGATGCCGTTAAACTGCACGAGCAATTCCACTTCTGTATCCTTTTCAATTCATATAGAGGAATCAGATCTCTAAAGCGTTCCCAAACCACTCTATTTGCATATAATTTCTTAATGTTGCTAGAAATCTCTTTCCCGCCCTGTCCATAAATCTTACTCTTTGTTTATGTATGTTATTTTCTATATAGAAGCATCCACTTTCATGTATTTTTTGGCATAATGATTAAAGCTAAGTGACTAAAATTTATATGCAATAGAAACAATTGGCTATTGAGTTTTAGTTATTCTATGAATTTTGTACCGTCCTATATTTTACTTCATATATTTTTAAGCATTAAATTTCCTGAATGTTATGTATGGATAAGGAAAAGGTAGTAAGCTCTGCTGGTGGAGCGTGCGCCATGAAACCCAAGGAAGAGGAAAATTAAAAATATCGACATGACTGGTACGCGAGCCTAGGTATCCTACTTCCGAGCAGGTATTCTAACCACTTAAAACCCGGAAAGACCAGGCAGATATCATTCTAATTACTTGCTACCATGCCGAGTCGACTCCCAGTAATGTCGATATTTTTCACTTTCGTTAATCCTTGGGATTTATGAATCATTCACTCTATTATGAAGTATTTTGCTCACCGTTCTTTACGTTTTTTAATGTCTTTCTCTTTTATATATTGTATTTCAAACTAATTTTACGCAATTTATGGCGTATAAGTATTATTAAGTATAATTTACTACGCATTTTGATTCCCTGTAATGATCATGTGAATACCATTTTACATTTTGGTATATCATTTAGCTACAACTACCAGTATAACAGGAGTGGATCTTCATACTTGTCAACAGGGCGAATTAAAGCGATTGCCACTTTGACTTGAATAATGAAGCGGAAATATATTGGTCGAAGAAAAATATTCACTATCAGATTTTAAACTAAGTGAAGTGTCACACACTAGGAAAATTCCTAGCTATCCTCATCCTGGATCTGCCAACGAGGTAGGGTAGGGAAGGTTTTCACGCCATTTCTGAGAGAGTTTTCCATCAAGGGATAATTTTACTCAAGGCAAATCGCAGATTTTTTCCAGGTCCATATTTCTCATTATTTCTCAAGCTCCCTTTCAATTTATTAATTGTACTGAGAATGGGTTAGACAGAAGAGGAGACTTTTAAATGGCACTATTTCCAGAATACAGAGGACGTTTATAAAACTACTGTTAAAGATGTTCTTATATTCCTGGAGCAGGATACAAATATACTACCCGTATGATATGGCTGAACAGTAACCATAATCTTTTTCGTTAATTTCTGAATTTTATTCGAGCGTACATGCAAATCTTCCAAAACATGCATTAGCCAACCCGGTATTAGTTAACATAGTTCGATTGAATTAGCGGAAAATCTAAGCCTAAAGCGTACCATCATATCTAAGATATCCGAACATTACAACTAAGCCGTTTCACCCAAGATATGATTCTCTCAATCAATGTTTTTTTCAAATGGAATTTGGCTTTGGTTGTGTGGTCAGAGTTTAAAATTCACTTCAAAACGAAGTAATATCTTCGAGAGATCAAAGTAGGCGTTAATATGGATTTCATACGCAATCTAAAGAGAATCTAAAGAAATCTAATAACTAAAAGACCTGACGTCGAATTTGGGACGATTTAGAAGAAAGGTTCTAAAAATCACATTATCTGAAGGTTTGCGCATTTCACCTTATTTAAAACGCGGATATTTGTATTGATCTTCCAAATAACGTTGCAAAAAAGAAAATAGGAATCCTTGATAAAATATCCTTCGGAAACATGGATGGAAAGCATTCATAAAGTTATATACACCTCAGTACTTCTTGGGGGAAATTAGTCTTGCATAAAACGCCCAATAATCCATATATTAAGAATTAAAAAAGTAAAATAAACATTTTTTTTATTATAAGCTCTCAGCTTGTGTTTCCTCTATAATAAATACGTCAAGTGAAGACGAAATAGTTCGAGAAATTGCGAGGATATTATAAGTTGGGCGGTCTCTGATTTTATGAGAGCTAAACTATGAAAAGAGATAAATCTCAAGGAACAAATAATTGACGATGACATAAAGAAAGAGAAATGCATTGTTATGACTCAAATACTAATCACAAAGCCGAGAATGCAGCCTTGCGCCAAATTTGACAGAAAAAAGCAGGAGATTTTATACCGTGCACAGAACGGAATGCATCCTGGTACATCCTAGATTATATAAGGACGATTCTACAAATATCGTTACGAATTCAAGTCTATGGTAACCAAAGGTAATGATATCAAGGGTTTTAGAATTAAGAATGAAGTGACACAAGAAATCTCATTATCGCCGTCGATCTTAACATGTAAATACATTACGGAGGAAAAAGCGGGGATGCATGGGTACACGAGGAGGCGATGTGCATGCTGCGGTTAACCGATGACTCAACGATTACTGCAGAAAAAAAACTGTCTAGAACACTATCCGCTGTGGGGAAGAGCCTTACACACACGAACAGGAAAAATAAATGTGAAATTTATGAGCTGAACTCCATAATTTAAATTTAAACGACGACTGGAACTTAATGCTCAGAGAATATGCAGAAAATAAAAACTTCTAACGATGTTAATACATGCCAATAAATTTTATACTTCGAACGATGAATCTCCGCTTTATTCAAAATATTTCTTGCGCTGAAAATTAAAGTAATTTGTTCTTAATACGCTTATTCTATCAGGTAATTAGTGTACATATTCCAAATTAAGCTACACGAAATTATAACTTTATTGATATTTATATTACTCATTAATTAGAAGAGTTTCATATTAGTTCCGTAATTCAATAATATTCTCCATTGCAGAAGTTTATTTTTATAGCGATGAATAGTCGAGTATTTCTTGCTACCATATTTTGATGAATGGAAAATGTTTCGTTAGCCTTTAGGAACAGGATAATGAAAAATGTATCTAATAACTACTTTTGTCTCAATCTTGCTCATTGTCGTGACGATATGATAGCTATGAAGAATTAGTGAAGTTGAATAATGATATTCATTAAAGTCAAAACTTTTGGAGTGTCTAGGAAAGTTTAATTCATAGGGCCACTTGCGAGGAAAATTTCCATTTATAGTATACTGACTGAGAGAGGAAAACAAGGGAAAATAACCGCACTCCTCTTTTACCCATTCCTCTCTCTAAATCTTTCACTAGATAAGGGAGCGAGGAGACTTATAGTCTTAGGGCTAATGATAGTACTCTCATTGTCAAATAAATAAAATAGGGAACGGAAGTTAATACTACGCAAAAATGGTTCTTCATTTTTTATAGATCTGACAGATTCTCAGAGGGAAAACGACTAAAAAGATAAATAGATCAATAGGATATTTTCAGGAAAGAAACGGAGACGAGGCATGGATTAAATTAATTATTTGGATTAAATTAGAAGCAAAAGAAGCCCCCGATAGTTTCAAAGAAGTCTGAAGAGACTTATCTTCTGATAAGAGAAAATGGCCACTACCGCTTAATTGCTCTTTTGAATATATTTTTTCTCGGACGCTATATTGCTAAACCCTTTATAACTGAGACTTACAATAAGAAATATGAATGAATCTAGCGTTGATGCATGATGAAGCCAGATCCTCAATCAATAGACGTTTAAAAAGATGGAATGATACTTACAAGCTCCGTTCTCTTAAACATGAACATCGATTAAATCAAGAAGACTGACTTGCACTTACCTAAAACAAAAGAAATAAAAATTATTTTCTGTCTTCGAAAATTCACTCTATAATATGCATAGTAATTACCTAAAAATAAAAACTTAATACACTCCCCAATTTTTGAGCATTTCGTCATCGTGCTTGTTCGGATTTTTTTACCGAAAAAGAAGTTTCTATTTTCCTCTCAAATATGTCTACATGCTTTCTATTTTACCCAAAAATTTTACAAACCACATGCATCACCTCACTATTTTTCATAAGAGCGATTTTCTAAAGTTCATGTTTTTAATTTTTAAGTCATGCGTCATCGCAGTGGGATATAGCCTGACGATGCCAACTCAGAGGTAATTTTCAATTACATTTGACTGTAGCTCACTTGTGATATTAAAAAATTATGCACTATAAGTTCAGCTATAAGTGTAGACTTGCACGAGTACGTCACCATTGATCACGACCAATCATTATGACAACTTACATATATAATAGTAATGTACAATAATGTGGACCAAATATACAGAAAGGAGACATAACGGTTTCCGGTTTAGGCACAGATTCGCTAATTTTTATTTTTCGGTTTTGGTTCGGTTTTCCGTTGTATAAAAATTACAGGTTTTATGGCAACTCTTTTCGGCATGCTTCAGTTTGATGCTTTACTATAAGGGTGATGAAAATTTCTGTATTTATCTAACTCACCTGCAATCCTGTAGGGGTTTTTCAGATATGGTTGAAAATGAAACCACATATTGTGCACATACGGACCTTTTTCCTTCTCTGTTACATTTAAAATTGAAAAGTCGAATAGACCAAATTTTCACAAAATTATACGGTTCGTACACTAACCTCTACGGCGGAATGGATAACATGCTTGGCTTCTAATGCCCTGGGTTCGAGTCGCGGTTTATCGGACTTTTCCTGTTTAGGGCATAATTTCTTATGTTCGTCCATTGTAACTCTACAATCCTCACCAGTAATTGTCAAATAGATGGACACTTAAGAGCGCTCAGGGTACATTATTTAATGTAAATAACAGAAGGATACAATTGAATATTGGAACCCTGTGTGTCGAAAAATTTTTTAATAATTGATTATTTACCTGCTATTAAAATTTGAACTCCCAGTCATTCAAAAAAACACTTCCTATTTCAAAAAATATAACCAATACATTTATCAATTTGAAGTAATAACGGTAGACGGTACGAAACCCAATTATTTTTCAATAAGTTTTAATGTACTTAATCGTGCTTTTCGTCCATTTGTATTGCACCTCGAAGTATATTGCAGGAGTAAGCCATGATCACATTCAAAGCATCTCTATCAGTGATATCTGATAAATTGTCTTTGCTTAAGCTTTTATTAAATACCTTGAGTCAAATAATTAGTCCATCCACAGTAAGGCTCAGGTAAAATATTTGTAATAGTTTGTTACATTCATTCTAATCAGTCACGATCCCAATAATCTGGACGGATTTTAGCATATAATTAATGATTGCTGGCTATGGATTTTTATTATTAAAATAGCGACTAATAATGTTCGTGAAAATAAAAAAACAGTCGATATTCGAAAATTAATTAAAGAGTATAAACTTCACCGGGTTCATTAGAATTAATTACTCTACTTTAATTATCCGTTTCATTGATCACTGAATACTCGCCACGCTAATGAAAATCCCGTTTGAATTGAAATAAATTCGCAGCAGTATCGTAAAATTCCCAAACTTACTTGAATTTCAATTCCACAGTTAACAACCGATTGCACATACGCCACGGAGAAACCCTCATCTCGCAAGACCGTGATTTAATTAGGAATTCAAAAAATTCTCGATACATTTTGTAGAAAAGTAGATCCGAGGAAGAGCTAACATAATCATATAAATCGAATGCGAGTCATCTGCAATGAAGAAATTTAGGAATTCAGTCACATACGTTCTCATTTACGTTGACCTGGTTTTCAAGGGACTCCAAGGGCGATAATTTTCAGGGAATTTGTGAATGAGCTCCAATAAATATCAATTCCTGTTTAAACGTTGAGTTCTTCCAAGCAAACCGAGAGGATTTCATTCTAAAAGAATATATACGATAAAAGTTCCACATTTAAATTTTGAAACACTTTAAAATCGTTATCGCTGGATTTTATTTCGGCGAATTCGGCGAAATAATTTGAGCTCAGTAATGAGTTTTCACAGTAGGTGCTACGGTTTAACCTAAAGAGAAAATTAATATTGAAAACCAGGATTTCACTAAATATTTAAGGTATACGCAGAACCTTAAATCAAGGCAACGAGAAATAATCATACAAATTTACATGCATTTTCCGTAACTGTTAAATGAAATTGGAGGATAAAGGTATTTGAGGTATAAGGAAGTGTAAAACTAAAACTTTCACTATTATTGACGAAAAGTTTGATGGTGTTTAAATTGACAGCTTAAAAATAAACCGAATTGGCAGAGATTCTGAAAAAAACTGTCATTGCATATTTTCTGTAGGGATGGAAAAAAAAATCGATAAAATCGATTTTTATCGATAACTTTCTTAGCGATTCTTATCGATACGTTTTTAGCATTACCGATTTTTATCGATAAAAACAGGCTGGGCATGGGCACGTTTTTAAATTCAGCAATATGATGAGCGATGGATTGCATCGATGTTTGTCTGATTACTTCGATGCGTTATCGATTTTTCATAAATTTAAGAACAGTCCGTTGGTTTGTTTGCTGTTTGACAAGATGGCTACTGTTGCATTGCCTATTCAACAAGCTTCCCAATGAAAATTATCACTTTTTAAAATTGTAATGCTGTAGATTTTGATGCTATTTCACTGTTTAATAAAATAAATAACACGACTTTCTTCAATATATTGTGTCTTTTTTCTCTCCAATGTTTCTATATATATAGTTCACCATGATTGAAATTTTTCTGCTAGGTACTATGGAGGGGGAAGTTATCGATATTTTATCGATAAAAATCGATAACTTTCCGAAAATTCTCGATATGTATCGATAATTTATTTACCGATTTTACCCAGGCCTAATTTTCTGAGCTACTGTTGCCCTTTATCAGTGAAATCCTCTTAATTTCTGATGAACTTATCAGGAAATGCGTCACCAAGGCAACAGCAGCACCGAACACACACAACCATTCCCTGATCGAAAAAGTACGAACAGCCGGGATTCGATTACGGGACCTAAGGGTACGAGCGAGATGAAAAGCTATCCACTCGGCCACCAAGGCCAGTACGACCGGTTTTAATATTAATACTTTAAATTAACCCAATTTCATTAGTAAATTAAAAGGAATATAAATAATAATTCTGTCTAATTCATAAGTAAAATTTGTAAAAGCAAATTTGTTATTATCATCAAATGCTTCAACTTTAACTGCACAGATTCAAATTTGAATCTCAAATCTCAAAGTTGAATTTCAAACCTATCTACTCTTAGCAGGTACTAACTTGAAAAAAATAAGTTTAATCTTTCTAGAATTTCTTAATATTTAGCAATAAGCGACAAATTATTCTTGAATAGAGTCACTAAGATATGCCATCTTTAAAATTAATTATTATATCTGATTGAGCAGATTAATTTCAGAAAAATTCTATTAGATTCCTTCATTCGAAACTGTGGGATTACCAACTATGGAACTGATGCAAACAGCCGCATCTTCTGTGCTTACATGATAAAAACAGGTCTTGTCAACGGAAAATCTACTTATTTTCTCCTATCCTCATTTGATAACTTAGGAATTTGTGTAAAGCTTTGATGCTAAACTTGTATATCCAGTCAATTATTTTTAACAAACAGCAACGCTACGTAAGGAAAATCCCTAAAATATGTTAATTAGCGGTACCTAATACTGAACCGTGAATTTCTAACTCAAAATTTTTCACTGATCAAATTATGCCCTTTATAGCCATCGACAATCACTTATGACACAGCCCTACAATCATAAGCTTACCCTCTTACCCTTTTAATGGAAAACTACCGAAAAATAAAACTCTTAGGAAAATTCCCAACAACTTTAATCCCAGCTGCGTCTCTCAGTCTTTCGGATGAGCATTGATGCAGACGAACAGATATGCAACTGATAACATAACCAATGAAACAGATGATTGTCCTTTTCCTGCATATGCAACATCCGCTAGAGAGCCTCGAATACCACAATGGATTGGATATGAAGGCAAATTTATTCATTACTATGAGGATGCAATCAAAATCGGGATGCAGACGACCTATCAATGACATTTTTGCAGATGTAGACCTGGATATCGAAAGACTGTATAAAATAAGAATTAAAAGATATAAAAAATGAGGAATATGCGAATGGATACAGAGATGTAACAATCAATAGCGCTTCTAATTCCGTGTAGAGAAACAAAAAAATGAATAGATAATGAATGTTCAGAAATATAGAATCCAATGTTTGCATTACCTCATTCCAAAGAAAGATTAAATGATTATACTCATGAAGAAAACAGGGGTGAAAGTATAATATGTATCTAGCCCTTTCAGTCCCACAAATTTCATATTTACATATTTCAGTTAATTTTCAATATTGTGCTGTTAAACTTCGTCTGCTACATCCATGTAATTTTATTATTAAATAATCATAAAAAATATTTTACAGAAATAAGTATTTATAGGGCATCTAGGTTAAAATAAATGAAATCCAAATTTTTTATAAAAAAATTAGGACTCAAATGGTTGGCAATAGAAGTTTTCGGGTGACTCTATAGTAGTTACCCGTATTTAACATTTTATATAAACTTCTTAAAAAGGTTTCCCCTTTCAAGATGAAATCAACCAAGCACTATAAAAATAGCCGATATTTATGAAGAAGGCTAATTTGGACTACATTGTGTAAATCTCATCAAACGAAATTTCTAAGATTCGGTTAGAATTAAAATTTATCAATAATTTTACTTTCTCACGAATTTACAATTAGATATGAGAGTTTCAATTAAGGGAAATCAATTAATTAATTTAAGTGACGGAAATTACAGTTTCCTGTAAGTGTAGGTATATTTAAACCTCACCCAATACACGAGTGCATTACAAAATATTTCGCTGGTCGAAGGATGGGAGGAATACCACGGATTAATTATTAGCAAGAACAGAAGCTGAACCATGGGAAACATCTAAAAAGTATAATTATAAGATTTCATAATCTCGCTACTCTATGTATCAAGAATACCCCCAAGAGTGCACTGCGTAACAGCGGTGCGAGGTTCTCGATCAAACATGGCATTTGCCTTTCCGTATCTATGGGAGATGAAAATACTTGTTTTTACCATCAATCAAATCCCAAAGACTGTCACGCAGTTACAGCATACTAAAGAATATTCTCATCATTCGTCATAAG
The DNA here is from genome assembly GCA_947579665.1 of Sympetrum striolatum. NCBI lineage: Eukaryota > Metazoa > Arthropoda > Insecta > Odonata > Libellulidae > Sympetrum > Sympetrum striolatum. Next base: position 65,342,857 of record OX388352.1, read on the forward strand.
CAGAGAGATAACCAAATACAACTCAATACTTGAGAGCAGAAGTTATAAATTCTGCTCGTGGGAAGATGTTTGCAATTTTATGACCGAGAGAGCTAATTCTTCAGGCTCTAAATTTGCAGTTTTATTGATTTAGAGTAAGATTTAAAACGAGAATTAAACACCTTGAAATAAAATCAAAGTATCAGCATTATACATCTAGTGTTTAGATGAGTGATAATTAAACTTAAGACTATAATACTAATAAACAAAAGTCAAAGCATAAATAGCGTTCGTTATGAATTATTATTGGGCAAATAAGTATTTTGAAAAGTTTTGCATTTCCTAATCTTCGCTTTCGTCATAGTCGCGACTTAGTTTTGACTATAACTTTAAATCTCGTTTTAGACGTTATAATCCTAATGAAGAATTAAAATGTGATCATCAACTTCGATGATTCAGGAATTATAAACTGAAAAGTTTTAAACTAAAATTACTGTAAAATAAAAAGTTGTTTTTAACACCAGAATTCATCTCGGTGCAGTCACAAATGTTAAGTGAATAGCAACAAGATATTACGATGCTTTTGCTCATATAGTTAACTAATCAAGAGTTTTTATACTTATCTAAGCAACTGAAACGAATAGTGAACGCTTAAAACAATTTGGAGTTTGGTATAAATAAAGGACAGCGATTTTTAGAAGAAAATATTTTTAAAACCTTAATTTTTATGATGCAAACACACGCATCGGGTCCAAGCAATTATAGATAAGTTGCATACATTGTCATTAACTTTGATACTATAGAACGGTGGATAGGAATAGATAAAAAGATAACGTTGACATCTTGTTTTAACATTAAACCTCCACAAATATAATTTTTACCAATTATATTACATTAGGACCATATTGATCCGACACGGCTACATAAGGGTTAAAGACATAGGTATATAATAGAATACATATGCGCAGACACGCGTCCATATTTTGAGCGAAATTAATAAACAATGCTATATTTAATAATAATTTAATAATTCTCTACAACGACACAATTTTAAAAGAAACCGGCAGATGACCCAACCTATATCAAATTCGACATTCAATTGAAATTTTTCAAGTTTGAGTGTTATTTTTCAAATAAAAGGGAAATATATTTAAACCCATTTGATGAGGTTAAGACAGAATTATTGTAATATTATGAGACAGTTAAAATTTAAAAGTAAATTTCTAAAAGTAAAACACGCAAAAGTGTCGATTACTTTTGATTTTTCATTGTTATCAACTTTTCCTTATTCTTTTGACAAAAGAAACATTCAAATCTTACTCAATATTTGATAATCTCCTTGATCTTTAAGAATATCCTATCACTTACTCCTCTACATATATAGGTTATTTCGAAGGGACTTCTCATAGGAAGGCGAAGGGCGACTGCTACCTCAGCCTCCTGATTGAGACCAATCGCTTCTCAATCCGTTACTAAGGAATTGAGTTATGCAGTAGAATACGAAGCTTGACAAATAGAAACAAATATTCTAATAAAGTGCAAAATATAACACAATTGAAACATATAAACAAACAATCTACATGAATACCCTACGAGCCGTCTTTCGGCATGTGGCAAGAGGTGCAAATACCAGTTGTTCGTTCTACTATTTTACCCTATCATTATCGCATATCGTTCGCGGAAACAATGAATTTGTAAAAGTATTTGCTCTAGCATCGACTTATCTTAATTTACGCTCACTGTCGGACCGGCCATTGGATTGAATAGCAATCGAATTCGTATAGTCTATTTCAACACACACTTTTCTTGACACGAAGCAATCCTTGCGCGCAGGGTAAACGAACGGAGTCCTACGTAAGGGGTCAACAATTTCCCCGGTGCGATTATTCATCGTTGGAGGAGCAAATTTTCAAAAATATGTTAACCATCAGGATTCGATGCGGTGTAAGGAGAGGGGCGTCGGAGAGATATACATACGATGTATCAATCATCCCCTGTCCGAGCGTTATCATCGGAAATAACATTAAGTTATCTCATTCACCAGTCCCCATCGGACATTATGGTTATCATTTACATCCGTGAGTCCGCCGAAGAGGGACGTGGGCAAGCAACGCGAGCCAGGTTTCCGACACGAAGAAAGTAGAATATCATCTATCACCGATCAGACTAGTGAGTGAACTCGGAGGTACACCAACATGCTCCGTCATTCACAGGAATCGACGACTGCAAAAGTCCATGTAAATGTCTCTGGATAAACGAGAAGTTATACCTACTCGACGAACAAGCTCTGTTTCAACGGCTCACTCTCAGAGACATTATTTAGCGGCCGCGACCGACGCCTGACAAACGGAACGCAGAGGTGACATCCGCCGGCTCCGCTAACCTCTACACCGCTACTTTGGTACGCAGGCCAAAATACTGGCCGACGACAAAGATCGATCAAGTTATGATGAAAGGACGTCAACAGCCGATTTTACGACATCATTATGAATATATCGGAGGCTGAAAAAATCACCGCGATTAGAGCGATGGAAAAACAAAGACCCGTTGAAATAAATGTTGCGGGTTTTGTTCGGCTTTTCGGTGCGCGGAGTGATTTGGTCTCTCCGGCGCCGAAACGCCACGTCATCGTGACGGGTAGGAAGCGAACCATAAATCATGGCAATTATTTGGTCATCATAAGACCTTATTTGGTCCGAACGCTAATGAATCTGATGTGACGACGTGTGGATTGCTTGTACACCTAATCGCACTTATTCAGATGCTTTTCGAAGTCAGAAAACAACCATTTTCTCGGTCTCAATAGATTTATCGAAATTACAGATAAATATTTAATCGAGAGGCCCTGAAATGTTGCGGGAAAGAGCAGCCTTTCATAGGGTATTTGGACAAAAAAGAGCGCGTCGTTCTCGCTCTTTGAGAGCTATTGCTTGTTCTGCGCCGGGCTGACTTCTACCCAGTTAATAATGGTCAAAGGAAAGGTTTATCTCAATGGAAGGAAGTCAACAAGTTTCTCAAAAATCTTGCGATAATGAACTTATCAATAGCCGAGTTCTGTTTTCTTGAGCCTTATGTTAAACTGAAGCAATTATCCCAGGACGAACTGCTTGGCTTACGCAAAGAAACACATGTGTAGAAATAATAAACGGTTGTTGTGCATGTCATATCTCTAGAAGTGGAGATGAAAGGCTTCAGTTCAAAATGCATTAACTCGAACTTTTAATGAGTTGAGTAAAAAGAATATGGCAAATATGTTTAGTAGCGCCAAACAAGCAAGGTTTCTCAAACAATCATCACGCGAAGAATTTTAAGCAATCGACTTGTGATGCCATAATCTTTGAGCTACTTGCTGAGTAAGATTAAATATTTTTACAACGGGGGCATAAAATTGGAAAACGATACACTGTAAATTCAAACGAAATAAAATAGGTCGAATTCCTTCTATCTGTTAAAACTTTTCAAAAGCATCGAAACTACGAATGTTCACCGTAAGTATTAAGTAACTTAAACATTTTCTGAAATGCTTCGTGGATTTCTATTACACTTGTTATTATCCTACATTATTCCCATCGTGTAGACTTTTTTGCTCACAGTCGGCCATATAGAAAGAGACAGCTCCGATTATATTCTAAAATTAATATGGTAAAAACTTATAGGTAAATTTTAATGAAAAGATACATAAAATTGCTTTATCTAAACTAAGTAAATGGATGTGCTAAGCGGGAATCGGCCGGAACTTTATTCGACGAAATTGGTCGTCTTAAGGTTTTTCCTAAATTACTTAGAAATATACCATTTATTAAACTAGGCTCCGTTGGTAAAAATAAATGATAATGCTTTAAACATTGATGATGATTAGATAAGCATCAGATACGGCAATTCACTTAAAGTATTCCTTATTTGATCTATTCGGACTTTCAGAGATCCCTCACTGTTTTTAAATGTGTACTTTTTTATGATACTAAGATAACCACTATGTGGAACCCCTATGTATTCATGGCCCTTTTATTTTTACTTAACGACTAAAACTGTCTTCAAGTATTCCACACTTACGCTGCTGGAGTAAAATATTGCACCCAAGCCCAATTGTTATCGGATTGAAAAATCGTAATTTCTACGAAATATGTGCTCCGTATTTATTTCAGAACTTGGCCAGGTGGTGGTCTCTCATGGTGAGAAATATTGTGTAATAGTACCCAATTTTGTCTGATCAATATCTCTATACGGGTACGTTAGTAAACTAGAAAATAGCGACTTAGAGGATGGTAAAGCCACGAACTTAGACTGAGACAAAAGAGAAAGAAAGACATGTTTTCCACTGAACCAGAAGACAAATAAAACGTTTCATTCCTCAATACATGATGGCAGAGACTTCCGGAATAGGGTAGAATAATGTGTATCTTCACAGAACATCGCATACTCTAAACTGCAAACGTAGAAACAATTCTAAGAAACAACATAGGAGCAGCGATTCATTTTTTGCGAAATATATCAAAATCAAGCTGGTCATTTATTACGCAATTCATCTTCGGGAGGAACAAAAACTCCCCTCTTTTGCAGGAGCGCTTTTTAGGCAAATTAGTCTTAGGAACGCGGAAAAAAAATGCAGCGTATCAAAGCCAATAACCTGATTACCGTGCGTTTGCTGCAAGAGCATAGAGACGAGGAGACCCGTAAATAAAATCTCTCCATATTTGGGGAGTGAAGACAAATAGCGCCGTTAATTGAAGAACGAAAGCACTTTTAGGAGATTCAATCCTTTGGCAGACAAAAAATCTCCCCTTTCGACCGGCGGGTACATAACAAATGACCCATCGAACGTCGTTAGAAGTCCACTTCGTTGGCAATTAAACATTCCTGTCTAACGCGCGTATTTCAAACGGAGATCGAAGGCGGACCGATAGAAGTTAGGAAGCCGTTAATTGGCGTGAGAAAAGGCTCCATGAATACGCCAATTGTAGCCTCCCTTATCGGGCACAATCAACTGATGACAATCGAGCGAGAGGGATATGAGAGGGGCACAGTGAGATGTAAAGGGGAATAGATAGCGCGGATTTCCTTTCCAGGAAGTCTGATTACCGGCGAAATAAAAAGGTTTAGATTAAAGATCAGATGCGAACAACTTAAGCAACCCCTACTGAGCCGATTTCACCTCCTCTGCATTTTTTAACTTTTTTTCGGTTCTCCCCTCTTTACCTGAAATTCTTCCCTCCTGCACCAACTCCCACTCCGCGCCATTAAACTTTATCATTGCATACTCTCCTAACTAAACAGCTGAGAGAGAGGAAGGTGAGCGCGTGAGTAAAAATAAACCCGTTATCACCAGCGCATAAAGGGATTAGATAGTGGCAGGTAAGGAGAAGTTCATAAAAGGCCTTAGGATGATGTCTCCTTTATTTTCGAGTTCAAAGGACGCATGAAAATATGAAATACTTTTCTCCTGCAGAGAAACGTAACGCGTTTTAAGAAGTTATCTGCGAGAGGGCATCGCGAGGATTCTACGCGAACCTTTTTTGCAATCTTGCAAAAAAGACATTTTTAGATGTAGGAGAAAATTTCCATATAGAAAAGAAGTCGAGTAAATAAAGGCAGGATTCTTTCTTCCGGTATACATCGTGTCGCTTTTTAAATGCGATGTCAATCTCACCGAATTTACTACATATTTTATCTTTAAATTCATCTGCTATCTAATCGATATCTAGTTGAGCAGAAATACCCCGCTATTAGTAAGGAAAAGCGTAGGGGATAGAATAAGGATTGCAAAGCAGCATGAAGAAGAAGAATAATAATGAAGGCAGTTTGTTTTAACTTTCGTTACTGAGCCAAAATGACAACAGTGATAAGCGCCTAGGAAAATCCAGAACTTAGGCCTATTGAATGATACTAATTACATTATAATTATAGTTAAACGGCCTTGTTTCAGGGAGTGATTAAGACTCAAAGGTCTCGTCATGCATTTAACCATAGTCAAATAACACTTTCCATGAGATTTTTAAGGAGTGACAAAGATGGGAACAATTATTCTGCATCATTTATAACTCAGTAGCTCTTACACTACCAAAGCCAAAAATAAGTCATACACAAGAAATAAATAAAATAGGGAATGTCCTCTTCAAAAGGTTATACCTTAATATAGAGTTAAAGGGATGTATTTAAATTCATCGGTTTAAATAGAGGCTCTCTGTATTATACGTATATTTTTGAAAGAACTAAAATAATTGTCTATATATTACAATAGCACCAGGGACAGAACTTACAAGTACTAAGATAATTTCAGTTGTCTCGCTATGATTCTCCTGAAACATTTTAATTCGATTATTAGAAGATATGATTTTTATTTGTATGTTATATCAGTTTGTATTTAGCCTTTTTTCTGGTATTTATTAAATCTTTGCGAACGCTTCATCACCTCCCTTTTGTTCGTATTCTCAATTTCCTTTCTTACGAATTTCGTTCCCTTCTTTGATCCCTCTCTATCGCATTCTTCCATTCGAATTCGCATTCCTCCGAATTTCTCCGCAAAGGCGATGACACGATAGCGGATCCGCTTCTGGAAGTGGAGAGGAATGGAAGAGCCAAGTATCGGGATTGAGAGACAAAGAGTGTGGTTAGGAAAGGAAACATCGGAGATGCTTGAAAATAATCCTTGCATAGCCGTGATAAAATGGAGGGAATAAAGAGAGAAAAATAGAGATATCGAGAGTTTGGGAAGGATTGGCAGTGATGCAACCCGCAAAACCGTTATGTTTTTTGTTCCGGATTTTACGTCACCAAACTAAATAACAATACCGCTAAGTCGCAGTCCCGCTCCGGCAGAAGTATCGCTTTCACCTGCTTCGGGTTTTCCGGTATATTTTCCGATTTGGTACCACATACATAGAATTCGATACTCCGGTTCCAGTAAGAGGAATACCTTTTTATATTTCGCTTTTATATCCGGATTGGTTATAATCCTCAAGAGCGATTTTGGTTACGTTATGGGCACTACTTCTTATGCTTAACTACAGCTTCAGCTGTATCTATTCACTCCTTACGACGAATGCGTCGCATTCGAAATACGTATTGAGTGCTGTCAAGAAGTGCGGAGTTCTTTCTTGTTGTCTTGGAATACCGGTGAATGAGAAAAGGAACGCCGACTAAAACGGCCTCAGGAGATTTGAAACCTCTAATTCCTTAACAACCCTATTCCAAATTTTCTTTCTTTACAGCTACAGCTGTGTTCCGAATCAAAATAGCACTCTCTTTCCCTTTCGGGTTTTCGACAAAATCGAATCTGAACGAACATTAATTATTATCAATCGTACTAAGCTCGATTTCCTGTTGGCTAAAACTATTGATCTTCACCCGAACAAAAACAACCATTTCTCCGGTTTGGGGTGTCAGTTAAGTTCCGGTTCGACCATTGCCTGAATATAAGAATGAGAAGGAGAAGAAGAGATAGAAGGGTGGAAAGGGAGATGGTAACGGATGGTAAACGGTTAAGTAAGGAAAGAGTGGGGAAGAGTAAAAGAGAGATATGAGGAGACGTGGAATCTTAAGGCGGAGGTCATATTTTGAAAGCATCTCCTCTCCGCCGAACCTCTCTCCCGATAGAGAGAACACCACATCTCTCCCCTCACTCTCACCGCTTTCTTTTAGTTAACGGATATAAAAGTGAGTCGTAAAGTATCTTGCTACAGGGAGTACATAGGGCGGTAGTGTGAGGAGATTTTTTGGGGATGCGACGCAGAGTGGTTTGGTTTTTTTTTAATTCCGGGGAGAGAATCTTGGGGGAGTTGGGCGGAATTATTTCCCTCTTCCCGAGACGGTGTGTGCTTTGAGGGCCATCCTACGCCCTCATAGGAGGCCGTGAAATCATACTTCTTCAATCAACGCGTTCCCCCGAACATGCATTTTCGGAAGGGCTCGAGAATTCGTGAGAACGGGATTTCTTCAGTTGATTAAGTCGAATTCGGAATGAGTGACAGTGGTTGGGAGAGGTGGTGAAGCTGATTAAAAGCGGCTAATCGTAATAGGGAAATTCCGATGTACATGCATGCGGACACGTTTAAGTACGGGGATAACGATGTTGGCCATTCCATTAAAGCAAACGCCATTAAGATGTTGAAAATACGAGAGAATTCAGCGGGAAGGGTGGGCAGAAATAATCGCCCGAGTCCCAACTGCATGCCTAAAATCTTTGAGATGTCTCTCTGTAGAGTCATCAGCTGGATGACTGGTTGGAAACTCAACAGATTCATTTGGTACTACATGCTTGTGAGAGAGAGCAGGGCTAACTGGGCAAAATGAGGTAATTAGCCCTTGCTCCCATCAATGGGCTAGAATTCGAAGAGTGGAACAAATGCGCTAGCGCAGCACAATGGCTAATAATCTAATAGTATCTGATAAGGAGTTTCAGGAACGAATCCTAATAATCAGAATCGTTCATACCGTATGATATCCTCGCAGGAAAAGTACTGAGATAAAGGAATATAAAAAGGACTTATATCTTTTAAAACAAAAAAATACTCCTTTCATCAAGCTGCCGTAATAGGATACATGAAATATCGTGGACGGAGGAAATGATCTAGCCAACATTAGGTATACACTGTTAGTTATTTGCGATGCACATTAGATCCTTAATTTTAGTTTAATCACCACTCGATTATGCATCAAATTGAAAAAACGAACTTTATTTTGGACTAGAGACATTAAATGAAATACGTAGAATTAAATATAAAATCTTTTTGGCTTGTTATTCACAACTCAAAGGACGAAGGTACACATATCCGTCTCGGAAATACTGCGAAATGTAATCTTACCAGAAAATACAAGATAAATCACCTTATATCGAGATTTCCTGGACAACCTACCCACAATTTCCCAAATAGTATCGTAAAGATGTCCACCGTACCAAATCCTACCGCATTTCACCTTTCTTTCATAAAACGCCGAAAACCGCATCCACTAACGGTTTCTTCCCGAGCAGCCTTAAGATCCTATTCACGCACCTCGGGCCTCATCGAAAATATAGAGAAAAAAGATTTCCTCCTAATCCCTTCCCAAACTCTTTCGAAATATCTTTGGATCCCGGAATTCCCAAACGAACGAATCTCCTCCATTGAGCACCTCAAACCCCGAATGAAATTCGTTTGAAGTCCACCGTTGGAGAGTCCACTCCCGAAAGCGGGTTTGGTACCTCTCGGTGCCGCCGTTTCGGCGCGGCCGCTTCGGCGCTGGCCGTTTCGGCGCTGGCCGTTTCGGCGACGGGCCCCTCACTGTCTTTGAGCGGGACGTCTAATACACACGTTTCCGTGTGTATTAGATAACCTTATAAAATGTCTTCAGCCACTTCTTACTTAGTCGCTCGGGGTTAATACGTCTTTGACTCCCAGATACCCTCAAAAAAAATAATTATTTTGTTATCAAGTGTTATTAGTTAATTATTTAACACATTTTTTGTTGCAAGATTTAATTTGATGATAAAATGCTAAGGATTCGATATAAAATTTTAATTATGAAAGCTTAAGAAGTAAAAGTAAGCTTACAGTTCTAAATAGTTTTACAATAGTGAAAATTATATACTTTAAATAAAAACTTCAAAGTAATACTTTAGTAAGGTTTAACAAATTCTCATTTGGAGAAAATAATGACAAATAATATAACAAGTAGTACGAGAAAACAATATTTATAATTAAACTTTGTTTAAATGTTAGAAATATCAAAACAGAACAAATTTGTATGGACTGAAAATTATTTAAAATTATTTTCAACTGTATAACGTGTGTTGGACAAAATTATTTAAATCATCACGAAAAATAGCATCAAATTGTTCGAGATAAAGTTAACGAGAAATACATTTTTTAAATATAAGGTTACATTGGAAATGTATGTAAAGTTATGCAAAATTATAAAATCAAAATTAATTATAAGTGTGCAAATATAGGAAGTTAACATAATATATTTTGCGAAGGGATTTATTCGAACAGTGCAGTGATTCCTCTTTTGGAGTAATTTCTCATAATTGCTGCGAAGATAATAAAATATTAAAAAGGGAAACAAAGCAGTGCAAGTGCAAATTTATTATATTAATATTAATATAATAAATATATTTCAGCATATTAATGAGACAAATTTCAAGTCAATATCATATGTAGAAGGTCCTCAAAGGAAAAAAAGAGATTGAAAATATTCTTAAAAATCGCCGAAATTTATTTCAAATAGGAGAAACTTGCACTGACCTAGCGTCAAACTCAACACATTTGATGACAGTTTTATAAATTTAAATAAAGAAGAGCGCCTTTTCTAGAACCTCTATGATTATGAATTCCCTATCATACAGGGTTGTAGCTGAATTTTTTTGAAACTGTATCATAAGTAATTTGGAATTCCCGCCATACGTTTCAAATAGTAGAGACGCCAGGTGTTGAACCCAAGATCACTTAAAAGATGTGAAAACATAGAAGGACCTGGTAGAAATAAAACGTGTTTAATTCAAATTTTGAAGTCGATATCATACCGGTAAGGTCCAAAATTAAGACTCCGTTATCCCCATCTGAAATACATAGGGTAATGTAAATGGCTCTCTGAGATCGAACCAAGGACCATCAGGGAAACCTTATACATCGTATATAAAATGTATTACCGATCTCTATTCGCATGCCGAGTTTTAAGCTTCTATGTTATCGGAAAGGGGTTCAAAAAAAAACTTAAAAATCGTAGCAATTTCGAATTTTAGAGACGCCTGGTGCCGAGCATAGCACCTATTGGCAGATGTGAATACACAATTATAGCTTGGTAGGACTTGACCTTATTTAATGCGAAGTTTAAAGTCGCTATCATACCAGGAAGGGCCTAAAATAGGATACAGTTTTCCCTATTAGAGAGAGAGAGAGAGTTATTTAAATTACTCTATGCATTTCAAATGGGGATATCGGAATCCTAATTTAGGTCTTTCCCGGTATGATATTGACTTCAAGGTTTGCCGTAAATAAGATCAAGTCCGACAGATCCCTTTTTTTCTTTTGAGGACCTTCTCGACATATCGACTTGAAATTTGTATCATTAATATGCTTGAAGAATGCAAGCAACTTTTACTCGTAGAATAGATATAGGTACATCTGGAGAAACGTCTATATATAATAGATATATGAAAGCAGTGCCTGGAAATAATTTTTTTATGATAATGTGACAGTCTGTCCGTCTGTAGAAGACAGTCCCTTGGAAAGAGTACCTGTTGCTTATTTGCATGCGGTTAAAATTATCCTAGATTACGTAGAATTTCAACGTTAAAATCTTTGTACAGTAAGACTATTATAAAATACAGGGATACAGATACGCTGATTAGTACATAGTTTTCCGTCGATCATGAATGGTGAAGAATGGGATTAAATTTTAATGATTGTAGGCCCATTTCAACTAAAGATAGCGAGGCATATTTTATTTCATTTTATCATTTTACATCAATGGAATGGTAAACTATACACGTAAATTCTCAATCGTTTCAGTATAATATATGAATAATAAATATGAATCTACGTAGAATTTTTCTTATCAAACCCTTTTTATATTCGCATACTGATTATTTAAAAATAAATTTAGTTTTTATAAGTACCTGAGGTGTAATTTCTGTCTTCCAGAACAAATATTGAATGTTGATGAGCTTTAAAAACCGATCGATATTTTAATGATATGAACGAATATTGATCCACATTATGGTTAATCTTATAATCAATTTATTGAAATGAAATGTATCTGAATAGACAGGAAATTATTTGGCGCAGTTTTTATTTTAAAATGAATTTGATTGTAAAAATTAATTATAAGTGAACAAATATTACAAAACAATATTAAATGCTTTCGTAACATCAAACGGTTACCTTAAGAGACAAAAATTGAATGTTTTCATAGCATCAGTGGAGAAGCAGTTACTTTGAAGAACAAAAAGTTTTCTATCACCTCAATCGAGAGACAGATTGCAATACTGTGTGCGAGCGAAAACCCGTGTATGTGAATGAGATAGTGCAGATCATAAACAAATACATAAGGCAAAAATTGTAAAATTACCTTCACAGAATTCATGGCTTCTTAGCATTACTCATTACAACTGGAAATAGTAGGAAATACTCCTCAAACATTCAATCAGTTCCATATTTCCAAAATTGGACACTATTCTTTGTAACCGACAATCAGCTTCTCGGTATTGTTTGAGTTTTTTTGGAGGGTTATGCCAAGCTAATAACCTCCCGTAATACCTATCGCGTCCTTTCTGCACCTTACGCAGTCCATCAATTAGCTTCCAAAGAGAGGAATAATCTATTCCGAGCTCGTACTTAAATCGGGCTGCCTCCGTATGGTTATGAGCTGTTGAGCGGCACAAAAGCAAATGCTATAATCATTTTCTATTTCAAAGCAAAATCTGGAGTCGTATTTTAGATACTAGACAATCCCAATACGCCCAGATGTTTCTGCAAATTCTTAGCCAGATGGAAGAAGCACCCTTTTATGTGCACATTAGGGAATATTTCCTTCACTGCACTCTGCGCCGCGCATCTCATCTCATGCCTCATAATTGCACGTTATAGATGTTGGCTTCAAATCAGGTTTCGTTTCTCTTAATTTGCCGGCCGCTGAGTTCGAGTGGTTAGCGTGCTCACACGTTATGGCTCCAGTCCCACGGTCTGTGGTTCGAATCCCGGGTAGTCGGATTTTTCCGATTAGGGAATGGTCTTGTGTGACTGTTCTGGTTAATACCTACCACTGCAGAAGTCCAGAAACTGGATGTTTGCGGGGTATATGAAATAAACAAAAAAAATAAACGGAACATTTTTACGTACGTGCTTCGCTGCTTATTAGGATGTAATGCATACACAATTGGATGAAAACCTCCTCATTTATTGCTAAATGTTCCATCAGCGAACCACGTATCCGACGACACTAAATGTTGGAGCTCTCTCTTCCGAAGATGAGATTCCTGTCCGGACTTGTGGTCCACTATCGCATAACAGGAGACTCTCTTCTACTCCTGGTTGAGGCGCATATACAGTAAAAGATTGCGGAACACACAACTCCAATAAGTCTCGCGGATTTACTGGAGCGCTTGTAACTGCTTTACGACTTTTACGTATAATTTTCCTTAGAAATAAATATTTTTTTATATATACTTTAACATACGCTAGGAACGGGGGCTAGACTTGCTTGCTATGTGCTGTCCAAACATTCGTTAATTACTACAGCCGGCGACTCAAGCGTCTCTTCTGCTCTCTTTCTTACTGCACTTTTCAGAATTTCAACCTCAACTTGCGTAGCACACGCCGCGTGAGAGTTAAGCATCACTTCTCCTGTCATTGTATGAAGCCTTGCCTTGCAGCGATCCTTCTGGTTACATCTCCAAAATTTCAACTCTGCATTCTATTTACTAGATTTATCGAAAATATGCAAATATCTATCGTGCGACAGTTTCTTCTGGCTGCACTTCATTGATAGTTCAACTTCCATGACAGCAGTTGAACTTTGAATATAAACAAACTAAACAAAAACTAGAGAAACACTGACACAGCACCTTCTTGCTCTGATAACTAGCTTGCACTGAATGCTAACTATGTTACTCCGTCAACTATGTAAGCGACGAATATGCGCATGATACACATGCTTGAATTTTGAGAAGAAATTAAGGAGAAAAAGGCTGCCGCAGCCAGGGCTCGAACCCAGATATTTAATTCAATACATGGCAGAAAATGTTGTTCGTAGTTATTGCTCATAAAATGCATTTTTAAGCAGAGATAAAATAAAGGGTATCATTATACCCCGAATACCTGGAGCAAAATTAACCTTAGCATAACGTGAAAAAATAAATTAGCTCTATGTAGTTAAACGGAATTAAAAATTCCAATAAAACTTTGTCAATAGCAGCTAAAGGGGCCCACACGTAACATTCTTCCTCGTACTTAACTTTTATGGCACAATAAAACTAAAAAAACTATAATATTTTTTTATTTTTGCTTTGGTTTCCCCTGTACGAAAACAAAGAAAAGTTTTTTCAAACATATGTTAATTAAAGAGTACCAAATTCTTGCTTCAACATATTTATTTTATAAATAAAGACTTTATTTGAGGGGCCTTTTAATATTTTCTATGCATTCCGTGCCGAAACGTCCCGGCGCCGAAACGTCCCGGCGCCGAAACGTCCCATTCCGCCCGAAAGCACCACTCGGCCTCATCAACGCACTCAGCCTCCACATAACCTAGCCTCCACATAGCCTTGCCTCCTACGCCGTACACGATAAGCACCGCTCTTCTTCACCCTTTCGCGACTCCGGCAAACGTGATGCCCCTCGAGGGCCGAAACACTTTAATAAAACGGCCCATTTTAGGCCGGAGAAATGGCCCACCTGGGGTGGCACTCGGCTCCTCTTCATTAATTTTTTGCCTCTCCGACATTTTCTTCGATTTGGTTGACCATGTTGCTTAAGAGGGAGAGACGCAATGAAGTATTATACGAACGACGGTGTATTACTTCTTCGAGAATGGATTGCATCTACTACGTGCTCTTATGAGTACAATCCTAGGTCTAGCCTTTATTATTATTATTACATATATGCTGCAGTTAGACAATAGTCAGGTGGCAATCCCTATACATTAAAGCAAGTCAAAATATATACAAAAATTCCGATGTTTTTAACACTAGAAGTCCCACAAATACAAAAGTTTTAGAACGACATCAACATAATCACAAACAGTAACAGAATGCACACCTAAATACAGTAAGACGCAAATCATAAATCTTCCCCCATGGTATCTCTCCAACACATTTACACCACATACCACCACCACAGTTACCACATAGTTTACATTTGTATTTTGGATTCGTCATTTACACGAAAGAATGATCGAAACATAGCTAAACCAGCATCCATAACATCATCAATCAACCATAGGATACTTTTCAACATATTCATAAACTAGTATTATTATATTTTTACAGTATTACTTACATTATTACAGCACTATTTACATTTATTTTTCTCGCTATTTACAGTAAATCACATATATAGTCATAAATAATAAATTAATGCAGCGAGACTTATTACAAATTCTATTAACTACACATTCCAATGAAGAATTTTTAAATCGGATACTCTCTCAATCCAAGGGATGGGCTTATAGCGATTTTAAGATTTCGTTTCATGATGAATAGTCGTTTCCCGGTGTATCTGCTGCAGAAAGAGTTCTCGGGTTTTAAAAACTCTGCGACTGGCCGAAACTTTAGACTTTTCCGTGGACATCACCCGGTTGAAAACTCAAGAACTCTTTTTGCAGTATGATTAGTAATACTAAGTATGCGTATCAAGCCATCCTAACGGAGCCGAACCGTAAACCGAAACCGAAAAATACCGTTTTTTTCAGAGTGAAACCGAATTCGAACCGGAAAATAAAAATTCGTGAACCCGAGCGGGAACTGGAAAAAGCCATTCAATCCGTTTCGAATTCAACCCGTATTGAAGGAAAATGCTACTGTAGATATATTTACTAGCAAAATTTTTTAATTGATTTCAACGAATTCCAGAACTATACAAGTTATTTTAAGTACGTGGTGTGCTAGTTTCTAATTAATGCAGGTGGTAAACACGAAACTCAAACAGCAACTCCCAGGTTTAATATCCAGATGCCATGCAAAAATAAATTACAGAACGGATAACCTCGAAATTTTTCGGTATACTAGTGGGATTCGAGCAAAGTAATCAATAAAATAAAAGAAATCTAAACAGCTCGATCAAAATATCAACTACATTGGTAGTCATTCGAAAAATGTTTCGAGAAATGGTATTTATCAACTAATAACTTGAATTCTGACTACGTAGCAGAAAATGATCTAAAACTCAACTATCTTAGTAACTCTTTCATCATTTTCATAACAATCTACTTATTGATGATGCACCGGTTTCGAACAAGAAAAATTGGACTCGATTCGAAAACAAATCTGAGAACCCGCAGCGGATCCAGTTGTAAAACTGGATATTAGAATCATCTTAAATCCCCTGTGATGAGGATGGATCTAACGATAGAAATAACAATTAGGAGTAGAATCAATGTGGCAGATAACTTTCACCTCTTGTGGGGAACAGTTGGAGAAGGAACGTGTTTGAGAAGATGCGGAGACGCGGGGAATGAATCGGTGGCGATTAATAAAGGAAATTAACAAGGAGGAATAAATGAGACAAGCAAACTGAAATAAGAGTGATTAACAGCCGGGAGATGGAAGAAAGAGACGCGGTGGAAGAGGAGAGAAAACTGAGGAATTCTAAACTGCAGACAGCCAATATGTGAGGAGAACAATGGTGAAGAATGATGGGAGAGGTAGGAAAGGATTGATGAGTAAATAGATATAAAAAGAGGTGAAGAATCAAAGTTATTCAGCAGTTGAAAGGTATGGAGAGAGGGAAGCGAAAGAACAATAGCAGATGAGGTATCGAGGAAAGGCGATAAGGAGCGGGTGGGGGCGATGAGAGACAAAGGAAAGGCGTGGGAGAAAAGGCCGAGTGCAAATGAAAAGTCCAGAGGAGAGGAAACTGTTGAACAATTGCCGTCACGGATGAAAGCTATAAAGGTACCAACTGGAGTCGATATGCATGCTTTGTGAACACACACGGTAGCTAGTTAAGAAAAATGAAATGAAATGCATCAGATCCCATTGCTTTTGAAGGACCGACCGAGTAAGAAAGAGGGAAAGGTAGTAGTATACAAGGCGGAGGTACATAATTTAGGAGTTAATAACCAGTAAAAATATTTAGTATCGCTATTACCTAGCATTTTACGGGGTCACGTCTGTAAATACCAATTTTATTGTGAAAGTGAGTAAAGAATTATAGGCGGAACTTAAGCGTAAATATTAGATAAAATTCTCAGCCCCGTCTCTCTGTATCTCTTTCGTAACAAAGTGGTTTGAGTTCGGCTTTCATTTGTCAATATGAAGACCTCAGCACACACCCTGCCCTGCAAAAGGTTTTATTTATTTTTGAAGAAGATTAAATGAGTGTGGAATTCGTTTTTAATTTTATGTTTAATACATATGCAATACCATAATAGGGTGGGGATGGAGACCACATCTACTTTCGGACTGCCTACAGAGAGAATAGATGATAAACATGATTTAATTTACATTTTACAATCTGAAAATTAGTTTTAAAATCTGATTAATTGAAATTGGCCATCCTCGGGAGCTCAGGATGAGTGGTCTGTGCTGAAACATGTCGTTTTGAAATATATATGTGGAAAATAGTACATGTGAAATTTACAATCCTTTGCTATGGCTTTCCAGTTAGTAATGCCTGGCTCAATCCATTTTATTCCAAACTAGTTCAAAAAGTATACATCAGGATCCAAAAACTTACTGTATGACTTTTACAACAGCTAAAGTCCAAAATTTGGAATATATTCGGTTCTAAAATATCTGAATTGCGATAAAATGAGCATATGTTTACAGCTACGTATGTACAGCTTAATTTTTAATAAATATATAGAATACACTAATTTTATTCAAAGCGATTGAAATAAGCAACATGAACAGAACGGGCAGTAGATGTCTACATGTACATTCCACGAGTAAATTACTCCAACCGACACCTAATTACTTCTAAATATCAAATTGACTATTCATTTCCACGTATACTTTATTGGCTGTGCTTTCATACTCTCATTATAATCCTTTCACATACTTTATCGGTTGATTAGCGACATCTTTTCACACACTCATTCTTATTTCCTATTGTGAGAGATTGTCCGGAAGTACAGTCCTGGCCAAAATTAACGCAGCACCAGCCGTAAGGATCGCTAGGGAGGTGCTGCGTTAATTTTGGCCAGGAGTTTTCATCGCAAGTTTTTTCAAACCACGTTTCTTCTACTATATAGCTCCCAATATAATAACAGCATAAAAATTAGGATGGATAACATGAAGATGAGTCTTAGTCTCGATCCCATCCGAATAAACAAGATTCATTATTAGTTGTTCCCGAGGCATACCAGTACACGACACACGCGCTCGTTGCGGTATGCGCGCGAACTACTAGTGTCTACAATAAAACGGACCTTATTTAAAAAAAACGCCTCGTACATACATTTTACCTATCGCCTTATCACGGTTCAAGGCAATAAGATTTCTATGTATTTATGTAACATACATTTTATGAAATTTTAACATTCAATAGTTCAAGCCCTTTTGATTGCAGCTCCCTAGGTTAACTGCCTCAATTGCTTACTGACGCTAACGGGCCCTGCCTGGCAAGAACGGACGGCTTTTATTTCGCAAATAACCCTCTCTACGGAAATTCGGGAATTCTTTACGAGGGGTTGCTCTCTTAAAGTCGGAAAAGTCTCTCTTGCTTAAGAACACGTTGAGCGGGGAAGAGGAAATTACTTCTGATATGAAGCGACGCCTTTCGCTTACGAACGACAATCTTTTTTATACAAAACACGGAACTTATAAAAAGAGGCACGCGTTAAAATAAATGGCTGGAGGGGGCGGTAAATATTTGAATCGATATAAAGAAATAATGAAGAGGAAGGTGAGAGAGTAACAGCGGGAGAGGGGGCCGATTAACGGGGAAGAGGAATTCACCGATAAGACACTAAGAGTAGAAAGGTGTTAAGAGGGGCTCGTAAAAAGGTTGAGAGGAAGGAAGAGATAAGAAGACGACCAGGGGATCGAACCGAATGAAAGAATTTTTTGCGTTAGTTACTTAGAACATCGTTCGGTCTGCTTCGTTACCTCACCCAAGAGGCTCGATAGAGGTCTGAACTGACTGTGATGTTTGTTCGCTCCATTATTTGGAATTATTAGAAATAGTAATAGCTAAAAGACTTTTAGAAACGTAGCATGAGCCCATAGGAGAGCTGGAGCTCGGCCTAGGTACTGATTAAAGTTACTGTAAATATGTCTTGCGTTACTGTGATACACTATATGTTCAATTTACTAGTAATATTTCCTTATTTAGTAAATCATCTTTGAACGATGCAAAGGTACAACGATTCGCAATATTGTTCGTAATTCTTAATAAGTTACAAAGGGTGAGTTCGTGACGAATTTCTTTCAATAAAACAAAATAAATTCAAAATAATTCGACCATTAATGGAGTACACGCATTTTGACCATTTTATGATAATGCTGAAAAATGCGTATTCTAAAGAAAGCAAAGGATGAAAATTGGTTCATGTCACCACGATTTTAAAATTTTGAGGAAAGATTTAGTAATTATAAAAGAAATGTATTTATAGAAAATAAATTTCTGTGGATAAGTTTAAACTGACTGATAAAATTTTTAATAATAATAACTCGCCACACCCTTACAGTGGCACAGACTAAAGATGCTAAGACTTAAAAAATGACAAAAATGTATGCAGTAGCTTTTCTTTATTCAATGAAATGTATTTACTAGGGTCTAACAAATTACTTATGGTTATTTTAAACACATATGATAACCATGGTCTAAAATAATTTTTAAATAAGAATGCTATTATGTAAGCGTGAGGTAATCATTAATAGGGTGGGTGCTCCTAATGTGGAATACCACAGTATCTGATTAGCCAAGTGCTGTTTTCTGTCAGCTCGTTATTTAACTTGATACAAATGCTCCTGACAGTCATCATGCGAGTTGTCACTTGTCCAGAAGAAATACACGTGCTTTGATGACGCTCTCAAGTTTTTGGGTCTTAACGAGTTTTTGGAGAGAAAGTTTAGACCTTTTATCCCACATCAAAGACGGTGAGTGTGATATAAAGATCAATGACCGTTAATAAGAGTAAGTTTTCTTGTGTTTTATCATAGAAAATTTAATATCTAAAACCAACCCAACTCGTAAAAAATTAAAAATGTTCCAATTTGGCGTACAGTTCTAAATATTTTGGGCAATCACTCCTCAACATGGGCTCCTGTACTTTTCGGTGTTGCGCAAGGGAGTGTCCTTGGTCCGTATTTGTTTTCTCTATTTATTGATGATCTTCCCAATGTCATTAGAAATGAAAGCCAGGTATTATTATTCGTTGATGACTGCAAAATGTTTAGAAAGATCAATGCCAAAAGTGACTGTTCTGCTCTCCAAGACTCGATTAACGCTATCACAGCATGGTCCTCCTGGAAGTTTAATTTAAATCCAGAAAAGTGTTGTGTCATTTTCATCACTTTAAAAAAGAAAAAAATTGTAATGACTACCTCATAAACAATAGCTGCATTCCTAAAGTTACTTCATGCAAAGATCTAAGGGTATTTATTGATGAAAAGCTAAACTTCTCTGAGCATAAAAACTATGTTAAAAAATCTGATGTTGGCAGCAGATGACTTTCTCCATATATAAGATGTAAATATTTATCTACAACAGTATTTTCGAACTCTATATTCAATAAAAACTTGGAAGTTAAGTGATTAATTTATATCATATTATCTTTTACGTCACAAGCATTATGAATAATGTTTTTCGGGACATGTTCGATGAAAAGTGATGAAATTGGCCTTTCCCCCAGCGCCCAGAGCGCCCACAAAGTACAGTCCTGGCCAAAATTAACGCAGCACCGGCCGTAAGGATCGCTAGGGAGGTGCTGCGTTAATTTTGGCCAGGAGTGTACATAATCAGCAATTTCCGGTTTATCAGTATTTAAAGAATAACTCCTAAACAATCAGTTTTACAAAAATATGTTTCATACAAAAGTTATAGTAAATATTATTTTATAAAACTTTTATAAATAATAAAATATACCTAAATATCAGATTAATGGAGATATTGTTTAAAAACGGAAACTAGCTTCGAAAAGTAAAGCTCAACTTATGGTTAACTGATTTACTCCAAAAACTAATCAACTCTAAAAAAACTAACCAAAGTACTATATATGAAATATTGGTGTTGATACGGCAAATAATCTTCATGTTAGAGCGCCCACAAAGTTCATAATCAGTAACTTCCGGTTTATCAGTATTTCATAAATAACTCCTAAACAATCAGTTATACAAAAATATTTTAAATACAAAAGTTATCGTGTATTAAAATACATTTTCTAAAACTTTTATTAATAATAGAATATAACTAAATATCATATTTATGGAGATAGTTTGCGAAAACGGAAATTTGCTGCGAAGCATAAAGCTCGACTTCCGGTCAACTGATTTACTCCAAAAACTAATCAACTCTGACAGCACCCATCACAGTGCTATGTATGAAGTTTGGTATTGATACGACTAATAGTTTTTACGTTAGAGCGCCCACAATCACACACACACATACACACAGACATTATTCCGAAAATGGTCAAAACGTGTTCTTGGGACCCCAAAACATGCATTTCCGTTGAGCTTGGTAATGTTCTTTGCTCACTGAAGCTTAATTTTTTATCAGTTTTGAAGAACACTTTTTAAACAACTATTTTAGTATTCCTATTAGGACCTCCATTGCTCTAATATGGAATAAGGTAGACATCTAATATTTTCTTAAAAGCTTAAAAAATATTTAATGAATCTATCAATTTCCATTGAGGGACAATAGTTGAGAGGTAATAAATTTAGTGAATAATTCCTAAATACAATTTTAACAAATGAAAGGGGCAATAAAAGGTATTTTAAAAAATTATTCCATATTTGGTACGTTTACTATATATTTGATAGGTGAGCATTATTGATAAGCAACTTGTCCGAGATTGGAGGAAATTCAAACAATGATAGTAAAACACAAACATGGATGAAAATAACCTCAAATTTATGAGATATAGTAGAACATTGCATTTACCCTCGACGAAAACCTAACCTAAGCTAATCTATGAGGGAAAGAGCCGATAAGAGTTGTTTTTATTTACGAAAATGGATCCTTGCGCTCGTTTAAGGAATGTGTAAGAGCGGAAGTAAACCATTGAGGTATGTTATTTGCGTAACATGAAATCTCCGATAACCTGTTTGATATACGACCATGGATCAGTAAATTTCATATTATCAGCAAAATAGATAAACGACAACTAATGTTAAGGATATCTTTCCACGGAAATTAATATTGCCTGGGTAAGAAGAGCAACAGGAAGTTGCTTGTTAAAAGCACTTCGACAACGTCATTTCGCACATGGGCTCCCACCGGGAATCGAACCCGAATCATTAAAGCTGAACGCGCTGCCCCTTGGCTAACCGGGAGCTCAGAAGAACAAAATCCCTATTATTTATTATTACGATGGACTTCTAAATCATCAAAGCCGCATCTGTTGAATTAGAGACAAATTAGAGATACAACTATCCTCTACAATATGCCAAGATATAACAAATATTCCAGTTGCCAAAATGTGGTAGCATGAACTTAGCTTCTCTACCTCAGACAGTTTTTAGTTAACAAGTAATAAATATAATATTAACCTAAAAAATAAGCAAACGTGGTAACGTTGGAAGGAGATGATTGACTCGTGCAGAAAAGTATGGATTAGGGTGAGGCAAATAATAGAGTCAGAAACGCTGAGGAACGAAATATAGCTTGGAACAAGATGCACCCTTTTCCCCTGGAACTTTTTTTAATTTCGATCCGTGTGCGAAACTGGGTTTGAAACCTCTCTATTTCCTAAGTCACCGCGGAGAAACCAAACGATTTAGTGTGGTGAGTGGACCAAAGAATTGATGAGGAGAATTGTGAAGCGAGTTGACTTATTGTGGTCCGTAAAAGGGGCTGAAAACTGATAGGGAAGATAACGTAGTGCTAAGGCATTGTTACTCTGGCGTGATGTCGCGTTGATAGACACGCTCAGCGCCAAATAAATATTCCTGCCTTGTCGTGAGACAATTTCAAATGTTTAAAGGAAGAAGAAATATGATCAGACGTCTCCACACGGAATAAGAATCTGCTTGGAGTTGAAACTTAGACATGACGTTTGAAAGGGACGGATTTCCTCGGTGAGGTTAAATAAATTAAAAATGAGAAAACCGAGAGAAAGGAAAGTTGAACAGTTTCGTGGGTGACAAAATTAAATATCTATCAGGGTGAAAGATTTTGCTCATTATCCTCTACGCCGGAGAAGCAAATTGAGTGAGCCGAGTAAAGAGTAGATTGTTTTTGAACGTCAGTAATCGTCGAAATTAAATCGGCGGCCATTTTTATATTATAGGTAAATAAAACCGCCATTATGAAATTCATATGATTAGTTTTTTTCGCTACTTCGCAGTTAACTTATATTTAAAGTTGTAGAGATTCTAGTTGGTAACTTGCTGTTAAAATAGAGTAACAATATTGATAATCGGTACGCGAAGTAATAAATGCAAATATCAAAATTAATGATTATTTTGAAAAATAAATTTTAACACGCTACGTTGAGAACAAAACCTTTCTCAATGAAAACAGAAATTGGTAATAAGATTTCAATTTCAGGCTATTAAGTGAGAAAGCATTTAATTTCACAGTATAATCGGATTAAAAATAGAATTTTAAACTAAAACATTAATTAATTATTGGATAATTCCTCC
This sequence comes from Sympetrum striolatum, assembly GCA_947579665.1. Classification (NCBI taxonomy): domain Eukaryota; kingdom Metazoa; phylum Arthropoda; class Insecta; order Odonata; family Libellulidae; genus Sympetrum; species Sympetrum striolatum. The sequence goes on from OX388352.1 coordinate 65,366,282, forward strand.
CTGTATATTTGATTGGGTATTCCTATCTCCCACACAAGGCTACTATTTATAACTATTCAGCAGCTCTGACAAGAGCACAGAGAAGATAATGAGGAAGGAATATGTTAAGAAATTCTATTTATTAAATTTCTATAATAAAAAGTGATATTTTTGTTATTATCAAATAAAAATAAGGAGAAATCTAAGTTTTTAACACGTATTTTGTGATGAATTAAAGACAAAATCCTCTTGCGTAGATTTCTTATGCGAGTAAGGAGTAACCGGTATCAACATATTGGATGAATAATTGATAGTTATAATTAAATTATATATATTACAAACAGCTCATAATTTAAGAGCATTATTTCTTAAAATTAAATTAACAAACGCCCCTTAAAGATTTTTAATCTTTCTGAATCCGTTATATTTAAAAGCAAGAGATATCTTATGAGAAAAAAACTAAAATGTACTGATATTAAATTGGCTCCTTCTCTCTATGAAGAAAGTCTCTCTATATATTTTTGTTTCTAAAATTACTGAATTATTCGAACTTAATCTGCTCGGATCTCATGGAACGAACCTATTTGAGAATTTGTACGTTAAATGGAAAGATTTTTACAGAACTCGAATACTGTAAGCCTATCCATGATTTAAATTCTATTTTCATTAGTATTTTACACCTATAGGTTGTGGTAAACTAAACGGATGAATCAAATCGAATAGATTCTGAAAGAAAACAATTTACTCATTAACTCTGCAATTTCCAACATTGTTATCTAAGATTAAAATACCCCAAATCTCTTATAGTGAATATTACCACCAAAATCCCCAGAGCAGACTTGCAGAGCTTAATTTTTAAGTAAACAAGTCATGCTAAACAGAATACATGGGATTTCAACGCCAGTCATTCTTTGTAGCAGGTGGGTGGACAGTAACCTAAATAGATTTTAGAATAAATTTAGAGATAATATCGATATTAGTTTTATTATATACGTATCACTGCAAGTAGGTGTAGGACCTGGAGGCAGTGTTTACAATTTAGAAATAACAACAGAAATACAATTGAAGTTGTTCATATATATTTGTTATGTACAGTATTTGATAATATTAGGTTACAAATACTCGAATGAAAGCGATATTTATCCACATAATCGACAATATCTTTCACGAAGAAGGTTCTGAGAAACTAACGAGACTTGAAATTATTACGTGATGTGAAGCGATTTCTCAAAAATGTTTTTATCTACATATTCATGGAAAATCACTCCAAAGTAAAACAGTTATAGAGATAATAATGTTCCTCCTATGTTCAAATCATTTTCCAGACCTAAAAATGCCTTATATAAAAATATGACGTACGCAGCGTGTAATAGTATAAAGGAAGATCACGGTGAAACCCACAGTTTCATAAAGCTCTTAATCACACGGAAAGGATATTGTAAGTGATATATTAAAACAAAAAAATGAAAGTGATTAGATCTTACGATGGAATTACAAGAATTATTAAATGTACCCAAAATAGTTTGGTGGAAATATGAGTGCAGTTTATATGATATCTAGATGATCAGGCGTTACCCTGTGGAAAGCCATTTAGGTAATGAATAAATATAGTTTCACGTAATGAACTGCAACATTTGAATGATCACACTGTAAGATTTTAATGTTCTAATCAACGACAAAATTTAGAAATAAAATTCCAGCAAACGATATTTGAAGAGTGAAGCGCTAGAATGAATGGAAGGAGAATTACTTACATAAAAAAATATTTTGCAGAATAAGACAAACAGTGAAAATAAAACCGGTAATTTATTTGAATTCAAGTTTACACTGTAAGTTGGCCTTCTGGCCAGTTGCAACATGTAAGGGGAACATAAAAATTCTTCGAGGAGCGGTTAGCAAGTCAAATTAAAAAGAACAACTTAAAGAAGAGAGTGCAAAAATGGTAACCCAAGTATAGGGTTTATTTCAATTTTTAGAGGTTAGAAGGCAAGTTTTACTCGAGATCGTGAATATTGATACAATAAGACTGAAGAAGTATACGGGAAGGGAAAATCAAGGTATTTCAGAGCATGTGGTAATACGTTCGGAACATTAGGATAGAGTACTCAGAATGACTTCCGGTTTATTCCATAATCATTCCATAAGTAAGAAATTAGTAAAGCACTTCGTAATTTCCACAATATTATTTATTTAAAAAACGACCGGTTTCGGCTAACGCCATCCTCAGGTCGTTTTTTAAATAAATAATATTGTGGAAATTACGAAGTGCTTTACTAATTTCTTATTGTGGCTTTCCACGAAGTCCGGCCTAATACCATAGAATTTTTTCTATAAGTAATTTACTCATCTCAAGAACCTGTCATCATCACACTAAACACAAATACTAATCTGATATATTGGAAAGACTTGGGTTGTATCTTAGAAATCCCCATTCTGCGGCAACCTTCAAATAACTAAGATATTGCCATGTAACAAACACGAATCAACGAACAAAACATTTTCCAATAACCTAAATCAAATTAAGAAAGAAGCGGAAAAGATTTTAATATATCAAATATTACTATTGCAATAATTTCTAAACTCAAATGCAATGTCTTCCTTAGTCGATAACCAAGATCTAGCCGTGCAAGTAAAAAGTTATTTGCCATATTCCAAACTCCCTATCTTTGGAAGCGATAAAAAAATCATTGGATACCAGTAAACGATCGGCTGAAAATAGTGAATCCCGGCGGGTGCCAATGTGCGAAATGACCTAAGCAGTCGAAGCACTTTTAGCAATACTACTACTACTACTGAAAATAGTATAATCTGAACTTGATTCCTCCATAAAATATACTTGGTATATTACCACTCATGAAGTCATTCCATTAATAATTAGATTAAACAAATGTTGTAATAGGAGTAATGTCAGATTAATGTAAAATAATGTCAGAGTAATGGTAAAATTTTTCTAATCTTGTTCAAACAAAAAAATCTCGTCCTCTTTTTTAGCAAATAAAAGTAGAATTTACGATATGTTATGTGAAGGAACTTAAAATTCCACAAACATGGGGATGATTAATGCAGTCTCCGGGCCGTAAGTGAAGACGCTATGACGGATTCCCTAAGAAAGTTATTCAGCAATACATCATGAAGAATTAAACGTTTGAACCCTAATGTGGTAAAGCGCCTAGCGCGCCTTTTTAAGTCGTTCCCTTTCAACGCTAACGGTCACCACCCTAAAATGTTTGTGAATAACTGGAACAATTTATTTCTACGGTTGATTGGCCCATACTTACTGGCCAAAACGATATTTTCTACATTATAAAACCACAATAACAATTTTTTCTAAATGGATTATATTTATAATATTCGTATTTGATACGTGAAAGATATTAGACATCGATCCCAAAGGAATTGTTAAGATGACTAAAACTATTATATGTTGGAATATTTATAACCGAGATCACGGATTCACTAACATTATAATTATAACCAAAAATATGTTGAGCTACATTAAGAGAAGTAGTTAAATGATCAAGTATTAAATATATTAACTTACACTATAAAACAAACAAACGGAAATCTATGACAAAATACACAATAAATAATCAGTATCAAATGATTTTACTTTGAATTACACCATCAAGAGTATTAACGCCGAAGCAGTGTCATATTTCTACGAGAAGATAACTGCCTCTCGATGAGTGAAAATAATAATATGCAGTCCAAAAGTAGCAGGACTTCTGTTTTCCTAATTGGCGACCATGTGCAGCTTCTGTATAGTCTCAGTATGATTGCTACGGTGACTAAACAAGGCAATCCAATGCCGAATATATATTAGTGTCATATGAATGAAGCGGATGGAAGCGAAAGGAAAAGGATAGGAAAATGAAGTCTTAGATTCCTTGTACTAGTTTCTGAAAAATGTGGGCTCGTACAGGAAAACAAGGAAAATAACCACACTCCTCTGGCCTAGTGCACCTCATTCCCACTCGGAAGCTTACGATGGCTAATGGCGAAGCACTGACCTAAGTGACCTCAGTAATAATATTCTCTAATGAAAACAGAAAGAAAGATCCCAACTACTTCCATTTCAATAATTATTACTTTTTGCAAACACACGCAACTATTCCCTTACCAGAAAAATCCGATTAGCCCGGATTCGAACCTTGGACCTCGGGGTTGGAGTGCTAACACGTTAACCAATTCGCCACCATAGACAGACTTATTAACCGATAGGATATAGATAAATTATAAAGTATAACAAAACATCGCCATCGGATAGATTATTACACAATAATAATGGAAATCCGGAAAAAACCTTCATTAGGCGAAACATTCCCTAACTACTCCACATAAGGGTATCACCGCGTCTCGAATTTTCAACAAAATCTCTCTAATAGAGCGACGTTTTCGTAGCAGCCAAGCTGGACTTCCGTTCAACATGGGTTGTCTACATACGGGGGAGAGAGCATAACGATATCGAGGCGGGTAGAATATCGGTAGTATATGGCGGGAGGGTGTGGTTCAACAACAATAGTTCCTTCCATAGATAGGGCAGCGGTGGGGGAGCGACGTCGGGTAGCGGAGAGGGGTCAAAGGGGTAGGATGATGAGAAGTGACAGTTGAACATGAGGTCGGGAAAGGAGAGGTTTGGTTGCGGGGGTGGCGACTGTCTAGAGCTCCCGGGGTGGGGGAGGCGGACGAGGGATAGCTTTTAGATTGATTTCACTTCTAAGATGAAGGATTCACCATTGAGATGCGCAGACGACAATCTACATGCGACTATACAAGAGCTGCCTTCGACGTTGATGGGGGACATGGAACAGCGTCAATGTGTAGACGTTCTTTTAAGGGTAACGCTGCAGTGATTTTCGTCCGTATCCCCTTCCCACCTCCGAATAGAAAATCCGTTTTTAAATCTTCGCCGGCGAGGATTTGGAATCGTCCACGATGCCTCTTAATTTTCATTTATCCGTGTCGAGTCGCTGTGGGCATGCGCGCGGTTTTGTAGTATACTTGGATGGAGTGTCATGGATGTAATGATCTCAAGTGCCCAACGTGACTAAATCGCTCATCTTGTATTCTCAAAATATTTTCATCGACCGTATTTAATAAATGGAATATTTTTGCAGATCTTCCGGAAAATGATGGAGGAAGAAGTACGTTTTGTTTACTTGTGCACCATTCTCCTTCTTGGCTGTGGTAATATAAAAATTACTGAGGTATGGTTTAGGCTGGATAATTGCACTACTTGTTGAGAACTATGAAAAGCGTAATCCATAAGGTAATTGTGGTGAACTTTATCTCATACTTTCATTAAGTGAGGAAAGAAAAGGCAAATTATTTTATAGCCATTTCACCACTCCTAAGCCTTTGGTATCAGTTTATGGTGGGGTTGAGAATACAAATAGCCATTGAACAAATGACTATACAGTCTGACTTCTATTTTCAATAATAAATAAATATTTTCTTATAAAATCTGTCAACCAGTTACCCTAATAATGAAGATTTAACGGATTTTCGCCTAACAAAGTTTTTTCGGTATCCGAACACAGGTAGCCACACGGATTCGGCATAGGAATTAGAAGACGAACCAGCACGTACGCGATCACAGAAATTTCAAAAAGATCTTATCAAAACATCACTGCCTATTTGCAGCTAAAATTAATATGACAAGAAAAGAGGTAAAATTGTACAACCTTCAATAAATGGACCGTTGACATTAAACGTTTCCGTCAACAGATGAATGTTTAATCTGATCATGGGCTAACAAAAAAAGATTGGTTTTGTTGCTGCTTCAAGACTCCCTGCTTCATTCCCAGTAATATCGTAAGATTGACATTTATCTGCCTCTCACTACCCAAACTAGGCCTTCCTCTAAGATTCCTTCCTTTCACAATTCTTTCCAATATTGTCGTAGTCTATCAAGCCATAGTATGTAATCAAATAGTTTTCTCCTTAACTGAGATGGTTTAACCTTCATTTGGCGGCACATCAGAATAAAATTTGAATAACTTATGGTTTAATGTATACAATAACACAATATCTACATATTCGCGACCCGGATTTCGATATATTGCATCGTCATCAGGTGGTTTCCTTCTCAAGAATCCTAACGCGGATGCCATTGAATCGTCCAATAGTTGAAATCTAAAATATGAGATCAAGAACCTTCAGCGTTCCTTTTATCGAATATTTATACGATGTTGACGGCACTGGGATATTCTAATTTATTTGCATTCTAAAGGCTCGGATACCGAGAATTGTGTTCGTATGTATTGCGGTATTGTATAAATTAAATTGTTAGTTCTACTAATTTTCCTTGTAAAGTTTCTACTAGTTTTCTTCGATGTATTTCAGATCTTTTTCCTTTGTTTACTCGCTGAAGAATTTCAAGTTTTAAGGTCCCTCAATATCATTTGTGAAGAAAGCAATGGCAAACTACCTCACTCCTCATCCTGCCTAGTGAACCTCATTCCACTCTGCAAGCTTTCAGTAACTTACAATCAGGTCAGAGGGGGTGAGGTACCAACCGGCTTTCGGGCTGCATCAAAAAAAATCATTTTAATCATTTTGCACACTGCTCCATCTTCCACTTTGTTGTTAATGTTTCATATTCCTACAAAAGAACACTTCATATAAATCTGACAAATCGCTTGGCTTCCGTTTTAAAAATCGTTAGTGGGAAAAAGAACTGCCTGAAAAGGATTTCCAGCAAACGCCGAAGTAATGTACGAATTGTAATGCTTAAAACGTAATAATCATCCCTGGCTAGCACAATCTCGCAAAATTTAAATTTTTGATGGTGTCGTCGTGTGGTCTTTATTATTTACTTACATTCGTCTCATATTTATGTATACATATTCACCGTATTCCATTCACTATGATATTTAAAGCTCAATGTATTTGACACGCTTTGCTTCATATGGAATCATTCTTGAACTACAAAGAAAGATATTTCACTTATACTTTCGTTACCTTGACATTTTCTTGAGTAATTTACGATTATCCAACTGTGATTTTCATATTCGCACTGCCATAGTTACGAACCTAGTTATGCATGAGATCATTCTCGACAATGGCGAGTTCACGATTCTTGTATAAATTATGTATAACTGCAAATCCGCAAGTCCGCAAATGAATATAACTTAAGAAGTATGATGATACATCATTCACGTTTAAATATCAAGTATAAAATATGGATTGAATGGCCAGAAGGAGTTTAAGTAGATCATGCATTTCATGTTTAATTTATTGATGCAGTACATCCTATTTGCCATTACTATGTTCTGAATGTTTTTTGTTTGTAAATAATTTCAATAAATTTGATTTTTGTTAGAATCTCATCAAACTATAAATAATAATTAACCTTGCGTATCGATTTTTAGTTTAAGTTACATGTATATCATGCTCTATGCATTAACAGTTACCATTATATTTGGTGAATTTGAAATAATCTGAACAAACCTTTTCTTCTTTTTAATTCTATTGATACAGTTAACTGCATGCAATATTTTGAGGTATTGAGTAACTAGTTTCGGATATATTTTTATATCTTATAAATTTTCTTACACATTTATAACTGAAATAAATATTCAATGCATCATTTCCGCCCTATCTCACATTCCTTCCGTGGATGTTGATCGGCTATTCATAGTTTTTTATCCGACAAACTTTTTCTAGTCTTTCTTATTCCTTATTCATTCTTATTCCTTATTCATTCTCATTCCTTATTAATTCTTATTCCTTATTCATTCTTATATGAATATTTTCATACATTTGAAAAGCTTTTTGGTTATTTGTTTCGCTTTTATTGTACTACATTTTGTAACTTAATTTTATTTTGATTCCTAAACTTTCTGTTAACTAAGCTGTATGATTTAGCTCGTAATTAACAATTAAATATCAATTTCGTCCAAAATAAGGAGAAGAAATATGTAATGCTAATAAACCTACATATTTACGCGTGTTATTCTTATATTATATTATATGCGTGTTATTCTTATATATTCTTATATTATCTACTGTTTCAACTAACGATAAGATATCGAGACACCATTTTGAGATGATGCGTAAGAACTACTGACCTCATCTTGATTCCTGTTATACATGAACATGGACTTCGTGTCGCAATCACTTCCCAGACGACCCTTTAATGCCTTACCGAATTTCATGCCTCCCTAAAATGAATCACGCACATTACATTCCGAAGATAATCTTGAAATAAGACGTTGCGAGAATAAAATGAGTTTTACTACCGCAAGGAGGGAAGCAGATTTTCAAAACGTAAATTACCATGTCACCAGGAGTGGCCTGGTTTTTTCCGAAGTCACCCTCGCGCAATCGCATCAGAATTTGGGTACGAGTAATGGCTCATGCGGACCAATTTACCGGCCACGCAAGGCCAACGATACGCAGAGTTCTCGAGGAGAAACATTTGAACTATTTTAACCTCAGGAGGATTTCGTCATTACTAGGAGCTGGGTTTAATAGGCCTCGAACAGCGAAACCGCGAAAGACAGGTAATTTCAATACAAAAGAAGTGCTTCCACTCCCTCATTTGCTAGCGGACTTCGGAATTCCTCACGACACAAGGTCATACTCGCGAAGAGGTACAGCAGTAGCGAGGGAAGACAATAAATAAATCGCAGAGAAAAGTGCGAGGAAAAGGGCTAAAGCTGTCGTGAATGATTTATAGAGAGATCGCAGGGATGAAATGTCTGCTCCAAATGGAACCAAGTGAGATGCCATAACTAAAAATTCATGGCCTTTTATTTGAAGCATCGTAGAGAAAAATACACGCCTTAGTGACAGTTTAAACGGATAGCGATATCTCGATATGGGAAATCATTTAAGGGAGAAGGGTGCGACTCACTTAAGAAGTGATTGAACGAAAAAAAAGAGAAATTGAGAAAATTATCCTTCGCAAAGGTAATTATGAGAATATGGTTCTTATTTTCCCTTTTTATAAACATCCATTTACTACGTAGATGAAAATCATACGTTCACTATTTCTAGTTTCCAGAACTAACCCGGCAAAAAATTATGTTCTGTCTTACATAAAAGATCAACTTTATGTTGCGGAAAATCGCTTTTCTGTAATTAATTTGGTTATTATGGCATTTTGGACATATTAATTATATATTGAAAATATTATTATTATTTTTTCTATTCTTGATGTTCCTACGTAATATATTTGCCCATTATATGTTGACGAAAAACTGCTCTGTAAATATTATTGTAAATTATGAATACTAAATTTCAATTCCACTTCTGTGTCCTTTATTATTTGCTTCTTTAGAGTAACTGACGATGATATATTTTTTGCTGAGAATATTCTGAATTTTAAACGGTAATTTGTAAAATTTTCTCCGATTCCGAACCTCACAGCTTATTCTGATTTAATCCAGTCTTTTCCTCTCTCTGTTTCCTGTAAAGATTTACAAATTATATTCATTTATAATCATTTAGTTCTCACCGTTTAAATGGAAGATGGGACTTCCCTGTCTCAATTCCACCGATTAAATCTCTTCTTTTGATATATTTCCCATGTTTTCTGACAATCGATTTTAAAAATTCATTTCATTTGTAGAATAGAAGAACATTTAAGGGTAGGAAAAGAGAGCTAGGGTTCTTTTCTTTAAGACTTCAATAGTTACACCTAGGTCTCTCACAGCTCTATTCATTACTAGAAAAAGGACTTTATGTTTGAGGATAATTAAGTGCTTCGAAAATTCGTCAACCACTTCCTCGACTTCTACAAATACAGAACTAGTTTTCAGAGATAAAAACCTCCCACTTCAACTTAGATTTGATTAATCATCCATAAGTCCATAATCATATATGGCCTAATTATAAGTGGACAGACTACGTATGGACTACAGTCATACGTTTTCTGAGAATTTAGTAAATCTGAAATTATTCAGCAAGTTTCACAAAATTTTAATTCATTTTATTCCCATCCTATACAAGTAGCCGAACTTCCCAACATATCGGAGCAATTATTAACGAAACGCGTGGGTTTACTCAATCTTTTCTAATTCACGAGTGCATTTCTTGTCCGCAAGGCTCTATATATTGCACTAATATCTCTATATATAAAGCAGATATTCTGTAGGTTTTGAGTGTTTGTCTTCGATTGCATTCCATACCGTTTACCCGATTTCCTTCAAACTTTGCACACGTATTCTCTGAGATCAGGAAGGAAATATCGTTGCATTTTAAATCGATGATTATGCTGCGTTCGAAGCAAGATCGCTCGGATAGATTTCCATAAGAATGTATTGAACTTCATTTTTAACGGTTGCAGACTTTATTTCTTTCGTAGAATTAATTTTTTTGAATAGTCTTAATGAGTCGAGACAAGCACCAAAATAACGGAAATTGATTAAGATCTTTATCATGGTCATCAAATATTCATTTCGAGTCGGAATCTCCAGAATTTCGGCAAAATACACGCAAATTAGCATAATTTTTGAGGTTGAAAACAACCAGTCCCCTTGATGACCGATTTCATTGTTTAATCCATGAATTTTCCTGTAAAAAAAGAATGGGATTTTAGTTGTAATTACTAAAGGGTATTTACGCATCGCACTACCATCAACTTCAATTCAATCTACTTCCACATTCCCATTTGAGAATCAACGGGCGCTTCAGATAACCTTCCTGTAAGTTTCCTTAAAGTTGCGATCAAGAGGTTTGTTTATCGCAAGGAAGGGATGTGAGGGCGATAACCATAGCATAAGATAAAAACGATGACTAACACTTGATTATTGATCCTTGTATAATATACTCTAGTAGACGCTCAGCGAATATGCCTTCCCCTCCTACACTCGAGCATGGAACTACCTCCCCATAAAGTATAGGATACCATCAGAAGTGGAGTTTATAATCGCACAAGAGAGTAGTTGCAACACTATCGTGTTTACGCATCGGTTTGGAAAGGAGGCCCCCAAATTAATGAGACTCGAGGTACGTTTGAGTTCTCAGAAGTAGGATTTGCCCTCTGTATAGCGAGATGATGTCTGAAGAATCGCGAGGGTATATGCCCTTAAACTTGATGGAATAGAGACGTCCTACGAAAAGTGAGGGGCGGTTGTAAGTGGTGCTAGAGAATGGAGTTTAGAAAACGGAGGGCTTTCGGGAGTGCTGTTGTGGATTAGGGAACAAACGGATGAATCCTTTGGCAGGAGAGGGATAGACAAATGGAGACGTTTGAGAGGCTGAGGAGCCGTTGAGGTGAAGGAGAACGCGGTGCGTTGAAATTCAGAGGCGAAAAGATGCGGAAATTGAGGATGATCCATGCTATGGGAATATATTAGTGGGAGGCATGACACGCATGTACGAATGAAGAGTTACTCAGCCATTTATTGACTGATGAAGAATGCTTTCGTTGTTTTTTGGAATCAGTTGAAGTTTATGGAACCAACTGACAAATATTTTGAAGGATGCTGAAGTGGGCAGAAATATAGAAACGGATACTGCCCATTCTCGCTGGCTGGTAGACATTGTCGCTTGTTTCTTCTGGTAGTTTCCATTGGTGATTTAGGTTTTGGAAGTTCATATTTATTCATCAGCCGAGGTAACAAGTAAACACGCACGAACGAACAAAGATAGGGGACAACGGCCGTTGATGAAGTTAAGTAAACAAACCAGAAAATTTAGCTATGTTTGATGAAGATTATTACATACGATAAAAATGAATATTCCATCACTTGGTGTATAGGTTAGACAAAATCAAATTAATCGTTCACTTTTTACTATTTTATTAGTAATTTTTAATATTTTTATTCATGAATTATTATTAATTCATTATTGCTAATTACCTCTATTCTATACTAAATGACAAATATACTTCTCACAACACTTTCTATCAATTTATTCATCCAAGATAGGAGTTCGCTTATTGATTCATAAGGAAGGAACGTATAGAAATTAATACTTGTATGGCTGTGATCGATTGGATCACATGTTCTAAAATGCCATCATGGTCAGCAAGATTGTTAAATAAAAGCAAAGTACGCGTCACTATAATTACTGTACTCTCTGCAAAGTAAGCATCATAGGAGAAACGGTCATGCTGTACACATTTGCAAGGAAGGAAAGGATGAACAGCCTAAAATATTCCTACTTGTATAAAATTTCTCTCAATGAAAATCTTCAGGAATGGCGAGTGGGAGATACACTTGATGGTAGAATAACGAAAGTGGATGAGGAATTCAGTTCTTGCAAATTTATGTTCTTGCTGAATTTTTCCACTACAAATTTGGGTCAAGTACAGGAAAAATAACATAAATATTTCAAACCTCTGTTGGTCAACTGCAAGTAGAAGAATAAGTTAATACACTCAATTCCACAAGAAACTTTACTTGTAGAATTGAGTCAGTCATCTCATCAACTGATATTTTCTCATACTGAAAACTTCTTCTACTGATTAAATTATAAAAAATGTAAATTTCTCCACAAAGTATTTCATTGATATACCTGAAAACCTTTTTATGTTTTCGACTTCCTGTCTGTCTGTATTCCTCACCCCGGAAGCTGGATGGATCCTCGGTCCCTACGCTATTAGCTACGAAAAGTTTTGGAGAGGTAATGAGGAATGCTAAGAGTTAAGTAGCTTGGAATTGCTTCCCTCACTGCGACAGAATGATAAAGAGGAACAAGTCCATGTAAGTGTTACCGTAGTTACCTTAAACTCAAAAGAGAGGGACCAAAATGAATTTCAATTTCATCCGAAATAAAGACGCAATTAGCTTCATCATTATCCAGCACAATTAACTCTAAAGTAACTTGTATAGTAGCACAGGCAAAAACAGGAGTGATATAAGGCATGCGAATGATAATTTTTTCTCCATCCTGAAACAAATACAAATGACAAACATTTCCATTCATCAAGATCAAGAAAACTTTCCAACGACGGACCGTGAATGACTGTTTTAGGTATTTCTTATAAAGTATAACGAGATATCTACATTAAATTACCCCACGAGCCAAATTTCTGCGTGTGTCAGGGGGTATAAACATTAGGCGTCGCAAATACTTTTCAGTGTGTTATTATCGCGGATGAAAGAATGGTTTTTAAAACGACTAATTCCAACACCTATTTCTCTTTGCCGCAAAGTTAAGCCTGAACTCATCACTTATATCTATTTATTTATTTAGATAACTTACGCTCATTATCGGATCGGCAGAAAGCAAGGATCCTTCTTCTGCGTATTCCCTAAATTTACTATCCCTACATTTATTAAGCAATCGCATTATGATCTAAAATCAAAGACCAACTTGCGGCTGGGAGCATTCTTGTAACGCTCGCTTTTTATCGAAGTATATTTTAATTCAGATAGTAAGGGAAGAACCATAGTCAATTTTAAGGACTTAATCATTAAAATTTTCTCCGTTCCATTTCAGCAAATTTTTTCTTCGAATCTGCCGAAAAAACATTCAATGGTTCTTAGAAGTTTTGGCAGACGATTTTCCCGCAATGAGATTAAAATTTTTCCGAACCGAAAGTCGGAGCGATAAAAATATCGGGTACTGGGTACACATACGGTTCAAGAATTGTTATCGGTTTTGTACGAGTATGCGTGCCGGCAAAGATACCAGTTTCCGGTACAAAGCCCCGTTCTGAGCGTCGCTGCCCCAGTAAAAAAATACATCCGCGGTGTGTCGCAAGTACGGGAGACACGACGCCCGTGCGACGCAAGTTGGAGCTCCGTTGGCCGACGACTTCCTCCAGCGGCGAAGTGGGGATACGAGAGAAATCATAAGCGGTGAAAGAACAATGGGGGAAGGGGGAGAAATTGGATGGAAGGGAGAGGTGGTCGAAGATCATTCCGAAGAAAAAGTTTTTCGTCGGGACGGTTGAATGCGAAAACGGCCGCTTGCAGAAAGTGGCGCGGCGGGTCGAATTTGGGCCCATCGGACCGTGGAATGGGAGGCCCGACTGGAGGGGAAAACCGCTGCATGAAAGGTATAAGGGAAGAAAGGAAGTGGTAATGTGAGATAGAAGGAGAACAAGTCGGGCAGAGTGAGAACGAGGTGAAAAGGAATGTCGAGATAAAAAGATAACACGGTATTTGAATTGACGTAAATGTCGATTATTTTTTTTTATTCAGGAAGTACAAATATTGTAATGTTCAACAGCGATACCTGATAATATCCCTTATTGGTGGAATATTTTATCCTATTATTAAACTACTCTAGGATAGCTATGGATCTGCTGTAAACGAAGCAAAACTCTTTAGGCTTTTCCTTTATGGAAAAGAACTCCTCGAGTAAACTCATATTATTCTTTTATATTCGCAGATATGGTGATTTCGTTCATCATAATGAGGAGATAAATGAAGAACAAAAAAGGGTTCAATTAAGGAAGGAGGCTCCCGGATAATCATGCGGACAGATCATTTGCCTTCGGTGAAAGCGGTACCGGGTTCGATTCCCGATGGGAGCCTATGAGAGAAATGGCCTAAACTGTCGAAGCACTTAATAATACTACCACAATTAAGGAATACATTGAGAACATTATTGCAAAGAATTCAGTCAGAAGGACGTATTGAAGCTCAACCTTACCATCGAAAGCAACGAAGAGCCCTAGAAAGGGAATTAGGTGCACTAGTGTAGATGAGGAGTGAAGTAGTTTGCCCTTGCTATCCTGAACTAACAAGATACTTGCAGAAGGCCACATGAATTCATCACTGAAAGATATGTTTTAGTTTAAATCTCCATAGCATTTATTATGATCTGATGAATACGAGTATTAACCATCACTTATACTACAACTGCTTTCATATAACAATACTGATGAATAATACCATAACGGGTATAAATGCATTTTATATCTATTTTCTTATTTTTCTCTATTCTATATCGAGATACTAATGAAGAATATTCTATCAATTAAGATGATGAATCATAAAGCAGAATCATTTATTTATTATTTGTAATTCATCCATGCTAGGGAAGAAAGGATTATAACAGCAATTGTAGGATAAGAGATTCATAGTTATGGCGCTAGGGACATGTAAATTGGAAATTTCAAATTCATTTTGGGAAAAAGGAAGGTTTTTAGACAGAAAGAATGCCCAAAATACAGAATGCAGAGCCAAGAAAAGTTTCAAAGACCACTTGATGCTATCCAACATAAAAGATACATAGAACAGCTTGTAGGTAAGAGAATATAAATGTAAATGCCTCGCAACAAATGACCTAAATAAGAATGTAGCGGAACGAAATAAAATTATATATTGCCAAGGACTACTTGTCTGACTTTTTGGTTCGGTTACGATCACATGGTTGAACCCGACCGCAGATTGTGGAGAAGCTGCGAGCTCAGATTTTGGCGGCAAATCCTGCTTTGACGCCAGAATATGGCTCTCAAATATCTCTTTCAGAGTTTC
This sequence comes from Sympetrum striolatum, assembly GCA_947579665.1. Taxonomy (NCBI): domain Eukaryota; kingdom Metazoa; phylum Arthropoda; class Insecta; order Odonata; family Libellulidae; genus Sympetrum; species Sympetrum striolatum. The sequence continues at coordinate 65,381,644 of OX388352.1, forward strand.
ATAAAAATCCCATTCAATTTCCTTGTATTCAGTAAGATCCAAAAACTGAGCATATGTGGAAATTGTACTGCAAAGAGCGGCTTGAAACATAGAATTATAGCATTATCAATACTTCGTAGTTTATGAAACTTTCATCGTTTTCCGTTAACTCTAGATTAATCTAACGGAAATTTATCATCAATGTATTCAACCCAAAGAATAAATATCAATTTTACAGTGAACATTTCGAATCGAAGATTAAAATTAAATAGTTCTTCATATCACTTATTGCTTACGGCCTCCTAAGCAATTAAAATGCGTGCTATCATTACGATAATAACTGCAATACTCGAGGTTTTGGAAAAACATAAATCAGAGATAGATAGAATTTTCTTGGAAGATGCTTTATCGGCTACGTGAATTAGGAACGGTGTCATGTGCAATGTAGAATTCAATTTCTGAATTTTTAAGTAATATAATTGTTTCTAAAATTACTGGCGCTAATATACAGGTAAATTTTTATAATTAGGACTATTGTATTCATGTTCTCTGTAGATATTTATTCGTTTTAGAAATGGCTGAATCAGTAAACATTTCATACTGAGTTTGTGTCACAATTCAATGTCGTTTTTAACCAAGAATCTAATATTTATTGTGATAAGGGAAAATGATCGAATAGGATTCGATTGTCGAATTCAACTGAAATTCTTTGTGTTATCTTGGTATTATTGCGATTACCCAAGCAGTCACTCTTTTTCTAAATCACTCAGTATTCTCTTCCCAGATAATCCAATAGTAATATAAAAGTTAAAATCCATTTCCTCAGCCATTAAGTCATTTCTATTATTAAGGTATTAGTATTCCACCAAAAGTCATACGATTACATTAGGGATTATTCATAACTAAAGAAAGCCGAATATATTAATTAATTTTGGCTGCCGTTTGATAGGGATGAGTTGGACTGAAATTAATTTCATAGCATTTCAGTAGAGTATTGAAATTAATAGACTTCATTTACCGCATTCTTGAAAAAATCAGAGGATGATGATTTGGTTAACACTTAAACTAATCTAACACTAATCACAATAATTTTAGGTATCTTTGTTTTTCAATAACGTAGAGCACAGAAGGAAATAGAGAAATTCCACATCACATACTTCATCGGTAGAGATATATAAGCGGAATATTTTAATAGTGTTATTATGAAGTTTTCGAAACATTTCAACTCCATATATGAGAGGAGTGTCTGTTTATAGTTTCGGGGAAGACAGTACAGAACAGGACACTTTTTTTGAGGATACTTCAATGAGTCAACAAAATATAAGTCATGATAATAGTCCTTGAGAAGGCAATTCTGATCGCTAATCGGCATTAGAGAATCATAAAACCAGCGATTTGAACTCCTCTCAATGTCTTATCCAATAATTAGAACATCTGCCGGTAATGAAAGGTAATAGAACCGGAACAGAACCGGAAACCGAGAAAACCATTATTTTCTCCCCAGTGAAAACTGACAAATCAAAATCCTTGTACCTGAACTGAAATCGGAGACAGTAAATTTTCTATTCCAATCAACATTCTAATAAAGTGTAATGGTAGATTACTTTGAATAAATATATCAAATGGTAATTTTCAGTTCATTTATTAACCTATGAAATTTTAATGACTGACTTATTTTCTTAATATATCTTTTATATCAATCGCGTTATTCTAAAATTAAATTCACGGAAATCCTGTACAAGGCCCACGCGCAAAATAAACCTTGCGCAAGTATTATTTTATTGGAATGAAATACACGTTTCACACTGGTTTTCATTGAACTTGGAAACATGGAACAAAATTAGGATAAGGATAAATAAATGATAGAAGGGTTATCAAATGTTCCAAAATAAACAAGCGTTTGACCGGAAAAGTCCCTCATTCGCGAGGAATATTGTTTATACTAATATTCTGAAGTGTTCTTACTTCCTCCTCGGCGTATCCGATTCATGAAGTCGTTAATAAACGTCGTCGTCGTCACAATCAATAAATATATCGAAAGAAAAGTTTTCTCTAAGAAGATAGCTATCAGTCCCTTCTGGCATTTAAATATTCGTTTGGTAATGTTAGTGACACTACATTTAGATGCAGATAAAATATCATTTCAGTTGAGGATCCAAACAGCAAGAAATGGCGAACTCAGAGAAAAAATGATTAAAACAGAAAAATATATTAATGACACCACAACATGATGGCTTACAAAACTTTAAAGATAGTTTTATATGTGCTTTGCAAATTTATGAACTAACTTTAGTTTTCCAATTCCGACTGTAGACCATTCCTTAAAAAGCGAAGTTTTCAACAATTCTCCTTTTTTCTTTGGTCAATATGATAAATTGCGCTCAATTTTCAGGATTCTGGATGACAAAGCTGAATGATGGTTTTATTCCGTTCTCAAGGCCCCACTAGTTAAATCGTAATGGAAAATAATTAGGTGATAATGACATTACAAATTTGCAATCTTATGCTTTCAACGGTGGATCCGCCCAAAACAAGGAAACCTTTCCCTCGCAATAAGATATAATTTCTTCCTACAAAAAACAAAATCACCGCGATTCCGCTTGGCCAAGAGATAGTTTCATGCTCTGGCAATTACTAGAAATGCCGTTGAAATCCTCTATAAAAACTGTGCTGGGTATTATGAGCCCGCAAACCTCTATATAATTATAGCTTGGCCGGAGTCATGCTTCCTATTCCATATTTTCCCTTTCAATAGAGACACGCCGATCGTGCACACGCTCTTCAAACGAAGAAACAAAGCGACTTTGATAAAGATCCACGATTTTAATCATAAATAATGTCTGTTGGTGTTAGAATACGCTTCGTCCATCAGCAATGAGATATTCTAGCGCTGGTTTTGAAATTATATCGGGCTCGATACGCGAGAAAAAGACATCTGAGATATCGACGGCGACTTTAGAAAGTTACCGGTTCAACCTTCAGTGGTTATGGTAATTATCTGTTGGATATAATGTGGTTAGAGTTCAGATTGGAGGAGGAATAGATCGATAAGAAAATAATGGCGCGAAAGGAGACTCAATTAGAGAGAAAAGGGATGGACGAAGGTGGAAAATAAAACCGTCTCGGAATCATAGCGGAGGACTCGGAGGGAGCGATGGTGAATCACGAGAAAAACTGGGGCAAGGTAAGGATACTTCCGCATTTGTTGATCTATCTGCATCGATAGCTTCACGACTTGAGACTCGCTGCGTCAGAGCTATACCTGCGAGACATTTTGGTACGGATGACCTCGTTCTGCAGAAAGGTAACTCTCGTGACGGCGTTAAAATTGTCTCCGCCGAACGATTTATCGATGGAAAGGCAAAACGTTCGGGATCTACGGAACGCTTCGCCAAATGACGTAATGTGCGCGAGACCCTGAAAATAATTAAAATCGTAACCCTTCGCGCGTGATTATGAGATTCTTATCGAGATTAACGTGAACGAGAGAAACGACTGAAATTTAAGTCCAATTCAATGGGTGACGGACTTTTAACCTACGATTCTCTGTATCTAGAAAAGAATCTACCCGGAGAAACTCTTTGGAAACACATGTTTCACACGCGTGTGTTCTATCCCATGATGAAAAGAACATACACCGCATGCTGCGGTTGCGTGGCATTCATATTCGCAGAACATTTATTGGATGAATGCGCTCATACGAGGTAGCACGTGCACATTAATCATAAAGCACTAATTATAAATCCCAAGCGAAGAATGACGATATACACTCCAATTTTTATAACACCAATTTCTATTATTATCTAAGAGACTTAAATCTGAACATAAAACTATATTAAACAAACGAGGAAATGTATTCAACTATGAAATGTGAATATATTTCGCAGATTAAGTGCGTACAATGATTTGTTTCATTAAATATAGCAGATTAATACTTTTTCCACAATAGGATTCCATAGTAGGTATTTCAAGAGGAATAACAATGTTGGATCTGATATTCGTAAGGATAGATTCTAATGCATTTGAAGTATTACAAGAGATTCAATAGTGAAGTGTGATGCTTACCATCCAAGCATTAATATCGTTGTCTCACTTTTTAGTGGAGCCATACTTGATGAGTCAGCAGAAACTTCTTATGTTTTTAAAAACAGTGACTTCATTAGCATTAATGAACAACTTGTGTCCGTTGACTGGGCTAATGTCTTGTGTAATCTTCCCGTAAATGAGGCTTTTTTAACTTTTCACAACTTGTTTTCTGATATACTGAAGTGATTCACACTCAAAAAGAAAGTTTACTCATCAAAATACCCGAGGTGGTTTACTCCAGAGCTTAAATCTCTCCTAAAAACCAAGATCGTTCTTCATAATATGTACAGGTCATCAGGAGAAGCTTGTGACTACCAAGCTTTCAAGAATTGTAGAAAGGAATGTAAATCTCTTTCAAATCAATGCTGCAAAAATTTTACTCATAAAATTGAAGATTCAGTGTTCTCGAATATTAACAATTTTTATTCGTCTGTGAATGCTACTAAAAAATGTCACCGTCTACCTAACTAAATGTTTTTAGATAATACTACAGCAGAAAATTATGCTAATATTGCTGATTTATTTGCAAGACATTTCTCTGCTGTTTTTTCAAATGCAAACCAAAGTAACTACTACAGCATATTCCTTGATAGTACTCTCTCAATTTCAAATATATCAGTGAGCGTTAATGATATACTACAAAAACTCAGAGGATTAGATGTCAAAAAAGGTTCTGGCCCAGATGAGATCTCACCTCAACTTTTGAAATTTTGTAGGGATTCTCTTGCATATCCTCTTTACATATCGTATGAGAGATCTTTTCAAACTGGAGTTTTTCCTGATGTTCTTAAAATGTCTTATGTAGTTCCTATTTTTAAAAGTGGTGATAAGAGTGATGTCAAAAACTACCGTCCAATAGCTATCCAGTCTTGTCTGGCCAACATTTTGGAGAGCCTTGTGGTCGACAAACTATCACCTCTACTCAAAAACATTACAAACATAAACCAGCATGGATTTTTTAGTGGTAGGAGTACTAGTACCAATTTATTGATTCAACAGAAATTCATTTTAGATGTTATGGAAAAAGGGGGACCAACTCATGTAATTTATTTAGACTTTAGCAAAGCATTTGATAAAGTGAATCATTTTATGCTGATAAAGAAATTAGAAACTCTGGGTGAGCATGGTATGTGATACCGATACCTATACACACCGATTGGTGTGTTAAGTTATACAAGCATTCTTATTGTTATAATTACGGATGTGAACAAATTCTATAAATGTATGAGTCAATCTGTATTTTTGCATGCGGATAGGTATGAATGTATGTACTTTGGGCACTTACGTTGTGTATTGTGGACATTGGATATATATTTTTATACCTCGTCTTGATAGTGCTTTGACACCCGAGGTTCTTTCGCACTTTTGTCCTCTCACGGAATCGAACCTTGGGTCGCTCTAACCAAAGCGAACTAGGCTATCCGGTAGCTCAAAGCGGTCTCAACAAAAGATATTTGGCCCAGACCATATATTCGGCGATCATAAGGAATGTGCGAGCTACTTTTGCAAAGGCCCTAAGGAGATGGAGGAGAATGCGGTGTCCAATTTAATAAATTCAGGCCTACGGGACGATATAATGTACACTCCTGGCCAAAATTAACGCACCAACCACCCAGTGATCCTAACGACCACCGGAAGAACTGCTAGCACAGACTTGATGGTAACAGTGGTTAGAGAAGACGAAGTATCTGTGCAATAATAATAATAATAATAATTTATTTGCCTCACAAAAACATTCATTACAAAAACAGAAAATAATTCTGCCGTGAATAGGTGACATGTATTATTAATTTCATGGGCTAATGATAAATGTATTATACACGTAGCAGACGGCCCCGGGGTGATAGTTCCCTAAGGGTCCGCTAGGGATAACGGGACCCTAACGGCGGCGTGGGGATGCAAGAGACAGGAAGCAGTGCAAAAGTTCGTAAGAAGAAAGAGTTAGGGAGTGTTTTGTGAAAGTGCACATTTTTATTTTAAGTGAAAACGCGACAGTATAAGTTAAAATGATCGTACTGTAATTGAAAGAAATAGCAAAAGTTTCTAAAAGAGTATTCGTGAAATTCGGGCCATTTGCACCACTTTCGTAGTAATTCACATGGTGAGCTATGTGAGTAGGTGTGTAAAGGAAAAAACAGTTTGTAAAGTTTGTAATATGTAAAGGAAGAAAGAGTTTGTCCGGAAGTGAGCAGGTAGTAGAAGAAAAGAACAATGGAAAACATAGGAAAGTGCTTTGAGTGTAATAAGATTTGCAAGAACGGGGTTAACGAGGTAGGTGTGAATCAATCTGAGGAAAGCGGCCAAGAAGTTGGATTTAGCAATTAATAGCAACAAATTTGGAAATTATGTAGTGTTGTTGTTTGTGGTAATAAATATTTAAATGTATTTTGCATTTCTTTACTGAAAATTATACCTTAAAACCGGGAAATAAATTATGCGATAAACCATTAGAAAACCAAAAGGATTTTGGTTAAAACCAACAGGAATATTAGCGGAAAACCGATAGGAAACCAACGGCCAAAACTCTAATGGAATCCAATAGAATTTCCAATGGAAATGTTATTGGTATGTATTGGAAAATTTTATTCGAAACCAACAAGTATTTCCACATGGGATTAGATATAAAATTATATTAGATCGTCGGGCAAACTATTGTTATGTAATACTGGTTGCCTTTTTGTCATATTTTTTATGAATGATCAGGATATTGAGTATATTTTTCACTCTATACAGGATTCTTCAGGGTGCAACTCCTTATGTTTAACAGCTGTTAAACATAAGGAGATATCGAATGCTCAAAAAAAACTTTAATTAGGTAAGAATAGGTTATAAATTAATTCTTATTGATTCATATTGATCAATATTCTAATAATTATGATTGGCGGTAATAATATATACCAATGTCAATAATAATTCAAAGATAAGTTAATTACGATATAACTACGTAATAATACATATCTCACATAAATTTGTAAATAATTTATTAATAAACAATACACCTCAATAATATGCCAATACATCATTAATCCTCTTTTGGAGATATTCCGTGATTCCCAGTTCCATTTTTGGCAGTACTCTTTTTGGAGGACTCAGTTTTTTTAATTGAAATATCGATACCTCAATTAACACCACGTAGGAAAGGCATGGCTGTGGGATTCCTAGAAACTGGAGTCCCGTGTAGGGAGATTGCGCGGCGGTTAGGTGTTTCATCTTCTACAATAACGAGAGTAAAAGCGAAGTGAGAGACGGAGCACACCGTCGATCGAAGAGAGGGTCAAGGGAGACCGAGATCTACTATATTTGAACAAGATGAGAGACTTATGGAATTCATCAGAAGTAATCCTTTTTGTTCATCTAATGAAGCCAGAGTGGAGTCAAATTTTCCAGCGGCAGCCGATTCTTAGCATCTGGATTGCATTCTCGACAAAGCAATCACGGAGGTGATAACTGACGCACATCGTGCAGCCCGCGTTCAATTCGCGCAAAAGTAGGTGAAGGGGTGGAATTTTGGAAGAAAGTAATATTCACCGATGAGAAAACATTTTCTTCCACCTCCTCTGGGCCTGTTCTCGTGTATAGAACCCCAAACACACGCTTCGACAGGAATTATATATACGAACAGCCTAGGAGTGGGCGTTTCTCCACACACGTTTGGGCTTGGGTTAGCTACGACGGGTCAGGGATGATTTGAAGAATTAGCGGCCATCAAAATGGGGAGAAGTATGTCAATATTTTAAATGATGTTACGCTGCCGTCGGTTACAAGCTACGGTGGATGAAGAAAAATTTTTTATGCATGTTTACGATAAGAAATTCAAGTTAATTATTTAATAGCCGATCTGAGAATTTATCCAAGATCTTGAAGAATAATAGCTCTCTGGAATTGCAATAGCTGCGATGGATTGATCCTGAGGCTGAGATTAGAGACTAAAACCAAGAAATGCATCTAAAAGAGCGACGGAATTGATTTCGTAAGCTTTTGCCTATCGATTCATGGGATCGGCAGATAAATATGACTGATGACATGATGGTTTACTTTCGACGCACTTTTGGACGGGTGACCGTTTATCTTGACGCCAACTTTTGCTCAAAAGGGAATTAAGATTAACATCCTAGCCGGGACTCGAAAATGAGATTTCACGTTGTTGGGAAAATACAAAAGCGATATTTTTTCCGGACCCTTTACCTCAAAGAATATATATGGAATACCTATATGGAATATATGAAATAATATTGGTATAACTAATACAATGAATTTCATCAATATAAGATGTAATTAATGGTGACTACAGATGGTGCAGAAAATTCCTCAGAGGGCAACCGTTATAACCATTTTAATGAATATGAATATTATAGAACTATTACCATAGTAATATTTAAAAAATTCATTTTCGGGCTAAAAGGTAATGAAAAAACAACTAAAAGAAATGTACGTAATGTTCACTATAGACAAGAAGAACCCTCTTGAACCTCCTGTTGACAGTAAGCCATGCAATTCCGTGACATAATCAACGGATTCGTTTTGCAATTCCAAACATTTACGCATCGAGACAATTTAGGAGCAAAGTTTACTATGTAAGTATTAGTATACTTAATTTAACACCTACATAATCGAATTATTGATATTTTGCAATATCATTTTAATTATTATTAAGAAGACATTGAAGGAAAGGGAAATGGTTCCGAAACTTCTTCAGGTATATTGTTCAATTTTGCTAATCTCCAAATCAGAAATGAATATTTTCAATTATCTGTTCTCTGCTTAAGAATACAAACTTAATATTTATGGTTTTTCCTCCTTAGATAATCTGTATCTTTAAGTAGATATTTCTGCGTTTTCATGGAAGACTTCCCAGTTATCGTACAGTATACATTCCCTCGCATTTTGTTTTACGTCTTGACTGTTTAAATATATATCAGTTAATGGTATCAGTATATATCCTAAAATCTACAACTATACTCTTGAAAGTTGTAATCGTATCAATTCGACGCTTTAGAAAATCACCTACGTGCCAAGGGCAAAGGATTTAACGCGCTGTGGAGTTTGAGCGAAGGCGTTTGGCGGAGATCAAAAGGCTGGGGCCCTCGGTGATCGGGAAGCCCGGTTGTGGGGCAGGTAGCATATATGCCCGCTGAAGTCGTTCAAAACCATTTCCGAAGCAGACTTAAGATGACATCACGGCAAAGTGTGCATGAGGGGACCTCTATTGAGAGAAATTCCTCGGGACTCATTCTTAACGTGCAATAAAAGGAGGTGAAGGGTGGTTAGCAGCATGGCGTCCAGAAAAACTTTTTTGGATGCCTCCGAAATGGATAAGCTGTGGGAGTGGCGGTGTCAGATCACGCGAGAAGCAGAGGAGGCGGCTACATTCCATTTAACAACTCGATGGTGCTTTGGGCAGATGGTTCCCGAAATGGGTGCTGCGGCACCCCTGTGTGCCGACCAAATTTTCCCAAAGGAGCCGCAAATAGTAGAAGGGTTCAATGCGTGATAAAAATGGCGAAAGCAAACCGAACGCACAAAAGTATTTCGTACGCTGGGGTTTATTAGGGAACCTTTACGGAAGGAAGATGGGGCAATTTGGCAGTTTCGATGTTAAAAATCTCTCTTTTGATGCGTTCTTTCATAGTCTGTGATTATGTGTTCATCTCTGAGGAAGTTTCATTCATGACGGGAATTCTCAACTCTCTATAAACGACGAGGAAGACAATCATAAGCTTCCCAAACGAACCTTTGTTCAGTTTTTAATATTTATCTGTACAAGTGGAATATTCCATAAGAATAGGAATGGTAGTAGAAGGAGAGGAATGCCGAGAAGATTCTGACTAAAAGTGGTGAAGTAGCTTCTAAAGACGTATTTGGAATAAAAGGAAATTTATGAGATGTATGGGAAGGTCTGAAGCGAAATATATTTATAAAGATAAGAGAGAGAGAGTAGGGGCATTGTTTATACAAGATTAAAATAACGAACGTGTTTTGAGAGGGAATAACGCAGGTGATATATATGTATGCAAGAATTATATAATTAAATAATTTGAAAAAAACTACAGTAGGAGTCAATCTAAAATTTTAACACCATTTTTATAACCTTAAATGGCCAAACACGTTTGACTGTATATGCAAATTGAATTATTGAGACGAGTATCACTTGATCAGTTTAATTTTATTATTAATGACTATACAGTTTATTTGGTAAATGATAATTTAAATTTGATTACTTTCCTGTTTTACAGGTGTTTTAATTCGTATCTCTTCCAATTTTGTCCATTTTCAGAGTTGTCCCTATGAACAGGCACGATTATTGTACCACTTAATACTCTTTTGGACACTTCACGATACACAATAAATGTATTTTTACGTCTATAATAACCAAGATATTACTGTAATAGAAGTATTATTGCTATCTGATAGGTTGGTGGAAGCTGTTGAGTGTTTTGCATAGCTAAGTTGGAGTTATTTCCAAACTTCGTTCGTTACTAAAGGTGAAAACTGTAAGATCTTGGCTATACATGCATACATTATAAACACATAAATATATAAAATGTGCACAACTATTTGAATTTGCTCGATATTCTTTTCAGTTTAACAGCCGTTAGGATTTAAAAAACTTCTTTATAGTCTAAATAAATTAATGCATATTAGGATATCCCAAGATATAAGGGAAAAACATTTTTTCGCAAAATCAAATACGTATACCCTCTAATTTTTTTATTTGACCTTATTAACTTACCTAATAAATATTATTGCGATTGGATTATGATAACTCGTATCAACTCGATGCCATACAAATTCAAAAAATGAAAAATTGTACCGACAAACAGTGGGCTAGAATCGAAAAAAGCTGGCCAAAAATAAGAAAGTGGTTTTTTTGAGTGCGAACTTTGAAACTTCGCACAGTCATTTTTGAATAAATTCTGCATATAACTGCAAAATTATTTGCGTTGGTTCCCCCGCATTACAATTCTACAGGGGTCAAAGTTGACCAAATTTCACGAAAAATGCCGGTCTTCGTTTTTCGCAAAATTCTTCAACTTCAAGCCAATCCTGAACCAAAATAAGCAAATTCATCGGGTAAAAAACAATAGTGTTATAAAAATAATCTTTATGTTTTATAATACTGGGTTTGAATGATCACAGCTGAATATTTGCAATATTTATACAACAAAATGGTGAACCCTTATTTTACGGCACATTTTCACCTAAAGTGAGGAAAATAGTAGTGATGTACCACGATGCACACGAAATTACTTATACCACAATGTCTTTTGAAGTTTTCTTATGAGGAACCGGAAATAAAGTCTTAGCGAAAATTTGCGACGCCGATAAATAAAGCGATTTTTCGATGGCGATGTAAGAGCAATATCCGCGTGGCGGAGCGCCAAGTTCTGAGACCATCAGTAAGTTGGTTTTACCAAAGATGTTTTACACAACAAATGTCACTGTAACTTAGCGAGTTTTTTGTGCTGCCCATGGTGTTGGAAATATTTTTGTTTTAAATATCATCCAAATAACTGTGAAAATAAATATTTAAGGAAATTTTGTAATATTTTATGCAATTTAATTTACTGTATCGTGAGTAAAAATGAAGGAAAGCTTGCAATAAATTATTCTCCAATGTTGAAGTTAGAAATTCCAGTATTACCACAGTTTATAGCTATCGGAGCACGTGTCAGGAATAGTGCAATAAAATTTCTTTCGGTGAAGACGGTCTTTGGCCTTTCCATCCTGTCTAACAAGAAGTAAAGGCACTCATACACATATAGGTTCGTGTGTTTGGGAAGAACACAGTTGAACTTTCAAAATTTAAAAGAAAGCTATGGTAATATCCGTGAGCAGATTCTTATGGAGATCGAACCAGTGATACGTCGGCTCGATATATAGGAATTGATAGTAGGCACCCATACATAAAAGGCCGCGTACTCGTAATAGTGTAAGTGTTATGAAGCACAAAGTTCAGGTTTATAACATGGCGTTGTGTTGATTCCATGAATTTCCTCTAATGGATTCAGAATCGGTTTGAACATGAAGAAAATTTGCAAAAAATCTATGACCGGCATTTTTGCAAAATTAGGTCAACTTCAACCCCCTGTATAATTTTAATGTGCAGGAATCAAAGTAATTAAATCGGTAATAACAGTAATGGCTATATACGGAATTAACAGAGCAGTAACTATGCGAAGTGTCAAAGTTCGCACAAACAAAATCCATTTTTATATTTTTGGCCAGCTTTTCTTCGATTCCAACCCACTATATGGAGTTATATGTATTAGAATTAATGCTAAATAAAATTAAAGAATGCTTGGAAGGTTAGAAGATGAAATGCAATCGGAAAAATATAAGTTATCAGTAAAAGAAATGGAAGAAAATAATTTCCTATTAACTCGAGATCTAAATAGGAATGTAAGTGTATGGTGTGATTGCCTAACTCCGATATTTAGTTGCTATTTTTATAAACAAAAGAACATTGAATTAAACAGTCAGACATGTGTTCACTATTTTTAATTAAAGAACGCACCCTGAAAGATTCGTGCGAATCCGTTAGTTAATTTCCCACTTACCTGGTGTTTCCCTTGTCGGTTCAAATTTTCATTTTTCAAAATTGTTTTGTCGCAATCGCAAAAATATTTATAAGGTAAGTTTCATGACACTTTAATGTATACGCATCACGTATATTTTGCTTAAAAATAAGGGTAACGAAAAACAAATGCTACAGAAAATCTGACGAGGAATGAAATAAAGTCAATCGAGTTAACAAATATGAAGCATATGAAATTTAACACTAGTAAGGTCAACAAAGATCGGTTTGTCATCAGTTTCAACGCCTGTCAATTAATCTAGGAATTCAATCTCGGATATGGTTTCGCTTTAATATTTCTTTCGGACGACTTATATTTATGCAACAATGCATATGCGCAAATATTAGATAAGGAATCTATTCAGATAGACAGATTCAAAATTTAATCCGTACACTGGATTTGTACAAGTTCCTCTTCTATGATGTTTTTCGAGGATTGTGAAATATTACACCTTCAATCAATGTTCGCAAATACGCACATAAAATAATCCCTCCCAGTGAGAAAAAGAAAGGGCTCGGTCATAGCACAATTCTACCCTCGTAGATATCAGTAAATGTAATACAGTTACTATTAGTGATACATCACTAACTTATTAGGATTAAGTTAGTAGTTCAGTAAATGTATTACATTTATGGGGTTTAAATGTGGTCCAGGGAGAGAATGATCACAAGGAAGATAGGTTAGAGCATCCTAAATCTTCCTTATTCTTCTTCCAAAGGAAATGAACTATAAGAAAAGTGCAATGATCGAATCCAAGTGCCTTGCGAACAATTTTGCGATAGACTCGGAGTCAGTAAACAGTAAGAGCTGACAGGGGTAGGCGATGTATGAACGAAGCATGCAATAGATTTGGTTAGAATAGTAGGCAGGCAGTAAGAGCGGCTGAAACTGTAGACAAAAATAATTCAGATTGAAAGGTTTCATGAGCTGCAATACAGTGTTTTAAAGATAAAGTCCTCAGAGACGTCAATACGTATTCTTGATTGGATTACTTGTCATGATGATGACTCAGTAAATACCATAACATTTATAAGGTATTTATTATGGCAAGGTCTAGACTAAAAAGTCTCTTCTGCTATCTAACTTGTTTGCAGTAATATTATTTTTAAAAACATTAATAATATATACGAAATTAGACATAGAGAGGAAAAAATAAGAATTGAATGTGCTTAGGTGTTATTGAAAGTTATGTAAAAAAATTCAAAAATTTATTTTCGCACCAGATTTTGACGTTTTTACAAAAGAAGCAAAAGCAATTTTTTATTGCTTTCCGGCAGATGGCAATTAAAACTCAGCGTAATTTTGTTACTCGAAATAAAAATTATGAACCTTTCTCTACATATTCTGAAATTTTGATACTCCCAGGTAAATTTTCCATAAGAATAAATATCTGTTGTATAAGTAACTGCAACTTCGGTACATGTTTAAACATTTTATGTAATGCATAATCAATGGAAAAAGATATAACATTACAAAAACTATATTTAGTTAGATGAAGGATCATGTATGAAGTATGATAAAAAATCAGAGGAATTATCGACCTCCAGTGATGATTAACAGAGTTGATATCTAAATCATCGATTAACGAGCGATATCATCTAAGGAAACTTGTTTGAAATTGGCGCGATCGGTGGTGAATCGTTAACAGCGGAGGATTAATGTGGAAACAAAGAGGAAAAAATCTAGATCCCTTCTCTAATCCGTATTGAGTTTTGGGTTTCCGAGGATGAGTCACGGCTGTAACCAGAACAGTGCGGTCAATCAAGCCGAATGGGAGGTACGTATCACCAGGGGGGTGATTTCCAATTATTCCAGCTTTTTTGGTTTTAGTTTCCATTAAAATTTAATTCTTATAACAGTTAGTGTCCCAGCAACCAAATTTTCATGAATGGAAAATTTTTCATTTGTCACTTGGTACAGGATGGAAAAAATGTACCTTTCATAATATAATGGCCACAAAAACAGAAAAAAGAGCAATAAAGATACATTTTTCTTCACTCATTGTCATATAATTAAAAATAGATATGTTCCGAAATGTTTACTTCTAATCTTCTCTATGAATAATTCCTTTTACTTAAAAAAGGCAAATATTACAACATAGGCAACAGTAAAAGATATAGATTTCCTAATCATACTTGAATAACTTCAGAATTTAAAGATATAAAAACTGAAGTAAATAAATGGTAAATTTAGACATAAGAATACATGTATCAGAATGAAAGATATTTCCAAACATTCGCAGGGGCTTTTACACTCTCGACTTGGATAAATGTATTTCTACGAAACGTTAAATTTAGCGAAATCCAATTTATACACTGAAATACAAGTTTTCTTTGATATCAGCTTGTATTTGCTTGCGAGAATAATGCAATTAATTATCCACTCGACTGTCAAATAAATTGCAAGCTTTGTGCGATAACCATAAATGAATAAAATATAATCATCCCAACTGTCAGATTCCAGAAGTGTACATGAAAATTAAATATCTAACTTGTTTATAATTTCATCAACTGAAACAGAATATCATGCTATATGCCAGTTATATGAAATAAAAACATATACAGGAAAACATAAACATATACAGGAAAATGTTCCATATAACCTAGATTGCAGGCAAAAATTGGCTAAACAGTTGCTATGGAGACCCATATAGACAAATATAATTAACTTCACTGTCCGGAAAGGTAATGGAACATATCGTCGTAAGCTTACTCATGGGATTTTTAGATATAAATCAATTTCTCGACGCGAACCAGCAAGGTTTTCGAAAGTCCCGATCATGTTAAACCCAACTTGCTCTATTTGTACAATATATCTTAAAGTCTGCCGAGAATAAAAAGCGAGTGGACGCTATTTTCCTCGATTTCAAAAAAGCATTCGATAGAGTCCCCCACTACAAACTAATTTACAAACTAAAACTAGCGGGCATTAACAAGGAAGTCGTCGACTGGGTTAAGGATTTTCTCTACGAGAGGGAACAACAAGTTGTACTGGATGGCGTTAGTTCAAATAGAGTCAAAGTTACCTCTGGCGTATCTCAAGGCAGCGTAATTGGACCTCTTCGTTTCCTGATTTATATCAATGACTTGAGTGAGGAGATAGATAGCAATGTGAGGATATTTGCGGATGACTCGGTTATATATAGGGAAATAACAAATGAAGAAGACCGAACATCTCTCTCAAACGATTTAGTCCTCATCCAAAGGTGGTGCGAAAAATGGGAATTAGATATTAATGTAAATGCTCCGTAGTTAATATTTTCGAAAAGAAAAAATCACCCGTATAAAATTAATGGAATTAATATAAAAGTAGTAGATTCAGTTGAATATCTCGGGATCAACATTACTAATAACTTAAATTGGAACACGCATATTCGATAAATCTGCGGCAAAGCAAGTATAAGGATTGGCTTTGAAAAGCGTATTGTCGGTGAATGCGATGAAAAGGTGAGAGAGCGATGTTATTTTACCTTGGTCAGACCCCTTCTGGAATATGCAGCAAGTATATGGGATCCGACGGATGAAACGTGTACCCGCGAACTCGAGAAAGTGCAGCGTAAAGCGGTTCGTTTTGTTAAGAAATTCTGTGATAAAAAAGCATGCGTTACGAAAATGCTCTCAGAAGTAGGTTGGGAATCCCTGAAAGACAGAAGATAAGAAGATAGGCTGCAATTGCTTAATACATTCAGGGAAACTACATTTATGGAAGATACAATAGGTATCGTGTAACCCCCCTGCTACCTCGGTCGATCCGATAATGAACGCAAGTTAAGAGAAATAGATGCTAGGACGAATCGTTTTAAAAATTCATTCTTTCCGCGAACGATACGCGAAAATAACCGAATAAGGAAGTAGCTTAGATTCAACTGGTGTTTACACCCCCTGCCACACGCCGAAAGGCGGTTTGTAGGGTATTAATGTAGATGTAGATGCATGGACATCTTTCCTTAGGCAAGAAAAGATATTTTCAATTTCTTCTGAAGAGTTGATGTATAGATATGAAAGCATGTCCATGTGATATCCTTTACATTGTTATCGATAGTCCGTAACTAAGAGGCCTTATCGGTAAAAATAATACTCTAAACATAAATTAGACTCGTTTCTCAACTAACTTAACAGTTACTTCCGGTTGTTGTGACGCATGGGATACATTCCATAACAATCTATGTAAAAAATGTAAACAACGATTTCACACCAGTTGTTGGAGGATGAAGTGTGAAGTAAATTGAAATTTCCAAGAATCTCCGCCGCACGTGAGGCTATATTACGTCATGGTTTTTCTATTCAATCAAGGGAGTACTGGAATTTCACAAGAACGTATGAATTCGGGAACAATAGAACACTCGAAGCTATGGAAGAAGAAACGAACCTGAGCTTTATAATGGTCTTGCCGAAATTTATGGTCCTTTTAACATCGAAAATTTGACTAAATAAAGTATTCTTTATTTCAACAAAGCTATTCAAAGATGTGAAATGTATATTCAACGATATAATTGGAATTAACGCAGCCGAAAATAAACACTTGCGGGGTAATCAAAAGTGTCCAAAGCCTATGAGCAAAGTTCAATTAAGTCGTGTCAATGTGGAAGGGTACAGACGAGGAAAGAAGTTAAGTAGACAGTACGCCAATACTTCGAAAAAAAAATGATTGCATTATGATAGAGAAAGAATAAGCGTACAATTTTTAATCAAAACACTCTCAAAACAAATCAAAATTATGAATCCTTAAATGAAGGCGAAGGATTGTTAAACGCCATGAAATGTGAATGCACTAATCAATCATAAATTCCTCAATATATATTTTAAAGGGGAGAAGATACTCCAGCAGATAAAGAAACATTATCCGTCACTAATTAAAAATGAAAAAGTAGGAGCATAGAATATTAAATAAGAAATAAAATCTAGAATAAAAATAAAACAAACGCGCAATCGAATCACACTAGAATTTCGATCGAGAAAACATGATATTGTGATAGCGATTTCTAATTGATTTGAGGAATAACTCACGTGCTCACAATCTGATTATGAGGACATCTCTGGAAGGCTGACTTTCAAACATGAACGATCCCAAGGATCGCTAAAAGTATACAATCGCAAACTGCAATCTGAGCGTAGAAACATGGTAATGAAAAGGCGAGTACTTACCTGAAAATAGAGAGAAAATGAGAATTAGTGAACGAACGTCATTGAATTATCAGCGTTATTTCAAAGTCAGCTAAATTTTAAATGGAAAGAGATAAATCACACAATTAAGATGGATCTGCTATAAAGGTATAGGGGATATATGCATAACGAGAAAATATTTTATATAAAGAATAGAGAAGGTAAAAATGTAACTTCGCTAAGAATAAACTTAACCGCTTAACTTACACCGCGCCACCAACGTCTTCCATTTGTCCTCATTGTTGAAATAAGACAATAAAATGGTCGAATAAGACACACAGAAATGCACTCCCGAGCAAGTTCAAAGTTGAGCGCATATTCCTTTCAGCAAACAAATTATTATTATTTGTCCCTTTATTTGGATATACTATGCCCGAGTGGACTTCTCTTGCATTTAAGCTCATATGCAAGTAAATAATCAATTAGGAATAATTACCATTATCGCCATTTTCATACACATAATAGGAATCACATTTAATCTTACAGTTTTTTAGACTAATTTAAAAATTAAGTAAGGCTAATTACACATCATTGGTAACGGTGTAAGATAAAAATTCTTTTCGTTTATCCATCCCTTCATAATTTTGATACATAAAAAATTGAAGCAAACATACAATTATTGTAGACAAAATAATAAATATATTTTAGACTAACTTAAAACCCTTCGAAATAAATAGATTTGGTTGAATGACATTTTTTCGATGAAGCAATTATAGGAAACCGTTATAATAATGCCATTATATTTCATTCTATAGTCGGCGCTCACTTCTTTACCTATTTGCGTTTAGCCCAGAACTAGTAAGGTGTTGATTAGTGAGCCGCGGAGCTAAAGTTAATAATTAAGAGTGCCGTGGAAGAGGAAAGGCTTGGGAAGCACCGACGAATTAGATCTTACATTTGTCTATTCAGTAGCGAGTGTTGTTACATCCGCCAAATCCAAAGAGATATTTTAAGTAACGGATTATATTTTAATGACCAGGTGTCAACGGTGAATCCGAGTGTGAAAAGAGTACACATCGGGAACAAAAATTCTTTTGCTAGGGTTGCTGAACCCTGCGGAGGGAATGAGGTGGGCGTGACCTAAGAAAGGGATTAAGAGCTGGGCTTGAAAGAGAAAGGGTATAAGAGAAAGCTGCAAGAGAGAGAAGTGGTTGTAAGGTAGGCCGGGATTAAGGGAAGTCTATGGTGGATGTCCTTAAGTGGTTGGGATACACAAGATTCGTGTACCAGGATATCTCCAGGAAAAAAAAAGAAAACTTGTGCGAACGTAAGGCGAGAAAAGAGGAGCAATAGAAGCGAATGGAGAGCCGAGAGTCAGCTCGACGAGAAAGTGTGCTACTCTTAATGATACTACTAGAAAAATTAACCATACGCTTCATTCATTTATTTAAAAATATGCTGCCAATAATAAGATGTCAATTAACTTTCATAAGTGAAACACGAGCTGAAATTTCGTTCATTACAAGATTAAAACGTTAAATACACCTTTAAGAATACTGCCAGTGGGCTAAGAGTTAGCCGAAACGCGCAGCGTTGCAGTAAGTGGAAGGGGTGCAGCGGTGAAAAATCCGAATTGTAACTGAGAAAATTGAACCTCGTCTTTAAAACAAACTAACATATCTGAATTCGTTCAAACGATAGACAAGTCCTGAATGAAAATGAAAACTCAGGCATGCGCATACGTATGCCCCTAGCACTGTATATATTTATCATTTTGCTCTGATTTCATCAATATATAATATATTTTGCGTTGTTATATGTTCAATATCATACTGCAAAATTTTCTTGTGTGGTGCGTACTTACCACTAATATCACTAGCAATGTTTAGTCACCTTCTTTGAAACCCTCGCGCACCTTCTTTTCTTTATATTTATACATACAAGAACAATAATATTGCTTTCCTGAAAAATGGCGAGACACTCCATCAATAGAGAAAAAACATTTCGGTTGGAACCATTTGCATTCCGGTTCGGATCATCTAAAAGACAAAGTAGTAATAATACTCGGTAGAATTCCCTTATAATGAAGCTTCCTGTTGTATTATTTTGGATACAGAATTTAGCTCAAATATCACTCTAAAATTGCGAGAGATTTTAATTTTAATATATTTTATATTCATGTACGAGAAGCACAATAGCTGCGTGAATATCACATTTCACAGCGTTCAATTAGGAGCGACTAAGATGCATACCATTATTCAGCATCACTCATAGCTTTCATATTACCATAACGATGTACGAGACCGGGACAAAAGGAAATGAAAGCTACGTTTTCCAGAATCCTGCAGCAAAAAAGTGAAAAATATTCTATTCATCGCGAAAAGGCAGTACGAACTATTTTATGCTATCGATTCCAAAAAGGAAACTCCTGCGATTGCAATAAATTCTAAGAAAATTGCATTTTAATTCAACGTATGGTTTACTAAAAATATCAGAATGCGTGCAACATAATCACAATATATTAATATTTGTAATATTTCCAGCCTTGGTTGGGTATGGGTTAGTGTACTAGCCAAATAAAACCGATGTCCTAGGTTTGAATGCTGGCTCGGGTATTATTGCTAATGTTTCTATATTCAAGCCTTAGTTGTTATAACTAACTTTTTATAAAGTGGACTTGTGAGTAAACCATCATAGTAGCCCTTCGTGAAATAATATAAAGAGTGAAGAAAAACTTAGTAAATTCCACAAGAAAGTGTGGAAATTACTAAGGACTTAGATCAATTAATACAATTAACGGATTCTCACAGCAGTGCTCAGTAGTTTTGCAATGATACAGTCACACATAAATGTATCTTTCCCTAGGTAATTACAATAGTTTTAAAGGTATGAACTTTACTTCCTCGTATCTATACATTTTCTCATTTTAATTGCCATAGTACTAGTATTATAGTATATATTTGTTATTATATTTCATACATATAATATGTATTGCACTGCATGTTTTATATTTTATAAATTATAACAGTATAAATAAATATAATTTATTGTATTTTTGAATATTTTAAATCGTTGCTTTTTGATGAATAAACAATTATTATTATTTTTAAAATCTTTGGTCTTCTAAGACAAAAAATGGCAAAAAAAAGTCGAGAGTATTACTTATTATTATATCAAAACAAATCCAAGATAAGAAATATATATATTTATATTCTTCACTTTAAAACTCGGACAATCCAGAGAGTATTGAAGTCCCGCCCCCGATTTTACGATGAAAATGGAATAGAAATTGAGGCAGTTTGGGTACCTTATCCAAACTGGTATTCTGAGATTGAGAACGAGGAACTTTTTGGGCACACTTAACATGTGGAAATAATTCAATCGCAGCGAATCTCTTTGGGTTTAAACAAATAAGGCAAAAGGGTGTCCTCAAACTAACCCTGCCTCCTTTGCATCATTTTGTGTCCGCTAATTTTCCTTTCGAAACGTTCGCTCTTCGACTTCCAAATCATGCCTTTTGGGGGATTAAAGGACTCGCTCGTTGTTAACTCCCTATCAAGCCCATCACGACGTGAAAGGAAGGCGAGCGATCCCACCCCCACAACCGCACATAATAAAAGCATCACCCCCAAAAACACCGAAAAGTCACTTTGCCTGCCAACTCTCCCGTTTCATCCACACCAAGATGTTACAGTATGAATGCGATGATATCACCCACACGTATAAAGTGATAAAAACACTTCCAGGTTGTTGAAGCTGATGGGGAAATGACAGCTCAGGGATTGTCGTGACAACAACCAGAAGAAGACAAGGTAAAATCAAGGTATATTATAAATATACTATTATTAAATATTTTTGTTCCGGATTTAGCTCCAATTCGGTGATGAGGCAAAATTTTTTTTAGTCCCGGTTTCGCTCCGTTGAACAGGTATGAACCGCAATCTAAGATCTGAGTATTGTACATTAAAAACCTTCGGGAAGGTTGATATTATGAGCGTATTTTTAATAAAAATGCATAAAATTAAATTTTTAATCTTACATTTTAACGTAATATTAAAGAATCGGTCAAAGGTTTAGAACTTTTGTCTAAATGTAAATGATAATTCTTCGTACTTTATAAAAAATTAAATTAACTAGTTTGCACAGTTTCATTCAAATAAATTTAATTCGCGAAAAGAATTAAAGAGTCATGATTCGTCAATATAACTATGTTTATTTTTATGCTGAAAACCTCAATACAATTTACTGCAGTTTATGGTTTTCTTCCAGATTCAAGAAATTTAAACATTATCTTCGGGATTGGCTGTCATTCTGACGAGAGTAACGGTTTTTCGGTTTCAGTTTTCGGTTCTGTTTAGGTTCGATGCCTACCGAGAACAAAACCTTTCAGGCCTCCAGCTACATTAGATAGAAAGCGATAGGTGTCATAACCATAGGCCATTAATCCCCTAATATAAGTCGAGAAATTTGAAACAATTTTTTCTTCTGAATATTCAGACATTTTTCTGACGTTTAGCTTCAGCTTACCTCAACCAATGGAAGCTTTGAAACGTTACCAGTTATAATGAAAAGGGACATTCAACTCAATTATACGTAAAAGTACGTTATGATAATTTTGATAATTGGATCTGCAAAATTAGGCCAGTTTTATGTTGTCGATAATCCGCCAAATCTAGTCGCCGCTCTGAGCTCCAATCCCCCCCAAATAAAGATCATTATTCTCACCATCATTATTATAATAACTCTTACGTATCCGCAGTAAGTGTTCATTATCATTAGATTATTTTCAATGAAAGTAATTGAAAATTAAAAAAATGGTGGGATTTTTTTAGTAAAGCGACCTCTATTAAGACATAAAAAGATTTAACGCATAAACATAGCAAGTGTAGGAAAAGTAGGAAAAAAGGGTTCCTGACCTGTATCGCCGCACTGAATGATTGGTATGATAATGGAGATGTCCATGGAGATAGGAAAAAAAACAGGTCTTTTACAGTTAAAAGGTCGATGGTCGACAGGTCGACAACTGGATATAAAAACGTAGAAAAGATCATTTTCTCAGGTCAACACATCGAAAAACTGCAATCAAGATTTGATATCCACTAAACGTACATATAAAATCGTTGAATCATCTTGTATTGAAGATTTTTGAAGATATTAAAATTTTCATTATCGCATAAAGTCGTTCCAAAGGAGGAAATACTGGATAGGAATTTAAGAGATCATTGGTAGAGGGGATAGAAAACCTTAGGTACTCGGAGAATCTAATATTTCAAGCCATAATTAATATAGTCATTTCTAAATGAAATTAAATTAGGTTCTAAGCAAACGGAGACCAAAAAAGTTTCAAGAAATTTTTTCTTCTAATAGTATTCTAATATATTATAGTAACCGATTTAATTTGCGCCGATTCGGTATTGAATTATTCCATTCAATGGATAAGTTACGATGCATTCCATCCATCGCTAAGTGTATATTTTACCACAAATCAGTAAGGATAATTATTGAAACCACGTGTCATCTCCGTTCGCAAAGGATTTTCATCTCTTCGATGGCCCACGGCTTCTGCAACACCCTTCTCCTCCGTAATCATGACAATCATCCACTACTCGATCTGAGATCCTTCTTATTCCTCCGCAAGTTGGCTTTTGGATTACGTGGTCCACCATGATCCTCTCAAACAAAACCCGCTTTTCAAAGCAGTCAGTCCATAGAAAGATCTCCATAGCCACCCTCCGTAACAACTCGAAAAGCTATTTCTCAATCGAGCAGGAAAAACTTGCCTGTGTTCCGGATGACAATGAAATAAAATTATCGATTTCGGAACGGCCAACTAACATCTAACAAGTTCTAAAATCTCCCATTAAAAATGGCTATATTTAGAGAAGTTCTTTCTTCAACCTCCTAGTTTTTAACGGTTATATATATCGGGGTGCTCTTTCATCGTATGTTGAATACATTAGAAACGACTTTAACTGACTCAGACTGACAAGTCTCTAACTACAACTTACCCATCGTCAAACAATGAGATAGCGGAACCGAGCAAATGAAAGAAATAAGAATGAAGCTGCTTTATCGATTCAAAAAAAAACCTAAGTCATACATTTGGAAAATATACTCGTTAAGCCTACCGAGACGTACCCTCAAGAATGGGAGATTTATAAGCTTGAATTAACTGAACTTCATTTATACCATTTGTAAAATTTCGTAGAGGGGATTTCTCTAAATAGCGCTTTGTGTTTCAGTTGCCTCATTGAGGACCTCTGGTGGTGGTTTGGTTAAGTTGCACGCTTTCCTATTCTAAGGAAAACTTCATTTCTATCATTTTTAAGAATTTAGTTTAGTCTCTTTAGAAACCTGATAAGAAAAACATTAAAGAATGAAGCGGGAATTAAAGAAAAGAATTCATAGAGTATCGATTTAGGTACGAAATCAAGTAACATACAGTAGCTGTAAAAAGGATAAAAAAGATTGTGCTATACAAAACTGATGAAATATTATACACATACATGTGAGTTCACCAATTTGGATTTTCGATTATTTTCAGAAAATACGCCTATTGTGATCGATTTGTTATGCCTAGGAAAGATGTTTGAGTCAACTGAATGCACATAGAAAGGATTTTATTAGGCGTAGGAGGACAAGAGAGGATAACGAAGTGCAAACTTTTGGGTTGAATATTTTGTAGAGTACTCAGGAATATGAAAATCGTAGAGAAATTCTGTATATATATTCTGTATAGATTGAAAAATAATTCCTAAATTTGTTTGAAAAAGATTAGGTAAAAATATTAAGGATGAGTGAGCATGACGTTGACAAGTACAGGTGGAGTAGGGTATTGCCTGGTAGGGTAATGTACGGTGGGGACTTGTCCCTGCAACCGATATGGTAGCCGTGAAGGCCTACTGGGAACCCTGAAAAAACTTGCATTACAAGAGAAGGGATGTATTTGATTCCTTTTTTGATTATATAAAATTTTTTATTAAAAAATGTACAGATAGGATATATGTATGCATGTATAATATATGTAATATGCGTTGCCACCGGACGATTAGTCCACTTGTAGCACTTTTATAATAATAATAATACAATTTCTGTTTTAAATGCGTGTATTTTATGACTAATAAATCCTTATAAAAGTATCTTTGCATAGAAAAAATCATAGATTACAATGATACAACAATGAAATTCGTTAATAACCCGCTATTAGGAAGAACTATACAGGTTACAAGACAGAGGAAAGCAAGATACTGCAATAAAGGGAAAAGATTTCGAGCAGAAACGACGGGTCGAAGTTCTCTAGCTTCCCGGTCGCAAACCATGGATGGAATATCGCGCTAAATAGGCTGCTCGCCTTAAAAAATAGCCAATTAGATACGAGACCACTCACAAAGATCTCAGACGCGAGCCTAACAATACTACGGCATGACATGATTAACGTTTCTTCGAGAGAACTCGGATTCAACCTCGCCATTTGCTCGAATTAAAATGCAAATTACACGTCTGGAACGAGGCTGGGAGTTTAAAAATCACAATTGAAAATCTTGGGAGAATGCGCGGCTGAAGGTTCGTCTCCAATGAAAGGGAAATGAAGGATGGAAGATTGTTATGCAAGTGTCTCAATTTGGACTCTGATGCAATTAAAAAGTAGATACGACCTCAGTATCTGAAGCTATCGAGTAATTCACTTCCTCCCATTAACTACTCCCATACCGCGGTTGCATTCATTGGTATTACCAACTCCTCCTGCATATGCACTTCAAGAGAAATAAATTCCTCATCCCATCGAGTTAATCCTTCCGTTGCTCATTCAGTTACACTCCATTACTTTCATATGAACTCATCAAAATGTCTCCATCAATTCATTTATCACAAAAGATTATTTATTTAATGGCATTATTTAATTCAAAAACTTTACAGAGGAGCATTCATTTTCCCACATACATCTCATTCCATTTATGGCTATATAATAACGTTCTTACCTGTTACGAAGATATTTTAAAGCATATCCGAGAATGTGATTCCAATGGTTTCATATATAATCACAAAACTTATTCGCCAACGTCTTAAAGCAAATTGTTAGAGAATAACCAAATAAACACAAGCAAAAGAACCACTGAGAGGAAAAATAACTCTACATTCATACATAGAGGCTTTTCTTTGGTGATTGAACTAAAATCATCATAATTAAACTTTTAGAAAGGAAAAGAATAACGTGTACCTTCTTTCTGATCTTCAGAACTTTCTGAAATGGCTAACCGAAGAAGAGTTCTTAGACATTCCTAAACAAAATCCAAGCTAGATGTAAAATATTGGTTAAGCATACTAAACGACCATCTTACATAATAAATTCAATACATTAAGTCCAAACCGTGGAACTTCCTGGCAAACCTTAGGCTTTGAAGAATTCGGTTGTCATTCCATTACAGATTTACCTATTGTAAAATTATAAAATATCAAATTGTTACTAGACCGCTTTTGGATTCCTTAAACTACGGCTTATCTATACGTACAAAAGTTTTGTTCACAATGTATATTTGTTCATAAATTTTCTGAATTTTTATTCATTAACTCTGTTATTTAGTTGATAAAATGTGACCGATATTGCAATGAAATTTATAAGCTGTAAAATTGTGAGCAATATATAAAATAAATTTAAATTTAACCACTTCGGCCTTCACTTTCCTGGAAGTTTATCTTAAGATGAAATAAATAAGGAAAAGTAAAAGTGATTTAATTTAATGCCTTTAAATAAATTTATATTCACAAAAAATAAAAAATAACCAATTTTACGACGTCAGAGAATAAATATTTTCTGTATGTATGACCACTTCGTCTGTCTCGCCCCTCATCCCCTTTCCGTAAATTCCATTTCCTTTTAGCATATGTTCTCCTCATCCATCATTCACTCAATCGCTTCACGCAATGTTTCCTTAACATCCAACCTCATTCCATCATTTTCTGATGTGCCCGCGCACTTTGGAAAACATTTCTCCGCCATTTCCATCGATCGTCGATTTTCCCCAAACTTGTTAACAACGCTCTCTTCCTCCCACGACTTCTCTTCCGAAGCATTCAATTACCCCGGCCTTCTCCGTCGCCCACCCCTACTTACCACCTACTATCAATTTTTCACGCGCCTAAATTTGCTTTTGCTTTGCCCGTCGCCGACATAGGCGAGGGAAATACGTGCCTCCAGCAGTGAGCGCCTTGTGAAACATTTACACGAATCACGAAAATACAAGGCGCGGACTAAATCATCTTCGATTGATGGGATGTTGACGACTGCTCAAATTCGAAACGAGCTGAGATGGATGCTATGCCGTCGTGGCAGTTCGTAAAGACTTAACTTAGGATGGTTTTGGGCGGGTCCTTGGAGGGATTTTATACGAATTGAAAACAAAAATCCACACGTTACCGAAGATAGAAAAAATATTTCTAAATATTCTATTGTTCGAAGAAAGGTATGGAATATTTATTTCTTCGGCTAAATTAAGCGCATGCCTGCTACCACATATCGATGAATTGAATACTTTTCCCTATTTTAGTGCAGGATGAAGGAAAATATGCTCTTTTTTAAATCATTCTATTACAGACTGGAATATTTTGCCTGCAGGAGTCTTGGAGACCTTTCCAAAACATCACAGATAATTTATAAAAAGATTGGGTAAATGGTCCTAGGAAAGATAGGAGAGGAGACTCAGGAATGACTGCTTCGAAAACGTAGGGACAAGAATGGGATGTTGCACCAGCAACAGAATTAAAAGAGCAGCTACAATAAGAGGAGAACGGTTGCACCGACTACCTCACTACCTCACATCTCATCTTGTTTAGTGTACGCAACTCCCACTTTTAATTCCTTACTCAGCCCTCAACGCGAAGTTAAGTAAACAGTAATAACTGTTAACTAAATTCTGTTAGGATTTGCTGATTTTCAGTGATTCATGAAAGCGTATTTTTCTCCATGAGTTCATGAGTCGTGAGAATGTATTTTTGTTCATGGTACGTGGGATAGTATTTGTGCTAGTATTTGGATTATATATATGTATTCTGTCAGAGGTAGGCTTTCCGAGGAGTTTCCCTCCCTCCTTGGGTTAAGTACTGACAGATATTGTCTTTTCCCTCAACATCTAATGTCTAATCAGGACACATTTATTGTATGACTATGTCCGAACGTAAGTATATATGCAATGTAATGCATATCTACCGCTAATAATTTATCTACTTGCGGTGATTAAGTTATAAAATAAAAATTCTTCGGCAGCAAATACCGGATTCGGGAAGTTTCCAGGCAGCCCTTTGGCTGGTGTCTCTCTATACATTATACGAGTAAATAATTGCATTCTGCAAGCATATTGATAATACAAATTTCCAGTCGACATCAATGCGAGAAGGTCTTCAAAAGAAAAACAAAAGGCTTGAAAAAGACGTTAAACATCGTTGCAGTGCATTTTAAATAGGAGAATATTTGCCCTGACCTAGCATCGACCAAGGATAATCTTTGAAGATGTCATCTTGGTTTTCGTTGGATATGCACGGCTTCCAGCGATCCCTCGAGTTTCAAACCTCTTATTTGCTGGGAAGTGCATCAAAATATTGTTCGAAAATCCCCACAATCCATCCTTATGGAAAAAAATCAGTACTTTGGGGCCTTCTGGCATCGCAGCCACGAGACTGAGGTTCAAAATCAGCTTTTTTTCTGGCGGTTACACGTTATATATATATATATATATATATATATATATATATATATATATATATATATATATATCCGGAGAAACGTGTATATATAATAGATAATATGAAAAACGTCTGTCTGAGAAACGTTCAGCCGGAAAGTGGATTTGAACCCCTCAATCATTGGTTGCCAAAAGTAGGATATGAGTCATACTGGACGAGATGAGGAACATTGCCTTTACTTTCATCACTCTGCCAGAATGCTTTAGTACCTACAGCATGAGGACTTTACGGATAGCACTTTCCAATTTATTCTACGCGTACTGATTATAAGTAATGCCATTACACCGCATTACTTATACCTTAGTTACCTTCGTATTCACAAGGTCATGAACAAGACTGAAACAAAAGTAAATGGAATGTGTATTTTTCTTAATCCTGCACCGACAGATATCATCAGATACGGAAGAATAAAAACGAAAAACATCTGAAATTCGTAATAACCTCTCGAAGATACCTATAATGTCTCAACGCTTTGATACAGCAAACAAAAAGACTGAACGTTAGCAGTATCCTTCCATGAATCAAAAATCCCGGTCGCTAAAAGTCATTCCCCGCAATATTTCTTCTTCACTTCCTTCAGCAGCATTTCATTCTCCAAACGTCCCTCGATTTCCCTATGAAATCTAGTTTCCCTCCATTAAGATCTTAAACCTGCTTTAGCTTTTCCTTTTCACTTCATACCGAGCATCATCTCCTCTTCCTTTTCTCGCCCACTCTTATCTCTCATCTCCACCCTCAATCAATTTCTCCTTTTCATTTCAACCCCTATTCCAACCTCCGCCATTTACAATCTCCCAGTAATGATTCCCTTAAATAATGTTTCCTTCCTCCACCGAGGCATCTCTAGTTAAATTCTTACTCCTCTCTTTTATCAACATTAGTGTTAACGGCCTCATGACATCAGTGATCTCTTCACCGCCAAAGCCTTTTAACCTTCAAATCCTGCACTTAACTCCTTTAAAGCAACCCGTGACCTTTGCGCTATTCAACTTCATTCCTTCCTAACAGCTTTTCAAATCCCACCCACATTGTCGGCGGTCTTTTTTAACACAAAATTTTTCTGGCTACGTGTAATCGTAGTTGTTTAGAGAAGAAGTCACCTTAAAAATGGCCTCATTACAAGTATCGAAAGATTATTTTTTCTCAGAATTTTACGATGAATACCTTCGGTTAGTTCCCACTTCTTTGGTGATTTGTGCGAGTAAAGCTAATTTTCTAATAACTAACACTTCAAAACATTTCACCAATTCCTTCCTCCTGCAATGATTTTTTCGCCTGCCTTCCGAATTTGAATTTCGCAGTGTGGAAGTTTGCGTTTTTACTCGGGGGCTAAGCATTATTCGGTGTCAACGGCCGCAGTTGTGTTCTGTGAATTCCGAGAGCAAAATAAACTTTTTTATTTTTATCCTGTACCACTTTCGGCTATAACTATATATATTAGAGATATGGTATAAACATTGAGCACCGCGATACACGTAGATGGTTAGCAATGGGACTTCTACCAAAATGGCTAATGTGTGAACCGAGGTGTGTTCCAATGTATTGTAATGCAATCTAATATGTACAATTAAATAAAATATCTTGTAAAGCAATCAAATATTTTATGACTCTATACAATGCAGTTTAATCAGAGCTTATATTTTATGATTCAAACCCATGCGTTGTAATGTAATCCTAAGTATCGTCCAGCAATGAAGTACATCGCATGAAATGTTAAGTGTTCACGAGGACATGTAGCAGTTCATAAACAAAGGGGCAAAATAATATTATAAAGAGTGATGAGATAAATATATTCATACGCTTAGTATTATATACATATACTTTTTAGCGAGTTATAGAAATTGTACAATGCAATTCAGAGGTTTTGAGGGGTTTTATCCCTATCCTAAGATGAAAACCTAGCGGAAAATTTCTTTTCCCATCTCGCTCTTGTAATTTCTATAGTAGCCTACGATGATTTTTTTCTACATCTGCACAATATAATTACCAAGAAATTCAAGTGCTTTCCTCTTAAGTCATCAGTCAAAATGAAACCTATTTTATGAGAGTAGCAATAGTAATGGATGGATGGATGAATGTATGCGAGATCTGGTCCTAGACCCATAGTTTGGACACCTGTGGACTAAAGCATAGTCACTCCACTACTCACAAAGTTATCTTTGGAAGATGACGATTTTTATTGTAACCATGATTCTCAGTTCCATGCAGGCAACTTGTTGTGAAGATAGCGTCCTCTATTGGACGACATTAAGCACATTGGAGGAGCATGCGATAGATTTTAAAAATTCAACCATGGAAATTGACACTTTTAACTTGAATTAAATTCAGGTGGGAGCCGAGAGAAAACTTGGTGCCGATTCGCACATCAATGATCAACGAAAGTTATCGGTTACCTCAGCAAAAATGTCGAGATTACGGGTTTGAATCTTTCCCGGGGATTATTGAGTGTTTTAACGTTGTGGAAGTTAAATTCGGAGTTGAGTTGGCATCCATTGCAAATAAAAGTTTCCGAAAAACTGGTAGATAATTTTAACGTTAAATCCGATATCGCGCGTCTTAGACATAGGAATACGATCGTATCTCTTTCCTGAAATATCTGCTCTAAAAACTGCAGGGAAATCTTTTTCTAGCAATCATTATGTTGGCGAGGCAAGAGGGAATAAGAACACATTCATATACATTAAATATGTATTTAAAGAGAGACTTCTTCTTCAGCCGTAAGGCTAGTTCGTACCTCATTCCCTTCACCACAGGCACTGGAGAGGGAATAAGGCTTACACTATGCAAGATGAGGAGTGCAGGAGTTATCACTTGCTCTGCTCACTCTGCGAGGTGCTATGCGTGGAACAAGTCGATATAAGTGCAGTACGATGACCCTATAATCGACATTAATCGCATTATTCAATAAAGAGCGACCAAGATAAATTATCTAGTACTCATTCCTTAGAATCATTTGACATTAACACAGTTAAGATCAAGAATGAAACATAAGTAAATTAGAGATACATATTCCTTTCCTCTACCAAAATACGGAAGGAAAGTATTCCGTTAACAAAATTGTATGATATCTGTTCAAAGAGGCCGTTTGGTATAAATAGAAATTTATTTGGTTAACGAAATTACGCGACATGAATGCTTCAGCCATAGCATGTACTCCAGATTAGTTTGATATAACGATGATGGTCTCTGAATAGGAAAGTAAGCCATTCAAGAGACTCAAGAAATAAAGGAGTTAGCCTCACCTATGGGAGGTATAAACTCGGAAGTGCTTCGAGAGTACAACTCGAAGTATATTTCCATTAAATATCATTAAATTGAGCAAAAACGGTCGGTAAATTTTGAAACCACGCGTCATCTCATCGTGGCAATTTTTCCGTTCATTGAAATAATTTTTGTGGAACACACCTAATTGTAAAAGATGGGAATTATAAGTTAGACTATGGTTAAAAAATATATGAACATTCACAATACCACCTGGAAAGATTTCGTATATTGGAGAAAAATCCCAATCGAATTCCAAGAAAATTATCACCGAAAATTGAAACAGATGCAATAGCGGCGGCAATTCTCCGTTATTTGACCGCGGCGACGCAAATGCGAATTCCAAAACATACATCACAGACCGCTAGCCAACTGTCGAAAGGCTCGCGTAAAACCCGACGAAGGAATCGAGCAGTAACACGGAAATAATTGCGTTCCAAAGCGACAAAAAAGGCGTAAACGAAGGGTTGCAAAAAATATTCAACTTCGGGAGGACTGAATCTCAACTGCAGAGAAAATAACGAACGCAGATCAAATTTCTAACTTTACTTCGAAATAAAATCGCATGACGTGAGGAATTCGTGTTCGGAATCTCATTCATAACGGTAAAATTCTGTGCATATGCATGAGTGATCGCAATGGTCAATCTTAACGCAGACACGCGTAGTTAAAATACGATCATCTCACAGTGTTTAAAAAAATATCTTTAAAGAGTTCTCTACTAAATGTTGTAGCGCAGCAATTATGAGAAATTAGTGCACCGTGACTTCGTTACGCAGAGTATAAGAAAATATACAGAACAATTAGCTTTACTTTACAGCCTTTCACGATTCAATGCACTGATATGAATAAACAAGAAATAGATAAATCTATTTATTTGCATTTATGAAATAAGTAGGAAAAAGTCACTCAAACTTTTCTTTCCTTGCATTTTAGCAGAGCTTGTCAAGGGAACTGTCTCTCACAATTATTAAATTCTATTTTCATCAGAACTTTTTTACTATCTAGATATTGGGAATTTTATCGATACAGCATAAAATGAAATTGTCATCATCAGATCATCAAATCATCGTTTGTACCATCTCCGTACACATTCTATCAAATCCAGCCGACACGTAGATATTAAGATCCCTTTCCAATCTTTGGAGACTTTTCTAACTGTCAAATGAGAAAATAATAAGACAGTCAAATCATTCTTCCCCTATAAATTCAGGACGAGTAAAATCTCAGAGGAGGAGCCGCGATTCAACCCATGATCTACTTGCAATTTAGCTGATTCCTTGAGAAACGTAGGTTAAATAAACCCTTGACATAACGCACAAATATTAACTGGAGTGCAAACGTAGCAATTATTTTCAAATAACGGCGCTAACTTACAAAACTTAATTACAGATAATAATAGAACGGCACTGTCTACTAGTGCAGCCCACTTGGTAGGTAGCTAAAACTCTTGGGTATCAGAATAACCCGAACGCGATTCCTAAACAACATCATACTGAAAAACAACGAAAGTGTTTTGGAAAGGTTAAAATGTTTCTCCAATCAAGAAGTATGAGAATGCTAACGAAGGCTATTTTCCCACGGAACCTATATATAGCTGTAAAACAGGATCGCGGAATTCCATATTTTTTCATACAATTTTTATACTTAGGTGTATCATGAATACGAGTAAAGTTGTTGACTCCAGCAACGGAAACTCAATTTCAGTCATTTTTCCGCTTAGGATGAACCATAAAGGACAAAATTGCGAACAATACTGAAGCTAATATTGTTCAACGGGATCTTAACAGATGTGTGATTGAAAAAAAACTGGGTGAACAGAGGAAAAAAATTGAATTACTGATAATAGTTAGAATAAAGTACACCGGCGTTTCTTAGATTGCCGTCGATTATATCGTGTACCCAGATGCACCTTAGAAATGAATCTTCATCACTGTCTTTGTATGCGTCTAATTTGAATCTCACTTCGTTTAAGCAATTGAACTTGGTTGCGAAGTTTTGGTCATGAACGATGTGTCGTAGGCCGGATTTTTATGACTCAAAAGAATGATGAATTATAATTCTGGGACATAGAAGAATGAGACTTATATAATGGGCAGACCGAGTAACTAGTGAAGAAGTACTACTTCGATGAGCAAATGAGAAAAGATTTCTCTGGAAAATATCGATGAAACTCAAGTGGAAATACAGTTAAGCACGCTGATCTATGATTAGGTTTTGAATTAGGAATAATGAGTTAATTGAGCGATTAACGGCGTCAGAACGACCCAGAGACCTGCGAAAAAACTAAATTCAGATTGTATATGACATGATGATAATTAATAACTAATTTTTGGCAACAAAACTCAATTAGCATAAATCTGTCAATGGCTCATTTATTAAATGCTTAACGGTTTTGGCGGTATTATCGGCGAATGAACTCAGAAGATTACAATTATTGAAGATTACTTCTATTAGGCAGCAATGCTTGTGAACGAAAATGAATCAGAAATCATAAATATTTCATTAAATATTAATAGATATTATAATTAAGGGAATGAAGTGGCTGGCTGGAAACGGGACGGAGAAAACTGCAGTAACTAATGAGTCTTTGGATTATAAACCGAAGATGATGATGATTGGAGATAATGCAAATGTATAAGACTGCATATATTAAAATTTCCAAGTCTTCAAATTAATTTACTATCAGTGTAATCCATCGCCGCTTTTATAATCATCAAATTCTTAATAATTCCTTTTAGTAGTCCGTCGGCTTGTAGTTCTATATCGCTAGTCAGAACGATCTGACCGAAAGGTGCGTCATAAGGAGCGGCATATTGCACGCCGACCTCATCGTCCCACATCTATTCACGATGTCAAACGCCGGAGAACGAGGGAGCGGTATATTGCGCATATTCCAACTGGGCTTTTTACCTGGAAGTGGACGCGGGAAGGGTCCCCGAATAATTCCTTCGGCCAAGCAGAGCGAGCCTCCACGGTCAGATGAATAAAACCGCGAAAAATTACAAGTGGGACAAGTAAAGGCTAATGATCGTCAAGGGGAAGCTTGAGTGGCCCCAATTGTCCTCTAACGGAGAAAGGGTCAATCGGGGAACGCGTCCACCACCCTACCGAAAAATGTCCAGCCCGAGAAGTTGGCAGAGAAAAAATTAGGCGATTCTATTGAGTCAGGAGTTTGTGGTGGCGAGGGAGGTAACGTGAGACCGGCGGTGGTTGAGACGGGAAGAAGGTCCGCTATTGTAGGCGAGGCCTCTTTGGAACGACGACTGCCGAGGAAACAAAGGAGGGATTGGAGATAAAAATGCGCTCGACCACTGATCGGACACGACAATAACAATTTCGACGATGATTAACTAATGAAACGGTTACGAGAGATACTTGATTGATTTATTTGCAATGGAGCGTTTAACCCCTGGTGATACAAAGAGTTCTTGCTCCTCACGTTAATTTTAACATTGTTAATTTTTACCTTGTCAATATATATATTTTTCTTTTGAATATACAGTTGTATATTGTGTGCGTAGAGAAGTAAAATCTCATGTATTCAGACTAGAACAACTGTGTAGTATAATTTGTATACTTCACATTTAAAAATCTCATTTTATATGAGTGACTTAAAAGTATTGCGTAATATGACATTTATACGATAGGGCAATTATATTTAAGGTATAATGTAATCTAATATAATAAAAAGCTATCGTGTGTTCGTTCGTCATCATATGTGGTTATATATGTGTATCTATGTAACCATGGATATAAAGTTATAAATAAACAAATAAAATAAAAAGCATTGCTCAGAGTGTGTGTTCGTTTTTTGATTTTATTCACCACTACAGTTTTGAGTTTCTGTGATGTAAGTAATTTTTAAGATATTTTCAATAATATTTTGGAAGTTAAAGTAATTTAAAGATATAACTAAGGTAGAAAATGAGACGGCATTTGCAAAATGGTGAAGCTGCGAGACAATACCGCTTACGTCCAAGGACTGAAGAAACTGAAATAGAAACTGCAATCCGTCGTTCGAGGGATGTTGAAAGAATGTGAGCGAAACTGCATTGTATTTCTAATAAGCTGAAAGCCCCAAGAAAACTATTCCCATCTCTATGAAGGCTCGGGTTCGAACCCAGGAATCCATAATACGTTTCCATAAGGAATGCATGTAAAGTTCGTTTTTGTACCTTGCAGGCTTTGTTACTTTTACAGAATTAAATTGGAAGTAATGGTCCTACGAAGTCAAGAAAAGTACCAAACGAAGGTAAATTTAGAAAGTAAGTGAAGAATCTTATTTTTGTCGTAAAATACACTTTCTGAATCGAAATGAAATCATTTATTTCAGTTTATGTATTTCTTGAAAATATCTTCGAAACACAACCATTCAACAGCATTTTTCTCCACAAGCCCTCTGAAAACCGAGATTGCCTCAGAGGGTGGCGCTCCGCCGCGCGGAAATCACTCTTGCATCGCCATCGTATAGTCGCTTTATTTATCGGTGTCGCAAATTAACGCAGGATTTTATTTCAGATTCCTCTTTGGAAAGCTTCAAAGAACATTGTGGTATAAGTTAGTCCGTGTACATGGTGGTACATCACTACTATTTTCGTCATTTTAGTTGAAAATGTTCGGTAAAATAAGGGTTCGCCATTTAGTTGTATAAATAATTCATATATTCAACTGTGATCGTTCTAACCCAGTATTATGAATCATAAAGATTAGTTTTATAATACTAAAATGTTTTTACCCGATGATTTTGCTCGTTTTGGTTCCGGATTGGCTTGAAGTTGAAGAATTTTCGAGAAATCGAAGACCGGTATTTTTCGTAGAATTTGGTCAACTTTGACCCCCTGTAGAATTTTAATACGTGAGAACCAACGCAAATGATTTCGCAGTTATATGTAGAATTTATTCTAGAATGATCATACCAAGTTTTTAAGTCCTCACTAAAAAAACACTTTTTTATATTTGGCCAGTTTTTTTCGATTCTAGCCCACTGTGCATCGTTTGCCAAAACTTTTCAAATATTTATAGGAGATAGTTGGCTGAAAAAATTCATTGAAGATTATGGGAAAAAATAGAGAGGAAGAGAGAGGCTAAAGTTGTAGGGTAATCTGAAGAGAGGGGCAAGTTAAGTAATAAGGATTTATGTAGGGAAAATTGTGATACAGGAGAGTAACATGAGGCAGAGAATTTGTGCATGTAATTATATGCCACAAAATATTATAGATTACCTATGGATTACAAATAATACAAAAATATTAAATATTCCGAAACTATCTTTCCATTGCAGATACTCCTTTCCGATGAGTTTCGAAGCTCATCCGTTTCTAGAACTGCGGAGATTAGTAAAGTTTACTTCTCTTAATTAGCGGTTGAAACGAATGCCTTGATCTAGGGTAGATAAGCGAAAAATATTTTCTTGCTGATAAGTTTCGATTCGAGTCTCAAAAATAGAGCAGCTGATTTCTTCCGAATCACAAGTCGATAAAAACTTCTCAAGAAGTAAACAGACTTTACAAACCGTAATCCCAACCCAGTGATCAATATACGATTGTTTGAAAGCATAGTCATATAGATGAAAAAGATGCAGCTCTAATTTTTCACCGAAGATTTATTAATATGTACAACTTGAAATAGTAAATTTTGAAGAGGCTTGCAACTAATTACTTCAAGTTGAACAGTCTTCATGATCTCGAACAGAAGTTTGCATTGAGTTAACGTTTTTAAAATCACCCCATATTTCAGATTTCTACTCTAAACTATGACTGCTCTATTCTCAACACATCTCTCTACGCTCAAATTTACCTTCTGAGCCATATTTTAATCCGGAAATTGCCCTTTCATTCTGTTCCCTCCACAAATCCCTCCTAGTTTTCCATTTTGTCTTTTTTCCACTCCTTTTTCCTCAGAGAATCAGAGGCCACAGCACTGCTGATAATCCATTTCCTCTCAGGATCCATCCCAGGCCCCTTGTCTATCTCTTAATAATTCATCCGATCAATACCATTTCCTTTTCAAAACCATCCTGCATTTCCTCATTGGTTTCCCGACGTACCTAACAGAGTAATTCCGATCTACACTCAGCAAAAATCAAAAACTTATTGGATTATACGTGCCACAATTTAAACCAAAGTTTTTAACTCGTGCAGTAAATAAAATACGCAAAATATAATTCTCTTTCCTCAAAGTTTATAACAAGGAGCGTGTCTTTAATACAAGTTAAGGTTATAATATTTTATGATTAGTAACCCGTATCTCTTTTCATTTCCTTCTATTTCCAAAAGTCTTTATATAAAGGCTGTTCTTGCTGTCATACCTTGATGAATAGATTTCCCATTTTTCTCTTAATGCATGATATAGGATATGGTATCTTTTATTCACTTTCGCATCAGTCTTATTCATAGCTGTGAAAACATGAAACCAACTGAGACATGATGTTAGCAATCCTGGGCTCTGAAAAACTGTTTTCCTCAATATTTAATCTGTCCTTAGCAGGAAATCCCTTATTTTAATATATATGCAAATAATTATTAGTCGGGGGATAAACGAACCTATTATCATTTTTTTATACATACTCAAGCACATGTTGGCATTAGGTAGACGTTTTTAAGTAAAAGGTAAGGTTTTTCAACGGAGCATTTATGAGAGAATCAAAACGAAATATCAAAAAATACGATTATGTATACATTACTTCAAATCATTTAAAACTTCAGATATAAAATAGACGATGATAATATTTGAAATTTTTTTTCATAGAGCTACATTTTTCCTAAATATTTCAAGCTCCATTGGAATTAAATAAAAATAATAGTATAATATTTACTTGGAGTGACTTAGCGCATGAACTGAAATTAAAATTGGGAAATCTGCGGATTCTTAGAAGAATCTAATCCAGACGCAAAACATGTTACGAAATAGGACGTTAATGGCTTCTACTCTCACTCTAATTTCCCACCATCCTGCATTAATAATGGCAACTCATACACAGCAACGCTTCTAAAAGTTCATGTGGGTGCAGAATGAGTGAAGTAAAAGTGGGGATTCATTTAGTGTGGAGAGGTAAAGCTGATATGACCCATTCTAACAGAATAAATAAAAGAATGGATACTTTAGTAAAGGCAGGAGGGCGTTACAACGTATGGTTTTCATTTTTAGACGCTAATTAAATCACAAGCAGAGAAAATACAGGAATTGTGATGTACCTTTAGATTACTATAGCAGCTATGGGTATTTTTTTGGTTTCATATTCTATCGATGACCATTTTCCTTGAATAATGGGCAAATACATTTTTATAACTGGGAATCATTAGGCGATAACAGTTCAAACCGGAAAAACGTATCACCAAACATTGTCGTTATGACACAAAAACTTAATTTATAACGAAATGATGACGCAATTTTTCAAATTAATATCTGATAAAAATGATGAAAGGTTAGCGTAATGGCTTCCTTTAGGCTCCCAAAATGTTTCATTGCTTATTACTTCGGCGTCCCTCGGAATCGCTTCATGAGACTACACTTTCCTTAATTACTCACCCAATTTTCAACTCCTACCTACATTCCAAACTGAGCCATGAAATTGCAAAACCTGCAAGTGTAGGACGACAGTTACATGAAATTGTAGAACCGCGAAGCGTTCTTTTCCTTCTATCAATTTAACCCCTCTAATTATCCTGATTTCCTTCAAACCCGATCTCCGGCTGAGCACTATGCTCGTAGATAGGAACGCTGAAATCTCGAGATTTCCATTGAGAAGGATTTTTTCTTGAGAACCCTCCGATTTCCTCTACGCACCTTGAGCTCGAGTTGATCCTAAAGAATGCACTCGCTCCCATCTTGAGCACTACGAGCAGATCCCCATAGAGTCTATCAACAGTTCGGAGCAAGCTCGTAAGCGGCAGCACAGGACAACGGACGCTTAACAGGCGGCCTCTGATGCCTTGCAAGCGAAGATCGAACGAAAAATGACGTCAGACGCAAGATTTTGGGCCAAAGGAAATAATTATCGGGCACAGAGGACAATAAGGAACGTGGATTAACGCTGAATCCACCGTGAGTGATATTAACCGAGCAGCAAATATACGGAAGATTTCGATCGTTGATACGCTGGGGTCTCTATCCCCTGTAATAGATATTAGATACATATGTTTGGAATATTAATATTAAGATTATAATTAATATGTAATTAAAACAATCCATCCCCTCGTAGTATTGATACCGATGGCAATAAAAAACAAGACTTTGTATAAGATTAGCTCCCAATTCCATTGTCTCCCACTATATTTGATATTAAATAATACACTACCGATCGGGTGATTAACTGCTAGTAAACACTCTCAACTCAACAAAGTCGCAAAAAAATTGAAGGTAAGAATGCGATTTTGCTCAAACGACTCTATTACTCAAAGAATCCTAATTCTTTCCGAATATGCTGTACTCCATCGGAGGTAATACGATTATTATTATCTGTAAGTTCCACGCTTTAGGTAGGTGCAGAATTTATCATTCGAAAAATAATTACTAACGATAATTCGCATTCAATTAAAATTAT
The DNA here is from genome assembly GCA_947579665.1 of Sympetrum striolatum. NCBI lineage: Eukaryota > Metazoa > Arthropoda > Insecta > Odonata > Libellulidae > Sympetrum > Sympetrum striolatum. Next base: position 65,421,930 of record OX388352.1, read on the forward strand.
ATAATCTTTGAAGATATATTGATATTCATATTCTAAATTGGTCGTGGAAAATTAATGGGATGATGTAAGATTTACCCTTTGACTTATTTCGTAGACGTAACAACGATTCAATATAGACGGCTATGCAAAATATAATTTGGTCGAAGACTCATCTTCATTGCGGATAAATTTAATCGACGAAGCGTAATAATAAAAATACGTCTTTAATTTCATTTATTTGCGAGCAAACGAGCAGTAGAAATGAAGTTCTCAATACTGAGATAAGGTGATTTTATCAATGGACGGAAGATAAAACTTTTCGGAAGGATTTTCAGCTCCGATAACCAGCGTTTTATTAAACATCAATTAGGATATCATTTGTTGCTGCAACCATGCTCTTGTAAGTGGAATATTTTTCATTTGACTTTTGGTACAGGATAGAGAAGCATGTATCTTTCCATTTATTTTATCAAAGTCTTGTCCATGGCTTCGATGATATGAAAGCTATTAAATTCCAAGTACGCTGAACAGTAGCACTAATGTCTCTTTATGTAATGCCAAGAAAAGTATTACTAGTGTCATCCTGATCCTGACATGATCTGCTTATATCCGACTTTGAGAGGAAAGCAAGGGCGGACTATCACATTCCTCAAGTAAGCCTCATTCCCCTACTAGACATATGTAGCTACTGTAAGATGGGTCGTGGTATCAACCGGCCTTCAGGCTGAATACTATACAGACAGACACAGGACATAGCGCATGAGAATTTCCTCATTTGCTGCATCTAGGACTGCGTTGGTTTCACATTGTAGTAACGGAAGTATGCGAGCATCGTGGCGCGCTAAAAGATAGCGCCCAAGACTTATTCCATGACCTGCAGCTTATGAGGAATTTATAGCTTTAGGTGCATAGAAACTGCAGTGAATGCACCCGCATGACGGCGCCGGAAAGTAATGATAGTAAATGGCGGCGACGTCGGCGTTCAAGTGGCGCCGGGAATAGAATGCCATGCGAAATCTTCGCGACTGAGTGAGATTCGAACTGAGAAGGGAAATATACGGTTTGTGGTAAACGGTTTTATACAACACTGAACGATTGTGTGGTTTGGCTTAAGTTTGCGGGAGTAGTTTCACTTAATTCTTCCTAGTTTTATAATAAAATGCATTCAAAAATGTGGCATAACTTTCAATGAATTTTGTCGATTCCTCAGAGTGAGGGATTAAGCCAGCGGTCAATATACAAAATGGATCAAGTCAGATTCTCCTATACGAGCGTTCGAATCCCAGTACGAGTATCATATTCTTTTTTACGAGATTCTCACAGATCTGGCTCAAAAGTTAGTTCAAGAATTCCTACTCCACGATGCAATGATTCAAAAATCAAAAATCTCATGATTTCGGAGAACATTTTCCTGAGATAAGTTAGACCTGAGTTGGAAAATTCTACTTAATCTAATATTAATATTCCGAGAAAAAAGCAACAATTTTTCGTTGCAACTAATACCCATGCAGCTAAAACATGTCTTGAAAGAAGAGCACCAAGGAACCGAGAAGATCTCACAAGGATGAGAGAAAATTTTCCATTAACATTTAATATTCCTCGCATTATGTCATTAATGCATTATATAAAAACCTTGTTTCGTGGGCCTTTTCTCTCGCTGTATGTTTTTCCGTAAAGATATGGAGGTATTTTCACCACAACCCATCTCTTTCTGTGTTTATTTGCACCTATGATTAATTGTATCCATTAGTCTACTATTTTGTCTATAAGTATGTATACATTATCCAGTATCTAATATTTGTTTGTTTTTATGTATTAATCTATTTGTCTACATGGAAATTAATTTCAGTCCATTGTCTTCGACGTAATAGTCTCAAATTATTGTCTAATAACTTCAGAGTTTAAGTGTAACAGATGTCATTTTGGCTAAAACTCGACATAAGACTATAGAAACAACAACTGGCATTACTTTAATGTAATTTTCTGAATCTTTTAGAAAACTGGTAAGGAAATTATCGGGAAATGATTCTGATTGACATTAGTAAGTTACATTATAATGAATAAAATACACTGAGAGCTAAGTTTTTGTGATAAAATCAGTTACCTTTGAAGGAGAAAGCATTCACTATTATACGATATTCAAATAAATTACTTCATTAGCTGATGGAAAAATTCAGATTCAAAAGGCATCCTAAGATATATTTTCATCCACTACCAGCACTCACTAACCGTGAATACAGAACCAATTTCACAATAAGCTACAAAAGTAATCATGGCTGAAACTAAAGAGGAAATTTTCTATCTTATAAAGTCATTTTTCTACTGTATGACAATTACGCTGAGTACCATATCTAGGAGCCAACAACAATGAATACAAAAAATCAGAAAATTTAAAAAGCTAAAGACTCAATAAGGACCCGTTTACCATCGTTATAAATCCAGCTTGTAACCTTTCTGAGATGACTTCAGAAGCAATGTCTCCGATTTTGCAAGACTATAACTCGTTCCATACGTAGTAAGCGTTGTTGTAGGCGCTGGTTTTGATAAGGATTTCGTGCTGGAAAACGAAGATTATACAGATGTAAGCTCAGGACAGTAGGTTGTATGCGAACCGAGTATTAAAATACCTTGATCATCCGATAACACGGTGAATTTTCCCCAGGCTTATCTCGTTCTGTAAATGCTTAAGCCGCCGGCGCCGGTTAAAATCATGCATGCTCGCGTGTTTCTTTTACAACTTTGAGGAAAAGATTGTGCCGCGATATTTCGGAAGAAATGAAAATTGATTTAAAACGTGAGCGAGTTTTCATTAGTTTATTCCGTCACGGCGAGATATTGACAATCGATCACGGATTCGTGAATACATGCATTAAAATAAGATGCTTGGCAAAACCGAAAAAAAAAATCTTTCTGTGAATACAGCTTAATAATTCCTTACTCTCACGAGAACTGTTTGAAAAAGAATTAGCACATAACTTACAAGGTAGGAGTTAGAATTTTAATGAAATTTGATTCTCATTCAGTCATACAGAAGTTTGAAAGTAAATAAAAATTGGGAATGAAATCGAAGAAAAGTTTAGAAAGAAGTGATAGTCATCCCTATACCTAAAACCACACAATTTGAGAAAAATTTTGTTCTAAAGTCACTAAACAATTTACCCAGATTTTTTTCAAATACATGATCAGTTTTTCTCCATTTTCTGATCAATTTTTACGGCTATAAAGGTAGGATAATTGTTATGCAATTGTCAATTATCTTAATCTTGCGAATCGAGCAATAAGCGTCCATACAAGATTTGACGTACTAATATTTTACTACAAGTGTAACTTAGGGAAAAACTGAAATCAAGCATATTAAATTCTTAATTCGATATCATAACAACCATATAGTCATCCATCATCACTTGGTAAGAACATATCCTTTCAAAAAAAATATTTAAAGAAATTATAAATAGGGGATTATTGACCCTAGATTGAGATGAAAATACTATCGATGATAAACTTGAAGCAAATGTTAATTATGGTCATTAATAACTGTATGGTTGTCTGATGAAAGACTGCCATTGACTTAGACCGCATTATAATTAGTGATCGTAATGATAACAATATTGAGCATTTGACACACATAGAATAGCCCAACATCATCAAAGATTATGACAACCGAATCTTCTGAATAATTTTAAATAGAAATTTTAACTGCAAAATCCAGTGGTAATTTATAAATAGAGGGATCAAATTACAAGTAAAAACCGAAAAATAAAAATGCGATTCTGAAATTAGATCGAAATCTTTCCTATCTTTACGACGCTAAAAATATTTTTTGCTTTATCTCACGAAAATATTCCATTATGCGAGGTTATTATGGAATGCAAAAAGTGGTCTTATTGTCATTATTGAGTTTTATCTTATCAGCCAATAGCTATCAATACCTTAATTTTTTAACACATTATGAATTGAATTTTCTGATTCTGGATTTATTTTGTCATGATTCTATAGTCTTAAGTAATTGTGAAGTATTAATAAAGAGTAAAAATAATCATTCTTTCCAGAACCATGAAAATTCTCTTGAAAAACACGTTTGGCGAAACAGCACAATAGGATACGTCATTAATGAATCATTTCCAATTAAACTGAAAAATCTTAATTGTTCTTGTTCGAAAGCAGGGGATTCGAATAGTCGAATATTTGGAAATAAGTCTAATTGTAGGGACTGAAGGCTCCCGGATAGCCAAGTGGGCAGGATATTCTACTTTGAGGATAGTATCCTGGGTTCCATTCCCGGAAGGAGTCCACGTGCGAAATGACCCTTGCTGTTGAGGCACTTTTAAGAATAAAACTACTATACTGTAGTGACTGATACCATTCCCAAAAGTTAATCTGTAGGCACACGTAAGCAGGAATTAAATGAAGGAACCATTAAAAAGGCATACTAAATATATACTCATATAGTAAACTATAATCTTATAATAATTGATACTAACTAATGTCATATCCCTAGACAATATTTGGGTATTCCACCCCTCTATGAAGAGTTAACAATTCAATCAGGGTAATAATTTATCACTATCACATACAAAAAACTTAGGGAAATTTTATGCGTATATTAGAAAATTATTGTAGCGGTGGTAGTATGCAACGTGATTACAATATCGCATAAGCTAAAAAATCTGCAATCATGTTTGGAACTATAAAAGCGTACACTAATGTTGACTAATAGCTTACTTATAAAGTTCGGTTAGTTTTATTTATTAGAGAATTTTTTCAAAGAAAATAATTCTATATTATTCTATTAAGCTGAAAGTTTCTCTATAAATACACAAAGCTGAGACACATATTGAAAAATTAGGATGAATTCATCAATCCTTCCGTTCCAACTGCCTACACGAATTGAAATTTTTAATTAGTAATTCTATACGGTACAGAAAGATGTATCCTCCATTCACTTTTGCATGGTCTTTCTCATGAATAAAATAATATGAAAACTATTATGGAATGATCGATGTGTAATACAAGTACTCGTGCCAAAAATGCTTTAATTGATGCAGTATATTTATAAATTTCCAACCTAGTACGTTATCTACAGTAAAAGGTATAATTTATATTTATCTATTATATATAACTCCTTCTCTGGATTCATTCACACATATATAGGTATATAGTTAGGATACAAATTCACAGTCTAAACCACAAGCGTCATTGACCTGAAATGTTTACAGCCTTAACGTTAAACCCCCAGGAAAAGGGAGAAATCGATCATTCTGACCATGGGTTCAATCCCGGAAGGCCCCAAAATCCCGATTTTTTCCATTTAAGGGGAGTGGTCACCCCTGAAAAATATCGTCGCGGTTGCCTTCTCACTTTAGTTCCAAGATTTGCCGCTGTCTATTTTCCTAGCAATGGCGGAATTGAGGGGAGTGAGGAGGAGGGGGAGGGTTAGCAAAAGAAGGCCCAAAACGACAATAAACGGCAAGACCCCAAGACCAAATCCCTTCGAAAAATGCCTCCTCATAAGAAGTTTCTTGGTGGCTTGGCAAATCTTGACGAGACAATTTTAGCATTATGGATTGTCAAAATTCAAGAATATATTTTAACGATTTCCTTTCCGAATGAATTTTTATCACCGGTTTGCGAAGTATATTTTTTAAACAACTTGAGTTGTTCCTCAGATGCTAGGTGCTAATTTAATTCTACTTTCGTTCGTTTTTTCAGCCGACTTCTTTTTCCTACATGTTTTACCTTTCTATCTGAAAAACATACTCTTGAATTGTTCATTCTAACCTCGGCTTTAGTTTATTCCGCTTTCTTTATATCAATCTATCACATTAATGATTTTATTAACATAATCAATGGTAATTCAACCCTGGTAAATGCAGTTTTTCGATTAATTCCAATGAATAAAAATTAAAAATGACAATTAAAATTTAAGAGAATTTTTTTACTATATAGAATATAGTCTTAATGTACATCTTCTAGCTCAGCAAGAACTTCCTATAATTTCGATACGTGCATTAAAAAATAATGAAAAACAACCCAATGTATTTAAAATGGGAAATATTTGCATCGAACCCAGGACATTCTCTGTAAACGTCATTAATGTTTTCTATAGATTATCACCATATCTGTAGGCTCCTTGAGTTTTGATTCTCTACCTATCCTGAAAGTATTTTAAATCAAAGCAATACTTTTAAAAGGGAAAAATCGGGCCTTTGGGGCCCTCTGGAATCGAACTTATGACACTGAGGTTCAATGTCGCCTTTTTCCTGGGGGTTTCACGTTAGGGCCTATACGCTGTTAAAGTTTCAAGTCAATGACGCTTGTGGTTTAGCCTGTGAATTAGTATCCTATCTGGCTATCTATCTATGAGGCTATACATATGAATGAATCCGGAGAAGGAATTATATATAATAGATAACCTTTCGTCGAGTTGAGTTAATCTACCTTCTAGACTTACTCTCCATCGAATGACCTTCCGTGTGAAATTGTTGTCTCCTTTCTTACTCTTGCTGTTCAATACACTACTCATCCCATTGCATTTTCTTATCTTTCAGAGCCTTTCGAGCTTTATCCTAAAAGGGCCTCTTGATCTTGAGTCGCACAGTAGCTTTTCCATTACCTATTTATCTTTATACCTCCACTTTATTACGTGTTCGCTCTTGCTTAGCATTTTTATTTCCTTGAAAATTTCGTGAGAATATCGCACTGTTCTGCCACGCTGATATCCTCATTTCCATTTTTATAACTTCCGTTCTGTGTCGGAAACATAGCCGAGGCCATGTCTGAGTCCACTTCGTTCATTGAGTTATCAAATCTCGAATTTTGTTTTGTTAGAAAAAAATTGCACCGTCAAATATTAGAAGTTAAGATTACAGGAATGTGTCAGCGTTATACGTAATCCGTACTACGTTAATCTTAAAGTAGTTCATAATATCACAGGAGTAGTATATTTTAATACTCGAGTTAACTCCTGATACACACACCTTTAGCTCTCAAATAATTTGTACACGGAATGAAGAAATATGGGAAGGATTTGGTCATTTGTCTTTATTACCTCACCAAGCAAGAAGGTAATCAGAGAAAAAAGTTCATCACTACAACTCCTTAAATAAGACAATTATCGTTGCATTCGATAATGAGTAACGAATATCATTATTCAGCATCGCTAAAACCTGATTCGTTCTAAATTATCACAGTGATGAACATGATAGAGACAAAAACGAATGAGACATGCATTCTCACCTAACCTGCACAAGAAGACAAGGGACAAATATTCCATTCGTAAAAGTCAACGCAGAGAGTGAATCTAATTACTTATTATAGCTAATAGCTTTCCAGATTAGATAGGTATTTCGGTGTCTTACACCCCCTGCCACGCGCCACTGGCGGATTGCAGGGTTTAAATGTAAATAAATAAAAATTATGTTGGCTATACATTTTTCCTCTCTGAATTAGAGAAAACGCTCGCTTAGTAACTACTTCATTGAATTCATAAGAGTTCTAAGTCATAATACTCACATTTCCCGATCCAGGAAGCACTTTCTCCTTTTCTTAGTTTTAAGCATTGAATAATACAATTCTTTATACTTTCTTCAATTTATCGATCTATGAAATAAAAAATATGAGGCACATCACTCACGCTACCATTTTGTTCGAAAAAAATTAAAACTAGTTCATCCACGTATAAAATTACCAAAACAATTTTCCTAGCTGTTATGATTTTCATCTGTTATACGATTGATATTGAGTATTATGAATCCAGATGCCATAGTAGCTTCAATCACAGAAGCTCACATCTGGCAGGAGATCTGTCAAAACCGAGGTTCGCAGTCAACACTTGGAAAGATAATAACCCAAGTAACTAAACAATCATAAATCGCAGTAATCTAAGAGATATTTCAGCTAAATTACAAAAATAAAAATGCTTACGATTCTAGCTCTACGTATTCTAGGAAATAATTTACGAGCAACTACAAACTTGTCAATAAATAGAGGAAGAATAGGGATGTTAGGTATCTATGGAAATCTCCGAAAACAACAAACAGTTTCTTCCTGAGGACCGTGATTATTTGAATACTGACCATTATATTTAAAATCGACAAAATAGAAGAATAGACTTTTTGGAGCGAAAAAAGTAGCAACACCGAAGAGGGAAATATGGTATGAAAAGTAGGAAAACGAAAGAAAAGTCATCAAAACTAAATGGTAAAGAACACATAAAGACAAAATAATTTGTTTTCAGACGCTACCTATGTGCTATAGTTGAGTCATCGGAGAGGCACCAGAAAAATTACAAAAGTCATTTCCGGAAATGGAAAAGAAGTAACAATAGATATCGGTATGAATATGTTACGTAATGTGCATCACGGACAGTTCTCAATCTCAACCTCTGCAGCAATGGTTACCGAAGGCCCTTGGGAGAGAATCAGACAAAGGTTCATGATAGGCGAAGTGGGGAGTGAGGTAGTTTTCTCTCGCATTCCTCGCCGACTCTGAATGCATTAATGGCAAACGTCCTCGTATGGGCAGGGCAGTGACAGTGTGGCTAACTCTTACCATAGCATTCATTAGAGAGAGCAAAGTGAGCGCCATCACCGCTATGCATACCTCAGTAGATTTCTCCTTATTGCATCCAAGAACTACACCGAAATAAACGTAAATGCAAGCTACATTTTTCTCCATCCTGTACTAGCACACAAATGAAAAATTGTCAATTTAACAAGATGTGGCAGCTGAAACGAAAAGTAAAGTTTTTCTGAAAATTTAGACTCAAAAATAAAATTCAAAAGATTCTTGACAAAAATCGAAGTAGAACGGTTATGGGAATTAATAAATGAAACATCAGGAAATGATAAAAGAAAGAAGGATGAAGAAACGGTGGCGGGTAATTAAAAAAAGATTAAATAGACTAATTGAATAAAATGCAGCTTATCATTTTATTTGTATGAGCTAATTCAACGCACTGCAGAAATAAAACTTCTTGTGAGAATGAGATGAAATTTGATCCATAGAGATGATGAGTATATAAAGGAAAGAGATTAGGTTTACGTGAAAGACTGAATGCTACACCGAGAGATTCAAACTGCTTTCTAGTTATTATAGTCATAGTCATACAGTCATATACGTCGTTAATTAATTAAATAATGCGGAAATTAAATTAAAAAGTAATTTTTTTATGGCCAGAAAATTCATCATGGCTAGTTTATATTACCAGAGCTACTTCGATTCTATTGAAGCCGTACAGCTCGAGAGAAAGGAGTCCCGGGATTACAGAACTATCAATCGACTACCACATGCAGCAAAAGTATTTTCGTTTCCTTAGCCGATGATGAGAAGCCAAAGTAAAGGAGTATATTAAAGAAAATCAGTTGGGCTTCCAAATTGGAAAGGAAGGGATAGTAGTGCGAAACATTGAACACACAAAATTATTCCTTGCTTTATAGATGTTGAGAGCTTTCGATCGATTACCCAAATGAAATAAGAAATTCAGAATAACCGAACTCGACTGTGAAGATGGCTGATTGATACGCAATTTGTGAAAGAGGATTAAAGTATATTTTAATTATTCACGTCACAGCGATAGATCTTGCAATCTGTGCATAGTTAAGATAGCAAGCCATTAGATAATCAAATTGAAACTAGCTAAAATACATATTATTAAACGCCGAACGTTTCTCAAATAACACAAGGAATAAATACTTAGAAGGGTCGAAGAATTATACTATTTAGGTTGCAAGATTGTCAGTAATTGAAGAATCAAGAGTAAATTTGAAAGTAGAATTATCTAACGCGAAGATTACAATCCACCAGAATAAACAGTCAGTTTATGCAGTCAGCAAAACATTCAAGCAGAGAAATATTTAGAAATTTTTCATATAAACATATACCTAGAGTGTATTCTAATAGGAGTAAAATAAGTAGTGGCAGTACATAAGAGAAAATTAGAAACAATTCAGGTGTTTCTGTGTAATAATGAAGAAAAACAAAATGGAAGGACTAGGTAAATAATGAAAAAACCCTTCGATGAGCAAAATAAGAGAAAGGCTCGTTGAAAACCTTGGTTAAAGACAGTGGAAATTAATTTGCCACATTCCAAAACACGACACCTTCCTGAAGACAGTACAAGAAACATTTGTTAACTAAATAATTACAAAGGAAGAAGTTAGCTGCATTATGACTGGTTATGAATGGGCAATTATTAATGAAAGGAATGCCAGGAATTGTGAGGGGATGAAGCTATTGGCTTAGAGTGGGGAAAAAGTATGTACAACAGAACTAAATCTTCACTAAACCCGCTACATGTATGTATTTTAATTCTATTCAATCAATAACTAAGAGTCTAAATTTAAGAAGAGTCAAAAACCTGTCAGTAATTGACCCAATAAAAGGAGGAAATATCATCAGCGAATCTCTCTTTCTCTTCTCATATACTTTACTCAATTTTTCACATCAAAATTTTAACCTACTTCCTTTTAATGATTCACTGGATGAACTGGAATAGAATATATCTTCCAGTATAAGAGAAAATATCTCCTCGAGGTATAGATTTGTAGCATAATTCTACAAGATAGAAATATAATAGTAATGGATTAGAAATATATTCGAGAAATCTTACAAAATTGAGGGAAAAGGGTTATAATATTATAAATATATTTATCTCAAATTATTTATCACAAGGCGATTTGACGTTTAAATAATGTGATTTTAAATCACACGTAACAAAATATAAATCGGAAGAAGTAGTGAATGAATAGATATACGAGAACCCACTGAATTCTGCGAGCAAAACAGGATTTTGATTCTCCACAATAGCGCCATCAGTAAAATTTCTTGGAAGAACGTGATATATTCCCATGAGAAAATATAAAGCTGTATTTAATCAATCATTTGAGATCACCCTAGTTGTGAATCGCACAAGAATTAACCTAATAGATATAAATTATTATCTATTGCACAAGAATTAAACAAATCGATATGATTCTTTCAGTAATCGAAATGAGTGGAATAATAAAAGATGGAGAGAGAAGTTTCCAATAACTGAGTATCAGTTTCTGTGAAAACTATTGTCAACCTTAGTGGGGTTAGCATACTAGCAAAATTACGAAATCGATAGTAGAAGGTGTCACTTGGTGGAGAGACATTATTAAAGATAAATACTTAGCACATTTACACAGAAAATTTTATTATACGACCGGTTTCACAAGCGGACTTGTGTATCTTATGTGCTCGGCAAGTGGATGACCCGGGTTCGAGTCAATTTCGACTCAAATTCTCTGTGGTAATGCACTAAGTATTTCTCTTTAACAGCAAAATGACGTTGAGGTGCTGGTTTCGGATCTTTGTTTGAACTAGTGGAGAAATCCTTTTTCTGTGGCCCATCTGAAATGCTGCGTTGTAGAGCCTGGGAAAATGTCGATAACGTTAAAATATTATATATATGAATAAATTGATAAACTTATGAAATAAATGAAATTTATCTTGGAAAATAAATATGCCAATTTAAAAATCGGTCCCATCGATTCAAGGATCTTGAAAATTGACCATGATATTATGAAAAACGCATTGAAATACCATTAATTTAGATTTTCTTCACTATATATTTAATTCTATTACCCACATGTGCAAAGATACTACACATAAATGCACATATGAATTATGCTCACGAAGAGTAATTGTGAAGTTATATACATAAGCATTGCTAAAATATCAAAGGAATAGGGCGAAAAAGATCTTTACTGAATGAGTCATTATTTTTGCTAATTAATGAACGAAAATACTTCCCAAGAAGAAATGGACTATGATATTTAAACATGCAGGACGTTTAGAGAAAACACGAAAGATTCGGTCCAGCCAAGTTACGTTGCGTTTAGGACTACAATACCAGTATGCATTGTCGACACCATCAAAATGCATTACCCCGCACGTAAGTGGTATCAGGATGTGGTGCATTCACCAGGTAGCAGAACTGCTTCAATAGAGCATTGAAGAATGCTTGTAACAACCTTGTTGAAGTATCACTCCCTATGAAGTCGTTTTTCCGTATGTACAGTCCTGGCCAAAATTAACGCAGCACCGGCCGTAAGGATCGCTAGGGAGGTGCTGCGTTAATTTTGGCCAGGAGTGTACGTAAATTTAAAATTAGATATTTTTTATCCTCACGCTCTTGGTAATGCACGTACTTTAGTAAGTGAAATGAGAACGATATTAAGCGAGGATGATAGTCGATGAAGTTATTCCAAAACATTGTTTCTTTTTGATGAAAGAAAATTCCATTTAAGATCAAACGCACTCGGCATACTTCTTCGTCATACATTTCGTGTGGAGTACCGGCATTGTAATGCAATCTGTTTCCCAAATTTTTTCTCATTTCTGGCCAGCTGATGTTAACATCCGTCGTCGGAGTACTCGCAACTTCGTAAAAAAATAAAGACAAAGCAAAATAGTCGTCCTGAACTCACTAAGTAACCTTAATCCCGCTTCTAGCCTCTTTGCTGTGAAGATTCCCAACCTGAGAGCATCTTAGTAATGAAGGGGAATGAGTTGCAGCAAGTAGGAGGACGCGAAAGAAGAGGGCTTACGCAATCAAGGAAATGAAAGGCGTTGGGAAGTTTCGGTAGAGGAATATGTCACCAGAGATATTTCAAAAGGAGCCGAGCGAGGGCCTACGGAAAGGGACCCCATAATGCGCGAACAAGAAGAGTACCTTTGAATTGAATTCTCCCAAGTTTATCTCAAATCTCACATTTTTGAAAGAGTGTGAAATACTTCACGCAATGCATCTTCGCCCCACGAAATGGCAGCCTCTTTGACTGCCCCATCACGATTGCTTCGTATTTACGAGAAATATTTGCCAGAAGCAGCGTTCTACATCGACATCTTTTCAAAGAATATTACTATCAAACACTTACGTTTAGAGAGAACGAAGTTTCGAGAGCACGAAAAGTTGTTTAAAGTAGTTTTAGCAAAATGGGAAATCGACTCATTACGTTTCTATTTATGCTGAAAAAGTAGTTTTCTTCATTGCTACAGTAGAAACTACACCTCTTTTTAATCTAAGTTTTGAAATTGCAACGATATAATAGCTCGCAGAAAATATAAGCTTCTTATATGCACATCGGAGCTCGTTTTCAAATAAATTTTTATGGTTAATAACATTTTCTAAACGATACAAATGGTACGTAATAGAACTAATTATTCCTGGATCATGCATGCACGTTGGTTAGAATAAATAAAATATTATCAATTGCGCTATCCCAAACAGTTTCTCCAAGTTGGCTAGAGGAAGTGATAGTAAACTATCAAAAAAGAAAAACATACTTCAGGATTTCTAAATGACTTTCCCTTTAGCCCGTTGGAAGTTATTGTTAGGTAAATTAACTCTTTTTTGGCTAGATAATTCATTCTAGTACTTGCAAATAGACAATGTGTTAAAGATGGTGATAATGATAACGAACGTTCTTTATCCATATTTCTTGAAAGAAGTAGAGAAAACAAAATGCAGTTTTTAAAATTCTACTCGTACGTTTATGCAGTTATAATTATACCAATACTACCAACGGTTTCTTCTAAATCTGATATCAACCTTTAAAGGGCAATCCTTCAACTAACCCTTCACTTACAAACAAAAATACATACCCCATACACGATTCGGGAATGGAATCTGCTAGGCTAGCACGCTTACCCTTGCATCTGTCGTTCCAAGGACTCGAACCCGTATCATCCACGTGCCGAGTACATGCTCTAACTATTCAGTAGACGCGGGGTAAGGAATGACGTTATGGTCCACAATAATAAATAAGTGATGTGAATAATTCACTAGTGCAAATTTATAATGATGAGCGTATGATTGAATCTAAATACATGAGTTTTATGCCAACGATTGAGCGATCTACATTTAATATTTTAAACATGTTTTATTCGAGCTATCTTGCACATCCTACACTAGATGAATTAAACTACTTTTTGATACTTCATAAATTGCACATAGCTCTATTTAATTTCCAGATAAATAAATCTTCGACTTATCCTAGCAAACATATCAGCACGATGGAAAAATGTTTAACTTCAATACTTAATTACTAAGCAAGAGCTAAAATGAAAAATTTTCTTATCCAACCTACACTGAGAAATCAAGATACCTGATTTGGGATTCCTGAAAAACTAAATTTGTTGATAAATCGTAAAAATAGAATAAATATCAAAATAATAATAGCAGTAAATACTAAAATAAATAATTTATACTAATCATTCATCATTCCGACCTAAATTAACTAACCTCATTAATTCAGTACAGATAAGGTTAAGGGTAGTCGCGTGATATGTAACCTTGAATAGTATGTAGCATAATGAAAGATGTTGAAATCAGGATTCGTTAGAATTTTGCTCCAAAAGAAGTCACGTTTATGAGGCAATCACAGCCCTTAAAGTCAACCATCCTCACCTCTCTTGGAGGACAGGAACTCTCATTTCTAAGATAGGAATTTTCTTCATCGCGGGAAAGTTCATACAGAAGACAATAGTCACAGGATACCATACTTCTATTTTAGAATACGAGGACATTATTAGATTAACTACACCGATTTAAGTAGTTAACAGAAAGGAGGAAATGACATCCGCAATGCCCAATAAGAGAAATATTATTACTTATCGGTTTAACATATCGATACAATTTTATCATTATTTAATGAAGATTTTCATTCCTATCTTCACCCCTGTATTTGTTACCTTTAATGCTTCAGTTATCCCTTAGTAAACAGATATCTCTTATAACATGTAAAACTTTACTCTTTTTCTTTCCCCGTTCCAAAGCCTATTTCATAAAATTTGATTAATACAGTATCCCAAGGGGGTTTTCATTATATTTCACTGAAAAGAAAATTCATATTCATGTATGAAAACACAACCAGTTTCCTTTACTTTATTTAAAATTTACCTAAATAGATTTTCTTCCTATAAAGGCATAACTTTCGTTGCTAGTGGATGGAAATCACTATCTTTCTGAGCATATGATCATGAATCCCGAGACGAAATATTTCAGAAAGTCAGATTTGCAATCAGTTGATTCACTTTTACCATAGTTACTCAGAGAACAATCAAAAATTTCAATTCTGATGAATGGGTGAGAATTGGAAATTAAAATTTCACCTAACTTTTTGAGCCAAATATAAACAATATTAGTAGAACATTTAAAACTAGAACAACAGCCTATTTAAATAAAATAATGTTAATAGAGCGAAAATAGGAAATGATTTAAAACAACACTATCATCACTTTCAATGAGTAGGTTTGATTTGATCTTAAGTGATAATTTGATTGAGGAATTTAGCTTTCATATTCTTGGGTCGATTTGATCTTACATATGACTTTTAATTAATTGCAAACAAATCTATATTCTCATTTTCATTCTTTGATTCTATGGAAATCATACATTTATTATTCTTTATTTCCTCTATGAATCTACATGAGTCTGATGTAGATGATGACTCTACATGTTAAAAGTATATCAAGGAAACCTTTCATTATTCTTCTTTATTCACGTTCCTTTCCGCAGTGGATTATAACGCGGCAATAGCTTTGTGACTTCTACAATGCTATTCAGGTGCTCACTATAACAATTGATAATTTGAACGATTGCGTAAACTGGCTATTTATAAATTTTTCCTGCAAATATCAGTATATAGTATTACTAATTAGACCCTGCGTTCGGTAAGAAGTAAAAAAAGCAGCGATGAGCACTAAATGTCAACGCCCTTTACGTACTAAAGAAATTTTCGTGTCCACTTTAATATGGGTGAGATTGAGACTAATAAGTCACTTCTTACATTTGAAATGAAACTTACTAAGCAAGATAAGGAGAGAGGTAGTTCACCCAAGCCTCACTCACAATGCTATGAGCAGAACAATCTCAGTGTCAAGTGCAGCACCAAAATGATCAAATGCCAAATGAGTAACACTATAAACTGTATTCAATCAGACCAAAATGAATACAATCACTCATACCTAAACAGATATCATATATATCACATCTACGAACATGACAAAGCTATAAAAAAACGAAAGACAATTTTCTCCACAGCAGTACAAAAGAAACGGAAAGTAGTCGTCTCGTCGATATATTTTTGCAGAAACATTCGGGCTGATATTAAATACAAATCATGGGGCACGAGACGGATATTTTATGGATATCAGCGGGAAAAAATAAATATTGAATATATGAATGACGCCGCAACCATGATTATCAACCATTTAATAAGGTCCGAATCCGGAGCGGGACCCATTCACATTAGGGGAACTGACCACTCCGGAACTCATTGTCAGACTCTCTCCCAACTGCGACCACACACCTCAACACGGCTTTAAAACGCCTTAATTCACGGAGGGCGTCTCGGTCCCAATGGTGAGGCCACGGGGCATTCATCACTTCTCCGATCCGTGATATTTCCGTAATCAGGGCAGTGGGATTCTTGCTCAGGACGTTCGGCCGCTCGCCGCCGGACCAGGTTTCTTCGCCTCCCTAATTTTTTGAGTCGTTAGTTACGAATGCAAGACAATCTCTTCAAACTATATGCACCAAACAAGAGAGGTACATGCTTCCCCTGCTTGGCCCCTTGTCCTCCCCCTCTCGGCCCATCCCCCTCGCTCGGCCCTCCCCCTCCCGAACCATCGCCCATCCTGCTCGGCCCATCACCCTCCCCCTCTATTCCCATCGCCCTTCCCCTATATGCCCCTCCCCCTCCCACGTCCCTCCGCCCTCCCCCTCTCGACCCATCGCCCACCCTGCACGGCCCTTCGCCCCCCTACACTTCAGTGCACCCCTCATTACTTCCAGATCCAGAACAACACTTCCCATTCACTCGCTCTCTACGCGTTCTCTATCTCCCTCGCCCGCCCCCGACCCCTTTCTCTCCGCCCGCCAATCCGGAGAGAAATTCGCCCCTCTATCCACTCCCGTTTTCCGCTCTCTCCCTCAAACCATTCGCCCAAACTTTCCCTCCCCCAACCTGTCTCTCCCCCCGCCTCGCTCGCACCTTTCTTCATCACCTCAGCTCCCTTTATTCCCACCCCTTTCATACCTTCCAGACTCCACTCTCTTTCTTCCTTCATCGCCTCCGCCCTTTCAGCCCTTCGTCTCTCCCTCCATCTTTTATTTTCGCATCCTTTGTTTTTTTCCATCTTTCGGATCCTTTCCTCCCTCCTTAAACTTATTGGGAGAGAAAATGTTGAGGTGCGGAACTTTTAGTTCTAACGCGCCTCCGAGTGCGGGGTCGCCGACCTTTTCGCTGCCCCGAGCGGCAAACATGGACTCTGCGTTTACGCATAAACTTGGGCAAACATTACTCCACCACCACCACGTCTCCGCGGAAAACAAGAGTCTCGCTGACGAGAGGCATAGTTTGAAAACGTTAATGTCACGCTTATCATTTTGCGCGGGTAAATATACAGAAAGGCCCTGCTACAGTATATTGATGAATGAAATATGCTTCACCAATTTCCTTGGACAGGACAGTGGAAAAGGGATACTTCATTCACTCTTCTCCGTCTTCTTCGAGGCTATGATAATATAAAGGTCACTGAGGCATGAGCATAGCTTAATAAGAGCATTCATTGATTTCACTATTTATTGAATGCTATACCTCTTTTATAAATAATCATAGCAATCAGCATACGTGGACTTGATTCACTTGCATTGCTCTATTTCAGCGAGGAAAACAATGGCCAATTACCTCAATCCTCATCTCGCCGAGTCGCTTCGCCATTCTCCAAACCATTTGGTAAACTCCAACCTACATTACATATATATACATATACATATATATTATCACCTTTACGGATAGAATGTATCCCAGAGAATGCGAAATCGGGATCGTGTGTGATTCCGGAAATTCAAAGATAGAAACAGAATAATGAAAGGGTGCGAAAATCAATTTGTAAATGTAAATAGCGCGATACTTGGGTGGTTTATTAAATGCAAAAAACACGGTTATATTTACCATCGTTAGTACTGAGGAATTAATGATTTCTCCACACTGATAGTAGGGCATATTTCCGCAGTCAAAATCTACATGGAAGTCTATAATATCTGGGGCGACTAATTTGACACTCTTACAAATGTTTTCAATATCGATTAACTATTTTCGCGAACCGAACTCAAAGCCGCATTATGAGGAAGTAAATAACATCAAATAGTATTCAAATAATAATAATAATCTAGAGTTGCCGTATTTTTATTGAGATTTCCTAAGTTCAATTTGGTAATGATTAGTTTGTGTGGTCACTGCTTTAATCATCACAAGACGTCTTATAATTATCTGTAAGCGAGATTAAAGGTATTCATGTATTATCCACGAGCATCGTTAAATAAACGCATCTTTTTTCACCATTATCTTCATCACGCCAGACAAATATCTTCCTCGTCTCTATTTTACTTCGATGTTATCTCCTTCTCCATTTACCCTCAATACGCCCATGCGCCCTACTGTTGCAACTATCTATCCGTGCGATAAGTCTCACGAGAAGGAAACACCATTAATTTTCGATAGCTAAAAGCAAATATAGACACAGAAGTAAATGTAGGCAAAGATAAGTAAATGTAGGCACAAAGCCCGGATCTTATCGTTTAATAAGGATTATAATCGTTCCATGACAAACAGCCACCGAATACAAATAAGCCCCCGCCGAGAAATATTTAAAAACGATGCCACTCACGGATTCTCCTTTCATTTCTTTGGTAGCTGATTATGCTACCGTAGTTCCGCACACATGAAGCGTTTCCTCACTATTTCACACTTCCCTCCACACCTTCCAATTGTAAAGAAGCCATACTGCCTCTCACGTGTCCAGGGGTTCGAGTCTCCGCTGCAGCTGTTTCCTTGCCTCTCTTTTTCTTACCTTTTTTCCACTACATCGAGTATTATTGTGAGTAAATCACAAGATTCGCCCCTATTAAAGATAGAGAAAGCCAAAAGGAACGATGTTTGCCGGTACAATTTCTGAATGAATTTGTAGAAGAAAAATCGTTAACTTGAAGCAATCTTACAAAAATAGGATGAAAATTACTCTGAACATTTTTTGCAACACTTTCACTCACGTTAAATTAGATAAAATAATGATTAAAATGACAACAATCGATGCATTTCCTAGTAACTAATAAATAATATTTCTAATTTCTGGAACCAGGTCGACATTTCTCATAGAAACTACAAGCGAGAATGAGAACATGAACCATCAATCAATAAATTCCACATAAATTTTAATCGGTGCTATTACTGGTGATGAATTAATTCGATTATGAGCTTTGAACATGCTGATTCATCAAAGCCAGGCGGAAGCCATTAACTGAATGATTTCTAGCAAGTTTGAAAACTGTTATACACTTCTCTCAACATTTAGACTGTAGTCTAAGTAGTAGACCGAAGCACTCTATGAAATACCATTACCTGTATTGAGCTTGAAACCGCTCTCTGTTCAATTGCAAACCAGTTTAATAATAAGACACTATTCCTTTTGATTAAGCCTTTTCGGAACGATGAACAGATGCATTTCCTGTTTTGAAACCTAGAATCTAGATGTGAATATTAGTTCATTCTTTGCAATTATTTAAGAGAGAGGGAAACTTTAGAGTCAATTATACATTCCACACGTTTAACTAATCAACGCCACCATCAGTCATCGAGAGATTGAACTTAAACAATAATCCTGCTTCGATGAATTCCCATCTCTGATTGACGCCGATGTTTCCCACAGTAACTAGTATCAGTACGAATGCTCCCTTTTACTTTTTCGCCCGACGATAATTGAGACGTTCTTCCTAGAAGGCCACTGTCCAAGCAAGATGCAAATGTTCGCCCCGCAATCTCACTGGATTTTATCTTAGCTTTCTACTAAAAAGCCTCAATTTACATCGGTTCGATTTGTTCCGTTTAGACTTTCGCTGCGCAACCTGGCGCTAATCGCGGCACGATTGTTTACGGTCAATTAATACCGAGAACATTAAAGAGATCGATTGATTCCAATCTTGGTCGTGGTCGTTTTACTCAATCCCACACCGTTTCCTTTCACAACTCCTCACCTATTCACATCCTCCATTCACTTCTATTCTCCCTCCCGAACCTCGCCTTTCACCTTTTTGTTCGGGAACCTATTCTCTTACTGGTCATCAACTGCCTACTTCGGCTTCTTTACCTCCCTCGTCTTTAGCTATCTCCGCCTCATTCTTTTCTTCTCCTCACAACGCTCTAGTTCTGCTCTGCTAACTCGCTTTCTCACTATTACTCTCTACTCCCGCTTTCTCACTATTACTATAGTCTCTCGCATCTCACTATTTAAAACCTGGCCTTCTGGCTTCAAATAGTCATCTTTTCTTAATCCACCACTTGCCGTGCAGCGTAATTTTTTCCGTTGTTTTTTACGTTTCACGCTATGGTATTTCCATTGAAATCACGCATAAAATGGGGACGTCACAAAGGGCTGATTTTTCTAGCTTTTTTTAGTTTTTTAAATTTGTAATCTGACTAAATTCTATTCGCTTTGCTATATAACTATTGTTATAACCATCAGTAACATTATGCAGTTTTTCCGTCCCGTTCTTTGGGGATACTTTCCTGCTCAAAAACTCTGTTTCTCAATGGATACCAGATCATTTTATTCTCAACCTCTTCTAAGGTTTTCGATTTCTTTCTCTGGTAGCGCTCATTTTGAAATTCATATGATGATTGATAGTTGGTTTTGTGGAGGAATTGTCTTTACATCGCCGAAAGGGAGACCTTAGAGAAACCATTAGCATTCAAAAGACACTTTTCTCTCTTCGTCACAAATAGTAACCATCAGGTTCATGGTCAGAATTTCCGGTATCAGTATAAAGAGATTATGGTGGAATTTTTCCGACGAGGAAGGATGTTGCTAGTTTAAAACGAGACGAAATCAGCCAAGAGTCAAGGCGGAGATTTATTCTCTCCCTCCAGACTATATATTTCAGCATAAGTCAATCTTTTCTCTTTCTGAATTTGGTACACTTGCTATGTTTTCCGATTTTGCCGTATTTAGGCTTATATTGCGACTATTGTATAGTAGTATTGTTAAAAGTGCTTCGACAGCTTAGGTCATTTCGCACATTGGCTCCCACCGGGAATCGAACCCGGGACCGCTTTCACCAAAGGCAAACGCGCTGTCCACATGACTATCCGGGAGCTATTGCGACTATTTACACACAAAATTTCCTGATGATGTATGCAAAGCTAAACTAGTTGCTTAATAAATAAATTTCTGTTGAAATTACGTAGTTCTTTTCTTTCCAAATAAGACATCTATTCACAAAGTTGAGCCTGAATATATCGGAATTAAAAAGAAACAAAATATCCCACGATGTAGTATTAATATCGGTACTTTAATAAAAGAAAGATTACTTGAATGAATAATTCAGGAATCAAAATATATAAAGTGGGGTTACACCTAATCCCACAATTTGCATGAAAAAAGTAGGACATCTTTTTTTTATTAGTATTCAATAAAACTGTACAGACGGCCGGAATACACAGAAAAAGTGAACAAGAGAGGATATCACAAAATTTTTTATATATTTTTTATTATCACTGTGAAACGAAACATATTTTACATTATGGGTAAAAGGAAATCATTTTATTTCACAAATTAACGGAACAAAAAATATTTGTTTGATAATTGAACTGTTTCTGATGTCTAGGTGGCGCTGTTGTTTTTTCTTCGTGGTTTTGTTAAATGAATTGTGTATTTTATTACGTGTTAGTGGGAAAACGACACAATGGCCGTTTACTATCTAAAGTTTCTCTACATACAAAGGTATTAATGCCATTATTCCGGGCATTATTTCTGTATTTTCTTCCTACGGAGATAAGTGAACTTCCATTCAAATACGCACCAGTTCAGTTCTTTTTATGTTAAATGATATATTTACTATGGAATGGATCATGCTATACTGGTAACTTTAAATAAATGACAAAGAAGAGAATAAATAGTGCCTATTTTAAAAATATTCAAGCACTCTATGAAGTGTTCAATTTTATTTTCATGGGATTCCGAATGAGATACATCACGAGAGTTGATTTAATATCCATGTTCATTCATAATGTTATGAAAATCAAGCGACCAATTCTGTTTGAAAAATGGCTTTTTCTTAATTTATGAGGCATAGACAATGAAATCTATTTTCCAATTAAGTTTTGGAATTATATTCACAGGCTTCTTTGCTTTTTAGAGATAAAGACCCTAAACATGAATAAAATAAATGTTTTGAGTGCGCCGCCATACACTCTATAAACTGAGATAAAGAAAATAGTTTTATTTCACTAAACCATACCTCTCATCACAGCAATCAGAACGAATAAGGCTAAGCCTCCAATATGCATAGGAAGCTTAGCCTCACCGATATCCTTAGCAGTACTAATTGTCAAAACTCGTTGAAGCTTAATTAAGAACTTAAATTTAAGCGCAAAATGTTATTCCACATGGCTTTAGCGGAACAGCTGAATTGGATATACATAAAAAGCCACAATTCTTGAAGATTTACGATGCAGTTCAGTTAATTTTGATTTCCCTAAACATAACATTCCTTCTTTGAAATAAATTGGGATCAAAGCAAACTATTCTTATAATTTCTGTCGTAAACAAAAACCATTTGGAATGATAGTAATTAAGAGGAAGGCTGACTTTTTTAATCACTTTCATTTCATCAAAAAAGAGTAATAAAGAGCAGTGTTAAAAGAGGCCTAACCAATTATCTTTATTTTAACGCCGTTAACTAAGATAAATCAAGTAAATAAATGAGAATAATCTTCTACAGCTCGCTACTCGTAACAACCCTTCAGTTATACAGAAGCCTACCTCAATTGCCCAAGAACTCTATACTTTCCTCATCCATTATTCACGATAGTCTCTACACTACAACAGATTCTCGTTATCTTGAAGTAGCCGAGTAATGGAAACAGCTCCTCTACACTCACAAAGAAAAACACAAAATAATTACCTGTGACAGTGGATTCTTTGATCGAATCTTTTGGGCTATACCATTCTGTCTCCAAAACAAATACTAAAAATTCGCATTGGTTATACAAGCGCCCCGTATGTCAGATCAAAATATTTCTCCTCACTGTAAAGCAAAGTGAAGCTCGGTAGAAATGTAACTTCACATTGTAACACCCGTGAACACTACTGGATCAAATGTCAATGAAAGAGGCATATATGTTAACCCTTTATCAAAATATAAATTGAAAAACACAATTCAACTAGACAAAGATGAAGTTCACAATAACTATAAAAATCTTTTTCTTCCGTTAACCAAAGGTAAAAATCCCAAGGAGTTTCTTAAGAGTACACAATAGGAAAAATATCTAAAATAAAACTAAAATTACAAAAAGACTAATTTCCTATTAGGAGATTAATCTGGGAACCTATTAATCGTACCAACGTCATTCATCACCAAGGATCGCTTACCATTTATCTCTTCTGAGAGAAATAAACTATTAATAAATTCTATCAGAGCATGAACAAAATATCTATTGAAATGAAAATCAAATAGTTTGTGAAGCTTACGCAACCTTCAAGGCATCCGAAAGACACAATATATACATCAATTCACATGTAACCTACAAGCACTCCTTCAGGCGTAAGGAAGAGGATGCATGGACCAAAAATCTACTCCTCTAATCTCTTTATGTCGAGTATCATCCGATAAAATCGTAAATGTTTCAAAGAGATAATTCCAGCAAGCGTTTCTTTTATTATTTTTGCAATTTCTGATCGCCTTTGCAGCATACTGGATGCAGAATATCAATCACGACTCCCGAGAGAGCAGTGAAACTAAGTTAATTGGTCACGTTTAACCTAAAATTGAAACTGCTTTGCTCTAAAGATTTTCATCATTCGTCAAAGAGTATCTTGGAAACGATTATCGATTTTTCGAAACAGTTTTTGAAAAAAACGCGCGGATTTACGCAGGGCTTTTTTATTTCGCGAATGCAACGCTTGCCTCCAAGCTTCCATACTTTATGCACACGCTAGAAAAGACTAACTAGCGCAAAGTAAAATCGCTCGCGGACTAAACGTCAAATGTATTTCACTGTTTAAGCCCAGAATAAAATAACCGCTATAACGCAAACTTCTAAATTTTCTGATAATGAATTACCCGCCCGCGACTTCTCCTTAATTCTTAGACCCTCTCCTCCTCCACTCCGTTAGGGTGTTTCTGCATGCGGAGGCATAAGATCGACATAGCTCACGGCTTCATTACTTCTATGCAACCCTTCACACCTCCTTCTCTCCCCTTTCTCCCTCATTCACTCCTCGGATACCTATCTCTCCATATTCCTCACTCATCCGCTGGCATTTCCCCGCTGTGAATTTTCCCACCACCTGAAAAACTTGGCATCTCATCTCGCTCACATACGCCTCTTATATCATAGTTCCCTCTCTTATCTGCCTCTCTAAGAGACCCCTCTTGCATTCATTCCCCTCCCTCGGGGAAACTCCCTTCCATTCCTTCTTTCTTCAACTTCTCACACCCCTTCGCCTCTCGTTGGCGACGATTTTGACGACTGCCATACATGTACAGACCTACTCTGAACTCTATCTCTCTCACACTCTCTATCTCTCCCTCTTTCTCTTACCCTTCCTGAGAGAAGAACAGCCTCTGCTCAGAATAATTACCGGGCACGTTTAGAGCACGGACAAAGGCGAACTATTTTCGTAGGGTGGGGGAGGTGGTACAAAAGGTTCCCCATCCACTCCCACACGCTCTTCCCCCACAGACCCTAACCTTTTCCACTCGCCTCCGCCTGGATAACCCGTCCCACTTGGGACCTCTTAACTCTCCACCACGGGCTCCAAACCACGCCTTGTGGAGCGACGTGCCCGACAAAAGTATGAAGATTCGTGAGAAATAAGCCGTGATCTCCACACCTGAGACTACCTATACGTCCGACGAAAGAGGCTTCTTTCTTGCCTCCCCACATGATCCTGCTTTCCTTTGGCCCCCCGAAAACAAATCGCGCCCCCTTCCGTCTCTTTCGAAAATCTCAATCTTGTTTCGTTTGGAGCTCCTCTCTCCTAACGATCTATCGTCCCCTATTCTCTAGCAATTAACGCACTGGTGCCTTTGTAGCGGATGCACTCACTGAGGAGGGGTACGGAGCTGCATAAAGACTTAATCCCCGCTGATGATGATCACGACGGTGTGTGGGAGGGCGACTTCGCGAGCTTTCGATATTCGTCTGGGGATGAGGTGTTCTTTGGTCTCACCCATCTTTAAAATGATAGAAAACCTTACGGGAAACCACTGACTCGGCAGTCGTGGAACGAGTTTCTCTATGTGTAGTAAGGCTATAGGGATCAGGAGTCGAGAAAAAAGTTTCTCTATGTCGAGCTATGAGTCCTGCTTCTCGTCTTCCGGCGCGTGGCAAGGGTTGAGTGCGGCATCAATCCTATTTTCTTATTCGGTTTCTATCCTCTGGTGACAAATAAGAATTTTTGAGGAGACAAGTATATGTACTAGCATCTAAGAAACGTACATCCCTAATATGTTCTAACGGTACCAGATATCAGGTATGACGGATGAATTCTTTATCTTCCTACTCTAGATAATCTGATAAAATCGGCAAATTTATCCGTGTTTCATAGTCTTTTCTCCAAAAGATTCCCATTCTATATGAAAATACATCCTCTATATCGTGGATCTCCCGTTTGTTCCTACCATAACACCACCGACTAGCAATATTGGCCTTGTAACGCTGATTACACTGGTTCGAATCCTGGTTAGGGCATGGTAGATGGCGTGCGCTGATGAAGGGGTAATTCTAGGAGTGGTTACATTAGACTTATGTCTCTTCTATAAAACTATTATTAATAATATCACACATAGTTTGATATTCATCTCTCCCATCAATATTAATATGACTGACCTTACCAAAATCCGCGTCCACAGTTAATTATGATAGGAAATAGATTCTTGAGTATACCATACACAATCCTAGTTATTAACAGCAGCAATTGGCAACACTTACGCAAGAATTAATAATTTGATTTCTCGATTGGTTATCGGAGTTTTCCAATGCGCAAGGTAATATAGAATAAGAATAAATTCTATAGAGCTGAAATACAGATTTTCTTCTAGTTGGTACTAACTGACAGGACTTGAGAAGACATTACGTCCTAGTGCTGAGTTTCGTGAAAGAGTTGAAGATCAGGAAGAAGAGGAAATTGAATAATAGGCAATAAAAGTTTAAGGAGAATTCCTGAATGTAGCGCAACTATAATTAAATTTATAAATTAAAAATACAGGAACCAGTGAAAGAGTAAATAAATACTAAATAAGCCACCTTATTTATGTAGTACTAGTAGTAGCGGTAACAAAAAATCCAAATTATCAAATAACTGGAAGAAGATGGTAACTAACTGGAAACAAGCCAAAAAAATGTTGTTTTGCCGGAGTGAAAAAAAAACAACCTGGATTAAATTACCAAATGATTTGAACCGCAACTGGAAATCGCTAATTAAGCTATTCCAGTTTTCATTCCACATTCTTAATGAGAGTATTTGTTTCATAATAATTTATAACGATGACTTTGCAACTCTAATCAACAAATATTTTAATGAAATAACTTATAATTTCATTTTACTTCAATATCGCCAGTTTTTAATATAATTAAATATACCGTAATTAAATAGTTAGATATAATATAACCCTTTTAGATGGACTATGATAATAAAGCAAAACACTGGTGCGTCTCCTGTTACATGCGAATGGGTAGAACCGAATCACAACTATACTACATCTTAAGGCAATGAAGCAAAATCCTACAATACCTGTAAACATTTCAACGATTTCAGTCTCCGAAAAAACTCCGGAAGTCCTCTCATTCACTACCAATCTGTTACGCCTTCTCTCTCTATCACAAGCATTTCCCTATATTCTTCCAATCCCTTCCTCAGTCCCACATTTTAAACCGTACGTCACTTCATCCGCCCAATCTGAATGAGGCATTTTTATTTTATAGTTCACCTAGTTTATTTTCATTTTTTTATTTGCAAGCACTTATACTCAGGGCCGATTCTAGGAGGTCCGCAAGGTCTAAGCCTACCAGTAGTTCAGAAGCACCCTGTATAAAGTATATTAGTATAAAGTACAAAATTAAAAGCAAAAACATTTCTCTTATGTTTTTCATTTGCATTTACTATCAGGCATTGAGTTTTTTTTTCTGAGTTCTGCATGTGTTTCATCCCCTTCTTCCCGGTTGTTCTCTATATTGTAAGTTTTGTATTAATCATTACGCTTACTTATACTTCTTCCTTTTATTGATTATTAAAATAAATATTTACACGACCTACGACATTAGGTGAAAGAGACGCCATTGTGGTCCAAGCCTTTTCATAAAGGTTCCATTTTTTCCAAATCAACCTTTCGTCTGCATCCGTTATCTCTACGAGACTCATTTCTCTTACTTTTACTCTTAGAATCAAACTATTTCTAAGGCGTCTTTTCAGTGATATTATTGCACAATAAGCACAATACACACACATCAATCGAAAACCCCTTGTTATTCTACACTAATGGCTGGGCAAGTTTCATCAACCGCATCTTATTCTCACTACGCAAAACAGCACATATCATTATAAATGAGTAATAACTTTCTCGGGTACCACTGTCGTTATATTCAATATTAGGTATTAACGCGCTGAAACTGATTATTTTGTATTGAAATCTTTACCTTACGTATGACTTGTTAATATCTTTCTTTTATATTTGTTCAGCTGAGAATTATCGGAGATTATCGTCATATTCAGAACCTTATTTCGACTTAATAATAATTTTTCATCATAAAATTTATAATCAATATTAATTAATCATATATACAATTTTATAGGAAATTTGGTAATAATGCAAATATTTAGTATTCGAAAACGCCAGTGTATGTTTATCGTTCGCCAAAAACTCGGGAGTTATTACGTAAGCATTACACTTGAGCACATAGTTAGCTGTCTATGCCGAGCAGATAGTCTTTTCATCTTTCAGCGTCAGATCAATCTGAAGGCTCTTAGTGAGAAGGAAGTTTGTTTTTATTCGAGTAGGTACGTCTGTATTGAAACTCGGACGCGACTACTGCTAAGGGTACTTTCGAAGTTAAGTTTCTGTTTTTCCTCTCACTGTATAATATCATAAGCAAAATGGATCTCGTTAGGAATGAAAGGTGATCACAAGTTGAATTTTTACATTTATATTTAGATTCGGGAAGACATAAAATTTTTTTCCCTTCGCAAAATGGGAAACATTAATTCTTTTGCAAGCATTTAGAACAACGCATTTTCAAGAGTATAAGCTCCGAAGCAGATCCCAGTAAATCTTCAGACAATTCCGTCACATTTCTAACTCTATTTCGAGATTAATCAAAAGTATCATCAAAATATCGATTTTCGTTCAATAAAAAACCAAATATAAATCATATTTCATATAAATAAGTAATTTATATACATGGAAACATAACCTACATCGTCTTCAGAATTTTTTTTAAATTGTAGACATATATTCCAGTGGAAGAGGAAACCATTTTATTGAGCAAACAATTCCGGATGCTTAATCTAGTCCCTGACACCTCACTCAGTTTTCCTTGTACTTCAACGCAAACTTTCTCGGCGAAGAGCTCCACTCTTTGAAAGTCCCTTATCTAAAAAATATCAGATGAAAAGATTCACTTTAGAAACGCAAATTATAGAATTATGTAGTTTTTGAAACGGTTCAGCTTTATTTCGGTCATTTTAGTCGCTTTGGTTTCATTTAAATAAAAACACGTAGTATGCAGTATATTTGATGTTGCAATTGTTAGATTCCTAATGAATTAACTACTAAGCCTTACTTTTTCACGGAGCATTTGTTAAGGACTAACTCGAATTTAGTTATTTTTTGAATCACTTGCTCCGAGTCTCAATCTCGCCTAATAAAGACCCCTAATAATGATAATAATTAGGTGTAAATATGAATTGAAAAATAAGAAATGCCTAAAGTGAAAAAAACCTCTTTTTACTGTAAGAACTCCATGTTACTGGCAATTTATTTCACGTCAATAAACGCCAAATCTAAGAATGATTTAAAAATCTTGAACAATAAGATATTGAAAGAATGTGTCACCCATGTATTATAAACACGGACGCCATGTAAACCAATCATTAGAGTTTGATTAGAAGAGGTTTAATTTAATGAACTACCAATTGCATGCATTAGATTAATGATATTTTCCAGTAACTAGATAAAGGTACCCCTAACTGCAAGCACTTTTTTCTTTCGCAAGTGTTCTTTTTATTCCTGTATTTTATGGATTTCCAAAAGATTGTCGGTCATCCAAAATTTACATTTTATAAATTGAACTTTCAGGAATAAATTCTTAATTATATTAAGTGCATAGAAGGCAATCTTTTATTACTTTTAAATAATGTGTTTGATGCTGGTAATAAAACCAAAAATTCCTTGGAAGCTCCATGCATTACAAGTTCGGAGAAAATTGTCATCTAGGATCCTTGTCCAGAAAGCACTTGGAGATGAAGTGGGAAACTAAGCTCTATTCAACTCGTACTAAGAATTTCAAATGCATTATATCAACATTCAAATCAATGTAGCCACTATCATCTAAAAACTAAACGATGCAGCCAATACAATAAATTTCATACAATAAATCATTCTAACCTTTAGCTACAGGCTCATTTAGTTCTAGATAAGTCAACGGAAAACAAAATCATCTAAATAAGATTTCTCCCGTAGTATTAGCCATTTTCTTCGGCTTCTATACCACTTAAATATTTTGTTAGCTTCCATTTAATTTATAAAATGTGGAAATAAAATGTTTTACTGGTTTGTGTAGTTTATCCTCATGATATACTGAAAACGCGATAACGTTGAACCTAACTTCCCTTCCTCAGTAAGAAAATGGTGTCAGTAAAAGCGAATTCGAGCCGAAAAGTTATGTAGAACACATTTTCCATAATGAGCTCTGAATTGGTTAATGAATAACGATCTGATTGGAGCCAACAAACGGTAGCATGACCATACCTCAGAAAAACGGAGCATTTTCAATCATAAAACTTAATTTTAGAGATATTTCTTCTCATTTCTATTGATAAGCAACTTCCTGTAACCCAAGGAACATAGAACCTCTATGCTTTTAGGACTAGAGATCACTTATGTTATTATTTATGTGCCTCATTTAAATTGTCCGTATGAGCCTACCGGGAAATCAACAAAGCCGCGCGAATGGTCAAAATGAGCAAGATACACGGGAGATACACGGGAGATACACGGGAGATACACGGGAGATACACGGGATTTTCACGAGATAACGTTCGGAGCGACATGGATACGGTTCCGTTTCCAGATATTAGTCGGGTTTACTTGATTTCTTCATTGTTGTTATATTCGTTCGTTTGCCTCATCCGTTAAGATTCTTCCTGCGCATCCACCCCGCCCCCGCTCTTTCCCTTCCCCCTTTTTATCTCCCATCAATCCCTCCTCCATATTTCTCTTCCCATCAGCTGACACCTCTTCTATTTTTTTCTCTCATGCCAGCGTTCCTTCCTCCATTCTCTCCTCCCCTCCCAGCCTCTCTCCGGGGCCAACAACCTCCTATTGTGAATCTGAAACACAGAGTGCAGTTCTTGTGCATTTTGACACATGCATTCCCTACACGCGCTCTATTTTTTCAGTCCGAGCTGAAACTTCGCTGTGCGAGTGGCGGGGGAAAAGGTGTTGCAACAAATGTTATTACAAACATTTTTAGCTCGTTTTGCGGATTATTTTAATCGCGTCCTGGGCGTGAGCTAGAGGGGATGTAATTAAAAATGAAATGACGAAATGCTCGTTTTTCGCGCATTTTTTCTCTCCCCCGGTTCCCCCTGCGCCGTGTGTGGCGTTGCTTTAAAAAGGAATGGCGGACGTAAGATTCCAACTAAAGAGCATCATTTGCAACGAGAGCTTTTAGCGGACGTGATGTGCGTTCCTCAAATTTGGTATAATGTTCCGGAAACGATCCTCCTTATAGCTTCTGAAAGTTGCCGTATTCGCGAAGGAGTGTGAAGAAATGAAAACTGTGTTTTGGAGGCGAAGCAGGGCGTCGAACCGAAGAGAAATCCGAAACCGAAAAAAATGTCTCTCTTGCCTGAGCGAAAACCGGATCCCAAGTAATAAAATAAAAATCTGGAGCCTGAGCGGAAACCGGAAACCGTTATTTAATCTTTTACAAACCGTGGCTCCCAAAAACCGCTCTACTTTAATGAAAATGAAGGAAAATGTACTGAGTAGGAGTGACGACAACTTGCATATCCCTAAGTTAAATGTCTAAAGATTATTTATCTGATTTCATCCTTTGATAACTGTTGTTAACGCCACAAGTTCGATTCCAAAAGTCAACTAAATGCACTTTAATCGAAAATGAACATTTACTAAAACAATTTCAAGAAGAATTCTTTTATTCGAAGCAGTAAACTTGCTATTCCACATTGAACCGCAGAGCAAAGCGAAATCAAAATAACTACAGTACGTTACCTGAATTGAACAATGTGCGTGAACTACGCTATCAGCATAAAACTACAAAAGTAAATGAATAATATTAAAGAATAGATTGTTTGCCATACCTATCTAAAAGAAGTCAAAAATCATAAGAAATATATTGAAAGCAACAAATCTCAAAGATAGAATCTTGATAATCATACACGAAATGATTTACTTTCGAAAGAATTAAACTATAAAATAATATTAGTAATTTGTTTCTATAATCACGCAATATTTTTTCTTGGATGACATTGACTTTGTGGGACCAATTGGAAATAGAATTACACCTCTACGGTCTTTTTCACACGCAATGCAATAAGAGTTGGAGACAAGAAGATGTACAGGTCCAAAAATAAATCTTTGAATTTAAAGCATAATTTAAAGAATATCATCTTTTTGGACTTGGCATTCTGCAAGCATTTTTTGATACAAATTTAAAGTCGATATCATATCAAGAAGGTCCTCGAAAGAAAAAGGGATTGAAAATATTCTTAAGAACCAACGGAATTTATTTTTAATAGGAGAAATTTGCACCAATCTGTCGACAAACTCACAAAAATTTGGTGTCAGTTTCATAAATATAAAGAAAGAAGGGAGCATTTTTCGTGACCACTGTGATTTTGTATTCCATATCCTACCGGGATGCAGTTTAAAATATGTTCGTAGCCGTATCATAAATAATTTGAAATTCCCGCCATGCGTATCCAATAGTGGAGCCGCTTGGTGTCGAACCCAGGATCGTTTGGATGATCTGAATACATAAAACGCCCTGATTGAAATATAACTTATTTAATTCAAATTTTGAAGTCGATATCATACCGAGAAGGTCCAAAATTTAGACTCCGTTATTCCTATCTGAAATGCATAGGGTATATATATGGCTCTCTGGGATCAAACCAAGGACCATCAGGGAAACTTTAAACAGCGTATATGAAAAGTATTTATGAGCTCTATTCACATGCCGAAATTTAAGTTTCTATGTTTCTTGGAAAGGGTTTAAAAACATCTTAAAAATAGTAGCAATTTCTAATTTTAGAGACGCCTGGTGTCGAACCCAGGACCTATTGGCAGATGTGAAAAACACATTAAGTCTTGGTAGGACTTGATCTTATCTAATGCAACGTTTGAAGTCGATATCATACCGGGAAGGACTTAAAATAGGATTCTGTTTTCCCCTTAAGAAATGCGTTGGGGAATGATAATGACTCTCCGGGATCGAACCAAGGAACATCAGCGAATCGATAAAATTTGATTGTAAAATATATTTTTGGTCTCTATCCACATGTCGAGTTTCAAGTTTCCATGTTATCAGGAAGGAATCCAAAAAACATCTTAAAAATCACCACAATGCATTTTAAATGGAAGATATTTGCCCTGACCTAGCGTCGAACCAAGGACTATTATCGATGATATATTTATGGTTTTCTTCGGATATGTAAGGATTCTAGCGATCCCTCGAATCCAACTATCTATTTTGCTGGGAAGTGCCTCAAAAATATTTTCGAAAATCCCCGCAATGTATCTTCATGAAGAAAATCGTGACTTTGTGTAGTTTTGTGTAAGTGTAGTGTAAGTGTAAGTTTTAAGTTATGAGTTTAAATGTTATTGGGAAGGGGTTAAAAAAAATCTTAAAAATCGTAGCAATTTCTAATTTTTGTAGACGCCTGGTGTCGAACCCAGAATCTATTGGCAAATGCGGATAAACATAATAACTTGTTAGGACCTGATCTTATTTAATGCAAATTCCATATCCATATAATGGCTCTCTGGGATCGAACCACGGACGATCAAGGAATTCTAAAACAGAGTATTTGAAAAGTATCAATAATCTCTAACTACATGCCAGATTTCAAGTTTCTACATGATTGGGACAGGGTTCAAAAAAATTCTTAAAAATCGGATCAGTTACTGATTTTTAAGACTCCTGGTGTCGAACCCAAGACATATTGGCAGCTGTGAATACACATAATGACTTGCTAGGACTTGATCTTATTTCATGCAAAGTTTGGATTCGATATCATGCTGGGAAGCTCCTGAAATAAGACTCCGTTACCCCCATATGAAATGTATTGAGGAATGAAAATGGTTCTCTGGGATCGAACCAATAACCATCACCGAATTTCTAAAC
The DNA here is from genome assembly GCA_947579665.1 of Sympetrum striolatum. Lineage (NCBI taxonomy): Eukaryota > Metazoa > Arthropoda > Insecta > Odonata > Libellulidae > Sympetrum > Sympetrum striolatum. Next base: position 65,455,586 of record OX388352.1, read on the forward strand.
AACGTATATAACATATATTTATGATCTATATCTACATGCCGAGTTTCAATTTTCCATATTATCAGGTAGTGATTTTAAAAAATCTTAAAAATCGCCGAAATGCTTTTTAAATAGGGAAATATTTGCTCATACCTAGCGTCGAGCCAAGGATAATCTTCGAAGAAGTCTTTATGGTTATAAAATATGTTTATGAATTTCGTCGGATATTAACGGCCTCCAGCGATACCTCGAATTTCAACGAGCCAAAAACCATCATCGGAACGTTCAACAGCGTACATTAAACATAATTATAATCTCTATCCACATGCCTAGTTTCCCGATACACTTTCCCGATTAGATGGAAACTTTTTCATCATAACCGCACTGAAATTTGAATAAGGGAATATTTAGCCTGACCTAGCGTCGAACCAAGGATAATCTCCGATGAAGTCTTTATGGTTTCCTTTGGATATGCATGGCTTCTAGCGATATCTGGAATTGCAACTCTCTGCATTGCCGGGTATCTCAGCATAATACTAATTCACAGGCTAAACCAAAAGCGTCATTGATTTAAATTTTTACAGCGTATAGGCCCTAACGTGAAACCCCCGGAAAAAGGGCGACTTTGAACCTCAGTGTCATGGGTTCGATGCCAGAAGTCCCCAAAATCCCGATTTTTACCCATTTAAAAGCATTGCTTTGATTTTCGGGAATTTTTAACAATTACTTTCCGGATAGGTAGAGAATCAAAACTCAAGGAGCTCATAGATATAGTAATGATCTATCGAAAAAATTAATGACTTTTACAGAAAATATCCTGGATTCGATGCAAGGACGATGTAAAAATCTCCCATTTGAAATACATTGAGGTAGTTTTTCATTATTTTTTTGATGCACTTTTCTAAATGATAGGAAGTTCTTACTTTGCTGAAAGATGTATATTAAGAATTGGTTTAAGAAAATGATTTATATATGACCGTTCTGTTCCTGGGTTCGATGCCAGAGCACATTGCAATTTCTCTCATAAGGAATATATGTGAAAAGTAGGACATCGTTTGAGGCAGTTGCACCCAATATTTCTGCTTGAATTTTCACACATAGTTAGACATGACGATCTTCTAACGTGCTGCATATGAAGTATCACCAGAAAGACCCGGGTTCGATGCTATGTTATACCGATTCCATCCTCCGAGAAAAAAATAAAATTCAAGATTATTTATGCATTCAATTTTTTCCATTTGTCATAAAACCGGTTCGATTCAGTCAACAAATAATCACTAATTCCCTACTTTATATTAATAACTGATATTCAGCAAGGTAGTGATGAAGACAGAATCGCTAATGATGAATCTCATTTAGTTTCAATCGACATATGAATGGATATACTGAGAGGCTCAGGAGGCGATAAATCAAAGCCTCTTCCACTGAAATATTACGGAAGTAGACAAAATAATTTCTATCGTTCGATGTTTACGATTAAAATAGTTTTACACAATATTTTATGATTATTTTCGGTATTCAAAAGATCTACAGTTTGATACTCCACACAAGTACAAATGGTTTTTAGCTCTCACATTGGCGCAGCTCTCGACTTTTCATTAAGACAGAGGATGCTATGTCCACCATTTTGAAGAAGCCGGCAAAATGGAGTGCGAGCCTTGGATTACGTTGTTTACAGACTGAATGTGCCTCTTATTCAATGATAAATAGAGAATATATTCCCTTAGAACATGGAGACAGCGAAAAAATAAAAACATATAGTCCCTATGCGTATGGGATATAATAACCTTTCTAACCAAAGTTCTAAGCATGAGCAATCTTGTAACTACAATTAAAGCAAACTGTCTTTATCGAAAGGCGTTTTCCTCGAAGCCGTTCTATTGCAACGACAAAACCAAGCAGTGAAATTAACTAAGGAAAATATTGATTCTTTTCATTCTGTAGACGAATAAAACTGATGAAATTGGCAATACATATAATATTCATTAGTTGGTTATCAATGAGGAAAAAAGCAAAAAATCAACAACCCGAAACCATCATGAATAAAAAAATTAGGGATGCAGATTGCATGTTTAACTACAGCTTCGATTAGAACTCTTTATCGAAGAGTTGTTAACCGATGAAACAACTAACAAACAAGGGTTGATTACAAACAAATAAATAATATAGCTATACATAACCATTCTAATGTATCAACAAATCTTTCCATGAGTAGAACCTTCTAGGAGTTTAGGTTAAAATGGGTTGTGTTCATATTTAAATCGCCCATCAAAATATAGTGATTCGTGTCAACGTGCAAACTTCGTTTCTGAAATATATATTTTTGGACTAAATAAGGGATCAAGTATTTATTGAGACTGTCCATTGCGTTTCATAGCCCGTAAGTTCTCAAATCCTTTTTATACTCATCGAGATAATGTTTCTCTTCGTGCCACACTTCTATAATATCGCGAGAGATATTGCTTGTAGGGTATGTGTGTTGAGGAGATGAAAATAGCTCTCTTCAACTCCACTCCACGCGTGCTCATGAAAAGCTGTTGAAATGATAGGAAAGAATGGTCAGCACTATCGCGAGGAAGAACTTCTTAGAGTTTATTCTCCTTATGTTGGTCGAGGAAGGATTTTCTAGTTTTATTTCTGAGTAGCTCGAGTGGAGTAGATTTTAAACGCTGATGTAAGAACGCTATACTGATACGCAATTACGAGAGAGATTTAACTTACGCCTGAAAGAAAAATAATCCATCTTATTTACTTCCAAACGAGATGGTATCAAATCCCAGCAGATATTGAGAAAACACTAGAGAAAAAAAGGACCATTAAGTGAGATTTTTTTCCTTGAAAATTCGCAGGCGTACAACTATTGAACTGAATATAAATCCGAGTATAAATTATACATAGATGTATTATAATTTCGATACCCTAACATCAATATACTATCGGTGACATTACAACATCATTTAGATTTAAACCAGTCATTCGCAAAACATCATCAGGAACCGTTGGTTTAGTAAATCTAATTTTAATGGTGAAGTGAGCTCCATAACTGCACCAATAAAACTATTTAACTCTTCAAAATCATAAAGTAAAACATATTTTCTGCATAACAGAGACTCCATAGGAACTCTTTTCTTTAACGTAGACTACCACAGTACATCTATGAATATAGCGATTGGAGATATTGATTAGATATTCTTCGATTTCAATTAATTTGGAATAAGCATTTACCATCCGCATTATCATTATAATTCTGTCCTGTAAATAGTAACCTGTCAGATTGCGTTAGGGAAGTGAGTGATTCTAGAACATAAGCCTATCATCTGCGTTCCATTCAAACGAAAAATAAACCTATAAGTAAGAATATTTTCTTTTTGAATTTTCTTCTCAAGCTTTATTAACACTACAAGCTTTATTTACACTCTCCTTTAGATGTATGTGTAGGTAAACATTTTATGCAGGACAAAAATATCAGACGCACAGTTACTACGGGTACTAAACGCATTGAAGCAGAGTCATCCGCATCTGCATAAGAAATAGAGAAAACTAACGAATGAAAATGCAAGATTGACTGATAATTTAAAAAATAATTTTAAAGAATTCCCTCATTGATAGAAAGTAAGATCATTCACACACCAGTACTATTCTATTTGCACATTTACCTGGCGGAAAAACCAAAGTCAATTATATATGAAAATAACAAACATCAAACATACATATTCACACAAAACTTATTTATCAGCAGAGACGACCGGCTATAGTTCACGAAGAAGCGTTAGTAAAGAATACTGAATGGAAAATCTGGATTAGGAAAACTATAGAACAAAATCTTAAAATTCTAAATAGTATCCGCACTAAAATAAGAATGAATTTTACGAGGTGCAAATGAGGTATACTGAAGTGATGACAATATGATGAGGAAACAAGGGAAAAAGGAGAATGGAATGTCAAAGTCTTGTCGTAGTGGTGTTGGTAGTAGTAGCAATTGTATAAGTAGAAATGATTCCAATATTTATAATTATAAAAATCCACTTGAAACAACAAAGTAATACAATTAACAGACACAGAATGGATGCGAAGGTATGAATAAAAGATGTATACGAAGAAAGAAAGAAAGAAAGATTGGATATCCTTGTAAATATGTCGATCATTTCGCCAAATTTTATACGCAAGTCCTTCAAAATGCTCATTCAATTTCTATTCGCAGAACCATTCCCTAAAACTATTATATAATTGAAAATCAGCAATCATAAATTACGTCCTCTAGAAAGTATTTTTTAATTTTTTTAATAATTCTTGTCTTGCGTCATTAAGAGAATGTATACCATTTCGTACTATATTTTTAGATCAATAATTAGGCTCCTTTTAATGCGAAATTTTGTGGACTAATTGCTCGGGGCATGCTGTCGAAAAAAGCAACCAAAATGATGCGTAGATACGAAATTTGAGGATTTCATAAAAGGGTGAAATATTGTTTTCCTTGAACATTTAAGACATGAGTTTCCTCGAAGATCGAATTTTAGATCTAATCAGTTGTTAATTTGTCTATAGTTCCCAGGCATCCTTATAAATTTATTGGAGAATTGCAGAAGGACGTAAGCAATGAAAATGGTTTAACACATAGCTCTAACGAGGAAAAAAAGACTGACACGGACTCGAACCCCGGACCGCATTTTTAGTAGGCTTTAACTATTCCATCAATATTTCAAAGTAAATTATTGGTCATATTTCTGTTGCAGCAAAATAGTAGAAGAGTTTTATTTCAATATCAATCATTAATCTTTCCTAATCTCATTACTGATACGAGTGAAAATCTAGTACGCCTAGCATAGGTTCACCACAAAACTAAGAACAAGTCCAACCCGGGTCCTAAGATTTGATATACTAGCCTGATAAAAATTCCTGGAATGAGATAGCGATTCAATTTAGAATTCATCGATGTCCATTGCGGACCCTAATAATAGACGAGTGAGTGGATCAAAACGGCAAATGGAACTTTCCTTTCAAAATAAACGAATGCTGTGCCAATTTGCCGAGTCCGACGAGAGGGAGTAAAAAAGCGAGAGGACAACATTTTGCGGGAAAGCGACGCACATGAATGGGCTCGTGCCAAGAATATCGACCATTAACGAAAAACACGGCGAGGTGAGCGCCCCCGAAAATCAGGCCAAGTTTGACGCCTCGGAAATTCCGGCGATAAAAAGAACAAGAGCGGCGGGAATAACGCTAACCAATTGTTAATTGGATCCCCGAAAAGCTACCCAAAGGAATATCGGGTTTCTCTCGGACAAACAGCTTCCCAACGACGGGATGCCACTCGGAGACGATTTAACGCCTCAATTCTTTAAGATATTTACATTAGAATGATTTCGCGCGACAAAAAGGTTTTCGGCGCGTCCCTCACGAGGGCGGGCGCGGCGGGAAGGAAAGGGTGCGGGGGAATAAAAAAGGGGTGCAGAGAGGGGGAGCAGAGAAGGGGTGCAGAGAGGGGGTGGAGCGATTACCTCGAAAGGAAAATCCTTAGGGGTGAAGGGGAGCAGGAAGGGAAGTCGGAAAGGGAGTGGGGTGGGGCGGTGGGCGTATACGGGGGTGGGGCCGGGGGCGTGGCAAAGGAGTGGCAACAAGGGGCGATGGGGCGGAGCGTACGACGGTCGAGGTGTGCGTTCCATGGCACACCACCCTATCTGCTGCTTTTCGCCAAAATCACTTCCTGTTTTCCCCCACGATCAGTGGTATGCGCCAGGGGGTGGGACTGCACCGCTCCTTCCCCGTTCTGCCACCGAGGGCTTCGCTCGTCTGCGAGCCACACCACGCCGAGGGTCCCCCGATTCCCCAACTCGCGGTCACGCCACGAACATTTAAATCCGCGGTCTGCCACGCGGCGGGGATGCTGCCGACGGAGCGCGCCACGCATCACTGACCATCTAAGGCCGATGATGGACTTAACAAATTTCTCCTTCAGATAATATACGGCCAATCATTCCGGCATGATTCGATGCGGCTAATTTTTTTTGTTTTTATTTTAGGTCGTAGAAGATGCCGAGACAGTTCCATCTCCTGAGATCGACTTCCGCACCAATAGAGAATGAATCAAAGTTTATGTAATCCGGGACAATAAAGGTAAGACATTCATATTAATTAGAGGATTTCGATAACGAGTGAATAATTCAGACTAATTCATGAAGTGAAAGGTGTAGTCTTGATTGAAAATAAAACAGACCGGAAATGCATATAATGAAAATTTGAAATATGAATGATTAGTTGTTTTATCTTGCTAAGACGAAAGATATACCAATGGCCATGAAGCGATAAAAAGCACCTAAAAAAATATGGGAGTTCTTGAAGATTGTCCGCATCCGGATGAAAATTAAATAAAAATTCGTAATGTTAAATAGTTGAGATATAAGCTATGACAAGTAATCGGCATAAGAAAGTTCATTGGATAAACATGTGATTCTACGCAAAAAAGAATTCTTTACATTCACATTTGATTCTTGGCTTGCTTCTCACTTGTTAAAACTAGGTTCCGTCATGTAATATTTAACTGACTTTGAGGATGAAAAAAACTAAGGCAACAGATGTATAATTAATTAACCGATATGATATACTTGAGTCGGTGGTCAATGAATTCGGTCGAAATAAATCCTGCAATCAATCATTTAACTCTATCGTTTTAATTTGGGTATTTGATTGAAATAGTAACTCGTAAATGATTCATCCCCGACGTAAATAATGCTAAGGACAACTAGAAAACAACATTAAGTTTGATGCCAAGATTTTTTGAAGTTGAGCGAACTCCTAACAGTAAGAAATATTTTATGGAACTTTAATAGGAGTTTATTCAATGTGCAAACTACAAGATATTTCTAAATGTGAAAAAAGAACGAAAACGGTAAATTTAGATTTTAAACCACCGATATTTAGAACCTACACCATGTGTATTATTTAAATGACAAAGAACTTGTAATCTATGTCAAACCATCCAAGACGCTAGTCAAAAATTCGAAAACACGTTCTCGGAATAAAAATTATTATATCACCACATAAGGATATATGATGTAATTATAAATACATACGTGACATATATTTGATGGTTAGTAATATCAGTTACCCTATTCACTCTCGAGCTCACTCATCTCTCGAAAAAACACTTCCTAAGAGATACTGTAATAACTTGAGATGGTAATAAGTGAATATTAGAGTTGACTCATAGCACAAACATAAAATGCAATTCCTAATTTACGCATCCTCATTGTTCAAAAATAATATTAATCATTCTTTCAAAGATCTGAATGGCTTGTGTCAAGTAATTGTTAATATGACACCTAAAATCATTTTCATTATTTTTATTCGAGCATAATTTATTTTCTTAAGCTAAGAATACCTGTTTATTTTTCTTTATTGTTACAGTTTTACGCTGAATTAAACTACGATTTCTTCCAGAATGATGACTTCTGCTGAACAAAGCCTTGGAATTCCCTTTGGACGCCGAAAGAAGAGAGATTTGACAACGATGGCTACAGAAGACGGAGAAGGTGTACTACGTATGAAATGAAAATCTTTTGCCTCCATCTTTTGATACAAGAATCATCATGGTATAAGTTAATATATTTTCCGGTGATATCAAAGACATAATATCAATTATCATTGCGTAAAGTTTTTCACTACATATTGTAACAGTATTAATTTTAATTATTCCCAGAATTGGTACTGAAGTAAAATAAGAAACGAATGAGAAGAAACAATTTTAGTCAATAAGTTTTCAAAACTCTTCATTAGTCCTTAGCAAATAAGGAAACGCTTTATAAGGGTATTGTAAATAGTATGGTTGTTAAATATGCACATGTAGATATATTGATGAAAATAAGATATACTAAATAATAATGAAGTTTGAGAATGACGACAATTCATGACAACTCATTAATTTTCGAATTGAGTCCTCCATTCATTTATGCAGGATAAATACAATTGGTAAAGTTTTAAATGCTGAGCGAAATCTTAAAAATGATATGGAAAGGTTATATTTAATTTTAACTGGGGAAACATTGCTATAAAAATAAATAAGGAGTTAATTTTTGGAACCATTATTTTATTTGAGTAGAAATGCTCTCTAAAAGTTCATGAACTACTAATTGAGCATAATTTTAATTTTATCTTTTTATAAAATTTTTATAACTAAGTAATAAATTGTTGATCTATCATTTCTAATAGTATTCAATGAAAAAATCGACATTAATCCTTATTTAACTTCTCCAGAGCGGTCAACCGTGAAGCCGTCCCAGCTTATCCCATAGAAGAGTTGCTCACCAAAGAAAAGAGAAGTGATCCTACAGTCCGGCCAGAAAAGAACAAACGTTTGCCTTGCAGACCAATCTAAACTTTGGGTAAACAATTTTATTGAAATTATTTTGTACGCCTGTTTAGAGCATGTCAAATCTGGTTTGACCGGATGAACCACAGTAGTTTTTAATAATGTAATATAAATATTTGTTTGAAATAGACTGCACTCGACTTTTCCCGCACAATATTTATAGCCTAACCTTACGTGACTTAACTTCCATTCAGTCAAAATGTAAAGCCATTGCTGCCTATTCTTAAACAGGGTTACGATTTTCTAAAATTATTCTAATGATATCAATGACTGCACATCCAATTCTGAGTAAAATAAAATTGATATACTTTAAATATTTTCATTGCGATATTCTATTTATAACATCAGTTGTTATGGCACGAGGATAACCTCTGTGCTAGTTGGTAATTAGATGAAAGATAATTGACCTGATCAAAATCTAGCAATTATTTGTCTGATACTTTCGAAGTAATTGACGGCACATCAGATATTTAGAGCGCATGCAAAGTTATCACGCTATATTGCGACAAAATCTACCGAAACATACTGATTTATTATACCAGGGTTTCGTATAAGTTATCAATGAATAATGTGAAGGGGGTAGATTCCATTTGCCGAAATAAGCTATAATTTTTATTGCCAATCCTTAGTCACGTTGATATTTGCTCATAAGCCTTATAAATGATGGATTAAATATTATATTACAACACAATTCTCACCCAATTCTGAATACGGTTTATCATGATACACTCAAATGACAATCTGTAAATTGCTATACAATTATGATACATAACATAGGGTTTTTCTTGCTTCTTTTTTCGTAGTTTCCAAAACACTGACTATAAATATAAGCGAGAATTCAGTTACCTGAGCCGCGAAAGGGAAATTTCAGAATAACATTTCCAAGGAGTTTTGAAAATAACCTTAGGTAGTCGAAACAGATATTAGATATAATTATCATCCCATTAATTGAGAAGTGTTTGTGCCTGTGGTTAGTTTTTCATGAAATGTAGGACTAAAAATACAGCGATGTCGGCGCCATTCCTATGTTCAGATTGTTCGTCACAGAAGCTTGCTAATCTGGTACTGAAAAAATTCTATTTTTGATCCATATCGCTGCCATTAATATCAACCTTTTTAACACTAATAAATCAGAATAGAAGTCCAAACGGAGCATAGGATTATTGAAATTAGATATTAATTATTTTAATTTTGCTTCCTATGGTAAAACACAGTACAGTTAGCGTAGAAGTACGGTAACACGGTCTAAAATATCACAAGACTCATTTATGTAATCGAACTCATATATAGCTAATACATGTATGTGTCTAAAATATAAGGTCTACATAAAATTTTATATAGTCTATATGTTAATTTCATGAGGGAATGAGGGTTATTATGCAAGATGTGGGGTTAGATAGTTTCCTATTAAGGCTTCCGGATAGTCATGTGGACAGCGCGTTTGCCTTTGGTGAAAGTGGTCCCGGGTTCGAATCCCGGTGGGAGCCAATGTGCGAAATGACCTAAGCTGTCGAAGAACTTTTAGCAATACTACTACTACTAGTAGTTTCCTGTTGTATTCTTTACTGACTGCTAAGGGCAGAAAAACTCACGTCATTGCAGTACAATGAACCTATGACTCACACTTTTCATACCTTTCCATAACGATTTCTAAACTTTAGTTATATCATTAAGCACAATTAAAATAATAAATATTTAATTTCAATCATGTTTGATTAGGTACTGTTATATAATCCTGTCTGTTGTACGATGATACATTCGAAACGATAGACATCCTTTTTATTGGTGTAGGAAGCGACGGCACTCGATGAAATTCCGATACTGAAGCACTGAAGTTTTACCGAAAACAAGAATGACCGCAGATCACTCTTCGAAATTTTCATCGGGAATAGAATTCCTTTCGTTCTTACGTAACAATCAAGTCCAGACTTAGCGGTTCCTTCCGCCATTAAACATGGCCATTTTACAACGTACCGAATTAGATATATAGCTAACCTCCATCAACGAACAAACAAGAACATAAACGGAAATTAGCTACTGAGTAACCTTGGTGGATGTTCCCTTCTCGTGCAAAGAAAGCATGATAAGTATTGAGCGTGTTTATCATCAAACTCCAGGTACGAAATGGCGTCCTTCCGATTAGTCCCTCTACTGAGAGCGGTCACGTTTCATTTGTGCGTTTCGTCAGGAGCTGAGTCCCGATGAATTTTTGTCACAATCCAACTGATGCGGAATTTCCTACCGAAACGCAACAGATCGACTCGGCTTTCAAAACAGGTTAATTCTCCAAATCTCCTCGCCTTTGCATGCAAAGTCAGATGTAAGATTGGAGAATGGGTCAGGGAGAAACATAAAAAGAAACTGAGAGCTTTGATGGAACATTCTTGACAATGGTTCCGGGAGAGGCGAATGAAAAGCTGTTAAAACCGAATGGACAGGCACCATTCTTCACCCAACTCATTCCTTGAGACGGCGGCTTTGCTGAAATAGATTTCCGAAAGAAACTCACCTGCATTATCTACAAAGAATATGGTTGATCGATATTTCACAGTGATAATTCATATGAAAACCAGTAACACTTATTAGACATCATAGTATGAATAATATAACTATTTATAGAACGAATATTACTGAGAATAGAAAACCAATCAATGTTTTAATGAGCATTAGACGCACAACGACTGAAGTCAGATCTTGCAAACCCAAATAGTACTGAGTAAAATTATAATTTACGGCTCAAAAGATAACCTTTCAATTCCATGTTTTATAACTCATACACAGATATTTTTACACTTGTAAAACTACAGACCACTAACAACTTGCGTTGGGTGACGAAGACTAATTGATTACTTTTGGAAAAATATATCTTCCGCTAAAAAGGATTAAGTCTATCTTAGGAAATTATTGATAAGTGTATATCAATAATATCCTTGCTACCAAAGAATTGAAAGAACAACATCCCACAGTATTTTCTGATTTGCATTTATTAGCGCTGATGATGAACTAGATACAAAACACGTTGTTTTAAAAGTGGCTATAGTTAAGCAGTATGAAGGAAAGATTATTTAATTACATTTCTTAAATGAAATTTCCATTATTTGCCAAGCTATTCTACCATTTAATGGCAATCATGAGCAGAATAAAAACAAATTCTTAATGTTTATGAGTAACCACCATTCACACCACCTACATTATTGTTAATGTGAATTGAAGTGTATCCTTTTTTCTTATGAACCGATATTTGTTGAAATCAATTCTTATCAAACTCAGGTTTTCATAAAATTGAGGAAATAACTGTAGAGTAAACAAAACACGAATTCGTACTATTCATTATCACTATAAGTTATAATATAGATAATTATAAATCCTCAAACTCAAGGAATAGATAATCTTTGAATCCTTGGGGAAAGATTCAGATATTGCGATGATGACAAATACTTCACAAATTTAAGCATCCCATAGACGATCAAATCTGTTCTGACTATCTTTACTTAAAAATTACAATTAAAAACTCTCTTGACTCTCCTGTTTAGGAAATAAAATAAAATTATTTTTGCATTTAGAAGATCCATAAAGTCATATACATTGGTTCACACTTCGCCAACCAATGAAAAAGTCCTGACTTAATTATTACCTGAGGTCAAATTCTCTGTGAATTAATAGCATAGGTGTTCTTCATGATCACACTTTACGTAGGTAAAACTTAGCTATACGACAAAGCTTGCTATTTAGATACCTAGTAAAAGCATGAACTTATGTTTAAATTTACTAAAATGACATAAATAACTATTAAAAACCTCACTTATAAACTTTAGAGCAGGTACAATACTATTTCCAATTGTTCTTCAGTTCATTCGATACATATTTTTTAAATTGTTTCTTTGTTCATGAATCTTGCGGATTTTAAAAATTTGACGGTTGGAAATACTTTCAGGAGAAAATACGAACCCTACACTAGAACGTATTTTAACTATCTAAATTAAATTTTTACCGTTGCTGCAAATATTATACGGCACAACGTTTTCTCGAAATATGCGTTTAGTATTTTTATGGGATTTCGAATTCCCGTCAATAGCTCCCAAACGTTGCTTTTAAGAGCCGGGGACTTTTACCTAATAAATGGATGTACCGTGGAACAGGTCTGGTGATACTTGTATAAACTTCCGCTATAAAATCAGATTTAGAATACAATGACAGACATGCACCTAATTGGTCGGAGAAATAACAAAAAAGTCATCTGCAACAACAAAAGACCATGTCCATTGAATCAACTAACCACTCGCGTTCTCAAATCAAAGAATTTATTACTGCGCGCACGGATTGAATACCGTTAATCAACCCGTATGATAAATTCCTTTCTTCCGAGCGAAAATAATCCTCTCTCAGCAAGACGCGACACTCTAGGTGCGGGAATAAAAATAAACGGTTTTGACGGCGAAATTCGGGGGAACTGGAATTGGCGAGCACACCTCAATCCACTTCACCCAGCGAGATTTTTTAATTTTGGCTCATTCACACACGGAAAATTCTCACTCCCCTACGTCGGGGTTGCTCGCCACAATTAGTCCTAATCTCTCTTACGCTTCTTCTAATCAAAGCTCGGCCATTAACCCACTCTCGACACTCGCCAACAGAAATTCATACACACACTTCCCTCTTTCCCGAATGCCAAAAATGTCGCCTTTTCACTCATGGTATGGGAACGCATCCATTCTGAGCATTGTCCCCCTCGTGGATTGACATGAAAGACTTTCAAAACCCTATCGTGATTACTTCCCCAGAGTCGATTAATAATACAAAAATAACCCAGAGGTGCGTCTAAAACCGGAGCCGAACCGGAAACAGAAACCGTAAAAACTGCTAAATTGACCGGAGTTAAACTTGAACCGGAAAATTGAAATTCTTGAACTTGATAGGAAAACGGGCAGCGTTGTTTTCCCTCTCGATTTTTTATTCCCATTCTGAGTGTGACATTTGTTTTGTTTTCTAACCATTTTTAACTAACACAGCATTCAATGAATGATTTCATAGCTAAACTATTATGTTCGTCATCTCTTCTATATTTCCAACTTAACTAAAAGGGTCATCAGTTTACTCGATTAACCGACATTTTCAACCCATTCTTTCTCCAAGAATCACAATCAAAAACACTTTTCTCTCCTCCACAGAGCGTATTCCATGACTCTCTTTCCTGATGATTTTAAAACATAACTGGATTATATCTCAAGCACATAAGATAAATAAACTTTAGTTTAATCCACAAAAATGGTGTATTTGTGGAATTATGTTAACTTTATTTATCTTATGTGTTTAAGATGAAGTTAAGGTCAAATTGTTGAATTTGGATTAGATCTCCTTTACTACAGTGATACATGAAATCCCAGTTAAACTCGTCAAGGATTTCCGGATCAATGAGAAATTAAGTTGAGCTATCCCTAAAGAAGCAGTTTCGTAATCATAAATCTAATTATGAGAGTTGAAGAGTCGATAACTCGCAGAAACTGATTTTAGTAGCTAAACATAATCATTCATTTCCTTCTTCGAATCCTACGCATTTTGGTGATAGTGAGAAAGTTACAGCTATTATGCTATTGATAGAATTCATCTTAATCACCCCTGACTGGATGGTATGATCATTGTTACTCCAAAGGTCACTGTGTTGCACGTACTTGGACTTGTTCCACTTAGAATAGAATTTTGTTTCGGTGAGGAAAGTTAAAAAATTTCACCATTCCTCACATATCCTAGTCAGTCGCATTCTCTCGCTAGCATTTTTGATGTAATAATTTTTGAAAATAGTGGATGGTATGATGTTTAAAACAGCCTATGGCTGAATATTTATTGCGTTACATCTTACAAAGAAATATTTATTAGTTTCAGAAGGAAGTATTAAAGAGTTTTACATATACATTTCTGAATGCTTAACAAAGCTACTCAAGAAGCCACATAAATCCAATAAGATATAAATAGAATATTGCCCATTATAGGGGTTCGAGATGAGAGTTTCTAGAGACCCTAATTAGGCTCTTGATTTAGGAGACAGGCTCGGATGTCTGCCGAGAGAAAATAATACACAGCGGACGATTGGCCGTCTCGCCGCTTTCAACGAGTCTGCCGCTTTCTTGCATTATATTGTCACTACGAATTTAATGCGAGAATTCCTTACGCCTGGCAGAGCTCTCAAGTTCTCTCACCATTGTCGGTCCTTGTTCGATAGTTCTCGAAACCTGCGTGATTGTGACAAATAAAAATGAAAGCGCCCCACACATTACGTCTCGGGTAAAACGATAGTTAAGTAGAAAACACTTCTGTCTAGATGGCTGTAATTCGGCGGGTGTACGTAGTCTTTTTATTGGAAGCCAAACTCCATAGGCGCGATTATACTCTGACCACTGGCACCATTTAAAATGCATTGATACATAAAATCAAGATGTTTGTACCGAACGATGTGGAACGGCATAGCAAATAAATTTTCAAAAAGTTCTTCGTATTTTCCACGATATTTTATTCAAAGCGACCGGTTTCGACCATTACAGTCATCTTCAGGCAATTAGTATTACAGAAACGACTGAATTCATATTCTAAATTCTGTCATTTCTGTAATACTAATATTCAGAATTCAGTCATTTCTGTAATACTAATTGCCGAAGATGACTGTAATGGTCTAAACCGGTCGCTTTGAATAAAATATTGTGGAAAATACGAAGAACTTTTTGAAAATTTATTTGCATTGATAAATGTATGGGATACATTCGCACGCTGATGTTTAGTACTCGTAAAAATTTTAAGTTATTCAAAATTGTTTCAGAATTTTTCAAGCATGAATTAGCATAAAATAAATCACAATGGTACGTCCGGCATAACTTCACTCGGTGTTGAAATTTGTTTAAAAATTTTTACTACAGAAAAATTTGAAACACGGTTGTTGATGAATTCAATTCAATAGGTGTCTTAGTACTACATTGGTTACGTTTGGTATTCTTCTACCCCTGTAGATGATAGCACATCTATTGATATTAGAATTGAGAGTTTCTCTTAGGATCTGTAATATGGGCCTTACCGTTGATTCCTAGAAACTGCGGAAAAGCGGTGTGGAGCGCTGATAAAGACGGCTGTTGGGGATTTTCTAAACTTCCAATTTTTACTAACTTTAAATTTTTAGCAAAGTCGCAACAGCGCTCAAACTTCTCCTGCAAGAAATGCGCGCACCAATACATTTTTAACGACGCTTCCATGAAGGTGAACAGAGTGCAGAGTTAGGTAATTATAAACCGAAGCATTTACTTCGTGCCTAGGAGTGAATTTAAGATATTGGCATCTTCCAAACGCTAATTTATTCGCGCCGTAAGATTACAGCAGATGCTCGAGCCAGGGCCAGAAATAGCCCACTGCCTACACATAACACTCGTTGGGGGCACTATCCAGGCAGTGAAAAACTCGGCTTCTCTATTGTCTCTGTTGTGGCTTCCCTTATAAAATGTCACGTGACGAACTTCCGCTATTAAGAGATGAAGGGGTTTTCTTCGGAGTTGCGTGCGAGCGTTAGGAATGATCTGCGGCTTCTGAGTAACAAATATCCCTCAAATTTTCAAACAAATTCATCCACGATACTTAACGAGCAGGATTCATTTACCACTGATTATTTCATGAGTAACCATTTCTCTTAAAGATAGAGCGAAATGAAAGCTAAAATTTAGAAACAAAAGGTTTATTCTACGGCAAAGGTATAACCTATCCAATAGGACTACGGCCGCATATGGTACCGAAATCAACTATATATTCTACCTTCCAAAACTGTATAACCGAGTGAAAAAGGTGGAATTGAACTAAAATGTTAAAATTATACTCGATAAAATAATTTCGTTAGCATTCAATTTAAGTAGCGACATTTCTGAAATATTAGATATTATAACAAAGAAAGCGAAGTAGAGCAACTGAGGCTCGCAAATACTTTACAAGAGAAAATGCGGAGGTGAAAGCATAGACATCTCTTCTCAATGCAAACTCCTCTAGCTTGGATTAAAATCTATAAAACCACATTAATCGTCAGATAGAACTTCAAAT